>CM077670.1:222586250-223820833 GCA_039707655.1 Elymus sibiricus | reverse complement strand
GGCAGCGCCGAAAGTCACCTGCATGCCAATGCACGCAGTGACCGCATGCGGGCATGGTGCAATGCATGCGCTCTGTGCGCTCTGCCCATCGGGTTCGATCGGCCGCCGTCCAACCTCTCCCCTCGCGCCACCGCATCATGTCTAGTCCACTCAGAGCACACCCATTCTTCCCCCCAGTCCCTCTCTGACCCTCCTCGACGCCGGTAGGAGGCATGCCAGAAGCGGCCACGGCGCTAGCTTGCGGTACAGTGAGCCGCACGCGCGCCCCTGTTCCCCTTAGTGCGCCTACGCTCGAGCTCGCATGCGTGCACTATGCTTGGCCTCGCCCGCGTCATCTCCTAGCTCGCCCGAGTCCTCACCGTCCCCGGTTCGCCCTGCCGCTCAGCTCCGGCGGATGCCCGAGCACTGCCTCGCCTTCTCCTATAAATAGAGCCCCTCCCCGATCGTTCTAGCCATCCCAAACCTCACCACTGACCTCAAATCGAGCACTAGAAGCTGTTGGCAACGCCGGGGAGGCCTCTGGCCTTCAAACCTCGCCGGTGGCAGCCGCGGATCCATCTCCTCCGAGCACTCATCCTAGTCCACCCCAGCTTCAACCACTGCCACCCTTGAGACCGTAGCAACCTCCTGAGCACGACGGTACCAAGAGCTCGCCGGATTGCTAGTGTGAAGTAGGTATCATGGCATAAACTTTATTCTGTCATGTTGATAATTTATGCAGTAGGATACATGCTTTCTTGCTAGTGTGAAGTAGGTATCATGGCATATACTCATATGACAACATGATGCGTTTGTTATTCAGGATCGTGACCCGTGCATCCATTCATACACTATGGCTCGAATCATTTCCTTTTCAAGTTAAACTTGATAATAATCCAACTTGAACATGCTGTTGATCGAGTCATGGTGCCACCAAATCGAGCTCACCAGTGCAACCACACTTGCCTGGATGGGGAGGCCCTAATGCGGTCTATTGTCATGCCTCTCGCCGGTGCCTCCTACGAGGGAAGGTTGTGCTCTGGCGCTACCCTGGCCCGGTAGGCAGTCATAACCTTGAGGACCCGAGTTTTGATGGTACCAAGGTCCCCGGTTGGGACAATGTTAATGTTTGGCCACGACGGTGGCAGCCACAGAGGTGGCGGTGTCACATGTTGACATCAGGGTCACCTAGGACATAGCCCAAAGGGGAGTTTGTCGGACTGGCAGGGAGAGTGTCATGCAATAGATTGGTTTTGTCGGAATGTCGTTGGTCCACCCGAATGGGAGCACGAGGCCATGAGTTCCGTAGTGTGGGTATAGTGTACTAACCTCTGCAGAGTGTATAATCTATCGATAGCCGCGTCCTCGGATATGGACACAGTTCGTAGTAGGTCACACCGTGGGTCAACAGATAAAGTTAATTTGCACACTAAGATTCACAAGATGGCACATGCAGAAATGGTGATCAAGGATCACTATGAAGGGTATGAATGTGATCAAGTGAGGATCACGTTGGTAAGTTATGAACGGTGGTTACGCGGTAACCTCGAGATGGTAAGTTGGTCCCGAGGACCATGGCAATGTTTCACACACATCTCATGTTGAGTAGTATCATGCTCATGCATTAAACCTGTTAAATGCCTTGTTATTGTTTGTCGCACTTGTTTTGTTTGCTGTGAGCTTGCGAGTACATTCAAAGTACTCACCTGGCTTATCATGCCAGATGCAGGAGAAGCCGTGCAAGGAGTTGATGTTGAGCAGTTTGTCGTGATCTAGGCCGTGTCCCAGTAGTGTCCCTGTGGAGTGGAGTTCTGGTACCTCGTTGTTCCGCTGTCGCGTAGTAGTTTCCCTTTCATCATCGAGGCCCTGAAGATGTCTACTAAATAATGTAAATAAGTGCAGCCGCACTGTGTGTGCCGCTTGGCCTCGCTCATCATGTAAGATGTGAACCTATGTTTCCGCTAAGAGATCAATAAAGCGGTTGTTTTCTGTACCAAGTTGTTGTGTATTGCCAGAAGACTTGATCTCTGGGCTGGCAATGCAAGGTAAACCGGTTGCTCTGAGCCGGGGTGCCACAACGCTTGGTATCAGAGCCGCGCTGACTATAGGACGCCCTAGACAGCCGACGCGTTAGAGAACGGTAGTCTTAGTCTTGGTAGTGATGTGAGACTTGATTGTGCACTTGGGTGTTGCATTGCATGCATATAGCTTACTGTTAATGCTGACCAGCTAATGTTGTGAGTGTAGATGGCACCAGTGCCTTATCCGTACCAGCCTGAGCCGGCACCTTCCACCTTTCCACACCTACTTACCAACGTATGGCGCCGAATCTACCCCGATGGCGACGACCCCATATACCAGGTGTACCGAGAGCAGCTCGCTGATGGCGTTTACGAGTATCATGCGGAGGTCATCATGCACAACAGTACCATGGTGGGCACCTACACTCGCTCCACCAAGGGAGGGACTGCTTCTACACCCCACCAGGCGGTCCAGTTTGCAGCATTTGAGGCTCTCACTGACTTGCGCTATAACGAGGTTCAGATGCAGACTCACCCAGGTTTCTACTTCTATCCGTCCCTGTACGAGTCAGGACAGATCTGCTTCCCTTACATTAATCCGGAGTGCGACCGGTCAGCCAGTCATCTGTCTCGCTACATAACGCCGGGATATTTTCTGATCACCAGTCTAGCCAGGAGCTGAACCGCGTTCGAGGTGAGCTAGCTGCCGCTCGATCTGCCTTCGCTCCACCTTTGCTTATCCACACATCACTTGTCCCTCCAGTTACTTTACCTCCACCCACCCCAGTAACCCCCACACCTTCTCAGAGTAACTCAGGCACTTCGGTAGTGACTCCTCATGAGTCCCCAGCCCAGTGGGCTATGCTTCTCGCTACTCCCGCCGCTCCGATGCTACAGAGTCACCCTGCTCCAGACCCCGAGGGAGAGTCTTCCCGTCAGCGTCGTCGTGTTTCCTTTGCCCCAGATGTATCCGTTATCAGTTCTGATTCGGAGTCTGACACCGAGGAGACACCAGCGGGACCGTCAGTGTGCCAGTGCGATCCTTGTCGTCACATGTAGACGATGATGATGTGGTGTTTGGTTGTATGCATGTAGTAGTACTATCCATGTTGTTGCCCTGCTATGTATGCTGGATGATGTATTGTATAATTATGTTGCTTTCTGTTATTCGCTTTGGATTTTCTCGCTTTCTCTTCCGGGATTGTTGCTTCACCTCCATATTTTTCTTGTTTTCCCCTAATGGATGTTGCTCATCTCGATGCTTCGTATTGGGAAACATATATAGGATGACAAGATGTGGCAGTAACTGTCATGGTGGCGACGATACTCTAGTTCGTCGGTCCGCCAGGCAATCAGGACATTCTCCGGAACCGTATCAGCCACCACCTCCTCCACCCCAAGCACCCACACCAGAGCAGATTATGCGGATGTTTGAAGAAAAGAGGAACCAAGATCTGATGGAGTTCCTGAGAAGCATGCAGACTGTGGTTGGGCAGAATAATCACAATGGTAATCACTCCAAACTGTCAGACTTTCAGAGGACCAAACCACCAAGTTTCAGTCAAGTAGTGGACCTGATGGAAGCCGATGATTGGTTGAGGACCATTGAGAAGAAGCTGGAAATTGCCCGCACTGAAGATGCTGACAAGGTGCCCTTCGCCACTCATTATCTAGAAGGACCAGCTGCCATATGGTGGGACAATGCCAAAGTTATGTGGCCTGCTGAAGACGAGATTACTTGGGATAAATTCAAAGACAAATTCCGCAAGTATCACATTCCTGCCGGCATCATGAAGGTCAAGCAGCGAGAATTTCTCACTCTTACACAAGGGACCTCGACTGTAAGTGAATATTTAAACAAGTTCAATCACTTGGCCCGTTACTCCTCTCATGATGTGGCCACCGAAGAACGGAAGATAGATCGGTTCCTCGGAGGACTCAACCTTACCCTCCGATGTGCACTCAGCATGTTAGATTTCTCCGATTTCCAAACTGTGGTGAACAAGGCACTCATTGCCGAACGGGAACACAAACTGGTTAATGACCAAGACTGCATATGAGGACCGCAAACACAAGTTTGAACCCAAGAAGGAAGGGCAAGTTTTTCAGAAGGTTCGTACTTGGCAGCAACCTCAGTTTGAGTTTAAGCCAACCTGGCAGCAAGGGAACATCAAGAATGAAAGTCAGATCCAGACCGTGGTCGCCAAGCCAAACAAGGAAGACTGTCAGCGTAACAATGCCTGTTTCACATGTGGACAGACTGGGCATTACGCTAGGTAGTGTCCCAAGAACGGCAAGACACAAGCCAACCTGAAGCCTCAAGTCAATTATGTGGGGCAATTCCCCAAACGGAGGTACATTCAAGGGCAAGTTCACCATATCTACGCTGAAGAAGCCGCAGAAGTCCCCGAGGTGGTCATTGGTATGTTTCCTGTTAATGACATACCTGCAACAATTTTATTCGATTCTGGGGCTTCCCATTCTTTTATTTTGCGGAGTTTTGTTGCCCAACATCGCCTTTCCTATACTCTTTTGGACAAAGCTATGGTGGTACAGTCCCCCGGATCCAGGCTCAAGACAAATATTGTATGCCGAGGATTGAAAATATCACTCTATGGAGTCATCTTCCCCGCATCACTGGTATCCATTGAGTCTCCCACCTTGAATATTATTTTGGGGATGGATTGGCTGACAAGACATCAGGTCTGTATCAACTGCGCAACAAGAGAAGTCACGCTAATAAATCCCTCGGGCCAGTCCGCTCGATTTTATGCTGGTCAGACCATACCAAAGAAAGGGATGGTTTATGCTGCCATTGCTACAAAGATGAATCTAGTCCCAGTGGTCTGTGAATTCCCAGATGTGTTTCCAGATGAATTGCCAGGCATGCCACCTGACCGAGAGCTTTAATTTTCCATTGAGCTTGTGCCCGGAACAGCACCAATTTACAAGAAATATTATCGAATGCCTTCGTCTGAACTAGTGGAGTTAAAGAAGCAATTGGATGAGATGCTCCAAAAAGGATATATTCGCCCCAACTCATCCCCTTGGGGTGCACCTGCAATATTCGTGGGCAAGAAAGATGGCAGTCTTCGGATGTGTGTTGACTACCGTGCTCTCAATGATGTCACAATCAAGAATAAATACCCGCTGCCCAGGATTGATGATTTGTTTGATCAACTCAGTGGACCTCAAGTGTTCTCCAAGATTGACTTGCGCACCAGGTATCACCAGCTGAAAATCAGAAAAGAAGATATTCCCAAGACGGCATTCACTACACGGTACGGGCTGTACGAGTATACGGTCATGTCATTTGGACTGACCAACACTCCTACATTCTTCATGCACATGATGAACAAGGTGTTCATGGACTTCTTGGACAAGTTTGTAGTGGTGTTCATCGATGACATCCTCATATATTCCAAAAGTGAAGGGGAGCACAAGCAACACCTCCGAGCTGTGTTGGAACGATTACGCGCTCATCAACTCTACGCCAAGTTCAGCAAATGCGAATTTTGGCTTAAGGAAGTGGGATTCCTCGGGCATACTCTTTCCGCTCAAGGAGTGGCAGTGGATCAAAGCAAAGTCACGGAAGTCCTGAAATGGAGGACACCTGTTTCAGTAACAGAAATCAGGAGTTTCTTGGGTCTAGCAGGCTATTACCGTCGCTTCATCGAAGGCTTCTCAAAGATTGCCAAGCCAATGACTGAACTGCTCAAGAAAAATCAGAAGTTTATATGGACGGAAGCATGTGAGGACAGTTTCAATGAGTTGAAGACCCGTTTGACCACCGCTCCAGTATTGAATCTACCAGATATCTACCGGAGCTTCGACATCTATTGCGACGCATCCAAGCGTGGCATTGGGTGTGTTCTTATGCAAGATGGAAAGGTGGTGGCCTATGCATCAAGACAGCTCTGACCCCATGAGGAAAATTATCCTACCCATGATTTAGAGATGGCAGCTATGGTTCATGCCTTAAAGATTTGGAGGCATTACATCATTGGAAAACGATGCCAAATCTACACCGACCACAAAAGTCTCAAGTATATATTCACGCAATCGGACTTAAATCTCTGACAAAGAAGATGGCTTGAGTTGGTCAAAGACTATGACCTGGGTATCAACTACCACCCAGGGAAAGCAAATGTGGTCGCCGATGCCCTCAGTTGCAAACCGGCTACCGCAAACTCATTAATCGAGCGTCTGCACCCAGCACTTCAAGAAGAAATAGCTCAGCTCAATATGATCTTGTGTGATGCAATCTGCTCGGTTACCTTGGAAGTAACCCCTACCCTGGAAGACGAAATTCGAACGGCTCAACCTGGTGACCCTATGTTACTAAAGATAATGGCTCAAGCACGAGAAGGGAAGACACCAGATTTCAACATTGATGACAAAGGTACACTCCGATTTCGTGATCGAGTCTGTGTACCGGACCTCAGAGAATTAAAGCAGAAGATTCTGAAGGAAGCTCACGAGTCCGCATACTCTATTCATCCAGGGGGCACCAAAATGTATCAAGACTTGAAGCAAACCTTCTGGTGGGAAGGTATGAAGAAAGACATCGCCTATTACATTGCCTGTTGTGACATATGCAACAAGGTGAAGGCTGAACACCAGAAACCAGCCGGTCTACTTCAACCCTTACCCGTTCCACAATGGAAATGGGACGATATCTGCATGGACTTTATCGTGGGATTACCAAGGACACCACGAAGTAATAATGCCATATGGGTCGTGGTCGACATGCTCACCAAGGTGGCCCACTTTATTCCAATAAGGAAAACCTACCGTGCAGACCAACTCGCTCAACTCTACGTGTCCAGGATTGTCAGTCTGCATGGAGTACCAAGGACTATCACTTCAGACCGAGGATCCTTGTTTACCTCTGCATTCTGGCTACGCCTACACCAAGCCTTGGGAACCGCTTTAAAGCATAGCACTGCTTATCACCCTTAGACAGATGGGCAAACAGAGCGGGTAAATCAAATCTTGGAAGATATGCTTCGAGCGTGCGCTCTTGCTCATGGACCCAAATGGGAAGACAGCCTGCCATACGCTGAGTTTTCTTACAACAACGGCTATCAGACTAGTCTCAAGATGTCACCTTTTGAGGCTCTATATGGACGTAAGTGCCGTACCCCACTGAACTGGTCTCAGACAGGAGACAGCCGAATCTTCGGGACTGATTTGATGATGGAAGCAGAAAAGCAAGTCAAGGAAATTCGAGACAGGCTGCAAGTGGCAAAATCTCGTCAGAAGAGCTACTACGACTCAAAGCATAGACAGATCAGCTTCGAACCAGGTGAATATGCGTATCTTCGAGTTACCCCCATGAAAGGAGTTAAACGGTTTCATACTCGGGGAAAACTTGCACCAAGGTACATCGGTCCGTTTCCAGTTATGACTAGAGTGGGCAAAGTGGCCTATCAGTTAGAATTGCCTCCCGAGCTATCCGAGGTTCATGATGTATTCCACGTATCTCAGCTACGGAAATGCATCGCACCACCCGCAAAGCAGGCGGATATGACGGAACTAGAGCTTGCCAAGGATCTAACATACGAGGAGAAACCTTTAAGAATCCTGGAAGAAATGGACAGAGTCACCCGTAACAAAACAATAAAGCTTTACAAGGTCCAATGGGAGCACCACACTGAGGATGAGGCCACCTGGGAAAGAGCAGATTATTTAAGGACTGCATACCCATATCTGTTTCCTGAGCAACCGAATCTCGAGGACGAGATTGATCCTAAGGGGGGGAGGTTTGTAACACGCTGGATTTTGCCTTTTTCTTTTATTTGGATTTATTGAATATTTTATTCGTATTTGACGTTTTCTGTCATTTCTTTTGGACTTACCACTTGGATTTATTTTTGATTTTCTTCCAAGTGGGTTCTATCATCCATAAACCCTCCCTAGACCTCATCCCTCTCATAATAATGCCATTGGGTATTTTTATTTAATGGCATTATACTCTTTTTCTCTCTGAAAATGCTCCTTTTCTCTCAGAGCTATGAAGCAACCCCTATTTTTATTGCTCTAAAAATTCCAAGAAAATTCCCAAATATTCTTTGGATCATGCCTCACCTTCTTATGCAAAAATATCCCATAGTCATTTGGACAATTTCAGCCAGGGAAAATGTTTTTGCTTCTGGTCAGAAAGAGCACATTGTGAAGCAACTATATTTTTCCTTGATCCGTTTTAGCTGAAATTTTTACCACTTGATCACCCTCCTAAGTGATGCTTAAACGCCAAAAATCAGCCCCAGAACATCAGCCATTTGTCCTCAGTGCTTGGAGCAAGTTTGTGTCCAGGAACTTTTCCTCTAGCTCTTGTCACCTCCAATGCACCATTTGGCAAGCCCAGTGCATTTCTTGGCAAAGTGTTGAAGGGACAACACCTAGGACATGGTGTGGCAGCGCCGAAAGTCACCTTCATGCCAATGCACGCGGTGACCGCGTGCGGGCATGGTTCAATGCACGCGCTCTATGCGCTCTGCCCGTCGGGTTCGATCGGCCGCCGTCCAACCTCTCCCCTCGCGCAACCGCAGCATGTCTAGTCCACTCAGAGCACTCCCATTCTTCCCCTAGCCCCTCTCTGACCCTCCTCGACGCTGGTAGGAGGCACGCCGGAAGCGGCCATGGCGCTAGCTTCCAGTACAGTTAGCCGCACACGCGCCCCTGTTCCCCTTAGTGTGCCTGCGCTCGAGCTCGCGTGCGTGCACTATGCTTGGCCTCGCCCGAGTCCTCACCGTCCCCGGTTCGCCCTGCCGCTCAGCTCCGGCGGATGCCCGAGCACTGCCTCGCCTCCTCATATAAATAGAGCCCCTCCCCGATCGTTCTAGCCATCCCAAACCTCACCACTGACCTCAAATCGAGCACTAGAAGCTATTGGCAACGCCGGGGAGGCCTCTTTCCTTCAAACCTCGCTGGCGGCAGCCGCAGATCCCTCTCCTCCGAGCACTCATCCTAGTCCACCCTAGCTTCAACCACTGCCACCCCTGAGACCGTAGCAACCTCCTGAGCACGACGGTACCAAGAGCTCGCCGGATTGTCGCCGGAAACGCCGATCCCGATCAGCTCCGCCGCCGCCGTCTCTGGAGAGGATCGCCGCGACGCCGTCCGACCACCCCAGCTCGAGCTTCGGGTACGTGCGTGACCGTCTTGTCGAGCTAGTCCCATTCCCCTCCTCTCCGACGATCGCCGACGTCTCCTCGCCGGAGAAACGCCGACGACAGAGCCGCCAGGCCCTGTTCCTTTCTCTCTCTCGTGTAAAACAGGACAGGGACCCCACCTGTCATTTTCTCTCTCGGGCCCGAAGGGGTATGTAAGTGGAAGCATATTTCCAAAATACGCCTTCAACGTTAGCCCCTCTGGGATTTTCTGGAAATTGATTTAATTCATTTTAATCCAGAGTTTGACCCTAACTTTGACCAGCCATAACTTTTTATCTATAAGTCCAAATGAGAAGATTCTTTTTGCTGCTGGTTTGTAAAATTCCAAAGTTTCTGTATGCATAGTTTCAGAATTTTTCTTGCTGTTGAAAATTTCTGGTGCATTAAACAGTAGTATGTGACATTTTCTTTTTGCATTTATTTTAATTTCAAAAGAGCCTTGTAGTGTTGGAGAAGGCCAGGAGTACTGTGACACTCCTCTGAACCAAGGCAAGCCACAACATTCATATGCAAGGATGGCATTGCAATGACTTGGTTTAATTTAATTAAATTCATCCTATATTCACTATTTAAAATAATTTGCTACATAAATCTTATGGCATAAACTTTATTCTGTCATGTTGATAATTTATGCAGTAGGATACATGCTTTCTTGCTAGTGTGCAGTAGGTATCATGGCATATACTCATATGACAACATGATGCATTTGTTATTCAGGATCGTGACCCGTGCATCCATTCATACACTATGGCTCGAATCATTTCCTTTTCAAGTTAAACTTGATAATAATCCAACTTGAACATGCTGTTGATCGAGTCATGGTGCCACCGAATTGAGTTCGCCAGTGCAACCACACTTGCCTGGATGGGGAGGCCCTAATGCGGTCTATTGTCATGCCTCTCGCCGGTGCCTCCTACGAGGGAAGGTTGTGCTCTGGCGCTACCCTGGCCCGGTAGGCAGTCATAACCTTGAGGACCCGAGTTTTGATGGTACCAAGGTCCCCGTTTGGGACAATGTTAATGTTTGGCCACGACGGTGGCAGCCACAGAGGTGGCGGATGTCACATGTTGACATCAGGGTCACCCAGGACATAGCCCAAAGGGGAGTTTGTCGGAGTGGCAAGGAGAGTGTCATGCAATAGATTGGTTTTGTCGGAATGTCGTTGGTCCACCCGAATGGGAGCACGAGGCCACGAGTTCCGTAGTGTGGGTACAGTGTACTAACCTCTGCAGAGTGTATAATCTATCGATAGCCGCGTCCTCGGATATGGACACAGTTCGTAGTAGGTCACACCGTGGGTCAACAGATAAAGTTAATTTGCACACTAAGATTCACAAGATGGCACATGCAGAAATGGTGATCAAGGATCACTATGAAGGGTATGAATGTGATCAAGTGAGGATCACGTTGGTAAGTTATGAACGGTGGTTACGCGGTAACCCCGAGATGGTAAGTTGGTCCCGAGGACCATGGCAATGTTTCACGCACATATCATGTTGAGTAGTATCATGCTCATGCATTAAACCTGTTAAATGCCTTGTTATTTTTTGTCGCACTTGTTTTGTTTGCTGTGAGCTTGCGAGTACATTCAAAGTACTCACCTGGCTTATCATGCCAGATGCAGGAGAAGCCGTGCAAGGAGTTGATGTTGAGCAGTTTGTCGCGATCTAGGCCGTGTCCTAGCAGTGTCCCTGTGGAGTGGAGTTCCTGTACCTCGTCGTTCCGCTGTCGCATAGTAGTTTCCCTTTCATCATCGAGGCCCTGAAGATGTCTACTAAATAATGTACATAAGTGCAGCCGCACCGTGTGTGCCGCTTGGCCTCGCTCATCATGTAAGATGTGAACCTATGTTTTCGCTAAGAGATCAATAAAGCGGTTGTTTTCTGTACCAAGTTGTTGTGTATTGCCAGAAGACTTGATCTCTGGGCTGGCAATGCAAGGTAAACCGGTTGCTCTGAGCCGGGGTGCCACTAATCTCCATGCCCAAATTCTTTCCTTAACCTTTTCTTTTCTCTCCTTTTATTTCTTTCTATTTCCTGTAAATGATAGAAGGGAGAGAGAGAGAGATAGCAGTGAGCCCAGCGGTGGGCCACTCGGCCAGGCCGGCCCAACTAACCTAACCTAAACCTAGCCCCGATCCCCTCTGCTCTCGATCTCTCCCTCCACTCGTTCCCTCTGCCCACTGTCGCGCACACACCGCGCTAGGGAGAGGAGCTCCCTGCGCCCATTCCCACTTGCTCCGGTGACCAGCACCACGAGCACCGCTGCCTCCGGCCGACCACACAAGCTGACGCTGTCCGCCACTTCCTCTCCTCCTTCTGTGCCCTGCGCTCCTCGCCCCGACCCCATGGCCGGACCTCATGCGCCGTCCCTTTTCCTCCATCCCCATGGCGTCGCCTCCCGTCGTCCTCTGCTCCGTGCCCGCCTCCCTTCTTCTCCGCGCCGCCATCCGTCGGCGACCTCCACTGCTACCCATCGCCCTCACGCCCCTCCTCTGATGCTGCACCGCCTTCCATGTCGCGCTACCACGCGCTGCTGCTAGCTTCACCTTGCTCGACCTCCTCCCTCTCCGTGGCTCCAACCCCTCTGCCGCGTCTGCCTCCTCTTGACCAGCAGCCAGAGGGCTCCTCTGTTCCGAGCACTTGCCATGGCTCCACCTCGTCTCCCTCCTGCTGTCTTGCCCTCGAGCTCCTCCCAACCCCCACTGTTGCCTCCATCGAAGGCCGCCAAGGCCCTCTATTTGGCCTCGACGACCTCTGGATCATGTGCATGCCCGCGCCGTTGACCGTCCTGTTGCACGGTTGCACCTTTGTTGACCGTACCCGTTGCATCGCCAAGGCCCGAAGAACCATTGGTGAACCGAGGCCTGGTTGGTGGTGCTTTGTGTTGGATCATGGCCAAGTACCCCTCCGGGTTCGTCAAGACCGTCATGTACGACTACACCCGACGAAACGTCAAGTTCCACTACCGATGACCCCGGACATCTACGACAAGTGTATCACTACCGTCGTTGTGGTTTTCGTCAAGTTCGACGACGACTTCCAAAGATCTTGGAAGCGCCAAGTTCCTCTTCGAACGTGTACACCTACTTCCACTACCGTCGCCGTGTACGTCTACTTCCCTCGATGAGCTCAAACCGCCCCGAACGCTTGCTTCAAAGGTATCACCGCCGAGATGATGACTCGTGGATGAATGCATTCGTGTGTTGATGAGATGTTCGTGTCGCACCGTGTCCGAATTGTTTCGTGCACATTCCTCGTTTGCCATGCCACCGACATGTGGGACACCCGGTAGCTGGGATCACTCCCCGTTACTCTTGCACATTCTGCACATCCTATTTTCTTTTGCACCAGCATCTCGATGAGTTGTCAATCACCGGAATGTTGTTGTGACATCATTTCCGTTTTCGCCGCCGTGGCACCCTTTCTTTTCACCATGGTGACAAATGCTCCATGTCCTTTTATTCCATCTTTTTCATAAAATTTGCATCAACTTGAAATGCCATCCTCATGGATATTAACAACATTAAAATTGTTGATTGAATAAATGACATGCTAAAATGATTTATTTCATAACTAGCTAACCGTAGCTCCGAATTAAATAAACTTTATATGTAAATGGGGTAGAAAATGTGTAGATTATCATGGTGCACTTTATTTTCCTGTTTAACAACTTTAAAATTGTGTTTTAGGCAGAACGGTACCAAATTCGAAATTACATATGGGGATTTTCCGGAATTATTATGTGTTGTTTCCAACCTCATTTAAAATTGCCTAGATAGGTAGATTAATTATGCTTCACTTCTTGCCATGTTAACCAACATTTGATTTGATGAGTAGTTTAAAACAGGAGAGAATTAAATAATTGAAGGTGGAGTTTCGTCAATATGCAACCCGTTGCATATTGAGCTTCACTTAATATGTAGTATTGTTTGTTGCACTCTTACCATGCCATGCCTCATTAAACCGGACATGCATCATAATTGATTGTGCATCATGCCATGTTTATGCTTGTGTGTTTACCATGTTGTTTGCTTCTTTCCGGTTGTGCTTCTTCCCAATAGTCCGGTTATGTTGCGAAGTGTGAGGATTCGTTCGACTACACTGTTCAACTACTTCACAGATTCGGTCTTCTTCCTAGCAGGATTTCAGGCAAGATGATCATGACCTTGGATATCTCTACTATCTTTGCTTGCTAGTTGTCTCATTGCTATCGCTATGTCGCGCTTCCTACCACATATATGTCAGCCTTCCATATGCTATGATACAGCCTCTAACCACCCTTACCCAGCAAACCGTTGTTTGGATATGTTACCGCTTTGCTCAGCCCCTTTCTTATAGCGTTGCTAGTTGCAGGTGCCATTTCAGGTTGTTCCGTGTTGGGACATGGATATCATGGGATATCACAATATCTCTTATTTAATTAATGCATCTATATACTTGGTAATGGGTGGAAGGCTCGGCCTTTTGCCTGTTGTTTTGTTCCACTCATGCCGCCCTAGTTTCCGTAATACTGGTGTTATGTTCCTTGATGAGCGCTTCTAAAACATGTGGGGCATATGGGAACCCCCCCTGATCATTCGTTTTAGGATAAACTTCTCCAGCAAGGCCCAACTTTGGTTATAAAATTTGCCAACATAATAATACTGGAATTAATTAATTAATGCATAGGGGCTGATCACCTCGAGGATTCTTAATTCCACATAATACAGGTGGGCCAGTGCTGATGGTGCTGGTCCAAAACTAGAGCACTATGCGGGGCCGCCCCTTGGCAACTTGGGGTATTTGGCACCTGTACGCGTCGCTTATCCGCCGTGTCCTGAGAACGAGATACGCGGCTCCTATCTGGATCGTCGACACGTCGGGAGGTCTTGCTGGTTTAGTTTTACCTTCTACGAATGACTTGTCCACCGGAATTCCTTATCGTAAGCATCGTGTTATCATGGTGTGAGGATGTTCCATCGGATGCGTGTGGTAATTTATAATGGACTACTTGGAGCACCCCTGCAGGGTTAAATCTTTCGCGAAGCCGTGCGCGCGGTTATGTGGCGACTTGGAAATTTATAACCTCCGGTTGTAGAGAACTTGACACTAAATCTAATTAAAATACACCAACCGCGTACGTAACCGTGATCGTCTCTTTTCGAGGAAATTCGAGAAGAGAAGACGATGGGGTTATGTTTGACTCGTAAGTAGGTGTTCATGATCGCTTCTTGATCATTATTAGTTTGCGACCGTTATGCGTAGTTTACTCTTCTTATTCTTGTACTCGTAAGTTAGCCACCATATAACGCTTAGTGCTTGCTGCAACCTCACCACTTTACCCCTTCCATACCCATTAAGCTTTGATAGTCTTGCTACCCATGGTTATGGGATTGCTGAGTCCTCGTGGCTCACAGATTACTACAACAACAGCTGCAGGTACAGGTAATGCGATGATCTGATGCGAGAGCGATGCGTGTTTGCTTTTGGAGTTCTTCTTCTTCTGCTTCTTCTTCTTCGTCGATCTTGGGATAGGTTCCTGGTCGGCAGCCTGGGCTAGCAGGGTGGATGTCGTTCGTGTTTTCCGTTTGTGTTTCATCCGTAGTCGGATTCTGCTCTTCTGTATGGTGTTTGCTATGTATTGATGTATTCCTGTGAAGACTGTATGTGTTTGTATGTATCCCCATCTATTATGTACATGGTACGATGTAATGATATCCACCTTGCAAGCGTCTTCGATATGCGCTTCTATCCCTGGTGGGGCCTCCGAGTCCCTTGAGGATAGGATCGCATATTGGGCGTGACAGAGGGCAACGGGAGGCGAAGAGAGATCAGCAAGGCTGTCTATTAAACAGTGGCTCGGGCGCCATTAATGGAGAAGTTGAGAGCGAGGCGGGCGACGATGGAGGTCAAAGGGCTCGCTTCCCGGTGAGCCTGCGTAGCGTACTGCTCGCGCGCCTCCTGGTGAGCCTGTGTAGCGGAGGACTGGTCGCACGCCTCCCGGTCAGCCTGTGCAGCGCAGGACTGGTCGCACGCCTCCCGGTCAGCCTGCGCCGCGGACATCGCTCGCACGCCTCCGGTCTACTCAAACAGCTGCCTGCAAGGCACCTCCTTGCCAATAAAAAAGTGGGACGTGTGGTGGCACGTAAATGGTCAGTAGAATGCCCACGATTTAAATAATACTGCACAACCGTTTGTGATGATAACGCAATTGCTATTTGTTCCAAAATGCCTATGTTGGCTATGGCTATTAATGTGTGAGCCTTCTCTCATATTGGACAATTTTTTTACCATAGCATGGTGGTGCCATTTCATGACACCATGCCAAGTCTCATGAATTTCAGAGGAGTTTTGGATTTACAAGAATTTAAAAACCAAGTTTCTTAATGTTTGCGGCCAAGCCACGAAGCCTGGGTGTTTGAAATTCATTCCCATTTCTTGCATGGGACCTAAACATGCACCCAAGGACACATATATGATTTTTCAACCCATTTTGGTGCACCGGAGCTTGTGCATGTAGTTCAAATTTTAATTATGCACATAAAATGCCTAGAAAACTCAGTTAATGTATAAAAATGTCCAAACGAACCCGGAATAATTCCAAATTTTAACACGACACTCGTATTAGTCCATGTTGCATCCAGAAAAAAAATCAAGGTGAGAAGAGGCAACGAATGTCGTTTTGACCACAAATTATGGTGACACATGTTCCCTACCGGAACCACGAGGCTTCTTGTGAGAAGCTCTGGTTTGTGAGAAGATCATACCAAAACCTGCCCCAAATGGGACAAAAAATTTACCACGGCATGTTGGTGCCATTCCATGATAGCATGCCAAGTTTCATGAATTTCAGACGAGTTTTGGATTTACTAGAATTTCAAAACCAAGTATCTCAACATTTGCTGTCGAGCCACGATGCCGAGGTGTTTGAAATTCATTCCCATTTCTTGCATGGGACCTAAGGATGCACCCAAGGACACACATATGATTTTTCAACCCATTTTGGGTTCACCGGAGCATGTGCCTGTAGTTCAAATTTGAATTATGCACCTAAAATGCCTAGAAAACTCAGTTAATATATGAAAATGTCCAAAGGAACCCCGAATAATTCCAAATTTTAACACGACACTCCTATTGGTCTATGTTGCATCTAGAAAAAAAATCAAGGCGAGAAGAGGCAACGAATGTCGTTTTGTCCACAAATTATGGTGACACACGTTCCCTACCGGAACCACAAGGCTTCTTGTGAGAAGCTCTGGTTTGTGAGAAGATCATACCAAAACCTGCCCCAAATGGGACAAAAAAATTACCACGGCATGTTGGTGCCATTCCATGATAGCGTGCCAAGTTTCATGAATTTCAGACGAGTTTTGGATTTACTAGGATTTCAAAACCAAGTATCTCAACGTTTGCGGTCGAGCCACGATGCCGAGGTGTTTGAAATTCATTCCCATTTCTTGCATGGGACCTAAGGATGCACCCAAGGACACACATATGATTTTTCAACCCATTTTGGTTCACCGGAGCATGTGCCTGTAGTTCAAATTTGAATTATGCACATAAAATGCCTAGAAAACTCAGTTAAAGTATAAAAATGTCCAAATGAACCCTGAATAATTCCAAATTTTAACACGACACTCCTATTGGTCTATGTTGCATCTAGAAAAAAAATCAAGGCGAGAAGAGGCAATGATTGTCGTTTCGTGCACAAAGGTGACACATGTTCCCTACCGGAACCATGATGCTTCTTGTGAGAAGCCCTGGTTTGTGAGAAGCTTATTCCAAAACCTGCCCCAAATGGGACAAAAATTTTACCACAACATGTTGGTGCCATTCCATGATAGCATGCCAAGTTTCATGAATTTCAGACGAGTTTTGGATTTATTAGAATTTCAAAACCAAGTATCT
Organism: Elymus sibiricus; assembly: GCA_039707655.1. Classification (NCBI taxonomy): domain Eukaryota; kingdom Viridiplantae; phylum Streptophyta; class Magnoliopsida; order Poales; family Poaceae; genus Elymus; species Elymus sibiricus. The sequence continues at coordinate 223,803,766 of CM077670.1, read as the reverse complement.
CAACGTTTGCGGTGGAGCCACGATGCCGAGGTGTTTGAAATTCATTCCCATTTCTTGCATGGGACCTAAGCATGCACCCAAGGACACATATATGATTTTTCAACCCATTTTGGTGCACCGGAGCATGTGCTTGTAGTTCTAATTTGAATTATGCACATATAATGCCTAGAAAACTTAGTTAATGTATAAAAATGTCCAAATGAACCCTGAATAATTCCAAAATTTAACATGACACTCCTATTGGTCTATGTTGCCTCTATAAAAAAATTGAAGGCAAGAAGAGGCAACGAATGAAGTTTCGTCCACAAAGGTGACATGTTCGCTACTGGAACCATGAGGCTTCTTGGGAGAAGCTCTGGTTTGTGAGAAGCTTATACCAAAACCTGCCCCAAATGGGACAAAAAATTTACCACAGCATGTTGGTGCCATTCCATGATAGCATGCAAAGTTTCATGAATTTCAGACGAGTTTTGGATTTACTAGAATTTCAAAACCAAGTATTTCAACGTTTGCGGTGGAGCCACGATGCCGAGATGTTTGAAATTCATTCCCATTTCTTGCGTGGGACCTAAGCATGCATCCAAAGACACATATATGATTTTTGAACCCATTTAGGTGCACCGGAGCATGTGCCTATAGTTCAAATTTGAATTATGCACATAAAATGCCTAGAAAACTTAGTTAATGTATAAAAATGTCCGAACGAACCCCGAATAATTCCAATATTTTTTACGACACTCCTATAGTTGTATGTTCACTGCAGATAAATGTTCTAGCAATTCAAACACCATCTTTTGCTGCTGTGACCCCATTTCGTTTTTTAAATCAAGACAAAAAATCAAGTACATCACACACAGTTTATTATCACCAACCGTGTGAAATGCAGTACAAAATATCTTGGAGCACCGTCTTATATGGCTTACTATGCAATCTGATCCTCTAGTATATATGTTCTATATATTGTGCAATGTGGTGCTCAGTTAACTGTTTGGTTAATTTGTTGTCATGTTCAGTTAACTGTTTGGTTCAATTCTGCAATGTGATGCTCAATTCTTATGGGTGCAATTTTGTATTCTCTTGCATGTGAGAAATAAATCAAATTTGGCTGTACAAAATACATGAGAACGAAATACAATTACTATATTTCCAAGTTGTTAAGCATACTAGGTTTGCTTGACTGTCTGATCTTCTAGTATGTTCTATTGTGCAATGTGGTGCTCAGTTAACTGTTTGGTTCATTTGTTGTGGTGCCTAGTTAACTGTTTGGTTCAATTTTGCAATGCGATGTTCAATTGTTGTGGGTACAATTTTATATTGTTATGCATGTGAGAAATAAATCGAATTTGGATGTACTAAATACATGAGAAACATATACAATTGCTATATTTCCTAGTTCTTAAGCATGCTTGGTTTGGATAAATGGCTTTTCCATGTGGCTCGAATTAATCTGCTGAATCTGCAATATGTTTATTTTTTCATCAACATATTTTACTGATAGTATGCCAACCCTCACTTAACCTGATCAATAACTACTTATATGTGTTGCAGGGAAACAATGGGAGGTATTGAGGTTTACCATCGAGGTTCGCACATGCATGGTCCTTTGTGTAATAGCACATTATTGTTCAATTGCAGGAACCATTCTAGTATTTAGGTTTTAACAATTTGGTCTTGCACATGTAGGTCCTGCTGTTAGAGGTTTTGACCCACTGTTCGACCCATTTTGCATATGGGGAAATGAGATGTCCATGAATATCAGCCAAGTCAAGAAACTCAGAAATATTGTTAGGATAAAGAAACTAGCAACGAAAAACAACAAGATCTTTGTCTGCACAATGAAGAAGACATCAATGAACTACAGGATGGTACTAACTCTTATACCTTGTGTTTTGCGTGAGCTGTGGTGTGGGATGGTGGGATAGCTCCTTTTCATGTTGCAGCGTTAGCTATCTAGTTGAAGTGTGTTACTGGGTGCTTGTAAAAAGATTTTGTGATTTCAGTTAAATGAAATCGGAAAGAGAGCTTTCTTTTTCAAAAAAAACTCTTATACCTTGTTTTTTTATTCCTTTGCGCCATTTCAAAATTTAGAGAAGATATTTATGCATATCTTTGTTTTTAGGCATTTCCAAAGCAGTTCACAGATGATTACCTCTCAAACCACCTGTATGGTCAAGAGGCGAGGAAGGTGTTCATACAACACCCACGGTACAATATTGAAGTCTTCCTCAAGAGGACGAAGGATGGGCGGTCAATCATCCACAGGCACTGGCCTAAAGTTGCAAGGACCTTCAACATCATTGAAACCTCAATATTCTCCTTCTGCTTCAGCAGTTTTCCAGATGAGATTCATCTGTCTATCTACCATCTATGATGCTAATTTCCAAAGGTTTTAGATGTTGCATGTGAAACTTGATTCTGTTGTGTAATGGGGTAGCTAGCTATATGCCTATATGGTGTAAGTTAGTGCTGAAGCTATATGATGTTGTACTCTGATGTATTTCAATTATGAAATCCTGGTTCCGTAATACGAAAATGAAATATATTGTGTGTTTAATATGAAATGTCAATTTGATTACTAAATGGATTAATAATAGGCCAATTAGCCTGCTTATTGGGTTTTTCTAGGGCAAACAGTTATTGAGACAACACCGTGGGTGATGATCTCAGACAACCCACACAGCTTCTAGGAAGTAAACATGTTGGATCAATGAACATTCATACACGACTTCCTCTGGACAACTGTTTGCGTTAGGCCACCTTGCACAAACGTTTTCCACATAAAAAGTGTGTGTGGTGGAAAGCCTATGCGACACAGTTTCTTCTAGGCACCATGTGTGATGCATTCAATAACACAAACGATAAAATTATTACTATCATATGCAATGGCAACGCTATCACAGACGATGTGATGTGGAAAATTGTGTGTGATGTATGCAGGAATGGAAACGTTTGTCTGGGATTCACTGTGTGGGATGTATATATGAACGGAAATGTTTGTCTGGGATTCACTGTGTGGGATGTATATACAAACAGAAACATTTGTCTGGGATTCATTGTGTTGGATGTACATACGAACGGAAACGATTGGGCCAGTATAATTGTCTGCGATGGTTTGCCCGATCGCACACGAGCTCTTTTTGCCCCGCGTGTGTGACCGGAGGCCCTATCGCCGATGGTTTCTGGGTCATGTGGGAAGGACCCCCCTATCACACACACAGGCATGGCGACGGTTTAAAACTTTGTCGCGGAAATGGGGTGAAAACCATTTGTATAGCAGGTCACTGCACTAGTGCATTGTACCGGTTAATTTGAGAAATAGTTGACCCACTCAAAAACGTGAATCAAACCCAAAATGAAATACCTCAATTCAATGAAATAGCTTGTTGACCCAGTCAAAATTGTGGACTAAATACAAAATTGAACACCTCAATTGAATAGCATGTTGTATTATAGTATATGACACCATGCACATGCTCAAAGTCAAATTAATAAACCTCTTTGATACACCTATCTCCGTTCATGTGTGAATTGCAAACACCATGTTCTCCAATTCAAATATTGGAATGCAATTTATATTGAATCATGGTTTATATCATTCTTCTCCGCAGACATGCGACCTCTCCCCTCTCTGCACTCCCATTCTCTCTCTAGCCGACACTCTTTGTTTCTCTCTCGCGCGCGCATACGAACACAATCCTTGTCGGTCCCCTCTCTCTCTAGGTATCTCTAGCTCGCATGCACACTCTATGTATAGATCTAATGTAGAGCACGGGCCAAAGTTCCCCGATTTGTCCCGATGTTCACGAATTGGAGGGGATCCCACGAAGAACACGAGGGGAAATCATGAAGGGAAACACAAATCAACACACATAGATGCAATAAAAGATACACATAGATAGATCCATGATCCAAATCATCCAAAGAGTGAGATGAAACAAGATAGTTCTTCCCCAAGTCCTAGAACAAGGAGGTCTTGATAATCCCTAGGGATTCTACTCCGATGGAGGTCTTGAACTCCATTGGAGTCTCTCTCTCTCTCTCTCTCTCTCTCTCTCTCTCTCTCTCTCTCAAGAGGAGTCCCACAAGGGGAGATACATGAGCTAAGCTCTAGTGTAGTTCTAATCTTAGCCAACCCTAGAAATGAGGAGGGGAGAGGTATTTATAGTCCTAGTCACGGAATGGTAGGTGGGAGAGAGATACAAGGCCAAAGGCCCACACATGCACAGAAGCAGGCGCCGGACGTCTGGTGGACGTCGGTCGTCCGGAGGCTCGCGGGGGTCCGGACGTCCGGAGGGCGCCGGACTTCCGACGTTTTAGCTCTGGACATGTGGCACCGGATTTCCGGCTGATGTCAGACGTCCAGTGGCTGGGACTTGTTGGACGTCCGGTGGTCATCGGTCGTCCGGCCGCTATAGCACCCGGTAGCTGCTGGCCTTCTGGTCGGCTGGGCGTGGTCGCATCGGAGATCCGGTAGATCCCCGGACGTCCGGTGGCTGTAGCTTTGCTGCAGCTCCGTCTTCTTCCGTCTCCACTTCCAAGCTTCCCCCACGGATGGTGTGGGTCTTCCTTGTCCCTTGTACTCCTCCTCGTCATACGTGAAGCTCTGGTAATACCTATGCATGCACACGAGAGGTGTCGGTGTGAAAACCGGCAGACCTCAGGGTAGGGGGTCCCAAGCTATGGATCTTGGATCAATGGTAACAGGGACGAAGGAGATGGTGTTTACCCAGGTTCGGGCCCTCTTGAGGAGGTAATACCCTACGTCCTGCTTTGATTATATTGACGATAAAGTATCGAGTACAAGCTTGATCTACCTCGAGATCGTAAGGAGAAGTCTAACCCTAGGGCTAGGTGGATGATAATTGTGATTCCGTGTCCTCTATAGGCTAAACCCCTTGGCTTATATACACGCCAGGTAGGGCATCTAGGGTTACATGGTCGGTATCCAGGGATGCGTATGGAGGCGGCAGGAGATGTCTTGGGGTATACTCCAAGTCTTCGGCAGATGCAATCTTGATCACGTCGTGGCTTCTGGAGTCCATCTGAATGAGAACGAGGGCCTTTAGGCCCAACCCGAGGACTATGGGCCGACTAGGTTGGTACCCCCTAGTCCAGGACACCGTCAGTAGCCCTTGAACTAGTCTTCTATGCCGAGGACGACCCTTTCGCCTTTAACAACTTCAGATCCGGAGTCCTTGGCTCGACAGACGAGTTCCCTCCTTTCTGTTGATACTTTTCTTTATTCGTGGCTGCCATAGACCACTTCTCGAGGGGGTGGTATCCTTTGTTCGGAACCCAAGAAAAACACGATCCACATCCGAGGCCGCGGGATTACTTAGCCTCAAAGGCCTACCGTGTAGGTGTGAACAGTGTTTCCAGCCTGACAACTTTATCGAAGTGGCACCACCCACGACCAGGCGAGCAGTTACTGCTTACTTGAATCGCTGCCCAAGGCAATCCTTTTACTGGTACGTCCCATCGAAATGGAGATCGTGCCCACTTTTTGAGGGATATCATTAAGATTTTGTTTCTCCCTGTACGCATAACAACATCTTTTACGGGTAATGGCGATTTCAACGGCATGACTGGAGGGACTCTTGGCGTTTTCATCAGCCTATATAAGAACAAGGGGGTAGCAGCAGAGACAACACGCTCCCTTCCTTCCCCGCCTACCGCCTCTCAAGCTCCGTCGCCCAGATCCAATCCTGAGCTCTTCCCACTTCCTTAGCGCCTCTCCCCTCAACAATGGCAGAGAACAACCTCAAGGGGCACTGGGCCAGTTCCTCCGTGACGGAGAGTCCCATTTTAGAGCTGCGCAGCGCGGGGTACATCCCCATGGAGGTCCGCGCTCGCGCGCCTGCTCCGAAGCAGCGCATACCCAATCCCGACGCCGGGGAGACGGTCGTCTTCGTCCCCCACCTCATCAGAGGTCTGGGGTTCCCGCTGCACCCTCTCATATGAGGGATCATGTTTTACTACGGGCTAGATTTCCATCATCTGGCCCCGAACTCCATCCTTCACCTCGCCTCCTTCATCACCGTCTGCGAGGCCTGCCTCCACACTGAGCCACACTTCGAACTATGGCTGAAGATCTTTGGTGTCAAGCTGAGGTCCAGCGACTCCGAGCTCTCTGAGTGTGAGGGCACGATGATCAACAAGAACCAGAGGGTGGTCTGGTTCAAAGGCACCTTTATAGAGACCATCAAGGAGTGGCAGCACGAGTGGTTTTATATCACCGAGCCACTTGCTGCTGGCCAGGCCAAGGTCGAGTTCTCAGCTGGTCCTCCGAAGAAGCTCGTGTCCTGGAAGAGGAAGGGCATGGACTGGGGGAACCCGGCGGAGGTGAAGGTGCTAATCCAGAAGATCGAGTTATGGATAAACCAGAGGGACATCAAGCTGGCGGACGTGGTAAACGTCATGCTGCACCGCTGCATCCTGCTGCTTCAGTCTCAGGCTACCACGATGTGGGCGTACAAGCCCGAGGACGTGGTGCCTATCCACCACTTCTTCCGCTCCACCCCGGCTAGTATGTTGAAGCTACTGTTCAAGCCGTCCAAGGACAGTTTCCCGAGGCCGGGAGCTACTTCAGCTTCGAAGCCACCCATGACGCCCCCGAGGTAAATCTTAGTACTCAGTTCTACACTCTGTGTTTCCTGGTTCCTCGCAAATTTTGGCTAACCAATCAAACATTTGCAGAAGTGGATCCCCAAGGCGCAGAAAATGTTGTGCCCGGCGCCGCAGCCCGAGGGGGAGAGGACTCCCCAGCTCGTGGCCCTCTTAACCGAGAAGCCACATGTGGTAATCCCCAAGGAGTCCAAACCTCCGAGGGGCAGATCGGGTCTCCGAGCTCGGGATACCTCGGTCACCTGGTTCGAGGAGACCCACACCTCCTCCACCCATGAAGACGAGGAGGGAGATGTGGGGGAAGGGAAATCTTCCCCTAAAGGGAAGAGGGCAGCATCCGAGGGCGCCGAAGAGGAGGCGAGGCCGAAAGACCCGAAGCGGCCACGCAAGGCCTTCGCCGATCCAGTCCTGGCGGAGAAGCCTAGCTTCCCTGACGAGTCGGACGAGGACCTCCTCACGCTGGGGAGGAAGAAACCGGCCCCCCGAAGGTATATAATTACCACTCAATTTGGACTTCGAAAGCCTGTTATTCTCATGAGACTCATAAGAGAGTTATTGCCAGCCCACCCGGGACTCACCTCAGCAGCGATACTTCGAGCGATCTGCCCCCGTCGGACAGCGGGGAGTTGTAGCCTGCCGAGACTCCCTCGGCCTTCGAGGGGTTAGGGGAGGCGTCATCCGGCCCGGCCCCTCCAGTCAACACATCGGGGGCCGGGGTACCAGTTGTAATGGCCGAGGTTGACACCTCAGCCGCACCAGGCCAAGGGGATCCGATCCCCGAGGTTCCCAAGGAATGGTTGGGCCAGGCATCGGCCCAGCCTGCACAGTCTCTGACACCTGCGCCGCAGCCGGAGACCCTCGCCCCCAGCACCTTGGTGGTGGGTTCAGAGGTTGCTCCACCCCCGCCTCCCGTCGCAGGGCGGGTTAGCGCGGGGTGGCCCGAGGAGATGGAGGCAGCCTTAACTGGCTTCTCCATCATAGAACAGCACCGTGCCTTGATCGGTGCGGCGCTACAAGGCTTCCGGTCTGCGGAGGCCGGACTACGCGAGGTCTTCAAGGGCCTCGTGAGGGGCTTCGAGGTACGCTTTTTATGTTGTGATTATGAATAATATTCAAGCTTATGATTTCTTGTAGTAGCGTGCTTTTGTCCGAAGACTTGTTGCCTAGCACGTCGCTTGTAAGATCCTATCCAGCCAGTAGCCCCCGAGCCCAAGGCTGGTTTTGAAAAAACGGCCTTTTGGTCGATGTTTGAGTATGTTTTAGGTGTTCATCCAGTAGCCCCCAAGACTCTGGCCGTTCTTCGAGAGGACTGACCAGAGGGTTGAAGTCGAAAAAACAGGGACTAAGGCATGGGTATATGTTTCCAGGTGTCGACCTCGGCTCCAAACTCCGCCTCCGAGGAGGTGGCGGAGATGAACAGGAAACTGTAGAGGTCCGAGGAGGACCTCGATCTGATGAAAAAGCAGATCGAGCTGTCTCAAGGTAAACTTCAAGAAGTTGTGAGAGTGCCAATTTTACTTTTTTGAAAATGCTCTTAAAAGATTTAATTCTGAAGCCGAGCTGTTTTGCTTGACAGCTGCTATGGCGGAGCTTGAGGCACTCAAGGCCGAGTTGGCAAAAGTTCGACAGGAGGCCGAGTAACAGAAGGCTGCGGCCGCAAAGGCCGAAGAGGGTCTGGCTGCCGAGAAGGTGGCGAGGGGCAAGGACCAGGCACGGGTCCTGGGGGTGGAGGAGACCCTGAAGGGCGTTTACCAAGTGCAAGACACCCTTCAGGAGAAGGAAAAGGTGGCGAGCACTGAGCTCGAAAAGCTGCGCCAGGCGCACGCCGAGGTCCAAACCCAGGCTCGTGCAGACCGCGAGGTGCTTCAGCAAGTGAAGCAGATCACTGCTGGTAAGCCATTTTTTCTTCAATGTGTTTTCGGCCGCAAGGGGTTCATCGAGCTCACACAGCTGTGGCGATCCGCAGATGCCTTCGCGGATCTTCTGAGGAGCGCGGTTCACGCAGGCCGCTATTACGGCGCGCGGGAGGGCCATGCTATGGAGAGGGCGTTCTGGCAACAATTCCAGGCGCCTTCGCAGCCGGAACTGCTAAATAATCAGATGAAGTAGTTGATGGAGCTCCTCCGCATGGCGAAGCCAACGCTTCAAGATCTTTGCGCCAATCTCTGGCCCGCGGAGGCCCTGCCGACCAGCTTCTTCGGGTTTTTTGCCCGGCTTCGTTAGGCCGCCCCCCTGTTGGTGCGCTGGAATGTTCTGCGTGCCTGGAGGGTGCTCAACGGCCGTATGCCTGTGTGAATATGCACTATCCATGCGTTGAAGCGGCGGTCGTGGCCATCGGCCCCCCCGAAAGGAAGTCCTGAACTATGGAGTAGTACCTGGGCAAGTCAATGGAAGGGGCCCGGATCACTGAGGCCGAGTGTCTTAAGGACACTCTGTATTTTTAGATAGTACTTCGGTATGCCGAAGTGTAGTTGGATGTAAAAACTATCCTTTGTTTGCAATGAATGCAGCTTTATTTTCCGACAAGCTATTGTATGTTTTTATTTTTTTTGACTCCTGTGTGACTATGTTTAACTGAAAGTGACCAGTTGTCGGCTTTGACCCCTTTGTACAATGTACATCGGGTGTTTCCGAGGCAATCGTGACCCTTAACCGAAGTCTCGGTTCCCGAAGGCGGTCCATGCTCGTGGAAATAAGGCAATCGGACTATAGTGGTTTTATAGCTTTCACTTAGTCATAGGAGCTTGACTGTGAGGGCTGATGACGAGCCCCCGGTCCCTGGAGTGGTTTGGCTGTGTGGCCGAGGTCTATGCTGCTAACCACTTCGGCTGATTTAATAAGAAGCCCTTCGTTTAACACGGGTAACCTCCAACGATACATTGCTAGACACTGTCTTCGGATGGCCGACCAGTTTATGCTTACCAGGACAGTCAGTTTTCAGCTTTATCCACTGAGGCGCTTTGCCATTCAAGTTGGCAGCACAATCGCAGTGGTTCTCCCTTTACACCCTTAGCCGAATGGATCGAAAACGTAAGGGGTAAGCACAGGAGCCGGGCAACCCAACTATTGACCAAAATCTAGGTTCGAAAGTGATTCATATAATGCAACATCCAAGATGCCGAATAGATAATTCGGACTTGAGGGGGGGGCGTGAGATTAAAAGCGAAGCCCATGGTAATTTTAAATAACAGTTGTATCGTGGATGTATGCTTTTGGCTCAAAGGCAGTAAACATAAGGAAATGCGCAATGGCCTCGATGGGTGCACTTTCTTTATTTCATATGGTCAAGCCATACATGTTGAGCTTTGACAAAAGAAACTTGTAGAAGATACAACGGAAAAAGGAAAAGTAAAGGAGTAAGAACAGGGCAGACAAATTAATGTGTTTATTCGCCCAAGCCCGTCGCTATCCCACGTCTGCGTCTCCGTGCTGTTGACCAGCTTGTCTTCGTTGAGAGCGAAGTAGGTATGGGCTGTCCGCGACCTCAGCCGTTCGTTTGCCTGATGCTTTCGTCGGCTGAGTCCTTTAAAAAGGTGTGCGATTGCCACTTGGATGGTTTAAGCCATGTGGACATGCTACTTCTGTCTGGGCCTTTTACAGCGCCCTGCTGGTATGCAAGTCCGAAGTGCATTGCTGTTCAGTCGAGCTGATAACGACGCATCATTTGCTTTGGCTCCTCGGCCGCCCATGGAATTTTTAGTGCAAAGTTGTGCACCCTGGGGACGTAATGCCCTTCCAAGGGGAGGCGAACAAGGAGCATGTGCCCCTATTTTGGGGGAATGGTTGCCTGACCGAGGTCGGCTCGCGTAGCCCGTGTGCACTTCAAGGAGCTGGGTGTGTGACGAGCTGCCTCCTCAGTTGCCTGTACCTCGGCTGCGAAATCCGCGGTCTGTTCATCTGTTCGGAGGGAGCGTTCGGTATTACCATTGACTGTAATAACACCATTTGGTCTTGGCATTTTCATCTTTAAGTATGCGTAATGCGGGGCTGCATTAAAGCGGGCGAATGTAGTGCGCCCAAGCAGCGTGTGGTATCCACTCTGAAAAGGGACGATGTCAAAGATTAACTCTTCGCTCCAGAAGTTCTCGGGTGATCCGAAGACTACCTCTAGCGTTACTATTCCCATGCAGCAAGACTCGACGCCTGGTATGACACCTTTGAAGGTGGTGGTGCTGGGTTTGATCCTGGATGAGTCTATGCCCATTTTTCTGATCGTATCCGCGTAGATTAAATTGAGGCTACTGCCTCCGTCCATAAGGACACGCATCAGATGGAATCCGTCAACGATCGGATCCAGGACCAAAGCAGCCGATCCGCCATGTCGGATGCTGGTTGGGTGATCATGTTTGTCGAATGTGATCGGGTAAGCCGACCACAGATTGAACTTCGGGGCAATAGGCTCTAGGGCGTAAATGTCCCGAAGTGCTCGTTTCCTCTCCTTTTTAGGGATGTGGGTTACGTAAATCATGTTTACGTCCTTCACCTCGGGAGGGAATTGTTTCTGGTTTCCATTGTTGGATCGTCGAGGTTCATCCTCGTCCTCACTGTGAGGTTGAGCTTTATTTTGGCCCTCCGTCGCTATCTTTCTGGCCTGCTTGAAGACCTAGCAGTTCAGGTTTGTGTGGTTTGCTAGCTTGTCCGAGGTGCCATGTATTTGACATGGCCTATCGAGGATCTTGTCAAGCTGGCTGGGTCCATCTTTGCTCCCATTAAAGGGCCGATTTTTCTGACCGGATCTAGGTCCATTGAACCCTGCGTTCACTGCAACGTCCTCAGTGTCGCTCCCGCCATTTTTATGCCTGCACTTATTTTTGCTGCGTCTGGGCTTGCCATTGGCTTCACGAGCTTTCGAAGTGCCTGCCTCACCGTTGTGAGTACTACGGGCCAGCCAACTATCCTCTCCCACGCAAAAGCGGGTCATAAGCGAGGTGAGGGCCGCCATTGTCCTCGGCTTGTCTTGCCTGAGTTGGCACGCGAGCCACTCGTCTCGGATGCTGTGCCAAAAAGCGGCGATCGCCTTGGCATCGGGGAAGTCCATAATTTGGTTTTTTTAGTTAAGAACCTATTCCAGAACTTCCTTGCCGACTCGCCGGGCTGTTGAATGACGTGGCTGAGATCGTCGGCATCTGGAGGTCGGACATATGTGCCCTGAAAGTTAGCCCTGAAGGCATCCTCGAGTGCTTCCCAGCTTCCGATGGAATGAGGAGGCAGGCTATTAAGCCAGTGCCTCGCCGGCCCCTTTAACTTGAGTGGCAGATATTTGATAGCATGGAGGTTGTCTCCATGCACCATATGGATGTGGAGAAGGAAGTCTTCAATCCACACCGCTGGGTCAGTAGTACCATCATATGACTCGATGTTGATGGGTTTAAACCCGTTAGGGAACTGGTGTTCCATTACCCTATCTGTAAAACAGATCAGGTGAGCGGGACCTCGGAACCGAGCAGACTCGCGTCAGACGTCGGGGGATATCCGTGTATAACCTTGTTCCCGAGCTCAGCCGTTCCTGTCCATCCAGGCGTCGTAGCCGTCGAGCCCGGCCGGTGCACGTCCTCTTGATCCGTAGATGGACCGCGAAGGTGCCCGGTTCGCCTCTATCTGGTGTCTTGCGTCGTATGGCTTGGTGTTGTCAACGGGATCCTTGTCGGAACGGTGTGTCGTTGTTTGGGTCTGTAAATTTTCCCGCCATGGCCTGTTGCGCCCTCTAGGGGGGTGGTCAGGTTCGTCAGCACGTTTGCATGTTAAGAGCACGTTGTCAGTTAATTCTTCGTCGCATTCGGGCAGCAAACGCCTGCCCGGGTAGGATTTAGGCGCGCTACGGTGCCTTACTTTGTGGTCTTGCTCGGCCGAGAGTATCTCGACCCACTTGTCATTCAGCGCGTCTTGATTGGCTTGCAGCTGCTGCTGCTTCCATTTCATACCTCGGGCGATGGCCACAAGGCATTGTCGAAACCGTTCTTGCTCAAAGGGGTCCTCGGGGACTATAAAGTCCTCGGTGCCCAGGCTCTCGTCCTCCTCGGACTGAGGTAAGTAATTGTCATCAGCCTCTTCAAAGAGGTAATCGGGGTCCTCGTCCTTGGGGACTCCAGCGGGGCTGTGTGGCCGACCTGGGAGGCTTGAAAATCCTCTCCCGGGTTATCGGTGTCGTCTGCCGCCGTGCCAGTGTTGGTGGTAGTGGCATCATGCCCGCTGGGGTCCCCGTTGGCACCTCTCCCGCGCCTTCGTCGACGTCTTGATGGGTTCTTAGGAGTATCCACCATATATATGTCATAGGTGGAGGTTGCAGTCCACTTGCCGGTGTTGACCAGCGGCGTGGTGGTTTCTGTGGGGCCGTCGACATCTTCATCCATGTCGGTGGCTTCGTCGTAGTCTAACACGTCGGTTAAGTCATCGACCGTGGCAACTAGATGGGTGGTGGGTAGGATGTAAATTTCCCGATCGTCGGCTTTAAGTTCGATCTTGTCATAGACCGAGGTCTGACTGTTCGAGATTGATAAGATTTGGATGCGATCAAGCATCTCATTTAGGTGAGATAACTCCTCAGGATCCATGGCCTGGCTATAAGCCGGGTCAACTCGAAGTATGATTGGTGGATCGCCTGACGTGTCAGTGGCTTCATGCGGCTCCGGGGTTGATTTCGGATCTGATACCCGAGCCGGCTCCGGATCCGAAGTAGTACCCGAAGCTGCATCTGGGCCGGCGTCGGGGCTTGATGCCGACACGAGGTTGCCCGAGGTGAGGACGATTGGTTCCTCTGCGGGATCTTGTGGGGCCAGGGGGCTCGGCCCGACGTCCTCGAGGGAGATCGGTTCTGAGGTCGAGCCCCCATTGTCAGACAAGCCCTCGATCCAGCCAGGTGTCCAACCTAAAAGGACGAGCTCACCGCGGGAGTCTGCGGTGTATTCCAAGCTTCCAAAAGTCACGACGTGATTTGGAGCATAATTTTCGATGGGAGCTAGATGGCCCGAAGAATTGGCACAAAATACCATGCTACCGAAAACGAATAACTGACCGGGGACGAAGATGTCCCCGTAACCGGAGCCACAGTTGATCTGCAGGTGATCCATCGATCCATTGCCGTTCTCACAGCGCAACTCTCAATGAAAGCACCAGTGTCGGTGTGAAAACCGGCAGACCTCGGGGTAGGGGGTCCCAAGCTGTGGATCAAGGATCAATGGTAATAGGGACGAAGGAGACGGTGTTTACCTAGGTTCGGGCCCTTTCGAGGAGGTAATACCCTACGTCCTGCTTTGATTATATTGATGATGAAGTACCGAGTACAAGCTTGATCTACCTCGAGATCATAAGGAGAAGTCTAACCCTAGGACTATGTGGATGATAATTGTGATTCCGTGTCCTCTACAGGCTAAACCCCCTGGCTTATATACACGCCAGGTAGGGCATCTTGGGTTACATGGTTGGTATCCAGGGATGCATCTGGAGGCGGCAGGAGATGTCTTGGGGTATACTCCAAGTCTTCGGCAGATGCAATCTTGATCATGTCGTGGCTTCCGGAGTCCATCTGAATGAGAACGAGGGCCTTCAGGCCCAGCCCGAGGACTATGGGCCGACTAGGTTGGTACCCCCTAGTCCAGGGGCCGTCAAGAGGGATGTCAAGTAGTATACCATCATCAAAGGGGTCAAGTGAGCACGCGTAAAGGAGATGATTCACCTTTGTGTATGTGAAGTAGATGTCGCACGTGTCACTTGTCGAACGGACTCTTGAGATGGTGATGTACGTAGGATGCTCCGCATCATCCCCTCCCCTTGGGAAAGATCCAACCTCGGACCGAAAACCAAATCACCATGGGAAAGAGATGGTGTTGCCGTGTAGAAGTGGACGATCACCAAGTACTCATCCTCTTGAAGCTCGAAATGGGCACTCTCCAATGTTGCACCATCTTGTGATTCCTTCAAAAGGAGCAAATTGGACAAACACTTGGAAAAATGAATGTGGTTAGCGTTAGTGCAAAACCAAACATTCAAGCGGCGATTCACCCAACAAGTGTCGTCATTATGCATAGCATATGGTGTGATAAAGGATTGTGGCATGGCATGTAAGCATATAAATTGAGCACAATCAAAGGCATCATTGGGGCAATCGTGCAAAGGTGAGGTAGGGATGCTAATATGTGTGACAAGTGAACAAGCATCTACCACAAAGTCATAGCAAGCATGCACAAAGCGATAGATGAAAGGTCTATGGTAGGCATATGAATCATTCACAACACCAAGGAGAATGAGATGTGTAAACATACATGGGTCAAGTGCAAGACAAACCAAGCATAATGTGCATATGGTGTAGTGAAGATAGTGTGGCACTTAACACAAAGGAAATAGCAAGTGTTCATCATGTGTGAGGCAATCAAGTCAAGCATGTAGCAATCAATGGGGCATGGCATGTGTGAAGAACTAACATTGGTGCAACCGAGCATATGGTAAGAGCAATTAAGCAATGAGTTGGATGCAACACACAAGGCATATATGTCATGAGGCATGGTAATGTGGCAATCATGAGTGAAAGCAATATCTCGAACATGTGTGCAAATAAGTGGTCCAAGATGACCAATAAGTGTCATGGCACAAGCAACACATGAAGTAGGATGCACAATATCCATGCTCTAGAAGGATGTCACCTTGAAAGCGTTTCCTTGAGCGTCCTTCACAATGCCAAAGCACAAGCAAGTGTGATGTACAAGCGAATCGGTCGAAAGTGTACTTGGCTCGCTCTCAAGAGCTCGAATGGTCAACTCATGGGAAGTGGAAGTTGACGTAATGTTGAAGGACCCTACACATGCACAAAACAAAGCAAAGAACGTATGTGCATGGTAGATAAACACATAATCCATCATGATGGTTCTCTTCTATTGCACATAACCATTAGAAGCAAAAGTGCATGAATAATTTGATGCAACAATGGCGATATTCATGGCACTAGGCATATGGTGCAAAGAAGGAAGACAAACATGCTTCACATGAAGGATGGCAAAAGCTCCAAACGTATGGGAGAAAGCTATGGGTGCAATCTCACTAGCAAGACTAAAAGCATCGTTGCACTCAATACATGGCAAAGCATCTAGCATGCGAGAGGCAACATATGGAGCAATTGGACAACATTTAATAGCAATCATGTGCAAAACATGGCAATGGTTGTCATCAACCACATGAAACGAGCAAGTATGAATCAACGGTGATGCAACATAGGCAAGCATATCAATCATGGCATGCAAACTAGTAGCGCGAAGATGCAACATATTAGAGGAATCCACTAAAGGAACATGGCAATAACAAGCAATATCTCGACCAAGCTTTCAAATACACATACAAATATGAGAATCACGAATCATGTATAATGCAAAGCATGGGTCACAAATGCATGGCAAAGGCATAGAAATGAACATATCATGCAATGTGAACATGGCAATATGGGCAAAGGATATATAATGGACAATAACCCATAACCATGTGAGGGCCATGTTGAAGAGATGTGCGAAGTCATTGCGCGATGTGGGTGGGTGGAGGGTAAGCACTCCATGGTGGCGCATGTATTCATTGCTCTCCAGAGCTCGTTTCGTCAACTCATGCGCTTGCGAGGTTGACGAGGAATCATGTGTACCTACACAATAAGGAGACACACGAAACAAAGTGTGTGCGTGGTAAATGTACACATCATCCATCATGATGTGTATGTGCACGTGAGAGTTAGCACAAGATAAGCAATGCTCAAAGAAATTTGAGGCATGATAGAAAAATATGTCATCCATCATGAAAGAATAGTTGTTATGTAAAACACGATGGGGAAACAAATTGAGCATGAAAGTATATGGTACAACAATATCATTTTTATTCATGGGTACCATATTTTGCACACAATTATTGGGATCATGCAATTCATAGGATGGGTCAAAATCTCCTAATATGTATGAGGAAACTATGGGGGTCTCCTCATGTGCAATAGCGGAAGGATAAGGTGGAGAAAATTGACAACATGACAAACAATGCATGTCCGAAGCTAGGTGGTCATGGCATGGCATATGGTGGACATGATGAAAAGGGAGCATATCAATATCATCACAAGAAAAACAAATGCCAATAACCATGGGCTTGTCATCTATGCCATATGTGCAAATTGAGTTTATTTTAATGGCACATGCATAGTTACTACGATGAGATTGGAAAGATGAGGTATGGGTGATCTCATGCATAGCATATGACAAGTCAAGCGGATTCTCAAACATGATGTGACATAAAGAATTGTCACAAGATATCCTATGCAACATGGTATCACAACTAATAGACTCCACATGAGAATCATCAAACTCATCATAAATGGGCAATAAATCATCACATGAGGAAGTCGAACTAGCATGAAGCATGTCAATAGGGAGATCATCATCATGCAAGCACTCAGTGTCCACTAGTGGGACAATAGCATCACCTTCACCTATGTTACCTTTGTCATTCCATTCATGTGGTGTAGGTGAGGTGGCACGGACCAACTCGTGGTCGTCATCTTCATCTCGATGGAACCATGTGGGGGGTGCATCACATTCCACCATGGCCATCGTCTTGTCCAAAGGAGGAACAAACTCATTGAGGATTGGCGCGCCATCATATATGGGACCTAGCACCAAATGAAAAGACACAATAGAGGTAGAGGTTTAGTCATTAGAGTTCAAAATGGCCTCACAAGACCAATCAACTTCCTCTCTCAACTCTTGTGGTCGCTCACTCACTCCCTCAAAGTAGGTGCACTCAAAGTCACATATGGTGGAGTCACTCATCTCACTCAAGTGGTGGGGGTTGTGTCTCTCCTCACATGGGAATTGGGGCATCTCATCATATATGGGGCTAGTGGTGAACTTCTTTTCACTCTCTATATGGTGGCACAAGTCGCTCAACTCATCATCGTACGCCTCCTTGGTTGAAGGGAAAATCCCATTCTCTACCGTCTCGTCACTATCGCCGTGGATGAAGGCCGAAGATGGCACATCATCACTCGCCGCCATGACCGAAGGGAATATCCCATGCTCGGTCATCTCACTCTCGCCTCCAAAGATGGAAGCATCATCCTTGATCGCCACTTTGTTGCTCGCCTCCAAATCTTGGTCCTTGATTAGCTCCATAGTCGTAGTCATCGCCGCGCCGTCTTAAAAAATAGTCATGGTAGACTCGGCATCGCCAATGCCACCAAGAGGGATGGCGGTGAAGTCGAACTTGGGAGCATCATCTTGGAGGTCGTCGGGCTTGGACATCGTGGTGGTACCATCCTCATGCTCGCTGTCTTGGAGCGTGGTCGTGGCGAAGTGTGCTCAGGATCGAGTAGACTTGGCCTTGATGATTTCTTGTTCCTCCTTAAGAGCACCAGTGTAGAGGTTGTTGAGAGTTTCGTAGTTGTCGATGAAGATAGTCTTGGTGATGTTGTTGTTCAATCCCATCATGAAGTGGAACTTCATCCAAACGGGGTCGTCCGCACCGGATCGTCGCAAAGCTCTCTTCATCTCCATGAAGTACTCGTCGAGGGACTTTGATCCTTGTATGGTGTTCTCCAATTGGCGAAGAAGATGTTCCGTGTTGGTGGAAGGTATGAACTCTCGCCGCATAGCTTTATTCATCTTGGGCCAACTCATGTCAAAGCTCTTTGAAGGTGTGTGATGCCACCATGTCGACACGTAGTCGTGGAAGTTCCTTGTGGCGCACGTCACTGGATCTTCAGAGGGAACTTGATGTAGCTGGAGGTAGTAGTCCATCTTGCGCTCCCACTCGAGATACTCCTCGGGGTCTTGAGTCCCATAGAAAGGAATATCGTGGTCGGTGTCGAGGTCGTAGTAGCTCATGGAAGATGCGGACTTGAGCTTGGGGAGCTTCTCTTGAGCGTAATCTTGAGGTGGTTGTCGGCGAAGAAGCCACATGTCCAAAGGCGTGCCAAGGTAGGCGGTGAAGTCATAGACCGATGGTTGGTGTTGAGCTCTTGACCTTCACGTTTGCTCATGGCAGATGCCTTGATGTTGGCATTGTTATTTCTTCATGACGGTGATGGTGTTGATGCCGATATGATCTTGACGTAGATGGTTGCTCGGGAGTATGTGCACTTGAGCGTCTTCTCGAAGATGAGGAAGACCTCTTGCCGGTTTTGATGAGGGCTTTGGGCTCCTCCATTTGAGCATCCATCTTGGCGTCCAAGTGGTTCTTCATGGCATCAAACTCGTTATTGTTGGTATAGACAGAAGTAGATGTGCCGTCCCTATACATCATGGCATTAGTGCAAGTAGTAAGTGGCTAAAGGGAAAGAACAATATCAAGTTACCTTCTTGGCTCCGTGGATGACAAGGATCGAAGATTTTTCAATGTGTACCAATAGAGCAAATATGGTTTTGACAAGTGTTCCCAACGGACACCTACAATCTCACAACAAGGCTATATGTGGAGCTCGGTATGGTTAGTGGCACAAAATATCAAGCAACTTGAAGTCCAAGTATGTAAATGTTGAAATCAATCCAAAGGACTCAAAATGCAAAGCAAGTGATTACAAATATAGAGGAGGGCAATAAAGAAACACACATGGTGGGATAATGGGGCTTGTGCAACTATAGGGATGAGCAATACATGATTGCTTAACGAAGACTATGCTCGTGTTGCACAAACACAAGGAGAGACGCTAGCTTGATTGCACATTTGGCACGATTCACCACTTGGCACCAACCTATATGTATGCAAACAAAACGCTTCCTATTCCAAGTATCCACATGCACAAGTATATCTTTCTATGCTCCAACTCTTTGCTTATAAGCTTCATCTTTTCTATCTTGCTTAAAAGTTTTTTTTGCTCTTTTTCTTCCTTTGCACTATTCTTTTTGAGCCTCAACCAAATACATGAGACAAGTATCACAAGATATGCACGGGAGCAGGCAATTGCACTATATGATATATCAAATGATGCTATACTATGATATCATATCATTATGGTGCTCAAGTTTTCGCGAAGCCCGACAATACTCAGATAGCTAGTATCGATAGGTATGAAGGTATTCACAAAGATGGTGGGGCTATCAATGTGTAATGGCAAGGAAGGAAAAGATTATGACGGAATGGATACCTTTGTCACACTTAACCTTTCGCGAAGTCGGGTGTAAGCCGCCTTGCTTCCGGTTGAAGATGGTCTCAAAGGATGGATGATCGTCGTCGGTTGCGGAAGCTCGTGGTGGATGTAGTCGATGTAACGATACAAGTCGCCGGTGGTTGATGAAGAAGAAACCATCCCTAGGTACCCAAAACACCTTAGGAGACTCAAATCACAAGTCAAACAATCACAAATGCAATAGGGATCAAAATGGGTTAGGTTGCGGAAGTCTATGGTGGTATTGCGGATGATATGGTGGAGAGCTTTAACGCCCAAGATGAGGCTCTATCACAATCTCGTGATGAAGTCGAGATCATGGCAGAACCCCATTTTGGATCGCATAGCAAGGTGGTTCTCAAATACATACAACCGAATGAACAGATGAGTGTACCAGATAAAGGCTTACACTCGCCACATGCTACAGCATAATATATCATACATCATCATACAATCATCCAAATGAAAGACAGGGTCCGACTACAAACGAAGTCAAACGAGAAAATACCACCCTGCTATTATCCCCGGATCAACCGACTAGGGCCCACTACGGATCATCTGGCATCGTGACGTACATACGTCCACGCTCATCGTCATACTCCCAATGGAGCATCATGGGCTCACCTGTGTCTGTCTCAAGCGTACCTGCAACTGGTGTTTATAGCAATCTGTGAGCCACAGGGACTCAGCAATCTCATCACCCAAGGTAACAACACTATTTAAGCTTATAGGAATGGAAGGGGTAATGTAGTGTGGTTGCAACAAGCACTAAGCATGTTTAAGTGGCTAACTTATGAGTACAAGAGTTAAGATGAGCATACTACGCATAACGGTCGCAAGTTTAATATGATAAAGAAGTGATCCTGAACACCTACTTACGGTTCAAACATAACCCCACCGTGTTCTCTTCCCGAACATACTCGAAAAGAGACCATCACGGTTACGCACACGGTTGGTGTATTTTATTAGAATTAGTATCAAGTTCTCTACAACCAGAGGTTAAAATATTCAAGTCGCCACATAACCGCGGGCACGGCTTCGCGTACGATTTTACCCTGCAGGGGTGTTCCAACCTGGTCCATCATAAACCAACACAAGCTGTGGTGGAAATACCTCAACCTCGAGATAGCCCGAAGTATCCTCGGAATCCCGGTGCACAAGACATTTCGACAATGGTAACACAAGTCTAGCAAGACCTCCCGATAGGAGCCGCGCGTATCTCGTCTCAGGCCAGGACGGATGAGCTACGCGTACAGTTAAAGCCAATAACCCAAGTTGCCAAGGGGTGGCCCCGCATAGTGCTCTAGTTTGGACCAACGCTCATGAGGAGCACTGGCCCGGGTTGTTGATTAAGAATCCTCGGGTTAATTACTCCCTATGCAGTTTTAGTTGTTATTAGGCAAATGGTAAAACCAAAGTTCGGCCTTGCTGGAAGCGGTTATTCAAAGCGAACTATCGAGAGGGTCCCATTCCCCTGAGCATGTTAGGAACGCTAATCAAGGATCATAACACCGTTATTACGGAAACTAAGGTGGCATGAGTGGAACAAAACACTAGGCAAAAGGCCGAGCCTTCCACACACAACCAAGTATATAGATGCATTAATTAAATAAGAGATATTGTGATATCCCAACATATCCATGTCCCAACATGGAACAACCTGCACTGCACCTGCAACTAGCAACGCTATAAGAGGGGCTGAGCAAAGTGGTAACATAGCCAAACAACGGTTGCTGGGTAGGGTGGTTAGAGGCTATATCATGGCATATGAGAGGCTGACATGTATGTGGTAGGAAGCGTGACATAGCGATAGCAATGAGACAACTAGCAAGCAAAGATAGTAGTGTTATCAAGGGTAATGATCATCTTTCCTGAAGTCTCTTCGGTAGGATAGTAATACTGCTCATCGAACACGTTCTCAACAGGTTCCTCGAACAAGGACTCGTCTCCCGGAACTACCCAAAAGAAGGTACAAGCACCGAAATAAACAAACAATCGTGGCATAGATGCACAAACAAAATGATGCGTAAAATGGCATGGTGAAATTACGAGCATGACATGAATGAAGGAACGGTGCTATCGAGATGACAGAAATGATAACGGGATGTGAACGGTGGAGCAAAAGATGGATATGGGCAAAATCTTGGCAACCCAAGTATGCCATTGGAAAGAATGGTAGATTTCGATTGAAATCGATATAAAGATCACGAAGAACGGATGCACGAAACTCAAATGGTGAGCAAAACAATATGCAATGCACAACTGGAGTTAACAGCAACATGGCATCTTATGCACATCAAAACAGCAAGCTACAATACTCTAAAATGCTCATACAAGATATGTGGTTGTAGTACTCTAGATGCATAGCAATACATTCCATACGTTCAAATTCATTAGCATCACAGGTTAATTGGAATGAAGACAACAAGAGGCAAAGAAAACGTTACAGCAGAGTATATGCTAGCAGAAACATTGACAGGCAGTATTCACATGGATGTTACAGTAGGCAAAACAACTCTAAAATGCAAGAAATTGGAATGCACCTACAGTACACATGGCATAGATCATTTGATTACATTCGCACAAATTCATGGGAAGCATAGATTCATCAGAAAAGATCTCACAACATTGCAACTTGATGTTGACAGAAACTGAAACACTGACTAGGCATATTTAGAGCAACATTTATATATGCTACAGGAGTTTAACATGGCATCAATTGGCATGGCATGAATTTACTAATGACAAAGACCAAATCATGTTTACTGGACATGACCAAAAGAGGCATAGTTTAGTGGCTACCACCAAGGAAACATAGCAAGATTGAGCAGATTTACAACAAGTTCAAAACAGTAACAATGACTAAGCATGTTTACAAGCTTGTAGCACTCCTATCATGGCATATCATGGCATGAAATAAATACTAGCAGTAAGAAGACATGAAAATGCTCCAAACTCATGTTGACAAGATGCTCATATGACATTTGCATTAATTCACACAAAAATGACAAAATGGCATGTTATGTAAAAATGGCATGCATGCAAACTTTCTCAAATGCTAAATCTAATGCCACAGATGGATTAGTTGGATTTTTCTACCCCAAAATCATATATTACATGCATATGTTACTGTATGGAAAATGCTCAAAACTTCACAAAACGCATAGGACAGAAATTTAAATAAGTCATATTGCAGATTTGGAATATGCCGAAAATGGAAACGGCCAGATCTGGAAACTTGCCAGAAACGGAAAGCGCCATGGAGAAAAAGACAAAACGGCAGCGGCGCTACGGGCACCCAGTGGCACCTAGCCACAGAGGATGACAGGTGGGCCCTTGGGCCCACCCGGCAGGGTGAGGGGGCGCGGTGACTGGCAGGTGGGACGGCGCACACGTGTGACTGATAGCGGGCCCCACGGCTGGCGTGCGTCTGCAAAAACAGAGAAAACAAAGGAGCGCGCCGGCGATGACAGGAGCACGGCGGAGGCTCGCCGGAGTTGTCTCCGGTGACCTTTTGGCACGGTGGAAGGGTGGAAACGAACCGCGGAAGGATTCCGCGCACGCGCATGACACGCTCGACGCCAGACGTCGACGGAGGCGACGCCGGCGATGAGGTTCAGAGGCGGCGGCGACGAGCTCATGCTGCTCGTAGCGATGGCTAAACGCGGCAAAGCAGCGGCGGGCTCGGCACTACAGAGCGAGGCAAGCACGACGGACATGCGCGAAACGCCTGAGGAGGTCAGGGCACTCCCCGGAGACGAGGCTCGACGGCGGCGGGTATGGCTCGAATGGCCTACGGTGAAGGAGGGCGCTACCAAGGGGAAAAAAGGAACGGGGCGACGTGGGGGCTCACCACGATCACAACGGTGAGCTCGGACGGCGGGATCGGGGACGGAGTCGCCGGAACTTGGCCGGAGACGATCGGCGGCCGAAGCGGACGGAGGCGAAGGGGACGACGGCGAACTTGGCGTCCCGCGGGCTGTAGAGGAGGTAGGCGACGTAGTCGACGATGGGGTACTTGCCGGACACGCTTGGCGAGGCGGAAGTGGTCGACGGTCACGGCGGCGCCATGGCCGTGCTCTCGGATGCGCCCGGGGCACGAAGAGAGCGGCGGATCTGGTGGATAACTCACCTGGCGGCGGCGGCGAGAGGCAGAGGGGAACCCTAGAGAGGCGAGGGACATGGAGAGACCTTTATAGGGGGGCTAGGGCGAGCAGGGCAAGCTCGCGTGCTCTCGGGTGCACGGTCCCCATGGCGATGGCGAGAGGAGGACGAAAAGGTGGGTGCGGATCGCTGTAGCAAGGTCGCTGGCAGGCGGGCCCGGCCTTGCCACGCGGCAGAGGAGCAGCGGGGGTGCGCGCGAGCGTGGGTGAGAAAGGGAAAAGGGGCGCGCGGGGGCGAGCTGGGCTGGCGCGCCTGGTGGGCTGCGGGCTGGGCTGCACAGCGGCGGCTGCTGGGCTCTGCTGCTGCAGCCTTTGGGCTGCTCTCTCTTCTTTTCCCTTTTCTATTTCTTCAAACAAAAAACAAAGGGAAAAGAATAGAGAGTTTGGGAAGGTGTGAGAGATATATGAAAATATCCCTGGAATCTAGAAATTATGTAGTATTTGAATAAATTGGTTTGGCAATATTTAGAGAAAGAAAAATATCACAAGTTTGAATTAAATTCAAACTTGAGGCATTTTTGATCCCAACCAAATCAATTCCAAAAATGATGAAATTTGGTAGAGAGCTTTAGGACATGGACTAGAGAATTTAGAAATATGGTGAACATTAATTTGGGACAGAAAAATTGCATCAAGAAAAACTTGGGAAAAGAAGGAATTTGAGAGATAGGGGATGGTAGATGGCTTGCATAGGTGAAACCCAAGAGTTGGGTGAGTCAAGGAGAAGATACTCACACATTACCACAATGCATACATGATGAGCACAACAAAATTACAATGATGGATGCAATGCTGATGACAAAAGAATGGCATGAAGATGAAATGCAAAATGAAAAGAAAGCAAAACACAACATGATAAGAAGCCCATCCATCAAGATCATGATGACAATTCCATAAATGGCAATGTTGGGGAGTACAAATATGGAAGGAGCACACTTGGGGTGTTACAAGAGCCAAGGCAAAGATTCCAAAATTCAAAAAGATTGATGGAGTAAAATGGTGATGTAAGTATTTTTGTGGGATGGGGGATGTCAATAGCTACAAAGCAAGCTAAAGAATGTCAAAATAGGAGTCCGGGTGAATTAGTTATGGCCAAAACAAATTTCAGCCAAAGTCAGTTTTCTGGAGTACCGGACGTCCGGTAAAGTTTGGATTTCCGGTAATTTGGTACTTGACGGTGTCCTGTATTAGGGGATACAAACCTAGTCGGCCTATAGTCCACGGCTGGGCCTGGGGGGGGGGGGCTAACTCTCCTTCGGATGGACTCCAGAAGCTGCATGCCCAGACGTGATCAAGACTGCGCCTACCGAAGACTTGGTGTATATTCCAAGAAATCTCCTACCGCCTCCATGCAATACCAACCTTGTAACCCTAGATGCCCTACCTGGCATGTATATAAGCCAGAGGGTTTAGCCCGTAGAGAGGACCGAATCACAATTGCCATTCACCTAGCCCTAGGGTTAGATCTCTCTTTACGATCTCGAGATAGATCAAACCTGTACTCGATACTTCATCATCAATATAGTCAAAGCAGGACGTAGTGTATTACCTCTTCAAGAGGGCCTGAACCCGGGTAAATACTGTCTCCTTCGTCCCTCTTACCACCGATCCGAGATCCACAGCTCGGGACCCCCTACCCCGAGGTCCGCCGGTTTTATCACCGACACTGGTGCTTTCATTGAGAGTTCCGTTGTGAGACCAACAAAGGATCGATGGGATCGTCGGTCAACGACTCCAAATCTCAGGGCACTGCTTCCATGCCTGAAACCCCTATCACCGGATTGCATCCTTTCTTTCACGAGCAAGGAGCAATCCATAACCCTTTTTCCACCCCGGCCGAACCTCCCTTAAAGGGCGAAGGGCTGAGGTACTTTTTGGAGAGCGACTCTGACAGCGACCAGCCAGAAACAGCCGACAAGTCTGATCCTCAAATCAGCTCGGCTTATCTGGCAGCTACGTGTCCCTCGTGGGATAAAAGCGTCGGGGCTTCAAGCCCACGGTCTATGGAGATCAAAATTCCTCTCCCACCCACCTCCCACATCGAGTATTGCCCGGATAATTCGGCCCTTCTGATGTCTGGGATCTTGCCTATGTGCAACAGCTACCTGACGAGTCAATTAGGCACTTCTGGGCTAGGTTCTTGTCCGTCAAAAACAACATACAGATTACCAGGACTCAGAAATAATAGCAGCCTTTCAGCGCGGCTGTAAAGATAAAGGCGTTTCGAACGCTCTAGCCTGCTGCTGTGTTCAAACACTCCCGGAACTATCCGATCTAGTGTCGAAATTCTACACCATCAAAGACGCCCGGCTGGCCCAGGAAGAGAAAACGGATTCGATCCATGATAACAAATTGAAGCATGATGGTCTCACGCCTCGTCGCGAACCCCGAGCGCAGCGCACATCAGTCGAGCGACCTCGGAAGAAGAAGAAAATTTCTGGCCGATCTAGAACCGCCCTCGATGGCCTCCTGGATAAGCCATGCCCGATCCACTCCATTCTGCTAAACACCTACCCAACCCACAACCTTCACGACTGCTGGGTGATGAGGCAGGTAGCTATGAGAGGCTTAACCCTCCTCACCGGCATGCCTAGGCATTCGGAGGAATCCTCGGGCAATGACGAGGTCTTAATGATCTACGAAACCTTTACGTCCAATAATCAGAGGAAGCGGGCTCTCCGGGAAGTCAATTCAATCCGGCAAGTAACAGCTAGGGGCACGTGGATAGACATGCCAATTACCTTTAATCATAAAGATCGACCGAAATCTACCCCGAGCAGATGCCCTGCCGCTCTGGTTCTTGACCCAATCGTGGGCAGCTGCCGTCTTCGGAAAGTTCTCATGGACGGGGGCGGCAGCTTAAATCTAATATATATGGATACACTGGACAAGATGCAAATCAATAAATTGCGCATCGAACAGAGTTGTACCACCTTTAAAGGTATAGTACCGAGACGAGAAGCGCGTTGCATTGGAAAACTCACCTTGGATGTGGTCTTCGGAATGCCTGATAACTACCGATCCGAAGAAGTGACGTTCCATATTGTCCCTTTCAAGAGTGGTTATCATGCCCTCCTAGACGGGATGCCTTCTCAAGGTTTCAAGCAATTCCACACTATGGCTATATGAAGCTCAAAATGCCGGGCCCGAACGGGATCATCACAATCACAAGTAACCCCGACAGAGCACTCAAAGCCGAGAACAAGACGGCAGCGCTCGCCCTAGAGTCCCTATCCAAAGCCCTTGTGGTCGAAGAATTAACATCACTATGAGCCGAAGTCAACCGGGATGATATCATCCTCGACAAGCGGCCGATGGCGACTTCATTCAAACCGGCAGACGACATAGTCAAATTCCAAGTGCACCCTACGGACCCAGCTAAAACGGCGTCAATTGGGGAAAATCTCGAGCCCAAAATTGACGAGGCTCTACGCAACTTCTTTAGAGAAAACTGGGATATATTTGCCTGGCACCCCTCGAATATGCCAGGGATACCTCGTAAACTTGCCGAACACAGCTTGAATATTCCAAAGGGCTTGATATGTCTCCAACGTATCTATAATTTATGAAGTATTCATGCCATGTTTATTATAGTTTTGTATGATTTTGGTGCACTTTTATATGGCTTTTATATGATTTTCATGGACTAACATATTGACCTAGTGCCCAGTGCCAGTTGCTATTTTCTGCTTGTTTTTGGTTTTCCAGAAAATCTATATCAAATGAAGTCCAAATGCAGCGAAACTTTTTGACAATTTTTTCTGGAACATAAGAGACACTAGAAGCTTCGGGAGGTGGCCATAAGACCCACAGGGGCCCCATGAGCCACCAGGGCGCGCCATGCCCCCCCAGGTGCGCCCTGGTGCCTCATGGGCCCCCTGTGGTCCTTTTTCGCGTGATTCCAATGCCAAAAAATCATATATATTCAGAAACCCCCAAAAGTTAACCTAGATGAGTTTTTATGCCGCCGCAAGCCTCTGTACTTCCACGATCTAATCTACAGCCCTTTTCCGGCACCCTGCCGGAGGGGGGAATCATCACCGGAGGCCATCTTCATCATCCCGGCGGTCTCCATGACGAGGAGGGAGTAGTTCACCCTCGGGGCTGAGGGTTTGTACCAGTAGCTATGTGTTTTATCTCTCTCTCACGCGTTCTTGATTTGGCATGATCTTGATGTACCGCGAGCTTTGTTAATATAGTTGGATCATATGGTGTTTTCCCCTCTCTATCCTTGTTGTGATGAATCGAATCTTTTCCCTTTGAGGTTTCGTTATTGTCGGATTGAATATTTCAGATTTGAGAACACTTGATGTATGTCTTGTATATGAATACCCGTGGTGACAATGGGGTATTATATTGATTCACTTGATATATGTTTTGGCACTCAACTCGCGGATTCCCGTGGTGACATTGGGGTAATCTATGCATATGGGTTGATGCACGTTTTCATTATCATTTCTCCGATAGAAACTTTGGGGTGCTCCTTGAAGTTCTTTGTGTTGGATTGAATATTATGAATCTGAAGTTGTTTGATGCATATCGAATAATCAACTCACGGATACTTGTGGTGACATTCGAGTATCTAGGTGACATTAGGGTTGGTTGATGTGTTTCATATGGTGTTATTTTAGTACGAACTCTAGGGCTATTCATGACACTTATAGGGATGGCTCAATAGATTGATCGGAAAAGATAACTTTGAGGTGGTTTCGTACCCTACAAATAATTTCTATCTTATGTTCTCCGCTAATAGGAACTTGGGAGTGATTCTTTATCGCACGTTGAGGGATGGTTATATGATCCAATTATGTTAGCATTGTTGAGAGATTGCACTAGTGAAAGTATGAAACCTAGGCCTTGTTTTTAAGCATTGCAATACCGTTTGTGCTCACTTTTGTTACTTGCTACCTTGCTGTTTTTATATTTTCAGATTACAAAAACCTATATCTACTATCCATACTACACTTTTATCACCATCTCTTCGCCGAACTAGTGCACCTATACAATTTACCATTGTATTGGGTGTGTTGGGGACACAAGAGATTTCTTGTATTTGGTTGCAGGGTTGTTTGAGAGATACCATCTGCAACCTACGCCTCCCATGGATTGATAAACCTTAGGTCATCCACTTGAGGGAAAATTGCTACTGTCCTACAAAACTCTGCGCTTGGAGGCCCAACACGAGTCTTCAAGAATAAGTTGTGTTGTTGACATCAGGGCTACAAGCCTGGAAAACAAGCACTTCGGCGTTTCTCTGAGCCCAAGCGTCAAGCAATGGGCGAAGAATTGGCCAAACTCCTTGAGGCTGGTTTCGTAAGAGATATAAAACACCCTGATTGGCTCACCAATCTGGTCATGGTACCCAAGAAAGATAGGTCCTGGCACCTGTGTGTCGATTTTAAAGACCTTAACAAGGCTTGCCCCAAGGACCCCTTCCCACTACCACACATTGATCAGATTGTGGACGCCACAGCTGGGCACGATTCGCTGTGCTTTTTAGACGCCTACTCGGGATATCATTAGATAAAGATGAAAGAATCTGACTAGGCTGTGACCACCTTCATTACGCCCTATCGGCCGTTCTGCTTCAACACAATGCCTTTCGGCCTAAAAAATGCCGGTGCGACGTACCAATGCATGATTCAAACATGCTTGGAAAAACACATCGGAAAAACCGTTGAGGCTTACGTCGACGACGTGGTGATCAAAACCAAACACATCGGGCAACTGGTCGACAACCTCCGTGACAGATTCGCTAGCCTGTGGGAGTACCGGATTAAGCTCAACCCGGAGAAATGTGTCTTCGGAGTACCCGCGGGCAAACTCCTCAGCTTTATCGTGTCCAGCCGAGGAATCGAAGCCAATCCGGCCAAAATACGAGCCTTGGCCCGATTAGAGGTGCCAACCGAGCTCAAACATGTTCAAAAGCTTGCAGGCTGCGTGGCCGCCCTAAGTCGTTTTATCTCAAGACTCGGGGAAAAAGCTTTACCCCTTTACAGGCTACTGAAGCAAACAAAGAATTTCAAACGGACTGACGAGGCAGCAGCTGCCTTGGAAGATATTAAAACCCTCCTCACCACAAACCCCATCTTAGCAGCACCTGGCATATGTGAGCCGATGATATTATACATCTCGGGCACCAACCAGGTGGTCAGCGCAGTGCTCGTGGTCAAACGAGACATGGAGGGCCACAAGTTCCAAGTTCAAAAACTATCCTATTATGTCTCCGATGTCTTAACCCCGTGTAAGACACGCTACCCGCACTATCAGAAGATAGCCTACGCTGTCTTTATGGCGTCACAAAAACTTCGACACTACTTTCAAGAGTGCTCGGTAACCATGGCATCCGAAGTCCCTTTAAGCGACATAATTAACAATAGGGATACTATGGGGCGCATAGCCAAATGGGCCATAGAGCTCTTACCCATCGAAATAACATGTCGGCCACGCCGAGCTATTAAATCTCAGGTGCTGGCAGATTTCGTAGCCGAATGGACGTAGGCCGAGCTCCCTAGAGAGTACAACACTGTCGGGGTTGTGGAACCCGGGGTACCACGACCCGTCTGCCCGCGGCCCCGGGCGCGGCACCTGGCGGAGGCCCAGATAGGCGGCCCACCAACGGGCGCCCTAGAGCAAAGTCACCTCACGAGGCTCCAGCCTCCCGATGGCCCCCTCGCAAGATCCCTCACGAGGCCCTCGCCTCCTGAGGCCCCCTCCTCAGGGAGTAGCAAGCAACGCTCAGCACCACCGTCAACGGCCTCGCGAGGTCCTCTCACTAGGCGGCTCCCCGAGTGGCCTCGCGAGGCAGCTTTCCATGGTGGCCTCCCGAGGCCCCCTCCCGCAGGCGCTCGAGGCGAAGGTTGTCCGCCTTGCCGCGCGGCCTAGAGCCCGTCACATGGGTGACGCGCGCGGCGACGAATGACAACAGAAGCCGCGCCAGCAGGCACGGATGAAGATGGTTTCCTCTTTCGTGTTAAGGGAGCAGGGCCAGCTATCTACTCTCAAAAGCGACCCCAAAGGTTGCCCGATCGGCGAAGAAAGACCAAGACGGCGGGCGCGCAGGGCGGAGGTCATGACCGAGCCCACCAGCGCGTCATGGATCATGCTTTGGCAGGCGAAGACCACCTTTAGTCAGGATAGCCTGAGTGCCTGTCCCCTTTCAAAATCGCCAAGTGTGGCAACCTTTCCCGCCTAAGTTTCCAGGGGGAAGAGTACCATGGCTGATATAAGGGGCAGAGCAGCCGTTGTAGGGACAGAAGAGAGAGACCCAATCGATTCCTTCACCTCCTACCTTGTACCTTGTACGCAAGAACTCTCTTGCCCTTGCAATCCCAACCACAAGCAGGAGTAGGGTCTTACACCGCAAGGTGGCCCGAACCTGGGTAAACCGCCGAGTCCTCGTTACGTCCCTCGCTAGCGCGCCCTCGCCGTCACCTCGCCGTCGCTTAACCGTGGTAGGAGGCGAAGTAGGTAGAACAAGCTCACCCCAGTGTTCAAACCTTTGGGTCCCCAGAGCCTGACTTCCGACAATTGGCGCGCCAGGTAGGGGTGCGCTACTGTTCTTCTGCTCCGCCCATAGCTCCACCAACCCCATGGCCAATGCACGTCGCGAGCGCGCCGAGCGCAGGGCTGGCCGCGTGGCTCAGACGGAGCTGGTGGCCCGCGGCAATCGCCGCCGTCCCGAAGCCGAAGCCGCCGCCACCGACCCCGCGGCCCGCGAGCAGCAGGACTCCTCCTTGCACCCCTCCGTGCGAGCGAACGGCCACACCGCCACAGCCTCCTCCCTCGCCCACCGTGGGCCGCTGAACCCGCAGGCAGCGCTGCTCATGGCCCGTGAGCTGCTCCATTACCGTCCGGCTGACGCCGCCTACGACGTCTGGCTCGGTTGCATCGCCGAGCTCATCAACGTCGCCGGGGACGGTCCGGCACCTTCTCACTCGCTCCACGCACCACCGTCTTGTGCTGGAGACCTAGCGCACGGCGCTCCCTCGCCGCCTCCTCTGCGCGACGAGCGCGCCGGGCCCCAACGCAGCGCGCGGGCTCGTGAGCCGTCCCGTGGCACATCCTCGCCAGACCGGGACGAGGCCAGCTGCCAGATCATCTGCCGCGCACCCCCCGACGCGCGGGTGCTCCTCGAGCGGTAGCGCCAGCGCCAGGACCAGGCCATTCAGGACGTCGCAGCGGCCGGGCGTCAAAACCGCGCCGCCCTCACTGGCGGCGTCCCCTCGAGCGGAGTGGGCTGTCGTGCCTTCACCCGTGAGCTGCGTCGCGTGGTCTGGCCCGCGAAGTTCAAGCCTGAGCTGCCTCCGCGCTACGACGGCACCCCCAACCCCACGGAGTTCCTCCAGCTCTACGCGCTGACCGTCGAGGCGGCGAACGGCGATGACAAGGTCATGGCAAACTGGTTCCCCATGGCCCTCAAGGACGGCCCGTGCTCCTGGCTCATGAACCTCCCCGAGGCGTCAATCTCATCGTGGGCCGAGCTCTGCAGCCAGTTCGTCGCCAACTTCAAGGGCACTCAGGACCGCTCCCTCACCATCAACGACCTGCGGCGTGTGCGGCAGCGCCCAGAGGAGACCCTCCGCAAGTACATCCAGCGCTTCCGCCAAGTGTGCAACAAGATCCCGTGCACCTCCGATGCGTCCGTCATCTCTGCGTTCTCCACCGGCGTCATGGACGTCAAGATGCACGAGAAGCTCGCCATCAACGGTGAGCTCGACTCCGTGCTTGAGCTGCTCGACCTCACCGACAAGTGCGCCAAGGCTGAAGAAGGCCGCCTCTTTGTCCACAATGACCCCGACAGTATGTCGGGCCCATGGAACCCGGGGTATCCAGGCCCGTCTGCCTTTGGCCCAGGGCGGAACGCCTGGCGTGGGCCCAGCGGGCCGTCTCCACCGAACTCTCACCAAGACCCCTCATGAGGCCCTGGCCTCCTGAGGCCCCCTCCTCAGGGAGTAGCAAGCAACGCTCAGCACCACCGTCAACGGCCTCGCGAGGTCCTCTCACTAGGCGGCTTCCCGAGTGGCCTCGCGAGGCGGCTTTCCAAGGTGGCCTCCCGAGGCCCCCTCCCGCAGGCGCTCGAGGCAAAGGTCATTCGCCTTGCCACGCGGCCTGAAGCCCATCACGTGGGTGACGCGCGCGGCGACGAGCGGCAGTAGAGGCCGCGCCAGCAGGCGCAGATGAAGATGGTTTCCTCTTTCATGTTAAGGGAGCAGGGCCAGCTATCTACTCTCCAAGGTGTCACGCCCAATATGCGATCCTATTCTCGAGGAACTCAAAGGCCCCACCAAGAGTAGAAATGCATATTGGATGTGCTTGCAAGGTGGATATCATTACGTCGTACCACGTACATAATAGATGGGGATACATATAAATACATACAATCATCACATGAATACATCAATACACAACAAACATCATACAGAAGGGCAGCATCCCACTACAGATGAAATCAAACGAAAAGAAGAACAACATCCACCCTGCTAACCCAGAATGCCGACCAGGAACCTATCCCCAGATCGACGAAGAAGAAGAAGCAGAAGAAGAACTACAGAAGCAAACAAGCATCGCTCTCACGTCAAGACATCGCATTACCTGTACCTGCAACTATTGTTGTAGTAATCTGTGAGCCACGAGGACTCAGCAATCCCATAACCATGGGTAGCAAGACTATCAAAGCTTAAATGGGTATGGAAGGGTAAGGTGGTGAGGTTGCAGCAAGCACTAAGCATTATATGGTGGCTAACTTACGAGTACAAGAATAAGAAGAGCATCTACGCAACACGGTCGCAAACTACAAATGATCACTAAGTGATCCTGAACACCTACTTACGAGTCAAACATAACCCCACCGTGTTCTCTTCACGAACTTCCTCGAAAAGAGACGGTCACGGATACGCACACGGTTGGTGTATTTTAATTAGGATTTAGCGTCAAGTTCTCTACAACCGGAGGTTATAAATATCCAAGTGCCACATAACCGCGGGCACGGCTTCGCGTAAGATTTAACCCTGCAGGGGTGTTCCAACCTGGCCCATCATAAGCCTACACAAGCTGCGGTGGGAATACCTCAACCTCGCGATAGCCCAAAGTATCCTCGGAATCCCGGTGCACAAGACATTTCGACAATGGTAACACAATTCCAGCAAGACCTCCCGGCGAGCCGACACCCTGATAGTAGCCGCGCGTATCTCGTCTCAGGCCATGACCGGATGAGGACAACGTACAGCAACTGAGACCCGAGTTTCCCCGGGGGAAGCCGCAAATGACTCAGTTTTGGACCAACACCATCGGCACTGGCCCACCTGTATTATGTTGAATTAAAAGAATCCTCGGGTTCATGACACCCTATGCAAAATTAATTATTTCATTCAGTATTATTATGTTGGCAAATGGTAAAACCAATTTTGGGCCTTGCTGGAAGCGGTTATTCAAAGCGAACTATCAAGAGGGTCCCATTCCCTTGAGCATGTTAGGAACGCTAAACATGGATCATAACACCAGCATTACGGAAACTAGGGCGGCTTGAGTGGAACAAAACACTAGGAAAAAGGCCGAGCCTTCCACCCAATACCAAGTATATAGATGCATTAATTAAATAAGAGATATTGTGATATCCCAACATATCCATGTCCCAACATGGAACAACCTGCAAGAGCACCTGCAACTAGCAACGCTATAAGAAATGGGCTGAGCAAAGCGGTAACATAGCCAAACAACGGTTTGCTGGGTAAGGGTGGTTAGAGGCTGTGTCATGGCATATGGGAGGCTGACATGTATGTGGTAGGAAGCGCGACATAGCGAAAGCAACGAGACAACTAGCAAACAAAGATAGTAGAGATATCCAAGGTCATGATCATCTTGCCTGAAATCCCACTCAGAAGAAGAATGAGTCCATGAAGAAGACGAACCAACGTAGTCGAACGAATCCTCACAATCGCAACGAAACCGGAACTATCGAGAAGAAGAAGAACCGGAAAGAAGCAAATAACATGGTAAACACACAAGTATAAACATGGCATGATGCACAATCAAATATGATGCATGACAAGATTAAATGTTGTTAAACATGGCAAGGGCTGAAGCATAAGCAAACCATACAACTAGGCATGTTTAAATGAGGCCGGAAACGCAAACAACAATTCCGGAAAATCCCCATATGCAAATTTCGAAATTGGTACTGATCTGCATTAAACACAATGTTAAAGTTGTTAAACAGCAAGTTAACATGCATCATGATGATCTACACGTTTTTCTAGTCAAGTTACATATGTAGATCATTTAATTCGGAGCTACGGGCTAGAAGATATGAGTAAACAAATTTAACATGGCATATGGCACAAAATGCATGGAAACACCAACAACACACTCTCAAATCAAGGATGCAATATGACAACCTGAATCTACACACAATTCTAAGCAAGTTTCATATAGGACATGATTAAAACGGAGCAACGGTTCAACAATTACAAGCAACGCAAGTTATAATAGCAATCTGCCCCAAAACAGTAACATAGCATTTTGCAAGCATCCAAACTCCATGCTACAGGCACATGATGGGCACAATATTGATATGCACTTAAAGTAGACATGACATACTCCAATTTATCTTAAAGGTTCAGGTTCATAGACATCAAGGTTAAGTCGATATGATCCATGCAAAATGCAATGTTCTGCTAAACAGGGCATATACATGAGCAGAGTTAATATGATGACATGTTGGAGGCAGGAAATAAATATGCTACAATGCTAGACCATGGCATCAAATGGTACATCATGGTAGTACATAGCATGGAGCTCAAAACATACAACATGGGCATAATCATAGGAACAATAGATTCATGGCAATCATCAAGGCAATATGCAATCATGAACAAACATAAAATTGGGCATGCTGTCAACAACATTACGATGCTGACTTGGGAGGCACATAACAGCAAGCATGGCAATTTTAATATTTATGAAATTGACATGAGCATACAGTAGACATGGCAATCTTCAAATCACTCCATTGGCAAAAGTTCATAGGATGCACAGATTAATTACTATGATTTTTATAAAATGGAACATTCTGTTACATGATAACAGTTATATCATGATGGCAACTTGAGAGCAACAAATAGACAAGCTATAGCAAGATTACATAGCAACCAAGGGGATGGCATCAAAGTACACATTGCATAGACCAAATCACATGAAGGAATAATATGCATATGAGCTATAGATTAGTGGCAACCATCAAGCAAAGTTGGCAAGTTTTATCACAGACAGTTTACTCAGAACAGCAACATTAACTAGGCATGTTTACAAGCTCATGGCACTCACATCAAGGCCTATCATGGCATGAAATAAATACTAGCAGCAAGTAGACATGAAAATGCTCCAAAGTCATGTTGACACATTGCTCATATGGTGCATGCATTAAATCACACAAAAATGACAAAATGACAAATATTAACAGTTTTCTGCACTTAACATCATATAGCACTTTTGCAACAGAGATTAACACAATTAGATGGATCCTAATATGCATGCAAATGCCACCATCTTGTAGAGCACGTAGAGTAGATCAAATTACATATATAAATCATCATCATCGGACAAACATGCACAAAGTTATCATCATCGCAATATGCCACACCATGCTGAAAATACTGAGGTGGAAGTTTACCCAGCTAAAACCGGGACGGGGATGTACTGGGACGAGGTGGTGCGGGACGGCGCGGTGCGGAACGGCGTTTGGTTGGAGGGCTCGGGTCGGATCCGGGACGGGCTCGTCCCGGCACGGAGGAGGACGAGGGCCACGGCGAAATGGCGGCGCCGGTGACGAAGGAGGCCGGGGACGGGCGTCGGGCGATGGAGGAGGCCGCGGCGAGGCGGCTGGATCCGGGCGGACCTGAGCGGCGGCGAAGGCAGGGCGGCGACGAGGAGCTCCGAGCGGCGGCGACCTCCTGGCGGCGCGGAGACCTGGCGAGGTCCGGCGACCCGCGGGCGGCGACGACGGCTGGGTGGCGCGGGCGCGAGGCGGGCGGCGCTGGGCGCGGGCGGCGCACGGCGGCGAGGTGCAGGCGGCGGCGGAGGGCTGCGGGCGAGCGGCGGCAAGGAGCTCGCGAGCGGCTCTCGGGCAGGGGCTCGCGGGCGGCGGCGCGGGCTTCCCCGGGCCCCGGATGGGCTCGGGCGGGCTGGCTACGGGCCTAGGCGGTTCACGGCGGCTGGTGGAGAGAGGAAGTTGGCAGGGGAGGCGACGTGGCGGCTCCCGGTTGGCCGATCCGGCGGCTGCGGCGGCGGCTGGCTTGTGGCGGCATGCCACTTGGCGAGGAGAGGGTAGGGGCTAGGTTTTGTCCCAAAATGGCTGGGGAGGTTGTCTATATATAGACAGGGGGCTAGGGATTAAGGTTTTGGGGTGTCTCGGAGCCCTCCGATCACGATCGGACGGTTCTGGACAGAGGGGACATTAGCTGGGCTAGGTGGCCTGTGCTAGAAAGGGTTTGGGCTGAGGAGAGAGGGAAGTGGTGCAGCCCGGCACGGTTTTCGGGACATCCGACGTTTATCCGGCTATAGTGCCGGTATAGTTTAACGGTTGGGCTATCAAACGGACTCCGAATGCGACGAAATTTGGCAGGCGGTCTACCTACAATATAGCAAGACCGCACGCCAACTTCAACCCATTCCGAGAACATTTTTATCCCACTTATAAAATAATATTTCGGAGGTGCCGCGGGCACGTGCGAGTGTGTCGGGACTCGAAATGGACAACGGAAGGAACGGGAAGAACGCCAACTACGAACGGATGCAAGTTTATGAAAACATGCGGATGAAATGCACATGATGACATGGCGAAGTGCAACACGCAAGCGAATGACATGGCAACGACGACGAACAAATGGAAGACATCTGGAGCATCGGTCTCGGGGCGTCACAACTCTCCTCCACTAACAGAAGATCTCGACCCGAGATCTTAGGAAGGAAACGGAAGGGGAAGAGGAAGAGGTAAAAGAAAGTTGCTTCTTGGACAAACGAGTGAAACCATCAAACCTCGAAGGTTGCAAAGAGTTGAAGAATGGCTTGAGGAACAAACAAGAATTCGAAACCACTCCTGTTGAAACGAGATAGATAAGGAATGAGAACAAAAAGAATTTGCGCAGCACTCCGGTAGAAAAGAGAAGCAAAGCTTGATAAGATGAAAAGAACTTGAAAAGAGGACACAACACTCCGATAACTTGGATAA
Organism: Elymus sibiricus; assembly: GCA_039707655.1. Taxonomy (NCBI): domain Eukaryota; kingdom Viridiplantae; phylum Streptophyta; class Magnoliopsida; order Poales; family Poaceae; genus Elymus; species Elymus sibiricus. Next base: position 223,765,635 of record CM077670.1, on the reverse strand, counting down.
GCAAGGAAAGAACATGATCTTGGCGAAACGAGATAATGGGTTGAAGAGAGAAACACCACAATGCCTCCGGAACGAAAGAATAGAAGCTAGATCATTGGAAAGAAAAGAATGGAGAAGAAAATGACAACTTCTCCCACAAATGAATTTGAAAAGCATCCTCGCAAAGAAGGATTGAATGGAGTTGTTGGAAAATCAACAACGAAAAGAATAATCTTGTCGTGGGCTTATGGAAAACATCTCAAAACTTGAGGTGAAATTCTGCCACCAACAGAAACAATTGATTGCCTGAGATCTCGAAGAGATGAAAACCTCTTTCATCGAGAAGAGAAGGGGAAACTTGGATCATTGATAAGCTCCACAATAGCACCAATCCTTAGAATAGGCTTTAGGTGAAATCTATACCAAGATAATTCCAACGAAGAGATTGATGGGTTGAAAAGATCTCCTGGGCAAACAGAAAATGATGGGTTTAAAATATCTCATTCTTGACAACTGTGAATCATGAAACACGACGACAAATTGTCCAGAAGGACATAATACCACCTCAAAAGATAAGGTAGAAAGGATTAGCACTTCGGAATGCAATATGAAGAATGCTTGAGCTCATCGGGAGAACACTTCGAGAATGAATTAAATCCTTGACGAACCAGCATTAAGAACTCCGGTAAACAAAAAGGATGATAGAAACGAAGGTTGAAAAGAACAGGATGAAGCCTTGTAATGATTTAGATGGAGCTTCGCGATGACATAACCGAGAAAACTTGGAACTCCGGAAAAGAAAGATGAACAGCTAGAACCGAGAATTTATTCATCAAGAACAAACTCTGGAAGAAGGAATTAAATCATCTCCATGAACAAGAATAAGAATTATGATACGGCTATCCTTCATCAAAATAAATTGATGAAAAGCAATGGATTTGCATACTACTTATTCTTCTTGAAAAGATTAAAGAGAGATATAGCGCCAACTTGACGAAGTCTTCGAGGAAACACCGGTAGGATTTTGAAAAGAATGAATGAATGAATTGATACGATAACAAAGGAAGATGAATGTTGAACGAACCACCGTAAGAATTAAAAATGAACGAAGAAAAGAGAACGAACCACCGGGTAGAATTAGAAACGAACAAAAATAGTTGAGTGAATTTATATACTAGAGAACGAAGAGATCACGAGCTTGAATACTTGAACGATGCACCGGAAGAATTTCAGAACGAGAGAAGAATGTTGAGAATGAAGAATTCTGAAATTATGGCCTTCGCAGGATCGAAAAATGGAAAGAACTCACGAAATGCTCCGGATGGGTATGAAAAGAATTTCTCACAATCGAAAACAATTGTGAGGATGGCATGAAGCTAGAACCCCAATCTTCAAGAGAACAGACGAGAATTTAAGAAAAACTCTTCTTCGGTCTTCAAAGGTGAGAATGACGACAAGAACCACCATGAAGAATTTGTGAGATACTCCGGAATAATGACGAATAGAAAGGTTGAGCCAAATTTGAAAAGAATTAGGAAGCGATCTTGGAGAAGGCAATTGACTGATGGAATCCATTCTTACGTCACATTTAGAAAGAATTTGAGAATAACTCCGGGAAAATTAGAAGAGTCAGGTAAGATCCTGGGAAAAGACCTATGGGTTAGGGCCCACTCAAAAGAAACACCGTTGGAACGATTGTTTGAAGGAGAGAAAATGCACCGGTTGATTTAAATGGCTTGAATGAAATAAAAACCTCGAAATAGAATGAACAGGCCTTGAATGAGAACACGAATCTTTTGAGATATCTTCAGCACTCCGTAGAAGAAAGCAAGAACGAAGAATGATGAACGTGTAGCTCCTGAGCATATTCATGAGAATCACCGGAGAAGAACATGAAGGAAAAGAATGAAGAGACTTCACACGAATAAAATGGATACTTGATTTAAGAATTTAGACTCCGCGAAGAAAAAGGGTGGGAGGGTGGGAAAAGAAAAACAACTTGGGACGGGTGAAACAAACGTTGTTGAGAACACTGAGAATTGATCTTGCAAATGTTGAAAGGATTGGATCAACTTGAAGAGAAGCACATCGGGTGAAAAGGATTGTCATGACAATCTCAATGATCAAAAGGATTGGCCTTCACATTAAAATATGGGAACACCACTTAGGAAAGATTTAGAATCCACACTTGACTTCGAAGCAACTCGAATACCACAACAAAAAACAACACAAGGATTTGGCTTGTAGAATAAGCCGGAACAAACATATGATAGACCCCATATTGTATCATGTGTCTACTGGAAAATATATTCTAGGTAATACTTGAATTCCCACCTAAGAACTCCCGAAACTTCTTGGTTATAACATCAGGTTGCGGAAATGGGAACCTGCTCAGCACACAACAACAATAATATCCTAATCTGTTGCAACCAATCCGCAACCTTCACACACGACCAAGAAACTTCACAAATCTGTCTACCTCAGACCTTCGAAAGCACAGCGATACTAGTCATAGTGGATCATCCGCGCTATCTCCACCAGTACTGGGGAAAAGTCACGGCACTATTTGCCACCACAAAAAGTATAGAAGCGTTTTGATGTCGGCGTCCTCTGGTATTCAAGAACTGAAACGATAGCGAATGTGACAAGAACACCTTGGAGCTCAACTCCCCGGGTCCAATCCATACGGTCAGGAGACACCAAGAACAGTATTCTGTCACATCGACATCGCAACGATTCCAAAAATACCCGCGTGATCCTAAAAAATATTGAGTGAGAAGAGTACTAGAATCAAAACACCTACGTCACAATTCCTTACTAGAGCGACGAAGGGGATAAGGAGTAAAAAGAATTCCTACTCTCCGATATATAACTAGCCTCAAGATAGTTTTTCTTCTAGACTCGTCAATGGTTTGATCAATCAAGGGGGCTCCTATGGTCGGTCGAGGCTCTGATACCAACTTGTCACGCCCAATATGCGATCCTATTCTCGAGGAACTCGAAGGCCCCACCAAGAGTAGAAACGCATATTGGAGATGCTTGCAAGGTGGATATCATTACGTCGTAGCACGTACATAATAGATGGGGATACATATAAATACATACAATCATCACATGAATACATCAATACACAACAAACATCATACAGAAGGGCAGCATCCCACTACGGATGAAATCAAACGAAAAGAAGAACAACATCCACCCTGCTAGCCCAGAATGCCGACCAGGAACCTATCCCCAGATCGACGAAGAAGAAGAAGCAGAAGAAGAACTACAGAAGCAAACAAGCATCGCTCTTACGTCAAGACATCGCATTACCTGTACCTGCAACTGTTGTTGTAGTAATCTGTGAGCCACGAGGACTCAGCAATCCCATAACCATGGGTAGCAAGACTATCAAAGCTTAAATGGGTATGGAAGGGTAAGGTGGTGAGGTTGCAGCAAGCACTAAGCATTATATGGTGGCTAACTTACGAGTACAAGAATAAGAAGAGCATCTACGCAACACGGTCGCAAACTACAAATGATCACTAAGTGATCCTGAACCCCTACTTTCGACTCAAACATAACCCCACCGTGTTCTCTTCTCGAACTTCCTCGAAAAGAGACGGTCACGGATATGCACACGGTTGGTGTAATTTAATTAGGATTTAGCGTCAAGTTCTCTACAACCGGAGGTTATAAATATCCAAGTGCCACATAACCGCGGGCACGGCTTCGCGTAAGATTTAACCCTGCAGGGGTGTTCCAACCTGGCCCATCATAAGCCTACACAAGCTGCGGTGGGAATACCTCAACCTCCAGATAGCCCAAAGTATCCTCGGAATCCCGGTGCACAAGACATTTCGACAATGGTAACATAATTCCAGCAAGACCTCCCAGCGTGCCGACACCCTGATAGTAGCCGCGCGTATCTCGTCTCAGGCCACGACTGGATGAGCACAGCGTACAACAACTGAGACCCGAGTTTCCCCGGGGGAAGCCGCAAACGACTCTATTTTGGACCAACACCATCGGCACTGGCCCACCTGTATTATGTTGAATTAAAAGAATCCTTGGGTTCATGACGCCCTATGCAAAATTAATTATTTCATTCAGTATTATTATGTTGGCAAATGGTAAAACCAATGTTGGGCCTTGCTGGAAGCGGTTATTCAAAGCAAACTGTCATGAGGGTCCCATTCCCCTGAGCATGTTAGGAACGCTAAACATGGATCATAACACCAGCATTACGGAAACTAGGGCGGCTTGAGTGGAACAAAACACTAGGCAAAAGGCCGAGGCTTCCACCCAATACCAAGTATATAGATGCATTAATTAAATAAGAGATATTGTGATATCCCAACAGGGAACAACCTGCAAGAGCACCTGCAACTAGCAACGCTATAAGAAAGGGGCTGAGCAAAGCGGTAACATAGCCAAACAACGGTTTGCTAGGTAAGGGTGGTTAGAGGCTGTATCATGGCATATGGGAGGCTGACATGTATGTGGTAGGAAGCGCGACATAGCGAAAGCAACGAGACAACTAGCAAGCAAAGATAGTAGAGATATCAAAGGTCATGATCATCTTGCCTGAAATCCTGCTCGAAAGAAGAACGAGTCCATGAAGAAGACGAACCAACGTAGTCGAACGAATCCTCACAATCGCAACGAAAGCGGAACTATCGAGAAGAAGCACAACCGGAAAGAAGCAAACAACATGGTAAACACACAAGCATAAACATGGCATGATGCACAATCAAATATGATGCATGACAAGATTAAATGTTGTTAAACATGGCAAGGGATGAAGCATAAGCAAACCATACAACTAGGCAAGTTTAAATGAGGCCGGAAACGCAAACAACAATTCCGGAAAATCCCCATATGCAAATTTCGAAATTGGTACTGATCTGAATTAAACACAATGTTAAAGTTGTTAAACAGCAAGTTAACATGCATCATGATGATCTACACATTTTTCTAGTCAAGTTACATATGTAGATCATTTAATTCGGAGCTACGGGCTAGAAGATATGAGTAAACAAATTTAACATGGCATGTGGCACAAAATGCATGGAAACACCAACAACACACTCTCAAATCAAGGATGCAATATGACAACCTGAATCTACACACAATTCTAAGCAAGTTTCATATAGGACATGATTAAAACGGAGCAATGGTTCAACAATTACAAGCAACACAAGTTACAATAGCAATCTGCCCCAAAATAGTAACATAGCATTTTGCAAGCATCAAAACTACATGCTACACGCACATGATGGGCACAAACTTGATATGCACTTAAAGTATACATGACATACTCCAATTTATCTTAAAGGTTCAGGTTCATAGGCATCAAGGTTAAGTCGATATGATCCATGCAAAATGCAATGTTCTGCTAAACAGGTCATATACATGAGCAGAGTTAATATGATGACATGTTGGAGGCAGGAAATAAATATGCTACAGTGCTAGAACATGGCATCAAATGGTACATCATGGGAGTACATAGCATGGAGCTCAAAACATACAACATGGGCATAATCATAGGAACAATAGATTCATGGCAATCATCAAGGCAATATGCAATCATGAACTAACAGAAAACTGGGCATGCTGTCAACAACATTACGATGCTGACTTGGGAGGCACATAACAGCAAGCATACCAATTTTAATATTTATGAAATTGACATGAGCATACAGTAGACATGGCAATCTTCAAATCACTCCATTGGCAAAAGTTCATAGGATGCACAGATTAATTACTATGATTTTTATAAAATGGAACATTCTGTTACAGGATGACAGTTATATCATGATGGCAACTTGAGAGCAACAAATAGACAAGCTACAGCAAGATTACATAGCAACCAAGGGCATGGCATCAAAGTACACATTGCATAGACCAAATCACATGAAGGAATCATATGCAAATGAGCTATAGATTAGTGGCAACCATCAAGCAAAGTTGGCAAGTTTTATCACAGACAGTTTACTCAGAACAGCAACATTAACTAGGCATGTTTACAAGCTCATGGCACTCACATCAAGACCTATCATGGCATGAAATAAATACTAGCAGCAAGTAGACATGAAAATGCTCCAAAGTCATGTTGACACGTTGCTCATATGGTGCATGCATTAAATCACACAAAAATGACAAAATGACAAATATTAACAGTTTTCTGCAGTTAACATCATATAGCACTTTTGCAACAGAGATTAACACAATTAGATGGATCCTAATATGCATGCAAATGCCACCATCTTGTAGAGCACGTAGAGTAGATCAAACTACATATATAAGTCATCATCATCGGACAAACATGCACAAAGTTATCATCATCGCAATATGCTACACCATGTTGAAAATACTGAGCTGGAAGTTTACCCAGCGAAAACCGGGATGGGGATGTACTGGGATGAGGCGGTGCGGGACGGCGCAGTGCGAAACGGCGTTTGGTTGGAGGGCTCGGGTCGGATCCGGGACGGGCTCGTCCCGACACGGAGGAGGACGAGGGCGAAGGCGAAACGGCGGTGCCAGCGACGGAGGAGGCCGGGGACGGGCATCGGGCGACTGAGGAAGCTGGATCCGGTCGAGGCCGCGGCGAGGCGGCTGGATCCGGGCGGACCCGAGCGGCGGCGAAGGCAGGGCGGCGACGAGGAGCTCCGGGCGGCGGCGACCTCCTGGCGGCGCGGAGACCTGGCGAGGTCCGGCGACCCGCGGGCGGCGGCGACGGCTGGGTGGCGCGCGGCGGCGGCGAGGCGGCTAGGCGCAGGCTGCAGCGGAGGGCTGCGGGTGAGGAGCTCGCGAGCGGCGCTCGGGCAGGGGCTCGCGGGCGGCGGCGCGGGCTGCCCCGGGCCCCGGATGGGCTCGGGGGGGCTGGCTACGGGCCTAGGCGGGCCGCGGCGGCTGGTGGAGAGAGGAAGTGGGCAGGGCAGGCGACGTGGCGGCTCCCGGTTGGCCGATCCGGCGGCTGCGGCGGCGGCTGGCTTGTGGCGGTGCGCCACTTAACGAGGAGAGGGTAGGGGCTAGGTTTTGTCCCAAAATGGCTGGGGAGGCTGTCTATGTATAGACAGGGGGCTAGGAATTAAGGTTTTGGGTTGTCTCGGAGCCCTCCGATCATGATCGGACGGTTCCGGACAGAGGGGAGATTAGCCGGGTTTGGGCTGAGGAGAGAGGGAAGTGGTGCAGCCCGGCACGGTTTTCGGGACACCGAAAACGTCTGACGTTTATCCGGCTATAGTGCTGCTATAGTTTAACAGGCGGTCTACCTACAATATAACAAGACTGCACGCCAACTTTCAACCCATTCCGAGAACATTTTTACCCCACTTATAAAATAATATTTCAGAGGTGCCGCGGGCGCGTGCGAGTGTGTCGGGACTCGAAACGGACAACGGAAGGAACGGGAAGATCGCCAACTACGAACGGATGCAAGTTTATGAAAACATGCGGATGAAATGCACATGATGACATGGCGAAGTGCAACACGCAAGCGAATGACATGGCAACGACGATGAACAAATGGAAGACATCTGGAGCATCGGTCTCGGGGCGTCACACAAGGCAACCCCAAAGGTTGCCCGATCGGCGAAGGAGGACCAAGACGACGGGCACGCAGGGCGAAGGTCATCACCGAGCCCACCAGCGCGTCATGGATCATGCTTTGGCAGGCGAAGACCACCGTTAGTCAGGATAGCCTGAGCGCCTGTCCCCTTTCGAAATCGCCAAGTGTGGCAACACTTCCTGCCTAAGTTTCCAGGGGGAAGAGGACCATGGCTGATATAAGGGGCAGAGCAGCCGTTGTAGACAGAGAGGAGAGACCCGAGAGGAGAGAGAGACCCAGTTGATTCCTTCATCTCCTACCTTGTACCTTGTACGCAAGAACGCTCTTGCCCTTGCAATTCCAACCACAAGCAGGTGTAGGGTTTTACACCGCAAGGTGGCCCGAACATGGGTAAACCGCCGAGTCCTCGTTCCGTCCCTCGCTAGAGTGCCCTCGCCGTCGCCTCGCCGTCGCTTAACCGTGGTAGGAGGCGAAGTAGGTTGAACAAGCTCACCCCAGTGTTCGAACCATTGGGTCCCCGGAGCCTGACTTCCGACATTTGGCACGCCAGGTAAGGGTGCGCTGCTATTCTTCTGCTCCGCCCTTAGCGCCACCAACCCCATGGCTGACGCACGTCGCGAGCGCGCCGAGCGCAGGGCTGGCCGCGTGGCTCAGACGGAGCCGGTGGCCCGCGGCAATCGCCGCCGTCCCGAAGCCAAAGCCGCCGCCACCGACCCCGCTGCCCGCAAGCAGCAGGAATCCTCCTTGCACCCCTCCATGCGAGCGAACAGCCACACCGCCACAGCCTCCTCCCTCGCCCACCGTGGGCAGCCGAACCCGCAGGCAGCATTGCTCATGGCGCGTGAGCTGCTCCGCTACAGTCCGGCTGATGCCGCCTACAACGCCTCGGTCGCATCGCCAAGCTCGTCAACGTCGCCGGGGACGCTCCGACACCTTCTCACTCGCTCCGCCCGCCACCGTCTCGTGCTGGGGACCTGGCGCACGACGCTCCCCCGCCGCCTCCTCTGCGCGACGAGCGCGCCGGGCCCCAACGCAGCGCGCGGGCTCGTGAGCCGTTCCGTGGCGCATCCTCGCCAGACCGGGACGAGGCTAGCTGCCAGATCATCCGCCGCGCACCACCCGACGCGCGGGTGCTCCTCGAGCGGCAGCGCCAGCGCCAGGACCAGGCCGTTCAGGACGTCGCAGCGGCCGGGCGTCAAAACCGCGCCGCCCTCGCTGGCGGCGTCCCCTCGAGCGGCGTCGGCTACCGTGCCTTCACCCGCGAGCTGCGTCGCATGGTCTGGCCCGCGAAGTTCAAGCCTGAGCTGCCTCCGTGCTACGACGGCACTCCCAACCCCACGGAGTTCCTCCAGCTCTACGCGCTGAGTGTCGAGGCGGCGAACGGTGACGACAAGGTCATGGCAAACTGGTTCCCCATGGCCCCCAAGGACGGCCCGCGCTCCTGGCTCATGAACCTCCCCGAGGTGTCCTTCTCATCGTGGGCCGAGCTCTGCAGCCAGTTCATCGCCAACTTCAAGGGCACTCAGGACCGCTCCCTCACCATCAACAACCTGCGGCGTGTGCGGCAGCGCCCAGAGGAGACCCTCCGCAAGTACATCCAGCGCTTCAGCCCAGTGCGCAACAAGATCCTGTGCGCCTCCGACGCGGCCGTCATCTCTGCGTTCTCCACCGGTGTCATGGACGTCAAGATGCGCGAGAAGCTCGCCATCAACGGTGAGCTCGACTCCGTGCTTGAGCTGCTCGACCTCGCCGACAAGTGCGCCAAGGCTGAAGAAGGCCGCCTCTTCGTCCACAACGACGCCGACAGTATGTCGGGCCCGTGGAACCCGGGGTATCCAGGCCCGTCTGCCTTTGGCCCAGGGCGCAACGCCTGGTGTGGGCCCAGCGGGCCGTCTCCACCGAACTCTCACCAAGACCCCTCATGAGGCCCAGGCCTCCTGAGGCCCCCACCTCAGGGAGTAGCAAGCAACGCTCAGCACCACCGTCAATGGCCTTGCGAGGTCCTCTCACTAGGCGGCTTCCCGAGTGGCCTCGCGAGGCGGCGTTCCGAGGTGGCCTCCCGAGGCCCCCTCCCGCAGGCGCTCGAGGCGAAGGTTGTTCGCCTTGCCATGCGGCCTGAAGCCTGTCACGTGGGTGACGCGCGCGGCGACGAGCGGCAGCAGAGGCTGTGCCAGCAGGCGCGGATGAAGATGGTTTCCTCTTTCGTGTTAAGGGAGCAGGGCCAGCTATCTACTCTCCAAGGCAACCCCAAAGGTTGCCCGATCGGCGAAGGAGGACCAAGACGACGGGCGCGCAGGGCGGAGGTCATCACCGATCCCACCAGCGCGTCATGGATCATGCTTTGGCAAACAAAGACCACCTTTAGTCAGGATAGCCTGAGAGCCTGTCCCCTTTCGAAATCGCCAAGTGTGGCAACCCTACCCGCCTAAGTTTCCAGGGGGAAGAGGACCATGGCTGATATAAGGGGCAGAGCAGCCGTTGTAGACAGAGAGGAGAGACCCGAGAGGAGAGAGAGACCCAGTCGATTCCTTCATCTCCTACCTTGTACCTTGTATGCAAGAACGCTCTTGCCCTTGCAATTCCAACCACAAGCAGGAGTAGGGTTTTACACCGCAAGGTGGCCTGAACCTAGGTAAACCGCCGAGTCCTCGTTCCGTCCCTCCCTAGCGCGCCCTCGCTGTCGCCTCGCCGTCACTTAACTGTGGTAGGAGGCGAAGTAGGTAGAACAAGCTCACCCCAGTGTTCGAACCTTTGGGTCCCTGGAGCCCGACTTCCGACATTTGGCACGCCAGGTAGGGGTGCGCTGCTGTTCTTCTGCTCCGCCCTTAGCTCCACCAACCCCATGGCCGACGCACATCGCGAGCGCGCCGAGCGCAGGGCTGGCCGCGTGGCTCAGACGGAGCCGGTGGCCCGCGGCAATCGCCGCCGTCCCAAAGCCGAAGCCGCCACCACCGACCCCACTGCCCGCAAGCAGCAGGACTCCTCCTTGCACACCTCCGTGCGAGCGAACGGCCACACCGCCACAGCCTCCTCCCTCGCCCACCGTGGACCGCCGAACCTTGGTAAACCGCCGAGTCCTCGTTCCGTCCCTCGCTAGCGCGCCCTCGCCGTCGCCTCGCCGTCGCTTAACCGTGGTATGAGGCGAAGTAGGTAGAACAAGCTCACCCCATTGTTCGAACCTTTGGGTTCCCGGAGCCCGACTTCCGACATTTGGCGCGCCTGGTAGGGGTGCGCTGTTGTTCTTCTGCACCGCCCTTAGCTCCACCAACCCCATGGCCGACGCACGTCGTGAGCGTGCCGAGCGCAGGGCTGGCCGCGTGGCTCAGACAGAGCTGGTGGCCCGCGGCAATCGCCGCCGTCCCGAAGCCTAAGCCGCCGCCACCGACCCCGCTGCCCGCAAGCAGCAGGACTCCTCTTTGCACCCCCTGTGCGAGCGAACGGCCACACCGCCACAGCCTCCTCCCTCGCCCACCGTGGGCCGCCGAACCCGCAGGCAGCGCTGCTCATGGCACGTGAGCTGCTCCACTACCGTCCGGGTGACGCCGCCTACGACGCCTGGCTCGGCCGCATCGCCGAGCTCGTCAACGTTGCCGGGGACGCTCCGGCACCTTCTCACTCGCTCCGCCCGCCACCGTCTCGTGCAGGGGACCTGGCGCACGGGCTCCCCCGCCGCCTCCTCTGCGCGACGAGCGCGCCGAGCCCCAACGCACAGCGCAGGCTCATGAGCCGTCCCGTGGCGCATCCTCGCCAGACCGGAACGAGGCCAGCTGCCAGATCATCTGCCGCGCGCCCCCCGACGCGCGGGTGCTCCTCGAGCGCCAGCGCCAGTGCCAGGACCTGGCCGTTAAGGACGTCGCAGTGGCCGGGCATCAAAACCGCGCCGTCCTCGCTGGCGGCGTCCCCTCAAGCGGCGTGGGCTGCCGTGCCTTCACCCGCGAGCTGCGTCGCGTGGTCTGGCCCGCGAAGTTCAAGCCTGAGCTGCCTCCGCGCTACGACAGCACCCCCAACCCCACGGAGTTCCTCTAGCTCTACGCACTGAGCGTCGAGGCGGCGAACAGCGACGACAAGGTCATGGCAAACTGGTTCCCCATGGCCCTCAAGGACGGCCCGCGTTCCTGGCTCATGAACCTCCCCGAGGCGTCCATCTCATCGTGGGCCGAGCTGTGCAGCCAGTTCGTCGCCAACTTCAAGGGCACTCAGGATCGCTCCCTCACCATCAACGACCTGTGGCGTGTGCGGCAGCGCCCAGAGGAGACCTTCCGCAAGTACATCCAGCGCTTCAGCCAAGTGCGCAACAAGATCCCGTGCGCCTCCGACACGGCCTTCATCTCTGCGTTCTCCACCGGCGTCATGGATGTCAAGATGCGCGAGAAGCTCGCCATCAACGGTGAGCTCGACTCCGTGCTTGAGCTGCTCGACCTCACCGACAAGTGCGCCAAGGCTGAAGAAGGCCGCCTCTTCGTCCACAACGACCCTGACGCAGCGATCGCCGGCGCCAAGGCCAAGAGCAAGGACGTCAAGCGCAAGGGCCCTGCCGTACTCGTGGCGGAGCCCGAGCAGAAGCGCGCGCGGCTCCCCCGTCACGAGACCTTGCGCCTTGCAATTGTCTCAGGAGTAGGTCACACGGAAGGCCTCGCGAGCGTGCCTCGCGAGGTAACCCGGCGGCAGGATGGCCCCCGAAGCCTCAGGAGGCCTCGGGAGCATGGCTTCCGGAGCCAAGCCCGACAGAGCCACGCCAGCTGGAGGCCTCACGAGCGGAGACCTCGCGAGGCACACCCTACAAGTGGCGGCTCGCCCGACGCCGCCCTCCGAAAAAGCTAAGTATCATAAACACCTCACGAGATGTTTTCGCCGCCCCTCAAGCTCTCCTCTCACCGCTGCCGCGCTGAGCGCTGAGTTTCCTTCTTTTGCGCGAGCCGCTTGCACGTCAAAGGGGGGCTTCTTGAGCATCGCGCCTCAGGAGCTCTTACCCCCTCGCAGTGCCCTACACCTCCTGGCCTTGTCGAGGCATCGTGACCGGACATACCAGCGACGGCTGTAGCCCGCCCGGGGGCTGGGTCCTGACGACGTAGAGCGACAAGGCAAGCAAAGAAAGGGAAATAAGCCTCACGAGGAGGTCTCGTGAGCCGCTCTCATCGTTTTTCATGCTCTCTCTTTCTTTTTGCGATCTCACCGAGAGCCCACGTTTTCTCTTTAGCACGAGCCGCTTGCACGCCAAAGGGGGGCTTCCTGGGCATCGCGCCCCAGGAGCCCTTACTTGCTCCCGGGCCCCTCACCTCCTGGCCTTGTCCAGGCATCGCGACCGGACATACCAGCGACGGGTGTAGGACCGCTCAGGGGCTGGGTCCTGACGGCGTAGAGCACCAAGGCAAACAAGAAAGAAAAGTGAGGCCTCACGAGAGGACTTCAAGAGGAAATAAGCATGCATTACAGCAAGTCATAAGATACTTAATGCAAAGGACATCGTTTTTCCTCATGCCATCAGGGGCTACGTTGACTTGTTACAGGAATAAAAGGAAGAAGGGTGCCCTCGGCGCCGCCTCGCCTTCAATACGCACAAGGAATCAAGGCGGAACACACGGGTGAGGCAATGATGGCCTCACGTCGCCCGCGCCAAGATTTATGTCGGTGCGGCGATTACCGAGGCGTCGTGGGGAAGTGGGGGCATCCCCCATCACATCATGCACCACGCGTCGCGCCTGGCCGCAGGCGGTTAGGGCCCACGCCGTTTCGCCCCTCAGTAAGCGGGAACGTGCGCGCCGCGGGCCCGGGGGCTACTGTCGGGCCCGTGGAACCCGGGGTATCCAGGCCCGTCTGCCTTTGGCCCAGGCGCAACGCCTGGCATGGGCCCAGCGGGCCGTCTCCACCGAACTCTCACCAAGACCCCTCATGAGGCCCTGGCCTCCTGAGGCCTGCTCCTCAGGGAGTAGCAAGCTACACTCAGCACCACCGTCAACGGCCTCGCGAGGTCCTCTCACTAGGCGGCTTCCCGAGTGGCCTCGCGAGGCGGCTTTCCGAGGTGGCCTCCCGAGGCCCCCTCCTGCAGGCGCTCGAGGCAAAGGTTGTTCGCCTTGTCGTGCGGCCTGAAGCCCGTCACGTGGGTGACGCGCGCGGCGACGAGCGGCACCAGAGGCCGCGCCAGCAGGCGCGGATGAAGATGGTTTCCTCTTTCGTGTTAAGGGAGTAGGGCCAGCTATCTAGTCTCCAAGGCAACCCTAAAGGTTGCCCGATCGGCGAAGGAGGACCAAGACGACGGGCACGCAGGGCGGAGGTCATCACCGAGCCCACCAGCGCGTCATGGATCATGCTTTGGCAGGCGAAGACCACCTTTAGTCAGGATAGCCTGAGCGCCTGTCCCCTTTCGAAATCGCCAAGTGTGGCAACCCTTCCCGCCTAAGTTTCCAGGGGGAAGAGGACCATGGCTGATATAAGGGGCAGAGCAACCGTTGTAGACAGAGAGTAGAGACCTGAGAGGAGAGAGAGACCCAGTCGATTCCTTCATCTCCTACCATGTACCTTGTACGCAAGAACGCTCTTGCCCTTGCAATTCCAACCACAAGCAGGAGTAGGGTTTTACACCGCAAGGTGACCCGAACCTGGGTAAACCGCCGAGTCCTCGTTTCGTCCCTCGCTAGCGCGCCCTCGCCGTCGCCTCGCCGTCGCTTAACCGTGGTAGGAGGCGAAGTAGGTAGAACAAGCTCACCCCAGTGTTCGAACCTTTGAGGCCACTCGGGGAGCCGCCTAGTGAGAGGACCTCGCGAGCCCGTTGACGGTGGTGCTGAGCGTTGCTTGCTACTCCCTGAGGAGGGGGCCTTAGGAGGCCAGGGCCGTGTGAGGGGTCTTGCGAGGGGGCCGTCAGGAGGCTGGAGCCTCGTGAGGTGACTTTGCTCTGGGGCGCCCGTTGGTGGGCTGCCTATCTGGGCCTCCGCCAGGCGCCGCGCCCTGGGCCGCGGGCAGACGGGTCGTGGTACTCCGGGTTCCACAACCCCGATAGTAGCCCCCGGGCCCGTGGAGCGCACGTTCCATCCTAAGGGGGCAAAACGGCGCGTGTTCTAACTGCCTACGACCCCGACGCGGCGCTCGACGCCACCAAGACCAAGAACAAGGATGTCAAGCGCAAGGGCCTGGCCGTGCTCGCGGTGGAGCCCGAGCAGAAGCGCGGCCGTGACCACACCGAGCCCAGGAAGGACGGCCGGCCACTCTGCGCCTTCCACAACATGCGCTCCCACGGCACTGAAGACTGTCAGGAGCTCAAGCTGCTCCACGATGAGTGCCAGGGCGACCGAGACGATCGCAATGGCCGTGGCGCTGGCCGCGGAGGTGGCCGGGGCAGCAACCGTTGGCACGGCCGCAACAGCAGCGGCAAGTTCCGCCAGGGTTGGCGTGACCAGCCTCGTGAGGCCGTCTGGCGCGACCAGCCTCGTGAGGCTGCCTGGCGTGATCAGCCTCGTGAGGTAAACCCGCAGGCCAACGCCACTCTCCCGCCGCTGCCGCCGCCGCCCCGGAAGAACGACATCAACCTGCCTGACGAGGGCGCTGGGGGCTACCAGGAGACTCGCGCGGTTGCCTGCATCCTCGGCGGGGCTCAGGCTCCCGTGTCCTCGTCTACGGAGCTTAGCGGTCCTTCCTTCAGAGCTTAAGCACGGCTCCCCACGAGTCCTTGCCTTCGACGAGGCGCGTCAGGATGGCTCGCGGGAGACTGATCTGCTGCTCCTCGAGGACGGCCGCCGCCAGGCCGCTCTTCGCGCCGCGAGGAACCCGCAGGCCCTGCGTCGCTACCTCAGCCGGAACATCCGCTCTCGCACTCTCGAGGTCGGTGACCTCGTCCTATGCAGGACCCTCTCCAGAGAGGGACTCCACAAACTCTCACCCATGTGGGAAGCCCCTTTCAAGGTTGCTCATGTCTCCAGGCCCAGCGTCGTCCGGCTAGAGACGGAGGACGGAGTTCCTGTGCCTAACGCCTGGAACATCCAACCCCTCCGCAAGTTCTACCCGTGACCCTCACGCGTATGAACGAAATGGGGATGTACACGCCCCGGAGCCTCTCATTGCGCTAGCCTGATGGGCCCGCGAGAGCTCCAGCCCACGCCCAAGTGGAAGCCCCATGCTCCGCGCTGGCAGAACGATCGAACCGCGATCATGCCCAAGTCCAAGTGGAAGCCTCATGCTCCGTGTTGGGGACGGAGGAAGGAGTTTCAGCGTATGACGCGCGGAACGTCCGACCCCTCCGCAAGTTCTGCTCGTGGCCCCCACGATTACGAACGAAATAGGGTTGTACATGCCCTGGAGACTCTCATTGCGTAAGCCTGATGGGCCTGCAAGAGCTCCAACCCACGCCCAAGTGGAAGCCCCATGCTCCGCGCTGGCGGAACGATCGAGCCGCGATCATGCCGACGCCCAAGTGGAAGCCCCATGCTCCGCGCTGGCGGAACAATCAACTGAGGGCGCCCCACGGGCTGCAGCAACCTCAAGCTGACCCGTGCCGGACACGGTAGCCGCATCTCCTTCTGGTTGTGTAATCAACCTTATTATTTCGGCAGTTCATTGATGGCGAGCCGTGCGCGCTCATGGCGTCCCTCCTGAGCTTCAAGCGAACGGGGGATGGACACGGTGCCTGTGCTCAGGTCAGTCCCAGCAGCGCTGAAAGACCCAAGTGATCGAGCTCTGGCTCGCGGGCCTGCTCCCGTGCACGTCACCTCACCAAGGTCCTTGGTGTCTCATCTTCTCGCATGATAGGCATGGTGCCTGTGCTCGGGTCCATCCCTGCAGCGCCGCTAAACCCAAGTGATCAAGCTCTAGCTCGCGGGCCTGCTCCCATGCATGCCACCTCACCAATGTCCTTGGTGCCTTATCTTCTCGCGTGATGCCCATGAGTGGGTCAGCGAGCACGCGCGGCTCCCCCATCACGAGACCTTGCGCCTTGCAATTGTCTCAGGAGCAGGTTACACGGAAGGCCTCGCGAGCGTGCCTCGCGAGGTAACCTGGCGGCAGGATGCCCCCCGGAGCCTCAGGAGGCCTCAGGAGCACGGCTTCCGGAGCCAAGCCCGACAGAGCCACGCCAGCCGGAGGCCGCACGAGCGGAGACCTCGCGAGGCACACCCTACAAGTGGCGGCTCACCCGACGCCGCCCCCCGAAAAAGCTAAGTATCATAAACACCTCACGAGATGTTTTCACCGCCCCTCAAGCTCTCCTCTCACCGCTGCCGCGATGAGCGCTGAGTTTCCATCTTCTGCGCGAGCCGCTTGCACGTCAAAGGGGGGCTTCTTGAGCATCGTGCCTCAGGAGCTCTTACCCCCTCACAGTGCCCTACACCTCTTGGCCTTGTCCAGGTATCGCGACCGGACATACCAGCGACGGCTGTAGCCCGCCCGGGGGCTGGGTCCTGACGACGTAGAGCAACAAGGCAAGCAAAGAAAGGGAAATAAGCCTCACAGGAGGTCTCGTGAACCGCTCTCATCGTTTTTCAAGCTCTCTCTTTCTTTTTGCGATCTCACCGAGCGCCCACGTTTTCTCTTTTGCGCGAGCCGCTTGCACGCCAAAGGGGGGCTTCCTGGGCATTGCGCCCCAGGAGCCCTTACTAGCTCCCGGGCCCCTCACCTACTGGCCTTGTCCAGGCATCGCGACCGGACATACCAGCGACGGCTGTATGCCCGCTCGGGGGCTGTGTCCTGACGGCGTAGGGCACCAACGCAAACAAGAAAGAAAAGCGAGGCCTCACGAGAGGACTTCAAGAGGAAATAAGCATGCATTACAGCAAGTCATAAGATACTTAATGCAAAGGACATCATTTTTACTCACGCCATCAGGGGCTACGTTGACTTGTTACAGGAATAAAAGGAAGAAGGGTGCCCTCGGCGCCGCCTCGCCTTCAATGCGCACAAGGAATCAAGGCGGAATACACGGGCGAGGCAATGATGGTCCCACGCTGAGCGCAAACAGGCTCTATGTCAGCCTGGGCAGTTGCCGAGGCGTCGTGGGGAAGTGGAGGCGCCTTCCGTCACATCGTGCACCACGCGCCGTGCCTGGCCCACAGGCGGTTAGGACCCGCGCCATTTCGCTCCCTTAGGCGGGAACGTGCGTGCCACGGGCCCGGGGGCTACTGTCGGGGTTGTGGAACCCGGGGTACCACGACTCGTCTGCCCGCGGCCCAGGGCGCGGCGCCTGGCGGAGGCCCAGATAGGCGGCCCACCAACGGGCGCCCCAGAGTAAAGTCACCTCACGATGCTCCAGCCTCCCGACGGCCCCCTCGCAAGACCCCTCACGAGGCCCTGGCCTCCTGAGGCCCCCTACTCAGGGAGTAGCAAGCAACGCTCAGCACCACCGTCAACGGCCTCGCGAGGTCCTCTCACTAGGCGGCTCCCCGAGTGGCCTCGCGAGGCGGCTTTCCGTGGTGGCCTCCTGAGGCCCCCTCCCGTAGGCGCTCGAGGCGAAGGTTGTCCACCTTGCCGCGCGGCCTGGAGCCCGTCACGTGGGTGAAGCGCGCGGCGACGAACGACAATAGAAGCGGCGCCAGCAAGCACGGATGAAGATGGTTTCCTCTTTCGTGTTAAGGGAGCTGGGCCAGCTATCTACTCTCAAAAGCGACCCCAAAGGTTGCCCGATCGGCGAAGAAAGACCAAGACGGCGGGCGCGCAGGGCGGAGGTCATCACCGAGCCCACCAGCGCGTCATGGATCAAGCCTTGGCAGGCGAAGACCACCTTTAGTCAGGATAGCCTGAGCGCGTGTCCCCTTTCAAAATTGCCAAGTGCGGCAACCCTTCCCGCCTAAGTTTCCAGGGGAAGAGGACCATGGCTGATATAAGTGGCAGAGCAGCCGTTGTAGGGACAGAAGAGAGAGACCCAATCGTTACCTTCACCTCCTACATTGTACCTTGTACGCACGAACTCTCTTGCCCTTGCAATCCCAACCACAAGCAGGAGTAGGGTCTTACACCGCAAGGTGGCCCGAACCTGGGTAAACTGCCGAGTCCTCGTTACGTCCCTCGCTAGCGCGCCCTCGCCGTCGCCTCGCCGTCGCTTAACCGTGGTAGGAGGCGAAGTAGGTAGAACAAGCTCACCCCAGTGTTCGAACCTTTGGGTCCCCGGAGCCCGACTTCCGACAAGCACATATTCGCATTGGACCATGTATTTCGACGGTTCAAAAATGCTCCCCGGGCTAGGGGCTGGAGTAGTGCTCACATCACCAATAGGCAACAACATCTGCTACGTATTATAGATCATGTACACCGACTCCAATAATGCGGCCGAATACGAAGCCCTTCTGCACGGGCTCCAGATACCAGTCTCGATGGGCATTAAACGCCTCGAGGTTTCGAGGAGATTCCAACCTCGCCATCTCCCAAGTAAATGGCGAGTTCGATGCAAAGGACCCAAAAATGATAGCTTACCAGAATGCAGTCCTAAAGATCTCGGCCGGGTTCAAGGGGCTTGAATTTCATCATATTCCCCGTGAAAGTAACCAGACCGCCGATATTCTCGCCCGAATGTGCGCTAAACGGGATAAAGTCCCTGAAAACACCTTCCTCGAATGGCTCTTCAAGCCATTCGTAGTCTGGCAGGACGATAGAGGAGCGTCGGAGTCAAACGACGCAGGGCAATTTGCCCCACCCGAGGATGAAAGGGAACATGACATAATTGAGGGGTCGGCCATCCAAGAAATGGCTTAGGCACACGAGGTTATGGCAGTCATTGCACCCTGGACCGAGCCCCTCCTTGCATACCTACTCCGCAAGGAGCTCCCTGAAGACCAAACCAATGCACGTCGGATCATAAGGTAGTCTAAAGCATACAAGGTCCATGAGGGTGAGCTCTATAAGCGAAGCACCACGGGCGTCCACCAGCGATGTATATCCGAAGAGGAAGGTAGATCGCTGCTTAGCAAAATACACGCCGGCATGAGGTGACATCACGCCGCTGCTCGGACCTTGGTTAACAAGGCGTTTCGAGCTGGTTTTTATTGGCCAATAGCAGGGGCCGATGCTACAATGCTAGTACAGCATTGCCCCAGCTGTCAGGTGTTTGCCAAACAAAGCCACATGCCCCCTACAACCCTCTGGACTATTCCAATCACCTGGCCTTTTGCAGTCTGGGGGCTAGACATGGTTGGCCCGCTTAAGGGAGGGTCATAAGTATCTACTTGTCATGGTAGACAAGTTTACCAAATGGATCAAAGCAAAACCAGTCACCTCGGCTGGAGCAGTCCTAGTAATTGAGTTCATCCCAGGGGTGGTACACCATTATGGTATTCCCCACAGCCTTATAACAGACAACGGGACAAACTTCATGGCCAAGGAGGTCAAAGCATGGTGCGCAAAAATGGGCATCAAGCTCGACTACGCATCAGTCTATCACCCGCAGTCAAACGGGCAGGTAGAACGTGCCAACAGACCTATCCTCGGAGCCATCAAGCCAAGGCTAGTACGCTCCCTTAAAGAAGCAGACTGCAAGTGGGTAGAGGAACTCGATTTCGTCCTATGGGTTCTGCGCACCACGCCAAATCGATCCACGGAGTACACCCCATTTTTCATGGTATACTGCGCTGAGGCGGTACTCCCTTGCGACATAATCCATGACGCACCTCGGGTACGCATGTACGAGGAACGGGAGGCCAAGCTAGATCGGCAGGACGCCTTGGAATAGGAACACAACGTCGCCCGAGCACGCTCTGCAATTTACCAGCAAAAAGCAAGGCGATATCACAGCAGGGAAGTCCGCGCAAAGGAATTCAATATAGGAGATCTGGTCATGAGGCTCCACCCGGAGAAGCAGAAGCATAGGCTCTCACCTAAATGGGATGGGTCATTTATCATCGACCAGGTCCTAATTGGAGGCGCCTATCAAATCCGAGATCCGAGGGACGGGCGTCTAAAGCCCAATCCCTAGAATGCCGCACTGCTCCGGCGTTTCTACGGTTAGAACCTTAAGTATCTTCTTCCCATGTATATACCTCTCCTCTTGCACATGGCATTACTTTGCTTTTTGTCTACCTCAGGGGCATCTTTACATGTCTTCCCTCAAGGGCCACGCCGACATACATCATGATCTTTTAAACGTGCGTCTTTTCTATTCCCTCTATCCCCTCATCGTTAAAGCCAAAATATGCACCAATTTGACTTAATATTTTGCCAAGCTGGGTTCCTGGCTCCTGTGCTTGCTCCTTACGTTCCCGATTATTCGGCTAAGGGGCAAAGGGAGCACCGCTGCGATTGTTACTCCCGGGTCATCCGGAGTAGTACCTCAGGCGGATAAAGCCGAAAGCTAGCGTTCTTAAACGTACAAATTGGTCGGCCACGGCATAGGAGTATAGCGGTGGGGTCTTTCAAACCTCGGCCAGGGGCTTTACCCCCGAGGTCACTCGTCTTCGGACACAAGTGGTTGACACAGCCACCCGAGAAAAGGAACTGTTGGAAGAACTATTTTTCTCGGAAGATGTTTCTTACATTAAAAAGTAATATAACATAAATATCTACTTCCACTCTCATCTTTCAAACCATGTAGTCAGATTGCCTTGTCACCCGAAGTACCTGGTCTGACTAGTTCGGCCAGCAGTAAGGGACACTCCTCGGCCACTGGGCGGGGAGGCAGAAGCCGATGGCTGGTTGACAGAGTTTTTGATGCACAGATTGATTCATTAATGACGTAAAGTACAGCCTGGTTCTAACCCATATCGAGACTTAGGGGCTACTGCCGTGTTCGGCAGTTAGTTTGCCTTTAAGCAAAAAAATTACGACAAGCACAAGAAATCTCTGAAAATAGCACAGGGCCTTACCTATAAACCCTGTGATAGAACACCCACTGCCTTCTCAAAGACAGAACGGGTTGCGCCGAGGTATGCATCCACCGAACTAAGGGCGTTAAACTCCCGATTCATGAAGGCAGCACTCCTTAGTGAGGCCTTCCATCTTTGGTGGCTCATGGCGCTTTCAACCTCGGACAGGGTGGCTAAACAGGTCCCCGAATCCTCGGATTGGGGAACTTCGGGAGTAACTCCCAAGGTGGGGTGGGGTCCCAGACCACTGCTCGGAGCCGACGTCCCCTTGGCTCTTGTGTCCTCTGCTGTCGAAGGGGGAGCAGGCTGTCTGTAAATAGAGTAAAAGGATTGAAGTCCGTGACATCATTCTCAGGGGTACAATAATAAGAAAATTACGTGTGAGCAGAGGAAGCATTTCGGTCTGCCTCCACGGCCGCCGCGTGCGCTCGACCTCCGTGCGTCTCCCGCGGAGGGCTCCTTTGAGGGGCCGGTTCTCCGTGTGGACGTTTCGGGTGTCGACCCTTTGGAGGAGAAGTCAGAGGACTAGGGGCTTCAGGATGAGAAGCTCTCTTTCGAGTAGAGGTAGGGGGCTTTACCGATGAGGCCGGCCGCGTTCCCGGCACATCGGGAGTAACCGCCACCCTTGAGCCGTCAAGGCTAAGAAGGTAAACTCTGTTGAAGAAGTTTCTACTTTGAGTGATAAAATGAATGCTCTTATGAATATGCTTACTAGTAAAAATGCTCATGTTGATCCTAATGATGTGCCACTATCTACATTGATTGAGCAAAATAATGATGCTATTGATGTGAATTTTGTCGCTAGAAATAATTTCAACAACAATGCTTATAGAGGGAATTTCAATCCTAGACCGTATCCGGGTAATTCCTCTAATAATTATGGTAATTCCTATGGTAATTCATATAATAATAATAATAATAATAATAGGATGCCTACTGAACTTGAGAACAATATTAAAGAATTTTTTAGTTCTCAAAATATTTTCAATGCCATGGTAGAAGAAAAACTACATAAAGTTGATGATATGGTAGAAACATGTATAGAATTGCTCATGATGTGGAAACTCTTAAAATTAAAATTATGCCACATAAAATTGATGCTACTGAAACCTTAAAGTCTATCCAAGTCACCATGAATGAAAGTAAAGAAAGAATTGCAAGTATTAGAGCTAAGCGTGAATTCTTAGAAAAAGCGATTCCACCCGGTTTTTATCATAATCATGATGAAGATATTAAAATGATTGGTGTGACACCTATTTAATATTTGTTTAGTAATATAAAACTTGATGAAAAAGGGACTGAAGATGATTCAACTTTAGCTAGAAGGCGTCCCAAGTGTTCGGAGGGCAATGATCTTAATGATAAAAACAATAAAAGTGTGTTTGAAGAGGTTAAGACTTTAAATAGCAATGTACCCACTACTTTGGATTACAAGGACTTTAATTATGATAATTTATCTTTGATTGAATGTATTTCCTTGTTTCAATCCATGATAAACTCACCTAATGCTTACGAACAAAATAAAGCTTTTACTAAACATATCGTAGAAGCAATGATTAAAGCTCATGAAGAAAAGCTTGAATTGGAAGTATCTATACCAAGAAAATTGCATGATGAATGGGAACCTACTATTAAATTAAAAATTAAGTATTATGAATGTATTGCTTTGTGTGATCTAGGTGTTAGCGTTTCTACGTACTATACCAAAATCTTTATGTGACGTGCTAGGTCTCACCGATATGGATGAATGTTCCCTTAACTTGCATTTAGCGGATTCAACAATTAAAAATCATTGGGTAGAATTTATGGTGTGCTTATAATGACAAATATAAATTATGTGCCCATGGATTTCATTGTGCTTGATATTGAATGCAATCCATCTTGTCCTATAATACTTGGTAGGCCTTTCGTACGAACCATAGGTGCTATTATTGACATGAAAGAAGGAAATATAAGGTTCCACTTTCCACTAAAGAAAAGGGATGGAACACTTCCCAAGGAACAGTATTAAACCACCATATGAATCCATTATGAGAGCTACCTATGGAATTAATTTGAAGGATGACAATACTTGAAAGAATGCATTATGCCTAGCTAGGGGCAAAAACAATAACGCTTGTTTGGAGGCAACCCTATATTTATCTCTACTGAAATTTTTATTTTCTTGAGTCACATAATTTTTGCTACTGTAATGATTGTGTTTTTATCTTTTAATTAGAGTTTGTGCCAATTAATGCCTTCGGGAGGATTTAAATGATAGTATAATTGATGCTGTTTGAAAACAGAAAGTTTTGCGCCCAGTATTTGATTTTTAGTTTATTACTCGAACGTCAGAAAAATCTGAAATTTTTACAAAATATTGGAGTACAATTTTTTTACGTTTTCCTAATTTTTAGGAATTTTTGGAGTTACAAAAGTATGGATAAATATTCTGTCATTGCATACTGTTCTGTTTTAGACAGATTCAGTTTTTATTGTATAGTGTGCTTGTTTTAATGAAACTATGGATTATATCAGGGGGTATAAGTCATGGAGAAGTTAGAATACAGTAGGTATTATGCAAGTACAATTATGAATGAGTTTATAATAGTACCTAAATTGGATGATTGATTTATTATACTAACGGATCTCACGAAGTTTCTGTTGAGTTTTGTGTGCTGAAGTTTTCAAGTTTTGGGTGAGACCACGATGGATGAAGGAATAAGGAGCGGCAAGACCCTAAGATTGGGGATGCCCAAGGCACCCCAAGGTAATATTCAAGGAATACCCAAGCTTCTAAGCTTGGGGATGCCCCGGATGACATCCATCTTACGTCTACAATCTATCGGCATGTTACTTGGAGCTATATTTTTATTCATCACATGATATGAGTTTTACTTGGAGCGTCTTGTGCTATAGTTTCGTTTTGCCACAATCATTGTTTGCTGGAAACACCTTTTGAGAGGGACACACATTTATCGTAATTTGTTAGAATACTCTATATGCTTCACTCATATCTTTTGAGCTAGGCAGTTGCTCTTGTGCTTCACTTATATTTGTTAGAGCACGGCGGTGGTTATATTTTATAGAAATGATTGCACTCTCATGCTTCACTTAAATCTTTTTGAGAGTCTTAAATAGGAAGTGGTAATGTGCATGAGTTATGAGATTAGACCACAAAGGATAGGTATTCAAGAGTGGTATAATAAAAACTTTCACGTAATTCACTAAATATGAAACGTATGTTTTAGTTATATTGATGTCGTAATATGAAAGGGTATTAGTTCATGATCATTGGTTAGTAGAAATATTGATATCAAAGCTTGTTATGCACTACTCATTTAAGTGTCCGTTATGGCATGGTGGGGATGTTTGAGCATTTTTATGTCTGATTGAAATCCTTGAGTCCTGTCATAATCGGGGTGCGCGATGGTTAACTCCTACCAATCTCCTCCCTATGGGCATGCGAGTAGTACTTTGCTTTGAGGGCTAATAAAAATTTCACAATAAGTATATGAGTTCTTTATGACTAATGTGAGTTCATGGACAATTACGCACTTTTACCTTTCCGCAATTTGCTAGCCTCTTCGATACCGTGCATTCCCTTTCTCACCTCGAGAGTCGGTGCAAACTTCGCCGGTGCGTCCAAACCCGGTGATATAATACGCTCTATCACACATAAGCCTCCTTATATGCTCCTCAAAACAGCCACCATACCTACCTATCATGGCTTTTCCATAGCCATTCCGAGATATATTGCCATGCAATTTCCACCGTTCCGTCTTATGACATGTGTGTTCATCATCATATTGCTTTGCATGATCATATAGAGCTGACATGATATTTGTGGCAAAGCCACCATTCATCATTATTATACATGTTACTCTAGATCATTGCACATCTTGGTACACTGCCAGAGGCATTCATATAGAGTCATCTTGTATCAATTTATCGAGTTGTAATATAGAGTTGTAAGTAAATAAAAGTGTGATGATCATCATTATTAGAACATTGTCCCAGTGAGGAAAAGAATGATGGAGACTGATGAGTCCTCCAAAATGAGGGCAGGAGGTCCATGATATTGTTCTAAAAAAATGAGAGAAAAATAGAGAAGGGGCAATGCTACTATCCTTTCACCACACTTGTGCTTCAAAGTAGCACCATGTTCTTCATATAGAGAGTCTCCTGAGTTGTCACTTTCATATACTAGTGGGAATTTTTCATTATAGAACTTGGCTTGTATATTCTGATGACGGGCTTCCTCAAATGCCCGAGGTCTTCATGAGCAAGCAAGTTGGATGCACACCCACTTAGTTTCCATTGAGCTTTCATACACTTATAGCTCTTAGTGCATCCGTTGCATGGCAATCCCTACTCCTCGCATTGATACCGATTGATGGGCCTCTCCATTGCTTATTGATCCACCGAGTTTATGCGAGCCTTTCTTCCTTTTTGACTTCTCCTATATATCTCTACCACCGCATTCTATTCCACCTATAGTGCTAATGTCCATGTCTCACGCTCATGTACTGAGTGGAGTTGAAAATGATGAAGCGCGTTAAAAAGTATGATACTATTGCCTGGTTTCACACCGGGGTGCTCATGATTTATATTTATGTGGTGAAGGCGGAGTCGTGCCATGCTTACATAATTCAATGAGTAGGGATAACATTCGTTGAGCATCGTATATTTTGAAAACTTAATGATTATGTTCTTGTATTCATGGATATTATTATGCTTATATCAATTACTTCATTGTTTCACAATATTTACACCATAAGAGAGATTACATGATAAACATGCTAGGTAGCATTCAACATCAAAAATTCTATTTTTATCATTTAACTACTCGAGGACGAGCAGGAATTAAGCTTGGGGATGCTGATACGTCTCCAACGTATCTATAATTTTTGATTATTTCATGCTATTATATTATCAATCTTGGATACTTTATATGCTTTATATGCAATTTTATATCATTTTTGGGAACTAACCTATTAACTCAGTGCCCAGTGCCAGTTGCTGTTTTTTGCTTGTTTTTTGGTTTTTCAGGAAATCCGTACCAAACGAAGTCCAAACGTGATAAACTTTACGATGGCTTTTTCTGGACCAGAACGGACCCTAGAAGGTTCGGGAGGAGGCCAGAAGCCCTACGGGAGAGCCACGAGCTCACCTGGCACGCCCCTAGGGGGGCGCCACCTGAGCTCGTGGGTCCCACGCAGCTCCGTTTGACCTAATTCCACTTCTATAAATTCCCATAAATCCCAAAACCAACAGGGAGCCACCCGAAATAACTTTTCCACTGCCGCAAGCTTCTCTTCCGCGATCCCATCTGAAGGCCTTTTCCGGTGATCTGCCGGAGGGGGAATCGATCACGGAGGGCTTCTACATCAACCTTGCTTCCCTTCCGATGATGTGTGAGTAGTTTACCACAGACCTACAGGTCCATAGCTAGTAGCTAGATGGCTTCTTCTCTCTCTTTGATCTTCAGTACAAAGTTCTCAATGATCTCCATGGAGTTCTATCCGATGTAATCTTCTTTTGCGGTGTGTTTGTTGGGATCCGATGAATTGTGGGTTTATGATCAGATTATTCATTGAAAGTAATTGATTCTTTTTTGAACTTTATTATGCATGATTGTTATAGCGTTGTATTTCTCTCCGATCTATCCGTTTGGTTTGGCCAACTAGATTGATTTATCTTCAGTGGGAGAGGTGCTTTGTGATGGGTTCAATCTTGCGGTGTCCTCACCCAGTGACAGAAGGGGTAGCGAGGCACATATTTGTATTGTTGCCATTATGGGTAAAACGACGGGGTTTCTTCATATTGCTTGAGTTTATTCTATCTACATCATGTCATCTTGCTCAAAGCATTACTCTATTTGTCATGAACTTAATACCATAGATGCATGCCGGATAGCGGTCGATTGGTGGAGTAATAGTAGTAGATGCAGAATCATTTCGGTCTACTTGTCATGGATGTGATGCCTATATACATGATCATTGCCATGAATGACATCATAACTATGCGCTTTTCTATCAATTGCCCAACAGTAATTTGTTTACCCACCGTATGCTATGTTTTGAGAGAGAAGCCTCTAGTGAAAACTATGGCCCCTGGGTCTACTTTAATTATATTAGAAAACACTAAATTACCTGGCTGCAATTATTTTACATTTTATTTACTTTTTAATTTATATATCTATCATTATCATATTTGATCCATGCAAGTAACGAATTCAAGGGGATTGACAACCCTCTTGCCCGCGTTGGGTGCAAGTATTTGCTCTTGTGTGTGTAGGTACTGCTTGACTAGGATTTGCTTGGTTCTCCTATTGGTTCGATAACTTTGGTTCTCACTGAGGGAAATACTATCCGCTACTATATTGCTTCACCCTTCCTCTTCGGGGAAAATCCCAACGTAGCTCACAAGTAGCAACTACATATAAAGAAGAATGCAACTGTAACTTGACTCGATCAAGTACCTTCTTGGTGTTGAAGCTCACAGGTTCATCTGATCTTGCCAAGTCCTCTTGTGTCAAGAGCACTTCGGAAGTAGTGTCATGTGGTAAGGGAGCTTGGGAACTTGCCGCTAACAGAGCTAACGAACGAGTAACTCATGCAGATGTTGGTACTGTGGAAAAGGTGCTGCAACCACTAGGGTTGTCGTTGCTTGTTTGGTGGCAACTTTTCGTTTCCGTTTGTTACGTTTTGCAGCTGGTGCAGCAAGGGATACTGTGTTTGTAGATTTATCCAGTGGACTTCGACCTTCTATTGCACTATTAGTAGCAGCAGAGTCTGCAAAGATGTTCTGCTTCCGTACCTCCCGATGACTAACACCATCCCCTGCCATCCTCTTTTCCTTCCTATCTTTTTACCGTGTCAAGTCAAACCCACAAGAAAAAGGAATAAAAATTCGCTCGTCACAACTAATTGGTGCATGATACAGACGAAGAGTACTTCGATGTTAGACAACCGCATGATAGGAGGATGTAATATGTACGAAAAACAGGACGACACAGACCTATGATGTGTAAACTAAGCAGAAGGCATTTCAATAAATTAGAAGCAATGCAATGGAAGCTAGACACCATATGAAAGATTCAACAAATATCACTCTGCCAAATTAAGTGTGTCTCATCATAAGTGGCATTTAAACAAATGTGAAGCAGTACAAGCAATAAATCATATGCAAGATGCAAACAATATGACATTACCAAGTTAAAGGTGTCTCATCATAAGTGATTGATGTAGGATAGACATGAACAGTACTTTGATGTTAGAACATGTAATAGACAGATGTAGTATATGCAAAAACAGGAAGACATGCCATATTCACATGTATAATGTGTAAACTAAGCAGATGCAATTTAATCAAATCAGAAGCAATACAAGCTAGACACCGTATGCAACATGCAAGCAAATATCACACTGTGAAGCTAGAGAAAGCACCTGGGATGGTGGAGTAGATTTGTTGGCCCCATCATATTTACTTGGAACTTCTATTGCACTAGCAGTAGTAGTAGAATGTCTAGAGTGCCTCTTTACCGGTTGCACCAGATGACCGCCATCAGCACACCTGCCTTCCTCTTTCTTATGTTTATTACCTTGTCAAGTCAAACCCACAAGAAAAATGAATAAAATTCGCTTTTCAGAACTCATTGATGCATGATACTGACGAACACTACTTTCATGTAAGGCAACCGCATGATAGGAGGATTGAATATGTAAGAAAAAAGGACAGCATTGCATATTCACACCTAAGATGTGTAAACTAAGCAGATGGCATTTCAATAAATTAGAAGCAATGAAAGCTAGACACCATATGAAAGATGTAACGAATATCACTCTATCGAGTTAAAACTGTCTCGTCATAAGTACCATTTCAACAAATTAGAAGTAGTACAAGCTAGAAAACAATGTAAGATGCAACCTATATCACACTCGTCATAAGTCATTGTTGCAGGTTACACAACAGTAGTGCTTTGATGTAAGAACATGGTGTGACAGACAGATATTGTATGTTCTAGAAACAGGAACACATGTCTTATTCACAAGTATAATGTGTAAACTAAGCAGATGCAATTCAACAAAATTAGAAGCAACACAAGCTAGACATCATACGTAACATGAAACCACATATAACAGTGCCAAGTTAGAGCGAGCACCTTTGATGGTGGAGTAGGTGAGAAGTGCTCATCATCAACACAGCTACGTTGACTGTCTATGCATGTGTTGTCTTGCAAATCTTGTTGGGAGGATGGCGGAGTATAATCTGTAGAGACCCTCCGTTTCAATTGGTCGGAAGGAGCACCATCATCCACTGCCTTGCTAATTTCCTTCCGCTTTATTGATTTTGCATTGTCAAGTCAAACCGACAAGAAAAAGGAATAAAATTCACTCTTCAGAACTCATTCATGCATGATACTGACGAACACTACTTTGATGTAAGGCAAACACGTGATATGAGGATGGAATATGTACGAAAAATAGGACGGCATGGCATATTCACACCTATTTGTGTAAACTTAGCAGAAGCCATCTCAACAAATTAGAAGCAATGCAAGCTAGACACCACATGAAAGATGCAACCAATATGACTCTGCCAAGTTAAAAGCATCTCATCATAAGTGGCATTTCATCAAATTACAAGCAGTACATGCTATAAATTATATGCCAGATGCAACCAATATCACGCTGCATATACTAAAGGTGTCTCGTCATAAGTGATTGATGTGGGATACACAAGAACAGTAGTTTGATGTAAGGACATGGTTAATAGACAGATGTAGTATGTACCAAAAATAGGAAGGCATGTCACATTAACAGGTATAATGTGTAAACTAAGCAGAATAGCAGATGCAATTTAACCAAATTAGAAGAATTACAAGCTAGACACCATATGCAACATGCAACCACATATCACACTGCCAAGTTAGAGCAAGCACCTGCGATGATGGTGTAGGGGAAATGCAGTTATCAACTACAGAGCTACATTGACTATCTTCATCTAGCCTTGCTGTTTCTTGAGAATCATGTGGGGAGGATGACACTGCACTCTTTAAAAGAGTAGTGTGTCTCAAACTAACCCACTGGCGTGATTGTCTCATCATAAGTGATTGATGCGAGATACACAAGACCATTAGTTTGATGTAAGAACATGGTTAATAGACAGATGTAGTATGTACCAAAAACAAGAAGGCATGTCATATTGACAGTACATTGTGTAAACTAAGCAGATGTAATTTAACCAATTTAGAAGCAATACAAGGTAGATACCATATGCAACATGCAACCACATATGACACCGTGAAGTTAAAGCAAGCACCTGTGATTGTGGTGTATGGCGAATGGGATCATCAACTATAGAGCTATGTTGACTGTCTTCATCGAATGACACCACACTCTTCTTTAGAGCGTCCAACCACGCCTTTCCAATCCTCGATGCAGACTGGAGCGACTGCTCTCTTTTCTTTTTTGACAACAGTGCTTCAGTGTCGGAAATACCCATGCATAAAAAAATAATAGTGAGAGTATGGGTGAAGTGTGTGCACAAGTAGTACACTGTAAAAGTAGCAGATAATAGGTGGGTCAAAAATAAATGACGGCACACATATGATAGCTCTAGAATATGCATGGCACATGAAATTAGATTCTAGGCTTTTGAAATATGAGCACATGGATGGTTTGAAGTGCGGGTAATCCTCCGGCAAACCACCAAGTGTGGTCCTATGAAAATAATAGTCGACTAAAAACAAATAGGTCAGTGGATTTGTTCTGCACCGTCCGATCTACAAAGAACGGGCAGATGGCCTTCATCTACCTCCCGCCAGACAGTCTTGATGATCTTCCTCGAACCACCAGCCACCCCTTTAAGCCCGGCCGACCTCCTACAGCTCCGGCGCCACACACACCTCTAAGATAGACACCGAGGCACTGCTTCCCCGGCGAACAGGCAGACTAGGTGCTCCGCGCACCTCCGCAGGTGGTGGTTCCTTTAATTGGGAATCAACTCACACTGAATTGAAATCCAGGCAGGCGACGGACCTCTAGCTAAAGTGAAATAGTAAATGGGGGGGGGGACCTTGTGCATCACGAGTTAGTTGGAACATCTAGTATCAGGAAGAATGTGCAGTAAGAAGCGGTTAACTAGTTTACTTCGTGGGATGAATACTGTGCGAGTAGACATGTAAGATTTGCAAAAATAAGGGAAGAGGAATACCAATATCGGCTGGCAGTGCTATGTCCTCCTTCTGTTTTTTTGATGATCTTCTTGTGGTTCGCTGGAAACCAGATGTTGTGGAGGATGGTGGAGCCTTAGACGAACCCATGGCCAGGTTGTTGAGTGTGCTACGGTGTCCATCTGTCGGTAGCGGGGAAGCAGATCTGAGGCGGCGAACGACGGTGTAGCAGGAAAAGCTCCGGTGCGGTGGACGGTTGCGGCATTGGAGTGGCAGCGGTGAGGCGCAGGACGGCGTGGTTGAAGTGGCTAGGGTACGGCGCACGTCGGCGTCGTGGAGGCAACTCTTCCTCGGCTTCAACTGCTAAGTCTGGGAGGGCGTTGCGGTTGCGGTTGCAGTGGACGACGACGTCGGGGTATCGGCTCCGGCGTGATGGAGGAGGGCGGTGGTGGATCGATGTGATGGTGTGGCGGATGGAGGAGGCAGGGTTTTCGCAGCTGGTGGAGAGGGAGTTTTGGCGCCCACGGAGTATGAATGGGGAATCGGACGGGGGAGGGTGGGAGCTAAGGGGAACCATGTTTCCGAGACGAGCTTGTTTGAAATTTGGGGAAAGTTACAAACTTTGCCCCCATCTAAAATTTCGGACATGTTGCGGGTCGGGGGTAGGTCGGTAATCTCACGTGATGCAAATATTGGGCAGGAGCGATTTTGGCCGAGCGTGTGGGTGTTTAGGTGCCCACGGTATATGAATGTTTTTCGAATGCGGTTGTGTGGCATCTCGATGAAGTTACAAACCTACCCCGGTTTAGACTTCTGGACGTCGGGCCGGTAGCCTTCACGGGTCAGAGTT
Organism: Elymus sibiricus; assembly: GCA_039707655.1. Lineage (NCBI taxonomy): Eukaryota > Viridiplantae > Streptophyta > Magnoliopsida > Poales > Poaceae > Elymus > Elymus sibiricus. The sequence goes on along the minus strand of CM077670.1, from coordinate 223,733,320 downwards.
AGGATGGTAATTTCCTTCTACCAAACATTGGTCTTGCGCGGTTTCGGGCGAGGAGAGGCTCTTTTGGCGCTTCGTTCAAAATTTGGGACCAGAAGCATTCACGTTTACAGTACTCTTCAGTTGAACTTTCCTAATTAGACCTCATTAAATTTAACCTTGTATTTTTAAAAAACTTATTAAATTATGCGATTCTTTTGAAATTTTGACTCTTGAAAATTCTATAACTACGATTATTTTGGAATGGAGGAGGTAAATTTGAATCTATTTTGTACACGACTATATATTATTATGTTCAAAAGCAAAGCAAAGATTGATGCTCCCTTAATTTAGGTATGATTTACAAAGGCCATGATCTCGAATTCAAATAATTGAATGCACTTGATGTTGAATTGGAATATTTGAAACCACTTTATGTTGAATTCAAATGCATGCTACTTCCTAGCTAGCTATTTAGAATTTTTACTATGTATCTTTTGTATGTATAATGTGCTTTAGACACACAACATAAAACTGTATTCACGTTTATATTTGAACCTATGGATGGCAATGGGTAGGGTATGGGGCGGGTAGAGCAGTACCATACCCATATCCGTGTAGTCAATGGGTACAAAATTCTACCCATACCCGTACCCATGGGTATGACGCTTTGCCCGTACCCATACCCGACGGGTACCCATACCCATTGGGTACCCAGTGGGTAGATCAAACAGTACACAAGTTATTCACAATTTACATTCATTCATAGCACATTTGAGAAAAAAACATTTATCTCAACTCGATAACAGATAGATGAGTACAAGGCAATTATCCCAATTCAAATTGACAATTGGTGAGAACTTTAACATAGGTTCACAACCTCATGACACACTTAACCAAATAACATCCAACAAGTAACATGTCAGTATAAACAGGCAGGGTATGGGTATATCCATGGGTACAAGTCTTTACCCGTGCCCTACCCATGACATAACGGGCAGTGTACGGGTACTACCCATGGGTATAAAATGCCCATACCCTGCCCATGCGGTATGGTATCCGCGGGTACCTGTACCCATGGGTAAAATTGCCATCCTTAATTTGAACCGCTAAAGCCATGCATTATCTAGATTTCGAAATATTGACTATGGATAAATTATGTCAAATAATACCATACGCATGCTCAAATTCGATATAATATGGATGTTTGATAGACTAATGTTCGTTCATACACGAATTGCAAATATCATGATCCCATCCAAATATTTTGATACAATTCATATTTTAATTTAATGTGTACAACAGCCTTTTACGCGTAGATTCACACTCCCTCGGCCCCTGCTCATACGCGCGCTATCTTTCTCTCTCACACATACACACACACACACACTATATGTCCATCGTCCTTCTCTCTCACACATGCTCCCATTCTCTCCCGAGGTGTCTCTTGCACACACGCTCTCTATATCTCCCTCCCTCTCTCTCTCTCTCTTACTACTATATATGATTCTTTTCACTATTCTCTGTCACAAGCACTCTTTCTCTCACACGCATACGCACGCACGATCTCCATCGGCCCTTTCTCCATACATATATGGATATACCTGCCTACGTGTCTCCCGCACACACGTTCTCTTTAGGCCTATCTCGCACACATTGTCTCCACCTCTCTTACTAGTTGACGGATATGATTCCAGCAGAGCATTCAGTAGTATTTCCCATACAGTTAGGTTGGATGGTAATAAGAGACAAGGATTTACCCTAGTTCGGGCCCTTGCAATCCAGGAAATACCCTAATCATGGTCGTGTATATTTGTGATTAGGGTGTGTAAAAAGTACACTACGTGAATACCAAGGGATTCTATGTATACTATCGACGAACTAGGCCCCGGGCTTGTATAACATACCCGGGGCCTAGGGTTACAAATCCTAGCCGGCATTGTCAATGGATGCAAAGTCCTTCACGGCTCTAGTATCTTTGTCTTGTATGTCAAGTCCTCCATAGGTCTTCGTATAACGCGTCACGGGCCGACCAATGTGGCCTAGGATGGAACTGACCTAGGGGACTCACCTCAGCCCACCAGACCTCATACACCCTCCTCTACCCCTAGGTCTCACTATCTTCTCATACCCACACATACCAACACACACCCACACACTATTTCTGCTCATGTCTCTCTCCTCTCCTCCCTTGCATACACAGACTCAAGGCCATCTCTCGTCGAGACATCCTATTCATCTCTCTCTCTCTAGATCTCTCTCGTCTTTCATGCTGCTCTCTCTCACTCTATATCTCTCTCGTCTCTCGTGCTCTCTCTCACTCTAGATCTCTCTCGTCTCTCATGCTCCCTCTCTCTCTCTCCCTCTCTCTCATTGCACCCCCCTCTATCCATGCATCCCTCGAATACATACACATACACCCTCTCAAGGCCCTCCAAAACATGTCAACTACACATTCATGCATGTTACATCTTATCATGTGCTCCAAGATCTAAAAAGCCCTCTGTTCACTTTTACTCCGCATACAAGATTTCTTTTGAATTAAAACTACACAAAGTGTGGCCAAAATTTATTTTAGAAAATCTACATCTATACAATACTATAAAGTTATATGGAGCATGAAAGTTAATTGCATGGTGCATCCAATGATATTTATTCCGTATTGTGAATGTTTATATTTTTATCCTATAAAGTTAGTCATACTAAAGAGAAACGAAGAGCATCTCTCTCTCTCTCTCTCTCCCCATCACACACCCCCATCTCTCTATGCCCCTTTCAGGTACGCACACAAACTATCTCCAGGCCCTCTAAAAGTACGCCCCGACACATTCACGCATGTTCTTCCATCTTTATCTCGCGAGATAAATACATCGAGGGTCACTGTATTTGAAGCGAAAGCATGATACATTCACTATACTTCAGAATACACTCATTACGGTCACCATATACGTTTTGTGGTGGTTATACGGTCATTGTCTCACCGTAGAGCTATGCATTTGTTGAAGACACGATCAGTCGACCAGTTAAACAGTCCACGTGGCGCATCTACTGTTGCGTCATTAGCGCACATTATCTCACTACCATAGGGCTCACCTGTCAGCGGGTATAAGAAAGAAAACAAATGAAAATAAATTACTGCTCGGTGGGTATTAGAAGGTATTCGAAGTCGTGACCTCGGGTTCGCACCCGCACGCGCTAACCACAGCGGAAAAGGTACCCTTCTGTTGGTAAGTTGAGCCGGTTCTTTTAATACATAGGAGCGACTATGGTGATTATACACACACGCACGCATGCATGCAACACTCACGCATACACATGCATGCACACACGCATGCACACACCACACGACGCAACACACACGCTCACGCTCAAGTCCTCAACCTACACGTGCATGCACACACATACACAGCCAGGGTGGTTCTCACGAAAGGGTTGGAGTCCTGTCGCACCTGCGTGAAGTTTTGTTTATCTTATTTCTTTCCTCTGCCAACTGACAGATGGGACCCACAAGGCATGTGGCCAATTTATGGCTATTCCAGTATCATCTGGTGATCTGAAAAGGGCTGACTATACACACACACACAAAAAGGGCCCACTACACATTCAAGCATTTCACATCTTTCTCTCACTCTCTATGTCAAACCAACTATGCCAAACTCCCCTGCCTACCGCATGGGAAAATACCCACCTTCGCCTTTTTAATCGGGGTTTGTATCGGTGGATCGTGTGAAGCAGCAAAACCAAGTGGTACAAAACTACCACATAGTACTACAGTACTACAGTACAAGTTACAGTTCACTGGGCTGCTATGTGTCGTACTCCTCCGTCGTAAGAGTGGAGACACTTGCTTTCATAAATGTTCTAACCCCTTTCGCCAACATGTGGGACAACTAGCATCCGGGTCCACGTGCCATGCACCAAATAACAGTGCAGAACAGCAGGGGGCGCACCCCAGTTGTAGCGCCGTTGTACTAATGAGCAATGAGGTGTCAAATCACAAAGCCCCACCACCAATTTACACAGTTCAGAGCAGCGGGAGAAGGCACCTCGGTCGTAGCACTGCAGTACTCCTAGTAAATGAGCAATGAGGCATCAAATCACAAAGCTGGACATACGAAGAAACCATCATTTCACTCTTCGCTGAATCCGCTTCTCTCTCGTCTTCTTCTAGAAAACCACCTTTCGCGCAGTAAGCTGGACGGACGAAGCTATTGTGCTACTCCGTCCGTCCCAGAATAAGTGACTCAACTTTGTAGTGCAAAGTTGGGTCACTTATTTTTGGATGGAGGGAGTACATTTAATAGGAAGTCCTGCATCTACTCCAACCTATTTTAAAAAGGCAGTTGTCTTGGCTTCTAGGCGGCACTTGCGAATGACATGACCATCGTCTAACTCAATGGTGCGCTCCGTCGAATGTACTTCGCCAAAGCCAGCCATCGCGATATCGTCGATGTCATCGTACTGGGGAATGCAGTCAAATAGAGATATGATTAGCACGATGATTGCAGCCGGAGGGGCGAAGAGGACGCGTTTTTACGGGATTTGGTAGAAAAGTCAGCGCCATTATTGTTGGAGATATGCCCTAGAGGCAATCATGTATGCTGATATTTCCTATGTGTTTATGAAAAAAGATAGTCCTTGGATGTTATCAATGATGTGTATCAGCAAGTACGTGACTTGTTTGTGGGACTATGCATTGTATGATGACTGTCCTAAAAGGTCCCTGGTCGAAAGGGCTGTGTGGACGCGCAGCCGACTAGACTAGCATATGACACGGTGGATGGCTCGGTCTCACTAGTCATGGAGCATTGGATGCTAACTGGATAATATGGAGTCGGAAGGATCTGTTCGGATTCGACATAGTCGGATCCGAGTCCAGATAAGGTCCGAGTCGGACAGACCCAACTATGAGACGCAGCGATATGTTATATGGGTGTCTCTAGTACAACATACGTTCTATGTCCTAAGACCTGAGCTAGCGCATGTACTCAAGATGGTGACAGACCTGCTTTGGGCCGACCAAACTCTACTCTGTAACTAGGTAGTTACAAAGGTAGGTTTCAGGCTTGTCCAGACCCATGCTGCGAGACATGGTCGAGCAAGATGGGATTTGCCCCTCCGATCGGGAGAGATATACTCTGGGCCCCTCATGTGATCCGACCAAGATTAGCATGGCCATGTGACAAGGATTATGAGATAATCCGGTTTGTGGTCGGCATCACTGGAATGAGAAAGAGGTCGGGCTAGCACAAGGATGACAGACTCGCCTTGAGCACGACAACATATATCATGTGGCAAAGGGAACAGAAGTACGATGTACAGGTTCGCCTAACCAGCTTCATAGTCTACTTGTGGTCGGCACGCCTTGTTAGAGGCCGCTACCAACCAAGCAGGTCGGAGGTGATCCGAACTGCGACCAAGCCGACTTGAACCTAAGGGGTCGCGCGCTTAAGGGAAGGAACCTACGAGGTCAGATTCGAGAACACTGGTCGGATGTGATCCGAGCTGGCCTTGGATCGTGGCCGAATAGACTTTGGGCTTTAGGATCTGTGCGAGGCCCAAGTGTTGAGCCTGCGATGGATGCCTATATATAGTGGAGGTGCAGCACACTCATTTGGTTGATCACTTCGGCGCCGTCACTAGGGCTTTGCATGTGTTATAACTAGCCACCTCCACTCGCCGCCGGTTGTGTTATCGGACCTAGTTGTCCGCCACATGACGTTCCTCCTGCACGCGCGGATACCGTTAGAGGCGGTGCACTTGCGCCGCTGCGGCGAACCTGTTCATGGGATCCGATCGGCTACGTGGGAGATCGACGAGAAGGAGACAGCTCTGGAGATACGCCGCCTCAACTCTAATTCCACTGCACGGCACTGCGCGTCTAGTGGTAACGATCTGTGATCCTTCTCCCTTAGCATGTTCCTGGATGTTCTGCTGGTAGGAAATTTTAATTTGCAGTCGACGCACCCTACCGTAGAATCCAACAGTGGTATCAGAGCATCTGTTATAGGATTTGGTTTCAGATCGGATGCATATTAGATATGTGGAGGCGGCAGATGAGATCTGTTGTCGTTTATGAGATCGGCTATGTGCATGGTTGATGGGATCAATTGCACATGGGGATCGATGTGGCTATGTTTTCTGTCAATCGGAATCGATGAGGTCGTGCGACAACCTACCCCTACTGGCCGGTTTCCGCCATTGGGGTTAACAGTGAAACATAAATCCGAATTGGATTCGCGATGATCGATGAGATCGGTCAGATAGGAAAATTCGGTGGGACCGCTGTTGGGGAGATTCCCCATGACCAAGACCCAGTTTAAGGTATCACCCGGCACTTGTACCCTAAGGCATTATGGGCCATCCTATTTTCCGGGTCATGGAGATACAATAAGGAAGAGACCAACGGCCCGTAACAAGACTCGGCCAAAGGCTGGCTCATGGAGAAGCTCGGTGGGCCGGCTTGATGGGAAGGTTCAGATGGAAACTTCTTAACTTGGAGGGAAAGACGAACAAGAGTTAGAATAAGATACGGGTTAATAGTACAGCCTGGAATCTTCTATAAAATTAGGGACTCGACCTGTTATATAAAGGCGAGCCCCTGAGACGAAAAGACAAGTTGCAATCTCTCGAGACCTAGGTTAGCAAAACCGCACCCTTGTAATCGAGATCCAGAGCAATATCAATCAAGCAGGAGTAGGCTTTTACCTCCACCGTGAGGGGCCGAACTTGGGTAAATCCGTCTCCCTCTTGCCGTTCAACTCCGTTCAAGCTTCCACGCAACTGCGATGGCCTCACGACTAAGTCCTTTCACGAGGACATCTGCAGCGACAAAACCACGACAGTTGGCACCCACCGTGGGGCCAGCGCACGGTGGAGTTGAGTTCTTGGCAGGAGCTCCTTCAGGGATCGAGGGATACGCGATCGGTCAGATGACCAAGACTCGCCGTGGCAAGCTCTACATCGATGATTCTGGCTGGGGCCTCGAGGCCGACTCAATCGAGTATGGGTATCGGGTCCCCTTCGGCAAGATCCATGTCATCATCGACGTCATCGGTGAGTAAGCCGCCGGGTTGGATGCCACCCCCAACAACGAGTCAGCCCGCCACGCCGGTCCCTGCCAGGCAAGACCCGGCCCGCCGAGAGCTGGCCGGACACATGCCTTTGTGGGCTTCACCCAGGGGGTGGCCCTGTCAGAAAATTCAGTATCTGGCGATGACACACTCGCCTATTCTGATGGCGAGTCGTGGATGGGGGAGACTGAGTCAATTTGTCCCCTATTTGATGGCAAGTTGGGAGGTCACACCGATGATGAAGCTTTTTCGGAGTCCCACAAGCTGGCTCGTTTTGCCGCGGTCTACATGGCTGGGACCCAGAATCCGCCCTGCGACCCGGCAGATCCAGCAGCCGGACAGAATCTCACCATAGCCGGCTCAGTCGCCGCCGGCTCTTAGAAGACCGGGGCATAGGTGCTCTCTGAGATGATGGCCACCCTCGGGACTCTGTTGGTAGAGCCAGTGATTGTGGAGAACGCTGCAGCATGCAACGCGGAAATTACAAAGTGTCGCGAGCAGCTAGCCAAGATCTAGGAGGATATCAGCAGAGGGAACACCCGCATGGCGGAAACGCAGGCTCGTATCGCTGAGGAAACATAGCGCCAGGAGGCTGAGGCCCTTTACCTTAGCCACCGTCAGAGCGAGTCAGATGTTGTTCACCAGAGAAGGCACCAGAGCTGGCTTCCAGCCCATATTGTGACAACTCAGCTGTTTTGCACGCCGCGTGATCCGTCTGCTCCGGTGAACCGGGGGCTGGCGTTGTGTCCCCAGATGGGCCCCCGTTGTAGCAGTCGGCTCAGCAACGATCACCGGCTCAGCAGCAGCCACCGGTTCAGCCGCTGCCACAAATCCAGCAGCAACAACACTTGCCACCTCGCCGTTTCCAGACCCCAATTGGACATTATTCTAACCCAGTAGATAATGTATTGGCGGCAACCCATAACTTAGCGGCAATTCTGATTGAAGGAAACAGTCCTATTCAGATTGAGGTTAGGAACGCCATCGAGATGCTGAAGACAGCAGTAACACAGCAGGTAAATTACTCCCATAGTCAGCACCGGCTGCACTCTACCCCTCATCCAAGTCGTAGTAGGAGCCGACATGCCGAGTCACTAGCAGTTTCCAGCAGTGCGCAATGAAGAAGGGCTCAGCAGTCACCTCCAAATCAGCCACAGCCTGAAATCTGGAATGCATAGGTGATCGTCGACGCTGCTCATGCTTTACGAGGGTTAGAGGCAAGGAACACAGGTGCAGCATATGTTCAGCCCATTGTACAACCCCCACCCGCCTCAGCCCAGCCAGCAGTCCGCACCAGTGGCATCACAGGCTGGACTATCGGGACTCCATGTTTGGTCCCGGCATTATGAGATGCGCGAATGCCCCGGACTTTAAGGGTCCTCATAAGGTTCCTAATTATACAGTTGATTTGGAGCTGGCCGAGTGGATCGAAATCTATGAGCTAGCCATGGATCTGATGGAAGCCAATGATGCTGTCTGTGCGCGTTATTTACCTCTCATGTTAGAAGGTCCAGTGCGTACTTGGTTGGAAAATTTGCCTGCAAATTCCATTAACACCTGACAGGAGTTGAAGGAGCGCTTCATCAAGAATTTCCAAGGGACTTGCAAGCGTCCGACCACAATCATCGATCTCGAGCATTGTGTTCAGCGTGATGATGAGTCAGCACATCATTGGTCTCGCCGGATTGCAGAAGTCATCCACTCTTCGGATAGCATCACAGCTCAGCAGGCGGTGCTTGTCCTGGAAAGAAATTGCAAGTTTCAGCCTTTGGTCCAGAAGTTGGGGCGTCACAAGAGGAAGGTCAAAGACATGGGTGATCTCATGGATGTTTTAACTTGGTATGCCGAGTTTGATAGCACAAAGGATCCAACCTCTGATGACGAGAAGTCTGGCAAGGGCAAGAAAAATGGTGGCAAGAGTCAACAGCAGAACAATGGCAGTGGACATAAAATAACAACCACAAACATAAGAATCACGAGGGAGGTTCTGATCTTGTTGCAAACACCAACACCGGCAATAAAAGCCAGCGTCAGAACAATGGCGCCAGGAAGCCCTTTTCTGGTAACCGCCCTCATAGTTACGAGGAGGTTCTCAAGGGTCCGTGTCCAAAACATAGTTTCGATGGTAAGCCATCCAGCCATCCATGGGAAAACTGCTTCATCATGCAAGAATATTCCAAGCGACTTTTTCAGAATCATCACAATGGTGGCGGCAATGGTGGACACCATGGAAATCCTGGACCCGGCAACCCCGGAGCCAGCTTCCAGGGAGCCGGCTCACAGGGGCACTTCGCAGGCCGCGGGTTCCAAGGGAACGGCGGTCAAAATTCCAGATTTAAGGGGGCTGGCAAGGGTGGAGGCAACAACCAGCGCAATAACCAAGGAAATCAGAATCAGGTAGGTCAGTCTGGATTTCAGAGCAATTCTAAGGAGTTGAATAGTGGTAAGTACCACGTCTTCACCACCAGTACATGTAACATGACCGCAAGCTTCAAAGGCGGGCTGTTCATACAGTTGAGCCGGCAGTTCCTTACTACTTAAACTTGTCGGAGCAGCCAGTAACTTGGAGTAGGGAAGATCACCCCCCACGGATTGATAATCCAGGTGGTCTTGCTTTGGTGGTAGCTCCACACGTCGGCCGTTACACCTTGACAAAGGTACTCATGGACGGTGGAAGTAGCATTAATATCCTTTATTATGATACTTTCAGACGGATGAACTTGTCCGAGAAGCAGCTCACCCCTTCCACTACAGTTTTTCATGGCATTGTCCTTGGCAAGTCGGCCTACCCTATCGGCAGGATTTCTCTCGAAGTTGCTTTTGGCACTGAGTTTAACTATCGCTCAGAGTTCATATCATTTGAGGTAGTCAAGCTTAAAAGTCCTTATCATGCTCTTTTTGGGAGGCCGGCTTATGTGCAGTTCATGGTGCGTCCATGTTATGTTTATCTGAAGTTGAAAATGCCTGGACCAGAAGGCACCATCACTGTTAATGGTTGGGTAACCCAGTCCTTGTTCTGAAGAAAAATGGGACTTGGCGAATGTGTGTTGATTACACGGACTTGAATAAGGCTTGTCCCAGTGATCCTTTTGCTCTGCCACGTATTGACCAGATCATTGATGCTACGGCTGGCTGTGAGTGTTTATGTTTTCTGGATGCTTACTCTGGTTATCATCAGATCAAGATGAAGGAGGAGGACCAGGAAAAGACAGCTTTTATCACGCCCTTTGGAGCTTTCTGCTATATGTCGATGCCGTTTTGTCTGAAGTGTGCACAGGCAACTTATTAGTGTTGTGTCCAAAATTGTTTCCACAAGCAGATTGGGCGTAACTTTCACGCATATGCTGATGACATCGTGGTCAAATCCCGGAGGGAAGAGACTTTGCTAGATGATCTCAAGGAGACGTTTGATAACCTGAGAATTTACCAGATGAAGCTCAACCCAGAAAAATGTGTGTTTGGTGTTCCTGCATGGAAATTACTGGGCTTCCTCTTTCTGAGCGTGGAATTAAGGCCAACCCAGAAAAAATCAAGGCCATCACGACTTTGGCCAAGCCAGCCAACATCAATGTTGTCCAGAAGCTGGCAGGGCCTGTCGCGGCTTTGAGCCGGTTTATCAGCCGGCTTGGGGAGAAAGCAATTCCTCTTTATCAATTGCTCAAGAAAACAGATAACTTCACTTGGAGTGATGCTGCAGATCAAGCCTTTGAGTCTCTCAAGAAGTAGTTGTTTGAGCCGCCTATCCTTGCTGCTCGTCAGGAGAAGGAACCGATGCTGCTATACATTGCAGCCAACAACAAGGCTGTCAGTGTTGCAGTTGTCGTGGAATGCAAGAAGAAGGCAAGGAGTACCCAATCCAGCGGCCAGTGTATTATGTTAGTAAAGTTTTAACAGAGTCCAAGCAGCGATATCCGCATTGGCAAAAACTGGTCTATGGCATGTTCATGGCAAGTCACAAATTGAAACATTATTTTCATGAGCACCCATTTACTATTGTCAGTTCAGTGCCTCTTGGGGACATAATCCAGAATAGGGAGGCAACTGGCCGGGTTGCAAAGTGGGCTATTGAGCTAGGTCCGCATCATCTCAAATATGTGCCACGGACTGCCATCAAATCTCAAGCATTGGTAGACTTCATCAATGACTGGACTGAGTTGCAGGCTCTAGAGGAGAAGCCGGATACCACATATTGGTCAATACACTTTGACGGTTCCAGACAATTGGAAGGCTCGGGGGCTGGAGTAGTGATAACTTCCCCGCGAGGTGATAAATTTTGTTATTTTTGAGGCTTATGTTTCCCTGTACTAATAATGCAGCAGAATATGAGGCCTTGCTTCATGGGCTCCGTATGGCTAAGGAGATGAACTTAAGCGGGGTCAGGTGCCTGGGCGACTCAGATTTGGTGGCTCAGCAGGTTTCTGGGACTTGGGATTCCAAGGATCCCCTCATGGTGGCTTACAGACATGCAGTCACAAATATTGTTGGACACTTCAAGGGAATCAGGTTGATCATATTGATCGACGGCTTAACGAGGCAGCAGATGCATTGTCTCGGTAGGGGTCTCAGCGGAAGCCTGTTCCACCCAATGTTTTCCTGGACGTTCTACACAACCCGTCGGTCAAATTACCGACGGAGGAGGATCTTGCTATTCCTGATCCGGAAGTAGCATTTGTGGCCGCTATACATGCTACACCTGATTGGACAGTACCTTACCTGGCATACCTTAGCCGTGGCGAGCTCCCGGTAGAGGAAATCATCGCTCGGCAGATCATCCGTAGGTCCAAGTCCATGACCATAGTCAATGGTGAGTTGCACAGATGCAGTGTCACAGGTGTTTTTCAATGTCATGTTTCGCCTGAGGAGGGTCGAGAGATCCTTAAGGAGATACATTCAGGTGATTGTGGATATCACGCCAGCTCACGGTCTCTGGTTGCCAAGGCTTTCCGGCATGGTTTCTACTGGCTTACAGCTCACGCAGATGCAGAAGAAATTGTTCGCAAGTGTGATGGCTGCCAGAAATTTGCTTGTCAAGCACATGTGCCGGCTCAAGAATTGCGGATGATCCCAATTACTTGGCCTTTTGCAGTCTGGGGGCTCGATAAGGTCAGACCTTTCAAACGATCCAAGAACAAACATACTCACTTATTGGTTGCAGTAGACAAGTTTATCAAGTGTGTTGAAGCCGAGCCGGTTAGTCATTGTGATGCTGCTACAGCTATCAAGTTTATGAAAAAGTTGATTTACCATTATGGTTATCCACATAGCATCATCATTGATAATGGTACCAATCTGTCCAAGGGAGCTATGAAGCAGTTTTGTCAGTGAGAACATATCCGGCTGGACTTAGCATCAGTGGCACATCCTCAGTCCAATGGACAGGCAGAGGGAGCTAATCAGGAGTTGTTATGTGGGATTAAGCCAAGACTTATGGTACCTCTTGAGCGAACTCTGGGATGCTAGGAGGAGGAATTACCTGCAGTACTTTGGAGCATCCGAACTACTCCCAACAGGTCAACAGGCTATATGCCGTTTTTCCTGGTCTATGGTGCAGAAGCCGTACTTCCAAGTGATATTCGTCATGACTTTCCCAGAGTTACAGCTTATGTGGAGGCTGATAATGAACAAGCTCACCAAGATGCTCTTGATGCTCTGGAAGAAGAACGCGAACTTGCCGCATCCAGATCTGCCATATATCAGCAAGACCTACGTTGCTATCACAGCCGTAGAGTCTGAAGCCGTACTTTTCAGGAGGGCGACTTAGTGCTCCGTCTAATACAAGACCAGACAGGCATGCATAAACTTTCGCCTCCTTGGGAAGGGCCCTTCGTCATTAGCAAGAATCTCAACAATGGGTCATATTACCTTGTTGATATACGTGAAGCAAATAAGTCACGTACCTCTGAGGAGGAGGGCAGCTGACCCTGGAATATAGCACATCTCCGGCCGTATTATACCTAAGTCACAGACTTGGTTGTATCTTTTGTACATACCTTCATCATGTATATATATATATATATATATATATATATATATATATATATATATATATATATATTATGATCAATGATATAAAGCCGGCATCTCTGTATTAGAGAGTTTGTCGTTTTGCCTCAAATTGTGTGTTGAGTCTTTATTCTTTGATCATTGGTTACTTGGGGGCTTCCAACTCATCGAGTTTAGCTATTAACATCCCTCTTAACCCGGCTTATGCCATTATATACTTGGTTATAAATGCCTGTTAGCAAGATGCTACTCCAAAAAGATGACCCGGTGAACGCTTGATGAGTCAATCACAGAGGTGACCCTAAACTCATCAAAGTTAAAACACTGGTTAAGTCACATGAGAGCCGGCTTTCAGAGAGCTAGGACAAACCAAAAAAGGCTAAAAAGCCTGCTTCACAGAAGCGAATCAGACTCGAGCCTCGAAAGTCGGTCTTTATGTCGTGCCTCGAAAGCCGGCTTTTATTTTCATAAATTTATATTATTATTTTTATTCTGTTATATACTTTGCACGAGCCAGGGCATACATTGATCTTGGCGGCTTGCAGATTTCTTCAATTCCTGGATCAATTGTGGAATGGTGGAAAGTTCCTTCAGCATATCCATGATGTAGTGTGGTGGGGCCTTAGTATTTTTGACTACCATGACACAGTAGGAACCACCCACATAGAGCTTCTCTAGAAACTTATACACCGCCTTCAACTTTACCAGATTGTTGTTTGGAGCCATGGATTCAGTTGTTAAGGATTCAGCTACAAAAATATGAAAAACAGGTATAAGCCGGAGACATATGGAAGTTTTCCGGGTTATGGCAAAGGCAAATGGCAAGCCGGCACAACGCTGGGTCGTGATTATCAAGATAGTCAAAGATTCAATCGTGCATGGGCATTTACTGAATATAGCAGAATTTTAAGCTGGCAACAGTTCAAGCCGGCGCAAGCAAGTAAAAGTAGTTCATCATTTTTACAAGTGATGGATGGGATTCAGGTCACGGAGCTACAAACAGTTCTTGTGCGGATTGAAAATCTATTGAGATCTAAAAAATAGTTGTGAAAGAAAATAAAAAGACCTAGCTATGGCAGTGTGGGTAAAGGTTTTATTTGAATGGGATCTATTTCAACCACGGAGGAGATTTGAAGGATACTTGGTATAAATGTGGAGGCATATTACATCTACGGATAAATGTTCATGTGGGAACTAGATCTACCGTGGCATTTTCTCAAGAACAGCGAAGAACTCGCGAAGAATAGCGGCAGTAAATAGATGGCTGAAGGGAATGAGGTACTTACAGATCTGCAATTTAGAGTTCTTGAAAGCTTCAAAGCTTTGCGGGCACAGTCATGGTGTTCTTGACGAACTCCAACGGCGGCGGCGGTGAGCTCGATGGGGCGCGATGGTGTTAGGAGCGAGAGGAAGAAGGAGGCAAAAGAAGTGAAAGTGATCCCCGGGGGGCTGCTGGTCTACTTATAGATGAGGTGGAACCCGAAACGGCAAGCGCGAATTCCCAGGTGGCGCAATAAATCTTCACTGAAAGGCTCCTCGTTTCTCGTGCCTGAGAAGACAAGATGTATCCACTCAAAGATCCGTTGTGATGTCACGCGTAAATTTCGGAAATCAAGTGATTGATGTCACGATGTGATATGGCAAAGAAGTGCAAGTGTGAGAAGGGTTTGCGACCCGGTAAAAAGATTGACCCGGTCGAGATACAAGTTTCATTGTTTTATTAAGTCGGCAGCATGATTTGCCGGGTTGCCCTGCAACCACAATTTCTGCTAAACATATTCAACACTACAAGTGTTTGAGTTAATACAGCAAGTCGCCATTATGGCCGAGTCTCAGAATCTCGCTCCAGTTGAGTGTTCTAATAGCAACGGCGGGTTGTGTTACAAATGTCAGCCGGGTTGACTTCCTAGTCCTTCTAAGCAAGGTGTATACTTGGTTTTCAACACAAAAGAAGACTTGTCATTCATTGCAGCAATCAAGGTTTTACAGACAAAACAATAAGTGCACAATGGCATCAGCACCAGCAGATGAAGTTTTATCACTAAGTTATTACAGCGCCACGTCTGGGCATATTTTCATCAAAATTTCAAAGAAGTTCATGGCTGTGAGCCGGCAGCGCGGCCCTCCGGGTGGATGTTTGTGCCAGAGGAGGACGGGTCGATATGTGCCGGCTCTTCTTGATCTTCAGGGGCCACCTCTTTTGCCCTTGAGGTCTGGGGGTCGTTGGCCAGCCACTGAATGGTACGTAAAGCTTCCAAAATAGAATCTTCCTTCATCACAGCTGAAGGATTGATGTCAGGGGCAAAGTTTTGCATACGGCGCGGAGGCGTAAGCTCGACCAGCTTCGGATTAGGCGGGCTCATGTGTTTGTCGTCTTCAGAATAGCTGGCTTGGAATTTCTCCAAATCTAGCTCTGCTGCGATGTTGGTGGTTGCCACCCGGGTCTCCTTCACGCAACGCACATAATCTTCATTGGTGAACTCTGATCCATCCGCGTTGAATTCTAGAAAACCGTCTGCTAGCAGAGCCGGCTCCATCTCAGGAAGGTAAGCCTTTGCACGAGCCAGGGCATACATTGATCTTGGCGGCTTGCAGATTTCTTCAATTCCTGGATCAATTGTGGAATGTTGGAAAGTTCCTTCAGCATATCCATGATGTAGTGTGGTGGGGCCTTAGTATTTTTGACTACCATGACACAGTAGGCACCACCCACATAGAGCTTCTCTAGAAACTTATACACCGCCTTCAACTTTACCAGAGGAAGTTCAACCAGGTTGTGATTCCTTCTGCCTGCAAACACATGTCGGCACGTATCAGCAATCCGGCTCAACATATTAAGCTGGCACATTTGGTGTCTTGCAACATATTATGCTTACCAAAGATAGCATTGCACATGACTGTTATGTAGCCCTTTAAGGTGGATAGCTCCTGCATCACTGGCTCGAGCTTTGACTCGACCTCTTCAGCACGCTTCAATAAGGCAGCCTTTTCTTCTTCAAACGCCGCCTTGGTTTTCTCTAGGGTGTCAGTTGCATTCATCAACGACTTGTGAAAGTCTGACGATAGACTTTCTGCCTTCTCGCGCAGCTTCTTTTTGGCCTTAAAATCTTTCTGCAAGTCGAATGCCTATGACTCGGCTTGGTTTAGCATATCCTGCATATCAGTTTTAAAGTTAAAAGTTATAGTTGGTAGTCCTGAGCCGTCGCAGGTGATCGACCCGGCACTTGGGGGCTACATCAGCCGGTTTTCTATTGCTGTTATCTACAAGTCCCATGCAGTTGCAAGCATTCCCCACGGCACTTGGGGGCTAATGTATTGACATTTTTGCCTAACACTTTTACTACGAAGACCCAGCCAATCACATGGTGATGAGCCGACCCTTGGGGCTACCAATTGCTCAAGTTCATGTGTACATATTTACAGAAGTCCCAGTTTATTATTATATAATGAACCAGCCCTTGGGGGCAACATATGTATATATACAGAGAAGAACAAGCAGTAAGGCATACCTCATATTTCCGCTTCAGAGTGTTGACCATGGCAATCTCAGTGTCCCGGCTCTCAGACAGCCAGGTCAAGTACTCTTGATGAAGGGAGTTCACATCCAGGTCATCCAGAGATTGGGAGTGAAGCTTGGTTTTTCCTCTCTCTTCTCTCTTTCATTGGCGACTCCTCTTTGGTTAAGATTTTTTCCAAAGCGGTTGATGTTTCTGGAGTGTTTTATTTCTCCCCAGTAATCATCATATTAGTATCAGTCACCTCTAGAGGCAGTTTGCTAGTTGGATTTGATCTTTCTTCCACTATAGGAGTGGGTGCAAGAGCAGAACTCCCCGGGTTGTCTTGTTGAGCCGGTTCATCTTGAATAGCCAGTTCAGTCCCTTCAGCAAGCTGAGTGTTGACGACTAGCTCATTCTACGTTTCCAGGTTGACGTCAGGGGTGTCTTGAGGAGGATCTTCTTCAGTTTCGGGGGCAGCCGCGCCTTTCTTTTCATTAGCTTGTTTCTTTGTAAAATCCTTTGCCCTGGATTTACGGAATAGGTGAGAAGCAATAAAGGAAGGATGATGATAAATAAACATAGCTTTGTAAAACTTACCCACGGTTGATATGAAACGCCGGCAATTGGGTAGCGCTCGATTCGTCAGATGACAGGGACGTTGTATGATAGTCCGGGTCAGAAGGATGTAGCGGCTCTTTGAATTGTCCGGCTTGAGGAAGCGAAGGAGTGGGGCTATGAGGCATGTCAATTAATGCTCTTCACGAAGACGGCTCGTTTTGCAACCCGTCACTTAATTCTCCAGGGCTGCTTCGAGTCTTCCGCTTTGAAGTACCAGCGTGTTAAGTTTTCTTCAAAAGAAACTGTGGGTCTAAGTAAGCATCTGGATGTGAAAATGGGACTTTGCGGACAGCGACCCGGATTTTCTTTTGAACAGGTTTTGTGGAGTCTGAATCTGAGGAAATCAGGGTTACCTCTGCCTCACCGGCTCAACTAGATTCGACTTGTTCCTGAGGAGAGTTGGTGTCAGCAAGTTGGTTAAATAGACGGCCAAGAGAATCGAGTTCTACCTCAGGCTCCTCCTCATTTTCTGGCTCTACTCCATCATCAGCTTGGTGGAGTGGGGATTTGAGGTTCAGTCTTCCACCACTCAGCATGCTCCTACATAAATGTTAGGATTAGTAAACTAAGTAACATAACAAGGCGGTTATGAACGAAGCAAGAAAAGTGCAAGAAAGGCGACTAACTTCGGGTGCCGGGTTGCCAGCAAAGAAGGGAGCTAGCCCTACATGGGCAATTCCATCCTTAGTTTCACCAAGAAGTTTCTTGGTAGATTTTATAAGATCTTTTTCAGGGAGGTTAACCCGGCTGAAACGAATTGCATCGTCCGGTTCGCCGGTATATGTGCACATGAGCCTATTCCTCAGACTCAAGGGTTGGATGCGCCAGCTCATCCAAGTTCGGGTCAGATCCACTCCAGTGAGACCATGAGCGATCAAGGCATTGATCTTGGAATATAAAGGTTGTAGGGCTTCCCTGTCTGTTCTGGAGGCAGACCCGGGAAAGATGGTTGAGGCATCAAGCCGGTCCATTCTGTAACCTGGCAACTGATGCTGTTGACCTGGAGAAGTGTCTCTACAATAGAACCATGACTTGTGCCATCCTTTTGGATGATTTGCCGGCTTGACTTCTGGGAAGGCAGAAGTTTTTCTCCTCTAGATAGATACGCCGCCAAGTTCTATGCTTGGCCTTCCTTTGTGTTCTGTTTGGTGGTTGAGATAAAAGAATTCTTGGAAGAAGCTCACAGATGGCTCCATTTGCAGATACACTTCACAAAATACTAGGAATTGTCACAGGTTCAGAATAGAGTTAGGGCCGAGATCTTGGGGCCTAATGGTAAAGTGGTGAAGTATATCTCGAAAGAATTTTGAACCCGGAAGATGGAATCCCCTTTCCAGGTGATCACCGAATATGATGATCTCATCCTGACCCGGTTGCGGATGGATTTCTTCTTCGGGTGCTCGCCATTGTATTTCTTCCTTGGCTGGAAGTAACCCGGAGTCTACTAGGCTTTGCAGCCTCAGTTCAGACATGTTTGACTTTGTCCAGTTAACCAGCTTGTTGTTTGGAGCCATGTATTCAGTTGGTAAGGATTCAGCTACAAAAATATGAAAAACAGGTATAAGCCAGAGACATATGGAAGTTTTCCGGGTTATGGCAAAGGCAAATGGCAAGCCGGCACAACGCTGGCTCGTGATTATCAAGATAGTCAAAGATTCAATCGTGCATGGGCATTTACTGAATATAGCAGAATTTTAAGCCGGCAACAGTTCAAGCCGGCGCAAGCAAGTAAAAGCAGTTCATCATTTTTACAAGTGATGGATGGGATTCAGGTCACGGAGCTACAAACAGTTCTTGTGCGGATTGAAAATCTGTTGAGATCTAAAAAATAGTTGTGAAAGAAAATAAAAAGACCTAGCTATGGCAGTGTGGGTAAAGGTTTTATTTGAATGGGATCTATTTCAACCACGGAGGAGATTTGAAGGATACTTGGTATAAATGTGGAGGCATATTACATCTACGGATAAATGTTCATGTGGGAACTAGATCTACCGTGGCATTTTCTCAAGAACAGCGAAGAACTCGCGAAGAATAGCGGCAGTAAATAGATGGCTGAAGGGAATGAGGTACTTACAGATCTGCAATTTAGAGTTCTTGAAAGCTTCAAAGCTTTGCGGGCACAGTCGTGGTGTTCTTGACGAACTCCAACGGCGGCGGCGGTGAGCTCGATGGGGCGCGATGGTGTTAGGAGCGAGAGGAAGAAGGAGGCAAAAGAAGTGAAAGTGATCCCCGGGGGGCTGCTGGTCTACTTATAGATGAGGTGGAACCCGAAACGGCAAGCGCGAATTCCCAGGTGGCGCAATAAATCTTCACTGAAAGGCTCCTCGTTTCTCGTGCCTGAGAAGACAAGATGTATCCACTCAAAGATCCGTTGTGATGTCACGCGTAAATTTCGGAAATCAAGTGATTGATGTCACGATGTGATATGGCAAAGAAGTGAAAGTGTGAGAAGGGTTTGCGACCCGGTAAAAAGATTGACGCGGTCAAGATGTTTCAAGGAGAGCAAAAATTGAGGAGATGAAAAGATATCGGCTCAGAAAGATAGACCCGGAGCTTAACCCGTCACATTTCCTATTTGCTTTGTTTTATTTTTCAGGGCAAAGTTTACCATGGATAAATCCAAGCTAAACTGGGGGCTAATGTTGGGGATATTCCCCACGACCAAGACCCGGTTTAAGGTATGACTCAGCACTTGTAGCCTAAGGCATTATGGGCCATCCTATTTTCTGGGTCATGGAGATACAACAAGGAAGAGACCAATGGCCCGTAACAAGACTCGGCCAAAGGCCGGCTCGTGGAGAAGCTCGGTGGGATGGCTTGATGGGAAGGTTCAGATGGAAACTTCTTAACTTGGAGAGAAAGACGAACAAGAGTTAGAATAAGATACGGGTTAATAGTACAGCCCGAAATCTTCTGTAAAATTAGGGACTCGACCTGTTATATAAAGGCGAGCCCCTAGAATGAAAAGACAAGTTGCAATCTCTCGAGAGCTAGGTTAGCGAAACCGCACCCTTGTAATCGAGATCCAGAGCAATATCAATCAAGCAGGAGTAGGCTTTTACCTCCACCGTGAGGGGCCGAACCTGGGTAAATCCGTCTCCCTCTTTCCATTAAACCCCGTTCAAGCTTCCATGCAACTACAATGGCCTCACGACTAAGTCCTTTCACGAGGACATCTGCCATGACAAAACCACGACAACCGATGTGTGCGTAGCGCCTTGTATTTCGTACACGATCACTCAAACTGGTAGAATGTGATTCTGTGCATAACTTTTTTTTGCAGGTTTGATGTGAATAGTATGGATCGTGTGTATGTGATGCATGTGTGTAAATTATACATGGCCTGCGCGTCATGATTTGTCAGCCGGCAGGAGCCAAAGTGTTGTCATTAAAATGAATAACGACCTGCGTGTCGACTTGTGATTCTCTATAAAATTCATTACTAGTTGTAGTAGTCGAAGGACAGATATCAAGTTCGTGGCTTGGCGTCCCGGCATTACGAACAAGATGGAGTTCCTAGATGGTCATCGGAGTCAGAGCCGACCTGGAAGAACGTCCATGAAGGAGCCATACTATTTCACAATATATGTTTATTTGTGATTGTTATTCTTCTTGTTTCTATGCATGTTAAAATGGTAGAAAGGTCCCTCATTAATATCAAGTGAATTGCCATCCCTGATGTTGCACCTTCGCACGTCAAGTATGTCTAGTAGTGGGCTCATAAAATTGGGGTGCTACTAGGTGTCCTTGAACTGAAGGGTTCATGTCAGACATGGACACGCACTGCATCAGGTTGACTTGGCAAAGGCTATCAAAACGGTTTTGGGCCTTGTGGCAAAGAAGGTTGGGAGCCGGGGTATAAGATACCTACCCGACCGACAGGAATCGTATAGAGATACGATTAGCAAGGATTTGCTTACCGGATAGGCATGTTGGCTAGTAGTGATGCCAAAGTTCACTAGTCGCATGCGCTAGTCGGATCTTGAATCACTGAGAGTTTGCGGAGGAATGCCGGCTTCAGTGGTAGTATTTTTGTTTAGGCTTGAATTACTCTACATAAACACATTGCTTAGTGATTGCATATTTTTCTATTGTAGATCAATGGCACCACCTGCTCAACCCAACTTTGCATTGAAATCAATTCTGGAAAAGGATAAACTGAATGGAACAAACTTTACCACCTGATATTGAAATTTGAGAATTGTTCTCAAGCACGATAAAAAGGAACATGTTCCAGAGGAACTTGCTGATAATGCTAATGCCACAACCAGGAATGCCTATCAGAAACTCGTTGATGAATTAACGGAGGTCAGATGTCTGATGCTGGCTTGTATGGAGCCCGATTTGCAACAACATTTCGAAAACGTTGAGGCTTACGATATGATCGAGAGTCTCAAGAGCATGTTTCAGACACAGTCTAGGACCGAAAGGTTCAACGTCTGGCGATCCTTGATGGATTGCAAGCTGAAGGAAGGTGATCCACTAAGCCCGCATGTGATCAAGATGATCGGATACGTGCAAGCTTTGGATCGGTTAGGCTTCCCTCTCTTGGATGAGCTGGCTACAGATGCAATTCTGGGTTCTCTTCCACCTAGCTATGGGATGTTCATTTCGAACTATCATATGCATGGTATGGATAAGAAGGACACTGAATTGCATGGGATGCTCAAGGTGGCAGAGCAGGATATTAAGAAAGGCACACATCAAGTGTTGATGGTGCGGAAATTGGCTAAGTTCAAGAAGAGTTGGTCCAAGAAGAAGGCTAAGGCAAAGGGCACGGAGATGGTAACTTCCACCGATAAGCCAAAGTCAGGACCAGACTCGAAGACCATTTGCTATCATTGCAAGGAAACTGGTCACTGGAAGACGAACTATAGCAAGTGGCTTGTTGAGCATGGCAAGAAGGTCGGGAGTGCGACTTCAGGCAGAGGTACACTTCTTACATATGTTATAGACATTTACCTTGCTGACATACCTAGTAGCTCTTGGGTATTTGATACCGGATCGGTTGTTCATATTTGCAACTCAATGCAGGGGCTGGTACGAACTAGGCGTGTGGCACAAGGGGAGATTGACATCAGGGTCGGCAACAAAGCAAGAGTTGCTGTGTTGGAGGTCGGCACGATGCAGTTCTAGCTTCCTTCCGGATTCATTATGGAATTGAATAATTGTTATTATATTCCAGCACTTAGTCAGAACATTATATCTGCGTCATATTTGATGAGTCAGGGTTATGAATTCAATTTAAAGGACAATGGTTGTTCGATATCTTTGAATGGTATGTTCCACGGCTATGCACACATTGTTGATGGGCTCTTTATATTGAATCTAGAAACGGAACCTGTCTATAATATGAATGTTAAGAGGCATAAGCCTAATGGGATAAATCCAACATACTTCTGGCATTGCCGGCTTGGACATATTATTCTGAAACGCGTGAAGAAGCTCCATGATGATGGACTTCTAACTTTGTCCGACTTTGGGTCGTTCGAGACATGCGAATCGTGCTTGCTCAGCAAGATGACTAAGTCTCCTTTTGCAAAGAGTTGCGAGAGGGCGTCCGAGTTGTTGGAGCTTATACACAACGATGTGTGTGGTCCAATGAGCACAACTGCCAGAGGTGGCTATCAGTACTTCGTGACTTTTACCGATGACTTGAGTAGATATGGATATATCTATTTGATGATGCACAAGTCGGACTTTTGAAAAGTTCGAAGAGTTTCAGAACGAGGTTGAAAATCAGCTCGGCAAGACTATAAAACTTCTACGATCTGATCGTGGAGGTGAGTACATGAGCCAGGAGTTTGATGATCATCTGAAAAGCCAAGGTATAGTACCTCAGCTCACACCTCCAGGCACACCAAAGAGAAATGGCATGTCGAAATGGAGGAATCATACCTTATTAGGCATGGTTCGATCTATGATGAGCAAAATGGATTTACCCTTGTCATTTTGGGGATACACTCTAGAAACTGCAGCTTTTACACTCAACAGAGTACCATCTAAATCCATAGACAAAACACCACATGAGATGTGGACTGGGAAGAGTCCCAGGTTGTCTTTTCTAAAGATTTGGGGTTGTGAGGCATTCGTCAAGCGACTTATGTCAGACAAGCGTACACCCAAGTCGGATAAGTGCATATTTGTGGGATATCCGAGGGAAACCTTGGGATATAGATTCTACAACCGCAAAGAGAACAAAGTGTTTGTTGCTCGGAACAGGGTCTTCCTTGAGAAAGAGTTTCTCAGGCGGGAAGCCAGTGGGAGGCAAATGCAACTCGAGGAAGTTCGAGATCCACTTGGGGACAACTCGACTGGTGATGCAATCATACTGGAGTCTGTCAGGGAACCCGAGGTGGAAGCGGCACCACAACCACAAAAGTCGGAAAGATTGCGCAGAGTGCGCGATGTGTTGTTACTTGAAAGCGATGAGCCAGCTACGTATGCGGAAGCGATGGTGAGCCCGGATTCTAAGGCATGGCTGGAGGCCATGAGATCCGAGTTAAAGTCCATGGATGAAAATCAAGTCTGGGACTTGGTTGATCCGCCGCCTGGCGTCACTGCCATTGGTTGCAAATGGGTCTTTAAGAAGAAAACCGATGTGGATGGAAATGTTCAGATCCACAAAGCTCGGCTTGTCGCTAAAGGTTATGGACAAGTTCAAGGAATTGACTATGACGAGACTTACTCGCCGGTAGCGATGCTGAAGTCGGTGAGGATCGTACTAGCTATAGCTGCATATTTAGATTACGAGATATGGCAGATGGATGTCAAAATGGCTTTCCTTCATGGAAATTTAACCGAGGACGTGTATATGGTACAGCCCGAGGATTTTGTCAATCCGACTAGCGCTAGTAAGGTATGCAAGATCAAGAGATCCATTTATGGGTTGAGGCAAGCATCTCGGAGCTGGAATATTCGTTTTAATGAGGTCTTCATTGGTCTCAGTTTCATCAAAAGCGAAGAGGACACTTGTTTATACAAGCAGTTGAGTGGGAGCTCGGTAGTGTTTTTGATCCTGTATGTGGATGACATATTGCTGATCGGAAATGATGTTTCGATGCTGAACTCGGTCAAGGAATCATTGAATGGAAAGTTTTCGATGAAGGACCTCGGTGATGCAGTTTACATATTGGGCATTAAGATCTATAGAGATAGATCGAGGAGGTTGCTCGGCTTAAGCCAGAGCACGTACATAGACAAAGTGTTGAAATGGTTCAACATGAGTGAGGCCAAGAAGGGGTTCTTGCCTGTCTCACATGGTATAAGGCTAAGCGAGACTCAGAGTATTTCGACATCTGATGAGCGAAACAGGATGAGTCGGATTCCATATGCCTCGGCAATCGGATCGATCATGTATGCCATGATATGTACTCGGCCCGATGTTACTTTTGCAATAAGCTTAACAAGCAGATACCAGGCCAACCCAGGTGAGAGTCACTGGGCGGCGGTAAAGACTATTCTGAAGTACCTGAAAAGGACTAAAGAGATGTTCCTAGTTTATGGAGGTGAGGAAGAGCTCGTCGTAAAGGGTTACGCTGATGCTAGTTTCCAAACCGACAGAGATGATTGTCGATCACAGTCCGGATTCGTGTATGTCATGAACGGAGGAGCAGTGAGCTGGATGTGTTCCAAGCAAGATACGGTGGCCTATTCTACCACAGAAGCCGAATACATTGCGGCTTGTGAAGCTGCAGAGGAAGGTGTTTGGATCCAGAACTTTCTGGATGATCTTGGTGTTTTCCCAGCCTCGGTAAAACCGTTGGAACTTTATTGTGATAATTCTGGTGCCATCGCACAGGCCAAGGAGCCGAGGAATCACCATAAGACCAGACACATAGATCGGAAATATCACCTGATATGAAAGATCGTAAAGAGTGGTGATGTAGAGTTATGCAAAATTCACACGGATGCAAATGTTGCAGATTCGTTGAGTAAGCCGCTTCCACAACCCAAGCATGAGGGGCACATTAGAGCTATGGGCATACGATTTTATTTGATTGACTCTAGTGCAAGTGAGAGACTGTTGGAGATATGCCCTAGAGGCAATCATGTATGATGATATTTCCTATGTGTCTATGAATAAAGATTGTCCTTGGACGTTATCAATGATGTGTATCAGCAAGTACGTGACTTGTTTGTGGGACTATGCATTGTATGATGACTGTCCTAAAAGGTCCCTGGTCAAAAGGGCTGTGTGGATGCGCAGCCGACTATACTAGCATATGACACGGTGGATGCCTCGGTCTCACTAGCCATGGAGCATTGGATGCTAATTGGATAATATGGACTCGGAAGGATCTGGTCGGATTCGACATAGTCGTATTCGAGTCCAGATAAGGTCCGAGTCTGACAGACCCAACTATGAGACGCAGCGATATGTCATATGTGAGTCTCTAGTACAACATACGTTCTATGTCCTAAGACCTGAGCTGGCACATGTACTCGGGATGGTGACAGACCTGCTTTGGGACAACCAAATGCTACTCTATAACTAGGTAGTTATAAAGGTAGGTTTCGGGCTTATCCAGACCCATGCTGTGAGACATGGTCGAGCAAGATGGGATTTGCCCCTCCGATCAGGAGAGATATACTCAGGGGCCCTTGTGTGATCCGACCAAGATTAGCATGGTGATGCGACAAGGATTATGAGATAATCCGGTTTGTGGTCAGCATCACTGGAGCGAGAAATAGGTCGGGCTAGCACAAGGATGACAGACTCACCTTGAGCATGACAACATTTATCGTGTGGCAAAGGGAACAGAAGTATGATGTACAGGTTCGCCTAACCAGCTTCATAGTCTACTTGGTGGTTGGCACACCTTGCTAGAGGCCGCTACCAACCGAGCAGGACGGAGGTGATCCGAACTGCGACCAAGCCGACTTTAACCTAAGGGGTCGCACGCTTAAGGGAAGGAACCTATGAGGTCGGATCCGAGGACACTGGTCGGATGTGATCCAAGCTGGACTTGGATCATGGCCGAACAGACTTTGGGCTTTAGGATCCGTGCGAGGCCCAAGTGTTGAGCCCGCAATGGATGCCTATGTATAGTGGAGGTGCGGCACACTCATTTGGTTGATCGCTTCGGCGCCGTCACTAGGGCTTTGCATGTGTTGCAACTAGCCACCTCCACTCGCCGCCAGTTGTGTGATCGGACCTAGTAGTCCGCTGCATGACGTTCCTCCTGCACGCGCGGATACCGTTAGAGGTGGTGCACTTGCGCCGCTCCGGCGAACCTGTTCATGGGATCCGATTGGCTACGTGGGAGATCGACGAGGAGGAGACGGACTCCGATGATGCGCTGCCTCAACTCTACTTTCGCTGCACGGCGCTGCGCGTCCAGTGGTAATGATCTGTGATCTGTCTCCCTTAGCATGTTCCTAGATTTTCTGTGGGTAGGAAATTTTAGTTTGCAGTCGACGCACCCTACCGTAGAACCCAACAATTATAAGAGCAAGTACAATAGTGGGCTATAAGCCTGCTTACATGGCATTTTTGCCTGTGTGGAGGAGAGAGACAAGGAAAAAGTGAAGGAGTGGGCTCTCATGCAAGAGCCAGCCTCTATGCGTGCTCCTAGGTAAAAGCATTAAATGAGAGGAAAGAGATAGAGAGGAAGTGAAAAAAAGTTGTTAACTTATAGCCAACCTTATAGCCAGCTCTATTATACGAGTAATTAATATTGCTAACTCTTGATGACATGGCATGTCCATATAGCCAGCAGTGGGCTATACTATTAACCATGCTCTAATCGGGATTTCCATCGATGTATCGCGCGAAGGTGCAGAACCAAGTATTATCTTCACAAGTTCAAAACGAGGAAAAGGAATACTCACAGCACGTGTGTCGCGTTCGCATCAGACGCCACTCAATGTGCATCGGCTTGGCATTTCACTGGCATGTGGGAACGCATGTCACCAATCTAACCATGGGCCAAACTAGCCCGCCAGTCATCGCATTTCTAATCGGGATTTCTATCGATCAATCGCACAAAGGAAAAACCCCGCCCTTCTTTTTAACACAGTACTAAAATCGAAGTCTCTCACCCTCGCAAACCAAATGTTATGATTTACATGTTCAAAATGAAAAGGCGGTACACTTACAGCACGCCTGTCGCGGTCGCACCGCACCCTCACATAGTTAGTCTAGCATGCCGCACACCCAAGGGAACGCGCCTCGGCTGACTTTTTTCACTGACACGTGGAACCGCATGTGATCAAACCGAGCATGGGCCAAACTCGGCCATCCAACCATGGACACTTAATAGTCACTGATATATTTATGAGCACCGGACAGCAAAAGATCCCTAAAAACAACAACATAAAGAAAAACTATCACTACTTGCGGAACGAGCCGGCCTCGTCGTCTTTGGCTGCTGACGCGAACCAGCCAGAGCTGCCGACGTGTGTCTCCGCATCGTGGTTGTCATTGGCCTCCAGCAACTCGTTCATGCGGAGCGTGCGGGCGCTCTGCACGGACGCTAGCACCACCCGGTTCCTCCTGTAGGAGGGCCTCAATGGCAGCGGCATCCATGCGCTCCACATTGAGTTAAGACTCCGCTGCCCGGTTCACGTCCATGATGTCCGGTTCCGCCTGCAAGAGGTCCTCGATGGCAGTGGCATCCGTGCGCTCCGCATCGAGTTGAGCCTCCTCTGCCCGGTTCATGTCCACGATGTTCGGTTCCGCCTGCAGGAGTGCCTCGATGGCAGCGGCATCCACGTGCTCCACGTCGAGTTGAGCCTCCGCCGCCCGATGCTCCTTTAGGATAGCCAGGTTGAACCGTTGTTCCGCTTGCACCACGGGGGACCCGGACGCCGGCACGAAGTCAACATCTATCACCTCCTCCGCTGTGGGGGACTTCTGCACTGCGACCTCCGCCATGACCATTGGATCACCTTCCTTCTCCTCGGAGCTCGGCTCCAGAGGACTCGGGGGTTGGCCCGCTGCAAAGCGAGCTTGGGAACGGAGGTCTATGGCACCAACAGCCGCCGCGATTTCTGCGCGTCGCTCCGGCATCAACATCTTGTAGTACGTGATCTTGCTGTGCACCGTGGCTATCCGGCGAACTAGGGGATGGCTGATGCGGGCTAGGGGATCGAAAGGTGGGATAATGGTCTGGGAGGTGTGGTTTTGGGGCAGTGGTGACCGGCCGGCAATGGCAAGTAGCTGGCGTAGGCCGATCCGTGAAGGTTCCGATGTGAATACTGGTACTGGTGACGCCGGTCAATCGCTTTTGAATAGTACATGGTCGGTCCGGCACGTCGCTCACTGAATGCAACATGCATCGTCTTGCGTTTTCGCTCGCTTGTGGGACCGCAGTTGAGAGGAAACCAATAGTAGGCAAACTTTCCCCCTCACCCGCCCGCGTCGGCTGAATTTAGAAGAGAGAGACGAGTGATGTAAAAAAATTAGAAGAGAGAAACGAGGAGGGAGAGATTGTAGCACGGATTCCAAGAAATTTGTTGAGAGTGTGAGGTGGGTCATATGTTAATCAGGTAGCAGCACTCCATACTCTACTACAGATGCTGTCAGTACTCCGCTATACTAGTACTATTGGATTGGCTAGACGTGGCGAAATCCCATAGCAAGCGCATGCGCGAGAACAAGCATTCATGTGTTTGAATGGAAATTGGAAACCATTTTCTGTTTGAATACAAATCTACGTACGTGCTTGAACACATATTGTATGTTGAAAAGCATAACGAAGATTGAATGCCCTTTACATATGATATGCAAATGCAATGATTACTAGTTCAAATATCTGAATCCACTTTAGGTTGAATTCTAATATTTGAAAGTTTTTTATGTTGGATTCAAATACCACGTGTCTTTCTTATGCATAATGTGTCTCACACACCCAACATAGAATGTTGTCATGTTTTTTTCTTTGACACACTCCCTCTCTGTATTACACACCCACTCGATATCTCTCGGTTTCATTTCGGGGTCTCTCTCTCTCTCTTTCTCTCGCACAAACACACATGCCACCTTTCTTTCTCTTTCTGCATGTCACACATGATCGATCTCTCGAGGTATCAGGATTGTATCTCGCTTGTCATGTCGCTCTTTGACACACTCATAGGTCACTCTAGCATGCATTAATTCTAAACAAGCCTTCATCTATGTTCTTTTAAGCATGCATTCATCTTTCTCTCCTCCCCAATCTGGATCCGTCAATCGATCAATCTCCGGACCCACCGTGGTCCTCTTTCAGTCGATCTATAGCTAGAGGGTGTGTGACCAACTCGCATGCACACAACCCCCCACCCCCTCTCTTTCTCCACTCCACACGATCATTTCTATCATGGACACACACCAAACCTTTATTTCCTTGCATGTCACACACTCGATCTCTCAATATCCATCGATCTTGTCAAGACGTGTCGGTTTACGTAATGAAGAGGTTGTCACTACTATATAAGATGGGAAGCGACACATAGTCGAGGCAATGTGAAACTTTAAATGAATCATTTGTATGTATGCATGCCGGACAAATGCCATCGGACTACCCAAATTTGGCATTTTTCTACCTACTACATACTTGCTATAGCTATGGAGAAAATCATCCACGTCTACCCTTGCCCTTCCTGGCGCACTTGCAAAAGGCGGTACACCGACAACACCGCTGTCGCATTCGCGTCGCACCCCTAGATGGTCGGTCCGGCATCCTGCTGACCCAATGGAATGCGGGTCGTCTTGCTTTTTCACTGACATGTGAGATCACATGTGAGCAAAGGGCATCTCCAACGTTGCCATGCCCACAGTTGATTACCTTGGCCCACTAAAATCCCTCGTCCCTCGCCCGCGTGTGTTCCCGCCCGGCGGCAGCTGCCCGCATTCATGTCGTCCATCCGTATGCCACCATTAAGCAGGCTCGCTCACCGAGGAACCAACTCCGGCGACTCATTGACGCACCCGGACGCTTGGCCTCACCGGAATCCGCTATGTAAAGGCGGCAACACCCGGCTAAACTCCACATCAGAACACATCCTCCTCCCTTGCACCACATCCACCATGACCATGAGCGGGAACGCTCTGCGGGAGAGCCTGTCTTCAGAGATGAAGCACGAGGTCGCCCTTGCTCAACGCGCCACTCACAACGCAGTGTGCCGGACGCGGCTGCGGCCGCATGAGCGCTGTCCACGCCGGCGGCCGAGGACGAGGGCGCTGCCAGCCGCGCGTCCTACGGGCCGCCGTCCAACGTTTGGGGCGCATGTGGCAGGTGGACAGTGACGGACCGTCCACATCAATCATCGACGTCACGTCGACCGGCAGCGGCCAGGTCGCGGACTCCTTCGAGGATGAGTAGGGCATGGGAGGCAGCAGGGAATGGTGTCCCAAGTGGGCCGGTCTGTCTCCCATGTTTTACTCTTCCTCGCTGGAGACCGCACCTTCACTTCACGAATCTTGAACCCCGCCGCCGTTCATGGACATGGCGGATGGAGGACGTGATCGCCAATGTGGAATACAAAGGAAAGTGGACGTCGGCCGCCACCATAGGATAGGTTTAGGGTCGGGTTTCTTTTCTTTTTTTGTCCTAAATGTTCAAAATGTAATGAGAATCTGCTGTGTATGCATGAATCTCGTCAGGTTTATATGAAAATCCGTGGTGTTTGCATGAATTTCGTTTTTCATGTATAATAATAATGAAAGTTAATATGGTGTATCCCTCCATTTTATTCACTCCGCGGATTAGCTTTCACTTAAGTCAACTTTTAAAGTTTGATCAAGTTTTTTTTGCAAATGGTAAAGTTTGACCAAGTTTTTTGGCAGAATGATAAAGTTTGACAAAGTTTATGGAAAACAATATAAACTTTCACAATAAAAAGATATATGGTATAAAAATAGATTGAATGATGATTTTAATGGTATTTACTTGATATTGTGGATGTCAGTGTTTTTGGATGTATAAACTTGGTCAAAGTTTAGAAAGTTTGACCCGAGACAAAGCTAATATGTGAAGTAAATAAAAACAGAGGGTTTACATACACAATTTCTCTTAGGCCCTCCAAAAGTATGTCTACTACACATTCACGCATTTTACGTCTTTCTCTCGCTCTGTCTTTCAAACCGACTAAGCCAAACTCTCAGCCTATCGCACGGGAAAAGACCCGCCCTCGCCGTTTTAGTCAGGATTTGTATCGATGGATCGCGCGAAGCACCAAAACCAAGTGTTATGCTTGACAAGTTCAAAAGGAAAATACAGTACACTTGCAGCACGCCTATCGCGTTCGCATTGCACCCCTCACATGGTCGGTCCGGCACACCGCTCACCCAAAAGGAACGTGCTTTGGCTTGCCTCTTCACTGACACATGGGACCGCATGTGGAGAAACCGACCATGGGCAAAACTCCCCCGCCCACCACGTGAAAATTCTTCCCAAATCCCAAATTCAACTCCCCTCTGGACAACTAGCCAATAATATTCCCCAAACCCCCCTCCCCTCCACCCCATTCGCTCCGCCAAAGCCGCCCTCCACACCGCGCCGATACGTCGGCGCCGCGGTTCCTCGAGGGGACGCACGGCGATCCTCTTGCTCCCACGGTACGACCTCGTAAACTGCCGTCCTCCAGCCGCGCCGCCACCGCTGGTGACGTTCTTGTGGAGATGCACGGCGGTCAGCTTCTCCCACGGTACGCGCATTCTAGACTGAGGCCACATGCATGTCAGAGTAACGTTGGATGTTAACTGATAGACGTTGTTAATCTCACTGCTTGCCGAAATAGTTTACAATCAATATGCTTTGCTTAAAAAGCTACCTTTCCTTGTTCTGCACTCAATCTGCTTTGCTGAGATGGCATGCCACGTCTGATTAGTTACTAAAATATCCTACCATATTTTAGGACCGTGTATGTATTGTGAAGTAGATTGCCATGATCTAGTAGCCAATCTGTTAGGTTAAATAGCTCGACACCATTTTACACTCAATTTTTGTTGTTGAGACGGCGTTATATGGCTATGTGCTCGGCCTCATTGATTGCTGAAATAGCCTGCCATAATTTAGCACTCAATCTATTTGCTGAATTAGCTTTACATATATTTTGTTACTTAGATCTGCTTGTCCAAATATCTTGCCATAGCTTTAGACATCGACCTTGGTATTTTTTTTGGACTTTATAAAAAAACATATATGTTTTTCCTGTAATATCTAGTCGAAGAACTAATTTGTATGCCTAACAGATGGACAGGACTTGGATAACTTGTGCTCAACGATTCTCCCCTGCATATGTGGAGGGGGTTGAAAACTTCATGAACTTTATCAGAGCTGAGTACGGGAAAGCAGATGTGCGCTGCCCGTGTAGCAGTTGTATGAATTTAGTTTCAAGACCCCAGTCAACCGTGCAAAATCATTTACACTCATCATGGTGAAGCTGTGAACATCAATGTTACTGACTATGTTGAAGCAGCAGATCACCATCTTGATGTGCCTGATGCTCGGGAGGAAGAGGAGGTGGAGGAGGTGGTGGTGGCGGCGGAGCCAGTGATTTTGACCAACATTGAAACAATGCTATGAAATGCTCGCACATTTTGAGAACTTACAGCTGTACAAGAAAAACGATGGGCCCGCATCTTCCTCTTCTGCTGTTCCTTCAGTTACTTGTCCAACACCCCAGCCTGCTAGTATTGGGATTCCTCGGCTAACCAAATAATCCGCGTAGTTCCATTCCCCCACATCAGCAACTTCCCAGAAATACAAATCACAAGAATCTTCCTTTTTCTGCACGAATCAAATTGGAAGATCATCAACCAAACTCTTAAAAAAATCAGCAACTGAAAACAGGCAAATAACTTAACCATATTACCCCATGATTTGGGCATTTGTAGAAGACTCGGCCAGGGTTGAGGATTGTAGTTGAGACGCGACGGATGACTCCGCGTGATTTGCAACAGTGGCACCACACCAACGGCAGCGGGGTGTGATGAGCAACCGACTGCGGTGAGTGTGCCGGCGGGGGTGTGATGAGACCCACAGGCGGTGGTATGGGTGGCGACTACGCGCACATCTAGTTGTCGGCTTGATTCCCTGCTGAAGAGCAGGTGGACGAGCCAGCGGACATGGTTACTGTGGCCGAAGCTTTTGAAGCTAGGCAGAGTAGTATAACACTATATATAGTCTAGGTTTGGATTCAAACAAGTTACAGCAGCACATCTCTCTTTTTCTAACAGACAGCAACGTCTCTTTACTGGTAGACTAGCTTGTTCTGTGCGCCTTCTTAAGTCTTTGATTTTCGGGAATGTTATCTGGCGAACTTTCCCTGGGAGGAGGATGGCAAACGAACTCATTTTCCTGGCAGTTTTAGTTGTGACGCAAGATCAAACGGTGGTAGTTTCGGGAATGTTATCTGGCGAACGAGCCTAGTTTTTCTTTTCTTGCGAAACACGTATGCAACGTGGTGTCGGCTTAGTCAACAAACGATTCTGCCAACCTTGACCATTCATCCAACGTCTGTCGTGTTTCTTCAGTCTCTTCTTCCTCCAGCCGCCAAAACCAAACCAGCGCCGGCGAGACCGCCTGCTCCTGCCTCCCACGGCTGGCTGCTCTGCCGCGCATGCATCGCCGCCCCATCGCACCCTAAAACTCTAGCCAGGCCATCCCTCTACCCCACACACCTCCTGTTATTCTCCGGCGAAGTCAGCCCCACCCCGCACTTGAACCAGTCAGCTCTCGTACTCCCCTCCGCCCGCGACTACACTGCCGCATCTTCCCTGGCTCCTGTTCGAGGCCTCGCCATCGTTGTCCACCTTGGTTCTCTTGCCGCGGCTTCGCCCTCTGGCTTTGTTAACATGGTCAACAACCGAGAGGAATTAGGAGATGACTGGACATGGAGAGGATGACAATAGGGACCCACCAAGGTCATGGCAGTATGCAAGCAAGTGCCTCCTTATTACAAGAAAAAAAATGCTTCCTCCTAATGGTTTCCTGACATCTGGGTCCCACGCCATTGTGAACGTAGTCAATAAACGAGAGAATTGCACAAGCAGCGGCTGACACCAGGGACCCAGCAGCTCACGCAGTAGTTTTTTTGTTTTTGAGATGAAGCAGCGTATCAACTGGGTTGTGCGGTGGCTGTGGCCTGTCTAGCCCAGGCTTTTATTTTATATGTTTACCACATGACCAGCCCAGTTGTTTTTTTTCTTTCTGAAAATGGCTTGCCCAGCTTTTTTGTTTTTCGCATAATACCCAACGGAGGCCTACTTGCTTTTTCTCTGCCCTGCTGGGTTGGAAATCTTTCAAGAGGAGGAGGGATGCATTCAGCTTGGCCAGAAAATGGGCTATAAGTAATAAGAAATGGGCTGTAAATTCAAAAAAATACAGCAAACAGGCAATTAGTTTCAAATTACTTTTTTGGATCTTGATATTTTAAATTTCATTGATTATTTTTGGCGGGAAAATTTTCATTGGATTTTAAATTAATATATATTTATTTTTAAAATTAATTTGAATCTGACTAGAAATTTCGGGATTAAAAACAGTTTGGACCCCACCGAAATATGAAAATTTTCGTTGAAATTTTTAAACGTGGCCAGAATATGGGCTGTAATGCTAACAAAAAGAATATGTGCTACAATAAATTCGTTAAGAATTAGCAAATGGACTGTAAATTATTAAAAATTATAGCAAATTGGTTGTATGCTATTTGCGACAGATTTGGAGGCTGACTTGTGGGCCTACTAGGTTGACGTGTACGCAAGGCTTTGTCAACTTAGTCAACAAACGATTCTAGCAGCAGTGATCGTTGGATGTTAATCCAACGGCCATGCTGCTTCTTCAATCTCTGATCTTCTTGCTCTAGCCACCCAAACCAGTGCTGGTGCGACCACCTGCTCCTGCCTCCCGTGGTTGGCTGTGCTGCCATGCAGGCCTCACCGCCCCACCCTACTCCCTCCACTGGCTAGGCCATCCCTCCTCCCACACCTCATGTTATTCTCTGGCGATGGCAGCCTCACACCGCAGCCGAACCAGTAAACCCTCGTACTCCCCTTCGCATGGGCAACCACTGCCGAGTCTTCCCCCGCTCCGGGCAGGTCCCTTCCTAGGCCTCGACATCGTCCACCACATTGTTGCTCTCGGTACAGCGTCATTATGTGGAGAGGCTGACAGCTGGGACCCACGAGGTCCATGGTCGCACGCAAGGAAGTGCCTCCTTATTACCCGAAAAAAAAGTTTCCTCCCCCGACAGCTGGGACCCACCAGCTACATCTTCGCACGCAAGGAAGTGGCTCCTTATGATGCGGAAAAAATGTTTCCTCCCCCTGACAGCTAGGACCCACCAGCCACATCTTCGCATGCAAGGAAGTGTCTCCTTATTACGGGCAAAAAAATGATTCCTCCACCTGAAAGCTGGGACCCAGCAGCTATATCTTCGCACAGAAGGAAGTGCCTCCTTATTACGCGAAAAAACGATTCCTCCCCCTGACAGCTGGTCCCACTAGCTACATCTTCGCACACAAGGAAGTGCCTCCTTATTACGCGAAAAAATCAAATCCTCCTGATGTCAGCTGGGACCCACCAGCTATATCTTCGCACGGAAGGAAGTGCCTCCTTATTCCCCCCGTGACACTTGGGACCCACTAGGTCGAAGCGTACATAGCGTTATCTCTCTGGTCGCAAATGTGTATGTACATACTGGTCGATCGGTCTCTCTGCCACGATGAACCATGGACGAGTAAGGAGCGGTAGTAGTTCAGGTAGTC
Source organism: Elymus sibiricus (assembly GCA_039707655.1). Classification (NCBI taxonomy): domain Eukaryota; kingdom Viridiplantae; phylum Streptophyta; class Magnoliopsida; order Poales; family Poaceae; genus Elymus; species Elymus sibiricus. Next base: position 223,697,459 of record CM077670.1, on the reverse strand, counting down.
CCGCCTAAATCGTGTACACATACGTACAACCACACTGCAAAAAATACGGCCACTTACGTACATACGGGCGGGTCTCGAACGCGTACTCGCGCATAGTTATGGCCAGGGCTCGTGTACATGGAGAGGCAACGGACGGCAGCAACGTCCTCCTGTTCATCGGCAGCCAACCGGCTAGGTTGGAACGAAGAAACAGCATCGTGTTCATCGGAAGGCAACCAACTGGGTCGAAATGCATCCTATTCATCAGGAGCCAACCGGCTTGGACGGAACAACCAAAACGGGGTCCTATTCATCGGGAGGAGTCTGGCGTACCACAAAATAGAGGAAAAAGACTGTTGTTCAAATGCCTACGGTCGAAACGGGGTCCTGTTCATCGGGAGGGGTCCGTCGTACCGCAAAACGGACGAAATGGACTTCTCGCCAACCGTGTACAGTTGAAACGGTGTCCTATTGATCGGGAGGGGTCTGGCGTACCACAAAACGAAGGAAACAGACTTCCCTCCAATCACCTACGGTCGAAACGGGGGTCCTGTTCATCGGGAGGGGTGTGGCGTACCGCAAAACGGGACTCCACGGGCTACTATTCCTCCACCGTCGACTTCCTCCAGCCTCCACTAGCTAGGGTTCATCCAGCCTCCATGGGATCATGTTCATCCACCCCCAACCGGCTGAGGTGTGGCGTACCACAACACGGCCTCCTCAGGGCCCTGTTCATCCAGCGCCAACCACCTACATGGCCGGGGTCCTGTTCATCCAACCACCACCGGCTGGGGTGGGGCGTACCAGCGGGTGGCAGCAACCAAAATAGTGCATCCATAGCCAACCAACCGGCTAGGTCAACTCACCACGTCTCATGCAAAGGGGCTCGATCGATGCAAGTCTTGACTCGTTCTATGTGTATCGCGCGTGCGGCAACAACGGGCACTGTTCATCGAGAGGCAACCGAACCGGCTACGTCTCACACGTACGGGGGTTCGATCGGCTTCTGTAAGTAGCAAAAGGATCGATCGGGTTCAGTTAGCTATGAAGAGGGATCGATCAGGTTTAGTTAGTAGCGAAGGTATCGCTCGGGTTCAGTTAGCAGCGAAGGGATCGATCGGCTTCAGTACGTAGTGGGATTGATCGCTCGGGTTCAGTACGTGTAGTAGTGCGAGGGATCAATCGATCACTCGGGTTCAGTAAGCGAACGCCTGGTTTGGGTTCAGTTAGTGAATGCCTCGCACACACGCATGTATGAGAGAAACGCGCAAAGATCATAAGATAACCATGTGAATGATAACACTTAGATTTCATATTTACTCATGGCAATGGCATAATCAACTAGGGAGCAATAATAACATATCTCGAGTGCCAACAATTTGTCAAAACAATAATGATATAATATGATAACATGGTATCTTGCAAGCCCTTTCTGAGACCGCAAAACATAAATGCAGAGCACCTCTAAAATTCAAGCAACGACTAAACGTTGTAATTCAGGGTAGAGGAGATCCAGTCATGATCACATTCAACATTTACTAGACTCAATGCATGGTAAACTAAGAATGACAATAGCGCTCTTTAGGTTGGTGCTTGAATGAGAAGGTGATGACTCAATAGCAAAAGTAAATAGAAAGGCCCTTCACAGAGGGAAGCAGAGATATGAAGCGGTGCCAGAGCTCAAAGCTTAAAACAGAGATGAATACATTTTGAGAGGTGTGATTTTCCTGTCAACGTCACGACAAAGAATTTCAACATCTTCCATGCTAAACACATTATCGGTGGTTCCCATGCAGAAAGGTAAAGGTTTACTCGCCCACAACTGTGCAAACACAATCAATGGCTAGCCGAATCCTCGGGTGCCCTCCAAACAATCAACTTTCCAAGGGGAGTTTGTTTTATTATATTTTTCTTTGTTTTCATTTTAACGGGGCTGGGCATCCCTAGCACCAGCCTCTCTCATGTAAGACGAGTGAATAAAATCTTGTCATGAGAGTAACCCACTTAGCATGGAAGATATTGACCGCCCCGTCGCTGCATGAGCGGTACAAGCACACGAAACAGATGTTTATTTGAATGATTAGAGATGGCACATGCAAATTTACTTGGAACGGCAGGGTAATACCGCATATAGGTAGATATGGTGGACTCTTTTGGCATAACTTTGGGTTTTCATGAAAATTTGGATGCACAAGCAGTATTGCCGCTTAGTATAGGCGAAGGCTAACAAATAGATTGAGAAGGGACCAACTAGAGAGCGACAATGGTCATAATCATGCATTGCGAATAATTAACATTGAACATGAGCATGAGTAAGATCTAAACACCCCCAATATAAATATCATGAGGGCTGCATTGGTTTTGAATCAACTACATGTGTGAACATGTGCCAAGTCAAGCCGCTTGAAATTTTCAGAGGAGGATACCATCCTAACATACTACATCATAATCATTTTAATGCATGTTGACACACAAGATAAATCATTATCCACTCCTAGCTACTTAAGCATGGCATGAGCAACTATGATCTCTAATTGTCATCACAAACATGTTTACTCATAATATGCTGAATCATGGATACTGAGCTAAACATATTTACAAAAACAAAAACAAGAAGAGTTCATACCAGCCTTTCATTGCCACAGTCACTTCATCAAATCATCTTCATTATTGCCTTTCACTTGCATGACCGAATGATGTGAAAATAATAATGGTGCAAGGGTGCCGTGGACTAAGCTGAAATCTGCAAACACTTTATTGAAAGGAGAAGACAAGGTAATATTGGTTCTTTCGTTAGATCAAAGGTAATGCATATGAGAGCCACTCAACAATTATAGCATAGTCTTCTCCCTACGATGACTCAAAGAAAAGAAAAGAACTTCAAAGAAACACACTGAAATATTTTTGGAGTTTTTGGTTTTTATGAAGGAAGCAAACAAACAAAGAAAAACAAAAAACGAGAAAAACTATTTACATGGGAGAACTCCCAACAAGCAACAAAAGAAGAGACGAGAAATCCTTTTGGGTTTTCTTTTACTACTATGAATTAACTAAACAAGAAAGAAAAACTGAAAAGAAGCGAGAAATATTTTTGGGTTTTTCAAACACACAACAGAAAAGCAAAATAAAGTGAAACATGGATATACTATGGAAATGATGAACACCGACAACTGAAATGAATGTGTGATGCATGAATTAAAAGTCGGTGAGAATAGGTACTCCCCCAAGCTTACACTTTTGGCCTAACTGGGTCTACAGCCATTACTGCCCTGGGTAGAACTCATAGCAATAATTTGGGTCATACTCAAGTGCAGCGGCTACTACCTGGTGGGTGGCCTCACTCCGACGAGCGGCCTCCTTCGCTGCCCTGTACGCCTCAGCCTCCTTCTCATGTATATAATATCTTTGTTTTTCCTGAAAGTTAAAGAAGGCGGGGGCAGGCAAAGAAACATGGATAACACGGTTCTTATCAAAGATTAGCCTATATCAAAATGGTTGGTTTCCCCATTCGAGAAATTGATGACAGACCATAGCATCATAATCAAGGTAACTTGTAGGCAACTCATGCTCGTTTTCTCTAACAGGTACTCCAAGGTAAGCAGCTAACCGGGTAACGTAAATCCCACCATAAAGATCACCATCAAAAGCATTTTTATTAATGTGACGTGCAATGATGGCCCCGAAATTAAATTTCCTATCTCTCAATACAGCACTATTAAGAATACTTAAGTCAGGCGCACAAGTGGTACTGAGGTCATGTTTACCGTTTATGCTTCTTCCTATGAACAGAGCAAAATAGTGAATGGCAGGAAAATGAATGCTCCCGACTCTAGCTTGTGTTACAGCTCTAGTTTCCCCTCGGGTAATACTCATGAGAAATTCATGACAATCTGATTTATGAGGTTCGAGGCAAGTACCCCAAAAGGGAATTCTACAAGCGACGCAAAATTCTCGAATGCCCATGCGGTAAGAATTTTCATATAAATTGAAAATGACATCATGAGAAGAGCGGTGAGATACATAATTGAATTTCCGCACAAAGGAATCAGTAAGGTCATGGTTGCGGGTACTTATCTGATAGAAAATCTGTCAGCTCGGCATTTTGTACGTACATGTCAAATTCTTCCTTGATGCCGGCATTGATCATGAAGGCATTGAATGGCCATTCACAAGCTTTCACAATGGCATCCTAAGGGAGCTCGCGGTCTGGCTCATGAATGGCAGGCCTTGGGGAGCTCTTGCTCGAAGAACCCCAGGAGAATACCCTCCTCAACATTTTCTTTCTCTGAAAAAATTCTGAAATTTTGAGTCCCCAAATTAAAAGTGAATGAAACTCAACAAAACTGATAGCAACTACTCCCACAAGTACCTAGAGGCTATATCATGCATCAAAACTACTTAGAACCAAATAAATTCAACATGCAAGCTCATATACATGGTCACCAGGAGTAGCAAAATTTGCAAAATATAATCCACTAGAAGAAAAACTAATTGGACCATCGGAGGAGTCACATACCAAGGAGTAATTCCTCCAAACAGTTTCGGAAATGGAGCTCCGAGCAAGGAGATCAAAAATCTCACGAAAATGAGCAAGAACACAGGAATAGAAGCAAGGATGATTTTTTCTGGAGGCGGAAGAAGGCTGTGGGCATGGGCACTAAGTGAGTGGGTCCCTGTGGGGGGCACAAGCTTGCATGGCACGCCTAGGGGGGTGGGCACGCCATGTGAGCTTGTGGCTCACTGGTGCACCCTCCCGGGGTGTGTTCAGTGCCAAAAATTCTTATATATTCGAAAAAACATCATACTAAATTTTCAGGACATTCTGAAAACTTTTATTTTTGGGACATTTTTTATTGCACGGGTAATTCAGAAAATAGGATAAACATGGCATTTTATTTTATTAAACTATAAATAACAGAGGACAAACTATAAGTACAGAAGGTTGTGCTTACTAAATTCATCGACCACATGCCCCTCAAAAAGAATCCATTAATAAGGTTGATCAAGTCTTATTAACAAACTATTTCCTAGCAGCATGAAACCGAAGAACTTTTGTATAACACTATGTTACCTCAATGGGGATATGCATTTCCCCAACAATAAGAGTTTGGTATTTCTTTTTGGGAGTCGAAAGAGGAAATTCAAAACCTCCAATAGTGATTGTCATAATTTTTCAATAGAGTTGATACTATTCACTTGGTGTTGTTTCTTTGGAAAATATACCGTATGCTCATTACCATTGACATGAAAATTGACCTTGCTTTTGTTGCAATCAATAATAGCCCCTGCAATAATCAAAAAGGGTGTACCAAGGATAATCGACATATTGTCATCCTCGGGCATATCAAGAATAACAAAGTCCGTTAAGATAGTAACATTGGCAACAACAACGGGAACATCCTCACAAATACTGATGGGTAAAACAGTGGATGTATCAGCCATTTGCAAAGAAATTTCAGTAGGTGTTAACTTTTTCAAGTCAAGTCTTCTATAAAGAGAAAAAGGCATAACGCTAACATCAGCCCCTAAATCACATAAAGCATTTCTAACATAATTTTTTTTGATAGAGCATGGTATAGTGGGTATTCCTGGATCTCCTAACTTCTGAGGTATTTTTCCTTTAAATGAATAATTTGCAAGCATAGTGGAAATTTCTGCTTCAGGTATTTTCCTTTTATTTGTGACAATATCTTTCATGTATTTTGCATATGGAGGCATTTTCATAATTTCAGTCAAAGGAGTTCTCAGATACGATGGTCTAAGCATGTCAACAAAGCGATTAAAAGCCTCTTCATCTCTATATTTGACGGCTTTACTAGGAAATGGTATAGGTTTATGAACCCACGGTTCTCTTTCTTTACTGTGTTTTCTAGCAACAAAGTCCTTTTTGTCATATCTTTTATTCTTAGGGGGTGGGTTATCAAACTCAACTACTGGTTCTATTTCTACTTCATTATCAGGTTCCTTATTATTATCTGGTGGAGCATCAATATGATCATCATTAGCATCATTATTATCATTATCACTAGATGTATGCTCATTACCAGATTGTGTCTCAGCATTAGAAATAGAAACATCATTAGGATTCTCAAGAGGTTTCTCTACAACTGGTTCACTAGAAGCATGCAAAGTTCTATCCTTTTTCTTTTTCTTCTTTTCAGATGAATGCTACTTGTGAGCTGCGTTGGGATTTCCTCGAAGAGGAGAGGATGATGTAGTACAGTAGAGATAAGTATTTCCCTTAGTTAAGAACCAAGGTTATCAATCCAGTAGGAGAACCACACAGAACCTCGTTAGCAGCACCTACACACACAAAAGCAAATACTTGCACCCAATGCAAACAAGAGGGTTGTCAATCCCCTTGGCGGTTACTTGCAAGGATTAATTCTGATAGTGATAGATAGATAAATAAATTGCAAAACAAAATAAAGGAAATAAAATTTCAGCAAGGTATTTTTGGATTTTATATATGATAGATAAATGACCCGGGGGCCATAGTTTTCACTAGAGGCTTCTCTCTCGAACACATAGCATACGGTGGGTAAACAAATTACTGTTGGGCAATTGATAGAAAAGCGCATAGTTATGACGGATTCATGGCAGTGATCATGTATATAGGAATCACGTCTGAGACAAGTAGACAGACTCCTGCCTGCATCTACTACTATTACTCCACCCATCGATCGCTATCCAACATGCATCTAGGGTATTAAGTTAATGAAAACAGAGTAACGCCTTAAGCAAGATGACATGATGTAGACAAAGTAAACTCAAGCAATATGAATAAACCCCATTGTTTTATCCTTAATGGCAACAATACAAATACGTGTCTTGTCCCCTACTTTGTCACTGGGATAGAGCACCGTAAGATTGAACCCATTACAAAGCGCCTCTCCCATTGCAAGATAAATCAATCTAGTTGGCCAAACCAAACGGATAGATCGAAGAGAAATACAAAGCTATAACAATCATGCATAAATAAGTTCAGAAAAGACTCAAATATTTCTCATGAATAATCTGATCATAAACCCACAATTCATCGGATCCCAACAAACACACCGCAAAAGAAGATTACAACGGATAGAACTCCAAGAAGATCGAGGAGAACATGGTATTGAAGATCAAAGAGAGAGAAGAAGCCATCTAGCTACTAGCTATGGACCCGTAGGTCTGTGGTAAACTACTCACACATCATCGGAAGGGCAACAAGGTTGATGAAGAAGTCCTTCGTGATCGATTCCCCCTCCGACAGAGTACCGGAAAAGGCCTCCAGATGGGATCCCGGAAGAAGAGAAGCTTGCGGCGGCGGAAAAGTTATTTCGTGTGGCTCTCTGGTATATTGGGAATATTTTAGAATTTATAGAGGTGGAATTAGGTCAAGATGTGCCACGAGGGGCCCACAAGCCTGGGGTCGCTCCTACATCCCCGGGCACGCCTCCCGAGCTTGTCGCACCCTCGTGACTCCTCTGGTCTTCTCCCGAACCTTCTAGGGTCTCTCTTGGTCCAGAAAAAATTAATCCAAAGTTTTTTCTTCGTTTGGACTGCGTTTGATATTGATTTTCTGTAAAGCCAAAAACAAGCAGAAAAGAGCAACTGGCACTGGGCACTAGGTTAATAGGTTAGTCCCAAAAAATGATATATAATTGCATATAAAACATCCAAGATTGATACTATAATAGCATGGAACAATCAAAAATTATAGATACATTGGAGACGTATCAATGAACTAGGTATTTCATCATTAATTCTCTGAGAATCCTGCTCAATTCTTTTAGGATGACCTTCAGGATAAAGAGGATCCTGAGTCATTTTACCACCTCTAGTAACCACTCTAATAGCATGATCATTCATTTTATTATTCATTTCATTAATCAAATCATTATGTCATTTAGAAACTTGTTCTAACTGAGTTTGAACCATAGATGCATGTTTACATAAGCCTTTAACATCATTAGCAATTCTAACCATCATATCACCCAAACGTCAATCATGATAGCATTATTTTTCAATTGATCACTAGTTTGCATATTGAAGTTTTCTTGCTTAATAATGAAATTATCGAATTCATCCAAACACTGGCTAGGAGACTTATTATATGGAATATCACTTTCGTCAAATCTACGGAGAGAATTTACCTCCACTACCTGTGTTGGGATATCAAGTCCATGTATTTCTTCAATAGGCGGTAAATTGTTAACATCTTCAGATTTAATGCCCTTTTCTTTCATAGATTTCTTTGCTTCTTGCATATCTTCTGGACTGAGGAATAGAATACCTCTTTTCTTTGGAGTAGGCTTGGGTGGTAGTTTAGGGAGTGTCCAATGATCGGCATTCCTAAATATATTATCCAGTAATTCCTTAGCATGTTCAACAGTTTGTTCCCTGAAAACACAGCCATCACAACTATCTAGGTAGTCCCTAGAAGCATCGATTAGTCCATTATAAACGATATCAAATATTTTATTTTTCTTAAGAAGATGATCAGGCAAAGCATTTAATAATTGGAGAAGCCTCCCCAAGCTTGAGGGAGATGCTCTTCCTCAAATTGCACAAAGTTATATATTTCCTGTAAGGTAGCTTGTTTCTTATGAGCAGGAAAATATTTTTCAGTAAAGTAATATATCATATCCTGGGGACTACGCACACAACCAGGAGCAAGAGTATTAAACCATTCTTTAGCATCACCTTTTAGTGATAAAGGAAACAATTTAAGAATATAGTAGTAGTGAATCTTTTCCTCTTGAGCAAATAGGGTGGCAATGCAATACATGAGCACGAGCCATGGACATAGCACTATGGGTGGAACTAAGTGGGTGTGCATCCAACTTGCTTGCTCATGAAGACCTCGGGCATTTGAGAAAGCCCATCATCGGAATATACAAGCCAAGTTCTATAATGGAAAATTCCCACTATTATATGAAAGTGACAACTCAGGAGACTCTCTATATGAAAAACATGGTGCTACTCTGAAGCAAAAGTGTGGAAAAGGATAGTAACATTGCCCCTTCTCTCTTTTTCTCTCATTTCATTTTTTTGCTGGCTCTTTTTGGCCTCTTTTTTTCGTCCGGAGCCTCATCCCGACTTGTGGGGGAATCACAGTCTCCATCATCCTTTCATCACTGGGACAATGCTCTAATAATGATGATCATCACACTTTTATTTACTTACAACTCGATATTACAACTCGATACTAGAACAATATGACTCTATATGAATGCCTCTGGCAGTGTACTAGGATGTGCAATGATCTAGTGTAACATGTATAAAAATGATGAACGGTGGCTGACCACAATTACTATGTCACCTATGTGATCATGCAAAGCAATATGACAATGATGATGTGTGTCATATAAAAAGAACGGTGGAAGTTGCATGGCAATATATCTCGGAATGGCTATGGAAATGCCATAATAGGTAGGTATGGTGGCTGTTTTGAGGAAGATATAAAGAGGCTATGTGTGATAGAGCGTATCATATCACGGGGTTTGGATGCACCGGCGAAGTTTGCACCGACTCTCGAGGTGAGAAAGGGCAATGCACGGTACCGAAGAGGCTAGCAAATTGCGGAAAGGTGAGAGTGCTTATAATCCATGGACTCACATTAGTCATAAAGAACTCACATACTTATTGAAAAAGTTTATTAGCCCTCGAAGCAAAGTACTACTATGCATGCCCCTAGGGGGGAGGTTGGTAGGAGTTAACCATCGCGCGCCCCCGACCGTCACGCAAAGGAAGACAATCAATAATAAATCATGCTCCAACTTCATCACACAACTAAGGACTATACGTGCATGCTTCGGGAATCACAAACCTTAACACCAATATTCTTACTAAACCACAATCATTCACTAGTACATCCCACATATTACCATCTTAATATCGCAAAACTATTGCAAGGAATCAAATGTATCATATTCAGTGATCTACATGAAAGTTTTTATTATATCCCTCTTGAATACCTATCATATTAGGACCAATTTCATAACCCGTGCATATTGCCATTACTATTAATTAGACTCTCAAAAAGATATAAGTGAAGCATGAGAGTGCAACTATTTCTTTAAAATATAATCACCACCGTGCTCTAAAGGATATAAGTGAAGCACTAGAGCAACTGCCTAGCTCAAAAGATATAAGTCAAGCACATAGAGTATTCTAACAAATCATGATAAATGTGTGTCCCTCTCAAAAAGGTGTGTTCATCAAAGATGATTGTGGCAAACTAAAAAGCAAACAAATAAAGGATAACTATGGCACAAGACGGTCCAAGTAAAACACATATCATGTGATGAATAAAAATATAGCTCCAAGTGATATACCGATAGATTGTAGACGAAAGAGGGGATGCCATCCGGGGCATCCCCAAGCTTAGATGCTTGGGTATTCCTTGAATATTACCTTGGGGTGCCTTGGGCATCCCCAAGCTTAGGGTCTTTCCGCTCCTTATTCCTTCATCCATCATGGTCTCACCCAAAACTTGAAAACTTCAGCACACAAAACACAATAGAAACCTTGTGAGATCCGTTAGTATAACAAACAAATCTTAAACTATAGGTACTATTATAAATTGATTCATATTTAATATTGGCATAATGCTATTGTACTCCAACTTCTCCATGACTTATACCCCCTGATACAATCCATAGATTCATCAAGATAAGCAAACTATGCAACAAAAACAGAATCTGTCTAAAACAGAACAGCCTGTAAAGATCTATTTAAAATATGTACTTCTGTAACTCCAAAAATTCTGAAAAATTAGGACAACGTAAATAATTCATATACCAATACTTTTTTTAAAAGATCAGATTTTTCTGACGTTCCAGTACAAAACCAAAAATCCAGCACTGGGCGCAAAACTTTCTGTTTTCAAACAACATCAATTATACTATCTTCCAAATCATCCCAAAGGCATTACTTGGCACAAACACTAATTAAACGATAAAAACACAATAATAACAGAAGAAAAAATTGTGCAAACACACAAAACAGAAATGAAAAGCAATTGGGTTGTCTCCCAACAAGCTCTTTCTTTATAGGCATTAAGATAGGCTTGGAATTTCAATGATGCTCACATAAAAGACAAGAATTGAAACAAAAAGAGAGCATCATAAGACATGTGACAAACACATTTAAGTCTAACATACTTCCTATGCATAGGCATTTATAAGCAAAACCATACAAATTATCAAGACAAGAAATATCTAGCATATGCAAGGAAGAAGAATAAGACATTGACAATCTCAACATAACGAGAGGTAATTTAGTAACATGAAAATTCCTATAACCATATTTGCCTCTCTCATAATAATTACAATGTAGGATCATAATCAAATTCAACAATATAGCTATCACAAACAATATTCTCTTTATGATCCACATGCAAACAAATCTTATAATCTTCCAAGATAGTGGGATTAACATCAACTAAAGTCAAGACCTCTCCAAACCCACATTTATCAAAAATTTCATAAGATTGAACACTCTCCGGATATGTGGGATTATTTTTACCTAAAGTTGACACTTGTTGGGTCCATGGAACCCAGGGTACCTCGGCCCGTCTGCCTACGGCCTAGGATGCAGCGCCTGGCAGAGGCCTAGTGGGTGGCCCACCAGCGGGCACCTTGAGCAAGACCGCTCATGAGGCCCTGGTCTCCTGAGGACCCCTCCTCCGGGAGCGGGCAGGCAAGGCTCAGCCATGACTTCACCAAGAGCCTCGTGAGGCCCTCTCATGAGGCAGCCTCCCGAGGTTGCCTCCCAAGGCACCCTCCCGAAGGCATGCCAGGCAAGTGTTATTCGGCTCGGTCGCACGGTCTCATGCACACCACGTGGGTGACGTGCGCGGCGACAAATGGCGACAGAGGCCGTGCCAGCAGGCGCGGATCGAGAGGATTTCCCCTTTTTTGCTAAGGGAGCAAGGCCAGCGGTCCATTTCCCAAAGCAACCCCCAAAGGTTGCTCGATCGGTGAAAGAAGACCAAGACGGTGGATGTGTAGGGTGGAGGTCATTCCTTAGCCCACCGGCGCGTCATGGATAATCGCTTTGCAGACGAAGACCACCTTTTGTCAGGATAGACTGCGCCCCTGTCCCCCTTCAAACTTGCCGTTGTGTGGCAACCCTTCCTGCCAATGTTTTTGGGGGAAGAGGACCAAGGCATAGATAAAAGGGGGGCAGGGTGCCGCTGTAGGGAGGATCGATTCTTCCGCCCCAAACCTTGTACTCTCGCGCCAGAGCAATCACAATCAAGCAGGAGTAGGGTTTTACACCGCAAGGTGACCTGAACCTGGGTAAACCGCTGTGTCTCCGGCCCACTCTCGCTTGCGCGCTCTCGTCGTAGCTTCGCCATAGTTTAGCTGTGGTACGAGACGAGGTGGTAGGAACGAGCTCACTCCAGTGTTCGAACCTTTGGGTCCCCGGAGCCCGATCTCCGACATTTGGCGCGCTAGGTAGGGGTGCGCTGCTATTCTTCTGCTCCATTCTCCAATCCACCAGCTTCATGGCCGACGGTCGCCATGAGCGTGCTGAGCGCAGCGTAGGTCGCGTGGCCCATACGGAGCCGGTGGGCCGCGACAACCGCCGCCGCCACATCGAGGCCGCTGCCGCCACCGACCCTGCCGCCCGGGAGCAGCAGGACTCCTCCCTGCACCCCTCTGCGCAGGCAGATGGCCGCACTGCCACGGCTTCCTCCTCCCTCGCCCACCGTGGGCCGCCGAACGCACAGGCCGCGCTGCTCATGGCGCGTGAGCTGCTCCGCTACCGTCCAGCTGACACCGGCTACGACGCTTGGCTCGGTCACATCATCGAGCTCGTCAACGCTGCCGGGGACGCTTCGGCGCCTTCCCACTCGCTCCGCCCTCCGCCGTCTCGTGCTGGAGACATAGCGCATGGCGCTCCCCCGCCACCTCCTCTGCGCGACGAGCTCGCCGGGCTCCAGCGCAACGCGCGGGCGCGTGAGCCATCCCACGATGCGTCCTCGCCGGTCCGAGATGAGGCCAGCTGCCAAATCATCCACCGCGCACTGCCTGATGCGCGTCCTCCTCAAGCAACAGCACCGGCGCCAAGACTGCACCGTCCAGGAGGTCGCGGCGGCCGGGCGCTAGAACCGCGCCGCCCTCGCCGGCGGCGTTCCCTCAAGCGGCGTGGGGTGCCCCGCCTTCACTCGTGAGCTGCGGCAGGTGGTGTGGCCCGCCAAGTTCAAGCCACACCTGCCTCCGCGCTACGACAGCACCCCCAACCCCGCGAAGTTCCTTCAACTCTATGCGCTGAGCGTCGAGGCGGCGAACGGCGACGACAAGGTCATGGCGAACTGGTTCCCCATGGCCCTCAAGGACGGCCCGCGCTCTTGGCTCATGAACCTCCCTGAGGCGTCCATCTCGTCGTGGGGCAAGCTCTGCACACAGTTCATCGCCAACTTCAAGGGCACACATGACCGCTCCCTCACGATCAATGACCTGCGGCATGTGCGGCAACGCCCGGACGAGACCCTCCGCAAGTACATCCATCGCTTCAGCCAGGTGTGCAACAAGATCCCGCGTGCCTCCGACGCGGCCGTGATCTCTGCGTTCTCCACCGGTGTCGCGGACGTCAAGATGCGCGAGAAGCTCGCCATCAACGATGAGCTGGAGTTGGTGCTTGAGCTATTCGACCTCCCTGACAAGTGCGCCAAGGCTGAAGAAGGCCGCCTCTTCATCCACAATGACCCCGATGCGGCGCCCGACACCGCCAAGGCCAAGAGCAAGGACGTCACGCGCAAGGGCCCTGCCGTGCTTGCGGCGGAGCCCGAGCAAAAGCGCGGCCATGACCGCGACGAGCCCAGGAAGGATGGCCGGCCGCTCTGTGTCTACCACAACGTGCACTCCCACAGCACCGAAGACTGCCAGGAGCTCAAGCTGCTCCGCAACAAGTGCCTGGGCCGCCGAGGTGACCGCAACGACTGTGGCGCCGGTCGCAGAGGTGGCCGCAGCGGCAACCGCTGGAATAGTCGCAACGGCAACGGCAACTTCTGCCAGGGCTGGCGCGACCAGCCTCATGAGGCCGCCTGGCGCGATCAGCCGCATGAGGCAAACCCTCAGGCCAACACCGCTCTTCCGCCGCTGCCGCCGCCACCCCGGAGGAACGACGTCAACCAGCCCGATGAGGGCGCTGGGGGCTACCAGGAGCCTCGCGCGGTTGCCTGCATCCTCAGCGGGGCTCAGGCTCCCGCATCCAATCGCCACTTCAAGCAGTTCTCTCGCGAGGTGAACGCCGCCCTCCCGAAGCCTGAGGATGCAAGGCCCCTCAAGTGGTCGCAGTACGCCATCACCTTTGACTCCAAGGACCACCCCAAGTCCAAGGCCACCGCGGGCGCGCTCCCCATGCTGTGCACTCCCACCATCAGCAACGTCGCGGTCACCAAGACCCTCATCGACGGAGGCACGGGCCTCAACGTGCTCTCCATCGAGACCTTCGAGCAGCTCCAGGTGCCTTACGAGCAGCTCATGCCGACAAGGCCCTTCTCGGGCGTGACCGACGGCTCCAGGCTACCTCTGGGGCAGGTGCGCCTCCCCGTCACCTTCGGCACCCGGAAGAACTACCACACTAAGCTCATCGACTTCGATGTTGCCCACCTCGGCCTGCCCTACAACACTATCTTGGGCTACCCCGCGCTCGCCAAGTTCATGGCGGTGACTCACCATGCTTACAACGTCCTCAAGATGCCTGGCTGCAGCGGCATAATCACCGTCACCAGCGACAAGAAGGATGCGATCTGCTCCCTTGAGCACGCCTACAAGGCTGCCGCTACCGCCCATCCAACTGACGAGGACGGGACCGAGCCTCCTGAGGCCACACCCGTGAAGAAGAAGCAGTTGTTCTCTCAGGACCGTGCCGAGATGAAGAAGGTGTCGGTTGACGGCAGCGGCTCAGGCCCTGCCTTCACCATCGGCACATGCCTTTCTCCTGCTTAGGAAGGTGCGCTCGTTGCCTTCCTTCGGGCAAACTCGGATGTTTTCGCCTGGAAGGTATCTGATTTGTCCGGTGTACCGAGGGAGGTGATCGAGCACCACTTAGCGGTGTGCCCCAACGCATGCCCCGTCAAGCAAAAAGCACGGCGCCAGGCGCCCGAGAAGCAAGAGTTCATTGTTCAAGAAGTGCACAAGCTACAAGAAGCTGGAGTCGTCCGTGAGGTGCGCCATCCTGAATAGCTCACCAACCTAGTCGTCGTCCCCAAGAAGGGCGGCAAGGAACGTAAGTGCGTTGACTTCATGAGCCTCAACAAGTCCTGCCCTCAGGACCCCTTTCCGCTGCCGCGCATTGACCAGATTGTGGACTCCACCACCGGATGTGAGCTACTCTGCTTCCTGGATGCCTTTTCAGGCTACCACTAGATTAAGATGGCGGTAGAAGACGTGGAGAGGATGGCCTTCATCACCCCTTGCGGCATATACTATTACGTCTGCATGCCCTTCGGCTTGAGGAGTGCTGGCG
Source organism: Elymus sibiricus (assembly GCA_039707655.1). Taxonomy (NCBI): domain Eukaryota; kingdom Viridiplantae; phylum Streptophyta; class Magnoliopsida; order Poales; family Poaceae; genus Elymus; species Elymus sibiricus. The sequence continues at coordinate 223,682,015 of CM077670.1, read as the reverse complement.
CCACCTTCCAGCGGCTGATGCGCATCATGCTGGGGCCTCAGATGGGGAGGAACATACAGGCCCACGTCGACGACATCGTGGTCAAGACTCGTGAGGCCGGGTCCCTCAACGAGGATCTCGAGGAAACGTTCGCCAACCTACGCAAGGTCAACCTCAAGCTCAACCCTGATAAGTGCGTCTTTGGAGTCCCTTTCGGCAAGCTCCTCAGCTTCTTGGTCTCCCACTGTGGCATCAATGCCAATCCAGAAAAGATCATGGCCATCGAGAGAATGTGTCCTCCCTGGGGCGCTTCATCTCCAAATTCGGCGAGCGGGCCTTGCCATTCTTCAAGCTCATGAAGAGGTCCGGCCCCTTCAAATGGAATCCTGAGGCAGACGCCGCCTTTGAAGAACTCAAGAGGTACCTCACGAGCCCGCCCATCATGGTCGCGCCGTGCCCCCGCGAGCCCTTGCTCCTATACTTGGCGGCTACCCCCCAGACGGCCAGCGCGGCGCTCGTGGTGGTGCGAGAGGAGCGCGTCGGTGCTAAGGAGAAGCCCTCCTAGCCTCGTGAGCCTTCCGAGCCTCGTGAGCCTCCCGAGCCCTCCGAGCCTCGCGAACCTCCTGAGCCTCGTGAGCCTCACGAGCCCTCCAAGCCTCCCGAGCCCTCTAAGCCTCGTGAGCCTCCCAAGCCCGCCGAGCCTCGCGAGCCACCTGAAGAGCAAGCTGCCATCACAACTACGTGCCTCATCAAGCACCCCGTGTACTTCGTCAGCACGGTGCTAAGGGATGCGCGCGAGCGCTACCCCATGCAGCAGAAGCTCCTCCTCGCGCTCCTCATCGCCTCCAGGAAGCTATGCCAGTACTTTCAAGGCCATCCCATCAAGGTTATCTCCTCTTACCCCTTGGAGCAAGTCTCGCGCAGCCCCAACGCTGCTGGCCGCATTGCCGAATGGAACATCGAGCTACAGGCCTTCCAGCTGGAGTTCTGCACCACCAGAGTCATCAAAGGCGCAGCTCTGGCCGACTTCGTGGCGGAGTGGACAGACCCGTATGAGGGGGAGCCTCGCGAGAATGAATCCCTTCTGCCTGGGGACGAGGCGCCTGGCGGCTGGACCATGCACTTCGATGGCGCCTTCTCCTGGCAGGGCGCGGGGGCTGGAGTCATGCTCACCTCGCCAACGGGAGACAAGCTCTACTACATTGTGCATCTCTGTTTCAGGCACGCCGACAAGGTTTCCAACAATATTGCGGAATATGAGGGCCTCATCGCCAGTCTCAAGGCCGCTTTCACTCTAGGCATCAAGCGCCTCACCATCAAGGGCGATTCGCAGCTTTTTGTCAATTTCTCCAACAAAAGCTACAAGGCCAAGGACGAGCACATGGCCGCCTACCTGGAGGCCGTACGTAAACTTGAAAAGCGTTTCTTAGGCCTGGAGCTCCAGCACGTGCCCCGTGGCAGCAACAAAGAAGCAGACGATATGGCCAAGCAGGCATCTCGTCGCGAGCCTCAAGATCCTGGCATCTTTGAGGAAAGGCTCCTGAAGCCATCCGCTGCGCCACCCACTGCAAGCACCACGCTGCTTCATGAGGAACTCCCGCCCGCACCACCCATGGGCGCACCAGACTGCGGCCCAGCCTCAGGAGCCCGCCTGCTGCTGGCGCTGGAGCCTCAAGCAGACAGCTGGGCCACGGAGTTCAAGGCCTACTTGCTTCACGGCACCCTTCCAGAGAAGGACTTAGAAGCAGAGCGCATGGCCCGGCGGGCCACCGCTTACTGCTTGCAAGACGGCGAGCTGTACCACAGGCGCCCCAATGGCGTCTCGCTACGGTGCATCTTTGAAGAACAAGGGCGCGAGCTGCTCGCCGACATCCATGGGGGAGACTGCGGCCACCACTCCTCGTCGCGCACCCTTGCCAGCAACGTGTTCCACAGCGGCTTCTACTAGCCCACTGCGCTGCATGATGCTACCTCGCTGGTCCAAGCCTGCGAGGCCTGTTAGTTCCACACCAAGCAAATCCACCAGCCGGCGCAAGGCCTCCAGACGATTCCCCTCTCATGGCCTTTCGTGGTCTGGGGCCTGGATATCCTGGGGCCATTCCCTTGCGCGGCTGGCGGCTACCGCTACCTCTACGTCACCATCGACAAGTTCACCAAGTGGGCAGAGGTCGAGCCCGTACGCACCATCCGGCAGGCTCTGCCGTCAAGTTCATCAGGGGCCTCGTGAGCCGCTTTGGCGTCCCCAACCGCATCATCACCGACAATGGCTCTCAGTTCACAAGCGGCCTCTTCATGTCCTACTACGCCAACCTTGGCACACAGATTTGCTACGCCTCTGTGGCGCACCCGCGAAGCAACGGCCAGGCTGAGCGTGCCAACGCTGAGGTCCTCAAGGGCCTCAAGATGAGAAGATTCAAGAAAAAGCTCGAAGCCTACGGCAAGGGCTGGCTTGACGAGCCGCAGTCTGTGCTATGGTCCATCCGCATAGCGGCAACCAAGCCTACCAGCGAGACCCCCTTCTTCCTCGTCTATGGAGCTGAGGTGGTCCTCCCTTCGGAGCTTAAGCACGACTCTCCGTGAGTCCTTGCCATCAACGAGGCGCGTCAGGACGGCTCGCGGGAGGCCGACCTGCTACTCCTTGAGGAGGCCCGCCGTCAGGCCGCTCTTCGCGCCGCAAGGTACCAGCAGGCCTTGCGCTATCACAGCTCCAACATCCGCCCTCGCACTCTTGAGGTCGGCGACCTCGTCCTACGCAGGATCCTCTCCAGAGAGGGACTCCACAAGCTCTCACCCATGTGGGAAGGCCCTTTCAGGGTTGCTCATGTCTCCAGACCCGGCGCCGCCCGGCTGGAGACGGAGGACGGAGTTCCTGTGCCTAACGCCTGTAACATCCAACACCTCCGCAAGTTCTACCCATGACCCTCACGCGTACGAATGAAATGGGGCTGTACACGCCCCGGAGACTCTCAATGCGTTCGCCTGACGGGCACGCGACAGCTCCCGCCCACACCCAAGTGGAAGCCCCATGCTCCACGCTGGCAGAACGATCGAGCCGCGATCATACCCACACCCCAGTGGAAGCCCCAAGCTCCACGCTGGCGGAACAATCAACTGAGGATGCCCCATGGGCTGCACCAACCTCAAGCTGACCCATGTTGGACACGGCAGCCCTTCTTTTTCTCTTTTGGGTGTGTAACTGAGGGCGCCCCACGGGCTGCACCAACCTCAAGCTAACCCATGCCGGACACGGCAGACGCATCTCTTTTTGGTTGTGTAATGGAATCCATTATCTTGCATCAGTAAAGCTTCACTTTCCATACATGGTGTATTTCGTCATATCTTTGCCTCACGAGCTGTGCGCGCTCACGACCTCCCTCATGAGCCTCATGCGAGCAGGGGCTGGACACGGTGTCTGTGCTCGGGTTAGTCCCAGCAACGCTGAAAAACCCAAGCAACCGGGCTCTGGCTCGCGGGCCTGCTCCCGTGCACGCCACCCCACCAAGGTCCTTGGTGTCTTATCTCCTCGCGTAACGCCCATGAGCGAGTCGACGAGCATGCACTTCTCCCATGTTGTGGGATTTTCTGCATATAGTTATCTCAGGAACAGGTCACCTGGAAGGCCGCGCGAGGTGGCCCGATGGCGAGACGCCCCCTGAGCCTCTGGAAGCTTCGCACGCCCTGCCTCGGGAGCCAACCTATGACGGCCATCTTAGCAGGAGACCTCGCGAGCGGAAACCTCGCAAGGCACACCCTACAAGTGGTGGCTCACCGGACGCTACCCTCCGCAAAAGATAAGTCTACTACCTCACGAGCCGCCCTCGCCACCTCCCAAGCTTCCCCTTCTAGCAACCTGGCCGAGTGCTGGCATTTCTCCTTCCGCGAGCCGCTTGCACGTCAAAGGGGGGCTCCCTGAGCATCGCGTCTCGGGAGCTCTTACCGCCCTCGGTGTCCTACACCTCCTGGCCTTGCTCAGGCACGAGTCCTAGCATACCAGCGGCGGCTGTGGCCCGCTCGGGGGATGGGCCGTGACGACGTAGAGCACACAAGGCAAGCAAAAAGAGAAAACAGGCCTTGAGAGAAAGCTTTACGAGGGCACAAGCATACATCACAGCAAATCATAAAGTACTTAAACACAAAGGCATTGTCTTCATGCCCCCACGGGGCCACATTGGTCTAGTGCAGGATAACAAAGGAAGGAGGATCCTAAGAAGTCGCGCCATCATCGTTGTCTCCATCGCTATCGTCGTCGCCATCGTGGTCGTCCCCGCCTCCGTCGGAGCTCTCGCTGCTATCACGAGAGAACTTCCCAAACAGTGCATCCACATGGCCTTCCACCGCCTTCGCGAGGCCATCACAGAGCCCCTCGGGGACGGGGGCTATTACCTTATCAAGATCAAAGTTGGGGTCGGCGTGAAGGAGGTGGCTAAAGACGTGAGTCGCCACCTGAGAGAAGAGGTCGCGGCACTCTTCCTCGAAGATGCCGTCTGCCTTCCTGGCTCCGTCCTCGAGCCGCTCCACATGCTTGGTGAAGAAACCAATGGAATCGGCATCGTGGGGCTCACGGGGGGCTTCGAACCTCTCCTTACAGATGGAGCTCAGGGCGCTGCGGGCTCAGAGCTCGAGGAGGTGGAATGTCTCGGCGTGTTCGTGCTGCCGCTCCCGCTCCTGATCTCCCTCGCCTTCGGCCTGTTCGACGGCGCCGGTGGTGCCCCTCGCCTGGAGACGAAGCGAGGCTAGCTCGGCTTCGGCGACGTCCTGCGCCTTTAGGGCGGTCTCTCGGCGGACCTCCGATTCAGTCAGCTCCACCTTAAGGCTGGCAATTTCCTGCCGAAGCCCCTCGTGCTCCGCCTTGATGTGGTCCTCCTGCCGCTTCAGCTCCTTGCCGTGCTCTTCGGCGAGCGCTTGGCGCTCCGCCGCTATCTTCGCGTCGGCGTCTTCATGGGCTTTTTTCTCCTTAGCCTTCAGCTAGGCGTTGGCCTCATCCACGCGCTTCGCGTGGGCGTCTTGAGCGTCGGCCACCTGGCGCCCTAGCGTCTCCAAGCGCCCACGCTCCGTGGCCTATTCAGTCGACACCCTCGCGATGTCCGCCTTGCGGGACGCAAGCTCCCCCTCACGGGTAGCGACGGCACTTTCCCACGTATGGAATAGTTGCGCCTGCGTGTCATGTTGATCCTGGAGTTCCTTCAGGCGAACCTCTGCCTCCTCACGACGCTTGACGGCCGCTTCGGCCTCCTGGAGAGCGCTCGCGCAGGCCCCCTTTGCCTTGGCGGCATCCTTCTCGCCCTTCGCACGAGTGGCTTCGTTCTGGCGCTGGCCCATCTTGACAGCGATGCTAAGACGGCGCCACCCTTCAGCGAGCCTCGGGCGCTCCTCGACGAGGCGCGCCTCCGCGTCCTGGAAATCTGCCCCAAGATGATCGAGCACGGCCTTGGCGTCATGCAAGGCTCCGTGCCTGAGCAAGGTGCGGTTGCTCACGAGCGCCAGGGCCAGGTCCGGTCCCGGCCCCTCACTGCCCTCCGTTGCCGTGGTCGGGGAGACCCCGGCGTCGTTCACCAGGAGTGGGGGGCTCGCCGAGGTTTCCCCGACGTTCGGCTGCGGCGGCACATCGCGGGGGCTCGCCATGCCCGACACGGGGGCCTCACGTGCGGGTGCAGCTTGAGAGCTCGCCGTGGCGCGGCCGGTGTCGTCCCCCTCCGTGTTAAGGGAGGCATCTGGCGGGGGAGTGGGCGCCTCGACCTCCCCATCGCTGCATCTTCTCTAGCGGCAGGGTCCGTGAGGGGCGCGCCCCCACCTCCGGAGGCGGCCGCCGGAGGCTCGTCCATCTCGGCCACAGGAGCCATGCCCACGCGCAGCTCCGGAGGGGTGGCCTGCTCTTCCTCGACCTTCATGCGCCCCATCTCGGCTTCGGGGCGGCGGGCGGCTTCTCCATGCCCCCCGGCGCTCGCGGCAGGCATCGGTGCCCCCTTCGGGCTGGGGGCCATCTTCATCTTCGCAGTCTTCTTCTTCTTCTTCTGGTCACTGGCGGACCTCCTTTACAAAACGGTGGCTCAGCCCCCGAGCTCAGACAGGCAGTGTGAACATAAAATGCTGGGATGGGCACGGGAACTTACTCGTCGCTGGCGGTCCACTTCCTCTTCTTCTCCGTGAAAGGCGGGTCATCGCCGCCACCCTCAAGCGTCGCCCCGGCTCCACCTTCCGGGCCCCCAAAGCAGGCCACGATGGTCCCAGCTGCATCGTCGCCCTCCTCGAGGGCCTGGGAGGTCTCGGCTCCCGAACGGGCCTCTGCCACTGGGGCTCGACCGCCTCCCGGTTGAGGGCCGCTTCCGCCGCACGCGACCCATCTGCCGCGGTGCTGGAACATTCCTCTGCTCCCGCCCCAGCTAGCCGGGAGGGCGCCGCCGCGGGCCACGCGCTGTCGGCGTCGTCATCCTCGAGGTCACAGAGGAGCTGACGGCGGGTGCGCGGTGGCACCCGGTCGGCGTCCTCCTCCATGGCCTCCCCCAAGTCTTCGTCGCCGCCGCTGTCTCTGGAGTCCAGCGCCACCATGAGAGGGTTCTCGCGGGGCCCGACGTGGCCCTCCGGCACGAGGCCCCACCGGTCAAAGCGGGGCATCTCCTTGACCAGCTCCGCCATGTCCTGGTAGCGGAACAGCGGGAGCGCATCCTCAGGTGGGTCCGCAGCGGGGACGCTAAGCAGAGTCGCCAGGGCTCTATCCAGCACGTCTTGCTTCAGGCTGCCGAAGTTTAGCGTCATGGAGTCCCTCACGCCGGTGAACTCCCACACAGGGCGCGAGCGCTGTTGGAGTGGTGCAATGCGCCACCGCAAATATTCCTTGACGACCGTCGCCCCCGACAGGCGCGCGGCCCGGTCCGCGGCCATCCGCTCCAAGATAGGCTCCATCCTCGGGTCGGTGAGCTTCGCGTGCCCCCACCCAGAGTTCTTCTCAGCCGGGTCCGTCGGGATCATCAGGAGCGGGCTGGTCCGACACGTGTCCATATAGACCCAGCACTGTCGGTAGCCCTCCACCTTTTTCGCGACCTTCAGGTTGATGATGCTGCGCTCCATCCCCTTGACGACGAGGAACGAGGTGCATCCGGAGCGCTGGTCCGCCGCAGTCAGCCGCAGGCTGAAGAAGTGGCGGAAGAGTGCCACCGAAGGCATCACGCCCACGAAAGCCTCACAGTAAAAGGCGAACATGGCCAGGAGGAGGATGGAATTGGGTTGAAGATGGAGGGCGTGAATCCGATAATGGGAAACGATGGCGTAGAAAAAGTCTGAGAATGGAGGCACCAACCCGGCATAATCGCTGTGGAGGAAGAATGGGTAGGATGTCGCCCCCAGGTCACGCCGCGCGCGTGAGCCCGGCTAGATCTTGGTCGCCTGTCCCTCATTCTGGTCGCTGGCCACCAGCGGGAGCACCTTGTCCAGGCCTCCCTATCGATGATGGTGGAGTGCTGCAGCGCCGCCCCGATGGCGGGTGCGCTTGGAGCCGGGGCCGCCGCTTTTCCCTTCTTGCCGGCGGGCACCATCGAAGTGCGGCGAAGTCGTGAGTGGAAGTGGGGAAGAGGCGGAGCTCGAAGATGGGGTCGTGAGGAGCTATGCGCAAGAAGGAAGACGCGGGGAGACGAGATGCGCGAAGGAAGGCAATGATGGACTCGCGCCGTGCGCGGGCAGGCTTTATGTCAGCATGGGCAGTTACCGAGGCGTCGTGGGAGAAGTGGGGGCGTCCCCCGTCACATCGTGTGCCACGCGTCACGCCTGGCCCGCAGGCGGTTAGGACCCGTGTTGTTTCGCCCCCGAATAGGCGGGAACATGCGCGCCACGGGCCCGGGGGCTACTGTCGGGTCCATGGAACCCAGGGTACCACGGCCCGTCTACCTGCGGCCCAGGATGCAGCGCCTGGTGGAGGCCCAGTGGGTGGCCCACCAGCGGGCACCTTGAGCAAGACCCCTCATGAGGCCCTGGTCTCCTGAGGACCCCTCCTCCGGAAGCAGGCAGACAAGGCTCATCCACGACTTCACCAAGAGCCTCGCGAGGCGGCCTCCCGAGGTTGCCTCCCGAGGCACCCTCCCGAAGGCATGCCAGGCAAGTGCTGTTCGGCTCAGTCGCGCGGTCTCATGCCCACCACGTGGGTGACGCGCGCGGCGACGAATGGCAACAAAGGCCGCGCCAGCAGGCGCGGCTGGAGAGGATTTCCCTTTTTGTGCTAAGGGGGCAAGGCCAGCGGTCCGTTCCCCAAAGCAACCCCCAAAGGTTGCCCGATCGGTGAAAGAAGACCAAGACGGTGGATGCGCAGGGCAGAGGTCATTCCCGAGCCCACTGGCGCGTCATGGATAATCGCTTTGCAGACGAAGACCACCTTTTGTCAGGATAGACTGCGCCCCTGTCCCCCTTCCAACTTGTCGTTGTGTGGCAACCCTTCCCACCAATGTTTTCGGGGGAAGAGGACCAAGGCATAGATAAAAGGAGGGCAGGGTGCCGCTATAGGGAGGATCGATTCTTCCGCCCCAAACCTTGTACTCTCGCGCCAGAGCAATCACAACCAAGCAGGAGTAGGGTTTTACACCGCAAGGTGGCCTGAACCTGGGTAAACCACTGTGTCTTCGGCCCGCTCCTGCTTGCGCGCTCTCGTCGTAGCTTCATCGTAGTTTAGCTATGGTACGAGACGAGGCAGTAGGAACGAGCTCACCCCAGCGTTCGAACCTTTGGGTCCCCGGAGCCCGATCTCCGACAACACTCTTCCAAACCCACTTATAATATTATTGTAAATATTATTATCAATAACATATTCATCATGAGGCTTAAATAAATTTTCAAGATCATAAGAAGAATTATCACCCCAATCATGATCATTGCAAATAAGTAGTAGGCATAACAAAATTATCATCCCCAAGCTTGTAGCTTTGCATATCATTAGCACAATTGATATTAAATAGAATTTATAATAGCATCATTGCAATCCTGCTTTTCATTCCAGGAGCTATCAAGTGTGGGTGCAATAGCAATGATTTCATTTTTAACATAAGGAACTATAGCAAGTTCATTTCCGTAAGCATCATTAATATTGGCATCATGGCCATAGGAATAACAAGCATCACATTCATCAAGAGGGGATATTTCAATTGAATCAACGGGATCATGATTATCTATAGATTCTTGCATATCATTATTTTCTTCCAATGCAGCAGACATTCTCTCAATATATTCATTAACATAGGCATTAGGAGCATAGTTTCATAGCAATATTTAAGTATGGAAGAATTTTCAGATTTGTAGAGAGTAGCATCATACTTTTCAATTAAAGAAGCAACTTCATAAGCACCCTTAAAAGCAACAAATTCTTTGATTTGTTCGATATCATAGTAAGTATAAACACCCTTGGCATAAGAAGATAAGATTTCATTATCATTAAACTCACATAGGTATGGAAGGTGTATTTTAGGGTCCTTAGAGCAACCGGTAAAATCATAAATTTCACATAGATTCCAAGCATAGCATAGCAAACAATTTATTTGATTCCATAAGAGTCTCCCTTTTTGAGACAAACGGTGACGCACAAAATAAGCATGCTCATCTAATGATTTTCCCTCAACTAAACTAGTTGGGGATTCAGCACGAGCACAAATGGATCGAGGATGATCCAAGTAGAAAACTTTAAGTGGATCCATATGTTTATATTTTTATTTTCATTGAGTCACACAATTATAGCTAGCAAAAAAAAATATTTTTGTGTTTTTTGATTTTTTTTAGAGAAGTGGGGGAGATGAAAACGAGAGGCAAATGCAAACAAAAAGGCAAATAAAAAGAAGAGCAAGTAGATGATAGTTTGTGTGAAGGTACTTGATAGGTTTTGGTGATGTTTCCCCGGCAACGGCGCCAGAAATTCTTCCTCCTACTTGTGAGCTGCGTTGGGATTTCCTCGAAGAGGAGAGGATGATGCAGTACAGTAGAGATAAGTATTTCCCTCAGTTAAGAACCAAGGTTATCAATCCAGTAGGAGAACCACACAGAACCTCGTTAGCAACACCGACACACACAAAAGCAAATACTTGCACCCAACACGAACAAGAGGGTTGTCAATCCCCTTGGCGGTTACTTGCAAGGATTAATTCTGATAGTGACAGATAGATAAATAAATTGCAAAAAAAATAAAGGAAATGAAATTGCAGCAAGGTATTTTTGGATTTTACATAGGATAGATAAATAACCCGGGGGCCATAGTTTTCACTAGAGGCTTCTCTCTCGAACACACAGCATACGGGGGGTAAACAAATTACTGTTGGGCAATTGATAGAAAAGAGCATAATTATGACGGATTCATGGCAATGATCATGTATATAGGCATCACGTCTGAGACAAGTAGACCGACTCCTGCCTGCATCTACTACTATTACTCCACCCATCGACCGCTATCCAGCATGCATCTAGGGTATTAAGTTAATGAAAACAGAGTGACACCTTAAGCAAGATGACATGATGTAGACAAAGTAAACTCAAGCAATATGAATAAACTCCATTGTTTTATCCTTAATGGCAACAATACAAATACGTGTCTTGTCCCCTACTTTGTCACTGGGATAGAGCACCGCAAGATTGAACCCATTACAAAGCACCTCTCCCATTGCAAGATAAATCAATCCAGGTAGCCAAACCAAACGGATAGATCGGAGAGAAATACAAAGCTATAACAATCATGCATAAATAAGTTCAGAAAAGACTCAAATATTTCTCATGAATAATCTGATCATAAACCCACAATTCATCGGATCCCAACAAACACACCGCAAAAGAAGATTACATCAGATAGAACTCCAAGAAGATCGAGGAGAACATGGTATTGAAGATCAAAGAGAGAGAAGAAGCCATCTAGCTACTAGCTATGGACCCGTAGGTCTATGCTAAACTACTCACACATCATCGGAAGGGCAACAAGGTTGATGTAGAAGCCCTACGTGATCGATTCCCCCTCCGACAGAGTACCGGAAAAGGCCTCCAGATGGGATCACGGAAGAAGAGAAGCTTGCGGCGGCGGAAAAGTTATTTCGTGTGGCTCTCTGGTATATTGGGAATATTTTAGAATTTATAGAGGTGGAATTAGGTCAAGATGTGCCACGAGGGGCCCACAAGCCTGGGGTCACGCCTACCCCCTCTCGGCACGCCTCCCGAGCTTGTCGCACCCTCGTGACTCCTCTGGTCTTCTCCCGAACCTTCTAGGGTCTCTCTTGGTCCAGAAAAAATTAATCCAAAGTTTTTTCTTCGTTTGGACTCCGTTTGATATTGATTTTCTGTAAAGCCAAAAACAAGCAAAAACAACAACTGGCACTGGGCACTAGGTTAATAGGTTAGTCCCAAAAAATGATATATAATTGCATATAAAACATCCAAGATTGATACTATAATAGCATGGAACAATCAAAAATTATAGATACATTGGAGACGTATCAATGAACTAGGTATTTCATCATTAATTCTCTGAGAATCCTGCTCAATTCTTTTAGGATGACCTTCGGGATAAAGAGGATCCTGAGTCATTTTACCACCTCTAGTAACCACTCTAATAGCATGATCATTCATTTTATTATTCATTTAATTAAGCAAATAATTCTGTCATTTAGAAACTTGTTCTAACTGAGTTTGAACCATAGATGCATGTTTACATAAGGCTTTAACATCATTAGCAATTCTAACCATCATATCACCCAAACGTCAATCATGATAGCATTATTTTGCAATTGATCACTAGTTTGCATATTGAAGTTTTCTTGCTTAATAATGAAATTATCGAATTCATCCAAACACTGGCTAGGAGACTTATTATATGGAATATCACTTTCGTCAAATCTACGGAGAGAATTTACCTCCACTACCTGTGTTGGGATATCAAGTCCATGTATTTCTTCAATAGGCGGTAAATTGTTAACATCTTCAGATTTAATGCCCTTTTCTTTCATAGATTTCTTTGCTTCTTGCATATCTTCTGGACTGAGGAATAGAATACCTCTTTTCTTTGGAGTAGGCTTGGGTGGTGGTTTAGGGAGTGTCCAATGATCGGCATTCCTAAATATATTATCCAGTAATTCCTGAGCATGTTCAACAGTTTGTTCCCTGAAAACACAGCCATCACAACTATCTAGGTAGTCCCTAGAAGCATCGATTTGTCCATTATAAACGATATCAAATATTTTTCAGTAAAGTAATATATCATATCCTGGGGACTACGCACACAATCAGGAGCAAGAGTATTAAACCATTCTTTAGCATCACCTTTTAGTGATAAAGGAAACAATTTAAGAATATAGTAGTAGTGAATCTTTTCCTCTTGAGCAAATAGGGTGGCAATGTCATTTAATTTAGTAAGATGTGTCACAACAGTTTCAGATTCATAACCATGAAAAGGATCAGATTCACCAAAGTAATTAATTCAGTATCAATAGAGAATTCATAATCCTTATTGGTTGCAAACTTAGGATCATATTTCATTCTTTCATTCATAGCGTTTTCTTTCAGCTTACTCAGTAATTTCCTCAAATCCTCTCTATAATTACAGGCAAGAAAATCTCTAGCAATCTCCCCATCCATCACATAACCCTCAGGTATATTAGACATTTCATATCTAGTAGGAGAGCTAGGCATAATAGGTGAACCATAATTTTCATCAGTTTCAATATTCTCAAGTTCTCTAGATTTAGCAATTTGTTCATCAAGAAATTCACCTAGTGGCACAGTTTTATCAAGCAGGGTACTAGCATCCTCACGAGTATCATTTATAATAGAAGTAGTATCATCAATTACTTGTGACATATCAGATTGAATAACAGGTGGCGGTGTCACAAGTCTACTTAAAACAGATGGTGAATCAAGTGCAGAGCTATATGGCAGTTCCTTACCTCCCCTCGTCTTAGATGGTACGATCTTGGTCTTAGCGTCTTTCAGATTCTTCATAGTGATCAGCGGATATATAATTCCCAAGTGAACTCAATAAATAAAGCTATGCTCCCCGGCAACGGCGCAAGAAAAAGGTCTTGATAACCCACAAGTATAGGGGATCGCGATAGTCTTCGAGGGTAGCATAACCCAAATTTATTGATTCGACACAGGGAGCCAAAGAATACTTATGAGCCTTAGCAATTGAGTTGTCAATTCAACCACACTTGGAAAATAATATTTCTGCAGCAAAGTGTTTAGTAGCACAGTAATATGATAGTTTGATAGTAGCGGTAACAGTAGCAACAGTAATGGTAACAGTAAGAGTACCAGTTTTGTAGTGATCGTAACAGCAGCAGTGATGTCTACTACGCAACTTTATTCTTGTGGACGTTGTTGGGCCTCCAAGTGCAGAGCTTTTTTGTAGGACAGTAGCAAATTTCCCTCAAGTGGATGACGTAAGGTTTATCAATCCGTGGGAGGCGTAGGATGAAGATGGTCTCTCTCAAACAACCCTGCAATCAAATACAAGAAATCACTTGTGTCCCCAACACACCCAATACAATGGTAAATTGTATAGGTGCACTAGTTCGGCGAAGAGATGGTGATACAAGTGTAGTATGGATAGTAGATATAGGTTTTTATAATCTGAAAATAAAAAAACAGCAAGGTAGCAAGTAACAAAAGTGAGTAAAAACAGTATTGCAATGCTTGAAAACAAGGCCTAGGGTTCATACTTTCACTAGTGCAATCTCTCAGCAGTGCTAACATAATTGAATCATATTACAATCCCTCAACGTGCAATAAAGAATCACTCCAAAGTTCCTATTAGCGGAGAACATAAGAAAGAAATTGTTGTAGGGTACGAAACCACTTCAAAGTTATCCGTTCCGATCAATCTATTGAGCCATCCCTATAAGTGTCACAAACAGCCCTAGAGTTCGTACTAAAATAACACCATATGACGCATCAACCAACTCTAATGTCACCTAGATACTCCAATGTCACCACAAGTAGTCGTGAGTTGATTATTCGATATGCATCAAACAACTTCAGATTCATAATATTCAATCCACACAAAGAACTTCAAACAGCACCCAAAAGTTTCTATCGGAGAAAAGAAGATGAAAACGTGCAACCAACCCCTATGCCTAGATTACCCCAATGTCACGTCAGGAATCCACAAGTTGATTTCCAAAACATACATCAAGTGACTCAATAGAATACCCCATTGTCACCATGGGTATCCACATGCCAGACATACATCAAGTGTTATCAAATCTGAAATACTCAATCTGATAATAACGAAACCTCAAAGGGAAAGATTCAATTCATCACAAGAAGATAGAGAGGGAAGAAACACCATATGATCAAACTATATTAACAAAGCTCGCGATACATCAAGATCGTGCCAAATCAAGAACACGAGAGACAGATCAAACACATAGCTACTAGTACATACCCTCAGCCCCGAGGGTGAACTACTCCCTCCGCATCGTGGAGACCGCCGGGATGATGAAGATGGCCTCTGGTGATGATTTCCCCCTCCGGCAGGGTGCCGAAACAGGGATCCAGATGGTATTTCTTCGATACAGAGGCTTGCGGCGGTGGCGTCGAAGTTCTTGGTTTATTTATGGGGGTTTCTCTATTTATAGGATTTTTCAGCGATGGAATCACGCGAAAAGGAGCTACGAGGGCCCCACAAGGCAACAACACACGACCCCCCAGGGCGCGCCGTGTTGCCTTGTGAGCTCCTCGTGAGGCTTCTAGTCCTTCCACGAAGCTTCAGGGGTCTCTTTTGGTCCAAAAAAATCGTCAAAAAGTTTCGTCCAATTCCGAGAACTTTTATTTCTGCACAAAAAACAACACCACGGTAGTTCTGCTGAAAACAGCGTCAGTCCGGGTTAGTTCTAATCAAATCATACCAAAATCATATAAAATTGTTATAAACATGACATGAATACTTCATAAATTATAGATACGTTGGAGACATATCAGCATCGCCAAGCTTAATTCCTGCTCGTCCTCGAGTAGGTAAATGATAAAAGAAATAATTTATGAAGTGTGAATGCTAGCATAGTGCACAAGTTTGATCAATGATAATTTCAATCACTTTTCCTAGCATCATAACAGCAACTCTTTCTCATAAAACTCATCATGATAAAGTAGCAATCAATTCACATGTTATGGTTCAAACAATGCATTCTCTTGAAACTTAACAACCTATGTTCTTAGTCACCAAACAATTGCAATTCAACTTATCTTCAACAGAGTCAAAGTAAGAGCTTCACATACTCAATTATCATATAGTCTTCTATGATTGCTAGTACTCAAAGCATATTTTTAGAACAAATGGCATCCATCGGACACGAAGAAAGATAGGGGCTTAATGTTTCGCCTCCCAACTCATTTATCATAGAGATAATTGTCAACAATAATAAATCATGATCAAATATATTTGAATGGATATATGTGCCTGGATCTATCCCCACCACATGATGCTTGCCAACTATAGATTAGGTTGGAATAAGAAGTTGACTCAACAAAAATAAATAGCATGAAAGTAAATAACATAAAATTAAATAGAATGCCCCTTCGCAGAGGGAAGCAGGGATTTGCAGAGGTGCCAGAGCTCATAGCTTAAAACAAAGATGAATACATTTTGAGTGGTGTGCCTTTCCTGTCAACGTCACGATCGAGAGTTCTCAATATCTTTCATGCTAAACACATTATAGGCGGTTCCCAAGTGGAAAGGTAAAGTTTACTCCCCCTCAACCATTCAAACACAAGCCATGGCTAGCCAAATCCTCGGGTGCCCTCCATACAATCAACTTTCCGGGGGAGTTTGTTTAATTATTTTGTTTTGCGGGATTGGGCATCCCAATTACCACCCTCTCTCGTGCAATGACAAGTGAATAAACACTCATCATGAGAATAACTCGCGTAACATGGAAGATACTGACCACCCACAGCCGCTTCATGAGCGGTACGGGCACACAAAACAGATGCTTATTCGAATGATTAGAGGTGGCACATGCAAAT
Organism: Elymus sibiricus; assembly: GCA_039707655.1. Taxonomy (NCBI): domain Eukaryota; kingdom Viridiplantae; phylum Streptophyta; class Magnoliopsida; order Poales; family Poaceae; genus Elymus; species Elymus sibiricus. The sequence continues at coordinate 223,666,070 of CM077670.1, read as the reverse complement.
TTACTTGGAACGGCAGGGTAATACCGTATATAGGTAGGTATGATGGACACTCATGGAAGAAACTTGGCTCAAGGATTTTGGATGCACAAGCAGTATTCCCGCTTAGTACAGAAATTTAGGCTAGTAAAAGATTCTAAACAAGCACCACATGTTAGAGGATCCATAACAATATAACTTCTATGCAAATATACCCAAACATAACTCATTACATTGTCTTCCTTGTCCAACTTCAACTAATTTGCTCAAGCTTGAAAATAATTAATGGGTATTCACAATCATAAAAGATGTCCAAGATAATATATTTATATGTGAAAGTTCTCTTCCATATACTATCTTTCATGAATTGCTCGAATGACTAATATTGTGATTGTCAAACTTCAATAGATTTTACTTTCTAAACCAAGTGTGAGATATTTCTAAGAATGAGACAAGCATATCAAGCACATCTAATTTCAACTTTATGATATTCAATTCATTCAACAATTTACTCTTGGGATATAAGTGAAGCACAAGAATAAATGACAAACTACTCCAAAAGATATAAGTGGAGATCAACGAGTAGTCAAACAATTAAGTAGCTATGTGAAGACTCTCTCTCAATAAAGATTTCAGATCTTTATAATTTTATTCAAACAGCAAAAAAAATGAAAATAAAAGGGCACTCCAAGAATAGCACATATCATGTGAACAAGTAAAAACTTAGGCTAACCGATAGGTGTTGATGAAGAAACGTGGGATGCCCACCGGGGCATCCCCAAGCTTAGTTGCTTGAGACTTCTTGGAATGTTATCTTGGGGTGCCTTGGGCATCCCCAAGCTCGAGCTCTTGTGTCTCCTTACTTCCTCTCATATCATGGCTTCTCCTAAATCTTAAAACTTCATCCACACAAAACTCAACAAGAACTCGTGAGATAAGTTAGTCTAAATCAACTCAAAACCTTAACATCCTCTACTGTAGAAAATCACTAAAATTATAATTAAACATTTCATACTAAATGCCTCTGCATATTTAATACTCCTATCCACAAATAGAAACATTAAATAGGCAAACATATGCAAACAATGTAACTATAAAAGCAATGTGCCAAAACAGAACAGTCTGTAAAGGGGGAATAAAATTCATGCTTCCCTAACTCCAAAAATTCTGAAAAATTACCACGTTACAGAGAACTCATGCATTCTTACTGTGTAAAAATTTCAGATTTTTATCATGTTCTGACAATTCACATAAATTCAGGACATAATAGAAAACTTTATGTTTTCAAACAGCAACACATAAACTTGCAAACTGAGCATGGTAAAGGCTATAATTGGCATTTTATTGAACTAAAAGATAAAAAACATTATTATTGATAACAGCAAGCAAATATAATTAAAATAAAATGACGCTCTAAGCAAAACTCATATTATGTGACGAATAAAAATATAGCTCCAAGTGAGGTTACCGATAGTGTTGAAGACGAAAGAGGGGATGCCTTCCGGGGCATCCCCAAGGTTAGACGATTGAGCCTTCCTTGAATATTACCTTGGGGTGCCTTGGGAATCCCCAATATTAGGTTCTTGCCGCTCCTTATTCTCCTCATATCCATATCTCACCCAAAACATGAAAACTTCAATCACACAAAACTTAACGGAACTTGTGAGATAGGTTAGTATGATAAAAATAAATCATCCACTTAGGTACTGTCAAGACAAGATTAATAATTGTTCTCACATAATTCCTACTGTAGTCTATCATTTCCACAATTTATATCTCATAATATAAGCTATGGAAACACTACAAAAAGCAAACTATGCAATAAAAACAGAATCTGTCAAAAACAGAACAGCATGTAGTGAGCGATTTAAAAAGCATACTTATATACCTCCAAAAATTCTGAAAAATTAGGAAAACGTAAAAAATTTGTAACCCAATACTGTGTAAAAATTTCCGAATTTTACCACACTCCAGTACAGAACAGAAATTCCTGCACTGGACGTAAAAGTTTCTGTTTTTGCACAGAATCAAATCAACAAGTATCCACACTATCCCAAAGGCTTTACTTGGCACATTATTGAAAGAAAACATATAAAACATGATTAATACAGTATATTAATCACGTGAACACACAAAAACAGAAGGTATAAGTATTGGGTTGTCTCCCAACAAGCGCTTTTCTTTAATGCCTTTTAGTTAGGCATGATGATTTCAATGATGCTCGCATAAAAGTAAAGAATTGAAACACAAAGAGAGCATCATGAAACATATGACAAGCACATTTAAGCCTAACCCACTTCCTATGCATAGGGATTTTGTGAGCAAACAATTTATGGGATCAAGAATCAACTAGCATAGGAAGGCAAAACAAGCATAACTTCAAAACTTTCAACATAAAGAGAGGAAACTTGATGTTGTTGAAATATATATAAGCATATCTCCCTCTCTCATAATAATTTTCAGTAGCATCATGAGAAAATTCAACAATATAACTTTCACATAAAGCATTCTTTTCATGATCCACAAGCATAGAATTTTTATTACTCTCCACATAAGCAAATTTCTTCTCATTCATAATAGTAGTGGGAGCAAACTCAACAAAATAACTATCATGTGATACTTGATTTGCATAATCAAATTGAACATTAAAGTCATGATGACAAGTTTCATAGTTATCATTATTCTTTATATCATACATGTCATCACAATAATCATCATAGATAGCAACTTTGTTGTCATAATCAATTGAAACCTGTTCCAAAATAGTGGATTCATCACTAAATAAAGTCATGACCTCTCCAAATCCACTTTCATAATTATTACAATAAGATTCAACACCCTCCAAAATAGTGGGATCATTAGTACCTAGAGTTGCCACTCTTCCAAACCCACTTTCATCAATATAATCATCATAAATAGGAGGCATGCTCTCATCATAATAAATTTGCACATCAAAACTTGGGGGACTAAAAATATCATCTTTATCAAACATATCATCCCCAAGCTTATGGCTTTGCATATCATTAGCATCATGGATATTCATAGAAAGCATACTAACAACATTGCAATCATGCTCATAATTCAAAGGACTCACGTTAAACATTTTATTAAATTCTTCCTCTAACAATTGAGCACAATTATCGGAATCCTTATTTTCAAGAAACACATTATAAAGATAAAGCATTTGAGGCAACCTCAATTCCATTTTTTTAGTTTTCTTTTATAAACCAAACTAGTGATAAAACAAAAAACTAAAAGATTCAATTGCAAGATCTAAAGATATACCTTCAAGCACTCACCTCCCCGGCAACGGCGCCAGAAAAGAGCTTGATGTCTACTACGCAACTTTATTCTTGTAGACGTTGTTGGGCCTCCAAGTGCAGAGTTTTGTAGGACAGTAGCAAATTTCCCTCAAGTGGATGACCTAAGGTTTATCAATCCGTGGGAGGCGTAGGATGAAGATGGTCTCTCTCAAACAACCCTGCAATCAAATACAAGAAATCTCTTGTGTCCCCAACACACCCAATACAATGGTAAATTGTATAGGTGCACTAGTTCGGCGAAGAGATGGTGATACAAGTGTAGTATGGATAGTAGATATAGGTTTTTATAATATGAAAATAAAAAAACAGCAAGGTAGCAAGTAACAAAAGTGAGTAAAAACGGTATTGCAATGCTTGAAAACAAGGCTTAGGGTTCATACTTTCACTAGTGCAATCTCTCAACAGTGCTAACATAATTGAATCATATAACAATCCCTCAATGTGCGATAAAAAATCACTCCAAAGTTCCTATTAGCGGAGAACATAAGAAAGAAATTGTTGTAGGGTACGAAACCACCTCAAAGTTATCCTTTCCGATCAATCTATTGAGCCATCCCTATAAGTGTCACAAACAGCCCTAGAGTTCGTACTAAAATAACACCATATGATACGCATCAACCAACTCTAATGTCACCTAGATACTCCAATGTCACCACAAGAATCCGTGAGTTGATTATTCGATATGCATAAAACAACTTCAGATTCATAATATTCAATCCACACAAAGAACTTCAAAGTGCACCCTAAAGTTTCTATCGGAGAAAAGAAGATGAAAACATGCAACCAACCCCAATGCCTAGATTACCCCAATGTTACCTCGGGAATCCACAAGTTGATTACAGAAACATACATCAAGTGACTCAATAGAATACCCCATTGTCACCACGGGTACCCACATGCAAGACATACATCATGTGCTCTCAAATCTGAAATATTCAATCCGACAATAACGAAACCTGAAAGGGAAAGATTCAATTCATCACAAGAAGATAGAGAGGGAAGAAACACCATATGATCCAACTATATTAACAAAGCTCGCGATACATCAAGATCGTGCCAAATCAAGAACATGAGAGAGAGATCAAACACATAGCTACTAGTACATACCCTCAGCCCCGAGGGTGAACTACTCCCTCCTCGTCATGGAGACCGCCGGGATGATGAAGATGGCATCCGATGATGATTTCCCCCTCCGGTAGGGTGCCGGAATAGGGCTCCAGATGGTATTTCTTCGGTACAGAGGCTTGCGGCGTCGTCGTCGAAGTTCTAGGTTTATTTCTGGGCGTTTCTCTATTATAGGATTTTTCAGCGTTGGAATCACGCGGAAAGGAGCTACGAGGGCCCCACAAGGCAACAGCACACGACCCCCCCAGGGTGCGCCGTGTTGCCTTTTGAGCTCCTCGTGAGGCTTCTGGTCCATCCACGAAGCTTCTGGGGTCTCTTTTGGTCCAAAAAAAATCGTCAAAAGTTTCGTCCAATTCCGAGAACTTTTATTTCTGCACAAAAAACAACACCACGGTAGTTCTGCTGAAAACAGCGTCAGTCCGGGTTAGTTCTAATCAAATCATACCAAAACCATATAAAATTATTATAAACATGACATGAATACTTCATAAATTATAGATACGTTGGAGACGTATCAAACAGCAACAGTAGTAACTTAGCAAAGATCAATATGAGCAAAGTGTACGCATTGGATCAGTGATGGGTATTTTGTATGGATGGCATTCATCATGTAGCAATCACAACCTAGAGCGATCCACAATAGCTCCAATTCATCAATTCAATGTAGGCATGTATTCCGTATATAGTCATACGTGCTTATAATAAGAACTTGCATGACATCTTTTGTCCTACCCTCCCGTGGAAGCGGGGTCCATAAGGAAATCTAAGGGATATTAAGGCCTCCTTTTAATAGAGAACCGGAACAAAGCATTAACATATGGTGAATACATGAACTCCTCAAATTACAGTCATCCCCGGAGAGTATCCCAATTATTGTCACCTTGGTGTCTACGGATCAGAACAATAACAAGTGCATATAACTAGCAGATAGGATCAAGAACTCAAATATATTGATGATAACATAAAGGGTCCAGATCTAAAATCATCGCACTCGGGCCCTAGTGACAAGCATTAAGCATAGCAAAGTCATAGCAACATCAATCTCAGAACATAGTGGATACTAGGGATCAAGCCCTAACAAATTGACTCGATTACATGATAAATCTCATCCAAATCCATCACCGTCCAGCAAGCCTACAAGGGGATTACTCACTCTCGGCGGTTAGCATCATAGAATTGTGGATGGAGAAGGGTTGGTGATGACAACGGCGACAAATTCCCCTCTCCGGAGCCCCGAATGGACTGTAGAACAGCCCTGTCGATGAAGAATAGGAGTTGGCGGCGGCTCCGTATCGTAAAACGTGATGATTCTTTCTCTCTGATTTTTCTCTCCATGAGACGGTACTTAAGGACTTGGAGGTAGGGAAAACGGAGGCCTGAGGGGCCCACAAGCTCAAGTGGCGTGCCATAGGGGGGGCGCGCCACCTGAGCATGTGGCTCTGTGGTGGCCCCCCTCTAGTAGATCTTTTAGCCAATATTTTTATATATTCCAAAAAAATCTCCGTAAATTTTTAGCCCAATCCGAGAACTTATATTTCTGCACAAAAACAACACCATGGTAGTTCTGCTGAGAACAGCGTCAGTCCGGGTTAGTTTCATTCAAATCATAAAAATTAGATTCCAAAACAAGAGCAAAAGTGTTTGGAAAAGTCGATACGTTGGAGACATATCACCCTCCTTCCCACCAAATCTGGCGTGCGGACCACCCTGCTCTCCCGGCGGTGGCGCCCCCTCTAGCGCTGCATCCCCCACAACCTCACCATCGACAGCTTGCTCTGCGATGGGGATTGCAAACGCATGGCCGCAGTCTCCAAGATCCTTGCATCGCAACTTGGGCCAGCCAGACGCGTTGACATCCGCATGTTCAGTACCAACTGCAAGGTCCAAGCCAAGTTCGAGGAGTGGTTCTTATCCCCCGCCCTAGATCAGCTCGAGGAGCTTAGTTTTGTAGGTGGACGAGGTCGCTCTCTACCGCCGTCCGTGCTCCACCGCGCGCCCATGCTGCGCCACGCTAGGTTCAGATCCTACTATTTTCCCCAAATTAATGACGCGCCCGCTCTTCTTCTTCGTCAACTCAAGCAGCTCGACCTCTTCGACACTGGCATCTCGAAGGAGGATATGGAGCGCCTACTCGGTGGCTGTACTGCGCTCGAGTACCTTTGTCTTCAACAGATCCACGGGTTCATTAGCCTCCACATCGCCTCGATGAATCTCCGATCGATTTATATGTCTTGCTGGCCCTGCAACAGGACATCACTTGGGGACAGATCAGTTGAGCTATTTCACGATATGGTCATTGAGGATGCGCCTTTCCTTGAGAGATTGCTTGTATCTGATCAAAAATCGGGTCATTGACACACCAAAATTGCAGTGTTGGCCTACTCATCTGCCAAATTCTCTAAACTTGTTATTGGATCCATAACCATTCAGGTACAACACTCTTCTTCTTTTCCTTCTTCTTCTAGAAATTCACATGTTTAAAACTTTTCTTGATGTATGTTCGACTGTCATCCAGAAAATGATTCCCACAAACTTGACCCCGTCTCTGCGTACAGTGAAGATCTTGGCAATAAAATCTATCGGCCCCAATATGGATCAAGTTGTTAGATTCCTTAGGTGCTTTCTGTGCACGGAGAAGCTACTCATCGAGGTGAAACTCCTTTCCAGTTAAATGTGAACCACAACGGAGCTCAATTTTTTGGTAATTTTCCCAAGTTACAATGAAAATGTAGTGTTCAAAACTGCATCTAGACACTATACTGAAGGAAATGTTTTTATGTTTTTAATACTTTTTCTCATGTGATCACCTGCATTGTTTTTTGTTGTTGTAGCCAGTATACTTAAGACTAGTCATAGTGGGAAGTAACTTAGACTAGTAACACTATGGTTAGCCTAAGAGCAAGTATAATAGTGGGCTATAAGCCCGCTTACATGGCATTTTTGCCTATGTGGAGGAGAGAGACAAGAAAACGGAGGGAGTGGGCTCTAAAATGAAATAGCCAACCTCTTCACGTGCTCCTAGGTAAAATGAGTAAATGAGAGGAAAGAGAAAGAGAGAGAGAGTGAAAAAAATCACTTGCCTTAGAGCCAACCCTATTGTATGAGCAAATGATATTGGTAGCTCTTGATGACATGGCAATCTTATATAGCCAGCTGCTCTAATATGTTCTCTTCTTTTGCAGATAAAAAAGACTTGAAAGTGAAAAATGTGCTACAATATAACAATCTCATCGAATGCCTTGATCCCCATCTTATAGAAATTGATTTGAATGACTACCGAGGCACCACACCCGAGATTAAATTTGCCAGGTTCTTTGTTCTGATGGCAAGTGTGCTCAAGGTAATGAGGTTTGGCGTAACTTTCTGGCATGCAAATGAATGGTTTGCTGATTAGCGCAAGCGTCTAAAGCTGAATGACAATGGCTCTGCAGAAGCTGAATTTGTTTTTGGAAGCCCAAGTGACAAGAGACTCGCAAGTTTATTTATCAAGCCTAAGTGACTTGTCAGGGGCGGTGGATTTTAGTTTGTAGGTAATGCTGTATCCACCTAAAGTAACGAAACTTGTTACGTAAACTTCCTAATAATTCCCTCTTCGTAGGTGTAGCATTACTCCTAGTATTTGTAATATCATTTTGAACCTTGTAATATTATGACACGCCAGCACTTGGTACTACGTTACAATTAATGTTCGCGTGCCTAGGTGTGGCAATGAGGTAACCAATATACCATTACAATATTTATTATAGCTCGTGGCAATGCACAGGAAATTATCTAGAACATGGCTAGGTGTAAGCAAGCTCTACAGCCTTGATAAAAGTGACTGCACACGGTGAGGCTGACTTTCGCAACACGAACACGCCGCCTACACTCTGGTATCATCTCTAGCGCAGGGCCTTTTCACTTCACTGTGAGGAGCAGCACGTAATAATTTGACCAACGGGTAGTACATTGGTAGTACTACAAGTACTACTAGTTGTACTACTACCACCGTGTGGATTTAGTAGTACTACCACCTCTGTCTGGATTTAGTATTTGACTAGCAATATGTAGTAATGCATGTCACAAAAAATATATTCCCTCCGTAAATAAATACATGGACTATTGTTTTATTCGTATTTGAATGTAGTTTACAATGATATTATACACTCTCCCTTCTGGTGGAGGGCTCAAATCTAAAACCTCATCAGCCAAGGTAGATTGTGTGAGGATAGCATGCCCAATGAAAATATTTCCCACATATTCAATTCCCGAAGTAATAAGTGTAGCACCCTCCCTCTTATTGGACTTGCATGGTGCATGTAGAATAAGATGCATGCATGACCACTAATTCCCTATCTCTTATTTCTATGAATTAAATGTGGCGTGAGAGTCAAAGCACTTTAACTCAAATTGGACTCAAAGTGAGCTTAATATAGTGGAAATCTCTAATATTTGAGATGAACCAGAAAGGAAGGAATTTTGGTTACGTATAATTTTTATTTTATTACTAGTTCAATTGATTACCACTCAAAGCTGATACGGTTTGAATGAGGGTAAAAAGGCGAGGAGAAGCGGTTCCCGATACGTAGAACGGCCAATGTTGCATCCTCCTTAGCATGCTGAGGCGAGGGAAGTAATAATGGTAGAACCTGCATGCAGCCAGCCTACACTAATACTACTACTAGTACAGCACAAGGAGTAGATGCAATGCAGCCTGCACTTCTCATATAAAGGCTCCACACCACAGTCCAATCCATCTACGAAATCGTACGCACCTATGCACCTACACCAAGGGAAAGAGTGATCACTCCAATCGCAAGATCAATTAACCAGAAGCTAGACCTATGAAGGCGATGAGCGCGAGCCATAGTTTTCACTAGAGTCTTCTCTCTCGAAAGAATAGCATACGGTGGGTAGACAAATTACTGTTGGGCAATTGATAGAAAAGCGCATAGTTATGACGTTATTCATGGCATGATCATGTATATAGGCATTACGTCCGTGACAAGTAGACCCAAACAATTCTGCATCTACTACTATTACTCCACCAATCGACCGACTCCTGCCTGCATCTATGGTATTAAGTTCATGACAAAAATAGCAACGCTTTAAGCAAGATGACATAATGTAGATAGAACAAAACCAATAAATATGATTAAACCCCATCGTTTTACCCTTAGTAGCAACAATACAAATACGTGCCTCTCTACCCCTACTGTCACTGGGTGAGGACACCGCAAGATTGAACCTACTACTATGCACCACTTCCACTGAAGATCGATAGATCAACTTGGCCAAAGAAAACCCATAGATCAGAAAGCATTACATAGCTATAACAGTCATACATAATAAAGTACCGCAACGACTCAATTACTTTCAATGAATAATCTTATCATAAACCCACAATTCATCGGATCCCAACAAACACACCGCACAAAAGGATTACATCGGATCGATCTCCGAAGAGAACATTGTATTGAAGATCAAAGAGAGAGAGGGAGCCATCTAGCTAATCACTATGGACCCGTAGGTCTGTGGGAAACTACTCACACATCATCGGAAGGGTAGCAAGGTTGATGTAGAATCCCTCCGTGGTCGAATCCCCCTCCGGAAGATCACCGGAAAAGGCCTCCAGATGGGATTACGGAAGAACAAAAGCTTGCGGCAACGGAAAAATTATTTTGGGTGGCTCCCTGTTGGTTTTGGGATTTTAGGGAATTTATAGCACTGGAATTAGGTCAGGGGGGTCTGCGAGGGGCCCACAAGCTCAGGTGGCGCACCCCCCAGGGGCGCACCATGTGAGCTTGTGGATCACCCGTAGGTCTTCTGGCCTCCTCCCGAAGCTTCCTGGGTGTCTTCTGGTCCAGAAAAAATCACCGTAAAATTTTATTGTATTTGTACTTCGTTTGATATAGTTTTTCCCTGAAACAAGAAAACAAGCAAAAACAGAAACTGGTTCTAGGCACTAGGTTAATAGGTTAGTTCACAAAAATGATATAAAATTGCATATAAAGTATGTAGAATTGATATAATAATAGCATGAAACAATCAAAAATTATAGATACGTTGGAGACGTATCATCTTCCTTGACAAGTTCACCGTCATCAAGAAGCTCGTGGTCGACATTGAAATACGCCTCCAGCCCACGCACCCAGGCTCTGTGATGCCCGCCACCCTCACCAGCCTCTATGGTGACAACCTCTTCGACGCACTGTTGGCCCTGCGACTGCCCGTCGTCGCGCCGGAGAATGTCCACCTCGAGGTCACGCTCGCCGTGCAGCGCCTCGCCTAGCAAGATACTGTGACACCCTGGTTTTTCTCAGTTTTTCTTTTCAAAAACTTGTTTGAAAATCTTGTTTGGAATTTGACTTGGATTTGTTTCTGAATGACTCTATGGACATAAAACTTGGGAATTTCTTTTGACTTTCTTTCCCAAGTGACTCAAGCTCTCAAAAACTTCTCTCAAGTCATCTCAATTCCATTATTGCTCAACCTCAATTTTATTCCAAACTAATATTCCTTTTTCCATTAAATGAATAACCCTTTGAACTCTAGGTTGTGAAGCAACCCATATTTCTGTTCTTCCAAAATTTCCAAGAAAATTCTCATAAATCATTTGGACCATGTGAACCTTGGATGTGTGAAAATATTCAAGATTTACTCCCCATGGTGAGCACATTATCCAATCTTTGATTCTGGCAATAATTTTTGTTTGTGAGGCAACTATATTCTACATTGCTTCAAAAATTCTGAAATTAATCCAGGACATTCTCCTACCCATATTATCAGTCGCCACCAATTTTTGGCTCATTTCATTTAGCCAATTTCTCTATAAAATTCCTCCAAGTTTCTGTCCAGTGGGAAGTGTTGTGAAGGAAGTACCCTGTACACTAACCCAATTGGACTGAAATTCTTATAGCATGTTGGCATCCTCAAATCACCCTCAAATACCAAGTTTCAACTCCAGGAACCCATCCAAGTGAGTGTAACATCCTCAGCAAGATTTCTGGACCAGAGAGGCAGTTGTGAAGCAACCTTGCTCTATACTGGTCCATTCGGTCTGAATTTTCTCCAGCATAGACACCTTCCTACTATATTTCAGTGTGACAACTCTTCTCTCCCAAAGCCCTAGCCATTTCTCCTCAACTTGCTGCACAAGTTTCTATCCAGAAACTTGCCTAGAACCTAGCCAGCTGGCCAGACCAGCTCTTGTCAAACCAAGGGCACAGGGAGGCCTCATGTTGAAAAGACTACCGCGTGGACATGATCAATCGGGCCATTTGGGGTGGATGCTGACATTATATTTTCTCTTTTCAACAACTGTCCTGTGTTCTGACCTGTTTTTTCGGCCGTCTCAGGCAGCTGTTGAATTTCTTTTTGTAGCGGTGACTCTATGTTCCGAGCTGTTCTTCGGCCGGCTTAGCGAACCGTTACATTCTTTTGATCAACGTGGTCTCATGCTCAGAGCTGCTTTTCAGCCGTCTTGAGCCATGATTGAATTACCCCAGTAAAGTCCTAGATCTGAGTTGTAAAGACCGTTCTGGTGGCCACTGGTTTATTTGCCGATTTCATGCAAGGGGTTCGGAGGACCATTGCCTTACCACTACAGCTTGTGAGATGAAAAGCTAGCCAGATAAGTGTGATTGCACTAGGTTCAGGACCAGGCATGCTTGCCGGAATTTTGCCCCTGATAACACCCATGGCCATATGAAAAGTTGGGGAATACGTGACCAAGTTTCTGTGACAAAGGAATTAGGAAAGAGAACAATAAAGAAGAGCAAGACTGAGGATGTAGGCATGATGATCATTACAGGAATAACATGATACGAATACCTAAGATTAGCTGATTTCATATCAATCCTCATGAATACACCACCAAGTGATCCGCTTCGCTCTGGATTGAAGGATTTCATATCGGGCATCGCAAGACTTGTGGATGTATTGACTGAATAGGCGCTTGTAATGCTACACAACAATTTCAGATCACAGACCCACGCATGTGCTACCCTGTTATGAGTAAGGAACCACCGTCAGTCAAGATATTGCTACAAGATATTACTCCTTGATATTGGACATAAGGGAGAGCAGCCATATCGTTGCTACGGATTGGAGGCAAGACAGTCAGCCTAGAAGATTTAGCTTCCCTGCAAGTAGCCAGACTACACCGGGAGAAATCTTGTGATTCTAAGCATTGTAACCAGCTACAATAGCCAATGGAGTGGTGCCCGCTGAGAGAAGATGTTCATCGTTCCCATCAGTATCGGAGGATAGAAGGACATGTTCAGCCAGAAACCACTCCTGGACTATTGGGAGGGTGGCTTACTCCAGTCAGGAAAATATGTCAGATGCACCAGCAAACATGGTAATGATGAAGTCAACGTACTGTTGGATATGCGCGGAAACAGTGAAACAAACCACCCCAGGGTAAGAAAGTCAGGTCATATGAGATTCATTGGGAATAGCATATCAGGGGGAAAAGATACCTAAGTCGGAATTGGTTTCCTTAAGGTGGAATATTCATATTGATTTCCTGAGCAACCAAATCTCGAGACCGAGATTTATCCTAAGGGGGGTAGGTTTGTGACACCCTGGTTTTTCTCAGTTTTTCTTTTCAAAAACTTGTTAGAAAATCTTGTTTGGAATTTGACTTGGATTTGTTTCTGAATGACTCATGGACTTAAACCTTGGGAATTTCTTTTGACTTTCTTTCCCAAGTGACTCAAGATCTCAAAAACTTCTCTCAAGTCATGTCATTTCCATTCTTGCTCAACCTCAATTTTATTCCAAACTAATATTCCTTTTTTCCATTAAAGGAATAACCCTTTGATTCTGGCATATTCTACATTGCTTCAAAAATTCTGAAATTAATCCAAAAATTCCAACAAAATTCTCATAAATCCTTTGGACCATGTGAACCTTGGATGTGTGAAAATATTCAAGATTTACTCCTCATGGTGAGCACAGCATCCAATCTTTGATTCTGGCAATAATTTCTGTTTGTGAGGCAACTATATTTTACATTGCTTCAAAAATTCTGAAATTAATCCAGGACATTCTCCTACCCATATTATCAGTCTCCACCAATTTTTGGCTCATTTCATTCAGCCAATTTCTCTATAAAATTCCTCCAAGTTTCTGTCCAGTGGGAAGTGTTGTGAAGGAAGTACCCTGTACACTAACCCAATTGGACTGAAATTCTTATAGCATGTTGACATCCTCAATTCACCCTCAAATACCAAGTTTCAACTCCAAGAACCCATCCAAGTGAGTGCAACATCCTCAGCAAGATTTCTGGACCAGAGAGGCAGTTGTGAAGCAACCATGCTCTATACTGGTCCATTCGGTCTGAATTTTCTCCAGCATAGACACCTTCCTACTGTATTTCAGTGTGACAACTCTTCTCTCCCAAATCCCTAGCCATTTCTCCTCAACTTGCTGCACAAGTTTCTATCCAGAAACTTGCCTGGAACCTAGCCAGCTGGCCAGACCAGCTCTTGTCAAACCAAGGGCACAGGGAGGCCTCATGTTGAAAAGACTACTGCGTGGACATGATCGATCGGGCCAGAGCGCACCGCGTGTGCCAATGCACGCGGTGAGCATGCGTCTGGCCGAGCCAAAGTCATGCTCTGCACGTCGTCCGCGTCGGACACGCTCGCTCAGGCCACCTCGCGCTGTCCCTCCTTGTCCTAGCATGCCGACTATGTCGCCGTCGTCCACCTGGCCCATCTGGAACCCTCTCCCTCTCCGGCGAAGCTCGCCGGCAGACGCGGCCAAGCTCCGCCCCTGTGCACCGTACGGGCGTTGTGGCCACGCTAGCTGGTGTCTTCCTCGCCGCGCCGCGCCAGCGCCATGAAGTCTCTGCCCTCTTCCCATCCCATCCCTACGCGGCCCGGGTGCCAGCGCGACGGCCAGCGCAGCGCCAACGCCGACATTTTCCCCACGGCGGGATCCGGTGCAGGCATCGCCGCCCGGCTATAAAAGCCGCCTCCCAGCCCTCCCTCTCTTCACCCATCGCCATCTGCATCTCTCAATCGCCGCCCAGTAGCACCAAACCGTGCCGGAGAGCTCTTTGGCTCCGTCTCCGGCGAGCTGCTCCACCGCTCTGCCCCAGCTCCACCCGCTCGCCTCCGTCCACCCCTGTGGCGCCCCGCCCGAATACCACTGTAGCTAGACGGTCACCGCACACACCAGCCCAGGAAATCACTCTGGCATGCGTGTTTACAACAAGTATCATGAACACATGCATTTCTATTAATGGATATATAAGTCTTACATGATATTCTACAAAGGTGATGGTAGCGGAAAAGCTCTATCTAAGGCAGCATGGTCTTGGAGCGGCTCCAATCCACAGGGATCTGACTGGGATACTCTTCTAGCCAGCGAACGCTCCGGCTCCTAACTAGTGGACGTCGGATCTTTAGGTGAACCTGGCCACATTGAAGGCCGTTGAGTACTTTTGAATGTACTCGCAAGCAAACCAAACCAACATATACACCAAGCAAAGCAATCCATGGCATTCAAGCATGCACTTGTTATCTTAACAGCATTAACTATTATGTTATGGCAGGATTATCTAGCAAGATTAATCATCTAGCAGCATTAATCATCATGTTATAGCAAGATTATCTAGCATGATAACTATTGGAGTAAATACAGTAAGGTAAAGCATATCAAGCAAATAATTCATACTTCGAATATTCTCACGATCCAAGTCCGATCCAAACTTTGCGGTCATCCAACCGCTAATCTCATAGCCATCACATGGCTAGCAATCATACCCCTGACATCATCTGACGTCCATGCATCTGTACTGCAAGTCTGACAAACCTTACCATTCTCTGGTTCATTATTAGTAACATCATATGGTTCCTTCCTCCAGACTCGACACAGACCAAATAGTGTGACCTAGTACGAACTGTGTCCCATGACCGAGGACGCTGCTATTCGAATAGATTTATACTCTGCAGAGGTTGCGCACTTTACCCACACTATGGAGCTCTTGGCCTCGTGCTCCCATTCGGGTGGACCGGTTCTGCTCCAACAAAACTTGTCTATTGCCTAGGACTCTTACGGCCCCATCGACAATCATACCCTCCCAGGGTCAAGTCCTGGGTGGCCCCTATGTCACTCCTGACACCTGCCACCGTGGTGGCCAAACAAAACTGTCCCAAACGGGGACCTGTGCACAAAACCATAAACTGGGCTCACAGGATTATCGCCGCCTACCGGGCCAGGGTAGCATGCACGCATAATCCCCCCTCTTTGGTGGTATCGACAAGAGGCATGACAATAGACCAAGCTAGGGCCTTCCCATAAAGGCAAATGTGGCTGCACTGATGAGCTCGGTTCGGTGGCACTATGACTCGATCTAGCCGACGGAGGAGGTTGTCATTATTAAGTCATATTCTTATCCTTGCAATAGCAGTAACAATGCATGAATTAACAGCTATGGAAACATGACAACCAATCTCCATATAATATCACCCCGAGTCATTAGTAAAACCATGTTTAAATGGCAAGTTTATTACTTTACAAGTCTTAGTTGTAAGTGACAACCATCTGAACCCTTGCATGAAACCGGCAAATAAACCAGTAGCCACCAGAACGGTCTTTACAATTCACATCTGGAATGTTACTGGAATAACTCAACCCCGGCTCAAGACGGCTGAAAAGCAGCTCAGAATGTAGCAGTTCCCTAAGACTGCCGAGGAACAGCTCAGAACATAGGGTCACTGCTACAAAAAGAAATTCAACAGCTGCCCGAGACGGCCGAAAAGTAGCTCAGAACACGGGACAGTGTTGAAAGGAGAAATATAAAGTCGGCATCCACCCCGGACGGCCGAAAGCAGCACAGAACATAGGTGTGGTGCCGTCATCAAAGAAAGACAAGCAAGGGTTCCTCCGAGTCACATACAGCCTACTACTATGCACACGAGCATAAGCATATTCATTTAAACACGCAAGAATAACACAGAGCAATGCTTTAGGGCATATATCAGATGGTCGGCTTGCCTGGGGGTCGATGGATTCACCGGAGAGGAGTGCGATCACCTCGCGGAAAAATTCATCGGAAAAGATTGTCTCTCGGAGGGGCTGAATATAGGGCAGGGGCAAAATGGTCATTTTTAGAGTGTGTCAACATTATGAAAGTGACCTCATCGGAACGGGCTCGATGCACTGAAAACGTAGGCGTTGGAATTACCTCAATCGGAGTTACGGTTGCGAAGTTGTGGGCATTCGTTCGTTAGGCAGAAAAACAAATAAAAATTGTGCTTTTCTGCTCTTAACAGGTGAACGCCCGCAAATTAGAGGTTTCGGCCGGCGGGGTTAAACAAAAAGCGTATTCCAGGTAACTACGCTTCCAGAGCAGAGAAAACGTATTTCTGGCCGAAGCCGCAACACTTTACGTTTTCACTGACCCGAAAGCGTAAACCTGCAAAGTACACTTCCACTTAAATCCCGCGGGCCCGGGGCTGAGCCACTTACAGGCGGGCCCCGTGCCACCTCTCTCTCTCTCCTCTCGCCTCCTTCTTCGTCCCCGACTCCCGCTCGCAGGGCAGAGGGAGGCTGCCGGAGTTGACCTCACGAAGGGTGCCGTGCTCAGAGCGCGCGCTTCTGCCTGCCGTCCGCATGGTCACCACACCAAAACGCTCTCTGGCGCACGACTTGACCCAACACCTTGTCTATTGCGTGACTCAGAGGTCAAATAGATGCTAGAAGTAGCTGGAATCCACTGGGAGGCTGAGAGGTGAGAAAAACTTGCTAAAACAGATTCTGACAGCAACCTTGGATGGACTTTTCTAGAGAAATGGATGAACGAGAGGAGCTGGATCTTTGTCACAATGAAATGTGATAGGAAGGTGTAGATGCTGGCAAAATTTGAGGTCATTTGGACCTGGTTTGCATATACTTCCTTTGTAATGCAAATTTTGGTCCAGGAAAGGGATTTGGATGTTGTGCTCAATTGGCTAAATGGATTGGGTTGAATTTTTGTGGAGAGTGATGATTTGGATATATGAAGATACTGGAAAAATTTCAGCTCATTTACATATGCCAAAGTGGTACTTCCTACACAAAGTTTTCTGCTAGACAGAAACTAGATGGAATTTTTGGGAGAAATTGGCTAGATATAATGATGTGAATTTTTGCATGCTCACATCATATAGGGAATGTGAGGTTCTGGATTAATTTCAAGAATTTTGAGGCAATATAAAATATAGTTGCTTCACAACCTCAAAATAGGTCTAGAGAAAAGAATTGGATGATGCACTCAAATTTTGAACTGTGGAACTTGGGTTCTTGATGGAAATGGTGAATATATGGATAGGAGAAGCTCCAAAAATTATTTGGAATTTTTCCTGGCTACCAAAATAGTAGCTCCTTTGGAAAGTGCCCAAAGTGCAATATTGGCTTTAAATAGGAAAATGCAATTTACCTTATTTAATTATTGCCAATATTTTTATGGGAGCTCAATATGATCACAAAGAATATCTCCACAAGTTTTCATGAACTTTGCAGATGGATAGATATTTTTCTGGATTTAATTCCTTTAAACAGCAGAAAAAGGAATTAATTTTAAATGAAAAATATTGCAAATGACTTGGCAATATTTTTGCATATCCAGGGTTTATGGAGTTAGGATGATCACTGGGAAAAGTTTGGGAGGCAACAGATCAAAGGAAATTAGGGTTCCCTTGTAACAGAAGGAATTAGGGTTTCCCTTCCGGCAGCTCGGAAAGTAGGGTTTCAGCGGCAAAATCTTGAGAAAATATCTCCGGTGGCAAGGTTGGACTGGAGAGAATCTCTGGTAGGATAGGAAAGGCAAGGCTAAATGACCATCTTCATATACCCAAGAGCGAGAGAAAAACCAATAACATCAAAAAAAGACGGGAGTCAAATCCCACGAAGGAAAAAAAATCAAGGAGTGAAAACGAGGGTGTTACAAACCTACCCCCCTTAAGAAAATCTCATCCTCGAGATTTCTGGGCTTACCTCCCGGCGAAGGGGGGCATACCTGTGTGCGACTTGGATCCATCAGCTGTCTCTTGTTTTTGTCGGTTCACTGACCCTCCAATTGCCTTTTCTGATGGCTCCGGGGCTGTCTTTTCCAACGATTGCATTGAATCCTTCTCTTTCCTATCAGGAAAACCCTTTTTGCTGGTAGTTTGTTGGCTGGGGTTGGTGGGTAGCTCCGAGTATTGACAAATAGTCCGGTTTCCATGACCTGGAGCTAGCTGCTTTGGGTTTCATTGCGATACTTCGTATACTGACCGCCAAGGGCAAGACATCCCTTCTGGGTACAGGGCTCACGTGCTCGTATGGCCTTGAGTGGCTAGGGGTGGCCTTCTTTCTACCTTGTAAAAATACTCAGTCTAACTGCGGGTTTCGTACAAGGTGTTTCCTTCTGGCTCATGCCTTCGGACTTCGTCCTTAGGTGATCCCCAACTGAAATGCCAAGCATGATCACACAGTAATCATAGACAGTAATCTCTTATCATGGCATCTATGAACTGTCGATGCTGAGGTGCATGTGCTTTCCGCTATTCTATCTGAATGTCTTGTTTCCAAGTGAATCCAGACTGTCAAGCTTTGTCAATTACCGAGGTGGCTCTGCCATATATAGCCTCTGTAGTTATTGTTATGACCACTGAGCTGAACATAGTATGGCTAGCATCTGGTGTATCTTTTGGAACATAGCCTCTTATCTTGGTTGGTGGCCCATAATCATGATGAGTACAACATGCTTGCTGCATTGTTGTGGCCGTACATGCAAGAGTGTGACAAGGATTGGTAGTATTACCTTGTCCGTGAGGTTTTGTTTAACTGCAGCGGATGTGGTTTATCCGGAGCTTCATTGTTCTTGGGAATTCCTTTAATGGATCTGTCATGACCTGCCAACACGGCTCCTTGGTCATATCCCAGCTTGTCGGGCTTGTATTCACAACTTACTCTTGCATATCTCGTAGGGGTTGCTGTGGTCATATCCTTCTTTGAAGTATGGGGCCAGTGTTTCTCTAAACACAGTCATTCCTGTGTACGAGTGGCTCGCATGAACTGGTCCACGGGACTGCATGCTCACAACATATGCAGAGGTAGGATAGATCCTTTCATAATCAATTGAGCTCAGAGGCGGACATGTGTCCGAACTAGTTCATGCTTCTGACAAGATTATTGTGGGCACATTGGCGTGCTGAAGAAGGTTGAATACCTTATGCTCGAAGCTTCTGTCAAGGTAGCATGCCTAAGAAGGCTGGGTATCGTACCCCAGAAGCTTTCCTTCATGTGGCTTACTGCGGAAGGTCAGGTGCCTTGTGTCGGAAGCTTTCCGCGATAGCACGCTGAGGAGGATGGGAGTGCCGTACCCAAGAAGATTTTCTCGCCAAGTGGTGTAGCGAGGAAGGTTGGGAGTCTTGCGTTGTAAGCTCTTCTCGATAGCTTGAGGAGGAAGGCTGGGTTTCTTATACCAGAAGCCTTTCACTGTGATATGCGGTCGGATCTATGACCGATTCCGGCTTCCTTCCGAAGTATCCAAAATTTGCCCATAGTGGAGCCATAACCTGGTATAGGCCATACCTTGTCTGAAGATATTCTGTTGGTCGGGCATACTGCTTGTCCTTCTACTGGTCTGATCATTGTTGCTGTAGAGGTTGCACAACCGATGCAGACTTCATGTTGCTAATTAATACAGAATTCCCCTTTACATTCAAAACAGGTGTTGCCGGTAGTGAGTAGTTGACGGATATTTCCCTTCGGTTTGGCTGAACTTCCACATATTTAGAATTCTCATTGATTCCGGATAGCCGTGGACTTATCCATATTCCTTGCAGACCTTGTTCACAGTGTCCGGAAATTTTGTATATACACCTGTGAATTCCAAATATGCTTTGCAATTTGTATTAACATAGCAGAATTTTGTTGTTGCTCTCGGCACCTTCACATTCTTGAAATATGTCTTCTATGGGTAATAAATGATTCTTGAGTCCATTGAGAAAGACTCAAGGTTCACCCTACGGACTGAAATAATCCTTGTGTCGAAGATCGAATAATTTGCTCTCGTTGGTGTTCATTGCTGATAGCTCATCTGACTATTACTTAGGTATGATTTATTCCGAGGCAAACTCCCTCAGGTATATTCTGGCCTTGTCGGTTGCACGCAGATTTTGCTTCTGACCCATTCTTCATTCTTGACAGAACCGGTGTTGCTTTTCTGAATATCGGGCAGTTGACTTGGTTCTTATGGAATTTGGATTATTGGTTATTATCCAAATTGTATGCTGGTCTTCCTTGGTAGTTCTTGCAGATGGATCCAGTCGGAGCAAGAGGACGAAACCAACAAAAGAAGCAAGAACCGCGAAAACCAAGAAAATACCAAAAAGCAAACAAAGCTCAAATTTTGCAGACCTTACACACGTGGCCGAGAATTCACAAGTATAACTACTATAGCGCACTCGATGTACCTCTAAGGATTTAGAAGCAAAACAACACAATGCTCCTGGTAGCAATTAGTGTCAAGCTCCTACTACTTCCTTAGGGTACACCAGACTCGACGCACGACCATAGCCAAAGTAGCTTAGTCAATGATCCTAAGGTTGTCTGGGGAAAGATGGAATTTATAGGCGTTTTCCAAAGGAAACTGGATTTAAGGAGAGAAATGCCATGGTTAGCAAGCAAGGTAGGGATATCTGGCTCACCTAGGGGTTGAGGGCTCACAGGTCATTGCCTGGTGCGGACATTCCCACCGGAGGCAAGGGCCACGAGAGTTGGGGGTCTAATGGAGCCAAAAACCTACGGGATTGCCTTATGATCAATAGTAACCGTGCCGGTTTGGTAAAGATGGCTGAAATCCATCTGAGCTTTCTGCTGATCAAGAGGCAATGAAGTCCAGCTAGGGTAACCTACAGTCAGCCTGGCTCTGATACCATCCGTTGTGGCGCCCCGCCTGAATACCACTGTAGCCAGACGGTCGCCGCACACACCAGCCCAGGAAATCACTCTGGCATGTGCGTTTACAACAAGTATCATGAACACAGGCATTTCTATTAATGGATATATACGTCTTACATGATATTTTACAAAGGTGATGGCAGCGGAAAAGCTCTATCTAAGGCAGCATGGTCTTGGAGCGGCTCCAATCCACAGGGATCTGACTGGGTTACTCTTCTAGCCCGCGAACGCTCCGGCTCCTCGCTAGTGGACGTCGGATCCTTAGGTGAACCTGGCCACATTGAAGGCCGTTGAGTACTTTTGAATGTACTCGCAAGCAAACCAAACCAACATATACACCAAGCAAAGCAATCCATGGCATTCAAGCATGCACTTGTTATCTTAACTGCATTAACTATTATGTTATGGCAGGATTATCTAGCAAGATTAATCATCTAGCAGCATTAATCATCATGTTATAGCAAGATTATCTAGCATGATAACTATTGGAGTAAATACAGTAAGGTAAAGCATATCAAGCAAATAATTCATACTGCGAATATTCTCACGATCCAAGTCCGATCCAAACTTTGCGGTCATCCAACCGCTCATCTCATAGCCATCACATGGCTAGCAATCATACCCCTGACATCATTTGACGTCCATGCATCTGTACTGCAAGTCTGACAAACCTTACCATTCTCTGGTTCATTATTAGTAACATCATATGGTTCATTCCTCCAGACTCGACACAGACCAAATATTGTGACCTAGTACGAACGGTGTCCCATGACCGAGGACGCGGCTATTCGAATAGATTTACACTCTGCAGAGGTTGCACACTTTACCCACACTATGGAGCTCCTGGCCCTGTGCTCCCATTCGGGTGGACCGGTGCTGCTCCAACAAAACTTGTCTATTGCCCGGCACTCTTATGGCCCCACCGACAATCATACCCTCCCAGGGTCAAGTCCTGGGTGGCCCCTGTGTCACTCCTGACACCTGCCACCGTCGTGGCCAAACAAAACTGTCCCAAACGGGGACCTGTGCACATAACAATAAACTGGGCTCACAGGATTATCGCCGCCTACCGGGCCACGGTAGCACGCACGCATAATCCCCCCTCTTTGGTGGTACCGACAAGAGGCACGACAATAGACCAAGCTAGGGCCTTCCCATAAAGGCAAATGTGGCTGCACTGATGAGCTTGGTTCGGTGGCACTATGACTCGATCCAGCCGACGGAGGAGATTGTCATTATTAAGTCATATTCTTATCCTTGCAATAGCAGTAACAATGCATGAATTAACAGCTATGGAAACGTGACAACCAATCTCCATATAATATCACACCGAGTCATTAGTAAAACAATGTTTAAATGGCAAGTTTATTACTTTAAAGTCTTAGCTGTAAGTGACAACCATCTGAACCCATGCATGAAACCGGCAAATAAAGCAGTAGCCACCAGAACGGTCTTTACAACTCAGATCTAGAACGTTACTGGAATAACTCAATCTCGGCTCAAGACGGCTGAAAAGCAGCTCACAGCATGAGACGGTGTTGACAAGGAGAATGTAGCAGTTCCCTAAGACGGCCGAGGAACAGCTCAGAGCATAGGGTCACTGCTACAAAAAGAAATTCAACAGCTGCCCGAGACGGCCGAAAAGCAGCTCAGAACACGGGACAGTGTTGAAAGGAGAAATATAATGTCGGCATCCACCCCGGATGGCCGAAAGCAGCACAGAACACAGGTGTGGTGCCGTCATCAAAGAAAGACAAGCAAGGGTTCCTCCGAGTCACATACAGCCTACTACTATGCACACGAGCATAAGCATATTCATTTAAACACGCAAGAATAACACAGATCAATGCTTTAGGGCATATATCAGATGGTCGGCTTGCCTGGGGGTCGATGGATTCACCGGAGAGGAGTGCGATCACCTCGCGGAAAAATTCGTCAAAAAAGATTCTCTCTTGGAGGGGCTGAATATAGGGTAGGGGCAAAATGGTCATTTTCAAAATGTGTTAACATTATGAAAGTGACCTCATCAGAACGGCCTCGATGCACTAAAAACGTGGGCGTTGGAATTACCTCAATCGGAGTTACGGTTGCGAAGTTGTGGGCGTTCGTTCGTTAGGCAGAAAAACAAATAAAAATTGTGCTTTTCTGCTCTTACCGGGTGAACGCCCGCAAATTAGAGGTTTCGGCCAGCGGGGTTAAACAGAAAGCGTATTCCAGGTAACTACGCTTCTAGAGCAAAGAAAACGTATTTCTGGCCGAAGCCGCAACACTTTACGTTTTCACTCACCCGAAAGCGTAAACCTGCAAAGTACACTTCCACTTAAATCCCGCGGGCCCGGGGCTGAGCCACTTACAGGCGGGCCCCGCGCCACCTCTCTCTCTCTCCTCTCGCCTCCTTCTTCATCCCCAACTCCGGCTCGCAGGGCAGAGGGAGGCCGCCGGAGTTGACCTCACGAAGGGTGCCGTGCTCAGAGCGCGCGCTTCTGTCCGCCGTCCGCATGGTCACCAAGCCAAAATGCTCTCTGGCGCATGACTTGACCCAACACCTTGTCTATTGCGTGACTCAGAGGTCAAATAGATGCTAGAAGTAGCTGGAATCCACTGGGAGGCTGAGAGGTGAGAAAAACTTGCTAAAACAGATTCTAACAGCAACCTTCGATGGACTTTTCTGGAGAAATGGATGAAGGAGAGGAGTTGGATCTTTGTCACAATGAAATGTGATAGGAAGGTGTAGATGCTGGCAAAATTTGAGGTCATTTGGACCTGGTTTGCATATACTTCCTTTGTAATGCAAATTTTGGTCCAGGAAAGGGATTTGGATGTTGTGCTCAATTGGCTAAATGGATTGGGTTTAATTTTTGTGGAGAGTGATTATTTGGATATATGGAGATATTGGAAAATTTTCAGCTCATTTAGAAAAGCCAAAGTGGTACTTCCTTCACAAAGTTTTCTGTTGGACAGAAACTAGATGGAATTTTTGGGAGAAATTGGCTAGATAAAATGATGTGAATTTTTGCATGCTCACATCATATGGGGAATGTGAGGTCCTGGATTAATTTTAAGAATTTTGAGGCAATATAAAATATAGTTACTTCACAACCTCAAAATAGGTCCAAAGAAAAGAATTGGATGATGCACTCAAATTTTGAACTGTGGAACTTGGGTTCTCGATGGAAATGGTGAATATATGGATAGGAGAAGCTCCAAAAATTATTTGGGATTTTTCCTGGCTACCAAAATAGTAGCTCCTTTGGAAAGTGCCCAAAGTGCAATATTGGCTTTAAATAGGAAAATAAAATTTACCTTATTTAATTATTGCCAATATTTTTATGGGAGCTCAATATGATCACAAAGAATATCTCCACAAGTTTTCATGAACTTTGGAGATGGATAGATATTTTTCTGGATTTAATTCCTTTAAACAGCAGAAAAAGGAATTAATTTTAAATGAAAAATATTGCAAATGACTTGGCAATATTTTTGCATATCCAGGGTTTACGGAGATAGGATGATCACTGGGAAAAGTTTGGGAGGCAACAGATCAAAGGAAATTAGGGTTCCTTTGTAACAGAAGGAATTAGGGTTTCCCTTCCGGCAGCTCGGAAAGTAGGGTTTCAGTGGCAAAATCTTGAGAAAATATCTCGGGTGGCAAGGTTGGACTGGAGAGAATCTCTGGTTGGATAGTAAAGGCAAGGCTAAATGACCATCTTCACATACCCAAGAGCGAGAGAAAAACCAATAACATAAAAAAAAGACGGGAGTCAAATCCCGCGAAGGAAAAAAAATCAAGGAGTGAAAACCAGGGTGTTACAACCCCAGGCCCAGCTGAGACCACCAACGAGCTCATGAAACTTCACTGATCACCCCCAGCCCTTCCTCTGCTCGAGTACTCCCCGGAGTCGCCGGATCCGTCGACCCCCGAAGCACGCCGCCGCCTGAGACGAAGGGGGCAACGTCGTCCGGCCATCTCCCGACGAGCTGCGGGTACGGGAGTGTGCATCATCGTCTGCCCGATCCATCCCCACCGTCCCCGAAGCTCGCCACTGTCGTCATCGCCGGCAATCCTCGCCGGTGAGCCGCCCTGCTTCTGTTCCTCTCTCTCTCCTTTAAATATGACAGACGGGCCCCACATGTCAGCGACTCGCTTCGTGCCCGAAGCGGTACGCCAGTGGAGGTGTACTCTGGTTTTACGCCTTCGACGTGGCCGCTCCAGGGTTTTTCTGTTTTTTGGTTAAATTCAAATAATTCCAGAAACTTTGACTGTACTTTGACCAGTAATAACTTTTAAACCGTAAGTCCAAATGAGTTCATTCTTTTTGCAGTAATTTTCTTATGAGCTCCTCTAGTTGCTGTAGAATTTTGATAATTTTCTATGCTGTCTAGGATTTCTGGTCAAAAGAAAATGCTTTATGTGGTATTTGAAAATGCTTTCAAAAATGCTTTTCAGATTGTTTTGAGTAGTTGGTGAAGACCAGGAGTATTCTCCCACACTTCCTTGGTGCAAGGCAAGCCACAACTCTCATTTGCCTAATTGCATTACAATATCATGGTTTAACTAATTATTTTAGTGGTAAATATGAATTGTTTAAGTTAATTTATATCACATTTTGAAAATCTTGGATAAGTTACTGTCATGATGATGATGGGCTTATAGGTTAGTAGTAGATTTCAAGATTGAAGTTGGTATAACGCTGCTGGACTGTGAGATTACCGTCTATGATTATTTGGTGATACTGTCCAGTACTGCATATATATATGGGATCAGTGGTAGTAGTTGATCATATTGCTCATTGTAGTTCCAGTTAGCTATTGATGTAACTTGGATTATGGAGTGTCAGTAATGACCATGATTACTCGGGGATAAATTCCTTCATCATTGATCAAGTGCCACTGAACCGAACTTTCCTGTGCAGCCACACCTGCCGGAATGGGACGGCCTTTGCTTTGTCTAACCGCGTGCTCTTTTATCGGTACCACCAAAGAGGGGAGGTTATGTGTGCGGGCTGCCCTGATCAGGTAGACGATGATAACCTTGTGAGACCAGTTTGGTTTTTGAGCTCAGGTCCCCATTTGGGATAGTTTGTTTGGCCACAACGGTGGCAGGTGTCAGAAGTGACACAGGGGCCACCCAGGGCATGACTCGGACGGGGAATGATTGTCGGTGGTACGGTGGAGGAGTCACGGGTTAGGCAAGTTTCGTTGGAGCAGCACCGGTCCACCCGGAAGGGAAGTGTACCGAGGTACGGGACCAGGAGCTTCATAGTGTGGGTAAAGTGCGCAACCTCTGTAGAGTGTAAGAATCTATTCGAATAGCCACGTCCACGGTATTGGACACAGTTCGTACTAAGTCACACCGTCTGATCAACACCAATGAGGGAATGCCATGTTAATGATGGAAGAACTCGTCTCAGTATAGTTAGGTGACCGATTGTTGAGGACCGCTGGTAATTGTTGAGGATGATCTCGGGGACGATAGTCAGAAGTTCTCAAGGTGACCATGAGTTGGTCACGAGAGTGAGTGATTCAATCAAGTGGCTCAGAGCAAAGTGGTTCCGTAGTGGTAGCAAGATTGATAGTTGTAGCAATAGCATGTTATTATTTTCTTCCACCCTTTAGTAACATCTAAATCTGATTTAATCAGGATTGCTATCACATTGTTATGCCTTGATGCTCTTGTTTGTTGCGAGCTTACGAGTCCATTCAAAGTACTCACCTGGTGTGTCATGCCAGTTTGCAGGTGCTGCCATGTTTGCATAGTGGAGGTGTTTGAGTAGCGAGCTAGGACGTGTCCCTGCCAGAGTCCCTGCGGAGTGGAGTCCATTATGAAAGCCGTGATTCTGCTGCTAGGTTTCGAGCCGCTGCTAGCATAGAGTTATCATAGCAAGCATAGCTTTGCCGATGCAACTTCTGTGTAATACCTCAAACCTTTGTACTCCATTTATTAGTAATAAAGAGCTGATTTGTTCTATGCCAAGCAGTGCCGTATTCCAGAAGACTTGATCTCTGGGCTAGAATACGGGGTGCTCCGGTGACTCTGAGCCGGGGTGCCACAGATACCATCGACATAATCACCCATGTCTATGAGAAAATCGTCCACAAGGACCACTACGTGCGAGAGGAAGATGATAGGACGGTGGCCTTCTTGGACCGCAGGGCAACCTTGGACGGCATTGTTCGGAAGCACGTTGACCTCACCACCAACGCCACTGCTCCTCACCCGTCGGTTGGTGGCCCGGCGCACTAGGGTGAGAGGATGTCGTTGATGGATCCGTATGCATCTTTATTTTTGCGTCAATTCCATGTATACTTGTAACATCCCAAATTATAAATTTTGGAATGTTATATAATTTAAGTAATAATGATTGTTTTACTGTGACCTTGTTTGAAATTGAGTGAAATTTGAAACTTTTGGATAACGTGTTTAAATTTTAAATAGAGAGGGAATAAAATGACTTTCCCATATATGCATTTTTGAATTTGACAACTCAATGACCACTCAGGGAAGATAATATGACATCTTCATTTCAAACAGAGAGTTGAAATCCATTTGATAGCTTTTGGAAAGTTTCCTTTTATAATTTGGAAAGTTGGATTCAACTAGGGTTTCAAAATCATTTCCATTTATTGGAAATATATAAAAATGTTTTCAATATTTATTTTGCCTATTATAAAGGCCTATTAAAAATAGTGCATTTTCAAAGTGGATATTTTTTCTCAGAAAAAGGTTCATCATTTTCTATATTTCATAAATTTTGGTATATAATTTGTATTTTATAAAAAAAAATTCCATAGCTATTTTAAAAAGGATTTATGCCACTAGTTAAAAAATAGTTAAAAAATCTCCCGCGCCAGGCCGGCGTAACCCAACCGGCCCAGCCGGCCTTTTTGGCCCAAGGCCTGCCCCATGATACGTCTCCAACGTATCTATAATTTTTGATTGTGCCATGCTATTATAATATCAATCTTGGATGTTTTTATATACATTTATAGCAATTATATATCATTTTTTTGGGACTAACCTATTAACTTAGTGCCCAGTGCCAGTTGCTGTTTTTTGCCTGTTTTTAGTTTTCCAGAATATCAGTACCAAACGAAGTCCAAATGCCACGAAACATTTTGGAGATTTTTTTCTGGACATAACAAACACTAGAAACTTTGGGAGGAGATGAGAAGATGAAGCAGTGGCCCACGAGGCACCACGGCGCGCCCCGGGGGGCGCCCTAGTGGCTCGTGGGGCCCACACAGCTCCGTTTGACCTAATTCCTCCACTATAAATTCTCTAAAATCGGGAAACCAACAGAGGAGTCCACAAAATACTTTTTCCACCGCCACAAGCTTCTATTCTCGAGAGATCCCATCTGGAGGCCTTTTTCGGCACTCCGCCAGAGGGGGAATCGATCATGGAGGGGCTCTACATCATCCTTGATGCCCTTCCGATGATGCGTGAGTAGTTTACCACAGACCTTCGGGTCCATAGTTAGTAGCTAGATGGCTTCTTCTCTCTTTTTGATCTTCAATACAATGTTCTCCTCGATGTTCTTGGAGTTCTATCCGATGTAATCACTTTTTGTGGTGTGTTTGTTGGGATCCGATGAATTGTGAGTTTATGATCAGATTATCCATGAATATTATTTGAGTCTTCTCTGAACTCTTTTATACATGATTATTATAGCTTCGTATTTCTCTCCGATCTATTGATTTGATTTGGCCAACTAGATTGATTTATCTTGCAATGGGAGAGGTGCTTTGTAATGGGTTCGATCTTGCGGTGCTCAATCCCAGTGACAGAAAGGCACATGACACGTATGTATCATTGCTATTAAGGGTAAGAAGATGGGGTTTATTCATGCGTGAGTTTACTTTGTCTATATCATGTCATCTTGCTTAAGGCGTTACTCCGTTCTTTATGGACTTAATACACTAGATGCATGCTGGATAGCGGTCGATGTGTGGAGTAATAGTAGTAGATGCAGGCAGGAGTCGGTCTACTTATCTCGGACATGATGCCTATATACATGATCATTGCCTTGGATATCGTCATGATTATTTGCTTTTCTATCAATTGCCCAACAGTAATTTGTTTACCCACCGTATGATATTTTCATGAGAGAAGCCTCTAGTGAAAACTATGGGCCCGGGGTCTATCCAAATCATATATTAAAAATCCTAAAAATACCTTGCTACACTTTTACTTTATTTATTTTATTTTATATTTTAGTTCAATCTATCTATCTATCACCATACAATTTAATCTTGCAATTAACCGCCAAGGGATTGACAACCCCTTATTTGCGTTGGGTGCAAGGATTTGTTGTTTTGTGTGCAGGTACTGTTAATGAGGTGTTGCGTGATTCTCCTACTGGATTGATACCCTTGGTTTCATAACTGAGGGAAATACTTATCTCTACAGTACTGCATCATCCCTTCCTCTTCGGGGAAAAACCAACGCAGATCACAAGTAGCAGGAAGAATTTCTGGCGTTGTTGCCGGGGAGACATCATCAACATCTATCAAGTACCTACGCATAAAACTTTCATCTCCTTGCATTTATTTTTTTGCCTTTGCCTCTCATTTTCATCTCCTCCACTTCTAAAAAGTTTTTACAAAAATACAAAAATATTTTCCGTGTGCCTTTTTCTTGTTTGCTTCTTTGCTTGCTTGTTATCTTGTTTGCGTAGCCATGATGTCTCAAGAAAATACAAAATTGTGTGATTTTTCCAGTACTAATAATAATGATTTTATTAGTACTCCGATTGCTCCTCCCGCAGCTAGTGCGGAGACTTGTGATATTAATGCCGCTTTATTAAATCTTGTCATGAAAGAACAATTTTTTGGTAGTCCTAATGAAGATGCTGCATCCCATCTTAACACTTTCGTAGAATTGTATGATATGCAAAAGAAAAAAGATGTGGATAATGATATTGTGAAATTAAAATTATTTCCATTCTCATTGCGAGATCGTGCAAAAAATTGGTTTTCATCTTTACCACGAAATAGTATTAATTCTTGGGATAGGTGTAAAGATGCTTTTATTACCAAGTATTTTCCTCCCGCGAAAATTATTTCTCTTAGAAATCAAATTATGAATTTCAAGCAACTTGATCATGAACATGTTGCCCAATCTTGGGAAAGGATAAAATTAATGATAAGAAATTGCCCTACTCATGGTTTAAATTTGTGGATGATCATACAAAAAATTTATGCGGGATTAAATTTTGTTTCTAGAAATCTTTTAGATTCTGCCGCGGGTGGTACTTTTATGGAAATTACTTTGGGAGAAGGTACTAAATTACTTGATAATATTATGGCAAATTATTCACAATGGCATACTGAAAGAATTCCCACTAGTAAAAAAGTGAATTCTGTTGAAGAAATTAGTACTTTGAGTGATAAAGTTGATGCGCTTATGAAATTGATTGCTAGCAAAAATACTCCTATTGATCCTAATGATGTGCCCTTATCCACCTTGACTGAGTAAAATATTGATCCTGTAGACGTGAACTTTGTCTCTCGAAACAATTTTAATAGTAATGCTTATAGAGGTAATTTTAATCCTAGGCCGTTTCCTGGAAATTCCTCTAATAATTATGGTAATCCCTATGGCAATTCTTATAATAATAATAATAATAATAATAATAATAATATAATTCCCTCTGATCTTGAAAGTAATATTAAAGAATTTATTAATGCTCAAAAAGTTTTCAACACTACGATAGAAGAAAAATTGAGTAAACTTGATGACATGTCTAGGAGCATTGATAGAATTATTCATGATGTGGAAAATCTTAAGACTAAAATTATGCCACCCAAAATTGATATTAATGAATCAATTAAAGCTTTATATGTCTCCATGGATGAGAGTAAGAAAAGAACCGCCATGCTAAAAGCTAAACGAGAATTTTTAGAAAAGGCGATTCCGCCCGGTTTTTATCATAGTAATGATGAGGATATTAAAATGATTGGTGTTTCATCTATTGATTCTTTGTTTATAAATATAAAACTTGATGAAAAGGGGACTGAAGAAGAGTCAACTTTAGCTAGTAGGCGTTCCCATAATTCGGAGGGTGAAAATCTTGATAAAAAATTTGATAAAAGTGGGTTTGGAGAGGTAAAAACTTTAACTAGCGATGTGCCCACTCTCTTGGATTACAAAGACTTTAATTATGATAATTTTTCCTTGATTGAATGTATTTATTTGTTACAATCCATGTTAAATTCACCCAACGCTTATGAGCAAAATAAGGCTTTTACTAAACACATCGTAGAGCAATGATGAAAGCGTTAGAAGAAAAGCTAGAACTAGAAATTTCAATTCCTAGAAAATTATATGATGAATGGGAACCCACCATTAAAGTTAAAATTATAAATTATGAGGGCAATGCTTTATGTGATTTGGTTGCTAGCGTTTCCACAATTCCAATATCTCTATGTGATGTGCTAGGCTTTACCAATATAGATGAATGTTCTCTTAATTTGCATCTTGTGAATTCCACTATTAAAAAGCCTTTGCGTAGAATTAATGATGTTCTTATTCTTGCAAATAGGAACTATGTTCCCGTTGATTTTATTGTACTTGACATTGAATGCAATCCGTCTTGCCCCATAATACTTGGTAGACCGTTCTTACGAACCATAGGTGCCGTTATTGACATGAAAGAAGGGAATATAAAATTTCAGTTTCCATTAAAAAAGGGTATAGAACATTTCCCTAGGAAGAAAATTAAAGCACCATATGAATCCATTATGAGGGCCACTTATGGAATCAACTTGAAAGATGACAATACTTGAAACTATGCATTATGCCTAGCTAGGGGCATAAAACAATAGCGCTTGTTGGGAGGCAACCCAATGAATAAAATAAACATTTTGCTTTTTATTTACGTTCTTGTGTGTTTACACAATTATGCTACTGTTATGATTGAATTTTTATGTTTTAATTAGTGTTTGTGCCAAGTAAAGCCTTTGGGATGATTTGGAAGATAGTATAATTGATGCTGTTTGGAAAACAGAAAGTTTTGCGTCCAGTGCTGGAATTTTAGTTCTGTACTTCAGCGTCAGAAAAATCTGAAATTTTTACACAGTATTTGTATATGAATTTCCCACGTTGTCCTAATTTTTCATAATTTTTGGAGTTACATAACTATAGCTTTTAAATATATCTCTACAGACTGTTCTGTTTTTGACAGATTCTGTTTTTGATGCATTGCTTGCTTGTTTTGATGAAACTATGGATTGTATCGGGGGATATAAGCCATGGAGAAGTTAGAATACAGTAGGTATAATGACAAAATAAAATATGAATGGGTTTGCAACAGTACTTAAAGTAGTGATTTGTTTTGTTATATTAACGGATCTCACGAAGGTTTTGTTGAGTTTTGTGTGATTGAAGTTTTCAAGTTTTGGGTGAGATCACGATGGATGAAGCAATAAGGAGTGGCAAGAGCCTAAGCTTGGGGATGACCAAGGCACCCCAAGGTAATATTCAAGG
The DNA here is from genome assembly GCA_039707655.1 of Elymus sibiricus. NCBI lineage: Eukaryota > Viridiplantae > Streptophyta > Magnoliopsida > Poales > Poaceae > Elymus > Elymus sibiricus. The sequence continues at coordinate 223,633,235 of CM077670.1, read as the reverse complement.
AAGACTCAAGCGTCTAAGCTTGGGGATGCCCCGGAAGGCATCCCCTCTTTCTTCTACCAACCATCGGTAATTTTACTTGGAGCTATATTTTTATTCGTCACATGATATGTGTTTTGCTTGGAGCATCGTGTATTATATGAGTCTTTGCTTTGTTTGCTTTTTAGTTTGTCACAATCATCCTTGCTGGACACACCTATTTGAGAGAGCCACACATTTATCATGATTTGTTAGAATACTCTATGTGCTTCACTTAAATTTTTTGAGCTAGGCAGTTGCTCTAGTACTTCACTTAAATCTTTTTGAGCACGGCGGTGGCTATATTTTGAAGAAATATTTAAACTCTCATGCTTCACTTATATTATTTTGAGAGTTGATAAGATTAAAAAATTTAAAAAATATTTGCGCTCTCATGCTTCACTTATATCTTTTTGAGAGTTGATAATAGTAATGGTAATTTGCACAAGATATGAATTTGGTCCCAAAGTGATGAATATTCAAGAGGGATATAATAAAAACTTTCATATAGATCATTGGATATGGTAAGTGTGATTCCTTGCAATAGTTTTGCGATATGGAGATGATGATATGTGAGTCATGTTAGTGAGTAATTGTGATTTAGTAAGAATATTAGTGTTAATGATTGTGATTCCATATCCATGCACATTAAGTCAATAGTTATGCAACGAAATTATATCCTACTTATGGTGCATTATTCGGTGTTAGTTATGTTCAATGCATGTTTATGACCGTTTTTGCTTTTTGGTTGGTCACTTCTCAATCTATTTGCTAGCCTTCATTTGTACTAAGCGGGAATACTGCTTGTGCATCCAAACTCCTTAAACCCAAGTTGTGCCAAATGAGTCCACCATACCTACCTATATGCGGTATTTCAAGTAAATTTGCATGTGCCAAATCTAAAATTTTCAAAATAATTTTCTGTTTTGTGTGCCTGTACCGCTCATGAAGCGGCAGGGCTGGCCAATATTTTCCATGCTAGGTGTGTTATTCTCACGATGAGTGTTTATTCACTTGTCATTGCACGAGAGAGTGGCAGGTAATAGGGATGCCCAGTCCCACAATGAATCAAAAATTAATAATAACAAAATTCATTGGAAAGTGTTGGTATGGAGGGCACCCATGGATACGGCTAGCCATGGATTGTGAAAGAATGGTGGAAAGGAAATAAACTTTATTTTCTATTTGGGAACCGCCTATGATGTGTCTAGCATGGAAAATATTGGGAATTCTCGGTCGTTTTCGTTGACAGGAAAAGCATGCCTCCCAAAATAATTTTATCTCTCTAATTTAAGCTTTGAGCTCTGCACATTTGCAAATCTCAGCTTCCCTCTGCGAAGGGCCTATCTATTTACTTTTATGCAATTTTTATTTTTAATTTGAGTCTCCATCTTCTCTTACAAAGCACCATCTAAAGAGCACTATTGTCATACTTGTGCATTGTGTGTAGCTAATATTGAGTGTGTTTCATGAATGGATCAATGATTGAGCATAATGGGCTAGGGATAACTTTCTTTAGCGTTGATAATTTTAAAGACATGGTTGCTTGTTAGTATGCTTGAGTATTTATGTCTTCATGTCAAACTATAGACTATTGCTTTGAATCATTCAAGTCCAAATGTCCATGCTACAAAGAAAAGAATATATGATGAATATGATAGGTAGCATTCCACATCGAAAATTCTGTTTTTATCATTTACCTACTCGAGGACGAGCAGGAATTAAGCCTGGGGATGCTTGATACGTCTCCAACGTATCTATAATTTTTTTATTGTTCCATGCTATTATAATATCAATCTTGGGTGTTTTTATATACATTTACAACAATTATATATCATTTTTTGGGACTAACCTATTAACTTAGTGCCCAGTGCGAGTTGCTGTTTTTTGCCTGTTTTTGGTTTTCCAGATTATCAGTACCAAACGAAGTCCAAATCCACGAAACTTTTTGGAGATTTTTTTCTAGACATAACAAACACTAGAAGCATCGGGAGGAGACGAGAAGATGAAGCAGTGGCCCACGAGGCACCACGGCGCCCCAGGGGGGGCACGCCCTGGTGGCTCATGGGGCCCACACAGCTCTGTTTGACCTAATTCCTCCACTATAAATTCTCTAAAATCAGGAAACCAAAAGAGGAGTCCACGAAATACTTTTTCCGCCGCCGCAAGCTTCTGTTCTCGAGAGATCCCATCTGGAGGCCTTTTTCGGCACTCCGCCGGAGGGGGAATCGATCACGGAGGGGCTCTACATCATCCTTGCTGCCCTTCCGATGATGCGTGAGTAGTTTACCATAGACCTTTGGGTCCATAGTTAGTAGCTAGATGGCTTCTTCTCTCTTTTTGATCTTCAATACAATGTTCTCCTCGATGTTCTTGGAGTTCTATCCGATGTAATCACTTTTTGCGGTGTGTTTGTTGGCATCCGATGAATTGTGAGTTTATGATCAGATTATCCATGAATATTATTTGAGTCTTCTTTGAACTCTTTTATGCATGATTATTATAGCTTCGTATTTCTCTCCGATCTATTGATTTGGTTTGTCCAACTAGATTGATTTATCTTGCAATGGGAGAGGTGCTTTGTAATGGGTTCGATCTTGCTGTGCTCAATCCCAGTGACAGAAAGGGACATGACACGTATGTATCATTGCTATTAAGGGTAAAAAGATGGGGTTTATTCATGCATGAGTTTACTTTGTATACATCATGTCATCTTGCTTAAGGCGTTACTCCGTTCTTTATGGACTTAATACACTAGATGCATGCTGGATAGCGGTCGATGTGTGGAGTAATAGTAGTAGATGCAGGCAGGAGCCGGTCTACTTATCTCAGACGTGATGCCTATATACATGACCATTGCCTTGGATATCGTCATGATTATTTGCTTTTCTATCAATTGCCCAACAGTAATTTGTTTACCCACCGTATGCTATTTTCATGAGAGAAGCCTCTAGTGAAAATTATGGCCCCCAGGTCTATCCAAATCATATATTAAAAATCCTAAAAATACCTTGCTGCACTTTTACTTTATTTATTTTATTTTTTATTTTAGTTCAATCTATCTATCTATGACCATACAATTTAATCTTGCAATTAACCGCCAAGGGATTGATAACCCCTTGTTTGTGTTGGGTGCAAGGATTTGTTGTTTTGTGTGCAGGTACTGTTAACGAGGTGTTCCGTGATTCTCCTACTGGATTGATAACCTTGGTTTCATAACTAAGGGAAATACTTATCTCTACTATACTGCATCATCCCTTCCTCTTCGGGGAAAAACCAACGCAGATCACAAGTAGCACCCCACGCCCAAACCGCTTTCGCCCCGGTCACCCGCTGCCTTTCCTTCTCTCTCTTGCTGACAGTGGGGCCCTCACCCTTCTCTTTCCCCATGCCACGCCAGAGCGCATCCAAGCCACCGCCGAATCCCGTGTCTCTCAGGAAAGCATCCACGAGTCGAACCCCTCCACAAGAACTTGTCCCTATAAAACCCCTAGCACCCCTCTCTCGTTTCCCCCTAGAACCCGTGCCCGATACCACCTAAACCGAGCCCGAGCTCACGATGAATCTCTGCCGGCCGAGCCAATCTCACCGATGATTTCGATGCAAGTGAATTTTCCCCTCCCTCCAAACTCCGTCAATCAAGTTCTCCTTTCCAGGTGCACCCGCCTGACATCTTCTCTTCGTCCAGATTGTATCGGAGCCGCCGACTCGACTTAACCGAGCCCCGCCAGAGCACGAGGTTCACCCGATGCTCGCCGAGCTCACCCTACTCGCTCCCGTCCACCCCAAGCTCCAACGCCACCATCACCGGACCCCCCTTGCCCCTCCGCTTGCTCTGGACACCACCGGCGCCGCCCTCGACCACCGGAGCACCGCCGTCGTCCACGCCCGGGGCCGCCGTCATCGTTTTCCGTCGCGGTAAGCACCGGCGAACCACCTCCGTCTGATCTTTAATCTCTGGCCTAGATTAGATATAATCTGCACGGTTATGTTTTATTCTAGTAGATCGGTTTATTTCCGGTTTAGATCGAAACAAACCGGCGGTTTTATTAAACCACCACGCGTTTTTCTTTTTATTTAGCCACAATCGCCGAATTACTTAGTTATCTGCTGTGCGCTATTTACGTCCTCAGCGTCCAGCTTTGGGCCAGTCAGATCTCGCCACATTGCGCACCTCGCTGCGATGGCCGCAATCTAGCTTTTTCGCAAAAACGCCGCCATGACAGAGTTTTCCAGATTTTCATCCAATTTTGTTTTTATCATATCTTTAGATCCACAAATCCAATTTAGTTGATTCTTTTTCCTACTGGTTCGTATTGATCCCATATATCCAGAAGACTCAACTAAAAATATTATTGAAACTTCAAAATTTGAATTTGATCATATTCAAATTCAAACTAGTTTAGGGCATAACTGTTGATCTACATCTCCGCTTGATTTGATTCTTTTTGCAAATTAAACTCTTAGCAAATACTTTCTATTAAATTAAAAAGTTTATAAAATTTTCTTCTGTTGAAGCATTATTTTATGACCAGTAGATTTATTTGATTTTATTTGGATTTTTCATCAGTGTTCTTTGAGTTTTCTTAGTAATTTCTTCATGTTTTCTTTATGCTTGGAATGATTGCTTATGTATGTTATTGCTTGCTTTCGATAGATTGTCCAAAGTGCAAATAGTAGAATTATCAGGATTTTTGAGTGTGAAGAAACTTGATCAATAGTACCAGGCAAGTTACGTCATTGATCATGTTTTTGTTAAGTACCCAATATTTTACTATGCACTAGTTCTATCACTATAAATTGCTTGCATGCATAGTTTTGGAATGGGCCATACTTGGTAGAATTTGAGGTAGGATCCTATTTGACCTTGACAACCCCGAGAAACATTGATATTGTTGTAGATTGCTTAGCCCTACAAATTTTAGACGGGGTGATGTGTGAATCATGCAAGATGTGAGAGAATAGTAATCAGGATTCCTACGAAGAATTTAAATCGATCATCTGGGTGGAATGTATGGGTACCTGAAGAAGCCAGGAGTAACCAGGGGATCACTCTGAGTATCCCAGAGGATCCGATGATCACTCTTTTCTTTCCATCCAGGCTCAAAGGGATCAAGATGGGCTTTGTTACAAGAAGCTTCCATGTGCAGCCACAAGCCATTATAGGCTCTAGCATAGCGAAGTATGTCGTGTGAGACCTTTCTAGGGGAGACAGCAGTGTAGCGGAGTGTAGGTGAACCGGTCTACCCAAGGTTAGGAGGATCACTTCGGAAAAACTATGTCTCAATCATCCGGTTCTCAAACACCATGCAGTGCAAGGACTACAACGGAGGAGATCGAGTCTTGTGGGGAAAAGTGCGCAAACCTCTACAGAGTGTAAACCTAATCGATTAGCCATGTCCCCGGTTACAGACAATTTGAGCTACTAGAAGTGAAGTTTTTGACTGATCTCATCATAGTAATGAATTTGGGAAAATGATGAACCTGAGGAAATGATTTGAGTTGGAGGAACCAATCTCAACATTTCAAATGATTCATTTGTAGCAATAATTCTGAATAAATTTGAGACAGGATAAAATTAGCTTTTATGCAAAACCCCTGAAACTTAGAGCCTTTCCACTCAGCCATATTGCATATAGAGATAGCAACTATTATTATTATTATTCCCGAGGTTCTTGCCAATACATTCAATTTATTGACCTATACGGCTGCAACATTTCATGTTGCAGGAATTTCATACGACGAGTAAGTGATACGAAGTAGCGTTACGGTATTTACACTCAACTTTGCCGTTGGTGTTGATGGACTCCACTTTTGTTGACGTTTTTCTGCTGTGTATTCTAGCCCAAGGGCTATGAGGTATACTCTGGATCTACATTACTTTTTTTAACATGTGATGTTATGATATCTCATCGAGTACTGTGTGTGCTAGCATACTGATCCAGGGATAGCACAGTAAGCACAGGAGACTTGGATCCTTATCGGAACCGGGTTGTTACAATAGTGTAATTTTCATGGATGTCGTTGATGGATCTGTATATCCCGTATGCTCCCGTTGGGGACGAGACTGGATACTACACTGCTGTTTGTACTCCTTACGTGCCACGTCGTTATGACCCGCAGGTTTTGGTTCAGTACACAGAGGCTCTGGATCGCATTGCTCGAGCTCTTGCTGTTGAGTTGTACGCCACTCGTACTCGTCTTTACGACGCTCCGACACATTTATTGCTAGCAGTCAGTGCACGGATGCACCCAGAGTACATTCTTTACCCGCGCAGGATGGAGATGCCACCAGGTCTTGAGTGGCCTGCTGTTGGAGGTTGTACTCCTCCACGTGGTCCTCTTCTTCCAGTTCGGGACCAGGTTCTGCACCAGAGTGTTCACGGAGCGCAGGATCCTTTTATCGAGGGCACCCTGCGTCGTCACCTGCAGTTGTCTGGCTTCAGTGGTTTTCTCCGACGTTGATGTAGCTATCGCTATGTTCCGTTGTTGTATCCCTCCACCGCGTGCCTGCGTGCCGCCTAGTGTGTCTAGCCTTCTTTTCCGTTGTTGTAACGCTTGCCTGTAACCGAACTTATGTATGGATCTGTATGTCGTGTTGGACTATGGTGATGTATCTATTGCACTTCCTTTTGTTGTGCGTATTACTTCATGGATGATTCCTTACACCTGCAAATACTCGTTGTTAAACTACCCCCTGTTAAATTTTGGCAGGATGGTTAGACCCGCAGGTCGTGGCCGTGGCCGTGGTGCCAACAATCCACCCCCGCCAGACTATATGATAGTTATGATGCAGCAATTCGAGCTGAACCGCCAGTTCATTGTTGGAATCGTGGCTCAGTTTCCAAACCAGAACCAGAATGCTCAGAATCAGCAGCCTGCTTCAATAACTCTGCAGGAGTTTGTGCGTCTCAACCCTACTGTTTTCCGTAACTCGGAACAGCCACTGGATGCTGATGACTGGCTTCACGACATCACCTTCGAGATGGAATCTGCCAATGTCGCCCCTGCCAACCTTGTCACCTTCGTGTCCTACTTCTTGAAGGGTCTCGCTGCTCAATGGTGGGACACCCACAGGCGTTCACTACCTGTTGGGACAGTCGTTACCTGGATCGAGTTTCAGACTGCTTTCCGTGCCCGCTACATTCCTCAGGGAATCATGCACCGGAAGAAAAGAGAGTTTCACAACCTCACTTAGGGCAATAAGACTGTCAAAGCTTATCAGTGGGAATTCCTTGACCTATCCCGCTATGCTGAAGAAGACATTGCCACTGATGCCCGCAGACAGGAAAAGTTCCGTGATGGACTTCACCCAGACCTCAAGCTTGCACTTGATGTTCATGACTTCACCGACTTCTCCACCCTGGTGAACAAGGCTATCCAGGTTGAGACCGATCAGATGGAGCACAAGGAGTCACAGAAGCGCCACCGTGACATTGGCTCATCTTCGAGCTCAGCACAAAAGCGTCGAATCTGGATCCCCCACAGCATGTACCGTCCAACTACCCCTGTGCCAAGGCCCTATTATGCCGCGCCTCGTCTGCCTTCTCCACCACCGAGGCAGCCAAGAGTCCAAGCTGCACCGCCCAGAGCTACTGCTCCCCGTCCCAATGACGGATTGTGCTTCAAGTGTGGCCAACCAGGTCACCGTGCCAGAGAATGCCGTCAGAATCAAACCCAATTAGCACTTCCTTCAACTGGCCGTGGAAATGACCGTGGTTACAATCAGACCCGCAACTATAATACCGGGTCTTCTGCTTATGGTCATGGACAGGCTTATCATGTTGATATTGAAGAAGTTCAAGATCAGCCCGCTATTGTGATGGGTACCCTCCTCGTTAACTCAGTACCCGCTTCTGTTTTATTTGATTCAGGAGCATCACATTCATTCATCTCTGGAGCATTTGCATTCATGCATGGCATACAATATGAAAAGATGCATACTCCATTAGTCGTTAGTACTCCCGAGGCCCATTGTCATGCTGACATGATGGCACATAATGTCACCGTCGAAATTGAAGGATTAGAATTCCTTGCCTCCCCCATCGTTCTGAAGTCTTCCACCATAGACCTCATTCTGGGAATGGATTGGTTGAAAGCTCACATTGCTTCGATCAATTGTGCCACCAAAGTCGTCCAACTCCTTCACCCCTCCGACGAGATAGTGAACTACACCGTCCGAATTATCCAGAATGCCGAAGCTCAGATATATGCTCTGAATACTTTGAACGCTTCACCTCTTGAGGAAATTGAGAACGTTGCTAAGCGTCCATACAAGATGCCGCCGCATGAACTCCTTGAACTTAAGGAGGAGATCGACAAATCACTTCGTAAAGGCTTCATTCGTCCAATTTCCTCTGCTTGGGGAGCACCTTCTCTTTTTGTTAAGAAGAAGGATGGCACGAACCGATTGGTCCAGGACTATTGGCCTATTAACCAAGCAACAATCCAGAACAAATATCCACTTCCCCGGATCAACGATCTTTATGATCAACTTGCTGGATCCTCTGTGTTCTCTAAACTCGACTTAAGGTTGGGTTACCATCAGATCCGAGTTCATAAAGAGGATATTCCGAAGACCGCCTTCGTTACCCGTTATGGGTCATACGAGTGCACCGTCATGTCCTTCGGATTAACTAATGCTCCAGCAACCTTCTCTCGATTGATGAACTATATCTTCATGGACTACCTCGACAAATTTTTCGTGGTTTATTTGGATGATATCCTTGTATACTCCAAGAATGAAGAAGAACACGCCGAACATCTTCGGCTTGTATTGGAGAAACTTCGAGAACACCAGCTATATGCCAAATTTTCCAAATGTGAATTCTGGTTATCTAAGGTGACCTATCTTGGTCATGTGATTTCCAAGGATGGCATTGCTATTAACCCAGAACGAGTTCAGGCTATTCTTGACTGGACTCCACTGCAAACTGTCAAGCAGGTCAGAAGTTTTCTCGGTCTCGCCAGCTATTGCCGCCGTTTCATCGAGAACTTCTCCAAGATTGCAAAGCCACTAACTGATTTGCTCCACAAAGTCAAGAAGTTTGAGTGGACATCCAAATGCGAAGAAAGTTTCCAGATGCTCAAAGACAAGTTGACCTATGCCCCAGTGCTAGCACCCCCAGATATTCGTAAGGACTTTGTGATCTACTGTGATGCATCTTGTCAAGGATTAGGTTGTGTCCTAATGCAAGAGCGCAAGGTGATTGCCTATGGCTCTCGTTAGTTGCGTCCTCACGAGGATAAGTATCCAACACATGATCTCGAACTTGCAACAGTTATTTATGCTCTGAAGCTGTGGCGACATTACCTTCTCAGTAATCGTTACGAGATATACACGGACCACCAAAGTCTGAAGTATCTGTATACTCAACCAGATTTGAACCTCCGTCAACAAAGATGGCTCGAGACAATAGCTGACTATGACATGGATATTTCTTATACCCCTGGCAAGGCTAATGTAATGGCCGATGCTTTGAGCCGCAAGTCTTATTGCAACAACCTCATAGTTCAGCAAGCACAACCCCTTCTCTATGAAGAACTTCGCAAGTTGAACCTTCACATTGTCCCACAGGGTCATCTCAATACCCTGGTTGTTGAACCGGACCTCGAGCGCAACATCAAGACAAGGCAGAAATATGATTCTCAAGTCGAAAAGATTAAGCGCTATCTTTCAAATGGTAACTATTCATCTTTCACTGTTGATGATGAAGGTGTTGTGTTCTTTAACGGTCGCATAGTGGTTCCTTCGAAAGGCAACCTAGATTCGACATCGGATGTCATGAAAGAAGCACATGACACACCTCTGTCTATCCACCCCGGTAGCACCAAGATGTACCAAGACATTCGTTAGAGATATTGGTGGCCTAAGATGAAGCGAGACATTGCTCGTTATGTTGCTGAGTGTGACGTTTGCTGTCGCATCAAAGCAGAACATCAAAGGCCTGCTGGAACTCTATAACCACTTGCTATTACTGAATGGAAATGGGACAAAGTTGAAATGGATTTCATCACTGGTTTTCCCAGATCGCAGAAGGGTCATCATGCTATTCTTGTCGTCATTGATCGCTTTTCCAAGGTTGCTCATTTTCTACCTGTCAAGGAGACGATCACTGCTAGTCAGTTAGCAAGCTTATATGTTTCCAGAATCGTGTCACTCCATGGTGTTCCATTGGAAATTAGTTCAGACCAAGGCAGCCTCTTTACCTCAAGGTTTTGGGAAAGTTTCCAAGAAGCTATGGGAACTCATCTCCGTCAGCACCGCTTTTCACCCCCAGTCCAAGGGACAAGTTGAACGAGTCAATCAAGTACTTGAAGATATGCTTCGAGCTTGTGTCATCTCATTCGGTAAGAAATGGGAGGAATCTCTCCCATATGCTGAATTCTCATACAACAACAGCTATCACGCTAGTTTGAAGATGGCACCCTTTGAAGTTTTATATGGACGTAAGTGTCGAACCCCTCTGAATTGGTCAAAAACTGGGGAACGGCTACTCTTCGGTCCGGATATTATCCAACAAGCTGAAGAGCAAGTCCGCATTGTCCGTGAACATTTGAAAACTGCTCAGTCTCGTCAGAAGAGCAATTATGACCGAAAACACCAGGTAATGGTCTATCAACCTGGCGAACAAGCTTACCTCCGTGTCACTCCGATGAAGGGCACTCATCGTTTTGGAATCAAGGGCAAGTTAGCTCCTCGCTACATTGGCCCATTCTGTATCCTCGTCAGACATGGAGAAGTGGCCTATCAATTGAAATTGCCGCCGAATCTCACTCAAGTTCATGATGTCTTCCATGTGTCGCAACTCCGTCGCTGCTTCAAGGATCCTATCCGAGCAGTGGATCATGAAATGCTTGAATTGCGAGATGATCTATCTTATCAAGAATATCCGATCCGCATTCTTGATCAAGCTGAACGTCGAACCCGTCAGAAGGCAATCAAGTTCCTTAAAGTGCAGTGGTCGAATCACACTGAAGATGAAGCCACTTGGGAACGCGAGGATCGTCTTCGTGAAGAATACCCCGATCTCTTTCCTTCTACCTCCTGAATTCTCGGGACAAGAATTTCTTTTAGAGGGGGAGAATTGTAACACCCCCTGTGTAATGAGCTACAGTGATCTCCATGTTAATGCTAAGCCACTTGGAAATGCAATGCTTGATCACTATGGTTTCATATCTCATTTCAAATTCCACCACTGAATTCAAATTCAAATGTCAGTGAAATTTGAAGTTTCACAAAAGTTGCTGGAAAAATGTTCATCATTTAGCAAATAATCCAAAACAAATGTTTGTTTAGGAAAATAACATCACCATCAAGCAAAATATGGACTATGACAATAAAAGAGTGCAATCTCAGCATATTTAAATGCCTTTTCATTTATGAAAAATTCAAACGAAATCATTTTGCCTCCAAACCTTTTTCTGACAGTGCCAGATATTGCATGGTATTTATTGAGCCAAGTCTCATAATTTACAAAAGTGAAATGGTGGCTAAACATTTTTCAAAGAGAAAAAGAAATAAAAGCAGAAGAAAAAGAAAAGGAAAAGGGCACTTTGGACTGGGCTCTAGTCCACAATGCTAGGCCCAGCCCACCCTGGTCGTCTCCCTTCTCTCTCTCATCCCCGTGTCAGCGCGCGCACGAGCGACCGAGGCAGAGCGCCGTCGCAGCCACGCCATCGTCGTCTCCGCGTCGCTACAGGAGCCCCTGGGGGGATAAGAACGCCGCCGTGGCCCTCGGGGATGAGTCCAGGATCTTTTCCCCCTCTCCCCTCGCTCGCTTGCTTCCTCTCCCGCCATGACCGCCTCGGCCGACGCCGTCGCGAGCTCGCCCGCCTAGCCACCGCCGTCGACCCCTACTTCCTCTCCAACAACCAGCGCGAGCCGGGAGCCACCGCAATGCCGGATCGGATGACGTCTTCTTCCTCGGCCCCAACGAACTCCGACGACGATTCCGGCGACAGCGAGCCTCCCCCGAGCCCATTAAGTGCAACTACAGGCTCACCGTGAGCATCGCTACCTTTCCCCTCATCTCTCTCCCTCTCGGTCGTCCCCTGGCTGCCATCCCCGACGTGGCTGAGCCCACCGCCGCGTGAGCTCGTCGCCGGCAGCCTTCCGGTGACCATTTGGTCACGCGCGCGTGTCCAATGACTTCGCCGTGTCACATAGGGGCCCCCTGGCCGATTAGTTTGTCCGCAAATGCACTGCCGCCGCTGTTCCACCATCGCCCGAGCTCCGGCCGCCGCTTGCGAGCTCACCGCCGTCGCTACACGCCGTCTCCGGCCACGGCACCACCGTCATTCATCGCGGCTCGACGCCCTCGTTCGAACGCACCATCGCACGGGCCCGGAGACCCTCTGTAGGCGATTTCCGACACAGCCCCACCGCTCGCCGCCGCGGATTTGGTCGCCGGAGCAACTCCGGCACCGGCGTCCGACGTGGCCGGCCACGTGGACCCCTCTGGGTCACTGGCAAAGGGCCCCATGGGCCCCAGTTGACTGGGTTGACAAGTCAACATACTGACTGGGCAACCCCAATCGCTAACAGGCGGGCCCCACCCGTTTAATTAACCATTTTATAAACTAAATTAATTTGTTAATTAGTTTAGTCACTGACATGCGGGGCCCCTCCCTAATTAACCTCTGTTAGTTTAGTTTAATCCCTAGTTAGCCCTCTATGTATGACATGTGGGACCCAGCGGTCAGGTCTGACCTGGACCGGCTGGGTTGACCGATGACATCACCCTAACGTCATGCTGACGTCACAGGTTACTGTTTTGGATAATTCGAATTTAATAATTAAAACAATTCCAGAAATTCAATAAAACTTTGAAAAATCATATAAATAAACCGTAACTCGGATGAAAATAATTTATATATGAAAAATTATTAGAAAAATATGACGAACCCGAATACGCCCTCCATGTAGGTGTCAGATTCCTCCAACACTGCAAACATGGAACCTTCCCCTCCGGATCGTCTGACCGATAATCACCCGGAGCTGGGAGAACACTCCCGGATATTTTCCCGCTCCGACCAAAATACCTAGCACTGCATTAGAACACCCCTAGAACTACATATTGCCATGTCATGCATTTGTGTTGCATTGTTTGCCGTGTATTTATTGTTTCTTCCCCCTCCTTCTCTCCCGATAGACCCCGAGACTGCCGACGACACTGCTGAGTACGACTATGTCGTCGACGACCAGACCCTTTCAGCAGAGCTTCCAGGCAAGCAAAACCCCCTTGATCATCTAGATATCGCCTACTCTTTCTCCCTATTGCTTGCATTAGAATTGCTTCTGTTGATATTCTGATAGCTCCTATTCTGATGCATAGCCTGATTTCGTCGCCTACTATTGATACCTTACCTGCTATCCTATGATGCTTAGTTATGTATGCTATGTTTCATCAGCTGGCCCTTCACCCTTGTCCGTTTGCCAGGCTTGATATCGGGCCGTGATCACTTTGGGTGATGATCACGGAAATGTTGCATTACTGCAATACTTTTAAACTGTTAAAGTCGGGCCGGTTCCAAGAGTGCCCGCGAGATAATGAAACAAGACGGGTTGAACCCAAGGGTACCCGCGAGTGAAATTGTGGTGGAACGACAGGGTAGGTGGAGACCACCTAGGAGAGAGGTGGGCCTGGTCCTTGGTCGTAATCCGTGGATTACCAAGTCGGAGCGACAGGAATCCTGTTCGTCTCTACGAGTTACTAAAACACGCCTAATGGATTTGGGTATTTGATCTGAGTTGGCCGCTGGCCTATATGCACTACCACCACGCGGGATAATGGTTTAATGGGGCCCTCTACGTCGTACGTTCCTTCCAAAAGCGATCCAGATGTCATAGTTCAGAGATGCGGGCTGATTGTTGGGGTGAGCTGGTTACGTCTGTTGGTGTTTCCACAATCGTGCTTGGGCCCCGGCCAGGCTCGCAACGTGCAGGAGTGCAGAGGGCGATGGGCCCAAGACCCCTTCGCACTTAGGATTTAGACCGGCGTGATGACCTCTCTGGAGAGTCTAGGTTGGTCTATGGCGTGTCGATTACCCGAGGCCGGGTATTACCCAGCAAGTGTGTCCGGCCAGATGTAATTGATCATGCATGTTTGCGTGTATGATTAGTGCACGGTCGAGCAGGGGCGCCACATTGGAGGGGCAAATCCCATCTTGCTCGACCATGTCTCGCAGCATGGGTCTGGACAAGCCCGAAACATACCTTTATAACTACCCAGTTACGGAGTAGTGTTTGGTCGCCCCAAAGCAGGTCTGTCACCATCCAGAGTACATACGTCAGCTCAGGTCTTAGGACATAGAATGTATGTTGTACTAGAGACTCACAGATGACCTATCGCTGTGTCTCATAGTCGGGTCTGTCCGACTCGGACCTTATCTAGACTCGGACCTGACTATGTCGACTCCGACCAGATCCTTCCAAGTCCATATTATCCGGCTAGCATCCAATGCTACATGGCCAGTGAGACCGAGCCATCCACCGTGTCATATGCTAGTCTATTCAGCTGCGCGTCCACACAGCCCTTTTGACTAGGAACCTTTTAGGACAGTCATCATACAATGCACAGTCCCACAAACAAGTCACGTACTTGCTGATATACATCATTGATAATATCCAAGGACTATCTTTATTCATAAACACATAGGAAATATCATCATACATGATTGCCTCTAGGGCATATCTCCAACAAGACAAATGTACCGAAACAATAAGGATGCCATGCAAAAACAGTGCCGAAAGTCGTGGCAGGAAACACAAGATGCTCGTATTGAATTGCATCACAGTACACATGCGTGCCCAGAAACTAGTTTTTAAGCAATATCCATTGAGGCCCAGAACTAAGGACGTCAACAAGCTTGTCGAAGATAGTGACAACATAATAGTTCCTATAATTCCAAGAGCATGTGGGAACTCGACAAATTGCTATCTTCTCTAGACGATAGTCACCATGATCGTATTTGAACGTACGTAGAGTATCGGCGTGCTCAACCTCAGGGCCGTCTGAGATTTTTGGAAGTGGAATCTGGTGATGAGTGTACACATTCACAAGCTCCCACTCGCAGTTGTACCCAATATAAACAAGCCAATCTCCATTTGTGCCTGCCCAGGACTTACGCTGAATCGATGGCATCTTAACATCCCATGGATCACTATCAAGCAGCATCAACTTGCACAAGGCGAGCCTTCTATCGCCCCCGCACCAGCTAGCAGGGTCATAGCGAAGAATATAAGGGAGATCAAACCGCTCCTGAACCCTTGGGTTGTTTGTAATGATCTTATTTGTTGAGTCGAGAATGGCCTTGAACGAATCTGCCATGCTAGCCGCGGTGATGACGTCACACCGATCAATGACTTCCTCCACCATGTCATCTTTCATACCGGGGCAAGAATAACGGGGTCGGGGCCTGTGTCTTCCCTCCATCGAGAAAACGAACAATGGCAGAAGGAAGAGTCAAGGCAAATGGAGGGAGGAAGAGCGTTTGAAAGCAGTTCCAAATCGAGAGGGAAAGGCGAAGAGGTGGTGGACGGTTGCCACGGTATAGGAAGAGGCGAGTGGGGAGCGGACGGTTGCCACGGTATAGGACGAGGCGACCCAGCCTACATAGACGTCCATTCAGAAATTATACAAAAGGACTCGTCGTCTTCTCACTAACATGTTGGAATGGGACCACATGTCAACGAAACATGGTTTGTCATTTCTCGTGCAAAATGCGATCGGGCCGCATTGGCCCGAGGTGCCGCGTTATTTCTCAACTTTTTTTATGGCATGTCGTTCAATTTTGAAGCATAACTACATGTCATACCGATTTATTAGGCCGAGAATTTTAGGGGAGAGAAAAAGGGTGTTACATGCACGCTATCCATTGGGTACATGCACGCAGGAGAGAGAAAAAGTGCATGCATGGGAGAGAGATCGAAGAGATTAGCAATAAAATACCCATCGCCTTGGTCGTGTTGCTCTGGCTCGTGGGACTTGGAAACTCAGTCGGAGGTAGAATATTACTAAATGGTACTGTATCCAGAGAAAATATAAACTACTCTACCACTAGTAGAATAGTAATATATATAGGGAGGAGCTTCAGCGCTTGCTTGCTAGGGCTGCCCACTTGCTTCTCACACTATCACCCTCTCTAGATCTAATAAAGACGGTGGTGGCCACTCTCTCTCCCTCCTCACCGGTGGTCATAGATCCGGCCGGATCCTGTCCGCTGGGGAAGAGGAGGACGTGCACTGACAACAAGGTCGTCCTCTCAGACCTAGCGCCGGTGCGGGATGGCCTCCGTCCACAAGCTCGCTGCCGTAGTGTGGGCAGAGGGCGACGAACATGAGCGAAGCCACTTCCCGCCGACCCTCGGGTATGCTACCTCTTTTCGAACCATACCCTTGCTCTACTGCCCCATTTGCCCACGTCACTACATGTGGATCTTTTTCCACTGCCACATCTCCCCAAGTTAGTAGCCTCTGCTGGTCATGCAGATGAAAACCTTAATTTGCACTATGAAAGGAAAGCCTACTTCATGTAGACTAATCCATGTCTGGGTTGAATAAGGAAAGAAAGGGGGGAAAGTACTATAGAAGAGACTGGTATCGAACCTGCATCTTGGTTGAAAAGGAGGAAAGCAGTAGCTAAGGAACGAGTCTCTTGTCTCTTTGTTGAAAAAGGAAAGAAAGGCAGGACAATGCAAAAGAGAATGACCATGTCGATAGGTTTGTTGTCCTCACATAGGAAAAGGGTGGCTAAAGAGAAGAAAAATAGGACGTATCCAGATATGCTGCTTTGATATTTGTTGCTCTAGGCAACCATTCCTGCCTCACCACTCTATGCGTCTGTGGAGGTACATCGTACTGGGGCACCCACTGTCCCAATGGGCCTCTGATTACCCACAAGTATAGGGGATCAATCGTAGTCCTTTCGATAAGTAAGAGTGTCGAACCCAACGAGGAGCAGAAGGAAATGACAAGCGGTTTTCAGCAAGGTATTTTCTGCAAACACTGAAATTATCGGTAACGAGTAGTTTGATAGCAAGATAATTTGTAACAAGTGACGAGTAACAATAGTAACTAAGGTGCAGCAAGATAGCCCAATCCTTTTTGTTGCAAAGGACAGGCCAGAACAATCTCTTATAATAAACTAAGCGTTCTTGAGGACAGATGGGAATTTCATCTAGTCACTTTCATCATGTTGGTTTGATTCGCGTTCGCTACTTTGATAATTTGATATGTGGGTGGACCGGTGCTTGCGTTCTGTTCTTACTTGAACAAGCCTCCCACTTATGATTAACCCCTCTCGCAAGCATCCGCAACTATGAAAGAAGAATTAACATAAATCTAACCATAGCATTAAACATATGGATCCAAATCAGCCCCTTACGGAATAGTGCATAAACTAGGGTTTAAGCTTCTGTCACTCTAGCAACCCATCATCCAATTACTACTCCACAATACATTCCCTTAGGCCCAAAGATGGTGAAGTGTCATGTAGTCGACGTTCACATGACACCACTAAGAGAATCAACAACATACATATCATCAAAATATCGAACGAATACCAAATTCACATGATTACTTATGACAAGACTTCTCCCATGTCCTCAAGAACAAAAGTAACTACTCACACATCAAGTTCATGTCCAAGATCAGAGGGGTATTGAATAGCATAATGGATCTGAACATATAATCTTCCACCAAATAAACCAACTAGCATCAACTACAAGATGTAATCAACACTACTAGCAACCCACAGGTACCAATCTAAGGTTTTGGGACAAAGATTGAATACAAGAGATGAACTAGGGTTTGAGATGAGATGGTGCTATTGAAGATGTTGATGAAGATTGGTCCTCCCACGATGAGAGGATCATTGGTGATGTCGATGGCTTCGATTTCCCCCTCCCGGAGGGAAGTATCCCTGGCGGGATCGCTCCGCCGGAGAGCAAAAGTGCTCCTGCCAAGTTTCGCCTCGAGACGGCGGCGCTCCGTCCCGAAAGTATCCTCCATATTTTTCTAGGGCAAACAGGCTTATATACCAGAAAATGGGCACCGGAGGCTGGCCAGGGGCCCCACAAGCCACCAGGGCGCGCCTGGGGGGGGGGGGGGGGGGGGGGTTGCGCGCCCTGGTGCCTCGTGGGCACCTGGGTGGCCCCCTCTGGTATTTGTTTTCTCCAGTATTTTTTATTTATTCCAAAATAAATCTCCATGAGATTTCAGCTAATTTGGAGATGTGCAGAATAGGTATCTCTGACATAGCTTTTTCAGGTCCAGAATTCCAGCTGCCGGCAATCTCCCTCCTTATGTAAATCTTGCATATTAAGAGAGAAAAGGCATTAGAATTGTTCCACAAAGTGTTATATTGATTAAAAACACTACAAATAACAGTAGGAAAACATGATGCAAAATGGACGTATCAACTCCCCTAGACCTCGCTTGTCCTCAAGCGAAAGCCGATATCGATAATCATGTCCACATGTTTAGAGAGAGAGGTGTCGATAAAAACAAAATACGGGCATAATAGCATCATGATCATTATTATAACAGCAATATTCATTATCATAGAACTTCTCATGAGCAAGTAACAATTCATCACAACAATGAAGTATAAGACATAAACTTTCTTGAAAACTAACAAACTGTGTTCTCAGTCAACAATGCAATTGCAATTCATCATATTTTCAGGAAGGGTCTCATGTAGGAGCTTTTCAGCAAGTCCACATACTCAACCATCATTTAGTCTTCTATGATTGCTAACACTCACAACATATATATGGAGCAAAAAGTTTTAGCCAGACACATAGAAAGATAGGGGCTTATAATTTCACCTCCCAACTTATTCACCTTAAGGGTAATGTCAACAATAATAACTCATGATCACTCATATCCAACTGGATATATGTGCCTAGATCTTTCCCCGCCACATGATGCTTGCAAAAAGAGAAAAATAAAAAGAAGAATAGAGGAGAACACTACTGACTCTTGCATAAAAAGTAAATACATAAAAGTAAAAGATAGGCCCTTCATAGAGGGAAGCAGAGGTTGTCGTGCGCTTTTTGTTTGTTGGATGCACAAGCTCTTAATGCACAGGAACGTCACTTTATATTGCCCCTTGTGATAGCAACCTTTATTATGCAGTCCGTCGCTTTTATTTCTTTACCATCATAAGTTCGTACAAAGCTTATTTTCCCTTACAATAAAAGTTCATACATTTTTAGAGGCAATTTTTATTGCTTTTTGCACCGATGACAACTTACTTGAAGGATCTTATTCAATCCATAGGTAGATATAGTGGACTCTCATGTCATGAAACTGGGTTTAAGGGTTTTGGATGCACAAGTAGTATCTCTACTTGGTGCGGATTTTTGGCTAGCAAAGATATTGGGCAAGCACCACATGTTGGAGGATCTATGACAATATAACTTCTATGTGAATATAAGCAAACATAATTCATTACGTTGTCTTCCTTGTCCAACGTCAACAATTTGACATAAGATACTTAATGGGTGCTCACAATCATAAAAGATGTCCAAGATAGTGTATTTGCATGTGAATCTTCTCTTCCCTTATTAATTTTTTCATGAATTGCATCATTGACCAATGCTATGCTTGTTAACTTTCAATAAATTTTACCACTTATACTTTTTTTATGTGATGTCATTACTTTCCATTAGATTAGCATATGATCTTTTTCATTATTTTCATTGCTAGGATTGAAACAAAAAAGTAAAGAAGCGAAAACTCAAACTACTCTTTATTATATAACTCTCAACTCGATTACATAGATAGATAGATAGATCACGAAACTAGCACTCGAAAATAGATCATACTAAACTTTTATTAAACTAAATCCCGAAATAACTAAGGATCGAACTAAAAATAGGTAAAGATAATAAAAGTGATGGTGATACGATACCGGGGCACCTCCCCCAAGCTTGGCAGAACCCAAGGGGAGTGCCCATACCCATGTACTCAAGTTTCTTTCTTCGGTGATGATGGTGATGATGAAGTGGTGGGCTTGTTCTTCAGCTTAAGCAGAAACTCCAATTTACGGTTGATACTCCGAAGGGCGATGTTTTGCTCCTCCAACAAAATAACCTCACGAGTGAGAGATATATTCTGAGCACAAATTGTTTCAAAGACTCTTAGGGCTTCAATTACAGATGGGGAGAGATGATCATATAAGGGTTGAAGGATATCTCCCTTCTCCGCGGTCTCCTCCATGGGAACGGCCTGCCCTTCTTCTGGAGCCTGGGCTGCCGCAACCTCCTCGACCTTGTCCTCCTTGACATTGTCTTCCTCTCCCGACGACAACTCATAGTAAACCTCGTTGTAGGGGCGTTTTCCCGGCGATGGTTGCACAATACGGTGCTTGGCACAGAGCCTTTGGGGGGCCATGGAGATCTAAATCTGTCAGAAAAATAGCACGAAACAAGAACAGAGGATATTTCTATGATACGGTGGTTAAAACACCCGTGAGTATATATAAAGAATTTTTATCTTGCAAAACAAGAATTCCAGAAGAAAACGGAGTCGGGAAGGCTCACGAGGGGCCCACGAGCCACCAGGGCGCGCCTGGGGGAGTGGCGCGCCCTGGTGCCTCGTGTGCACCTCGTGGGTCCCCTCGGCTGTTTCTCATTTTTGTATTTTTTCTAATATTCCAAAACTGATAGAAAGTATTTTTATGGAATTTTTGGAGTCGGTTTACTTGACGTATCACGTATCTCTTCATTTTCAGGGTTCTGGAGTGTTCTGGAAGGTCTCTCTTATGTGTTCTTCCAGTGTAATTGTTTCAATAATATTAGTTTCAACATTAATGGGGGTACCTGAGATATAATGTTTGATTCTTTGACCATTCACCACTCTCGGATTGGTGCCTTCGGCGTTATTGATCTTAATGGCTCCAGAGCGATAAACTTCCTCGATGATATACGGTCCTTCCCATTTAGAGAGAAGTTTTCCTACAAAAAATCTAAAATGAGAATTGTACAATAGAACACACTCACCCACTCTGAATTCCCATTTTTGAATTCTTTTATCATGCCATCTTTTAACTTTTTCTTTAAATAATTTGGCATTTTCATAAGCTAGGGTTCTCCATTCATCTAGCGAGCTAATATCAAATTGTTGGGGAACGTTGCATGGAAAACAAAAAAAATTCTACGCACACGCAAGATCTATCCATGGAGATGCATAGCTACGAGAGGGGGAGTGTGTCTACGTACCCTCGTAGACCGTAAGCGGAAGCGTTAGAACAACGCGGTTGATGTCGTCGAACAACTTCACGATCCAACCGACCGAGCACCGAACGTACGGCACCTCCGCGTTCAGCACACGTTTAGCTCGGTGACGTCCTCAACTTCTTGATCCAGCAAGACGGCGAGGTAGTGGATGAGTTCCGGCAGCACGACGGCGTGGTGACAGTGATGGTGATGCTATCTCCGCAGGGCTTCGCCCAAGCACTGCGAAAATATGACCGAGGGACGGAACTGTGGAGGGGGGCGCCGCACACGGCTAAGACAATGTTGTCGCTTGTTTGGGGCGCCCCCTCTCCTTTATTTATATATGTGTAGGGGCTTGGAGTAGAAGGACTAGTGCCATGTGAACAGTACCACGTGAACAGTACCATGTGAATAGTACACACGTGCACTTGGACTCCAAAGTCCAATCCTATTCCTACTAGGACTCTCCTTTTTTCCTTCCCTAGCTGCGTGGGCTTTTGAGGACTTGGTGCGCCTGGCCCAATAAGGCCAGGGCGCCTCCCCTTAGCCCATGCCAGCCCTTGGGACGTGGTGGACCCAGTTGTGGACTTCCGGACCCCTCCGAAATCCTCCGGAACCTTCTGGAAGCTTCCCGGTACAATACCGAAAAAACTGCACCTTTCTCCGAAACCCAAAATATGACTTCTCATATATAAATCTTTACCTCTCGACCATTCCGAGACTCCTCGTGACATCCGGGATCTCATCCGGGACTCCGAACAACATTCGGTTACCAATTCACATAACTCATATAACACTATATCGTCAACGAACGTTAAGCGTGCGGACCCTACGGGTTCGGGAATGATGTAGACATGACCGAGATGCCTCTCCGGTCAATAATCAATAGCGGAACCTGGATGCCCATATTGGTTCCTACATATTCCACGAAGATCTTATCGGTCGAACTGCAATGACAACATACGTAATTCCCTTTGTCCGTCGGTATGTTACTTGCCCGAGATCCGATCGTCGGTATCTCCATACCTAGTTCAATATCATTACCGGCAAGTATCTTTACTCGTTCCGTAATACATCATCCCGTAACTAACTCCTTAGTCACTTTGCTTGCAAGCTTCTTATGATGTGCATTACCGAGAGGGCCCAGAGATACCTCTCCGAAACACGGAGTGACAAATCCCAGTCTCGATCCATGCCAACTCAACAGACACCTTCGGAGATACCTGTAGAGCATCTTTATGATCACCCAGTTACGTTGTGACATTTGATAGCACACAAGGTATTCCTCCGGTATCCGGGAGTTGCATGATCTCATGGTCGGAGGAACATGCATTTGACATTCAAGAAAGCAGTAGCAATAAACAGAACGATCATATGCTAAGCTAACAGATGGGTCTTGTCCATCACATCATTCTCCTAATGATGTGATCCCGTTATCAAATGACAACTCATGTCTATGGTTAGGAAACCTTAACCATCTTTGATCAACGAACTAGTCTAGTAGAGGCTCACTAGGGACACGGTATTTGTTTATGTATTCACACATGTATTTTAAGTTTCCGGTCAATACAATTCTAGCATGAATAATAAACCTTTATCATGAACAAGGAAATATAAAATAATAACAACTTTATTATTGCCTCTAGGGCATATTTCCATCAATCTCCCACTTGCACTAGAGTCAATAATCTAGTTCACATCTCCATGTGATTAACACCCAAGAGTTCACTAGAGTCAATAATCTAGTTCACATCACCATTTGATTAACACTCAAAGAGTTCTAAGGTGTGATCATGTTTTGCTCGTGAGAGAGAATTTTAGTCAATGGGTCTGCAATATTCAGACCCATGTGTGCTTTGCAAATCCTTATGTCATACTGTAGATGCTGCTATCACGCTTTACTTGGAGCTATTCCAAATGACTGCTCCATTATACGTATCCGGTTTGCTACTCAGAGATATCCAGATTGGTGTCAAAGCTTGCATCGACGTAACCCTTTACGACGAACTCTTTATCACCTCCATAATCGAGATACATTTCCTTAGTCCTTTAGTTACTAAGGATAATTTTGACCGCTGTCCAGTGATCCACTCCTGGATCACTCTTGTACCCCCTTTGCCAGACACGTGGCAAGGCACACATTAGGTGTGGTACACAGCATGGCATACATTATAGAACCTATGGCTGAGGCATAGGGAATGACTATCATTCTCTCTCTATCTTCTGCCGTGGTCGAGCTTTGAGTCTTACTCAACTTTACACCTTACAATACAGGCAAGAACTCCTTCTTTGACTGATGAACTCCTTCAAAATCTTGTCAAGGTATGTACTCATTGAAAGTCTTATCAAGCGTCTTGATCTATCTCTATAGATCTTGATGCCCAATATATAAGCAGCTTCACCGAGGTCTTTCATTCAAGTATCCTTTTATGCCATCCAGAAATTCTATATCATTTCCAATCAACAATATGTCATCCACATATAATATTAGAAATGCTACAGAGCTCCCACTCACTTTCTTGTAAATACAGGCTTCACCGTAAGTCTGTACAAAACCATATGCTTTGATCACCTCATCAAAGTGTATATTCCAACTCCGAGATGCTTGCACCAGTCCATAGATGGATCGCTGGAGCTTGCACACTTTGTTAGCACCCTTAGGATCGACAAAACCTTCTGGTTGCATCATATGCAACTCTTCTTTGAGAAAACCATTAAGGAATGCAGTTTTGACATCCATTTGCCAGATCATAAAATGCGGCAATTGCTAACATGATTCGGACAGACTTAAGCATTGCTACGGGTGAGAAAGTCTCATCGTAGTCAACCCCTTGAACTTGTCGAAAACCTTTCGCGACAAGTCGAGCTTTGTAGACAGTGATATTACCATCAGCGTTTGTCTTCCTCTTAAAAATCCATTTATTCTCAATGGCTTGCCGATCATCGGGCAAGTCCACCAAAGTCCATACTTTGTTCTCATACATGGATCCTATCTCAGATTTCATGGCCTCAAGCCATTTGTCGGAATCTGGGCTCATCATAGCTTCTTCATAGTTCGTAGGTTCGCCGTTGTCTAACAACATGACTTCCAGAATAGGATTACCGTACCACTCTGGTGCAGAACGTACTCTGGTCGACCTACGAGGTTCAGTAGTAACTTGATCTGAAGTTTCATGATCTTCACCATTATCTTCCTCTCTTATTGGTGTAGGCATCACGGGAACGGTTTTCTCTGATGAGCTACTTTCCAATTCGAGAGAAGGTACAATTACCTCATCAAGTTCTACTTTCCTCCCACTCACTTCTTTCGAGAGAAACTCCTTCTCTAGAAAGGACCCATTCTTGGCAACAAAGACCTTGCCTTCGGATCTGTGGTAGAAGGTGTACCCAGTTGTTTCTTTAGGGTATCCTATGAAGACGCACTTCTCCGCTTTGGGTTCGAGCTTATCAGGTTGAAGCTTTTTCACATAAGCATCGCATCTCCAAACTTTAAAAAACGACAGCTTAGGTTTCTTGCCAAACCACAGTTCATACGGTGTCGTCTCAACGGATTTAGATGGTGCCCTATTTAACGTGAATGCAGCTGTCTCTAATGCATAACCCCAAAACGATAGTGACAAATCGGTAAGAGACATCATAGAACGCACCATATCCAATAAAGTACGGTTATGACGTTCAGACACACCATTACGCCGTGGTGTTCCAGGTGGCGTGAGTTGTGAAACAATTCCACATTTTCTTAAATGAAGGCCAAACTCGTAACTCAAATATTCGCCTCCGCGATCGGATCGTAGAAACTTTATTTGCTTGTTACGATGATTCTCTACTTCACTCTGAAATTCTTTGAACTTTTCAAATGTTTCAGACTTGCGTTTCATCAAGTAGATATACCCATACCTACTCAAATCATCTGTGAAGGTTAGAAAATAACGATACCCGCCGCGTGCTTCAACATTCATCGGACCGCATACATCGGTATGTATTATTTCCAACAAATCAGTAGCTCGCTCCATTGTTCCGGAGAATGGAGTTTTAGTCATCTTGCCCATGAGGCATGGTTCGCAAGCATCAAATGATTCATAATCAAGAGATTCCAAAAGTCCATCAGCATGGAGTTTCTTCATGCGCTTTACACCAATATGACCTAAACGGCAGTGCCACAAGTATGTTGCACTATCATTATCAACTTTGCATCTTTTGGCATCAATATTATGAATATGTGTATCACTACGATCGAGATTCAACAAGAATAAACCATTCACAAGGGTGCATGATCACGAGGGATATTATTCATATAAACAGAATAACCATTATTCTCTGACTTAAATGAATAACCGTCTTGCAATAAACAATATCCAGATATAATGTTTTATGCTCAACGCAAGCACCAAATAACCAATATTTAGGTTTAATACTAATCCTAAAGGTATTACGAGCGTGTCGATATTGATCATATCAATCTTGGAGACACTTCCAACACATATCGTCACCTCGCCCTCAGCTAGTCTCCGTTACTCTACAGCTCCTGCTTCAAGTTACTAATATTAGCAACTGAATCGGTATCAAATACCCAGACGCTGCTACGAGCACTAGTGAGGTACATATCAATAACATGTATATCAAATATACCTTTGTTCACTTTGCCATCCTTCTTATCCGCCAAATACTTGGGGCAGTTCCGCTTCCAGTGACCAGTTCCTTTGCAGCAGAAGCACTCAGTTTCAGGCTTGGGTCCAACTTTGGGTTTCTTCGTGGGAGCGGCAGCTTGCTTGCCATTCTTCTTGAAGTTCCCCTTCTTTCCCTTGCCCTTTTTCTTGAAACTAGTGGTCTTGTTAACCATCAACACTTGATGCTCCTTCTTGATTTCTACCTCCGCCGATTTCAGCATCGCGAAGAGCTCGGGAATTGTCTTCTCCATCCCTTGCATATTATAGTTCATCACGAAGCCTTTATAGCTTGGTGGCAGTGACTAAAGAACTCTGTCAATAACACTCTCAACTGGAAGATCAATTCCCAGCTGAGTCAAGTGGTTGTGGTATCCAGACATTCTGAGTATGTGTTCACTAACAGAACTGTTCTCCTCCATCTTACAGCTGAAGAACTTGTTGGAGACTTCATATCTCTCAACCCGGGCATTAGCTTGAAATATCAATTTTAGCTCCTGGAACATCTCATATGCTCCATGGCGTTCAAAATGCTTTTGTAGTCCCGGTTCTAAGCTGTAGAGCATGGCATACTGAACTATCGAGTAGTCATCAGATCGAGCCTGCCAGGCGTTCACAACGTCTGCAGCAGCTCCTGCAGCAGGTCCATCACCTAGCAGTGCATCAAGGACATAATCCTTCTGTGCAGCAATGAGGATAATCCTCAAGTTACGGACCCAGTCCGTGTAATTTCTACCATCATCTTTCAACTAAGCTTTCTCTAGGAACGTATCAAAAACAGGGGAGCTACAACGCGAGCTATTGATCTACAACATAATTTGCAAAGACTATCAGGACTAAGTTCATGATAAATTAAGTTCAGTTAATCAAATTACTAATGAACTCCCACTTAAATTAACATCCCTCAAGTTAACTAAGTGATACATGATCCAAATCAACTAGCCCATGTCCGATCATCACGTGAGATGGGATAGTCATCAATGGTGAACATCTCCATGTTGATCATATCTACTATATGACTCATGTTCGACCTTTTGGTCTCCAATGTTCCGAGACCATGTCTGTACATGCTAGGCTCGTCAAGTTTAACCCAAGTATTCTGCTTGTGTAAAACTGGCTTACACCCATTGTATGTGCACGTAGAATCTATCACACCCGATCATCACGAGGTGCTTCGAAACGACGAACTTTAGCAACGGTGCATACTCGGGGAGAACACTTTTATCTTGAAATTTAGTGAAGGGATCATCTTATAATGCTACCGTCGTTCTAAGCAAAATAAGATGCATAAAGGATAAACATCACATGCAATCAAAATATGTGACATGATATGGCCATCATCATCTTGTGCTTTTGATATCCATCTCCAAAGCATCGTCATGATCTCCATCGTCACCGGCTCGACACCTTGATCTCCATCGTTGCGTCGTGGTCGTCTCGCCAACTATTGCTTCTACAACTATTGCTAACGCATAGCGATAAAGTAAAGCAATTACATGGCGCTTGCATTTCATACAATAAAGAGACAACCATAAGGCTCCTGCCGGTTGCCGATAAATTACAAAACATGATCATCTCATACAATAACGTATATCACATCATGTCTTGACCATATCACATCACAGCATACCCTGCAAAAACAAGTTAGACGTCCTCTACTTTGTTGTTGCAAGTTTTACGTGGCTGCTACGGGCATCTAGCAAGAACCGTTCTTACCTACGGCACAAAACCACAATGGTGATTTATCAAGTTTGCTATTTTAACCTTCAACAAGGACCGGCCGCAGTCAAATTTGATTCAACTAAAGTAGGAGAAACAGACACCCGCCAGCCACCTTTATGCAAAACAAGTTGCATGTCTGTCGGTGGAACCGGTCTCATGTACGTGGACATGTAAGGTTGGTCTGGGCAGCTTCATCTTACAATACCGCCGAATCAAAATAAGACGTTGGTGGTAAGCAGTATGACGATCACCGCCCACAACTCTTTGTGTTCTACTCGTGCATATCATCTACGCACAGACCTGGCTCATGATGCCACTGTTGGGGAACGTTGCATGGAAAACAAAAAAAAAAATTATACGCACACGCAAGATCTATCCATGGAGATGCATAGCTACGAGAGGGGGAGTGTGTCTACGTACCCTCGTAGACCGTAAGCAGAAGCGTTAGAACAACGCGGTTGATGTCGTCGAACAACTTCACGATCCAACCGACCGAGCACCGAACGTACGGCACCTCCGCGTTCAGCACACGTTCAGCTCGGTGACGTCCTCGACTTCTTGATCCAGCAAGACGGCGAGGTAGTGGATGAGTTCCGGCAGCATGACGGCGTGGTGACGGTGATGGTGATGCTATCTCCACAGGGCTTCGCCCAAGCACTGCAAAAATATGACCGAGGGACGGAACTGTGGAGGGGGGCGCCGCACACGGCTAAGACAATGTTGTCGCTTGTATGGGGCGCCCTCTCTCCTCTATTTATATATGTGTAGGGGCTTGGAGTAGAAGGAATAGTGCCACGTGAACAGTACCACGTGAATAGTACCACGTGAACAAAACCACGTGAATAGTACACACGTGGACTTGGACTCCAAAGTCCAATCCTATTCCTACTAGGACTCTTCTTTTTTCCTTCCCTAGCTGCATGGGCTTTTGAGGACATGGTGCGCCTGGCCCAATAAGGCCAGGGCGCCTCCCCTTAGCCCATGCCAGCCCTTGGGACGTGGTGGACCCACTTGTGGACTTCCGAACCCCTCCGGAATCCTCCGGAACCTTCTGGAAGCTTCCCGGTACAATACCGAAAAAACTGCACCTTTTTTCGAAACCCAAAATATGACTTCCCATATATAAATCTTTACCTGTCGACCATTCTGAGACTCCTCGTGACGTCCGGGATCTCATCCGGGACTCCGAACAACATTCGGTTACCAATTCACATAACTCATATAACACTATATCGTCAACGAACGTTAAGCGTGCGGACCCTACGGGTTCGGGAATGATGTAGACATGACCGAGACGCCTCTCCGGTCAATAATCAATAGCAGAACCTGGATGCCCATATTGGTTCCCACATATTCCACGAAGATCTTATCGGTCGAACCGCAATGACAACATACGTAATTCCCTTTGTCCGTCGGTATGTTACTTGCCCGAGATTCGATCGTCGGTATCTCCATACCTAGTTCAATATCGTTACCGGCAAGTCTCTTTACTCGTTCCGTAATACATCATCCCATAACTAACTCCTTAGTCACTTTGCTTGCAAGCTTCTTATGATATGCATTACCGAGAGGGCACAGAGATACCTCTCCGAAACACGGAGTGAAAAATCCTAGTCTCGATCCATGCCAACTCAACAGACACCTTCGGAGATACCTGTAGAGCATCTTTATGATCACCCAGTTACGTTGTGACGTTTGATAGCACACAAGGTATTCCTCCGGTATCCGGGAGTTGCATGATCTCATGGTCGGAGGAACGTGTATTTGACATTCAAGAAAGCAGTAGCAATAAACAGAACGATCATATGCTAAGCTAACAGATGGGTCTTGTCCATCACATCATTCTCCTAATGTGAACCACCATCAGTCATTAAATAAAATGTGAACCACCATCAGTCATTAAATATCTAGGGACTCCGAACCTCGGGAAAATAACTTCTTTAAGCATTTTAATAGAAGTGTTATGATCAGCACTACTAGTTGGAATAGCTTCTACCCACTTAGTAACGTAATCAACAACAACTAAAATATGTGTATACCCGTTAGAGGAAGGAAAAGGTCCCATATAATCAAATCCCCAAACATCAAATGGTTCAATAACAAGTGAATAATTCATAAGCATTTCCTGACGTCTACTAATATTACCAATTCTTGGCCATTCATCACAAGATAAGACAAACTTATGAGCATCCTTGAAAAGAGTAGGCCAATAGAAACAAGATTGTAGTACCTTATGTGCAGTTCTGTCTCCCACATGGTGTCCTCCGTAAGCCTCGGAATGGCACTTCCGTAGGATTTGTTCATGTTCATGCTCAGGTATACAATGTCTAATAATACCATCTACTCCCTCCTTATAAAGATGTGGGTCATCCCAGAAGTAATGTCTTAAATCAAAGAAGAACTTTTTCTTTTGTTGGTATGTGAAACTAGGTGGTATAAATTTAGCAACAATATAATTAGCATAGTCTGCATACCAAGGAGTATTACGAGAAGCATTTATGACAGCTAATTGCTCATCAGAAAAACTATCATCAATAGGCAGTGGGTCATCAAGAATATTTTCCAACCTAGACAAGTTATCAGCTACGGGGTTCTCAGCTCCCTTTCTATCAGTAATATGCAAGTCAAATTCTTGTAGCAATAGAACCCACCTAATGAGTCTAGGTTTAGCATCTTTCTTTTCCATAAGGTATTTAATAGCAGCATGATCGGCGTGAACAATTACTTTAGAATCAACTATGTAAGATCTGATTTATCACATGCAAACACAACTGCTAGAAATTCTTTCTCAGTAGTAGCATAATTTCTTTGAGCACTGTCTAGAGTTTTACTAGCATGATGGATAAAATTTAATTTCTTATCAACTCTTTGTCCTAGAACAGCACCAACAGCATAATCACTAGCATCACACATAATTTCAAAAGGCAAGTTCCAATCAGGTGGTTGAACAATAGGTGCAGAGGTTAAGGCTTTCTTAAGTGTTTCAAAGGCTTCTACACAATCATCATCAAAAACAAAGGGAACATCCTTTTGCAAGAGATTAGTAAGAGGCCTAGAAATTTTAGAGAAGTCTTTAATAAACCTTCTATAGAAACCAGCATGACCAAGGAAACTTCTTATACCTTTAATATCTTTAGGACATGGCATTTTCTCAATTGCATCAACTTTAGCCTTATCTACTTCAATACCTCGTTCAGAAATTTTATGCCCCAGGACAATACCTTCATTCACCATAAAGTGGCACTTCTCCCAATTCAAGACAACATTAGTTTGTTCACATCTCTGCAAAACTCGATCAAGGTTGCTTAAGCAATCATCAAAGGAAGTTCCGTAAACGGAAAAATCATCCATGAAAACCTCAACAATCTTTTCACAAAAGTCAGAGAATATAGCAGTCATACATCTTTGAAAGGTAGCAGGTGCATTACATAAACCAGAAGGCATACGTCTATAAGCATAAGTTCCAAAAGGACAAGTAAAGGTGGTTTTCTCTTGGTCGGCTTGTGATACAGGTATTTGAGAGAAACCAGAATATCCATCAAGAAAGCAAAAGTGTGTATGCTTGGACAATCTTTCTAGCATTTGATCAATAAAAGGTAAGGGGTAATGATCTTTTCTAGTGGCTTTGTTTAATTTTCTAAAATCAATTACCATCCTATAACCAGTTACAATTCTTTGTGGAATGAGTTCATTTTTATCATTAGGAACAACAGTGATGCCTCCTTTCTTAGGGACACAATGAACGGGACTTACCCATCTACTATCAGCTATGGGATAAATTATACCTGCTTCCAGAAGCTTTAATATTTCAGTTCTTACCACCTCCTTCATCTTAGGATTTAATCGTCGTTGGTGGTCGACAACTGGTTTAGCATCAGGCTCCATATTAATTTTGTGCTGACATAGAGTGGGACTAATGCCCTTAAGATCATCAAGAGTATATCCAATAGCAGCACGGTGCTTCCTCAGAGTTTTCAGTAATCTCTTTTCTTCATGCTCTGAAAGGTTAGCACTAATAATAACAGGATAAATCTTCTTTTCATCAAGATAAGCATATTTCAGTGTATCAGGCAATTGTTTCAATTCAAATACAAGGTCACCCTTAGGTGGAGGAGGACCTCCAAGAGTTTCAACAGGCAAATTGTGTTTAAGGATAGGTGGTTGATCAAAGAACATTTTATCTATTTCATTTCTTTCATTCATGTGCATATCATTTTCATGGTCTAGCAAATATTGTTCTAACGGATCAGTTGGAGGTACGGCAATAGAAGCAAGACCAATAATTTCATCTTTTCTAGGCAATTCTTTATCATGAGGTTGTCTACGAAACTTAGAGAAATTAAACTCATGAGACATCTCACCAAAATTAACACTAACAATTTCTTTAGTGCAATCAATCTTAGCATTAATAGTATTCAGAAAAGATCTACCAAATATAATTGGACAAAAGTCATCTTGTGGTGATCCAAGAACAAGGAAATCAGTAGGGTGTTTGATCTTACCACACAAGACTTCAACATCTCTAACAATTCCAAGCGGTGAAATAGTATCTCTATTTGCAAGCTTAATAGTAACATCAATATCTTCAATCTCAACAGGTGCAATATCATTCATAATTTCTTGATAGAGAGTAAACGGAATAGCACTCACACTAGCACCCGAATCACATAAACCATGATAACATTGATCTCCAATTTTAACAAAAATAACAGGCATGCCAACTACAGGTTTATTCTTATCTTTAGGATCGGGCTTAGCAATTCTAGTAGCCTCATCACAGAAGTAAATAACATGCCCATCTATATTATCGACCAAGAGATCTTTAACCATAGAAACATTAGGTTCAACTTAAATTTGTTCAGAGGGTCTAGGTGCTCTAATATTACTTTTGTTAACCACAGTTGAGACTTTAGCATGTTCCTTAATCCTTACAGGAAAAGGAGGTTTCTCAATATAAGCAGTAGGCACAACTGGATCAACATTGTAAACAATTATTTCTTCTTCCTTAACCTTAATAGGTTCTTCTTTTAATTCTATAGGTGGATGATATTTAAACCATTTCTCTTTAGGGAGATCAACATGAGTAGCAAATGATTCACAAAAGGAAGCTACTATCTCAGAGTCAAGTCCATATTTAGTGCTAAACTTATGAAAAGCATCGGTATCCATAAAAGATTTAACACAATCGAACTCAAGTATTATACCTGAATCATTACCTTTGTCGATTTCCCAATCTTCATAATTGCGTTTAATTCTTTCAAGAAGATCCCATCTGGATTCAATAGTGTAGGATCGAAAGTATGTCTAGAGGGGGGGTGATTAGACTACTTGACCAAATAAAACCTAACCTTTTCCCAGATTTTAATTGTGGGCAGATTTTAGCAATAGTACATGTCAAGCATCACCCTACACATGCAATTTTAAGAGTATAGCAGCGGAAAGTAGATAATTGAATATGTAAGTAAAGGAGGGGATCGGAGATTTCAAACGCAATGAAGACACGGTGGTTTTTGGCATGGTTCCGATAGGTGGTGCTATCGTACGTCCACATTGATGGAGACTTCAACCCACGAAGGGTAACGGCTGCGCGAGTCCACGGAGGGCTCCACCCACGAAGGGTCCACGAAGAAGCAACCTTGTCTATTCCACCATGGCTTATGTCCACGAAGGACTAGCCTCACTCGGGGTAGATCTTCACGAAGTAGGCGATCTCCTTGCCCTTACAAATTGCTTGGTTCAACTCCACATCATGTTGGAGGCTCCCAAGTGACACCTAACCAATCTAGGAGACACGACTCTCCAAAAGGTAATAGACGGTGTGTTGTTGATGAACTCCTTGCTCTTGTGCTTCAAATGATAGTCTTCTCAGCACTCAAACAACTCCTCACAGATTTGGCTATGGTGGAAGAGGGATTTGAGTGGAAAGCAACTTGGGAAAGGCTAGAATCAAGATACAAATGGTAGGAATGGAATAGCTTGATCTCAACACATGAGTAGGTGGTTCTCTCTCAGAAAATGTATGGTGGAAGTGTAGGCACGTTCTGATGGCTCTCCTTACTGAGAAGGAGGTGGTGGAGGGGTATATATAGCCTCCACACAAAATCCAACCATTACACACTTTTGACCCAACTCGGTGGCACCGAAACGATCATCTCGGTAGCACCGAACTGTGTAAAAGATATA
Organism: Elymus sibiricus; assembly: GCA_039707655.1. Classification (NCBI taxonomy): domain Eukaryota; kingdom Viridiplantae; phylum Streptophyta; class Magnoliopsida; order Poales; family Poaceae; genus Elymus; species Elymus sibiricus. The sequence continues at coordinate 223,599,426 of CM077670.1, read as the reverse complement.
AACTTTAGGAATCTCGGTGGGACCGATACGAACAACTCGGATGGACCGAAGTGCAATGGCTAGGGCAGACCTCATCTCGGTGGCACCGATTGCATCAACTCGGTAGGACCGAAGTGAAGCAATAAGGCAACAGAGGGTTGGCAAGCCATCTCGGTGAGACCGATTTGCAAAACTTGGTGAGACCGAAGTAAGTGCAAACGATTACAGAGAGTTGGCAAGGCCATCTCGGTGAGACCGAGATCCATTTCGGTGGATCCGATTTGTTAGGGTTTTGGCAGTGGCTAAGTCTTGGATGAACTCGGTGGGGCCGGATAGAGAATTTCGGTGGGGCCGAGTTGGAATGTAGGTTTTGGACATATTTGGGTAGAGAGAGTGGTTGAGGGTTTAGGAGTACTATCACTAAGCACTTGAGCAAAAAGATCATTAAGCAACACCTCATCCCCTTTTAATAGTATTGGCTTTCCTATGGACTCAATGTGATCTTGGATCACTAAACCAAAAATGTAGAGTCTTGAGCTTTTGCCAATCCTTGTCCTTAGCATTTTGAGGGGTCCACGTCTCTAGTCCATGCCATGCCAATCATTGAACATCCTGAAATCTTTCACTTGAATGGACATTAGTTCAATGAGATATATGTTGTTATGAATTACCAAAACCACCAAGGGAGCAAATGTGCTTTCAATCTCCCCCTTTTTGGTAATTGATTACAACATATAGATCAAAGCTTCAACAAATGATTAAATGAATGAAATACATCGCCGCTTTGAGAAGTATGTGATAAGCAAGAGCTCCCCCTAAATTTGTGCATTATTAAATATTTGCGTTTGAATGCAAATGCACAATCGATTAGGCTCATGGGTCACTCTTCCATGTCACATACAACTTGGTGGAGCGCGCAAAATGATATGAGAAGAATAGCAAGCACGCATCACCAACACAAAAGAATGATCATACATGATAATGAGCATAGATCATTACAATAAGCATAGTATGACCATCACAAGCATAAACGATAGAATATCTCACAGACACTGTAGCAAGCACACACATCAAACAAAGTATCAACGAGCAAGCAAGTAGCAAAAGAACTCGAGCAAATCAAAGCAGAACACTCTCTCTCGAAACCTATGATCTATACAAATTCTCCCCCTTTGGCAACAAGTACCAAAAAGATCGAATTGTATAGGACTAGTCGGCACTCTAAGCACGATCCTCCGAAGCTCCTGAAGGTGATCTTCTGCTGGCCGCTCCGGTGTGCGTAGACGGCGTGGAGACGAGAGCATCTGCGAAGGCTTCTACAGATGTCTGTGGGGCTGGTGGAGTGGATACCTGAGGTGGCACTGTGGCAGTAGCAGCTGGTGCAGATACTGTGGTCCGTGGATCCACAACTGGTATTGCAGCAGACCTGGCTGCCCTAGGCACTGTCTGAAAACGCTCTGTGGTTGGTCTGTCATCTCCACTGTCATCTGATGGGGCTGTCTTGACAGCATCCACATCACTCTGCAGCTGCTCTACTGTAGTCTGAATCTCTGTCACCTTGACATCCAAATCATGAAATTTAGTCTCAATAATCCGCTCAAAACTAGCATGGGTCTGGGTGAGGTTGGCCAAACTCCGCTCAATCCTCAGAGTGGCTTCAAGAAGATATGTCATTTGATCCTTGGGTGTCTTGAGATTGGCAATTTGAGCATTTGGAGTTGATGCCTCCTGAGCTGCTTTTGCTTCTTTGGCTTTGCGGATCTTCTCTTGGGCTTGTGCTGAAGTGGGATGCGAAGGATCCATCACAATCACATTGTTCTCAAACTCTGGACGGAGTGGTAAGTGCTCTCGATCAAGAAGGTATGTGCTGGTTCCAACCTTGGAATTGATCAATAGCTGAATGTGTGGGGCATATCCGCACGATCTCTTCTGATCAGCTGCAGTTCTCTTGATAGTTTCCACTATCAGGCTCATCACCTTGAATTTCTGAGATGTATCAAACAAATGCAGCAAATTGATGGAGTGGCCACGAATCATTTTGTCATCTCCTGACTTGGGTAGCAGAGTGTACCGCAATATGGTGTTCGTGGTGGCCAGTCCTGGGAACAGATGCTTCACTGATCCAAGTTTGTGAGTCTCAATGTCCTCCTGGGGAATAGCTGTGTACATGTTCTTCATGGAGTTGTGATCCATCTTGAGCTTGGCATAAACATCATAATCATCATCCTCTTCCTTGGGTGCACCAAGAAGACTTGCCCACTCAGAGATGGTTGACTGATACCTGATACCTTTAGTCATCCACACTATTCTGCCATCTGGATAGAAGTGAGCAGTAGAGTAGAATTGCATGACCATCTCATCATTCCACTTGGTCAACTTCTTTCCAACAAACTCGTCAACTCCTGCAATTCTGAAGTTTTCATGGACGTGGGGAAAATAGTCCTCGTTCTCATCAATGTATTCCAAGTCCACCCATCTCATGTCACTGACTATGGGCTTCTTATCAAGCAAAACCGTCTCATAAAAGTCTTGTTGTTCTCGAGTGTGAAAGCGATAGTCACAAGCTATTTTCCTCCTTATAGCATAAGGATCTGATGTCCTCCATTGACGCAGTCCTTTATCCTTCCTCAGCATCATGTTCTCCGCAACTGGGTGTGCATTGTCATGGTCTGGAATCTTAGGCTTCAACTTTCTGAGCACTAGTGGCTCTTCATCAACATTTGACTCAGGCACTGGGGCCTTGTTCTTCTCAGCAGTTGATATGTTCCTGGTTGACCTCTTGGGTGCAGGTGCCTTTGGTTTGGACTTGGGGGGTGCAGCAGTCTTGATTGCATCAGACATGAGGTTCTGAGCTTTTGCAGGGGGTGCAGTGGCTGCTGGCTCTTCCTCTTCTTCCTCCTCATCAATCATCATGGAGGGTCTTCCAATCACACGGGCAGTAGTTTTCCTTACTCGCTTCTTCTTGCCACTTGCAGCTGGTTCAGAGTCACTAGGCTCTTCAAGAGTGAATTGCATAGTCTACTTTGGCACTTTCCTCACGGCAGTTTTATCTTTGACAGCTGATGGTTTGGTGCTATACTCCTTAGCAAGCACGACTCTCTTTTTCTTGGTTGCAGCTTCACTTGCAACAAAATCTTCATCCTCACTGTCTGAGGTTTTCTTCTTCCTTGTTCTGGTTGCAGCTTTAGGAAGATCTGGAGAGCTCCTCTCTCCCTCATAGAAACTTTTTGCAGGGCTTGACCCTTCACTCATTTCTGCATGCTGTTCATATATGTTCTGAGTGTCACTGCTGTCTGACATCTTGCTGAGCTGACCCTGTGAATAGATAGGTATGGGTAGAGTAGATGAGTCATCACAAAAAGCAGAGATTTTTCATAAAATTTGAGTTCAACTCTTAGTTTCAAGTTTTCACATGATGCATATCAGATGGACCGAGTTGATCATTTCGGTGATACCGAAGCACACTACAGAAACCTTACACGCCATTTCGGTCAGACCGAGATGGGGTTCGGTGGCTCCGAGATGCTAGGGTTTCACTTAGATTTTACTTTCGGTCTCACCGATTCGTACAACTCGGTAGCACCGAGACGTACTAGTGCTATGGTCAGAGACCAAATCGGTGGTACCGAAAATTTCGAATCGGTCGGTCCGAGATGCATTCAGCAGAAACTTAAACCTAAAAATTTTACTCGCATCTAATCTATGGAGTTTGCAATGTAATAGGAGTTCTCAATTCGTGGCATGAATTCTGGCAGTCCAATCGTGCATTGAATCGGAAATGGGAGCACGAGAGGGATCGAATCTCACCCTAACTTGGTGGATATCCTCTACGGCGGCAACGGCGGAGGAGATTCCCGTTGACGGAGACGGAATCCGGCGGCGAGAGCGCACTGGAGACGACGGCGATGTCCGGAGACGAGGGCGACGGTAGCAACGGGGAGCGGGAACGAGTGGGGTCAAGAAATTTCAACCGTTCGGTCTGCACGATATATATATATACCCGTACGCTGTCGGTGGCGTCGAGTTGAACAACTCGGTGGCACCGATATGTGTAACTGCACACAGGTCAGCACATCGGTGGCTCCGAAATTGTTCAATTCGGTAGCACCGAGATGGAAAACCTAGATCAATCTAAGTGATTTCGGTTGGACCGAGTTTGAGTGAATTGGTTCGGCCGAAATCATTTAGAAGGTTTTGGAGGTTCAGCCCTTTCAGATCGGTGGCTCCGAGTGCTCCTCACCCGGAGGGTCCGAAAATGACTTGTTCAATTTTTGTGATGCAGCAAGAATAGAATTTGAGACAAGAAAGCATAGATAGCTAGAGAAGGTACTTAGGCATTCTTGTACATCCACTTGGCCAGAAAAACCAAGATAATCAAACAACAAATGGATGTCCTCGAATGATGAAAACATGCAAACCAACATGCTCACACAATAAGATAGCAAATGAAATATGTGTCAAACATGCACAACCAATTCTAGCATCTATCAAGCAATGGCGATGACTAGGTCATCTATATATGAGTATATTGAGTTAGGAGCCAAATGAGAACATTTGATCATAGGTCATACTCATCGTTTAAGCACAAGTGGGGTTACCACTTTTACATAAAGCATTAATGTGTTCACACCATTAGAGTTGCTTTAGCTCAATTACTTAGAGCAAAGCTCCCCCTAGATGTGATATCCCCCCTAAGAGGGATGAACTAACCTTGGGTTTTGTCGATGATGACTTCATGTAGATGTTGAAGATGTGGATGGTCAATGTTGATATAGACCATCAAGAGTTGGGAGCAATCCTTTGGAGTTTTGTGCTTTCAATACCTACATGGGTTAGTCCCACACAAGGAACATACAAGGATATCCATAGACATAGAGTGAAATACACATATGATGATGTCCATGAATGCATTGAATACCTTGTCCCTTGCCTTACCAACAAGAGGGTTTGTGACTCCATGAACTAGTGCAAAATGTGGAAGTTGGTTGCACAAGTTCTTGCCATAAAGAATATGAGTGAAGTTTGTTGGCGGAGTCACCCTCAAGAACTCTCTAGTTCTTCTTCTTTTGGACCCACATCAACTTGATGGGAATCCTTGGAGTTGTAGTAGCACTTGATGAAGTAGAACTTGATGAAGTCTTGGGAACCCACTTGACCATGGCTTGAGGAGCTTCTTCAAATGAATCAATCTCTTCTTGAAGCTTGTCCTTGCCTTTTAGCTTGTGGTCTTGTGGTGGAAGATCTTCTTCAGCTTTTGTTCCCTTGAAGGAAGTAGAATCATACTCCTTTTGTTGAGGAACAAACTTCGTCTTGGGGTATTGATCTTCTTCCCACTCAACTCCATTGGCATTGAACTTTCATTCAAAACCAACACATTGGTTCTTCCGGTGCCTTCCTTGCTTGCGTACAATTTCCTCAAATTGTTTACTCCCGGCAAGACTCTTGTAGACACCTTTTTCTATAATTCCTTTCAATAGCATATTTTCTTGCTCAAGTGTAACTTGGCTAAGAGAATCATTAGTGGAATCAATAGAACTACTAGAAGTAACAACATTGGATTTAGCATAGTTATTGTTACTACTAGAGGTAGAACCATTTTTACCCTTTTTGCTAGTTTGCTTAGGTTTAACATGTGGCATAAAGGTAGACAAGAGTAAACGTTTGGCAAGATATGAAGAACTCTTCTTTCGAAGATCGTCATTGATAGCTTTAAGAAACTCATGCTCTTGCTCTAAATTTAGCTTCTCGAAGCGTAGCTTCTAATGAGTTCTTAGAAGTTCTCTATGATCCTCTTGAATAGTTTCATGAGCTAACTTAAGAGCATTTAGTTATTTAGTTAGACGCTCAATCTCCTTCATAGCATTGTCACTCGTTTCCTCTTGACTATCATGATTACTAGCATTTTCATTATAGCTCACATCACTAGCCCTATCAACAAGTAAATCATCATCACCAAGCAAATCATCTTCATCACTATCGAAATCAAGATACTCGGGGTGTGATACCTTGGGGCCTTTTGCCATGAAGCATCTTCCAATTCCTTCATTGGGTGAGTCAAATAGATCGTAGGAGTTGGATGACACAAGTGCAAGTCCGGCAACACCTTCATCTTGACTATAGTCGGAGTTGGAGTGATAACTTCTCTCAGAGTGGTTGTCGGAGTCGGAGCCGGAAACCCATTCACCAACATGAGCTTGATGTCTTCTTCTTGTGTAGCTCTTGGATGACTTGTCCTTCCTCTCCGAATCCTTGCTTCTTCGAGAGTGTCTTCGTTCATAAAGATCATCTCTACGCCTTCTCTCCTTATGAGGTGATTCATCTCTTCTATGTCTTCCTCTTGGTGATTCGTCTCTTTTCCTGTAGGGAGCCGTACACTCATTTGAGTAGTGTCCGGGCTTCCCACAATTGTAGCAATTGCGGTCACGACTTGATGATCTTCTCTCATAGTGTCTTGAGCTAGAGCTTCTTTCTTTCCCTTTGTTCTTGTAGAACTTGTTGAAACTTTTCACCATTAGGCTTATCTCTTCATTTGATACTAGCTTGTCACTTGAAGTTGTTGGAGCATCGGTTGAGGCCTTGTAAGCACCACTTGATTTGTTGTGCAGCTCCTCTTTGTCCTTGAGTGACATTTCATGAGCAACAATTCTTCCAATGACTTCCGTGGGCTTGAGATCTTTGTAATTTGGCATCATTTGGATCAATGTGCAGACGGTATCATATTTTCCATCCAAAGCTCTAAGTATCTTCTTGATGATGAATTTGTCGGTCATCTCTTCACTTCCTAAGCCGGCAATCTCATTTGTGATGAGAGCAAGCCTAGAGTACATCTCAGTGACTCCTTCACCATCCTTCATCTTGAACTTGTCAAGTTGACTTTGAAGCACATCCAACTTAGATTCCTTGACAGACTCGGTACCCTCATGCATATCAACCAAAGTATCCCAAATTTCCTTTGCATTCTCGAGGCGGCTGATTTTGTTGAATTCTTCGGGACATAAACCGTTGAATAGAATATCACAAGCTTGAGCATTGTATTGCAACATCTTCAATTCTTCCGGGGTCGCTTCACGATCCGGTTCCTTGCCATCCTCAAAGAAGTCACCTTGCAAGCCAACACGAACAACAGCCCAAACGGCAGGGTTATGACCAAGAATATGCATTTTCATCTTATGTTTCTAACTAGCAAAGTTTGTACCATCAAAATATGGACCTCTACGATGATAGTTACCCTCACTAGATGCCATACTCTCCTAGGTTGTGAAACCAAGGCTATGATCACCAGAGCAATGGAAATCAAGGCTTAAGGAGACCAAAGCTCTGATACCACTTGTAGGATCGAAAGTATGTCTAGAGGGGGGGTGATTAGACTACTTGACCAAATAAAACCTAACCTTTTCCTAGATTTTAATTGTGGGAAGATTTTAGCAATAGTACATGTCAAGCATCACCCTACACATGCAATTTTAAGAGTATAGCAGCGGAAAGTAGATAATTGCATATGTAAGTAAAGGAGGGGATCGGAGATTTCAAACGCAATGAAGACACGATGGTTCTTGGCGTGGTTCCGATAGGTGGTGCTATCGTACGTCCACGTTGATGGATACTTCAACCCACGAAGGGTAACGGCTGCGCGAGTCCACGGAGGGCTCCACCCACGAAGGGTCCACGAAGAAGCAACCTTGTCTATTCCACCATGGCTTACGTCCACGAAGGACTAGCCTCACTCGGGGTAGATCTTCACGAAGTAGGCGATCTCCTTGCCCTTACAAACTGCTTGGTTCAACTCCACATCATGTTGGAGGCTCCCAAGTGACACCTAACCAATCTAGGAGACACGACTCTCCAAAAGGTAATAGACGGTGTGTTGTTGATGAACTCCTTGCTCTTGTGCTTCAAATGATAGTCTTCTCAGCACTCAAACAACTCCTCACAGATTTGGCTATGGTGGAAGAGGGATTTGAGTGGAAAGCAACTTGGGAAAGGCTAGAATCAAGATACAAATGGTAGGAATGGAATAGCTTGATCTCAACACATGAGTAGGTGGTTCTCTCTCAGAAAATGTATGGTGGAAGTGTAGGCACGTTCTGATGGCTCTCCTTACTGAGAAGGAGGTGGTGGAGGGGTATATATAGCCTCCACACAAAATCCAACCATTACACACTTTTGACCCAACTCGGTGGCACCGAAACGATCATCTCGGTAGCACCGAACTGTGTAAAAGATATAAACTTTAGGAATCTCGGTGGGACCGATACGAACAACTCGGATGGACCGAAGTGCAATGGCTAGGGCAGACCTCATCTCGGTGGCACCGATTGCATCAACTCGGTAGGACCGAAGTGAAGCAATAAGGCAACAGAGGGTTGGCAAGCCATCTCGGTGAGACCGATTTGCAAAACTTGGTGAGACCGAAGTAAGTGCAAACGATTACAGAGAGTTGGCAAGGCCATCTCGGTGAGACCGAGATCCATTTCGGTGGATCCGATTTGTTAGGGTTTTGGCAGTGGCTAAGTCTTGGATGAACTCGGTGGGGCCGGATAGAGAATTTCGGTGGGGCCGAGTTGGAATGTAGGTTTTGGACATATTTGGGTAGAGAGAGTGGTTGAGGGTTTAGGAGTACTATCACTAAGCACTTGAGCAAAAAGATCATTAAGCAACACCTCATCCCCTTTTAATAGTATTGGCTTTCCTATGGACTCAATGTGATCTTGGATCACTAAACCAAAAATGTAGAGTCTTGAGCTTTTGCCAATCCTTGTCCTTAGCATTTTGAGGGGTCCACGTCTCTAGTCCATGCCATGCCAATCATTGAACATCCTGAAATCTTTCACTTGAATGGACATTAGTTCAATGAGATATATGTTGTTATGAATTACCAAAACCACCAAGGGAGCAAATGTGCTTTCAAATAGTTTTCTTCATAAAGGAGCCAGTCGAAGAAGAATCGAGCATGGTTCGATCATTATGAGAAAGTCGAGCATAAAAGTTTTGAAGAATTATTTCTCTTGAGAGCTCATGATTGGGGCATGTGTGCAACATATACTTAAGCCTCCCCCAAGCTTGAGCGATACTTTCTCCTTCACGAGGCCAAAAATTATATATATATAATTCCGATCATGATGAACCAAATGCATAGGATAAAACTTTTGATGAAATTCCAATTTCAAATGGTTCCAGTCCCATGTGTCGGTATCATCACATAGACTATACCATGTCAATGTCTTTCCCTCCAAAGATAAAGGGAATACTTTCTTCTTAACTCCATCTCCGGATAGACCTGCAAGCTTAAACAATCCACACATTTCATCCACATAGATCAAGTGCATATCGGGATGTACCGTTCCATCTCCTGCATAAGGATTAGTTAGCAGTTTCTCTATCATACCCGAAGGAATCTCATAATAAATATTTTCAGTAGGTGCAATTGGTTGAGGAGCAACTCTTATTGCTTCCGGTCGAGGTGAAGATACCCCGAACAAGCCCCTCAAAGGATTGCTTTCCATAGTGACAAGTGACAATAAATTTCAGCACGTAATATAAATGTTTCCTTACCAAATTCCACTCACCAAAGGCGCTTCACTCCCCGGCAACGGCGCCAGAAAAGAGTATTGATGACCCATAAGTATAGGGGATCAATCGTAGTCCTTTCAATAAGTAAGAGTGTCGAACCCAACGAGGAGCAGAAGGAAATGACAAGCAGTTTTCAGCAACGTATTTTCTGCAAGCACTGAAATTATCGGTAACGAGTAGTTTGATAGCAAGATAATTTGTAACAAGTGACAAGTAACAATAGTAACTAAGGTGCAGCAAGATAGCCCAATCCTTTTTGTTGCAAAGGACAGGCCGGAACAATCTCTTATAATAAGCTAAGTGTTCTCGAGGACACATGGGAATTTCATCTAGTCACTTTCATCATGTTTGTTTGATTCACGTTCGCTACTTTGATAATTTGATATGTGGGTGGACCGGTGCTTGGGTGATGTTCTTACTTGAACACGCCTCCCACTTATGATTAACCCCTCTCGCAAGCATCCGCAACTATGAAAGAAGAATTAAGATAAATCTAACCATAGCATTAAACATATGGATCCAAATCAGCTCCTTATGGAATAGCGCATAAACTAGGGTTTAAGCTTCTGTCACTCTAGCAACCCATCATCCAATTACTACTCCACAATGCATTCCCTTAGGCCCAAAGATGGTGAAGTGTCATGTAGTCGACGTTCACATGACACCACTAAGAGAATCAACAACATACATATCATCAAAATATCGAACGAATACCAAATTCACATGATTACTTATGACAAGACTTCTCCCATGTCCTCAAGAACAAAAGTAACTACTCACACATCAAGTTCATGTCCAAGATCAGAGGGGTATTGAATAGCATAATGGATCTGAACATATAATCTTCCACCAAATAAACCAACTAGCATCAACTACAAGATGTAATCAACACTACTAGCAACCCACGGGTACCAATCTGAGGTTTTGGGACAAAGATTGAATACAAGAGATGAACTAGGGTTTGAGATGAGATGGTGCTGTTGAAGATGTTGATGAAGATTGGTCCTTCCACGATGAGAGAATCGTTGGTGATGTCGATGGCTTCGATTTCCCCCTCCCGGAGGGAAGTATCCCCGGCGGGATCGCTCCGCCGGAGAGCAAAAGTGCTCCTGCCCAAGTTCCGCCTCGAGACGGCGGCGCTCCGTCCCGAAAGTCTCCTCCTTATTTTTTTAGGGCAAATGGGCTTATATACCAGAAAATGGGCACCGGAGGCTGGCCAGGGACCCCACAAGCCACCAGGGCGCGCCTAGGGGGGGGGGTGGCGCGCCCTGGTGCCTCGTAGGCACCTGGGTGGCCCCCTCTGGTATTTCTTTTCTCCAGTATTTTTTATTTATTCCAAAATAAATCTTCGTGAAATTTCAGCTCATTTGGAGATGTGCGGAATAGGTATCTCTGACATAGCTTTTTCAGGTCCAGAATTCCAGCTGCCGGCAATCTCCCTCCTTATGTAAATCTTGCATATTAAGAGAGAAAAGGCATTAGAATTGATCCACAAAGTGTTATATTGATTAAAAACACTATAAATAACAGTAGGAAAACATGATGCAAAATGGACGTATCAGCCTCCCCATGCTCTTATTGCCACTTTTTTGCTATTAGTATAATGCCACCGGTAAAATGAAGCAATGCTACTGCTAAAGTGATGCTACTTTTAACTAATGCCGCAGTCAGTCTAATGCCACCGATAAATTGAAGCAAGTCCAAGTAATGTCACTGGATTATTTCAGGGTTAGCTGTTGATTGTAGATCTATTAACGATTTTGAGCTAAGGCATTCTAATGTTGTTGCACAGCAAGTATACCAACGATGAAAGTTGTTACCTTTAGATTTTTGCATTGTTAATGCTTATAGAAATTTTCTAGTGCTAGCTTATAGAATTATGTGAAGTCAAACTATTCTGGTGTTGCACTAGCCACTGGATTATTGTATAGTTGAACTATTCGAATGGTGTTGCACTAGCCTATGGACAGATAAAAGGTGTGGCTAGCTTTCCCAGCTATGTGCTCAAGAATAACAACTACCTCTGTTTCTAAGTACAAGACTTTTTGGTAGTTTAAATTGAATTGCCAAAACGTTTTATATTAAGGGATAGAGGTTGTACAATGCTTCAAATTATGCTGCTAGAGCTAGTCACACCTTTGTTAAAATTAATGTTCAATATGTTATCGGAGGAGGTATGTATTTTTGTCTCTGTTGCCTATAGATTACATACCTCACTTCATGATGTATTGATAAGTCAATTTTTTTATACAGTGCCACCGAAATGTCAAGGCGGTGATGGCATTTTATTTTAGTTAAACTGTACAAAAAAATATTGAAGAGAAGAGGAAAGGTCAGGAGTGCGCACCTCCTCCTACTGTTGTTTTCTTGATTCGTTTGATCGATTGAGTATCAAGATTGGGATAGAAATTTTTCAGATCCCCTCGAGTTCGAAATGATCTTTACCTTGAAGGTACATGGTTTGCTACTATTTTTGTACTGTCATCTATCTATCTATTATATATTTAAAACAGAAGACAAATAAGACATCACGTTAATCCACATAGATTAAATTATACTGACCATTAATTTTAGATATCAACGGCTAAGATTAAAAGATGAAAACGTTACATACAAATATTGACATGTAAAACCAGTGCAACATGTCATGGACAAATATTTTGATATTAGATCTGTCGGATATAGCCTAGAGTACAAGGAAAACATAGATGTGATTCCATCCAGGAGTCAGAAGCAATCACGACTCCAACATGCATGCAATCACAAACAAAAATAGATACGTAACCACACCACCACAATTACAAACCGGACGTTATATGGAAATACAAGACGGACATGATCAGGACTCTTCAAGCCGTCCACAACAACCCATATATACAAATCCTTTCGGGCACACACCCACACGTCCATGAAGTACAAGTCAGCGAGTGCAACTCTAACATGCCACCAAGAAAATCGAAGTCTACCGGTAAGAGGAAACTTGACGCCCCACAATGATCAGCCAACAAAAACTACCACACGACGTGCAGCTTCACGCCGGACGAAGCCACGTCCATGCCCAACCGCTTCACCTGGCGCACGACTCGACGTCCGACGAAGGTACACTGAACTTAGTCTCACTCGAATTATCAAGTTTGGTCATTACTATTTGCTAAACTCACTTATTCTGGAAAATCTTCATACTTACTTGAACAATTGTCTATTCTTTTGAAGGCAAAACACTCCTGACAAAGCCATGCCCAACCGCTTCACGTGGCACGCAACTCGACGTCCGAGGAAGCCACGCCGAACTTCTTCTCACCTAAATCGTTAAAGCTGGTCTTTATTATTTAATAAAATCACTTACTCTGTCTAAATTTTTCATACCTACGTGATCAGTTGACAACTATCTTTCTATTCTTTTTGAAGGCAAAATACCATGGCATACAAGAAGTTGAGTCATCTATCAACGGGGAGACAAAATTGGAACATTCAAGTGGAAGTAATAAGAATGTGGAATTTAGTCAATCCTATAATTGATTTGCTTATTAGCCTAGAGAAACGAGAAACAAACTTGATGGACAAACAGGTACATTCGTTATGTATTTCACTGCAAATTGTTTGAGCATTTTGAACAAAAACTACCGATTGTTTTGACAGGGAAAAACAAGCAATGGTACAATCTCGAAGAATCTGATAAACAATTTCAAGCCAAAGATCAATGAGCGATCCATTTATGCATTCAGAAATTTAAAGGTTACGCAATCCACAAAAATATAGCTCAGTGAGCAAGACAATTATTATTTATTTATTTTTGCACAAAATACAAAGGTAAAGATGGTGAACAGATCGCCAGAAGTTTTTCCAGATTATAACTTTGTATTTGCTGCCAAGGACACGCTGCAAGAATGGCAGAAAAAGATATACAGTGCTCAGGTATGTTTATAGTTGTAATTAAGACTTTCAATTCAACTAATGAATATTTCTAACTGTTATATTTATAATCTTCAAATTTACAGAGAACTGAAAAATTAGCCAGCAAATGTACAAAACTAGAATTATAAATTTTACGTTTGCATAACCTGTTCCTATTGATAACATAGACTCAAAGAGATGTTAATCTATGTTTCATTTTGATGTGGCTCTGAACATATCTGGCAAGATGGTTCTCATTAAGCTACGAAAAAATAGAGCACTAACAAATTGATAAGCCGGTCAAATAAAAACATTTTGAATCCTATTCGTCATGCTATGGACAAACTACAAGAGAATAATATGAACTAGGAAGGATGCATATCATCATTCATCAGTACTAATTTAAGCTTATTTAACAACCAACGAAAACAAGGGCACAACGTAAGCTTCTGCCACAAATCAATGACAAGTCAGCATTTTCACGTGGCTAATTTGGTATGCACAAACAAAAGCAAGTTGATTTGAAGATCAACCGTTTGAGAAAAAAGATAGAAACAAAAGTTGCCTCAGGAAGCAGCACATGGGTGACTAGAAGGTCAATAGACGTCCCACACAATTTAATTTCAAAACAGGCACACATAAGCATCTGGCACTGGATGTAATTCTGAAACTTCAGAAATCTCAGTAAGCATACCATGCAGCAGCTAGAAAAGTATTCCTGCCAAAAAAATACTCGTAATTTAACTAAAAAACAACAATATCGCTTATATACAAAAACAGTTGCTCTTAATTAGAGCAATACTCATAAGTCTTAGCATTATAGAATACTGTATTCTATACCTACCAGCTAGAACGACTTAGCTATTATTATCAAAGCCTTAGAATGCACACACAAATGTAATTTAAGATAATGTGCACAACTGACCAACATTTACAGATTTATGCATTTCATCATCAAATAGCATTATACTTACATTTGGTAGGAGTCTAAGACACCTGGCTGCTCGCGGACGCTGCTCACATATTGCTGCTATTTACTTATTTCGTGATCTCCATATATGTATCTGCCTCCGCCCCCGTACCTCTCATACACCATAGCTGCAGTGCCAACCTCTGTCATGCGCCTCAGATCTAACAATTCTCCCTCGGCCTCTCCATTCTAATAACCATTATTTCATGGCATACGTTGCTCCGAAATTGATACCCTGCCACCAACAAGCTCAGATCCAATCGCACGAGTTCGTCCAGAAAATCCACGACCAGTGTTCCCTCCTTAGTGAGGTCCCTCACCGCCTCCTGTAGACGTCCATGTGTAAAATATGATCGCAAATACCATATGCAAAAAGAATATTATAGATTGACTTGTTATTTCTCTTTAAATGGTAAATAATACCATGCCACTGCAGAGTATTATTGACAGTCACTGCTTTCATGGATAGTGATGTTAAGAAGTGAAAAGAATACTATCAACTACAAATAAAATTGTGTCATCGGGAGAGACAATGGATGTAACATTTGATGTGATAAGGCTCCATTTAGTTGCAAAGGAAGTGCTGAATGAAAACAAAAGGAAATTATCTCAAGAACTCTGTACATATAAAAGTTTTAAAATCTTACTACAGATCTGGAAGAATAACCACTCTGTTAGACATTATTCTTAGAAATCTTACAAGCCTCCATTTAATTGCTAAAGAAGTGCTCAAGAGAAAATAATTAGAAGTCATCGTAGTGTCAACTTGAAAAAAATGTCAGTTCAATTCCCTAAAAAATGCAAGGTAGATCAATGGCAGGATAGAATCTGAATCCATACATTGACAATAACGGCAGTGAACCGGTGCCCCTTTTGTGAACTCCCTCACTACCTCCTCCGCGCTACCAACAATCAGCGCTGCCGCCGCGACCGCTAACCACCGGCCATGACGAGGTCGAGCAGCCCACCGCGTTCTCCCTCGCCCTCAACAGTGGCCGCGCCGCTACACTCGACGAGTCGACGAGGATCCGAAAACTGGAGACTCGATCCAGTAACTCCCAGGACGAGAAATTTGTAGAAAAGAAGCAACAAGTGCAGCGGGGATACATTGGGAATTTGTTCCCTGATGGACACCATCAACATTATCCTTTGCCGATAGCAAATCTTAAGAAATGGTGTATGTACACCAGCATCCTGTTGGGGATCGAACGAAGTCAGGGATGTGTTTTTTTTTTAGGAAAAGGGATGTGTTTTTGTAAGGTGAGAGAAGTTCTGTACGAGGGTTGTTTTTATATCTATAATTAGAGAAAAAAAAGACGGTGCTTATCCAAATAAATCTGATGGGCCTGTATCATAACCGTGGCCTTTGTAGGCTTCATACAAACAATATTATAAACCTAATTTTCTGATTCTAAAAAAAACTAATTTTCTAAATTTTAACTTAAATAACCTAATTTCCTAAATTCGTCTAAAATAACTAATTTTACAAATAAAAAAATATGTATGCAAACCTTTTCTTTGTGCTGAAATATATATACAGATCTACCCATCCAAATGCACGTATATTAGCAAATCTGATCAAATGGATATAAATCATATATTTGACCAATAAGTGAGAAAAAAAGAATGTGAATGCATGAAAAACATGAAATAACTTTAATCACACAAAGTAAAAATAATGTTATGAATATGTCGTGTGTGTGTGTGTGTGTGTGTGTGTGTGTGTGTGTGTGTGTGTGTGTGTGTATATATATATATAGTTATGTACAATATACAATAAATCAAATGGAAGTTTGAGTCAATAAAAATTCAAAATAGATATAAATAAATGGCAAGTCAAAACCCTATCATACATATATTCTAAATAAAAATAGGTAGACAAGGTTTTTCTAATTCGTTACGACGAAGTGTCTTTTAGCATTGCCCCATTAGATTATAGCAATGTAGTCAAACGACATCAAAGGATAAATAGATGGATAAAATGATGAATAGATGAAAATTCAAAGAACCATATACAAAGCTAAAAGAAAATGCACATAGGGTACAATGAATAAATTTATCAAAATCTAGCCGCGCAAATGCGCGGGCTCACCCACTAGTTAGTTAGTAATGTTACTCTCCTTACACCAATGATCAAACTAGTTACCTTCAGCCTTTTGTATTGCTAATGCTTATGGATGTTAAGGTTTAAGAGTTGAGTCGAACAATTCAAATGGTGTTGCACTAGCCTATACACTTAAGAAAAAGGTCTGGCTAGCTTTGCCAGCTATGTGTTGAAGAATAACTAAAATTCTTCTTGTTATGCTGCTAGCGCTAACCACACCTTTGTTATTGAAATTTAATGTTCGTGATGCCACTTTTAAGTAATGTCGCTGTCAGTCTATTGCCACAGATTAATTCAAGCAATGCCAAGTAATGTCACTGGATTATTGTAGGGTTAGCTATTGATTGTAGATCTATTAAAGATTTTGAGATAAGGCAAACTATTCTAATGTTGTTGCACAGCCAGTATACCAATGATGAAACTTGTTACCTTTAGATTTTGTATAGTTAATGCTTATAGAAATCTTCTAATGCTAGCTTAAGTCAAACTATTCTACTGTTGCACTAGCCACTGGATTAGTGTATAGTTGAACTATTCGAATGGTGTTGCACTAGCCTATGGACATATATAAGTTGTGGCTAGCTTTCCCAGCTATGTTCTCAAAAACAACTAGGCCATGGTTTTTATTTGTGTTGAACTGCATAATTTTCCGGGGAGAAGAGAACGGTCAGGAGTGGGGAAATCTTTCACAAACTACTATATATGCCTTCATGACATATCTCTAGGGCTGTTGCCTTCTTTATTCCTTTAAACAGGTGGTTAGAAACAGTCTTGCTATCTTTTCCCATTAAGATAATTGGGATGCTTATATTTGTTAGTCTATGATTCATAAACTATTGCCACTATTATAGTAATCACACTTTCAATATCTATGCAAACAGGGATGCTCAATTTTAGTGGAACTGCACAAAAAGTCCAGATGGTTCAACATTATGAGCATTTTTTTTTCTGCAAACAGTTATATCCAATTGGTGGTACTTTGAGCTGTTCATTACCAAGGTACATGGTTCGCTACTATCTTGCTACTGTTTTTGTACTGTTATTAGATAGTAATATTAGTGGTTTGCATGTAAATTTATTGCTAGAGTGGACCTCCATTGGTGGTGCAGGACATGATTCAATGATTGGATGCTCACTTTCGGTTGTATCGATTTCACCTCTTCCATCCCTGCAAATAGATGTCTGCTCGTTTCTATTTGGCAAACAAACACAGGGGCCTCAATTTTTGTGGAACTACACAAAAGAACAGGATAGTCACTGCATGCAGTGCCATTTGAAAAATAGACACAAAAGCATTGGATAGTCACTTCATTGACTGCACAGAAGTAGTACTGTACTATTTATTGGCTAACACTAGGTGCTTCATTGCTCTGGTCTGATTGTCCAATGGGCATCATCTTGCCAAACTTAAAGTTGTATTCCAAAAATAATGTGGCCGTGTGATCTAGAGATGACCAACACATATTTCAGTGGATGTTCCTCCATTATGCATGGTTGAATCTCATGGTTGCATCTGTTGGTGAAGCCACTTACGTTTGCAAGAGGAAATGTTAGAGTTTACAAATTTGTCTTTCACTGTGAACTGAATGTTGGCCCAGAGAAGCATCGATGTTAGTAGCAAGAATAGATGGTTTTTCTTGATTTGTAATCCTCACAACTTTCTCTTTAGCTATGAACTAAATACTGTCTATGATCTGTGAATCATTGAGATGCATAAACATGTTGATCTTACATATGGGAATCTTACTAGTTGGATGAGAATTTTGGCTATAAATGTGAACATATTACAAAGCCAGGCCTATGAGTTCCGCGTGAACGTTTAAAAGTTACTGATCGAGCAGTAGCTAGCCTACTGATACACTCCTGGCAGTTTCAGTTGCAATGCGACATCCAACAGTGGCAGTTTTTAGAATAAAAATGCCTTCCTCTGAAGAAACTTACATGCTGTTCTGAAGAAAATGCCGTGCGAATCTGCCAGCAAAAACGTTTGCAATTGCCTTCTCTCCCAGCAAACGTTCACCAGCTATTGCGATCGACTCGATCCTACATGATTAACCAGCGGGTCACGCACGTACCTCATCTGGATGAATCGAGGGCACTCGTTTGACCGTCATGCCGATGTGCGACCCAGCACATACGGGACGCACCACTAATGTGACGGGACGTAAGGGACGGCACAGTCATAATTTCTATTTTGCCATCTTAAGCCATGCCTGCTTAATTGATTATTATGCATTGAATTCCAATGACCGTCTCGCTTTCCGCGACACGCCGGTTTACCTACCGTCCGCCTATAATTACTGGTTCCCGGCGTGCTCCGGTGGTACCTTCACCCAACGCACCCTATCCTGACAAGCCCCCACCGGCCCGACTTCGCTCGCCACTTGCCATCGCTCTCGCCACATCCGTCATGCCCAAGCGCGGGCGCAATAGGCGACGCCAGAGGCGCTCACCGCCAGAGCTAGTGTTCGGTTTTTCACAGGAAGGCAGATGGAGGGAGGAGGCATTCTTTCGGTCTTTAGATGGCAATGCGGAGTATGAGGATGCGTTGAAGCGCGACCGCATGGTGGAGGAGCAGCGTACCGCTGATTTGCGCCGCCAGCAGAGCATGGATGAGGAGCAGCGCACCGCCGCTCTACGTCGCGAGCAGAGCGCCCGCAACTGGTCTGACTACATGGAGGCCGGCGCCTAGCGAATAGCCCTAGAGGCTGTCGGGCACGCACGCATGCGCGATGCCAAATTTTACTACCAGCTTGTCAAGTGGGTTTCCCGCTTAGAAGCCGAAGCTTCGGTGGACCACGCCGGCATGGAGGAGGAGCAATGCGCCCTATCGCATGTCTGGCAAGTCCGAGGCGAGGAGGAGGACGTCGGTGCCGGCGTTTACCGTGTTGTAGGGTCGAGAAGATAGATCTAGAGGGGGGTGGGTGAATAGACTCTTAACCAACCAAAGTTGCAGTTTTTAATTCTCTTAGAATTTAGGCAGATTTTAGCACTAGTTAAGATATCACCAAGACTTCCTACACATGCATTTCTAGAGATAAAGCAGCGGAAATAGTAAAGCATGCAATTGTACGGAAAGTAATGGGGTAGAGAAGAGAAGATCAAACGCAATGAAGACACGTTGGTTTTTGGCGTGGTTCCGATAGGTGGTGCTATCATACGTCCACGTTGATGGAGACTTCAACCCACGAAGGGTAACGGTTGCGCGAGTCCACGGAGGGCTCCACCCACGAAGGGTCCACGAAGAAGCAACCTTGCCTATTCCACCATGGCTTACTTCCACGAAGGACTAGCCTCACTCGGGTAGATCTTCGCAAAGTAGGCGATCTCCTTGCCTTTACAAACTCCTTGGTTCAACTCCACATGATCTTGGAGGCTCCCAAGTGACACCTAACCAATCTAGAAGACACCACTCTCCAAAAGGTAATACACAGTGTTGTTGATGATGAACTCCTTGCTCTTGTGCTTCAAATGATAGTCTCCCCAACACTCAATCACTCTCTCACAGATTTGGCTTTGTAGGAGAAGGATTTGGGTGGAAAGCAACTTGGGAAAGGCTAGAAATCAAGGTTCAAATGGTTGGATTGGAATCTCTTGATCTCAACACATGAGTAGGTGGTTCTCTCTCAGAAAATGAATGGTGGAAGTGTAGGCATGTTCTGATGGCTCTCTTAGAGAGTAGACGTGGGTGGAGGGGTATAAATAGGCTTCACCCAAAGATCCAACCGTTACAAGTCTTTGACCCAACTCGGTGGCACCGGACCGAAATCTCAGTGAGACCGACTAGTGTAAAAGATTTGAACGTTGGAAGTCTCGGTGAGACCGATCAGAACATCTCAGTGAGACCGAAGTGCAATGGCTAGGGCAAGACCTCGTTTCGGTAGTTCCAAAAAATTCATCTCAGAAATTCCGAAGTGAAGTGACATCGTTACAACAACTTGGTCACACCGTCTCGGTGAGACCGAGAGCCATTTTGGTTGCACCGAAAAGTTAGGGTTTGGCTTTGGTAATATGTGTGATCAACTCGGTGATTCCGGGATGTGGAATTTCGGTGGGACCAAGATGATGCTTTTAGGGTTTTGGATAGAAGTGATGTGGAGAAGTGTTTGAGGGTTTTGGAGCAATACCACTAAGCACTTGAGCAATTGAGTCATGATCAAAACCTCATCCCCTTTTAATAGTATTGGCTTTCCTATGGACTCAATGTGATCTTGGATCACTTAACCAAAAATGAAGAGTCTTGAAGCTTTGCCAATATTATCCTTAGTATTTTGAAGGGGTCCACATCCTCTTGTCCTTGCCATGCCACTATTGAACTTATCTGAAATATACTAGATAAAAATATTAGTCCAACAATATGTATGTTGACATTAATTACCAAAACCACCAAGGGAGCAAATGTGATTTCAATCTCCCCCTTTTTGGTAATTGATGACAACATACATCAAAGCTTCAAGTAGAAATGTAATAAAAGATTGTATGAAAGCTTTGAAGGAAACATGTAACATGCATATGCTCCCCCTACAAGTGTGCAGCTAGTAAATGATGATAGCTTATGGATACTAGAAGCACACAGTGAAGGAATTGTAATGAGTCACATGTATCTTGGCTATATGCATCAGAGCAGCAAGATGAAAGTGAAGTACCCTCATGTCCATGATTTCTTTCTTGCAAATAGTATGTGCAAAAGCAAGAGGTCATCATGCACATGAGTATGACGCACATACTTACCTTGAGGTTCTTGATCATATTCCTGAAGAAATACACATGAGAAAATAGGGTTAGATACCGCAAGATAACTTCTCCAAGAAAAGACACAAGATCAACAAGAGTACCAAGATTGGGATGACATGTAGAAGAGAGTATCACTGAGTGAGTACTTCTTTTAGATGCAGACATGTGCCCAAAAAGGCCAAACAAGATTTCCAAGATAAACTTTCAAGAAAATTCTTCCCTAAAGTGGACTTCCTCTCCCCCTGAATCTAGCATTGGATATTGGGAGTAGGTAGGGTGAGATAACACCAGAGCAAACAGAAACAGAAAGACATGTTTGTCCCCTCTTAGAAACATGTAGAATTCTCTCCTCTTATAAGCTGCATCACTCTCCCTTAGGATGTACCTTTAGATATGGAAGAGATTGTGGTGATAAGCTTTGATGTGCATCTCTCTCCCCCTTTGACATCAATTTCCAAGAAGGGATAGCTTCAAGGTCATTGGTCAATTGGGTGTGGTCCTTGAGAAGCATAGCCAACCATGATATAGTGTCAGATGCAGGCAGAGGGAAAGAATCATTGAGTGGAGCTGAAGCAGAAAATACAGGAAATATTTGACAGAAAGTTATTTGAGCGATGAAGTCGGTGACTCCGAGTTTGATCAATCGGTGTAGCCGTGATCGGTGTATCACTAAAGTGCAGTGTTAAGTGCATTTCAGTGTATCCGATGTATTTCAAGTCGGTGTGACTGAGTTCAGCGCAGAGAGAAAGTTTTGTCAACTCAGCTCACTAGGCAATAGGCTCTCACAAAGATTTGCAAGGAATTCAAATAATATATGCAATGAATTTACTTAACCAGAAAACTAGCAGAAGAAAGAAAGAAAGAAACATCTAGATGAAGTTTGTTTTTTTGAAAAAGAAAAAGAAATACACACAAGCAAAAAGAGAAACACAAGAGAACTTCATCTAGAGGGGTCGGCGACTAGGTCACCTATGTTAGAGTATATTGACTTAGGAGTCAAGTGAGAACACTTGATCATAGTTCATACTCATCGTTAAGCTCAAAATGGGGTTACCATTTTTCGTTCAAGCATTTCAATCTATTCACATCTTGTTGAGTTGCTTTAGCTCATGTCTTTGAGTAAAGCTTCTCTAAGATGTGAGAACTTACATTGTTGTTTTTGGTGTTGATGTCCATCATGTAGTTGAACTTGAGGTGGATGCTCGTGGAGTGAAGTTGGGAGCAATCCTATCATTTGTAGTCCATCTTCCTAAATGGGTTAGATTTGCAAGGAACAACATATACATACATACATACATACATACATACATACATATATATATATATATATATATATATATATATATATATCCAAATTGACAAGAATGAAGTGTAAAATCAAGTGTTGTCAAAGGATATGTTTGAGTTGTCTTGTTCCTTGGACACACCAAAGATTTAGATACTTGATCCAATTTGCTTGCTCAAGATGGGAGTTTGAGAGCAACCTTATGGAGTGATGTACATCCAAGTACCTACAAGGGGTTAGATGCAATACAAGGGAGCAATGTATCCAAGATATGAAATGATAAGTGTATCATCAAGGATTAGTCAAGAAAGCTCATGCCCTTGCATGCATCCAATTGAGTTTCGAGTTCAAATTTGAGGCATCAAGGATATTCAACTCACTCCTCAAGTGGCAAAATATCTTCTCATCAAGAGGTATAGTGAAGATATCCACCAATTGCTTGTCGGTACGAACATGCTTAAGGTAAATATCGCCTTTAGCAACATGATCTCGAATGAAGTGGTGACGAACCTCAATATGCTTAGTTCGAGAATGTTGCACGGGATTGTGTGCAATCTTAATTGCACTCTCATTGTCACATAGTAATGGAACATGTTTCACATGTACACCATAGTCTTTGAGAGTTTGTTTCATCCATAGCAATTGAGCACAACAAGATCCGGCGGCAATGTATTCCGCATCGGCGGTAGATAGAGATACCGAGTTTTGTTTCTTGGAAGACCAAGACACAAGAGATCTACCAAGAAATTGACATGTACCCGAAGTAGATTTTCTATCAACCTTGTCTCCAGCGTAGTTTGAATCGGAGTAGCCAACAAGATCGAAAGAGGATCCTTTGGGATACCAAATGTCAAAATTTGGTGTATGTAACAAGTATCTCACAATTCTTTTTACGGCCTTAAGATGACACTCCTTCAGTGCCTCTTGGTATCGTGCACACATGCACACACTTAGCATAATGTCGGGATGGGAGGCACATAGATATAGCAATGAACCAATCATAGATCGATAAACCTTTTGATCAACCGGTTTGCCATCCTTAGTCAAGTCAAGATGTCCACTAGTGGGCATGGGAGTTTTCATACCTTTGCTTTCTTGCATGTTGAAGTTCTTGAATAGGTCTTTGGTGTACTTTGTTTGAGAAACAAAGGTACCCTCTTTAGTTTGCTTGATTTGCAAACCAAGGAAGAATTTGAGTTCACACATCATAGACATCTCATACTTTTCCGACATTAACCTTCCAAACTTTTCACTAAAAGAAGGATTAGTGGATCCAAAGATAATATCATCAACATATATTTGGCATACAAATAGTTCTCCATTAACCCTTTTAGTGAACAAGGTTGAATCAATTTTCCCAATATCGAAACCCTTTTCAAGAAGAAACTTTGTTAAGCATTTGTACAAGCTCTAGGGGCTTGTTTGAGACCATAAAGAGCTTTACGAAGTTTATAAACGTGGTTAGCTTTCTTGGGATTAACAAAGCCAGGAGGTTTCTTAACATAAACTTCCTCCTCAATTTCACCATTTAAGAAAGCACTTTTAATATCCATTTGATAAAAGGTGATATCATGGTGATTGGCATAAGCAAGTAAAATGCGAATGGACTCAAGTCTAGCAATGGGGGCATAGGTCTCACCATAGTCCATACCTTCGACTTGTGTGTAACCTTGAGCTACAAGACGAGCCTTGTTGCGTATAACTTGTCCATCTTCATCTTGCTTGTTACAAAATACCCATTTGGTTCCAATGATGTCTTGCTCGTCCTTAGGTTTCTCAGCTAACGTCCAAACTTGATTCCTCTCGAAGTTTTGTAGCTCTTCATGCATAGCGTTTACCCAATCCGGGTCTTCGAGAGCTTCTTCTACCTTCATAGGTTCAACACTAGAGATGAATGAGTAATGCTCACAAAAGTTGGCTAAACGAGATTTAGAGCGAGTGATTCTCCCGGATTTGATGTCGCCAAGAATTTGTTCGATGGGATGATTCTTGTCAATTCTTGCTCTAACTCGAGGTAGCTTTTGCTTGAGTTGTGGTGATGCTTCCTCATCATTTCTTCCTCATTGTTGTTGTTGTCATTGTTCGCTTGAGGAGGTGGAGAAGGAGGTTGAGGTGGATCATCTTGTTGCACTTCCTCATTCCCTTCGTCTTGATGTGTTCCACTTGTGGATGCCTCCATATCAACTTGCGGTTCACCTTGGCGTGAGGTTGAGGCTTCCAATTGAATGGATGAAGTACTCTCCTTCACCTCCATGGGACGAATCTTGCCAATGGACAAGTCTTGGATTGCTTCCGTTGGTTCTTGATCACCTACATCAATTGGCAATTGCTCGACTTGAGAGCTGTTAGTCTCATCAAACTTCACATCTACCGTCTCTTCAACTTTTCGACTGAAGTTGTTGTAGACACGGTAAGTGTGAGAGTTCGATCCGTAACCGAGTAGGAAACCTTCATGTGATTTGGGAGAAAATTTTGAACGACGATGCTTATCAACAATGTAACATTTTGAGCCAAATACTCGAAAGTATCCAACTTGTGGTTTGTTACCGATGAGTAGCTCATATGCCATTTTACCAAGAAGCTTGTGAAGATAAAGTCGACTTGTAGCATGACAAGCCATCTCAACCGCTTCCGCCCAAAAATGTTTTGGCGTCTTGTATTCATATAGCATTGTTCTTGCCATCTCGATAAGAGTCCGGTTCTTCCTCTCAACAACTCCATTTTGTTGAGGTGTGTACGTAGCCGAGAACTCATCTAAGATGCCTTCTTCGTCAAGAAAGGTATCCACATTGGCGTTCTTGAACTCCGTTCTGTTGTCACTCCAAACCTTCTTGATCTTCACTTCAAATTGATTTTGGGCATTCCTAACGAAGTTCTTGAAGATCTTTTGTACCTGCGATTTTTCATCGAGAAAAAACACCCACGTAAATCTGGAAAAATCATCAACTATGACCAAACCAAAGGAGTTACCACCAAGACTTTTATAGGCATTGGGACCGAACAGATCCATATGAAGTAGTTCGAGTGGTCTCCTTGTGGTCATGATGTTCTTCATGGGATGACTTCCTCCAACTTGTTTTCCTGCTTGGCAAGCACTACAAAGTCTATCCTTGTCAAAGATAACATCTTTTACACCAAGAATATGATCTCCCTTAACAAGTTTATCAAGATTATGCATGCCTACATGTCCTAGCCTTCTATGCCATAACCAACCTTTAGAAGATTTAGCAATAGACATGTACGAGGTTGGACTCTTTTAGTGAAATCAACAATGTATAGATCACCTCTACGAATGCCGGTAATGACCATATTATGATTATCTCGACAAAACACTTGAAAATCTACTTTGGTAAATAGAACATTGAAACCAAAGTCGGCTAGTCTAGATATGGAAAGAAGATTGGAACCAAGAGATTCAACAAGCATAACATTTTGAATGAAGCTATCATTGGATATGGCCACCTTACCAAGGCCAAGTACCTTACCCTTGGAGTTATCTCCAAAAGTCACATACTTGCGGGGACCATCATTTTTAGCAAGCTCACGAAACATGTCTCTATCTCCGGTCATGTGATCGGTGCATCCACTATCAAGAATCCACTCTTTTCCTCCGGCCATGTAATCTCGAAGATTTGCCATGAGACTAAGATTCCTCATAGTCTTCTCATATTCGATGTCGAATTCCTCATCCTCATCATAATAGCCATGTTCAACATCATCATCATCAACACGTATGTGATCATCACCTAAGGCAATGGATTCATTAGTTTCATGATCATGACAATGTTCAAGTTTGTGAATTCTAATGGCTTCCATGATAATGCTACTAATGGTTCTAACATCTCCTTTGGCACGCATGAGATCACGAAGCTCAAACAAGCAATCAACAAAGTTAGGATCACTAGGTTTCATCTTGTGAAAAACAATGGTCTTATGAAGAATCTCATCAAGATTCTTTAAAGAGTAGTTGGGGTACCGCTTTTCCAAGTCATTCCATAGAGTATAGGCGCACTCAAAGTTTTGCATGCAACCAAGCACAATTTTAGGTAATCGTCTAATAATAAGATTTATGGTTCTAAGATTACGAAGCATGTCAATTTCTTCCTCTAGAGTGGGATGCAAGGGGTCAATGGGAGGCACATATGGGCTACGAATATACTTGCTCAAATTAAACTCATCAAAGATGTCAAGCATCTCATCCTTCCAAAAGTGATAATACTCTCCATTGAGAATGGGCACTCTACATCTAAGACTCCCCAAAGTAGACACATCCATCTTCCTCCAATGGTGATTAAACCAAAGCAATGGAGACCAAAGCTCTGATACCAATTGTAGGGTCGAGAAGATAGGTCTAGAGGGGGGTGAATAGATTCTTAACCAACCAAAGTTGCAGTTTTTAATTCTCTTCGAATTTAGGCAGATTTTAGCACTAGTTAAGATATCACCAAGACTTCCTACACATGCATTTCTAGAGATAAAGCAGCAGAAATAGTAAAGCATGCAATTGTGCAGAAAGTAATGGGGTAGAGAAGAGAAGATCAAATGCAATGAAGACACAATGGTTTTTGGCGTGGTTCCGATAGGTGGTGCTATCGTACGTCCACGCTGATGGAGACTTCAACCCACGAAGGGTAACGGTTGCGCGAGTCCACGGAGGGCTCCACCCAAAAAGGGTCCATGAAGAAGCAACCTTGCCTATTCCACCCTGGCTTATGTCCACGAAGGACTAGCCTCACTCGGGTAGATCTTAACAGAGTAGGCGATCTCCTTGCCCTTACAAACTCCTTGGTTCAACTCCACATGATCTTGGAGGCTCCCAAGTGACACCTAACCAATCTAGGAGACATCACTCTCCAAAAGGTAATAGATGGTGTTGTTGATGATGAACTCCTTGCTCTTGTGCTTCAAATGATAGTCTCCCCAACACTCAATCACTCTCTCACAGATTTGGCTTTGGTAGGAGAAGGATTTGGGTGGAAAGCAACTTGGGAAAGGCTAGAAATCAAGGTTCAAATGGTTGGATTGGAATCTCTTGATCTCAACACATGAGTAGGTGGTTCTCTCTCGGAAAATGAATGGTGGAAGTGTAGGCATGTTCTGATGGCTCTCTTAGAGAGTAGATGTGGGTGGAGGGGTATAAATAGGCTTCACCCAAAGATCCAACCGTTACTAGTCTTTGACCCAACTCGGTGACACCGGACCAAAATCTCAGTGAGACCGAGTAGTGTAAAAGATTTGAATGTTGGAAGTCTCGGTGAGACCGATCAGAACATCTCAGTGAGATCGAAGTGCAATGGCTAGGGCAAGACCTCGTTTCGGTAGTTCCAAAAATTTCATCTCGGAAATTTCGAAGTGAAGTGACATCGTTACAGCAACTTGGTCACGCCGTCTCGGTGAGACCAAGAGCCATTTCAGTTGCACCGAAAAGTTAGGGTTTGGCTTTGGCAATATGTGTGATCAACTCGGTGAGTCCGGGATGTGGAATTTCGGTGGGACCGAGATGATGCTTTTAGGGTTTTGGATAGAAGTGATGTGGAGAAGTGTTTGAGCGTTTTGGAGCAATACCACAAAGCACTTGAGCAATTGAGTCATGATCAAAACCTGATCCTCTTTTAATAGTATTGGCTTTCCTATGGACTCAATGTGATCTTGGATCACTTAACCAAAAA
Source organism: Elymus sibiricus (assembly GCA_039707655.1). NCBI lineage: Eukaryota > Viridiplantae > Streptophyta > Magnoliopsida > Poales > Poaceae > Elymus > Elymus sibiricus. The sequence continues at coordinate 223,571,221 of CM077670.1, read as the reverse complement.
TGAAGAGTCTTGAAGCTTTGCCAATATTATCCTTAGTATTTTGAAGGGGTCCACATCCTCTTGTCCTTGCCATGCCACTGTTGAACTTATCTGAAATATACTAGATAAAAATATTAGTCCAACAATATGTATGTTGACATTAATTACTAAAACCACCAAGGGAGCAAATGTGCTTTCACGTGTGCCGCAAATGGCGGTCGTCATCGTCTAATTAGCTAAGAGTAAGTTTGTAGTTCTACACTAGAGTATTAGTGGGAGTAGATAGTTAAGTTGGCTATGATGGTTGTCAACGTGGAAGTACAGTACTCTATCTCTGAATAAGACTTGTTAGTTTGCTCTGAATGTTGAACTTTCCGTGTGAACGTTTAGAATGGGCTGTTATTTTTTTAAATGGGTTGTATTTGTCCGCCACGGATTTGGAGGCTGACTTGCGGGCCTAGTAGGTTGACGTGTACACAAGGCTGTCAACTTAGTCAACAAACGATTGTGGCAGCATAAGCCATTGGATGTCAATCCAACGTCTATCGTGCTTTTTCAATCTCTTGTCTTCTTCCTCCATGCTCCAGCCGCCCAAACCAAACCAGCACCGGTGGGATCACCTTCTCCCATTTTTCACGGCTAGCTGTGTAGCCGCGCACGCATCGCTGTCGCACCGTACCCTAACCGGTGCCAGGCCATCCCTCTACACCCCACCCACCCCACCTCCTGTTATTATCCGGCAACGACATCCCTGATACGTCTCCGACATATCTATAATTTTTGATTGTTTCATGCTATTATATTATCATTCTTAGATACTTTTTATGCAATTTTATATCATTTTTGGGGACTAACCTATTAACTCAGTGCCTAGTGCCAGTTGCTGTTTTCTGCTTGTTTTTGGTTTTACAGAAAATCTATACCAAATCAAGTCCAAATGCTATGAAACTTTTTGACGATTTTTTTCTGGACATAAGAGACGCTAGAAGCTTCGGGGGTGGACCAGAAGACCTACGAGGAGACGGCAAGACAACAGGGCGCGCCCTGATGTCTTGTGGGCTCCTCGTGGGTCCGTCTGACCTAATTCTAGCGCTATCAATTCCCAAATATTCCTAAACCCCTAGAGAGCCACCCGAAACAATTTTTCCGCCACTGCAAGTCTCTGTTCTTTGGCGATCCCATCTGGAGGCCTTTTTCGGTAATCTGCCGAAGGGGGAATCGATCACGGAAGTCTTCTACATCAACCTTGCTGCACCTCCGATGATGTGTAAGTAATCCACCACAGACCTACGGGTCCATAGAGATTAGCTAGATGGGTTTCTCTCTCTCTTTGATCTTCAATACAATGTTCTCTTCGGAGATCGATTCGATGTAATCTTCTTTTGCGGTGTGTTTGTTGGGATCCGATGAATTGTGGGTTTATGATCTGAATATTCATTGAAAGTAATTGAGTCTTTTCTGAACTTTATTATGTGTGATTGTTATAGCTATCTAATGCTTTCCGATCTATTGGTTTTCTTTGGCCAAGTTGATTAGTGGATCTTCAGTGGAAGTGGTGCATAGTAGTAGGTTCAATGTTGCGGTGTCCTCACCCAGTGACAGCAGGGGTAGGGAGGCACATATTGTATTGTTGCTACTAGGAATAAAATGACGGGGTTTAATCATATTGCTTGGTTTTATTCTGTCTACATTCTGTCATCTTGCTTAAAGCGTAGCTCTGTTTGTCATGAACTTAATACCATAGATGCAGGCAGGAGTCGGTCGATTGGTGTAGTAATAGTGGTAGATACAGGCAGGAGTCATCTACTTGTCATGGACGTAATGCCTATGTACATGATCATGCCATGAATATTGTCATAACTATGCGCTTTTCTATCAATTGCCCAACAGTAATTTGTCTACCCACTGTATGCTATTTTTATGAGAGGGATGCCTCTAGTGAAAACTATGGCCGCCGGGTCTACTTTAATCATATTACAAAAACCAAAAAATACCGTGCTGCAATTTTCCTTCTTTCTATTCACTTTGCAATTTATCTATCTACCACTATCCGATTTAATCCTTGCAATTAACGAGTACAAGGGGATTGACAACCCTCTTGCCCGCGTTGGGTGCACGTATTTGCTCTTGTGTGTGCAGGTACTATTGGGTGTTTGCATGGTTCTCCTATTGATTCGATAACCTTGGTTCTCTACTGAGGAAAATCCTTATCCGCTACTATATTGCTTCACCCTTCCTCTTCGGGAAAAATCCCAACGCAGCTCACAAGTAGCAGAAAGAATTTCTGGCGCCGTTGCCGGGGAGACATCATCAAACACTTACAGGTTCCTACATTCACATTATCATTTACTTTTTCTACTTTTTATTTTCTCTTATTAGTTTTGTTAAAAAAATCAAAAACACAAAAATATTTTATTTGTTTGCTTGCTTGCTTGAAGTTGCTATCAGGTCTGAGTTGGAGAAAGTTATTGTTGAAAGCGCTAGTGAAGATTGTGCTAGCGAGTCTCATGAGGAAAAGCCTAAATTATTTGATCTTAATCATGACCCTCCTGAGAATTAAGTTCATCATAATGAAGGCCCCACAATCTTAAAAACTAAAACTTATCGTGTGGGTAGCGGGAATGTTATTGGGAAGAGTATCATCCAGGAATTCTTTAATTGTACGGGAGTTATACCAGTAATTAAAGGATCTATTCTTGACAAAACAAATTGCTATGTGGACGCTATTGCTATTCCTGTGGTTAAATTGGATTTTTTTTTTCATATTCATCCTGTCCTACAAAAGATATTCTTTGAACTTCCCAACATTCATGATCCAAAAGTTAAAAAGATTCCTACTATCATCCTTATGCATAAATTTGATTATATAATCCAAGTATCTAGGGACATTTGTGCCTTTTACAAAATATATTTTGAGCATCCTCAAGTAGAAGAAATTCTTCATGATAAAGACACTATGCGTAGGTTGGAATCTAATGATTATCACGCTTATGGTGAAAATATTAGGAGGAAAGTTCCTCATGCGGAATTGATTAAAACCTTGTACAATAACACTTGTGATAAATTTGAATGGATCACCAAGGGAATTTATGAGGGGTTTAGTGAAGAATGGTTTGAAAATACTGCTAGAGATCCTATTGATGATGAAATCCATGTTTTATATGTGGATCTCTATGGTGATGATTCAGAGTTTGAAGTAATGAATGTTAAAATTACCAAACAAAGTCCCTTCAACTATTTAAGTTCACCTACTAGAAGAGTAGAATATGAGAGTAGAGAATTTATGAGAAAAGTTTTTGAAGATTTGGTTCGAAAGGATTTAGAATCCAAAGATGGCAATACTTGCAACAATGCATTATGCCTATCTAGGGGCATAAAACAATAGCGCTTGTTGGGAGGCAACCCCATATTTATCTTTTGCTTTCATTTTATTTTTCTTGAGTCACATGATTATTGCTACTGTAATGATTGTATTTTGATCTTTTAATTAGTGTTTGTGCCAAGTAATGCCTTTGGGATGATTTAAATGTTAGTATAATTGATGATGTCTGAAAACAGAAAGTTTTGCGCCTAGTTCTGGAATTTCTATTCTGCACTGGAACGTTATAAAATTCTGATTTTTTTACACAGTATTGGTATATAAATTGTTTACATTTTCCTAATGTTTCAGAATTTTTAGAGTTACAGAAGTATGACTTTAATTCAGATCATTACAGGCTGTTCTATTTTAGACAGATTCTTTTTTTTATTGCATAGTGTGCTTATTTTAATGATGCTATGGATTATATCGGGGGGTATAAGTCATGGAGAAGTTAGAATACAGTAGGTATTATGCAAGAATAATTATCAATGAGTTTACAATAGTACCTAAAGTGGATGATTTGATTTATTATACTAATGGATCTCACGAAGTTTCTGTTGAGTTTTGTGTGCTGAAGTTTTCAAGTTTTGGGTGAGATCACGATGGATGAAGGAATAAGGAGTGGCAAGACCCTAAGCTTGGGGATTCCCAAGGCACCCCAAGGTAATATTCAAGGAAGACCCAAGCGTCTAAGCTTGGGGATGCCCCAGATGGCATCCCCTCTTTCGTCCACAATTCATCCGTATGTTACCTCGAGCTATATTTTTATTCATCACATGATATGAGTTTTGCTTGGAGCGTCTTGTACCATAGTTTTATTTTGTTTGCTTGTTAGTTTGCCACAATCATTGTTTGCTGGACACACCTTTACAGAGAGACACACATTCATCATGATTTGTTAGAATACACTATGTGCTTCACTTATATCTTTTGAGCTATGCAGTTGCTCTCGTGCTTCACTTATATTCTTAGAGCAGGGCGGTGGTTATATATTTTATAGAAATTATTGCACTCTCATTCTTCACTTAAATCTTTTTGAGAGTCCTAAATAGGAAGTGGTAATATGCACGAGTTATAAGACTAGTATGAAAATGATAGGTATATAAGAGTGGTATAATAAAAACTTTCATGTAGATCACTAAATATGAAACGTATGATTTAATTATATTGATGTCGTAATATGAAAGGGTATTAGTTCATGATAATTGGTTAGTAGAAATATCGATATTAAAGCTTGTTATTAACTACTCATTTAAGTGTCGGTCACGGCATGGTGGGGAAGTTTGAGCATTTTTATGTCTGATTGAAACCCTTTGTGTTGTTTGAATCGGGGGCGTGCGATGATTAACTCCTACCAACCTCCTCCCTAGGGGCATGCGAGTAGTACTTTGCTTCATGGTCTAATAAAACTTTCACAATAAGTATATGAGTTCTTTATGACTAATGTGAGTTCATGGACTAATAAAACACTCCCACCTATCCACATATTGCTAGCCTCTTCGGTACCGTGCATTGCCCTTTCTCACCTCGAGAGTCGGTGCAAACTTCGCAGCTGCATTCAAACCCGATGATATGATACGCTCTATCACACATAAGCCTCCTTATATCTTCCTCAAAACAGCCACCATACCTACCTATCATGGCATTTCATAGCCATTCCGAGATATATTGCCATGCAACTTCCACCGTTCTGTCTTATGACATGTGTGTTCATCATTATATTGCTTTGCATGATCATATAGGGCTGACATGATATTTGTGGCAAAGCCAGCGTTCATCATTGTAGTACATGTTACGCTAGATCATTGCACATCCTGGTACACTGCCAGAGGCATTCATATAGAGTCATATTGTTTCAGTTTATCGAGTTGTAAGTAAATAAAAGTGTGATTATCATCATTATTAGAGCATTGTCCCAGTGAGGTAAAGAATGATGGAGACTGATGAGTCCTCCAGAAAGTGGGGATGAGGTTCATGATATTGTTCTAAAAAAAGAGAAAAAAGAGGCCAAAAAGAGACCAACAAAAAACTAAGAGAAAAAGAGAAAAGGGGTAATGCTACTATACTTTTACCACACCTGTGCTTCAAAGTAGCACCATGTTCTTCATATAGAGAGTCTCCTGAGTTGTCACCTTCATGTACTAGTGGGAAATTTTCATTATGGAACTTGGCTTGTATATTCCGATAATAGGCTTCCTCAAATGCCTGAGGTCTTCATGAGCAAGCGAGTTGGATGCGCACCCACTTAGTTTCGGTATTCAGCTTTCATACACTTATAGCTCTAGTGCATCCGTTGCATGGCAATCCCTACTCCTCGCATTGATATCGATTGATCGGCCTCTCCATTGCCTATTGATCCTCCGAGTTGATGCGAGACTTTCTTCCTTTTTGACTTCCCTTATGAATCTCTACCACCGCACTCTATTCCACCCGTGGTGCTATGTCCATGGCTCACGCTCATGTATTGAGTGGAGTTGAAAATGCTGAAGCGCATGAAAAAGTATGATCCAATTGCTTGGTTTGACACCGGGGTGCTCATGATTTATATTTATGTGGTGAAGGCAGAGTCATGCCATGCTCACATAATTCAATGAGTAGGGATAACATTCGTTGAGCATCATATATTTTGAAAAAGTAATGATTATGTTCTTGTATTCATGGATATTATTATGTTGATATCAATTACTTCATTGTTTCTCAATATTTATACCGTAAAAAAGATTACAAGATAAACATGCGGTAGCATTCAACATCAAAAATTATGTTTTTATCATTTACCTACTCGAGGACGAGCAGGAATTAATCTTGGGGATGCTGATACGTCTTCGACGTATCTATAATGTTTTATTGTTTTAGATACTTTTTAAGCAATTTTATATCATTTTTGGGGACTAACCTATTAACTCAGTGCCCAGTGCCAGTTGCTATTTTCTGCTGGTTTTTGGTTTAATAGAAAATCTATACCAAACGGAGTCCAAATGCTACGAAACTTTTTGACGATTTTTTTGGATATAAGAGGCCCTAGAAGCTTTGGGGGTGGACCAGAAGACCTACGAGGAGACGACAAGACAACAGGGCGCGCCCTGATGTCTTATGGGCCCCACGTGGCTCCGTCTGACCTAATTCCAGCGCTATAAATTCCCAAATATTCAAAAAACCTAGAGAGCCACCCGAAACAATTTTTCTGTCGCCGAAAGTCTCTATTCTTCTGTCATCCCATCTGGAGGCCTTTTCGGTAATCTGTCTGAGGGAGAATCGATCACGGAGGGCTTCTACATCAACCTTGCTGCACCTCTGATGATGTGTGAGTAGTCCACCACAGACCTACAGGTCCATAGTGATTAGCTAGATGGCTTTCTCTCTCTCTCTCTTTGATCTTCAATACAATGTCCTCTTCGGAGATCGATCCGATGTAATCTTCTTTTGCGGTGTGTTTGTTGGAATCCGATGAATTGTGGGTTTATGATTTGAATATTCATTGAAAGTAATTGAGTATTTTCTGAATTTTATTATGTGTGATTGTAATAGCTATGTATTGCTTTCCGATCTATGGGTTTTCTTTGGCCAGGTTGATTCATTGATCTTCAGTGGAAGTGGTGCATAGTAGTAGGTTCAATCTTGCGGTGTCCTCACCCAGTGACAGCAGGGGTAGCGAGGCACATATTGTATTGTTGCTACTAAGGATAAAATGAGATACTACCACTTGGATCTAGAACCTACATGCTGATGCTCACAATTTCGATAGTCATACTGGTGATTTGGAGGAGATTTCTCGAAAAGTCTTTAGTGCTCATTTCGGGCAACTTTCCATTATCTTTCTTTGGTTGAGTGGCATGTACTTTCATGGCATTTGTCATGAACTTAATACCATAAATGTAGGCAGGAGTACGTCGATTGGTGAAGTAATAGTAGTAGATGCAGGCAGGAGTCGGTCTACTTGTCACGGATGTAATGCCTATGTACGTGATCATGCCTTGAATATCGTCATAACTATGCTTTTCTATCAATTGCCCAACAGTAATATTTCTACCCACCGTATGCTATTTTTATGAGAGAGATGCCTCTAGTGAAAACAATGGCCCCCGGGTCTACTTTAATCATATTACATAAACTAAAAATACCTTGCTGCAACTTTACTCTTTTTATTTTATTTGCAATTTATCTATCTACCATGAACATATCTAATCCTTGCAATTAACGAGTACAAGATGGATTGACAACCCTCTTGCCCGTGTTAGGTGCAAGTATTTGCTCTTGTGTGTGCAGGTACTGTTGACGGGTGTTTGCGTGGTTCTCCTATTGGTTCGATAACCTTGGTTCTCCACTGCGGGAAATACTTATCCGCTACTATATTGCTTCAACCTTCCTCTTTGGGGAAAATCCCAACGCAGCTCACAAGTAGCAGTCCCCACCCCGCACCAACCCTCGTACTCCCCTCCGCTTGCGACCACACTGCTGCATCTTCCCCGGCTCCTGTTCCTTCCCGTCTGAGGCCTCGACGTCGTCCTTCGCCTTGTTGCGGTCGCCGCGGCACCGCACCCTGGCATTGCCAACATGGCCAACAAACGACATGAATTGGGTGAGGACTGTACGTGGAGAGGATGACAGTAGGGACCCCCAGGTCCATGGCCGTACGCAAGCAAGTTCCTCCTTATTACATGAAAACAATGCTTCCTCCTAATGGTTTGCCGACATCTGGGACCTACGACATTGTCAACATACTCAATAAATAAGAGAATTGCACAAGGAGCAGTTGACACCTGGGACTGAGTAGCTCGAGCAGTTTTTGTTGTTGTTCTTGAGACGGAGCAGGGTATCAATTGGGTTGTGCGGTGTCTATGGACCGTCTAGCCCAGGCTTTTATTTTATGTTTACAACATGACGAGCCCAGCTATTTTTTTCTCTGTGAAAATGACTAGCCCAGCTTTTTTCGTAGAATACCCTACACAGGCCGATTTCTTTTTCTCCGTCCTGCTGGGCTGCAAATCTTTCAAGACGACGAGGGATACATTCAGCCTGCCCCAGAAAAAAAGGCTGTAAATCTTATAAGTAATATGAAATGGGCTGTAAATATATAAAAAAACACAGAAAATGGGCAATTAGTTTCAAATTGCGGATTTTCTTTTATTTTTTGATATTTCATATTTCATTGGATTTTAACATAATTTAAATATGTTTTAAAATTAGTCTTTATCGGGCTCGAAATTTCGGGATTAAAAATAGTTCGAAAATTTCAACGAATTATCATTGAAATTTTTAACCCTGTCCTTGCCAAAAAATGGGCAGGAATTCTAAAAAATATGGGCTATAATAAATTACGTAATAATTAGCAAATGGTCTGTAAATTTAGGGAAAATAGCAAATGGGCTATATGCTGTGCGCCAGAGATGTTATGCTGATTTGTGGGCCTACTAGGTTGACGCGTATGCAAGGCTTTGTCAACTTATAGTCAACACATGATTCTAGCAGAAGTGGCCATTGGATGTTCATCGAGCGGCCGCCGTGATTCTTCAATCTCTAATCTTCTTGCTCCAGCCGCCCAAACCAGCGCCGGAGGGACCGCCTGCTCCCGCCTCCCATGGCCGACTATGCTGCCGCAAAGGCCTCACTGCCCCACTCTACTCACCCACACCTCCTGTTATTCTCTAGCGACGGCAGCCGAACCAGTAAACCCTCGTACTCCCATCCGCGTGGGCAACCACTGCCAAGTCTTCCCCGGCTCTAGGTCATTCCCTTCCTAGGCCTCTTCGTCGTCCACCGCCTTGGTGCTCTCGGCACGGCGTCGTCAATGTGGTTAACGAAGGACAGCCATCGGAAGAGGACTGTACATGGAGAGGCTGACAGCTGGGACCCACGAGGTCCATGGTCGCATGCAAGGAAGTGCCTCCTTATTATGTGCAAGAAAAATGATTCGCCCCTGCTAGTTGGGACCCACCAGCTACATCTTCGCACGCAAGGAAGTGCTTCCTTATTACGCGCAAAAAAATGATTCCTCCCCCTGACAGCTGGGACCCACCAGCTACATCTTCGCACGCAAGGAAGTGCCTCCTTATTACAAGCAAAAAAATGGCTTCCTCCTAATGGTTTCCTGACATCTAGGTCCGACGCCATTGTCAACGTAGTCAATAAACGAGAGAATTGCACAACGAGCAGCTGACACCAGGGACCCAGCAGCTCGCGCAGTTGTTTTTTTGTTTTTAAGACGGAGCAGGGTATCAACTGGGCTGTGCAGGGGTTGTGGCCCGTCTAGCCCAGGCTTTTATTTTATGTTTACAACATGACCAGCCCAGTTGTTTTTTTCTTTCTGGAAATGGCTAGCCTAGTTCTTTTTTTTGCGAAATACCCAACCGAGGCCTACTTGCTTTTCTCAGCCCTGCTGGGCCGCATATCTTTCAAGACGAGGAGGGATGCATTCGGCTTGCCCAGAAAATGGGCTACAAGTAATAAGAAATGGGCTGTAAATTTTTAAAAATGCAGCAAGCCGGCAATTAGTTTCAAATTTTGTTTTATCCGGATTTTGAGATTTTAAATTTCATTGGATTTTTTGCGGTGAAAATTTCATTGGATATTAAATTAATATAAATTTATTTTTTAAATTAGTTTGAATATGACTCGAAACTTTGGGATTAAAAACAGTTTGGACCCCACCGAAATATGCAAAATTTCGTTGAAATTTTTAACCGTGGCCAGAATATGGGCTGTAATGCTAACAAAAAGAATATGGGCTGCAAAAAATTCCTTAAGAATGAGCAAATGGGATGTAAATTATTAAAAATAATAGCAAATAGGATGTATGCTATTTGCCACAGATTTGGAGGCTGACTTGTGGGCCTACTTAGTTGATGCGTACGCAGGGCTTTGTCAACTTAGTCAACAAACGATTCTAGGAGCAGTGACGGTTGGATGTTAATCCAACGGCCGTGTTGCTTCTTCAGTCACTGATCTTCTTGCTCCAGCCGCCCAAACAAGCGCCAGCGGGACCCCCTACTCCCGCCTCCCGTGGCCGGCTGTGGTGCCGCGCAGGCCTCACCGCCCCATGCTACTCCCACCGCTGGCCAGGCCCTCCCTCTACTCACCCACACCTCCTGTTATTCTCTGGCAACAACAACCTCACACCACAGCCGAACCAGTAAACCCTCTTACTCCAGCCTCCACGGGGTCCTGTTCACATGATTACTTATGACAAGACTTCTCCCACACCTCCTGTTCACTGATATGTATGTTGTTGATTCTCTGGCCAGGCCACGGGCTACTGTTCATCCACCGTCGACTTCCTCCAGCCTCCATCAGGTATTGTTCATCCACCGTCGGCTTCCTCCAGCCTCCACGGGGTCCTGTTCATCCACCCCCAATCGGCTGGGGCATGGCATACCGCAGCACGGCCTCCTCGCTCGATCGGGGTGATGACCCACAAGTATAGGGGATCAATCGTAGTCCTTTCGATAAGTAAGAGTGTTGAACCTAACGAGGAGCAGAAGGAAATGACAAGCGGTTTTCAGCAAGGTATTTTCTGCAAGCACTGAAATTATTGGTAACGAGTAGTTTGATAGCAAGATAATTTGTAACAAGTAATAGGTAGTAAAGGTAACAAAGAGTGAAGCAAGGTGGCCCAATCCTTTTTGTAGCAAAGGACAAGCCGGAACGAACTCGTATGATAAGCAAAGCGTTGTCGAGGACACATGGGAATTTCATCTAGTCACTTTCATCATGTTTGTTTGATTCGGGTTCGCTACTTTGATAATTTGATATGTGGGTGGACCGGTGCTTGGGTGCTGTCCTTACTTGAACAAGCCTCCCACTTATGATTAACCCCTCTCACAAGCATCCGCAACTACGAAAGAAGAATTAAGATAAATCTAACCATAGCATTAAACATATGGATCCAAATCAGCCCCTTACAGAATAGCGCATAAACTAGGGTTTAAGCTTCTGTCACTCTAGCAACCCATCATCTAATTACTACTCCACAATGCATTCCCCTAGGCCCAAAGATGGTGAAGTGTCATGTAGTCGACATTCACATGACACCACTAAGAGAATCAACAACATACATATCATCAAAATATCGAACGAATACCAAATTCACATGATTACTTATGACAAGACTTCTCCCATGTCCTCAAGAACAAAACTACTCACACATCAAGTTCATGTCCAAGATCAGAGGGGTATTGAATAGCATAATGGATCTGAACATATAATGTTCCACCAAATAAACCAACTAGCATCAACTACAAGATGTAATCAACACTACTAGCAACCCACAGGTACCAATCTGAGGTTTTGAGACAAAGATTAATACAAGAGATGAACTAGGGTTTGAGATGAGATGGTGCTGGTGAAGATGTTGATGAAGATTGGTCCTCCCACGATGAGAGGATCGTTGGTGATGTCGATGGCTTCGATTTCCCCCTCCCGGAGGGAAGTATCCCCGGCGGAATCGCTCCGTCGGAGAGCAAAAGTGCTCCTGCCCAAGTTCCGCCTTGAGACGGCGGCGCTCCGTCCCGAAAGTCTTCTCTTTATTTTTTCTAGGGCAAATGGGCTTATATACCAGAAAATGGGCACCGGAGGCTGGCCAGGGGCCCCACAAGCCACCAGGGCGCGCCTGGGGGGGGGGGGGGTGGCGCGCCCCGGTGCCTTGTGGGCACCTGGGTGACCACCTCTGGTAGTTCTTTTCTCCAATATTTTTTATTTATTCCAAAATAAATCTCCATGAAATTTCAGCTCATTTGGAGATGTGCAGAATAGGTATCTCTGACATAGCTTTTTCAGGTCCAGAATTCCAGCTGCCGGCAATCTCCCTCCTTATGTAAATCTTGCATATTAAGAGAGAAAAGGCATTAGAATTGCTCCACAAAGTGTTATATTGATTAAAAAACACTATAAATAATAGTAGGAAAACATGATGCAAAATGGACGTATCAACTCCCCCAAGCTTAGACCTCGCTTGTCCTCAAGCGAAAGCCGATATCGATAATCATGTCCACATGTTTAGAGAGAGAGAGGTGTCGATAAAAAAAATACGGACATAGTAGCATCATGATCATTATTATAACAGCAATATTCATTATCATAGAACTTCTCATGAGCAAGTAACAATTCATCACAACAACAAAGTATAAGGTATAAACTTTCTTGAAAACTAACAAACTATGTTCTCAGTCAACAATGCAATTGCAATTCATCATATTTTCAGGAAGGGTCTCATGTAGGAACTTTTTAGCAAGTCCACATACTGAACCATCATTTAGTCTTCTATGATTGCTAACACTCACAACATATATATGGATTAAAAAGTTTCAGCCAGACACATAGAAAGATAGGGGCTTATAATTTCGCCTCCCAACTTATTCACCTCAAGGGGTGATGTCAACAATAATAACTCATGATCACTCATATCCAACTGGGTATATATGCCTAGATCTTTCCCCACCACATGATGCTTGCAAAACAGAAAAATAAAAGGAATAGAGGAGAACACTATTGACTCTTGCATAAAAAGGTAAATACATAAAAGTAAAAGATAGGCCATTCGTAGAGGGAAGCAGAGGTTGTCATGCGCTTTTTGTTTTTGGATGCACAAGCTCTTAATGCAAAGGAACGTCACTTTATATTACCCCTTGTGATAGCAACCTTTATTATGCAGTCCGTCGCTTTTATTTCTTTACCATCACAAGTTCGCACAAAGCTTATTTTCCCTTACAATAAAAGTTCATACATATTTAGAGGCAATTTTTATTGCTTTTTGCACCGATGACAACTTACTTGAAGGATCTTATTCAATCCATAGGTAGATATAGTGGACTCTCATGACATGAAGCTAGGTTTAAGGGTTTTGAATGCACAAGTAGTATCTCTACTTGGTGCGGATTTTTGGCTAGCAAAGATATTGGGCAAGCACCACATGTTGGAGGATCTATGACAATATAACTTCTATGTGAATATAAGCAAACATAATTCATTACGTTGTCTTCCTTGTCCAACGTCAACAATTTGACATAAAATACTCAATGGGGGCTCACAATCACAAAAGATGTCCAAGATAGTGTATTTGCATGTGAATCTTCTCTTCCCTTATTAATTTTTTCATGAATTGCATCATTGACCAATGCTATGTTTGTTGACTTTCAATAAATTTTACAACTTATACTTTTCTTTATGTAATGTCATTACTTTCCATAAGATTAGCATATGATCTTTTTCATTATTTTCATTGCTAGGATTGAAACATAAAAGTAAAGAAGCAAAAACTCAAACTACTCTTTATTATATAACTCTCAACTCAATTACATAGATAGATAGATCACGAAACTAGCACTCGAAAATAGATCATACTAAACTTTTATTCAACTAAATCACGAAATAACTAAGGATCGAACTAAAAATAGGTAAAGATATTAAAAGTGATGGTGAGACGATACCGGGGCACCTCCCCCAAGCTTGGCCCAAGCCAAGGGGAGTGCCCATACCCATGTACTCAAGTCTCCTTCTTCGGTGATGGTGGTGATGATGAGGTGGTGGGCTTGTCCTTCAGCTTTAGCAGAAACTCCAATTTACGGTTGATGCTCCGAAGGGCGATGTTTTGCTCTTCCAACAAAATAACCTCACGAGTGAGAGATGTATTCTGAGCACAAATTGTTTCAAAGACTCTTAGGGCTTCAATTACAGATGGCGAGAGATGATCATATAATGGTTGAAGGATATCTCCCTTCTCCGTGGTCTCCTCCATGGGAACGGTTTGCCCTCCTTCTGGAGCCTGGGCTCCCGCAACTTCCTCGACCTTGTCCTCCTTGCCATTGTCTTCCTCTCCCAACGACAACTCATAGTAAACCTCGCTGTAGGGGCGTTTGCCCGGCGATGGTTGCAAAATACGGTGCTTGGCACAGAGCTTTTGGGGCGCCATGGAGATCTAGATTTGTCAAAAAATAGCACGAAACAAGAACAAAGGATATTTCCGCGATACAGTGGTCAAAATGTTCGGGAGTACATATAAAGAATTTTTATCTTCCAAAACAAGTATTCCAGAAGAAAATGGAGTCGGGAAGGCTCACGAGGGGCCCACGAGCCACAAGGGCGTGCTAGGGGGTGGCGTGCCCTGGTGCCTCGTGTGCACCTCGTGGGTCCTCTCGGCTGTTTCTTATTTTTGTATTTTTTCTAATATTCCAAAACTGACAGAAAGTATTTTTATGGAATTTTTGGAGTCGGTTTACTTACCGTATCACGTACCACTCTTCCTTTTCAGGGTTCTGGAGTGTTCTGGAAGGTCTCTCTTATCTGTTCCTCCGGTGTCATAGTTTGGATAATGTTAGTCTCAACATTAATAGGTGTACCTGAGATGTAATGCTTAATTCTTTGCCCATTGACCACCTTCGGATTAGTGCCTTCGGCGTTACTGATCTTAATGGCTCCAGAGCGATAAACTTCCTCGATGATATACGGTCCTTCCCATTTAGACAGAAGTTTTCTTGCAAAAAATCTAAAATGAGAATTGTACAATAGAACATACTCACCCACTTTGAATTCCCATTTTTGAATTGTTTTATCATGCCATCTTTTAACTTTTTCTTTAAACAATTTGGCATGTTCATAAGCTTGGGTTTTCATTCATCTAGCGAGCTAATATCAAATAACCTCTTTTCACCGGCAAGTTTAAAATCATAATTGAGTTCTTTAATTGCCCAATATGCTTTATGTTCTAACTCAAGAGGTAAATGACATGCTTTTCCATAAACCATTTTATAAGGAGACATACCCATAGGATTTTTATAAGCGGTTCTATAAGTCCATAATGCACCGTCAAGTTTCTTAGACCAATTCTTTCTAGATCTATTGACGGTCTTTTACAAAATTAGTTTTATTTCTCTATTGCTCAATTCAACTTGACCACTAGATTGAGGGTGATAGGGAGATGCAATTCTATGGTTGACATCATATTTAGCAAGTAGTTTACGGAATGCACCATGAATAAAATGTGAACCACCGTCAGTCATTAAATATCTAGGGAATCCGAACCTTGGGAAAATAACTTCTTTAAGCATTTTAATCGAAGTGTTGTGATCAGCACTACTAGTTGGAATAGCTTCTACCCACTTAGTAACGTAATCAACAGCAACTAAAATATGTGTATACCCATTAGAGGAAGGAAAAGGTCCCATATAATCAAATCCCTAAACATCAAATGGTTCAATAACAAGTGAGTAATTCATAGGCATTGCCTGACGTCTACTAATATTACCAATTCTTTGACATTCATCACAAGATAAGACAAACTTACGAGCATCCTTGAAAAGAGTAGGCCAATAAAAACCAGATTGTAGTACCTTATGTGCAGTTCTGTCTCCCGCATGGTGTCCTCCGTAAGCCTCGGAATGAGACTTCCGTAGGATTTGTTCCTGTTCATTCTCAGGTATACAATGTATAATAATACCATCCACTCCTTCTTTATAAAGATGTGGGTCATCCCAGAAGTAATGTCTTAAATCAAAGAAGAACTTTTTCTTTTGTTGGTATGTGAAACTAGGTGGTATAAATTTAGCAACAATATAATTAGCATAGTATGCATACCAAGGAGTATTACGAGAAGCGTTTATGACAACTAATTGCTCATTGGGAAAACTATCATCAATAGGCAGTGGGTCATCAAGAATATTTTCCAACCTAGACAAGTTATCAGCTACGGGGTTCTCAGCTCCCTTTCTATCAGTAATATGCAAGTCAAATTCTTGTAGCAATAGAACCCACCTAATGAGTCTAGGTTTAGCATCTTTCTTTTCCATAAGTTACTAAATAGTAGCATGATCGGTGTGAACGATTACTTTAGAATCAACTATGTAAGATCTGAATTTATCACATGCAAACACAACTGCTAGAAATTCTTTCTCAGTAGTAGCATAATTTCTTTGAGCACTGTCTAGAGTTTTACTAGCATAATGGATAACATTTAATTTCTTATCAACTCTTTGTCCTAGAACAGCACCAATAGCATAATCACTAGCATCACACATAATTTCAAAAGGCAAGTTCCAATCAGGTGGTTGAATAATAGGTGCAGAGGTTAAGGCTTTCTTATGTGTTTCAAAGGCTTCTACACAATCATCATCGAAAACAACTGGAACATCTTTTTGCAAGAGATTAGTAAGAGGCCTAGAAATTTTAGAGAAGTCTTTAATAAACCTTCTATAGAAACCAGCATGACCGAGGAAACTTCTTATACCTTTAATATCTTTAGGACATGGCATTTTCTCAATTGCATCAACTTTAGCCTTATCTACTTCAATACCTCGTTCAGAAATTTTATGCCCCAAGACAATACCTTCATTCACCATAAAGTGGCACTTCTCCCAATTCAAGACAAGATTAGTTTGTTCACATCTCTGCAAAGCTCGATCAAGGTTGCTTAAGCAATCATCAAAGGAAGTTCCGTAAACGGAAAAATCATCCATGAAAACCTCAACAATCTTTTCACAAAAGTCAGAGAATATAGCAGTCATACATCTTTGAAAGGTAGTAGGTGCATTGCATAAACCAAAAGGCATACGTCTATAAGCATAAGTTCCAAAAGGACAAGTAAAGGTGGTTTTCTCTTGGTCGGCTTGTGATACAGGTATTTGAGAGAAACCAGAATATCCATCAAGAAAGCAAAGGTGTGTATGCATGGACAATCTTTCTAACATTTGATCAATAAAAGGTAAGGGGTAATGATCTTTTCTAGTGGCTTTGTTTAATTTTCTAAAATCAATTACCATCCTATAACCAGCTACAATTCTTTGTGGAATGAGTTCATTTTTATCACTAGGAACAACAGTAATGCCTCCTTTCTTAGGGACACAATGAACGGGACTTACCCATCTACTATCAGCTATGGGATAGATTATACCTGCTTCTAGAAGCTTTAATATTTCAGTTCTTACCACCTCCTTCATCTTAGGATTTAATCGTCGTTGATGATCGACAACTGGTTTAGCATCAGGCTCCATATTAATTTTGTGCTGACATAGAGTGTGACTAATGCCCTTAAGATCATGAAGAGTATATCCAATAGCAGCACGGTGCTTCCTCAGAGTTTTTAGTAATCTCTTTTCTTCATGCTCTGAAAGGTTAGCACTAATAATAATAGGATATATCTTCTTTTCATCTAGATAAGCATATTTCAATGTATCAGGCAATTGTTTCAATTCAAATACAGGGCCACCCTTAGGTGGAGGAGGACCTCCAAGAGTTTCAATAGGCAAATTGTGTTTAAGGATAGGTGGTTGATCAAAGAACATCTTATCTATTTCATTTCTTTCATTCATGTGCATATCATTTTCATGGTCAAGCAAATATTGTTCTAACGGATCAGTTGGAGGTACGGCAATAGAAGCATGACTAATAATTTCATATTTACTAGGCAATTCTTTGTCATGAGGTTGTCTACGAAACTTAGAGAAATTAAACTCATGAGACATCTCACCAAAATTAACACTAACAATTTCTTTAGCGCAATCAATCTTAGCATTAACAGTATTCAGGAAGGGTCTACCAAATATAATTGGACAGAAATCATCTTGTGGTGATCCAAGAACAAGAAAATCAGTAGGGCATTTGATCTTACCACACAAGACTTCAACATCTCTAACAATTCCAAGCGGTGAAATAGTATCTCTATTTGCGAGCTTAATAGTAACATCAATATCTTCAATCTCAACAGGTGCAATATCATTCATAATTTCTTGATATAAGGTAAATAGAATAGCACTCACACTAGCACCTAAATCACATAATCCATGATAACAATGATCTCCTATTTTAACAAAGACAACAGGCATGCCAACGACAAGTTTATTCTTATCTTTAGGAACGGGCTTAGCAATTCTAGTAGCTTCATCACAGAAGTAAATAACATGCCCATCTATATTATCGACAAAGAGATCTTTAACCATAGCAACATTAGGTTCAACTTTAATTTGTTCAGAGGGTCTAGGTGCTCTAATATTACTTTTGTTAACCACAGTTGAAACTTTAGTATGTTCCTTAATCCTAACAGGAAAAGGTGGTCTCTCAATATAAGCAGTAGGCACAACTGGATCAACATTGTAAACAATTGTTTCGTCTTTAACACTAATAGGTTCTTCAGTCTTTTCTTTAATAGGGGGATGATATTTAAACCACTTCTCCTTAGGGAGATCAACATGAGTAGCAAATGATTCACAAAAGGAAGCTACTGTCTCAGAGTCAAGTCCATATTTAGTGCTAAACTTATGAAAAGCATCGGTATCCATAAAAGATTTAACACAATCGAACTCAAGTATTATACCTGACTCATTACCTTTGTCGAGTTCCCAATCTTCAGAGTTGTGTTTAATTCTTTCCAGAAGATCCCATCTGAATTCAATAGTTTTCTTCATAAAGGAGCTAGTCGAAGAAGAATCGAGCATGGTTTGAACATCAAGAGAAAGCCGAGCATAAAAGTTTTGAAGAATTATTTCTCTTGAGAGCTCATGATTGGGCCATGTGTGCAACATATACTTAAGCCTCCCCCAAGCTTGAGCGATACTTTCTCCTTCATGAGGCCAAAAATTATATATATATAATTCCGATCACGATGAACCAAATGCATAGGATAATTTTTTTATTGGAATTCCAGCTTCAACCGGTTCCAGTCCCATGTTTCAGTATCATCACATAGCCTATACCATGTCAATGCCTTTCCCTCCAAAGATAAAGGGAATACTTTTTTCTTAACTCCATCTCCGGATAAACCTGCAAGCTTAAACAATCCACAAATTTCATCCACATAGATCAAGTGCATATCGGGATGTACCGTTCCATCTCCTGCGTATGGATTAGCTAGCAGTTTCTCTATCATACCCGAAGGAATCTCATAATAAATATTTTCAGTAGGTGCAGTAGGTTGAGGAGCAACTCTTTGTGCTTCCGGTCGAGGTGAAGATACCCCGAACAAGCCCCTCAAAGGATTGTTTTCCATAGTAACAAGTGACAGTAAATTTCAGCACGTAATATAAATGTTTCCTTACCAAATTCCACTCACCAAAGGCGCTTCACTCCCCGGCAACGGCGCCAGAAAAGAGTCTTGATGACCCACAAGTATAGGGGATCAATCGTAGTCCTTTCGGTAAGTAAGAGTGTCGAACCCAACAAGGAGCAGAAGGAAATGACAACCGGTTTTCAGCAAGGTATTTTCTGTAAGCACTGAAATTATCGGTAATGAGTAGTTTGATAGCAAGATAATTTGTAACAAGTAACAAGTAGTAAAGGTAAAAAATAGTGCAGCAAGGTGGCCCAATCCTTTTTGTAGCAAAGGACAAGCCGGAATGAACTCGTATAATAAGCAAAGCATTCTCGAGGACACATGTGAATTTCATCTAGTCACTTTCATCATGTTTGTTTGATTCGCGTTCGCTACTTTGATAATTTGATATGTGGGTGGACCGGTGCTTGGGTGCTGTCCTTACATGAAAAAACCTCCCACTTATGATTAACCCCTCTCGCAAGCATCCGCAACTACGAAAGAAGAATTAAGATAAATCTAACCATAGCATTAAACATATGGATCCAAATCAGCCCCTTACGGAATAGCGCATAAACTAGGGTTTAAGCTTCTGTCACTCTAGCAACCCATCATCTAATTACTACTCCATAATGCATTCCCTTAGGCCCAAAGATGGTGAAGTGTCATGTAGTCGACGTTCACATGACACCACTAAGAGAATCAACAACATACATATCATCAAAATATCGAACGAATACCAAATTCACATGATTACTTATGACAAGACTTCTCCCATGTCCTCAAGAACAAAAGTAACTACTCACACATCAAGTTCATGTCCAAGATCAGAGGGGTATTGAATAGCATAATGGATCTGAACATATAATGTTCCACCAAATAAACCAACTAGCATCAACTACAAGATGTAATCAACACTACTAGCAACCCACGGGTACCAATCTGAGGTTTTGAGAAAAAGATTGAATACAAGAGATGAACTAGGGTTTGAGATGAGATGGTGCTGGTGAAGATGTTGATGAAGATTGGTCCTCCCACGATGAGAGGATCGTTGGTGATGTCGATGGCTTTGATTTCCCCCTCCCGGAGGGAAGTATCCCCGGCGTAGTCACTCCGTCGGAGAGCAAAAGTGCTCTTGCCCAAGTTCCACCTCGAGACGGTGGCGCTCTGTCCCAAAAGTCTTCTCTTTATTTTTTATTGGGCAAATGGGCTTATATACCAGAAAATGGGCACCGGAGGCTGGCTAGGGGCCCCACAAGCCACCAGGGCGTGCCTGGTGGGAGGGGGGTGGCACGCCCTGGTGCCTCATGGGCACCTGGGTGGCCCCCTCTGGTAGTTCTTTTCTCCAGTATTTTTTATTTATTCCAAAATAAATCTCCGTGAAATTTCAGCTCATTTGGAGATGTGCAGAATAGGTATCTTTGACATAGTTTTTTCAGGTCCAGAATTCCAGCTGTCGGCAATCTCCCTCCTTATGTAAATCTTGCATATTAATTGAGAAAAGGCATTAGAATTGCTCCACAAAGTGTTATATTGATTAAAAAACACTATAAATAACTGTAGGAAAACATGATGCAAAATGGACGTATCACGGGGTCCTGTTCATCCAGCGCCAACCACCTACACACGTCCAGGGTACTTTTCATCCATAGCCAACCCACCAGCTGGGGTGGGGCGTACGAGCGGGCGACAGCAATGGGAACTGTTCGTCCATAGACAACCAACTGGCTAGGTCAACTCACCTCGTCTCGCGCAAGGGGCTTGATCGATGCAAGTCTCAACTCGTTCTATGTATCGCGCGCATGGCAGCAACGGGCACAGTTCATCGAGAGGCAACCAACCGGCTACGTCTCGCACGGGGGCTCGATGCAACACATCGATCGATCAGCTTCAGTAAGCAGCAGCAAAGGGATTGATCGCTCGGGTTCAGTTAGCAGCGAAGGGATCGATCGGCTTCAGTTAGAAGCGAAGGAATTGCTCGGGTTCAGTTAGCAGTGAAGGGATCAATCGCTCGTGTTCAGTACGTAGTGCGAGGGATCGATTGATCCCTCGGGTTCAGTAAGCGAACGCCTCGCTTGGGTTTTAGTTAGCGAACATGACTTGCACACACGCGCGCGTACGAGAGAAACGTGCAAACCATTGCATCGCTCGGGCCCGACCACCGACCGTATACCGTGAACTCCCTGAAAATTTCCTCGCCATCACTTCTACCATGATTTTTTATGTCATGGACGGCCCAAAGAATGTCATGCAGGTGTTTTTGTGTCCATTTTCTGTCATAATTTTTTGTCATAGAAGTAGGAGCCCACCACATCTATGATGATACGTGTTTTTGTCACAATTATTGTCATGGAAGTGTCATATCCATGACAGAAAAAGTCACGGAATTGTCTTTTGTTTGTAGTGGCCAGTGCTGGATTTCATATTCAGTGTAGTTCATCGCTATGGTGTACCCCATAGCATCATTACGGACAATGGGTCCAATTTCACTGCCAAGGAAGTCAAGGCATGGTGTGCAAAGATGTGCATTAAGCTTGACTATGCCTCAGTATATCACGCCCACTCTAATGGACAGGTTGAACGAGCCAACGGCCTCATATTAAGTGGCATTAAGCCAAGGCTAGTTCGCTCTTTAATAGAGGCTGACTGTAAATGGGTGAAGGAACTCGATTCCGTACTCTGGGGATTGTGCACACGCCGAATTGATCCACAGGCTACACCCCTTTCAGTATTGTCTATGGTGCCGAGGCCATTATCCCAAGTGATCTCATCCATGATGCACCTCGGGTGCACATGTATGAAGAACGGGAGGCCGAGCTTGACAGGCAAGATGACCTAGACGCCCTTGAGGAGGAATGCGATGTAGCTCGGGCACGTTCTACTTTCTACCAGCAGTAGGCAAGGCGTTATCAAAGTCGTGAGGTTCGCGCCAAAACATTCAATGTTGGCGACCTGGTACTGCGACACCATCCTGAGAAGCAGAAGCATAATCTATCAGTGAAATGGGAAGGACCATTCATAATTGACCAAATGTTGGCCGGAGGCGCTTATCACATCCGAGATTCAACGGACAACCGACTGGAGCCGAATCCATGGAATGTTCCGCGGCTTCGATGCTTTTATGGTTAAAACAGAGGTTTTCTTCTCTTCGATATCTCTAGTTATAGATAGAGTAGTTTGTTTTAAAAAAATTCCTCGAGCCTGTCAAAGCTCTGGCAAGTTAGTTATATTTCAATAAGTAATGCTTGGTCGATCGACATGCTATCTTGGGGACTTCAGGCCCACATATTTTTGGTGTTCATGCTTCTTGTATGTATGCTGCCTTCCGTAATCATCGTCTTAAAGCCACAATATGCATCAATTTGACTTAAAATATGGCCAAGCTGGGTTGCCTGGTTCCTGTGCTTACCCCTTACATTCCCAATTGTTCGGCTAAGGGGTAAAGGGAGCACCTCTTTCATTGTTACTTCCGGGTTATCCGGGTTAGTGCCTCAGATGGGTGAAGCCAAAAGCTAGCAATCTTAATAACATAATTGGTCGGCAACGAGGGAAGTGAAAATTTTAGTTTATTAAAGCCAAAGATTTCAGGACTTTTTTCTGAACTAACTCTTTCCCCCACATAAATCGGCGATGAGGTCACATTATTATGGTCAACATGATAACCTGAGAAAAGGAACTTATAAAGGAACTATTTTTCTCGGAAGATGTTTCCTACATTAAAAAGTAATATAACATATCTCTCTGCTTACCTTTGTTTTTCAAACTGCATGGCCGGATTGCCTTGTTCTCTGTAAAACTTTGACTTGTAAAGGCATTAACAAGTAGGAAACACTCCTCGGCCAATGGCCGAAGAGGTGGAAGCCGATGGCTGGTTAACAAAGTATTACATGGCAGATCCGAGAGCATTAATGATGTAAAGTACTTTGATACATAGAATCATTACGCCAAAAATATTAACACAAGTTCATTTACTCAAGGCCATCTATTAAAGAATCGAGGGCACAATCTTTTTGAGACAGCCGAATGATGATCAGTGATATTTTTAACTTATAACTAAGTCAACTACACCAAGCATATCAAGTAACAAGAGCAACTACTATAAACTGTACAAAGAATAACAATATAACTGTATGCAAAGCAAAGGAATTAATTCCACAAACCATATCAAAGAATAGAAGAAACTATTTGGAACTTATAACTAATAAAAGTACTATAGCTTTATGCATATACATATTATTATTAGTTTGTATGCATCCCAACTTAAATTATATACATATTATTATTCATGTCAGTTATTCAATTTTTTTATGTTGTACTAATTTCGTTTACTCTTTGTCATGGCAGGTGTCGAAAGATGGTGGGCGCGGGTCCAGAGCGCCCCACGGGTACTTCTTCGGCGGCGGCCCGCGGGAGGGGTACTTCCATTCCACCTGTACCTCTCCGGACAGCGTTGTTAGACAGTATGGGGACACCGCCGGGCGCTTCTTCGTCGGCGTCGTTTCCCACCGGGAGAGGAGGTCGGGGAGGGAAGAAGAGAGGAGGTAGATCAGGACGCAGGGGCGGGAGAGGTAGGCAGGCTGCTACGCCTTCCTCGCTGCCACCCCCAGCTGATTCACCCGAGCACATTACTGCTAGGGTGGACCCGTTTGAGGTGGAGGCTACGGGAACTCCGCACCACGAGCCTCGGGTTGACGGGCCTTCGGCCCACGAGACTCCGGACCTAGAGGCTTCGGCCCACGACACTCCGGACCCAGAGGCTTCGGCCCACGACACTCCGGACCAGGCTACGTCCTGGGAGACGTCCGGATGGGGTACCTGGCCGGATCTACGTGAGGGGCCGAGTGGCCATGCTGATGGTGGCGGGGATGATCCCTCTACTGATAGTGAGGGCGAGGTGGTTGAGGGGGCCACCGTGTACCAGCGTGGTGGTACACGGCTCCCGCCTGTGCCGGCGACCCGCGAGCTGCGGCCGGTGATTAGGCCTGATGGGGAGAAGTAAGTGCATTTACTCTTTTTGTACCTTTTACCTTCAGGTTTCTTCAAATATCTAATGCGTTGGCCTTGTCATACTGCACTGCAGGGGTTGGGTACACGCCAGTGGAGTCCGCAGGCCCAACACCGTACTTGGTGTGCTTTGCCGGCAAAACTTCCCAGGGTTTGTCACGTTGCCCGGTGAGGGTCAGCTCGCAGAGCTAGGATTGAGCTGGGAGCACTACTTGGCTGCCCAGGCCCCGCCGGACCACATGATCGACGGTGTCTTGTGCCACACTATTGCCGAGATGGTGATCAGAAGCTTTTGGGTAATTTCTCCTTTGCACAATTAAAAATTAACAATAGCTAGTTATTTTACTAATCAGTGTTGTCTCGTTTGATTGCAGACATTCTACAGGTGTGAGGAGGGATACGAGGAGGAGGCGGCACATGTTATCGACCACGAGTGCAGGCGCCTACTACAAAACTTACGGCACGAGGCTCGGCCGCAGGCTGTTCAAGACTACTACGCCTCACGTGGTATTAAGAAGGACAAGGCGTCGTGCCGGGCTAAGTTTCTGAAGAAGGATCAGTACATGAAGGTAATTAACTATTCTTAAGGCATTGTACTTAGTTTCCTTGATTTGATTCGTAGGCGTAGCGCTCAAATTTCTCTTTACTAACTTAGGTGCCCCCGAGATGGTGTGCGGATAAGATGGATTGTTGGGAGGCGTTGGTGGATGAGTGGTGCACAGGCCGCTGGCGAGCCGTCCACGACGATGCCAAGGACAGGCGTGCCCAAATGGTTAGCACAAAAATGGCATACTTACATAGGTTAGCTCTAAAATGACACAAATAAGGAATAAGATGAAGAAAAACAAGGAAGAGGAGGAAAAGAAGGAATAGAAGAAGAACTCTTCTTCTTCTTCTTCTTCTTCTTCTTCTTCTAGTCTTCTTCTTCTTCTTCTTCTTCTTCTTCTTCTTAGCTTATTTTTCCCAAAAAAGACATACTTATATAGTTAATTATCCTCCACAATGACATAATTTGCTTATTTAGTCCATTTATGACATAATTAGCTTATTCGTTGCAAAAATGGCATAATAACCTTGGTTACCTCATAAATGTCATATACTTAGCTTATTATCCTCCAAAATGACATAATTTCCTAAGTTAGCTCTAAAATGACATATACTTACCTAATTTAGCTCAAAAATGGCATAATTACCTAGGTTAGCACAAAAATGACCTATACTTACCTAATTTTCGTAGGTTAGCACAAAAATGGCATACTTACATAGGTTAGCTCTAAAATGACACAAATAAGGAATAAGATGAAGAAAAACAAGGAAGAGGAGGAAAAGAAGGAATAGAAGAAGAAGAAGACCTTCTTCTTCTTCTTCTAGTCTTCTTCTTCTTCTTCTTCTTCTTAGCTTATTTTCCCCAAAAAAGACATACTTATATAGTTAATTATCCTCCACAATGACATAATTAGCTTATTTAGTCCATTTATGACCTAATTAGCTTATTCATTGCAAAAATGGCATAATAACCTTGTTTACCTCATAAATGTCATATACTTAGCTTAATTTCCTCCAAAATGACACAATAAGCTTAGTTAGGTCAAAAATGGCATAATTACCTAGGTTAGCTCTAAAATGACACAAACAAGCAATAATAAGAAGAAAAACAAGAGGAGAAAAAGAAAGAGAAGAAAAACTCTTCTTCTTCTTCTTCTTCTTCTTCTAGTCTTCTTCTTCTAACTTTCTTATTTCACATTTTGCAGATTTGATTCACTTCACGGGAGCTTGCATTGATGGAGTGCTTCTGTTTACTTTTTGTTTTGATTTTGTATCCATGAACAATGTGAAACTTGCTACCTATGGATGAAACTATTGTAATATGGTGAAACTTGCACATTTTGTTTTGGTATATCTGTTCGATGATCATATCTATATGGCAGGGATATAGTTTCTTATGTGTTGGATATCATATCCTGTGAAATATATATATATATATATATATATATCATATTTTTGCTGTGAAAATGCTTGGATATAACAAAAAACAGAATAAAAAGGGGCAATACAGGCACTTTGCCGTCTGCCACCGACGGTAAAGGGCTCTTTGCCGTCTGCCACCGACGGCAAAGGTGACACGTGGCATGAACCTGTGCAACCTGGAAGCACTGGGTCTGGCCCATTTGGTCATTATGCCGTCCGCTGGCAGACGGCAAAGCAGACTGCTTCTTTGCCGTCCGCTAGCGGACGACAAAGCAAAAGAGAGGCGGACGGCAAAGAGAGGGGAAGAGTGACGATATGCCAGGGCCTGCTGACGTCTGGAAGATGACGGCAAAGGGGAGGGCACATTTGCCGGCAGCCGGCGGACGGCAAAGTCTCCCGTTAGCCACCTAACGTGGCTAACGTGTATTCTTTGCCGTCCACTTTATTTGCCGTCTGCTTGGGTTGGAAAGCTGACGGCAAAGGTCTTTGCCGTCCGCTGTGCGTGAGCAGACGGCAAAGAAGGTCATTACCGTAGCATACAGTGCCGGAACTGTTTGCCGTCTGCGGCTGACGGCAAATACCTTTGCCATCCGCTTTCTGGTCCTTTGCCGTCTGCCATGGCAGACGGCAAAACAGCTGATTCCTGTAGTGTTAGTTTAAACCGAGATATTTCATTTTAATAGAGATATTCGCTCTGATATTGCTACTAATGACTAATGAATGCAAAGGATTCCAAAAATCCTCTCTTTGATGAGTTTCCATAGGAAATGGGCTAAAAAGGCAAGAAATCACATGGTAATGAGGAAAGGAATGGAAATGGAGAAAGAAGAAATCACCACGAGGCGTGCCAGACAAGGCAGCACAAAAGACGGCGTTCCATACGGGTGCATGATACATCTCCAACGTATCTATAATTTTTGATTGTTTCGTGCTATTATATTATCAATCTTGGATGCTTTTTATGCATTTTTATGCTATTTTATATCATTTTTTGGGACTAACCTATTAACTCAGTGCCCAGTGCCAGTTCCTGTTTTTTGCTTGTTTTTGGTTTTTCAGAAAATCAATAACAAACGAAGTCCAAACGGAATAAAACCTTTAAAATGAATATTTCTAGACTAGAAGGGACCCTAGAAGGTTCGGGAGGAGGCCAGAAGAGCTACGGGAGAGCCACGAGCTCACAGGGCGCGCCCCCTGAGCTCGTGGGCCCCACGTAACTTCGTTTGACCTAATTCCACCTCTATAAATTCCCAAATATTCCCAAACCAACAGAGAGCCACCCGAAATAACTTTTCCTCCGCCGCAAGCTTCTGTTCTTCCGTGATCCCATCTGGAGGCCTTTTCCAGTACTCTGCCGGAGGGGGAATCGATCACGGAGGGCTTCTACATCAACCTTGCTGCCCTACCGATGATGTGTGAGTAGTTCACCACAGACCTACGATTCCATAGCTAGTAGCTAGATGGATTCTTCACTCTCTTTGTTCAATACAATGTTCTCCTCGATCTTCTTGGAGTTCTATCCGATGTAATCTTCTTTTGCGGTGTATTTGTTGGGATCCGATGAATTGTGGGTTCATGATCAGATTATTCATTGAAAGTAATTGAGTCTTTTCTGAACTTTATTTTGCATGATTGTTATAGCTTTGTATTTCTCTCCGATCTATCCGCTTGGTTTGGCCAACTATATTGATTTATCTTCAGTGGGAGAGGTGCTTTGTAATGGGTTCTATCTTGCGTTGTCCTCACCCAGTGTCAGAAGGGGGTAGCGAGGCACGTATTGTATTGTTGATATTAAGGGTAAAACAACGGGGTTTAATCATATTGCTTGAGTTTACTTTGTCTACATCATGTCATCTTTCTTAAGGCATTACTCTGTTTGTCATGAACTTAATACCATAGATGCATGCTAGATAGCGGTCGATTGGTGGACTAATTGTAGTAGATGCAGGCGTGAGTCGGTCTACTTGTCACGAACGTGATGCCTATATACATGATCATTGCCATGAATACGTCATAACTATGCGCTTTTCTATCAATTGCCCAACAGTAATTTGCTTACCCACCGTATGCTATGTGTTCGAGAGAGAAACCTCTAGTGAAAACTATGGCCCCGGGTCTACTTTAATCATATTATAAAAACCAAAAATACCTTACTGCAATTTATTTACTTTTATTTTGTTTTGCAATTTATCTATCTACCTATACAAGATTTGATCCTTGCAAGTAACGAGTTCAAGGGGATTGACAACCCTCTTGCCCGCGTTGGGTGCAAGTATTTGCTTTTGTGTGTGCAGGTGTTGTTCACAAGGATTTGCATGGTTCTCCTTTTAGTTCGATAAACCTTGGTTCTCACTGAGGGAAATACTTATCTCTACTGTACTGCTTCACCCTTCCTCTTCGGGGCAAATCCCAACGCAGCTCACAAGCAGCAGAAAGAATTTATGGCGCCATTGCCGGGGAGACATCATCAAATTCCTATAGGTCCATTCACACAACTTATCATTTATTTGATTTACCTTTTTATTTTCTTTTATTTGTCTTTATTAGTCTCGTTAAAAGAATAAAAAATACAAAAATATTTTATTTTGCTTGTTTGCTTGCTAGCTATAATTATGTGACTCAAGAAAAGAAAAATAAAGACATATGGATCCTCATCCACTTGCTAATCTTTTGAAACTTGCTGCTTGTTGTAAACCAATAGCTAATAATGAAGAAGTGATAAAAGAAAATTCTATTGGAATAAATTTATTGAATGAAAAGCATGATTTCAAGTGTGTTACTATAAATTCTATGAATGTCAATTGTGCTAATGATCATGATTGGGGTGATAATGCTTCTTATGATCTTGAAAATTTATTTAAGCCTCATGATGAATATGTTATTGATAATAATGTTTGCAATAATATTGAAAGTGGGTTTGGAAAAGTGTCAACTTTAGGTAAAAAGAATCCCACATATTCGGATAGTGTTCAATCTTATGATTTTTTTAATAAATGTGGGTTTGGAGAGGTCATGACTTTAGTTGATGTTAATCCCACTATCTTGGAAGATTATAAGATTAGCTTGCATGTGGATCATGGAGAGAATATTTTATATGATAGCTATATTGTTGAATTTGATTATGATCCTACATGTAATTATTATGAGAGAGGCAAATAAGGTTATATAAATCTTCATGTCACTAAATTACCTCTCTTTGTGTTGAATTTATTAATGCTTCATTCTTCCTATTTGCATATGCTAGATATTGCTTGTTTTGCAAATTGGTTTTCCTATAAAATGCCTATTGATAGGAAGAGGGTTAGACTTAAGTGTGTTTGTTACATGTTATATGATGTTCTCTTTGTGCTTCAATTCTTATCTTTCATGTGAGCATCATTAATATCCCAAGCCTATCTTAATGTCTATAAAGAAAGAGCTTGTTGGGAGACAACCCAATAGTTAGCATTTCTGTTTTGTGTGATGACACAATTATAGCTACCGTATTGATTATGTTTTTATATTTTAATTAGTGTTTGTGCCAAGTAATGCCTTTGGGATGATTTGAATGATAGTATAATTGATGCTGTTTGAAAACAGAAAGTTTTGTGCCCAGTAGTTGATTTTTCATTTATGGAATGTCAGAAAAATCTGAAATTGTTACACAGCATTGGAATACAAATAGTTTATGTTTTCCTACGTTTTCAGAATTTTTGGAGTTACATAAGTATGGATAAATATTCTGTCATTGCATACTATTCTGTTTTACACAGATTCTGTTTTTATTGCACAGTGTGCTTGTTTTAATGAAACTATGGATTGTATCGGTGGATATAAGCCATGGAGAAATTAGAATACACTAGGTATTATACAAGAACAATTATGAATGAGTTTATAACAGTACCTAAAGTGGATGATTGATTTATTATACTAACGGATCTCACGAAGTTTCTGTTGAGTTTTGTGTGCTGAAGTTTTTAAGTTTTGGGTGAGATCACGATGCATGAAGGAATAAGGAGCGGCAAGACCCTAAGCGTGTTGATACATCTCCGTCGTATCTACTTTTCCAAACACTTTTTCTCTTGTTTTGGACTCTAATTTGCATGATTTGAATGAAACTAACCCGGACTGATGCTGTTTTCAGCAGAACTACCATGGTGTTGTTTTTGTGCAGAAATAAAAGTTCTTGGAATTGGATGAAACTTTTTGGAGATTTTTTATGGAATAAATAAAAAATACTGGAGCCAAGACCCACTGGAGGGGGGCCACCTGCTGCCCACGAGGCACCAGGGCGGGCCACCCCCCT
Source organism: Elymus sibiricus (assembly GCA_039707655.1). Lineage (NCBI taxonomy): Eukaryota > Viridiplantae > Streptophyta > Magnoliopsida > Poales > Poaceae > Elymus > Elymus sibiricus. The sequence goes on along the minus strand of CM077670.1, from coordinate 223,540,615 downwards.
GGCGAGCCCTGGTGGCTTGTGGGGCCCACATGGCTCCGCTGACCCTAATCTCAGGCCTATAAATTCACAATTCCAGAGAAAAAATAGGAGAGGAAGTTTTATTGCATTTCACGATACGGAGCCGCCGCCACCTCCTGTTCTTCATCGGGAGGCCAGATCTGGAGTCCGTTCAGGGCTCCGGAGAGGGGGATCTTCCGGCATCGTCATCATCAACCATCCTTCATCACCAATTTCATGATGCTCACCGCCGGGAGTGAGTAATTCCTTCGTAGGCTTGCTGGACGGTGATGGGTTGGATGAGATTTACCATGTAATCGAGTTAGTTTTGTTAGGGCTTGATCCCTAGTATCCACTATGTTCTGAGATTGATGTTGCTATGACTTTGCTATGCTTAATGCTTGTCACTAGGGCCCGAGTGCCATGATTTCAGATCTGAACCCTTTATGTTTTCATGAATATATTTGTGTTCTTGATCTGATCTTGCAAGTTATACGCACCTGCTACGTGTTATGATCTGCATACCCCAAGGTGACAATAATTGGGATTCTTTTCTATGATTACCGTAGTTTGAGGAGTTCATGTATTCACTATGTGTTAATGCTTTGTTCCGGTTCTCTATTAAAAGGAGGCCTTAATATCCCTTAGTTTCCTTATGGACCTCGCTGCCACGGGAGGGTAGGACAAAAGATGTCATGCAAGTTCTTATCGCAAGCACGTATGACTATATACGGAATACATGCCTACATTACATTGATGAATTGGTGCTAGTTCTGTGTCGCCCTAGGTTATAACTGTTACATGATGAATGTTATCCAACATAATCACCGATCCAATGCCTACGAGCTTTTCACATATTGTTCTTTGCTAAGTTACTATTATTGCTACTGCTATCAAACTATCATACTACTGTGCTACTGATCACTCTGCTGCAGATATTTAGTCTCCAGGTGTGGTTGAATTGACAACTCAACTGCTAATACTTGCAAATATTCTTTGGCTCCCCTTGTGTCGAATCAATAAATTTGGGTTGAATACTCTACCCTAGAAAACTGTTGCGATCCCCTATACTTGTGGGTTATCAAGACCTTTTTCTGGCGCCGTTGCCGGGGAGCATAGATTTATTTGCTGAGTCACTTGGGATTTATATCTGTTGATCACTATGAAGAATCTAAAAGACGCTAAGACCAAGATCGTTCCCTCTAAGACGAGGGGAGGTAAGGAACTGCCATCTAGCTCTGCACTTGATTCACCTTCTGTTTTGAGTAAGCTTGCAACACCACCACATGCTATTAATTCTGATATGTCGCAAGTTATTGATGATACCACTTCTGCTATGAATGATACTTATGATGATGCTAGTACTATGCTTGATAATGCTGTGCCACTTGGTAAATTTCTTAATGAACAACTTGCTAAAGCTAAAGAAATTGAAAATGTTGAAACTCTTGAGAATTATGATTCACCTATTATGCCTAGCTCTCCTACTAGAGTTGAAACACCTGATGAACACTGCTTTGATAGGGAGACGGCTAGAGCCATTCTTGCTTGTAATGATAGAGATGAAGTTATAAAATTGCTTACTGAAATGAAAGAAAAATCTATGAGGGAGAAAATGAAATATGATCCTAAGTTTGCTAACTCTCCCATATTTGTTACTGATAAGGATTATGAATTCTCTGTCGATCCTGAGTTAATTACTTTGGTTGAATCTGATCCTTTCCATGGTTATGAAACTGAAACTGTTGTGGCACATCTTACTAAATTAAATGATATAGCCACCCTATTTGCTCATGAGGAAAAAATTCGCTATTACTATATTCTTAAGTTATTTCCTTTCTCATTAAAGGGTGATGCTAAGGAATGGTATAATACTCTTGCCCCTGGATGTGTGCGTAGTCCCCAGGATATGATTTATTACTTCTCTGAAAAATATTTTCCCGCTCATAAGAAACAAGCTGCTTTACAGGAAATATTTAACTTTGTGCAAATTGAAGAAGAGAATCTCCCTCAAGCTTGGGGGAGGCTTCTCCAATTACTTAATGATTTGCCTGATCATCCTCTTAAGAAGAATGAAATACTTGATATCTTTTATAATGGACTAACCGATGCTTCTAGGGACTACCTAGATAGTTGTGCGAGTTGTGTTTTCAGGGAACGGACTATTGAACAAGCTGAGGAACTGTTGAATAATATATTGAAGAATGATAATGATTGGACACTTTCTGAGCCACCGCCTAAACCCACTCCGAAGAAAAGGGGTATTTTATTTCTCAGTCCTAAAGATATGTAAGTAGCAAAGAAATGTATGAAGGAAAAAGGTATTAAAGCTAAAGATGTTAAGAATTTGCCACCTATTGAAGAAATACATGGTCTTGACACACTGCCATAGGTAGTAGAGGTAAATTCTCTTATAAAGTTTGATGAAAGTGATATTCCTTATAACAAACCTCCTAGTCAATGCTTGTATTAATTTGATAATTATATTATTAAGCAAGATCATTTCAATGCAAATGTTATGAAACAATTAAAACGAAATGCTTACATGATTGATCGCTTGAGTGACTTGTTATTTAGAATTGCTAATGATGTCAAAGGTGTAAGTAAACATGCATCTATGGTTCAAACCCAATTAAAACAAGTTGCTAAATCTCAAAGTGAATTGCTCAAAAATGAACAATAATATGAATGATCATGCTGTTAGAGTAATGACTAGAGGAGGTAGAATGACTCAGGAGCCACTTTATCCTGAAGGTCACCCTAAAAGAATTGAACAAGACTCTCAAAGAATTAATGTTGATGCACCTAGCCCATCTAAAAAGAAGAAGAAAAATAAAAATGATAGGACTTTGCATACTTCTAGTGAACCTGAGGTAGAAAAACCCTTAGAAGATAGTAATGATGTTTCTATTTCCGATGCTGAAACACAATCTGGTAATGAACATTCACTTGATGATAATAATAATGATGATGCTCATGTGGACACTCAACTAGATAATGATAAAGAACTTGATAATGATGTTGAAATAGAACCTGCTGTTGATCTTGATAACCCACCTCCTAGAAATAAACGTTATGATAAAAGAGACTTCGTTGCTAAAAAAACATGGTAAAGAAAGAGAACCATGGGTTCAAAAACCCATGCCCTCTCCTCCTAAACCATCTAAGAAAAAGGATGAGGAAGAATTTGAACGTTTTGCTGAAATGCTTAGGCCAGTCCTTTTGCGTACTCGTTTGACTGATATTTTAAAGATGGGCCCTTATGCTAAATATATGAAGGACATTGTCACAAATAAAAGAAAGATACCTGAAGCTGAAATTTCCACCATGCTTGCAAATTATTCTTTTAAGGACGGAGTACCTAAGAAACTAGGAGATCCAGGAATACCAACTATACCATGCTCCATTAAAAGAAATTATGTCAAAACTGCTTTGTGTGATTTAGGAGCCGGTGTTAGTGTTATGCCTTTCTCTTTATATAAAAGACTTGATTTGAATAAACTCACTCCCACTGAAATATCATTGCAAATGGCTGACAAATCAACTGCCATACCTATCGGTGTTTGTGAGGATGTGCCCGTTGTAGTTGCAAATGTTACTATCCTAACAGACTTTGTTATACTTGATATGCCCGAGGACGACAATATGTCGATTATCCTTGGTAGACCCTTTTTGAATACCGCCGGGGCTGTTATTGATTGCAACAAAAGCAAGGTCACTTTTCATATCAATGGTAATGAACATACGGTGCACTTTCCGAAGAAACAATTTCAAGTAAATGGTATTCATATTATTGAAAAGACTCCGACAATTGCTATTGAAAGTTTTCAAGTCCCTCTTCCTACTGTCAAAAAGAAATATGAAACTCTTATTATTGGGGAGATGCATATCCCCGTTGAGGTAACTTAGTGCTATACGAAAGTTCTTCGGTTTCATGTTACTTGGAAATGGTTTGTTAATAAGACTTGATCAACCTTATTAATGGATTCTTTTTGAGAGGCATGTGGTCGATGAATTTAGTAAGCACAACTTTCTATACCTACCTTTTGCTCTCTGTAAATTATAGTTTAATAAAAGAAAATGCCATGATTATCCTATTTTCTGATTTATCCGTGCAATAAAAAAAATTGGCCCAAAAATAAAAGTGCTCAGAATGCAATAAAATTTTGATATGAATTTTTATAGAATATTTAAGAATTTTTGGCACTGGAATCATACTAGGGGATGCCCCAGGTGCCCACGAGGCACCAAGGCGCGCCACCCCCCCTGGCGCGCCCTGGTGGCTTGTGGGCCCCACAGGGACCCCCTCACTTATCTCTTCAGCCCACTTCGTCTCTTACCTCTAGCAAAAATTCCTGGTAGCTCTCTCTCTTGTGTTCTTGCTCCCAAACCTAAGATTTTCGATCTCTTTGCTCGGAGCTCCATTTCCAAAACTGTTTTGGGAGATTGCTACTTGGTATCTTACTCCTTCATTGCTCCAATTAGTTTTTGCTCTAGTGGATTATATGTTGCATAATTAGCTACTATTGCTGCTACTGAAAATGAGCTTGCATGTTGAATTCTTTGAGTCCTAAGTAGTTTGAATGCTTGATATGGCCTCTAGGCACTTGTATGAGTAGTTGCTATCAATTTTGTGAAGTTTTGTTAACATCATTTTGTGGACCAAAATTTTTCAGAAATTTGTGCTTAGGAAAATGAATTTCTTCCAGAGGAGTTCTTCGAGGCGGAGGTCCACCGAGGCCTCATCTAGAGAAAGCCCCGCACGTCAATCTTACGTTGAACCAAGGGCAAGTTCGGTGCGAGGTGCCGAAGCAAAATCATGTAGATGGCCGTGCAACGAGTTCATGCTAGGTGCAGGCATCAAGGAAGAATTTGACCAATATATTCACAACACCAAGCTCTCTGCCTTCATCGCAGATAAGCCACCACAGCATTATAACCTCACTCATTCGTTCACTCAAAACTTTGAATATCATTCGCGCACTTCTAGAGGTTCGTTTCACCTCTATAATAAATCCTATAGTATGTCTCTAGAAGAATCCTGTGATGCATGCAAAATTCCATATTGGGGTTCGTTAGATGAACCACAAAAATCTGATTATGAGTCAGTTCTTAATAGCCTTTGCAACGGTGAGGATAGGGGAGTTACGCAGGCCAGAATAATTAGTTTCCACTTACATGCCATTCGGTATTTTGCACTTTTTAATGGTAAATGCATTGTTGGTAAGCAAGACTGCATTGCGCTTTGCGCCCCTGATCTGAGTCTTATTCATACAGCTTTGACTGGCAGCAAGTATTATGATCTTGGGGCTATTGTCGCACGTAGGCTGCAGCGTAACGCGGGTAATGATGATTTGTATGGAGGAATTTATGCTTCCCGCTTAGCTGCAAAGTTAGGGGTCTTGCCCAATTTCAATGATCCCCTCTTACCTGATAAATATTTAAATTTCGAAACAATGCAAGAACATAAGTTTTTAAAACGCAACACACAGGGATACGCATATAACTTAGTTTTTGATAAATACCATTCTCTGTATGTTACTTTGCCTGCTCCTGCTCTCTTTGATTACCAGAACAAACAGAGATATTTTCTCCATGAGTATGAAGTGCAGGAGTACAACATGACAGTAGAAGCCGCTCGTCAGGTTGAGGAGGATGCTCGGCGAGCCTCCACGAGCTATCACTTTGACTATTACCCAGACCAGGGATGGTGACGATCAAGCTAGGCAAAAGCCTAAGCTTGGGGGAGTACTTATCTCTCACCGACATTACATTCATGATCACACATTTTATTCCAGCTGTCGATGTTCATACTCTTTCATTGTATAATCCACGTTAGCTTTATTTTCTCGCTTTCTTCTTGTGTGTTTGAAAAACTTTGAGAAAATCCAAAAATAATTCTCGTTTCTTTTCGGTTTTTCTTTCCAGTTTAATTAGTTATGGTATTAAAATAAAACCCAAAAAGATTTCCCATTTCTTCTTTTGCTTGTTGGGAGCTTTCCCGTGTAAATAGTTTTTTCTCGTTTTTCGTTTCTCTTCTTTAATTTGCTTTCTTCAGAAAAACTAAAAACACCAAAAATATTTCAGTGTGTTTCTCTGAAATTCTTTTCTTTTGTTGAGTCATCATAAGGAGAAGACCACGATGAAAATGTTGAGTGGCTCTCGTATGCTTTATTGTTGATCTGACAAAGAGCCCATATCACCTTGTCTTCTCCTTTGAATAAAATGTTTGCAGATTCCAGCTTAGTCCACAACACTCTTGCACTATTATTATTTTCACATCATTCGGTCATGCAAGTGAAAGGCAATAATGATGATAATTTGAGGAAGTGACTGTGGCAAGGAAAAGCGGGTATGAACTCAACTTGTTTTTGTTTTTGTAAATATGTTTAACTCAGTACCCATGATTCAACATGTTATGATTAAACATGTTTATGATGACAATTAGAGATTATAGTTGCTCATGCCATGCTTAAGTAGCTAGGAGTCGATAATGATTTATCTTGAGTTTCAACTTGCATTAAAATGATTGTGATGTAGTATGATGATATGGTATCCTCCTCTGAATGTTTCAAGTGGCTTGACTTGGCACATGTTCACGCATGTAGTTGATTCAAAACCAACATAGCCTTCACGATATTTATGTTCATGGTGTTTATATCCTACTCATGCTAGTATTCAATGTTGATTATTCATAATGCATGGTTATGACCGTTTTCGCTCTCTAGCTGGTCGCTTCTCAACCTATTTGCTAGCCTTCGCCTGTACTAAGCGGGAATACTGCTTGTGCATCGAAACCCTTAAACAAAAGTTATTCCAGATGAGTCCACTATATCTACCTATATGCGGTATTACCCTGCCGTTCTAAGTAAATTGCATGTGCCACCTCTAAATATTCAAATGAACATCTGTTTTGTGTGCCCGTACCGCTCATGGAGCGACAGGGGGTGGTCAGTATCTTCCATGCTAAGCGGGTTATTCTCATGATGAGTGTTTATTCACTTGTCCTTGCACGAGAGGGGCTGGTAATCGGGATGCCCAGTCCCATAATCAAAATTGCAAAATAATAAAACAAACTCCCCCGGAAAGTTGTTGGTATCGAGGGCACCCGAGGATTCGGCTAGCCATGGCTTGTGTTTGTTGGTGGAGGGGGAGTAAACTTTACTTTACCGCTTGGGAACCGCCACTAATGTGTTTAGCATGGAAGATATTGAAAACTCTCGGTCGTGACGTTGACAGGAAAGGCATACCTCCTAAAATTTTATATATCTCTGATTTAAGCTTTGAGCTCTGGCACCTCTGCAAATCCCTGCTTCCCTCTGCGAAGGGCCTATCTATTTACTTTTATGTTATTTTATTTTTATTGTTGAGTCATCACCTTCTCAAACAAGCACCAGTCCTAAGAGCACTATTGTCATTCTCATGCATTGTGTATAGTTAATGTTGTGTGCATCATGACTGGATCTCTTCTACCATGAATTACAATGTTTAGTCGCTGCTTGAACTTTGGAGGTGCTCTGCATTTATGTTTTGCGGTCTCAGAAAGGGCTAGCGAGATACCATGTTGTCATATTATATCATGATTGTTTTGACAAAGTGTTGGCATTTGAGATATCTTATTATTGCTCGCTAGTTGATTATGCCATTGATATGAGTGAATATAATTTGTAAGAGTTATCATTTGCATGGTTAGTCATAATGTTTGCTGAAAACCTGGGTATTATTTAAGCATATATATAGATACAAGAACAAAAGGGTTCGTAAAAGTTTTTCTTTATCACTTTCAGTTTGTCAACTGAATTGCTTGAGTGCAAGCAATGAGTTAAGCTTGGGGGAGTTGATACGTCTCCGTCGTATCTACTTTTCCAAACACTTTTGCTCTTGTTTTGGACTCTAATTTGCATGATTTGAATAAAACTAACCCGGACTGACGCTGTTTTCAGCAAAACTACCATGGTGTTATTTTTGTGCAGAAATAAAAGTTCTTGGAATTGGACGAAACTTTTTGGAGATTTTTTATGGAATAAATAAAAAATACTGGAGGCAAGACCCACTGGAGGGGGGCCACCTGCTGCCCACGAGGCACCAAGGCGCGCCACCCCCCTGGCGCGCCCTGTTGGCTTGTGGGGCCCACGTGGCTCCGCTGACCCTAATCTCAGGCCTATCAATTCACAATTCCAGAGAAAAAATAGGAGAGGAAGTTTTATTGCGTTTCACGATACGGAGCCGCCGCCACCTCCTGTTCTTCATCGGGAGGCCAGATCTGGAGTCCGTTCGGGGCTCCGGAGAGGGGGATCTTCCGGCATCGTCATCATCAACCATCCTTCATCACCAATTTCATGATGCTCACCGCCGGGAGTGAGTAATTCCTTCGTAGGCTTGCTGGACGGTGATGGGTTGGATGAGATTTATCATGTAATCGAGTTAGTTTTGTTAGGGCTTGATCCCTAGTATCCACTATATTCTGAGATTGATGTTGCTATGATTTTGCTATGCTTAATGCTTGTCACTAGGGCCCGAATGCCATGATTTCAGATCTGAACCCTTTATGTTTTCATGAATATATTTGTGTTCTTGATCCGTTGAGCTTTCATACACTTATAGCTCTTAGTGCATCCGTTGCATGGCAATCCCTACTCCTCGCATTGATATCAATTGATGGGCATCTCCATAGCCCGTTGATGTGCCGAGTTGATGTGAGACTTTCTTCCTTTTTGACATCCCTTATTGATCTCTACCACCGCATTCTCTTCCACCTATAGTGCTATATCCATGGCTCACACTCATGTATTGCGTGAGGTTGAAAATGCCAAAGCGCGTTAGAAGTATGATCCAATTTTCTGGTTTAACACCGTTGTGCTCATGATTTATATTTATGCGGTGAAGGCAGAGTCATGCCATGCTAACATGATAAAATGAGTAGGGATAACATTCATTAAGGATCGTATATTTTGAAAGTTTAATGATTATGCTTCTTATATTCATGGATATTATTATGTTGATATTGTTACTTCATCATTTCACAATATTTATACCGTAAAAAGATTACATGATACACATGTTAGGTAGCATTCAACATCAAAAATTCTATTTTTATCATTCACCTACTTGAGGACGAGCAGGAATTAAGCTTGGGGATCCTGATACGTCTCCAACGTATCTATAATTTTTTATTGTTTCATGCTATTATATTATCAATCTTGGTTGCTTTATATGCATTTTTAAGCTATTTTATATCATTTTTTGGGACTAACCTATTAACCCAGTGCCCAGTGCTAGTTCCTGTTTTTATCTTTTAAGAAAATCAATACCAAACAAAGTCCAAACGGAATAAAACCTTTAAAATGATTTTTTTCTAGACCAGAAGGGACCCTAGAAGGTTCGGGAGGAGGCCAGAAGAGCTACGGGAGAGCCACGAGCTCACAGGGCGCCCCCCAGGGGGTAGGCACGCCCCCTGAGCTCATGGGCCCCACGCAACTCCGTTTGACCTAATTGCACCTCTATAAATTCATAAATATTCCCATACCAACAAAGAGCCACCCGAAATAACTTTTCTGCCGCCACAAGCTTCTGTTCTTCCGTGATCCCATCTAGAAGCCTTTTCTGGTACTCTGCCTGTGGGGGAATCGATCATGGAGAGCTTGTACATCAACCTTGCCGCCCTACCGATGATGTGTGAGTAGTTCACGACAGACCTACGGGTCCATAGCTAGTAGCCAGATGGCTGCTTCTCTCTCTTTGATCTTCAATACAATGTTCTCCTCGATCTTCCTGGAGTTCTATCCGATGTAATCTTCTTTTGTGATGTGTTTGTTGGGATCCGATGAATTGTGGGTTTATGATTAGATTATTCATTGAAAGTAATTGAGTCTTTTCTAAACTTTATTATGCATGATTGTTATAGCTTTATATTTCTCTCCGATCAATCCATTTGGTTTGGCCAACTAGATTGATTTATCTTCAGTGGGAGAGGTGCTTTTTAATGGGTTCAATCTTGCGGTGTCCTCACCCAGTGACAGAAGGGGTAGTGAGGCTATTAAGGATAAAACGATGGGGTTTAATCATATTGCTTGAGTTTACTTTGTCTACATCATGTCATCTTGCTTAAGGCGTTACTCTGTTTGTCATGAACTTAATACCATAGATGCATGCTGGATAGCGGTCGATTGGTGGAGAAATAGTAGTAGATGCATGATCATTGCCATGAATACGTCATAACTATGCGCTTTTCTATCAATTGCCCAACAATAATTTGTTTACCCACCGTATGCTATGTGTTCGAGAGAGAAGCCTCTAGTGAAAACTATGGCCCCCGGGTCTACTTTAATCATATTATAAAAATAAAAAATACCTTGCTGCAATTTATGTACTTTTATTTTGTTCGAGAGAGAAGCCTCAAGGGGATTGACAACCCTCTTGCCCACGTTGGGTGCAAGTATTTGCTTTTGTGTGTGCAGGTGCTGTTCACTAGGATTTGCGTGGTTCTCCTTTTGGTTCGATAAACCTTGGTTCTCACTGAGGGAAATACTTATCTCTACTGTACTGCTTCACCCTTCCTCTTCGGAGAAAATCCCAACACAGCTCACAATTAGCAGAGGAAGCGCCCGTATGTTGTGAATTCCGAGGCAGCTCATCTACCTGAACAACTTTTATTAAGGGGACCCTATCGAAATGTCAACAGAACATCGTCGAGTGAAGCCAGAACAGAACCATCGTCATCCCCCTTCACAAACCCTAGCCGCCACCATTTCCATCTCCATAGCCACCATCACCACCGTAGTTCATCTTCCCCTTGTTCATACTTGTAATCGTGCATCGCACAAGGCATCCATTGTAAGATATATTTGCAATCAATCAATCTTCAAGATGTGTTGTTCAATGATTTCTTCTTGCGATCTGATCTCCATGTGTGAGTAGTTCGGTTAGGTATGGGTTGAGGCATAGGCCTTGCAACCCGCTGTATTCATTGTAGGGATCAATGGAAGTGCTTTGAATTAACGTCCCGTATGTGTGAAATAAAATTGTTACATAGATGCCTCTTGTCTTGTCCGTGATATTTATCCCTGCAGGTACCAACATCATAGAGATCGAGCCACGGTGAGGCTAAGGGCACGGAGAACGTGAAGTGTCATACCGAACACCAGTGACAGAAGGTTTTAGTATGGTGGCACGGATCCAATCCTTGGGGATTCATGAGGTGTAGTCATTAAACGCCCAAAGCTCTTGTCTGAATATTTTAATCTTAATTATCGAGGCAACCCTGTGCGACGGATAGGGCCTGCGGTAGGATAACTAACTCTTGATGCAGGACTCGTGCCGGTCAAGATGTTATTTGGACACATCCCCCACTTCAGATCGTAACAAGCACATCTCGATGGGTGACTTCCAACGCACAAATTAAGATCATATCTGGTCCCAACACGAATACATGGTTGTAAGCATTAAAGACCTCATACCTGTACCTCTTTTTATTATAGTGTTTGAATCACTGTTTGCTTGAATGATCCGGTCAAAAGCTGGAATTGATCCTTTAACAAAAGCTTGCTAGAGACCATCGCTTAAAGGGAATCTTCCTCTCGTGGGTTCGATAACCCAGGGTCACCTCTGGGAAATAGGTGCGGGATACTTTTCTGTTCCATTACAGGATCACTAAAAGGAGGTATCAAGCCCTTTTTCTGGCGCCGTTGCCGGGGTGGAGTTTAGTATTCCTAGTCTTTGTGTTTAGAGTTTTTTTTAAAGTTAAGTTTCAATTTTTGTTTTTACTTTTTGCTTTAGTTTAAGTTTTATTTTTGTTGCAAGTCTTGTCAGTTGAAAAACACCAAAAAGATTACCATGGCTCGTAATCTTGGAAGTTTTGCTACTCCCAGCAATAACTTCATGCATGAACCTATAGCACAACCTGAAGTTGTAGCCGCTGAGTATGAGATCAAACTGAACTTAGTTTCCATGGTTCAACATGAATAATTTGGAGGCTTTGCTTCTGAAGATGCCAGTATGCACTTGCATAATTTTACTGAATTGGCAACATGACACACATTAAGGATTATGACCCTGACGCTTTAAAGTTGCATCTATTTCCTTTCTCTCTGATAGGAAAAGCAAAAGAATGGCTTCTAGCTCTACCTAGAGGCAATATTACTTCTTGGGCTGATTGTTGCAGTAAATTTTTATCTAAGTTTTGTCCACCTGCAAAAATTATGCAACTTCGTTCTCAGATTATAGGTTTCAAACAGGAAGAACATGAGCCACTAGCGCTTGCATGGGATAGAATGAAAGAAGCCATAAGGAATTGTCCTAACCATGGGATGGAGGAGTGGTTAATCCTTCATATGTTTTATAATGGTTTGAATCACATGTAAAAACTATGCTTGATACAGCTGCAGGAGGAACAATCATGGGAAAGCCCATAGAAGATGTCAAGAAATTACTTGATGATATGCAGGAAAATCATGCCCAATGGCATGTTGAAAGAACTACCACCAAAAGGGTGAATGCAATTGAAGAAAGTAGTGCGGAGTTGATAGCTAAACTTGATGAACTTATCTCCGTGATGAAAGGTAAAGAAGAGGTAAACGCAAATGCCATCACTAATGAAGAAACTAGTGATGTGAATTTTATTGCTTGCAATAGCTATAATCCAAACTGGAAAAATAATGGATATGCTCCTAGACTTCCTTATCCTAATAATGGAGGAGCATCAAATAATTTTGGAGCTAGTATCAGCAATATAAATACTCTTGAAGAAACTCTTAAAAGTTTCATTACTAGTCAAACTGAGCAGAATGAAAACTTCAAAAATATTTTGAAGAATCATGATAACTTACTTGGTCAGTTGACAAGTAAGATTGTTGGACTAACAAATGATGTGCAGATACTTGAAGGAAGATCCAAGAATATGGAAGCACAAGTGGCTAAAATTGCAGAGAGCCAAACTTTAATCCTAGCTAAGTTTGTAGGTAAACCGGAGCCTAATCCGGTTGAAGATGTGAAAATGGTAAGAAGCAACAAAGAGAAGACCGAAGAACTTGACACAAGTCATGTTCCAGAATATAATTATACCGTTGCAGACTTCGTAAAGATGATATCAATGAAGTACCCACTACCTGAGGTAACGAATAACTAAGCATATGATGTCTTTGTTGAGCAAGTTGCAGCCAAGGTACGTGAACTTGATGATGAAAGGAAAAAAGCTTTACAGTAAGTTGCCAGCTAAGCAGGAAGATGCTTTTGAGCCTACTATAGAGATTGAGATTGGTTTAATGCTTTATGTGATCTAGGGCTAGTGTTTCCACCATCCCTAAGTCTGTTTATGATAGTCTCAATCTAGATCCTTATGTTACTACTGAGATTAGATTGAATATGGCTAATTCTGCTTTTACTCAGGCAGTAGGCATTAAGCATGGAGTGATAGTTCAAATAAATGATTGCCCTGTGATGATTGATCTTGTGATACTAGATATTCTTGAAGATCCTATTGCTCCCATAATTCTCGGTAGACCTTTGCTAAGGACTATCAAAGCTGTGATAAATTTGTTTGAGGGGAATGTAAGATTTGACTTACCCGCTAAAGATCCGTTTGTGAGACATTTCCCCAGGAAAAACAAAATGAAGACCTATACTGGAGAAGGCATCGTCGTGAATGCCAGAATCTATGGTCTCGGTGTGTTTGCACCACCTTGATCATCACTACGGTCGAGCTAACTGACCGAAAACAAGCGCTTCGTGGGAGGCAACCCACGCGAATAAAGTAGACAAGTAAGTTTTTATTTTTGTTTCAATAAAAAGAGTGATTGAAGTTCTAGATAAAGAAGTGAGTTTGGAAGAGTTGTTCTAATGAAGGCTTTGCTATGTGCAAATTAAATTCTATGTTGTATTGATATTTGGATGCCTGGAAATATGCCTATGTATTGTGTTGGAACTAACCCCGCAGGAAAACGGAGAAAAAGAGAAGTTTCGGAAGAAACAGACCAAAAGACGGCCTTTCAAACGACCGCAGTGGTCGTTTGGGAGGTCGCATGACATCCTGGCGGTTCCAACACAAAACATCCAGAGGAAATAGAATGATCGACGACGTTTCATACGAGCACACGCGCTCGTCTGGGCGGTCATTTGAAAACTTTGCAGAAATGAGAAAGAAGTCCAGAGCATTTGACGACGTTCCAGACGGGTGCACGCGCCCATTCGAGCAGTCTTGTGACATCCTCGACCAAAAACAAGCGAATAACCAGAGCGATCGACGGCGTTCCATACGGGCGCTGCCGCCCATTTCAGCGGTCGCATGAGGTATGCACATACACAGGTAAGCTATCAGGGTGAACGACAACGTTTCATACGAGCGCGTATGGGCGGTCGTATGGACCCTGGCGGCCACAATAAGCCCGAGAAAGGAGGTAAATCTTCCCCATCTCTCTCCTTTCTTCTTCTTCTTCCTCCAAACCTCTCCAAACCGTAGCAAACCTTCGCCCGATCTCTCTACTCCCTCGATTTTAGTTCAAATCCTTCCGTGTGATCGATCTACGGTACGTTTCTCCTCCGATCCCTAATTTATTTTTCATGAATCCACCTTCTATATGCCTAGCATTTCCATGACTAGGAAATGCATATTTTGGATCCAAATTTGAGTTTGGCTTGGATTCGTTGATGTTTTTAGAGGAGTATGATGTTGTTACTACCGTAGGATCAATATTGTTTAATTGTATTGGACCGAAGAATTGTTTTGTAGATGTCTACAAGGAGGATTACTCGCGTATGCGGTGCTTCGAGTTCATCCACCGTGCCACCACAACAAGTTTTCACTCAGGGGATTGTCTTCACCAACCGTGCAACAAGAAAGAAATGTCGGACACTTAGTACAAGGAAGATCAAAGCAACCAAGTGGGCTTGCGAGTTAACACTCGCTAAGCTAGGTATTACTAATGATTTCAATTTGCTTTGTGATAATGCCGGGTTGCGTCATTTTGTTTATCAGGGATGTGAGACATATGAATGCATGACGCTTGAGTTTCTTAGCACTCTCTCGCATAATGTTGGGCTCATGCCAAATGCCTATGAGGAAGAGCGGATCACTTTCCGTCTCTTGGACCAAGACTTTGACCTCACTCTCGATGAGTGGTGTACTCGGTTTGGCTTCCCCAACAACCATGATGACATCCGTTATGTTTATGATTTTACTGACCCGCACCCAAGGCAATCCTTCCATCAGATGAGTGTCCATGGCTCAAGGCAAAGAGCTAGTTGCCTTGAAAGTCCTGCTATACGTTATTTCTATTATGTTATCACTAACTCGTTGCAGGCACGAGGAGAAGTTTCTAAGGTGAATGATGAGAACATGCTAGTTCTCGGGAAAGCAGCAAACCTTGATGTCGGTTATTCTCCCAACCTAGGGACAATACTTTTGCTACACCTCGCGCATCAAGCAAATCATGCACAAGGAGATATCGTGTGTGGGGGAGTGATCACCTTGTTGGCCAACTCCCTGGGTCTCAACTACAATCACCTTCGCCCCATTGTCGGTAACAACCTTGTTAATATTCGTGTTCTTACTAGAGCTAGATTGGTAGTAGTTAGCTGTGGTTGTCATTGCATCAAAATTCCCGGAGTGGCATACTTGTTGCCGACTCCTATGTCTAACCCTTTCTCCATAGAACATGGACAATTGCATTATGTTGCGCAGGAAGGAGATGTAGCTTTTGACCAAGAAGGCCTAGAACCTAAACAAGTAGATGAAGAAGAACTCACCACTTACAAAGAAGAGGAGCAGCCCCAAGAGCAGCCACAACAAGAAGCCTACACCACCTCTGCGGACCTTTGCAGCCTCCAGGGCTCTATTGATAATATGAGCAACCTTGCTACTTTCCTTCGAGGCACGTCTGCCTACATGAGCATGAACTTCTCCAACTGGAGCCAAGGGTGGGCTCCTGACCAACCGCCACAATGATTCCGCCGGTTTGAGCTTGCAAAAGCTTAAGCTTGGGGGACGTCATCTCCACATCTACATCAAGATATGTGGCGGTATTATTTGAAATAAATTGTAATGAGGCTGTACTTAAGCTCGTGGAGCTTCAAAACACTCGTGTTGGTTTGTTCCAACACTTTGCTATTTATTTTGCTTTCGTTTTTCTTTTTGCCTTTGTGGTTTTTTGTTTGCAAGTTAGTTTTCAAAAACACAAAAACCAAAAAAAATAGAATAAGCTTTGCTTTGTTCTTGTTCTTTTTACACCTCGGAGTTCGTTTGCATTTTGTTTCCAGAGGAGTTGATCTACGCCGGACAACAAGGAGTGCAAGAATAAGGAAAAGAAGTGTGTAAATTCACAACCGTGAAGGTATGTCCTACGACTCCCGTCTTTTGCACTTGAAATACGAGTAGATGTAGTAGTAGTATGTGTGATATGTGTAGTGGGAGTAAGTCTTGATAATTAAGACAAAGGTTTTGTTCTAGTAGCTGAAATAATTTTGTAGCCTTTGTTCTGTTTAGTCTAGATAACCAAGACTTCACTACAAAAAAAACACCTCCGTGATGATATGTGTTTGTCACAGTAGGTCACATTTTCTGTCATGCTTGTACATTCATGACGATTTTATGACAGAACCAAGATAATCATACCTGTGCTGTCGTAGAAGTGTTCCATGAAAATATTCAAATTATCATCACGGAACTGTTCACTTCCATGACGATAAATGGCGCGTCATGGAAGTGTTTTCATCAAGGGTAACCGACACATGGCATCCACCGTAACGGGTCGCCGTTAAGCTATCGGGTTTCGGTTTGGATCCGATAACTCATTAACAGCAAGGACCAATGGGGATTTTCCACGTGTAAAATTCTCATTGGCCAACGGATCCATGTGTCAGCTCGGCTTTGCGACAGATGTCATTCATTCAATGGACGAGACGCGCCTATGAAACAGTGACACGTGGCACGGCCCAACAGTGGCCCATTTAGGTTAAAAAGGACGGCCCGTTTGACTAGGTGAAAAGTTAATGGGCCGGCCCATGGAAAGCCTGTTAACGGCCTATTCGCACATAGCCCATTTACATCCCAGCTACTCACGGCCCGTTATGGCCTTTCCGGATTCAGCCCAGTAGCGTCATGTGGGCCGTCCAATATGATTCTAGCCCGTTGTCCCAATCGGCCCATGTATGGCCCGTGTCGTCTTTCGGCCCATATGAGGCCTTTTGTATCTCTGGGCCCTTTGACGGCCCGTGGTGATTCTGGCCCATATTGAACAGTAAATTGCTTTGGGCCCAATAACGGCCCATGATTCAGTTGGGTCGTTCGCAGCCCGTGTTATCTTTCGGTCTTCTAAGGGCCCATAAAATTTTGCGCTCATTTCTGGCCCACGATTACTTACGGTCCATTACTGGCCTGTTGCACTAATGGGCCAAATTCAGCCCGTGGTAACAATCGGTCCGTTTGTGGCCCGTTAACCCGTTGGGCTGTTTTCATCCTGTCATGTAATCCGGCCCATTAACGACCCGTCATGCCTGTTGATAGAATTAAGCCTGTGCTATCTTCCGGCCTGTTAACGACTCGTTATGTCTGGGCCCATAAACGGACGGTTCTGATTTTGGCCCGTTTACGGTCCATATTGCGGTCCGGTTTTGGCCCACGAATAGTACGGCCCATGGATCCTACGGCGTGTAGGAGGCCCATGGATCCTACGGCCCGTAGGAGGCCCATGGTTACCATGGCCCATATGTGGCCCATGGTTATTGCGGCCACTAGCAAACCGAGGAAAAAGAATTGCAGTGACTACAAGCAAACAAATAAACAAGACTATAAGTAAATAAATAAGCAAGCAACCACTACTGTAGGAATACCTAGCAGTGGCGGGCTAGGCTCCCAGGGCCGCCCGCCACCGACCTCCCGCCACTGCTACAACCACATCAGTGGCGGGCGCCCGCCCGCCACTGGTAGAGAGACATCAATGGCGGGCTCGCGCTTGTGCCCGCCACTGGCTTGTTTGGTATCTGTGGTGGGCTTTTCTAGCGCCCGCCACTGAGTGTCAGTCACACAAAATAAAAATTTCACAACGACGACAACATGTATGCTGGCATGGTTGCGTTTTTCATACAGCATATATTGGAATACATTGATAAGAATAAGAGAGGAAGACATTGCTGCATATATTAACCACTAGCTCTAGTTGTTGTCAATCATGACTACAAATGCCCAACTAAATTAATATTCGTAACTAGGTAGCAACTAACACATAGTAGGAAAAACATGATTGACGATACAAACATGCACCACATCATTAGTCCTGATAATGACAAAGGACTAGGACCTACTCCTCTCTTTTAAGATAAAATGAAAAGAATAAGAATGCCCCTGCATCTCCATGGTGGAGCACAGAGATCCACCGATCTCCAATTTCTGGTCTGCACTCATTCAATATTTGCCGCCATTCATCAATTTTGAGGCGTCCATCTCATGGGTTTGGAGTGGAGTTGGTGCCTTTGAAATTGGTCTTCTGATGACAAATAATTGTCATCTCACCTTTCGCATCCATCGCTGCAGGCACAACAACTCTTGGGAGCTTCTGTTGAAGAACAACATAGTAACATAGTAAGCAGTCTAGTTTATTTAAGGACTAGTGGCACAATAATAGTACAAAATCATACCGTGCATTTTTTATGAATGTTGGTATTGCTCAACTTGTGGACTAGTGTCACGTATGGTGTAGTATTTGGACCACCTTCGTAAGTGTCCTTAAATGACTCAACATCATTAACAAAGGAGACAAGATAATTCTTCTCCTCCCAAGTAAGCTCAGAGCCAGCAGTGTAATAGGTCTCGTCTACTATTTTCCGTATTTTTCTTCGAGATAGAAAACAAGTTATAGATTTCAATTAAAAATGAAGTTCGGAGTGAATAAAAATATTTTAAGATAGATTACTTAACAAATTTGTTTAAGAAACTCACACGGAGGAAAAATAGGAATCATGTCTATTTCCACCCAAATGTCTTGATCAAAATGAGGAAAGGTGGCTTGTACGATGCCACTATCAAAGGTTATAGTCATACCCTCCTCAAATCTGTAAGCCTTGCATAATCCTTTTCAATTAGTGCAACCAAAATATGTGTGATCTACTTCATTGTAGATCCTAGCTTCGAAAATGAAACCATGTTTCGTCTTCAGGTAAACAGTCCTTTCAACAATATCATCTCTATCTTCGACATGCAGCTTCTCTTGGACAAAAGGCCTTGCATAGCAAGGGATGCACTAGTCGGATTAAGAAAAAAACAAAAATTACATGTTAAAACAAAAATCTTGAGACATGTTTACTTAAGAAGGAAATATGTGCAGAAATTACCGTATAATATTTGTACTCCTCTTTAAGTGTTAGCGAGAAGTACCTATTGTCCTCTAGATGAGGATCGTCGCACATACCCCAGTTGTCGGAATAGTAGGGGCACTCGGGGATCCCATCGAGCTCATCCTCATTCATTTGTTGTGTTCATAAATGGAAGATAAAAAATGAACACAAAAATTCATAACGGTAATACATGCGATCACACATTTCCAGCACTGCGTGTGCCGCCTCGGCGAGGTCGGACCATTGTATGTTGACCATGCTGGGTTTTGAATTAGGGGCGCCCACTTTCTAGAAATTGAAGACAATATGAATCACAAACTAAAGGAGTTGGCTCATATGTAAGCAAATTAAACATGCATATAGAAATCTTCATAGAAACATCAAAATTACATTCGAAAGCATCGATCATAGCTAGATATCACACGTAAAGAAAGTGCAGCAATAGTTCACAACATGAAATTAAGTTCAACTCCGTCATAGCAACATGAAATTAAGTTCACACAGATCTTATAGGTCGCATAAAGTTAGTGCAACACTAGTTCACAAGCAAACACTCAGCTCTGTCCAGAGCTATCTTCGTCCCCATCATCGTCTCCAATCATCTTCTTGATCTCGGCTAGGGCGATCTTCGCAGCTTCGGCGGCTGTATGCGTCATCACGGCAGCACTTTGCGCTCTTCCTATGGCTGCTTGTGTATGATAGCAACTTCCATCTCTGTAGCAGGCATGTTCAACACTCACAGAGGCTGTTACATTGCCCCGTGCAAAGGCGAGCGCGACCTTCATGCAATGAACCACCCTCGAGACGGAGTCTACCACTGCAGGAGTCATAACGACGCGTCTTGGCTTCTTCATCTAATTCGCATTAAAAAACTTGACATTTAGATAAACCAGAATTTCATTGAAAGCAACTATATAGCAACATATAACAGTCGATGTGTTGTACGAAAAAAATTGGCATGACCTTTGCTAGTAAAAGGACATACTGAGTGCCAGAAATTTGGCGAAATTGAACTTAATCAATGTTTCCCAAAACGTTGGCACTCGTTATGAACACCTGCATCATGAATAACTAGTAGAAACTTTTAGTTTTACATGTACACTAATAACTAGTATTAACTTTTTCTAGTATAAATAATATGCTACGCCCAAAAAATGTACATCTACAATAAACACTATCTAAGCCCAAAAAATCTACATCTAGTACTAACTATTTCTAGTACAAGAACAACAACAATCAAAGTATACAATAAAAGAGAAAGATGCATGTCATTACCGGGGCGGACGGAGAAGACATGGAGGTTGAGGCCGATGGCAGCGGACGTTGAGGACGTCGGGGATGCGGCGGGCGTTGTAGCCGGCGAAAGGTGAGGGCGACGGTGACGGCGGGGGACGGCGATGACGTTCGATGCGGCTGCGGCGGAAGGCGAGGGCGATGGGGACGACGAGGACGAGGCGGATGGTGTCGGCGCCCTGGTAGGAGCCGGAGGGCCAGCGCGATGGTGGCGACGTCCAAGGCCGCCACGACTATGGCGATGGCGGCGACGGACGAGACAAATGTACGGGGGTGAAATATTTGTTTGGATAAGATGTGGAACAGCTGCGGGCGCATGGGGCTTAGAAACAATAAGTGTACGCCAAGTGACGGGCACAAGGGAGGGCCCGCCACAGCTAAATTCATCCGGCGGGCAGAGAAGACGACCCACCACATTATGTCAGGGACCCGCCATTGCTATTTTTTGCAATTTTTAAACACCCTCGGCGCGAGTTGCCGAAAGACAGGTGTGGCGGGTACATCTAGCAGCCCACCACAACTATCTGACGGAGCAGTGGCGGGCATCCAGTGGCACCCGCCACAATAGGTTTTCAGGTAGGGAGGATCTTGAAGATTGTTTACTTGTGGTGGGTGCGATGAACTGCCCGTCACTGCTACGACAGGAGCAGTGGCGGGTCCTCTTTAGTACTTGCCAGAGCTACTTCTCCAACGTAGCAGTGGCGGGTGCCAAACCTCGCCCGCCACTCATTGGGGTTCACCTATAAGCCCTTTCCCAGTAGTGAACTAACGCTAGGCTATTACGGTGATTACACACATTACATCCACTGGGCATCAAAGTTCGCCACCAATGCAAATATAGGGAACAACAAAGCAGTATATTACAAACACTGGGCATCTAAGTTGGCCACCAGTGCGAATAAATGCGGCAGCAAAACAAGTCCAGAAATGAAACCACTTCTGAAAAGCTCAAGAAATGATATCCTGAGCACCCACCATGCTGGCAAGAAGCTTAGCAAGCTTATTAACTTTCTCTTGTTTGGCGCTAAAATCCTCCAACTCTTGTTGTTGCACCAGAAAGTGTGCATCTAAATTCTGCAGGGACTTCCTCAGTCCTTCGGCTTCTTGTCGCAGCACAGCTGATCGTAGTATTTCAACTTGTAGTTGAGACTCAAGAAGTCGAACTGATTCAGGCAGCGAGTTTGAAGAGCTTCTGCTAGCGGTAGTGCCCAGTAACTCAAACACTACATCAAGGCAGGACTTTGGGGTTGTCTCACTGTCTTCAAGATAATTTTTATCAGCTTTCTTGGAGACCAACAGGGTTGGCTCACTATCTTGAACCTTATCTTCATTACTTCCTTTACCATTGCATAATGGGGTACTCTTCTCCAATATTCTGCCGGCATTCTAAAAGAGGAACAAGCAGACACATCACAGGTTTAGCATGTAGTATATGAAACTCATTTTGGTAAACCACTTTAGTAGTAATGTTGACAGGATTATACTAACTTGTCTTCTATTGCAAGGTAGTACATAATAATAGCATGAAACAAACATATATCTATGTACTATGGTCGCTGTATTGTCTATATCATCCTAGTTTATGTTGCCAAATCAAGATAGAGACACAGTTCAAATCATATCTGTTTAAGACAAAACAACATAGAGAAAATTTTTGTGTGGGAAACTACACAACACTAACAACACTTGTAATGTGCATGACATGAGAACATAACTGTTTATACAATTGAAACTGAAATCAACATAGAGCAAGAAGTTACAACATCAAACCAGTTAAAGAAACAGGTTTAAAACATACCTTTTGTGCCATTGGAGTTTCTATTGGATCCTTCAAATTAGAAATTAGTTGGTATGAGTAAATACAGTGATGCAAGATCAAAGGAGTGTGCACCATAGCTATGGAATCTGACCTAAGAACAGTTGTTCTTCTGCTTTAAGCATGGAGTTTGGGTTCGCTGTAGTGGTCCTCGTGCTTTGGGCACAGCAGCTGCCTTACAAACAACTCGTGTGTGGGTGCTCTGTGGTGGAGATGGTGCTATTGTAGGGTAACGCAGCAGAAAACAAAAAATTTCCGACCTATGCACCAGCCCAGGACCACTATGGAGACTGCATACAAGGTTTGATCTTTTTCGTTACCGACTCGTAGCGCAGTGGAAGTAGAGTCGATGACGATCGGCGGTGGAGATCCCCGCAGCTAGGATTTACAACCTCCCAACCGCGAGGATGTACTCCCACATCTGCCCCTCGGACAGCCCTCCGGGAGGCGGCCGGACAGTCCCTCGGACGGTGTCGCGGACAGCCCTTCGGGAGGACCTTCGAAACACGAACGATCACTTGGACAGCCCTTCAGGAGGACCCTCGAAACTAAGACTGAAACTACGATCTCTCTACAGAGTTGCACACATACGGTGTCATCTATCCGGCAGGGCTTCGCCGTCCAGAACTAGTTCCCACCGGAACCCAGACAGCCTTTTGGCTCTACGAAACTATTTCGCTGGGAGGGAGAGAGAAGCCAGACAAGTCAAATGGCATGTGTATGAGAGCAAGCATGATCTGATTTTGGAGAGCCCTCTCCACCTCTATTTATAGGAGGAGCAAGGGGTAGAGGAAAGAGGTGAAAGAGACCAAAAGGACCTTCCTAGGATCTTTCCACCACATGCCACATAAGGGTGTGTAGAACATATCCACCACGAGGTGGAAGGACACCTCAAGGAGGGCCCCCCCATGCCATGGACGAAATTGTGCAGCCCCTTTGGGGGGCTCCACCTCCCTTTCACACACCAAAAGTGGTTTTCTTCTAGAAGAAAAACCCCATTTGCAAATCAGCCCAAAAAGTGTTTTTCACTATTCACGAAGACATTTTTCTGCGTCCGTTAAAACCCAAATTATTTCTATGTGCCTGGAATAATTCTAGCACCCACCAAAACAATTTTGAATGCATTCCGAAACAATTTCGGAACAATGTTTCTTCAGCGAAAAGCAACCAAAGTGGTTCCGGCTGCTCTGGAACATTTCCGGTTTTTGTCCCGGAAAATTCCCAGAAGTTTCCAGAACACTTCTGGCATCCTCTAAGAATTTCCAGGTGTGTGCCAGAACCAATTTGACTTAATGGAATATCCTGAAACAATTTTTCAGTTTCACCGGAACTATTACGGTGTTCTCTCCGGAACGTTTCCGTTTCGTCCGAAACTTTTCCGGTGATTTTCTCTCAGACTCCCCGTCTAGTATTCAACAGATAGATGACCCTTAAGCATGTGACCCTATAGGTTCGGTGAAGTATAGACATGACCCGGAACACTTTCCGATCAATGATCAACATCGGAGCCGTGGACACCCATATTGACCCCTATACCCACACGAATGAATATTCGAGTGAAACTCCAATTGCCGTGTGCTATTCCTGTTGCTTCGCGATATGTTACAAATACCCGAGGTGAGAAACATCGGCATCCCCGTGGATCAACACTTGTCCACAATGCCAGTTACCTCGTTGCCGGTTTTGTTCTCTTTTCTCGTTTCTGTGTTCCGGCATCCCTGTGATCAAATCACACTTGTGTCTGGCCAGACGATGATGGATACCGTAACACCGAGAGGGCCCAGAGATATCTCTCCATTGTCCGAGGAGCAAATCCCAATCTTGAGCTATCAAGTTACTTGACATACTTTTCCATGAACCCGTAAGCCGCCGTAATAGCCACCCATTTACGGATGACGTTTAACAAACCCCAAAGTTCATGAAGCAAGCATGAAGAAACTCGACACTCTCATGGTCTAAGGAATTATGCAAACATTAACTATCTCTATGTTATTAACCATTAACTTATGACAAATGAATCTCATAGCATAACATCAATCGGGTCGATTCAATACAAGTGTTCTACTAACATTGTGCCCTCAAAGTTGCCGGCATAGTCGTGCCCATGATCAGGAAAACAGAACCATCATGCAACACTTGAGCTAGTCTTAGAGGCCAGACTAGGAATACTTTTTACCGTTTATTATTCCACACGTGCATATGAGTCTTCCTCCGAGCCTCGTGGTTATTGTAGACTCAAGAACCATAGCAGTTATAGCATGGAACATAAACATAATCATGAACATGGAGATAAATAATAACATTTGTTATTGCCTCTAGGGCATATCTCCTACAGACTCCCACTTGCACTAGAGTCAATAATCTAGTCAATGCTAATGCACATTACACTTGTGGCATACCGGTGTAAAAATGCTTCGCATGTGGTATAGCCTGAAGTCGAACGGATCTGACAACTTCAGTTCCGTGTGTATCTTTGCATGTCCTCGCGTTTTCACGCTTTCACAAAATTCATATTTTGTGTGGACTTGGCTTCGTACATATGTGAATCACTAGTCAAACCTTGATTCCTCAGACTAAGCTATGGAGCAACTATCTTCAATAGTGTTCCATTGACCAAAGCCATCTTGGAATTATACTAAGTTCATGAACGAACTGTACGATTCAACATCTTCTATGTCGCTTTGAAAAGCGGCAACATACTTAGCCTTTGTTATAGAAATCGCCACAGTAACTTGTTTGGAACGATTTCCACCTACTGTGCCACCATATTGTGTATTACACAAAACCCTTAACTTAAATCGAAAATCGCATGGAGCATTGATGAAGGCTGTATCGATGTAATCACTTACAACGAGCACTTTATAATCTCTGCTTGCGAGAAAACATGTCATCAGTGCTACTTTAGTACTCAATGACATTTTTCACTGTTGTCCTATGATCAGTACTTTGATCACTTTAGTATCTATACTCGCAACACATTGGGAGTATCGGACATATCTGGTTGTCTTACATACCATGGAATACATGATTAATCCAAACACAAGAGTGTGTGAAATCTCCATCATGTATTTTGCTCATCAGTGTTTTGGGACACCGAGTCTTGCAAAACTCTTTCCATGTGACTTCGGCAAGAATCACTCCTTGGCGTTCTTATGCTAAACTGTTTTAGCATCTTGTCAATATGTATTTTTGGCTCGTGTTTCGCCTGGTGAGGAATGAAACGGCGCGGGCCCCATCGAGCTGCCGGGCCCAGAGGCGGCGCGTGGCGGCTTTCGCGGGGAGGGTCGCCCCCACTCCCCGTGACGCCTCGGGAACCGCTGTCTTGGCGATAAAGCCTGCCCGCCCAGGGCGCGGGCGCGTCATTGCTCTCCGTCCTCATCTCACCCTTCGCCCCGCGCGCACAGCTTCCCCGTTGCTCCTCCAACTTCCAATCTCCCCTCCGCCATGGCCCCAGGCAAGAAACCAGCGACCGCCGAGGCTTCCTCCAGCTAGAGCGCGCCGACGGCAGAGCTGGGTCCGGCCCTGCTGCCGGCCACCATCAATGAGAGCGGGCTAGCCAAGGTCCGCCATCACTTGGCCTCCGCGCACTTCAAGGGAGGCGCCATCTATATCTGGCCGGGCTCGCAACCGCGGCGGGACCTCGGGCCCACGGTGGTCGCCGTCTTCAACCACTCGCTCTTCGTCGGGCTGGTGCCGCCCTTCTCCGACTTCCTCTTCGCCATCCTAGAGCATTATGAGATCCATCTCCTCCACCTTCACCCCAACTCTGTCCTCGTCCTAGCCCTCTTCGCGTACCTCTACGAGGCCTACCTGGGAGTCATGCCGTCCGTGGCGCTCTTCCGAACCTTTTACAGCCTGCGGGTTTTCTCATCAGGAAGCCACCGCACCGGAGGGGCCTCCTTCCGGATCGATGACGAGATGGGCAAGCTCTTCATCGACATGAAGATCTTGAAGAAGGTGGAGAACTTCAGGTCGCGCTGGGTCTATGTTGATGCCCTGCAGACCAGCCCCCTCTTGGCGATCCCAACGGAGCTGGCCGAGAAGACCCCACGCTGGGAGCACAAGAAGCTCAGCGGCACCACCCTCAGGCCGATTCTGGAGAGCCTGGCGGAGCTGCGCCAGGCCGGGCTCACGGCGGGAATGATTGCCAAGGAGTTCCTCCGCCGCCGCTTCGCGCCCCTGCAAAAGCGCTCGCGCCCGGTGTGGGAGATCACCGGCTCCGAGGACCGGATCCGGCTGGCGTCGGAGCCCCTCGCAGCCGAAGTGGTGGCCGAAGCTTGGGAAGTTCTATTTCCCGGGAAGGCGGAGGAGATGCCTCGTGACGCGCGCCCACTGTACCGCTGGTCCAACAGGGACGAGCTGGTAGCGGCGATGCCCCAGTTCGACCAGTGGGGGTTGATCCGGACAGACCTCGAGGAGCCCGAAGAGCTCCCCGTGAATTCTTCGGAGTCGGGGTCCGTTTCAGGCGGAGGGGATGCCTCCCTCTCCATGACGGAGAGCAGTGAGGAGTCGCCCCTGCCGTCCCCTCCTTCTTCGCCAGTGCGCCGCCAACTCCGGCTGGGCGAGGATGAGGGTGATGATGGAGACGCATTCTGCGTTGTGCCGGCCAGGCCTGTGCCGGCAAGGGGCAGAGGAGACGGCAGCTCGGGGGCCGACGAGCCCCCGGAGACGCGGGTAGAGGAGACCACCAAGGCCGACGACCCTGACGAGGCTCGGGCCGCGCCCTCGGGCGGTAGCCCAGGCGCGTCGCGCGAAGGGGGCAGCAGCAGCAGTGGGGCCATCAAGGAGCGGAAGAGGAGGCGATTTTATCCTAAGGACGAGTAAGTTCCTTCTTTCCCCCTCCGTCAATCTCGGCCTTTCGACCGCCGCGGTCCTGTTGAGCCTTCGCCTGTGTAGGGGCCTCGATCCGGCTGCCGAGGGGGAGGAGAAGACCAAGAAGAGGAAAGCCGAGGCCGAGGGGCCATCCCCTCCTCTGAACACTACCTCGCCTGCCGCGCCGATGCCCCCGGCGGCGAAACCGGGGGGTGGCGAGGAGACCGCACTGGCACCTCCCAAGATTGTCCCCGTCGTCGATGTCGAGGTGACGGGGGAGGGGGTGAAACGCCGACCCCTCCCCAGCGCACCACGCCCGCCATGGCGGAGAGCATCGCAGCACCCATGGGAGCCACCTCTGGGCGCGGGCGCCCGGACCCTGCAGCGCTCAGGGCGGCGCCGGAGCGCGGGACGACACCGCCGGCACCGGAAGTGGCCATCCCAAGCCCCCCGCACTAGACGGCGAGCGCAACCCCTGCAGGGGGCGATGGCGCGGGGCAGCCGGCGGGGCTCGAGGTCGAGTCCTCCCGCCGGCCGACGCCTGCGGGCGATGAGGGGGCCCGGGCGAGCCGCGCCTTGTTGCTGCGGGAGAGCGGTACCGCGCCTTGGAGCGGTGCCGTCGACGGTGTCAAAGTTGCCCTTGAGGCCCTTGAAGGCGAGCTCGGGAAGGAGGTGGAGCTCTGCGCGGAGGAGCGGCGGAGGCTGGCAGAAGGGTGGAGCCAGCTTCACGAGGCGGCGAAGCTTGACCGCCAGCGGGATGAGGAGGCCTAGGCGCAGCACGAGTAGCTCGTCAAGGAGACCTAGGCGTCCCTCGCGAAGGCCCTCGAAGACACCCAGGAGGCCGAGCGCCGGCCGGAGGAGGAGGACGCCTACGAGAAGACGCTCCAGGAGCAAGCCGCCTCGCGCGAGCGCCGGCTTAAGGCGCGGGAGGAGGCTGCGGAGGCCCTCGAGGGCCGGCTCGCGACCCGCGAAGCTGAGCTCCTGAAGCGCGAGGAGGAGATCCTCAGGGCCCAGGAGGCGGTTGCTACCCACGAGGCGAACGTCAGGATCCGAGAAGGCGAGCTCGCGTCATCTGCGTCCACGCAGAAGGCAGAACGGGAGCGCCTTCTGGCAAAGGAGCGCGAGCTGGCGGCTGCCCAGGCTGCTCTCGATGAGCAGAGGAGCCTCGCGGCCAAGTGGGATGAGCTACAAGCTGAGGTCGACGAGCTCAAGAAGCAGCTGCTGGACACGGATGCCACCATTGAGGAAGCGTGTCGCGACCTGCTGACCCAGGCGACGACGCGACTCTTCAGCAACCTCCTCCGCCTCAACGATCGCTTCGACTTCGGGCGGGTGGTGACCCCTATCCCCGCGGAGCTCTGCGAACCCCTCGAGGAGGCTGTGAGGGAGCACATGGCCGGCTTCGTCGGGCTATATGCCTTTGAGCCTGAAGTCAGCGGGGGCAGCGGCGAGCCCCCTCGCGACGGCGGTGGGAGCGCCGGTGGTGCCCCACGCACCTAAAGTTTCCTTGACCTGTTGCTGTAATAGGGTAGATGCGGCCCCGTGGGGGCGTGAGAACATTTGTGTGGTACCTTTGCCATTAAGTACTTGATGTTTAAAGTGTTTCTATTTTCCTCTTGCGGCTTTTAATTACCCTTTACATTGCCTTTGTGCCCTGTGTCGCTGGGACCCAGCCCTCGAGGCAGGCTACACCGTCGCTGGGATGCCCGGAGTGTGTGCTCGGCAAGGCCAGAGGGTGTAGGGCTCTTAGGGCTAGTAGGAGTCCCTGAGGCGCGATGCTCAGGGTCCCCCCCTTGACGCGCAGGCGGCTCATGCCGAGAAATCAGGATGCCGCGAGAGGGAAACGAGAGGGAAGAAGACCCGAGGGGTGTTTTAGACTTAGCTCCTTGGAGGCGTGCGGCCTGGGGCGAGCCCATCACAGGGCACGACTCGTGAGACGCGATCCCTCGTGAGGCCCTCTGCCTGCAGGGCCCGCCGCGAGGCCTCCCGAGGGGGGCTCCTAAGGCTTTCGTACCCTACACCAGGAAAACTGCCAAGTTTTTGCAAATAGTGCAGCAGGGCGCGCTCACGAAGTCGCCTGTGGGTGTTATGCGAGGAGACAAGAGCACTAAGGACCTGGTGAGGTGACGTGCACGGGAGCAGGCCCGCGAGCCAGAGCTCAGTCACTTGGGTTTTTCAGTGCTGCTGGGACTGACCCGAGCACAGACACCGTGCCGAGCCCCTGCTCCCGTGACAGGCACGGGCGAGACCATGAGCGCGCGCCCTGCAGCGGCAAGCACATAGGGTTTTGAAGGAAATAAGCTTTACTGATGCATGAAGCAAGTTCATTACATAACAGAAAGATACATGCTGCCGTGCTCGACACGGGTCAGCTTGAGGATGTGACGGCCGAGGGGCCCTCAAGTAGGCCGCCAGCGCGGGGCATGGGGCATCCGCTAGCGCTGAGCATGGGGCTTCCACGAGAGTGGGAAGGAGCTCTCACGTGCCGAAGGCAGCGCGGGTAGAGAGAGCCCCAGAGCGTGTACAGCTCCATGTCGCTCATATCCGTGGGGCACGGATAGAACTTACGGTGATGGCGGGTGTTCCATGTGTTTGGTACCGGAACACCCGCCTCCGTCATGAGTGGGGCCGTGGCGGGCCGGTGGGCGAGTGTTAACCACCTCCGTGTTCCTTGCGATGTGGGGCTCCAGGCTCATGCACATCAGCCTCACGAAGGTGGTTGCTGCACCCTCCAGGCCGAACGGCATACGCATGAGCTAGGGCGAGCCTGCGGTGATGCGCGGAGTAGGGAAGGGGCCTGCGGGGCAAGCCTGGTTGAGGGCAATGAAGTCGACGCACATGCGCATGCTACCGCGCGGCCTAGCGACGGGGGTGAAGCTGGCTAGGGTGGGGGGCTTCACGTCCGATTCCAGCATCCTGGGGCTTGTTGACTTCTTGGGTGACGACTTCCTGCTTCTTGGGCGCTTGGCGACATTCCTCACGCTTGACGGGCCGCGCGCTCCGGTATGCGGCTGAGTGGTGCTCGATCACCTCCCTCGGCAGGCTGGGCGCGCCTGATGCTGTCCGAGCCAACGCATCAGGGCACGCCCGGAGGTAGGTGACGAGCGCGCCTTCCTATTTGGGGGAGGGCCCGCCGCCAGCGGCGAGGGAGGGGCCTGCTTCGCCCCCATCCAACGACACCTTCTTGGACTCGACTCGCGCCTGAGGGAGCAGGGGCTTCTTCGCGGGCGCTTCCTCGGCAGGCCCTGGCGCGTCCTCATCTGCCAGGTATGCGACGGAGGTAGTTTTGTAGGCGTGCTCGAGGGTTTGCAGTGCATCCTTCTCGTCACAGCGGACGGTGAGGGTACCGTGGCTGCCGGGCATCTTGACGAGGCCGTAGGCATGGTGGGTTGCGGCCATGAACTTGGTGAGCGCCGGGTAGCCCAAGATGGCGTTGTAAGGTAGGCCGATGTGAGCCACATCGAAGACGATGAACTCCGTACGGTAGTTCTTGCGGGTGCCGAAGGTGACGGGAAGGAGCACCTGCCCCAGGGGGACCGTGGAGCCATCGGTCATGCCCGAGAAGGGCCTGGTGAGCATCAGGCGCTCGTAGGGACTTGGAGCATCTCGAAGGTCTTGATGGAGATCACGTTGAGGCCGGCGCCTCCATCGACGAGGGTCTTGGTGACGGCGACGTTGCTGATGGTGGGAGTGCATAGCAGGGGGATGGCGCCCACGCCCTTCGTGGACTTGGGGTGGTCGCTGGCGTCGAAGGCGATGGGGAACTCGGACTACTTGAGGCGACCGGTGGAATCGAGCGATGGGAGGGCCGCGTTCACCTCCCAAGAGAACTACTTGAAGTGGCGATTGGACGGAGGGGCCTGGGTCCTGCCGAAGATGCAGGCCACCCTGCGGGGCTCCTGGTAGCCCCCAGCGTTCTCAGCGGGAGGGGAGTCATTGGCGTGAATTGGGGCAGCGTTGGCCGGAGGGTCAGCCTGCCGTGGCTGGTTCTGCGCCATTGCTGTGGTTGTCGCTTCAGCGGCCACTCCCGCTGCCGCCACCATGGCCCTTGCCGCGCTCCTTGTGGTGCTCGGT
The DNA here is from genome assembly GCA_039707655.1 of Elymus sibiricus. NCBI lineage: Eukaryota > Viridiplantae > Streptophyta > Magnoliopsida > Poales > Poaceae > Elymus > Elymus sibiricus. The sequence continues at coordinate 223,509,303 of CM077670.1, read as the reverse complement.
GTGGCCCTCACGAAGCAGCTTGAGCTCATGGCAGTCTTCCGTGTTGTGGGAGTTCATGTTGTGGTAGGCGCGGAAGGGGCGGGCGTCCTTCTTGACCTCGCCACGGTCGCGGCCGCGCTTGCAGTCCGGCTCCGCCGCGAGCACGGCTGGGCCCTTGCGCTTGGTGTCCTTGGCCTTGGGCTTTGCCGCGTCTGGCTCAGCGTCATTGTTGTCGTGGAGGAAGAGGCGCCCCTCTTCGGCCTTGGCGCAGCGGTCGGCAAGGACGAACAACTCTGCTGCGGAGTCGAGCTCGTCCCTGACTGAGAGTTTCTCGCGCATCTTCACGTCCGTGACGCCACTGGTGAAGGCGGAGACGATCGCGGCGTCGGAGGCCTTCGAGATCTTGTGGCGTACCTGGCTGAAGCGCTGGATGAACTTGCGCAGGGGCTCACCAGGGCGCTGGCGCACGTTGCACAGGTCATTGATCGTGAGGGCGCGGTCGCTCGTGCCCTTGAAGTTGGCGACGAACTGCTTGCACAGGTCCTCCCACGAAGAGATGGATGCCTCGAGGAGGTTCATGAGCCATGAGCACGCAGTGTCCTTGAGGGCCGTGGGGAACCAGTTCGCCATGACCCGATCGTCCCCCCTTGCTGCCTGGATGCTGATGGTGTAGAGCAGGAGGAACTCCGTGGGGTTCGCGGTGCCATCGTAGCGCTGAGGGAGCTCCGGCTTGAACTTGTCGGGCCACACCACGCGACGCAGCTCGGGGGCGAGGGCCAGGTAGCCACCATTGGTGACGGCTCCACCGTTGAGGGCTGCGCGGTTCTGGGGCCCAGCCATGGCGACGTCGTGGAGGATGCGGTCCTGGCAGTCGCGCGCCCCCTCGAGGCCCACACGCGCGTCCTGGGGCACGCGGTTGACGATCTGGCAGCTGTCGCCGCCGCCGCCCGGCGCGAGCGAGGCGCGGGACGGCTCCAGGGCGCGCGGGGCGGGGCGGCGCTCGGCCACGTCGCGGTCCGGAGGCGGAGGAGGAGGAGGAGGAGCGCCGCGCCCGGCCTGGTCGATGCAGGACGGTGGAGCAGACAGGGAGCGGGAGGGCTCCTGGCCATCGCGTGCGGCGTCGACGAGCTCGGTGATGCGCCCAAGCCAGGTGTCGTAGGCGTCCTCGGTGGGGTGGTAGTGCAGCAGCTCCTGCACCATGAGCAGCGGGGCGTGCGGAGTGGGGGGTCACGACGCACGAGTGAGGAGGTGGCGGCGGAGGGGCCGTGTGCCTGCTCGTTCATCGACGGGTGGGAAGAGGAGGCCACGCGCTCCCCCACGGGCTTGGTGGCGGCTCGAGGGCGCCGCCCATGGGCACCGTGGGCGGCGGGCGCTGCGGGAACCCTAACAGCGGTGCGGCACGCAGAGCATTCCCGGCAAGCTGCGGCGGCATCCATGTCGATGCGGATGTCGAGGTCGAAGGCGCGAAGATGGCAAGTCCCCCTACCTGGCATGCCAAATGTCACAGTCTAGGATCTGCATCCAAGAAACTTCTCCAAGAACTAAGGATTCGAACTCTGGGGGACTTTGGTTGGCAGCCTACGACGGGACTACGGCATGGACATGACAGACTCGCTGGCTCTCACCGGACTCGAAGGGGACGCGCGAGCTACCCAGGCTCGGGCCACCGTGCGGTGTAATACCCTACTCCTGCTTGTGTTGGATTGCTCTGTGGAGAGCTTGTGCTCGAAGTACACGAGGCGTGGGGGAGAATCAATTGATTCCCTTACATGGAAGCAGCCCTGCCCCTTTTGTAGTGCCTCGGTCCTCTTCCCCGAAAATATGAGCGGGAAAGGGTTGCCACAGGGTGGCAATTCAAAAGCGGGACAAGGGCACAGGCTTATCCTGACTAAAGGCGGTCTCCGCCTGCTAAAGCAGCTCCTTGTGACGCGCCGGTGGGCTTGGCGATGACCTCCGTCCTGGCACGCTGATCCGTCCTGGTCTTCTATCACCAAAGATGAAAGCCTTTGGGACTTGCTTTTTGTGGACGCCGTTGCTTCCTTATCACGAGAATGGAAACTGGGCTTGGTCGCGCTCCGCTGTCCTTATCCTGACAGCGGGACGACGCCCATGTGCTGGGCCTTGCCTCAGCTGCTCCAAAGGAAGCCGCCTTGCGAGGGGAGCCTTGCGAGGGAACCCTGGTGCTTGGCGACCTCGGCAGGGCTTGGCCTGGCGGGGAGGGGCGTCACGAGGCTCGCCCCTCGCGAGGCGGCTTCCTTTGGAGCAGCTGAGGCAAGGCCGCTCTCACGGGCCTCTCCGAGCGCAGCCCTCTAGGCCTGAGGCAGACGGGCCGTGGTACCCTGGTTCCCACTGGGCCGACAGAGGAGCTACCTGTAACCAGCGTGATATCCGCTTCAACAGGTAGCATTGTCTGCTTTGAAGACCTTGTTTTCACTCCAGATTTTTCCATAACCGACTCAAATGGTTGATCCACAGGAAGAGTAGTTCAATATACAAACATTATCGACAAATGGAATACGTAATGAAAAAAAGGATGGCATGACATAATTCACATATATGATGCCTGGCTACACAGGATGGCATTGCATAATTCACATATATGATGCCTGGCTAAGAAAGATGGCATTGCATAATTCACATATATGATATAGAACCTAAACAGGTGGCATTCACACAAAGCGTGTCTAATCTAAGCAGATGGCATAGCAATGCAGGACACCATATGAATGATATGAGCAATATAACCCTGCCAAGTTAGAGCATACACCTCGAGGGGGGGGGAATAGGGCTGGTCATCTGTCTCTGAATCCTCCTCTGAGGAGCTATCTGTAACCAATAAGATATCTGCTTCGACAGGTAGCACTGACTGCTCTGAAGACCTTGTTTTCACTCCAGATTTTTCCATCACCAACTCAAATGGCTGATGCACAGGAAGAGTAGATGAATGTATAAACATTGTCGACAAATGGAATACACGATGAAAAAAATAGTATGGCATGATATAATTCACATATACGATGACTGGCTAAACATGATGGCATTGCATGATTCACAAATATGATGCCTAGCTAAACAAGATGGCACTGCATCATTCACATATATGATATAGAAACCAAATAGGTGGCATTCACACAAAGCATGTCTAAACTAAGCTGATGACATATACGATGTAAAAAGTAAGCAATGCAAGGCGCCATATGCATGATATGACCAACATCAGCATGCCAGGTTAGAGCAAACACATCAGGGGGTAAATAGGAGTTGTCTGCTCCCTCTGAATCCCCCTCTGAACAGTTATCTTCCTCTAGAATACAATCTGGAATGGGGGGACGGGGCTGCCACTGCGCCCACCATGGAGCGACGTCTGCATGACATTATATTCCCACGCAATGCTCTTCTCTTTTTCTCTACATGTTCTGTATGATTGTGTACAATAACTGACATGCACAATAAAAAAACATAGTCAGATTATGTAAGGCCTAAGGAGTGCATGCAGAAATCTAGACTGATGGTAGCAACCAGTGGATAGATCCAAAACTAATGGTAGCAGGCAGATGATAGCTTCTCTACTGTTTGTTGCCCACCCAACATGAACCACATAGAAGACCCGAGATGAACCAGATAGTAGACAGAGATACTATTCGTTGCTGCCTCGATATATATGTGCCCCATAAGCATTTTAAAACTCAAGTTTGAACATTAGTTTGGACCTAACTCAGAGTCTAAGAGGTGAACAGGACGATAAAGTAGCAGGTAATATTAATCGATGTATGACGTAAGCAGACACGAAAGAGTGCGACCTCTCTTTTGGAACTTTGTAGTCCTCAGGTTCATCTGCTTAGTCGATGATGGTAATGCAGTTGGGGTGGCTGCCAGCAGTGGGGAAGAAGATCTAAGGCGGCGAAAGAAGGTCTGGAGGGTGGATTTCTACTGCGGTGGACGCTTCCGTTGGTGGAGCAGCTCAGGTGGGGTGGACGACGGCACGGCAGGAGCGGGACAAACCACACAGAGTTTTCTTTGACACCTATCTGTAAATGAAGTAAATCTGTAAGGGCTCCTTTGAACTGGAGGATTCTAAAAACGCAGGGACTGGAAAAACACAGGAATAGGATAGGAATGCATGTGCAAAACAGAGCATTTGCAAACACAGGATTTCTATGAACCTAGGTGTTTGGTTCACAGGAATTGGAAGAACATAGGAATGCAGAGAAACATGGTCAAATTAAAGTCAAACCACATGAAAATGTAAAGTTAGAATCTTATTATGCCACTAATGCACTTAGTCTTGTTCTTCATGCATAGGAATTTCAAAAGCACGTCCATGTGGATACTAAAATTCCTACGTTTTTTCTTTGAGAGAGACACCAAAGGAGAAAAAAATCCTCCAGTTCTTCTTTGCTCCATTCCTTCTAACCAAATGCATGAATAGTAGTACCACAGGAAACTTTCCAATTCCTATGTTTTCCTTCACTTTTTCTTTGGACCAGTCGCGATTCTAGTAGGCAGTCTTCAACAGGCTGAAGCCAGCCCTCAAATAATGTTTTTGTACTACTACTATTTTGGACCCAGCCAACTAGCTCAACTCCCAAGCCCATCTACACATGCACGGCTCCAACACGCAGAAATAAAAAATGATCGCTTCCGATAGAGTTCAACACGGATAGCTAACTTGCCTACTACCTCACTGCTTGTCATATGGGAGAAACAATTTGTATTTCTCATTACTATGTGTTCTCAGTGGGTCTTGTTGCCTGCATGAACTGGATATTTTTTGAAAAGAAACCTAAAGTTTCTCAATATATACTACATGCGCTCTGTTGTACTCTGAAAAAATTTGAGCTTATATGGACAACATAAGTAGGTCCATTATTCTGGTTAAAAAGTTATATCTTTAAAAAAATCAAACAATTCAGTGACAGTACATGTTCCCGTTGTAATCTGAAATTTTGTGAGCTTATTTGGTCCACATGATTATGAGATAATGGCTATCTTGCTAAACCGATACAAATTGTGGTTCAAAAGAGCATTTAGTTTTCTCCCTGTTAACTTTGAGACCACCCTCCATTTCTTTCTAGATTTGCAACTGCTTTGAACCAAAGGATCCCTAAGGGATCAACATTAATGTAGAGTAAAAAAGCAATGCCACGAGTGTACAACCTCTTTGGCATAGCCTTGTCAACCTCAGCATCATTGGGTTGGTCGTGGAGGATGGTGCGGCTGTTGTGACTATCAGAGGCGGGGAAGAAGATCTGAGGTGTCTGGAGACGGCGCCGAGGGTACTGCTCCGCTGTGATGGACGGTTCCGTCATTGGAGAAGCTCCAGTGAGGTGTACGACGGCGAGGCTAAAATAGGACAAGATAGACAACGTTAATCTAAAGTGGGATTCTAATAGCATTTACAATAGATGATGTAAAATACATCACCAAAAAGTGCTAGATGTAAAATGCATCAGCCACGCCGTGGTTGCTCCAACAGATGATGTAAAAACTGTTGACTCTGAACTTAACTAAAGAAACTGAATTGTACAGTCGAAAATGAATTTTACTGATGAAACTGAATTTACTGTCAAAACTGATCGCACTAGTTGCAGAGCACTGCAATAGAAGTTTAGGCGACTTGAGCACTAGTAGCAGAGAAGCAGTGATCTAAATCAGCAGCCGCTCGAGCAGGGAACGCACTAGCAGAGAGCAGCTTCTGCAACAGCAGCAGCTGTTGTGCCCGGAGTAGCAGCGCGAGCGAGAGCTAAAGCAGCAACTCATGCAGCTACAGAAGGTCGTGTAACAGCAGCGGCAGTGCAAGCGAGATCAAGAGCATAGCACAATAGCAACACGAACGAGAGCAAGAGTAGAGCAACAGCGCGACCGACAGCAAGAGCAGAGCAGCAGCACGAGCGAGAACTGGAGCAGTAGCAGCAGCGCGAGTGACCGTCGGAGCAGCAGCAGCTGCTGCTGGTGTGGACGTCCCCTCCGAGGGAGCAACGCCATGGAGGAGAGACGCCATGGAGTAAGTAGCCAGTGACGCCGCCGATGATGGAGACACGCCATGGCGGCTCGGGATCGACCACCGGCAGCCCCGTGAGATCGAATAAAAGAGAAAATGTAGTGATGAGTGTAGAACCTCCTTGGTGGCGTCGAGTAAGCCTCAGCTTCATCGGAGGAATTGGTGAGGGTGTTGCGGTTCCGGTGGGGCAGGTGAAGACGACACTGTGGGAATGGAGGTGGCGCGATAGACGAGGCGAACATCGGGGCAGCTCCTTGGAGGCGTAGGACGAGGCAGTTGAACCGGCGGGATGAGGAGATCGATGACGGATCCTCATCCAGTGCGGTGGATGAGGGACGTCGAGCTGTTGCTGTGGACGACATCGGCGGGGAAGAGGCTCCGGCTAGGCGGCGGTAGGGTGGCAGATGGAGGAGGGTGGGGTTTCGCGGGTTTTGGCGGCCTCGGTGTACGAATGGGGGTAACGTAGGGGAAGCGAGGGGGAGCCATGGCTTAGGGACGCGCTTGTCCGAAATTTGGGGTAAGTTACGAAAGTACCCCCACCCGTTTTGACCATGGGACATCGAGGCGGCATTTCGGATTGAGGGGTAGAAGGGGGTTTTCGCGTGTCTGGGTGGCGCGACCGATTTCGGATGAGGAGGGAGTTTTCACGCGCGTTGAAATTTCGGGATAACAAGGTGCGGGTTGAAGAGGCGGGAGTTTTGCACCACAAGAGACAAAGAGATACTCTAGCTTGAATATTTCGGGATAACAAGGCGCGACTTCGAATTTCGGGAGAACAAGCTTAACGTGTACAAAAAAACAAAACAAAAGACAATTCGTACTAGACAAGAGAGAGACATGTCCCGTTTTACTATATTACTACAAATGCCATTCAAAACCAACAACAAAAAACTAATAAATTCGGGAGAACAAGCTTAGCGTGTTCAGTACCAAATCAATTCGCACTACCCTTAACAACAACAAAAACAACAACTTAACCCTCAACTTTCCTATCGTGCATGCATATATGCACACACACTCCCCACTCGGCATCCCCTACATCGCACACACACATTCTCGTTCTTTAGGTCAGTCTCCCACGATCTCTCTAGGTCTCTCCATCTGCCTCTTTCCCACACACACTGATCAATATACCACTCTATCTAGGTCTACCTACCACAAACAAACATGTACACATATAGTCCTACCCTCCTCTCACCATCCATGCCTCCTGCCCTAACTCTGAGGAATGCGCACACTGTCGCCCCCTCTGTTGTTATCCATCTCACACTCGTACACTGTCTCAAGCTAACTAACTAATAGGCCTCTCGCACCATCTCCTAGGTAGCTAGCTAGCTAGCTGCACCCCTCCCCCCCCCCCACACACAGCTCTCCCTCTCTTCTTCACTCCGGGAGTTCTTTATCTCTGGCACATGCATGCATGTGCTCCAATCGATTTCCCTCTATGTGTAGCCAGGTCTCTCTTGCAATTTTCCCACACAAACCGACCGATCTATATCTCTAGTTAGGTCTCCCCCTCTTTTCCCACGTACACATCGACCGAACTACGACCTCTCTGGATAGGACCGACTACCACACACACATTAATTGTCCCTCCCCATCTCATCATCCATGCCTTCCACTTTATCTATCGATCAGACACGCGCGCCCACGCACGTTCTCATCCCCTCTCTTTAATTATCGATCTCGCACTTGTACTCCTTCCTTGTCTTCGTCTAGTTGGCCTCTCGCACCATCTTCCAGCATCACCCTCTTTCCTAGCGCTTGTACGCTCGTAAAGTTCTTCCCTCTATCCGTCTCTATCGATATCTCACGTAAACGATCCTTCCCCTCTCTTCTCATGTATCGCCCCCCTGCACATACATATACTATGTATTTAGGCCTCTCTTTGACACAAATATATGTATAGAGGCATGTCACACACACCATCTCTCTCTCTCTCTCTCTCCGACACACCCACTAGGTGGAGTACATGTACGAAGAGAAGAGGTGCACACACGCACACACTCCTTCCCTCATACACACGCGGGTACATGGTGGAGCACATTTCTATAAGAAGAGGTAGCTCACGTGATAATTTGACGCGTGTAGAAAGGCTTTTTAGATGATGTGGCACTAGTACTTCTGGTACGTGCAAAGCAAGTAAATTGGAATTCCAATAGCATGGCACTACTTCGTAGGAAACAAAATACGAGGAAGATCTTGTTTAGGGTGATGTCTCACTTTTTCAGTCAATATATTTATGAATAAAATGATGTGGGGGGCATCAATGAAAACACGTGGCACATGTGGAGGTGTTGTTTGCCAGCTTCCTATATGGATTGATCACGCTGACGTGCCGATGGTTCCAGAAGAATGTAGACACTTTTTTTATTGAGGGTGGGTACACTTAGGTTACTGTAGACGCGAATCCCAGACACATAGACAGTTGGATCAACATCAGTGAACGGCTAATATCATGTCACATGTGAACGATTGAGAATTTCAAAACTGATTATAGAAATAGCCAGCAGCGGGCTCCTCTTTTTTTGGTCTGAGAGGTTGCGGGTGTCTGGCTCTGCCACGATGGCCTCCGAGAACGCGGGCCCACGTACGCGTCCGACAAACGTATGCAAACCGTCGGCCAAACTCCCACGCGTCTGCTCCACTGAAAAAACTCCCTCGCTTCCTGCACTGGAAAAACACCGCCCTCGCCTTTCTAATGGGGACTTCTATCGACCGATCTCATTAAGGAGCGAAAGCAAGTGTTACACTTTACATATTAAGTTAGGCGGTAAACTTACAGCCCGTCGCGTTCGCGTCACACCAACACATGGTCGGCCCGGCCCGCCGCTCACCGAAGGGATGTGCATCGACTTGGTGCGTCACTGACATGTGCGACCGCATGTGAGCAGTAGCACGAACAGTCGGTCGGTCCGGCCCACCGCTCACCGAAGAGACGCGCATCGGCTTGCTACATCACTGACATGTGCGACCACATGTGAGCACTAGCAAACCGATAGGCCAAGCTCCCCCACCTACCGCGCGCCAAAAGCCCAGCCTTTTTAATAATAGTATAGATCGCACCGAGGAGCAGACCATTGCAGTTGCGAATGCTCACGTGGCAGTTTCATGTGTAGGGGAGGGCGTGGTGTGGCAGTTTTGAAAATGACATGGCATTTCTTTTTTTACTATTGTTTTCGTCCAATAACTGGCATCGTCAGATGCAGATCTTATGGTTATTGGGGAGTTTGCCAGGAATAGCCTCGTGGTGAACAATTGTCTATTGTTTTTCACACGCATTTCATCAACACATATCATCTCTCTCCCTCTTTCCCACGCACACACCTACACTCATGAGTCTCTCAGGACTTCTCGCACACACCATCTCTAGTTCTCTAGGTCGATGCCACACACATACACTTGTACTCTAGGTTTAGTACGTCGTACACGAAGAGAAGAGGTGCACACAAGCACTCATCGTCTCCCACACACGCATCTGTAGCTACAAATTGTAGTGTTCTCAACCATCCGATTGGCTCTATCAAAGGTTCAGGTTGCTCCTTGGCCTTGAGATTCAAAGGTTCAAAACGCGGACGCTCAGCTAGAGGCGCGAGGTTTTGCTTAATGTGCGTACTGCACACGACACAAGCTTGGTCTGCCTGGTGCACAGTCGGGTGAGTACTAGTAGTACTACTTTGATGTGTCGCATCAACTCGCAGAAGTATGCAACACTTCCTTAACAAACAAACATATAAGCAGCTTATATTTGGGTTTACTTCTTACCCAAAGGATTTATATCCAAGAGATACAAAATATCCCTTCGACTATTGGGAATTACTTCAACTGCTGATGTGATGTTGAAGTAATTGCTGCATCGCCTCCAAAATCCACCATCTCTTAAGGTAAAGTAGACCAAACTAAACCCTACATTAGCATATTACTAAGATAACTAGAAGGCATTGTGGAATCATTTAGGAGGTGAGCTTGTCAATCCGAATGTGGAGGGACACCGTCCTCGATGACCTAGCCCCGGCCAGCAGCTTGGGCGGCACTGTGAAGAAGGTCAGCTCCTCCACGACGACGGCGCCGGGCTCCTTGCTGCTTGTCACCTCGATTTTCACCTTGATGACATCGTTCCTGCCGTTGGGTGCCCCCGGCGGCCCGTTCGCCCACACCTTGGCCGCATAGTGCGGCAATGGGGACACCCCCGCTCTGATGCAGATGACCGACATGACGATAGGCGCGCCGATGCCGAGCGCACCATCGACCACGAAAAATGCGCGACCGTCCTCCTCCGCGAACAGCAAGCGCCGCGGCTCCAATACCGGCACCTGCAGCTGGAGCACCTTGCCGTACTGGATCCTGTGCACAGGCATGTGGTGCATGGTGCTGATGTGGTGGGGGAGTGCCGGCGGCGGGCCTTCATAGCCGCAGCTGGGCACATGGCACTTGTAGGGCGCGAGTGAACACGCGCTTTGGTGATCGTCGAGCTTGTGGTAAGTGACGTAGAGCCCATAGCCTTCATGCAGGCACTCCACCCTCACCGAGGAGAGGACGGTGTCCATCGTAGTGTTGCGCACGTCGAAGCCGCCGCCGCTCTCACACTTCTGGCACTGCCGCTGGTTCCCGGGGCGCTCGCCACGGCAGGCCGCGCAGGCCAGGTGCCCTCCTTTGCACTGCACAAATCAATCGAACACCACATCAATCAAGAAACTTGCGCCTTGCTCGATCAGCCGAACGGACAAGATGTATTCAAACCTTGTACACCGGAGGCTTCAAGGGGCAGAGACAGAAGGGGCAGTGGAGCATGGTGAGGTCCATAAAGACGTCCATCGTCGGGTCCTATTCTGTCGGCATAATCTAGCCCTCCTCGTGCACCACCATCTCTCGCTTTAGGGCCGGGGCATTAGAAAGTTTTACCATCACATGTTCATACCTCAAGGTGCATTAAATCAACACATGCAAGCATCAAAAGGAAACTCACGGCATGCATGCATGCATTGTAATTTATGCATCGGTAAACACAACTTTTTGAGAAAATCGAGTGTACTGCTTTGATGTGTCGCGTCAACTCATACAACAAGGAGAGGCTTGATTACTACACCCACTCCCTCGCCCATGCACGCGGTGGCTCGCAGGAACTCAGAAACAATATAATATTTAAATCTTTATAGCCCGCTAACGTCAGGTTATTATACTTTCTCTTACAACACGCTCTCCCTCCCCCACGTGGTGGACATGCAGCAGTTCATTCGGTGTCAGATTGCCAGAAGCATATACTGTAGAAGTACGACTTCCCAAAGAGGCGAAGAGCCAAGCGCAACTCGAATGTGGCAGTTGCAAACGCTCACGTGGCAGGCTCATGTGCAGGGGAGGGGCGTGGTGTGGCAGTTTTGTAAAATGCCATGGCATTTCATTTTTTTATTGCTGTTTGCGTCCAATAGGTGCCACCGTCGGATGTAGATCTTACGGTTATTGTGGCGATCGCTAGTAATAGGCTCATGGAAAACTATTGACTAGTCTCTTTTTGACATGCATTTACATTGATGCGGCTTGAATACTAACGAGGGAGAGGGTAGCAGTTCCTGAAACGTTGAACGGTCAATGATGCATCCTCATTCAATTAGCATGCAGAGGGAATTAATTGGAGAAGCAGAATGGAGCCAGCACGATGTGAATGCAATGCAGTTTGCACTCACATATGAAGGCGCCCCTCCACTCCAATCCATATACCAAATCGTACACACCTACTAGTACTACGCTCCTAGTCTGCGCAACACTGCTCACTCCAATCGAAGACCAAGTGACCATAAGCCACAACCACCCATGGAGGGGATGGACGCGAGCGGCAGGCGGCTGTGCCAGATGATCCATGACGCCGGCCTGCGGCTCGGCACCGAGCAGCGTCTCCAGACGGTGTTGGCAACCACCAGCATCATAGCCCTCGGCGACGCCGGCTTCGCCTCTCACATGGGCGAGATGATGATCCGCTCCATCCGCAAGTTCACTGCCGTCAAGAAGCGTGCGGACGACCTTGCCGTACTCCACCAGCCCGCGTGCCCAGGCTCCTCGTTGCCTGCCACCCTCATCAGCCTCCATGGTGACAACCTCTTTCACGCACTAGTGGCCCTACAGCTGCCCGACGTCGCGACGAAGAATGTCCACCTCGAGGCCACGCTCGCCGCGCAGCGCCTCGCCGAGCAAGAAACCGTCGACCTACACATCCACGTCTACGAGGAAATTGTCTACATAGGCCACTACAGGGCCAGGGACAACGCTAAGACGTTAGCCTTCTTCGACCGGCTGGAAGCCTTGGACGCCATTGTTCAGAAGCACGATGACCTCGCCACGAAAGCCGCTGCTCCTCAGCTGCCGTTCGGTGGGCCGGCGCCCTGAGTCGAGGAGGACGAGGTCGTCGATGGATGCATCTTTCTTCTTGCCTCGTGTAACCAGCACTGCATCGCGGCGTGGCCTTAATGTATTACTATATCACATTATAATTCCAGTCATAAATGACATGTGTGAACCCTTGCTCTCATTTGGCGTTAATTATATGTATCACTGTCTTCGTCCTGGTTTATTGGTCACCTTCATGTTTTGTGCCAAATTTTGACTTCAGATTTAACTAACAATATGTTAATGCATGTCACAAAAAACAATATTGTTGGAAACTATGTTGAAATATGAATCCAATGATTTATTTTTTGGTGACATGAATTAATATTTTTTTAGTTAAATCTATGGTCAAATTTTGTCACAAAGGGGACCAACAAACCAGGACGGAGGTAGTACTTACCTATTGCATCAACTTCGTAATTTACGTATGATGCATGAGCCAACATACCAAACTATAGTATATATATGGGCGCGACAACCAAACTTATAAATTCAAAACTAAGTGTTAGACATCACAAGTTCAAAACGAGAAAGTGGAACAACTAGAGCACGCCTGTCGCATTCGCGTCGCACCCCACACTGTTGTTCCGGCCCGCCGCTCAGCGCGCATTCGCTTGGCATACTATCAATGACATGTGGGCCCGTTGTGAGAAAACCGACGATGCGCCAAACTAGCAAACTCCCCCGCTTATTGCACAGGAAAATCCCCGCCCTAGCGTTTTTAATCGTTGCTTCTATCTGTCTACCGTGCCAAGGAGCAGGAGCAAAACCAAATGTTACATTTTCTACAAGTTCAAAAGCAAAAGCCTGCCGCGTCGCGTTGCACCCCCACACGGTTGGGAGTACACCACGGTCGGCCCGGCACGCCGCTCAAGCTAGGGAACGCGTGTTGTCTAGCATTTTCAATGTCATGTGGGACCGCAGTTGAGCAAATCGACCATCGGCAAATCCCCACCTCGCCCACCGCACGTCGGCTGAGTTAGAATTAGAAGAGAGAAACGAGGAGGGGGAAGCCTAGCTGTAGCATGGACGCCGTTGTTAGATGGGACTCGTGTTGATAGAGTAGGAGTACTCTGTACTCGTTTGTACTCGTACATACTAGTACCCCTAGTTGGGTGCGTGCGACCTATACCTATTATCACTTTGCAGCTACGCTTCATAGTATAACTAGTTGGGTGCGTGCGGCAGCGGGCCATCCAACCATGCCGGCGTACGAGTACATTTCAAACCAGATGAATTACATGCAAACCCCCCACAAAAGAATAAATAAATGAATTACTACATGCAAACCAGATGATTTTCATAGAAACCAGAGCACATCCATTACATTTTGTACATATTTCATTGAAAAAATATGACTGGACCTAAACCAGTCTAAGGGCCTCTTTGATTTCCAGGATACTGAAAATACAGGAATGGGGAAAGTATGGGACTGGAGTGCTAAATCCAATAGGATTAGCAAAGAGTGTTCAACGCCACAGAAAAAACAAAGGAATTGTAAAAAAGGTTGGAGAGGAGTACAAAATATTACATAGAAAAATTTACTATGGAATCCGATCCTATGTACTGTACCAGCTAAGCTGCGCCGACGCTCTTGCTTTGTTGATGGCGATAAACCGAGAGGAGGAGGAAGTGGTGGCGTGTTTTTACATGCTAAAGGCTGGACTGTAGTACATTGTTTTTTATCGCTATATCGCCTGCTGGTTCACTGGGCTGCCATGTTTCGCACTCCTCTGACGTATACTAGTACTCCAGTGCTAAACTAGAGTATACCGCATAGTTCTTTGCTCCTTCTTACGTCGTCGGCAACAATTATTCTTTCTTTCATCGACATGTGGGCCAGCCAGCATCCGGGTTGATGTGTCATGCACCAGATTAGAGTGGGGAACAGAAGGGGAGCCTACCCCGGGCGTAGCGCCGCAGTAATAATGACTATAATGAGCAGTCATATCACAAGGCCCCACCTTTCCAGCAGTAACGAGCCATCAAATCACACAGTCCCACCTTTCCAGTAGTAAGTTGAATCCGCTACTCCATCATCCTCCTCGCCTCTCTGTCAAACCGACTAGGCGAAACTGCCCCGCGTACTGCGCGGGAAAAACCCTGCCCTCGACTTTTAAATATAATTTTGTATCGATGGATTGCGCCATGGAACAAAACCAAAAGAAAAAGGTGGTACATGTATACAGCATGCCCGTCGTGTTCGCGTAGCACCCACACGGTGAGCCTGGCACGCCGCTCACCGATTGGAACGCGCGTCGCGTTACTACTACTACTATAGTGAAAAGAGAGACGATCGATGGTAACAAACGGCTGAGTTACTTTTTTTAGGCAGGCTGAGTTACTACTACTACAGTGGAAAAGAGAGATGAGCGATGGTAACATACGGGCTGTAGATATGTTGAGAAATAAAAAAAAGGTTGAGACACCGGCTATATAGTACTATACAGTACCAATAAAATTCGAATCTGTTTTTGTATGAATTCAAATCTACTCCCCCGACCCTAGGTAGCTAGGGCAACCTCCCCGCTCCATGCTTCACCGGTGATCTCGTGGATTCGCCCCTCCCCTCTTCCCGCCACTCGGGCCATCGGTGGCGGGAAGGGGAATCCCAGTGCCTCCGTTCCAGTTAGTAGTTTACATTAGGGTTTTTTATTCCACGCACGCGCAGCCCTCACTCGGATGGGGGCGCTTCTCCTTTGAGTTTGTCTTTCGGGCTCTGATCCTCCTCGAGTTCGTCCGTCTAGACATAGTGGATGGAACATCAGCGCATTGTCATGTGGCGAGATTAGGTGTCAAGTGCTTCGGATCAATACAAGGGTTCAACGACGACATCTACGGGTGTGTTTGGTAGGGTGTATGAAGGGTGCTTGAGAGCAAAAGTTCCCTTCTTGACCCACTTTTGGGTGTTTGGTAGAGTGTATGAAGGGTGCATGAGTCCACACTAGCTTAACACAAATACACTAGGAGCATGCATGAAGAGGGATGCTGAGATGAGCATGCACGAAGAGGGAACAACTATGCTGAGATGAGAATGCAACCAAACAGACAATACGGCTCTACGGCTCTGGTCCTTATGGGCATCAGCATGAAGACATCCCATTTATCGTCAAAAAGGTCAAACCGACTCCGGTAGGATAGCGGCGACATCGATCGACACATCTTCTATGAGTTTGTCTTTGAAGCTCTGATCCTCGTCGAGGCATAGTCGATGGCGCTCCGGCGTAGATTCATGTAGTCTTCTTGGGGCGGTGAGGTTAGGGTTTCTTGTCATTTGGCGAAATTTTGTGTTATATTGTATCAATTAGGTGCTTCAGATCAATTACGACTACTATGGCTTTGGGTCGTTGCTCCTTAGGGGCACGTGCATGATCACTTAATGGCTGTCATCAATGAGGTCAAGCCGGCCCAAGTAGGATGGTAGCAACAGCGGTGCGTCGACGGCTCGTTCTGACGGCAGTAGGTTGTTCGGTGGTCTCGGAATCTCGATGTAAATTTTATTATGTTTGAGATGCATTGTAGTACTCCTGGTGAACTTTTTATAATAGATCTGGTCATTTTCACAAAAGGGTTGCATATGTTGTAGTATGTTCAAAAGCAGAACAAAGATCGATGGCCCTTTACATTTTTTTGCAAACGCTAAGATCATGAGTTCAAAAATTTGATTCCACTTTATGTTGAAAACAAATACAGTTCAAGCTCTAGCTAGCGATTCAGAATGTAAACCGTGCATGTGTTTATACGTATAGGGTAGTTATCAAACAAAATGTATGGTATTCCCCCATTTAGATGTGAACTGCAAAAGCCATGCATTACGTGAACTTCAAAGTACCGAGTCCATTGACGTAATGTGGTCAAACGGTACCATCGATATCTCAAAGCCAAAAGAGTTCTAGCTTGTTTGTTCTCCCTCTCTATATATTCACCTGTGTGGTTGTTCAATGAATGGAGGGCCGGGGTCCACAAGTGAACAATACTACTAGTACTCCTGGATGCCGTGGAGTTTTCTTCACTGTAGTACTAGCACGTTAAATAGAGAGTTTCTTTTCTTTAATGTCACGTACACAAATTGAAACGATTGTTGTGGAGAGAAAAAGAAAATCACTCCACTATATATATGGGTAGGAGCCTCAGCGCTTGCTTTACTAGGGTTGCTCTCTTCACTCTCTCACCCTCTCCAGATCTAAACAAGACAGTGGTGGCCACACTCTCTCTCTGCTCACCGCTGGTCACAGATCCAGCCAGATCCCCTCGGCCGGGGTAGGGGAGTAGGTGCATCGTTCACGCAGTCATTGGCGGCGAGGGAGGAGACCCACAATTGCCGGCGCGTCCCGATCGGCTGCCCGTGCCGTTCTATCTGACACAGCGCTGGCTCGGGAGGGCCTCCGACCCCTTCTTCCTCCCTGCCATATTGTGGCCAGATCCGGCCTCCCGCCACCCTCCTAGCCACATCCCGATGACCCTCAGGTATAACTTCCTTCAAAAACGGCCTTGGTCTACTGCCCCAGCTCCCCATGTGCCTGCATGTGGATCCTTTTCTACTTCCATCAGCTGTTCCAAAGCCACCTAAATTTTTACTATTATTAGAGGTAAAGCTACTTCATGCAGTCGAATCTAGGACTTGGTTCAAACAAGGAAGAAAGGGGGGAAAGTTGTAGCATGAATCTAGGACTTGATTCAAAGAGAAAATAAAAGGGGGGAAAGTAGTAGAGACTAGCTACCCAACTGGTCTCTTGGTTGAAAAGGGAAATAAAGGGAAAACACAGTACAAACTGGATAAGGAACAGATCTATTATTGGTTGAAAAAGGAAAGAAAGTGGCGGCTGGGGGACAAGTCAAAGAGTATGTCCAGGATTAGATTTGCTGTCCTCACATAGTAAAAGGTGGCTAAAGAGCGAAAATCCATTTATGAGCCCAGGCTCATCTGAACCCATGCTGAAGAGAAAAATCAAAACAAATACTAGAAAAATTCAAAAAATCCCAATATTTTTTTGCATCGTAGATAATTTGGTGTGTGCTGTCCTCTCCAATTTTCATATCATTTGGAGATCTGAGTAGCTCTCGGCAAAAAAGACAAATTTGGGGTCTGTAAAAGAGTTTACTGTTCATGTACTGTTCTGACCCAATTTGTGTTTTTTGCTGACAGCTACTAAGATGTTCAAATGCTCTAAAAATTGGAGCGGACCTCACGCAACAAATTATCTACCATGCAAAAAAATTGGAATTTTTTGATTTTTTTGTGAATTTTTTCTTAACCGGGTGCAGATGAGCCTGGGCACCGAATCGCTGCAAGAGCAAAAATCCATTTCTAAGCCCAGGCTCATATGAATTTGGGACCAGCCCAGATCTTGATTGGAGTTTGTTGTTCGAGGCAACAAACTCGGCCTCACCACATTATGCCTCCTTGTAGGTAGATGGTGGTGATGCGTCCACTGTCGGATGCCCTTATACCAACTTTTTTGCAGTTGTTAATGTAATGGTGCTTGTAAAATGAAGCAATCCCACTGTTAACGTAAGGACATGTCTAACCAATGTTATTGTTAATGTATTGCCTCCAGTAATATGATGCAATTAAACTGTTTTACAAATGGTACTCTCCTGCTATATTTGCCATTATGATAAGTAAGTTGCTTCTTTACGCTGGTGATGTCCTGGTGTCCCCACTGTCCCATGCCCTTATACCAACTCTTTAGCTGCTGTTAATCAAATGTAGTTGGTAAAACGAAGCAATGCCACCATTAAAGTAATGGCATATTTGACCGATGTCATTGTTGA
The DNA here is from genome assembly GCA_039707655.1 of Elymus sibiricus. NCBI lineage: Eukaryota > Viridiplantae > Streptophyta > Magnoliopsida > Poales > Poaceae > Elymus > Elymus sibiricus. The sequence continues at coordinate 223,491,170 of CM077670.1, read as the reverse complement.
TCATAATGCTTCCGGTAAGATGAAGCAATGCTGCCGTTTAAAAATTTCTACTGTCCTTGCATGATTGCCATGAAGATAAGGAAGATGCTTCTTTTCATTTCATGTATGTTTCATATCTTGTTATTGACCAGTAACTGTTTTATTTCTATCTTTTTGTGCAGATAGGGATATCCATTTCACCTCATTGCTATTGTGACCTTTTGGTGAACTGCACAAAACACTTTGTTTTTTTGAAAGTGTGTCTTGTGCAGTTCAACTAAAATGTCACATGGGCAACGTATCTCGATTTTAGTGGAACTACACAAAGGGTGATTGGAGTTCCTAACCTCTTCGTCTAACTCTACCGGTAATCTCGTGCAACAGTTTATTAGCCTTTGCAACATTAGCCATCACCGTCACCACAATGACACTTGATCTGGAACTACACAAAAGGATAAGCAAATTATAGTTGCACGTTCAATGAGCATGACAGCCAACCTTGATGTTGCTCAATTTTAGTGCAACTAATGAAGAAGAAGCTGCCAGCTCATGGGACCAAGTACTTCTTGCTAGCTGCATGATGCAAATATTGCTTCATTTTAGGTGAACTGCACAAAAAGGTCGCATGCATTGAATCATCCATGTTGGTGAGTGGGGTCAACCCGTCTACAATGGTGTTGACCGCAGTTATGGTTCCCATGACCAAGTATGTTCCTTTTTGGTTGATTTTGAATCTGCATTCAGCTAGTGATCTTGTGCTACTGTTTTGGCACTGCTATGAAGCAATAATGATATTGCTTTTGCATCTTAATGTAATGGCACTAATAATTTGAGGCAATGTTTTGGCAACACTAGTGCCACTGATAAAATGATGTAATAATACAGTTAAAATAGAGCTACTGTCTTAGCTATCATTTCATTTCCAATGTAGATAAGTTACAGAAGGCGTATCCAGGAGAATTGAGTCCATTTGCACTGCATCAATCACATAGCATGTGCACTGAACTAGTTGAGTCCATCAGGCCTACCGTCGAGGTGGCGCGGGCCCCTCTCTCCCTCGCAGCATGGCGGGCGCCATAATTTTAGTTGAACTTCACACAAAAAAGCGATTGGAATGACTCAAGGCCCCTCCTTCTACTTCCACACTGAAGTTGTTAATAGATGTCAATGAATTGCCATCATGGCAAGATACAGGGACCTGAAGAATAACTTGATCTCACAAAGTCATCTCACACAGGTCAATACTGTCCTTCATCCCCATGATCGTGCTTTGTCATACTGTGCTTGCGTTGTATTTTTTTTTTAATAAAGCTATTGTATCGCAATCTTTTTTTCCCATTAAGAAAATAAAGTTGCTTCAACTAGTGCTACTATTATAGTAATCATGCTTTTTCATTATCTGTACAAACAGGAATACTCAGCTACAGATGTTGGGATGGTCAAAGCATTCGCCAAGTTCTTGGCGACCCGCTTATGCAGATATTGGAAGAGGTAGTGCCACCAGTGATACAGAACATGTTCATCTACCAATGTTTGACATGCGTAGCCATAAACGCGACTGGTTTCAATGTTTCAGCAAATCCTCAAATCAAATTGCTTACATGAAGCATCGATCGATTTTTATTTATTTGTTCACATTCTCACAATGTTTTAGTTGTCTAGTAACTATTGGCTCTGATCTGTGAATCATTGAGATGCATAGGCATCTTTGTTGTACTTATTATTTGAATCTTATGAGTTGGTTGTGAATCTTGCAAGCTGTGAAACATGGCATGATGATGCAGAGGACAGCAACCCTAACAAGCTGTTCAAACTTGCTAGTATTGTCTGTGTGAAAATGCGGCAAATGAGCTGATCGCGTGCGTCCTAAGAATAATAATTCTAATTGTTTTGCATGTTGATTTTATGGCACCGATAGAACGAGCCAATGCTTTGCTTGTTTTAAGAATAAAATTTAAGTAAAGCGACCACACTAACACTCGCTATTATAGTGCCAATGCCGCCCCGCTCGTGAACGGACGTGTGGCCGGAATAGATTTCTCGGCTTCCACGCGGGTTTAATGGAGGCATTTGAATGAGTCAAGGAGGCGTGTTCTATCAGGCATGCAGCGGGCGAGGGAGGAGGGGGTAGTAACTATTGCCGCCTGTACCCACTACATTCACTGGTGATTGCAGTTCCCCATGAGTGGAAAAACAAACTGCTGCCGCCACCTACCCCCTACATTCATTGCCGATTGCAGTTCCTCAAGATTGGAAAAACGAACTACTGCTGCCGCCCCCCAGTACCCCACTACACACTGATCTCCGGTGTAAATTATAAGCAACCCTCCACTGTCCATATCTCCCCATCGTCTTCATCTTCCCCCTGCCCCCAATCCCCACAAAAGGAGAACCGCCACATCAACTCTATGTGAGAAGAGACTCCAATGGCGATCTGAGGGGTGAGCCTGCTGGATATGGAGTTCGGCAAGGAGTTCACCTTTGAGTTCGCCATTCAGGCCCATGGTAGCACCAAGCTGAATGTGATGTACACCAACGATCCGGACTCTGTGAAGCGCCGCCTCGCCAAGTTGAAGCAGTACCTACAGGAGGAGAAGCACAAGGTCACGGGACTAGACATTGTGCCCATCCATCGGTCTCCTGACAGGAACCAGTGGATCGCCATCGCCCAGGTATGTGTGCGCGACCGGGCTCTTGTCTACCACTACTGTAGGGTCACGAGGCCTTGTGGAGAGTTTTCCACTTCCCTCCGCACCGCCGACTGCGCCTTCGCTACCGTGGAGAGCAGGAAGAACGCCACTGTGCTTTATGATTCAGCCATGTGGTGCAAGAAGCTCATCGACATCCAAAAGCAATACAAGATCATCGGTAACGAGCAGGAGAAGGACTCCCTGGTTGACCTCGCCGCGGCCATCATCGACCCCTGCTACGCTAACATGAAAGAAGACATGGATACGAAGGATGTGAACACGTGGGAGGTACCTCTGAATCTAGCCTACATCAACTACACGACCAAGGACGCATACGCATGCTACGACATATACACACGGACCTTGGACCACTAGTACAGCGAGCTGCTATACAAACGGTTTTTACCCCCTTTCCCCGACAGAGTTTTAAACCGTCACCTTGCCTGTGTGTGCGATAGGGGGGGGTCCTTCGCACACGACCCAGAAACCGTCGACGATAGGGCCTTCGGTCACACACGCGGGGCAAAAAGAGCTCGTGTGCGATCGAGAGATCCATCGCAGACAAATATACTGGCCCAATCGTTTCCGTTCGTATGTACATCCCACACAGTGAATCCAAGAAAAACGTTTCCGTTCGTATATACATCCCACACAGTGAATCCCAGACAAACGTTTCTGTTCGAATTTACATCACAGACAGTGAATCCCAGACAAACGTTTCTGTTCGTGCGTACATCACACACAATTTTCCGGATCACATTGTCTGTGATAGCGTTGCCATTGCAGACGATAGTAATAATTTTATCGTTTATGTTATTGAATGCATCACGCACGGTGCCGAGAAGAAATTGTGTGGCATAGGCTGTCCATCACACACACTTTTTATGTGGAAAACGTTTGTGCAAGGTGGCCTAACGCAAACAGTTGTCCAGAGGAAGTCGTGTGTGATTGTTCATTGATTCAACACGTTTACTTCCTAGAAACTGTGTGGGTTGTCTGAGGTCATCGCCCACGGTGTTGTCTCAATAACCGTTTGCACTAGAAAAACCCAATAAGCAGGCTAATTGGCCTATTATTATTAATCCATTTAGTAATCAAATTGACATTTCATATTAAACACACAATATATTTCATTTTCGTATTACGGAACCAGGATTTCATAACTGAAATACATCAGAGTACAACATCATATAACTTTTCACATGCATATAGGCATATAGCTAGCTACCCCATTACACAACAGAACTAAGTTTCACATGCAATCACTAAAACCTTTGGAAATTAGCATCATAGACGGTAGATACACAGATGAATCTCATCTGGAAAACTGCTGAAGTGGAAGGCGAATATTGAGCCTTCAATGATGTTGAAGGTCCTTGCAACTTTAGGCCAGTGCCTGTGGATGATTGATCGCCCATCCTTCGTCCTCTTGAGGAAGACTTCAATATTGTACCGTGGGTGTTGTATGAACACCTTCCTCGCCTCTTGACCATACAGGTGCTTTGAGAGCTAATCATCTGTGAACTGCTTTGGAAAGGCCTGAAAACAAAGATATGCATAAATATCTTCTCTATATTTTGAAATGGCGCAAAGGAATAAAAAAACATGGTATAAGAGGTTTTTTTTTGTAAAAGAGAGCTCTCTCTCCGATTTCATTTAACTGAAATCACAAAGTCTTTTTACAAGCACCCAGTAACACACTGCAACTAGATAGCTAGCGCTGCGACATGAAAAGGAGATATCCCTCCCTCCCACACCACAACTCATGCAAAAAACAAGGTATAAGAGTTAGTACCATCCTGTAGTTCACTGATGTCTTCTTCATTGTGCAGACAAAGATCTTGTTGCTTTTTGTCGCTAGTTTCTTTATCCTAACAATCTTTCTGAGTTTCTTGACTTGACTGATATTCATGGACATCTCATTTCCCCATATGCAAAATGGGTCGAACAGTGGGTCAAAACCTCTGACAGCAGGACCTACATGTGCAAGACCAAATTGTTAAAAACCTAAATACTAGAATGGTTCCAGCAATTGCACAATAATGTGCTATTAGACAAAGGACCATGCATGTGCGAACCGCGATGGTAAACCTCAGTGCCTCCCATTGTTTTCCTGCAACACATATAAGGTAGTTATTGGTCAGGTTAAGTGAGGGTTGTCATACTATCTGTAAAATATGTTGATGAAAAATAAACACATTGCAGATTCAGCAGATTAATTTTGAACCACATGGAAAAGCCATTTATCCAAACCAAGCATGCTTAAGAACTAGGAAATATAGCAATTGTATATGTTTCTCATGTATTTAGTACAACCAAATTTGATTTATTTATCACATGCATAACAATACAAAATTGTACCCACAAACATCGCATTGCAGAATTAAACCAAACAGTTAACTAAGCACCACAACAAATGAACCAAACAGTTAACTGAGCACCACATTGCATAATAGAACATACTAGAAGATCAGACAGTTAACCAAACCTAGTATGCTTAACAACTTGGAAATATAACAATTGTATTTGTTTCTCATGTATTTTGTACAGCCAAATTCTATTTATTTCTCACATGCAAGAGAATACAAAATTGCACCCACAAGAATTGAGCATCACATTGCAGAATTGAACCAAATAGTTAACTAAAGATGGCAACAAATTGACCAAACAGTTAACTGAGCACCACATTGCACAATATATAGAACATATATATATATATACTAGAGGATCGGATTGCATACTAACAGTATATAGGACAATTCACTAGAATTTGTAAAGGAAAGGCAGGAGCAGCACATGCAATAGGTAAACCGAACATGCTTAACCGGCGTAGCTAGTTAGCTGGACATAGGTCCTTATAGTGAGGTAAAAAGACAATCTACTCCTCATCATCAGAGATATCGATGATGATGGGCTCCTTAGACTTGGAAGAGGGCGAGGCCTCCACATCGTGGGTACCCTCCTCCTAGTGGTGAGTCGCTTGAGCCGCTCCGGGCACCAACCAGCTAGCTCTGGAGTTGAGGTAAGCACGGGCACGCTGAGAAAACACCTTGTAGTCTTCATCGAAGGCACCGACGGTGGCCTCAAGAAAACACCATGAACTGTCGTTTAAAGCAGCCAACCGCGTGGCGGCGTCCGCGCGTGCTGCGTCGACGGTGGCCTCGACGGCGAGGTGCTCCTCCAAGATCTGGGGGTCAGCACGCATGGCAGCCATCGCGACCTCATCCGCGCGTGCGGCCGCGATTTGCTTCTCCGCTGCCAAATACTCCTTGAGCTCCTAGCTATACTGCGTGCACCATGGCTTAGGGCAGTGCTTATTTGGAGGATGGGTCGGTGATTTGGGTGGAAGGTGTCGCGCCGGTGGTCGGGGCTTGTGGGATGTAGAAGGAGGTGGAGGATGGGGGTCGGGTGTGGATTACCTGAGTAGATCGACGAGGCCGAGTAGCAGGAAGGAGAGTCGCCGGCGAGGCGGCGGCGCTGCAAGCAAGCAGTGAAGGTTTCAACTTGGAATGGAAGGCGGAAGCAGGGGAAGTGTGGCTTTTGGTAAGGAGGAGGGGGCATGGGAGGTAGATATTTCCGCGGACGCCGAAAATTTTCGCTCCGTGCAGCGAAAAACTGGCGCGCAAAGTGTTTTCAGACACGGTCCCTTATTTGGCACTGTGTACGATATCTGAACATCACAAACGATTCATATGGCTTACCCCATGTGTGATGAGTTTGAACATGCAAATTTTGGTTCGAATTTCCCTGGTTACAGTGATCGTCTACGTCATTGCATAATTTGGGTACACAAAAGAGCCTACAGCACACCCACACTTCTTAATCAAACAAGTTCACAAATTAAACAGAGCTTAGCTGACCTAAACATTACTCTAACAAAAGACCAGCACTCTAAACAAAGACTACTACTCTGCCTGGCGCTCGTCGATCTCCGCCGCCTCCTCCATGTCCAGCTCACGCCCGACGATCTCCTGGGGAAGGGGCTCCATGGCATCCATCGCACCATATTCGGCAAGCATCTCGCCATCCACGTCCGCCATCTCTTTGGAAAAGGCTGCCATGAGCTGGGCATGGGCGGCCGCGGTCCGGGCTTGGATGGTCTCCATCGCGGCAAGGTATGCCGCGAACGAACGGACGGCTGCTCGAACGCTCTCGTCGATTGCCAACTCTTCGGTCGTGGGTTGCCGACCGTTGTCGGAGAAGCTTCGTGTGATTTGTGCGGTTACCGCCAGGAGCTGGGTGTGGGCGGCCTCGAAATGGGCGTGGGTAGCCCCCATCAGGGCTAAGGCGGTTGTCGCGGAACGGACAGCTACTGTCACGCTCTCGCCATTTGCTGACCCCATCGCAGATGTTGCTACCGCCATCTGAGTTGCAGTAGAGGCCGTTTTGGCTGCCGCAGCCGCCTGGTCGCAGATTGCAGCCGTGCTCACGCAGGTTGTGAGCACGCTCATGGTGGCTGCGGCCGCGCTCTCGCCGGAGTGGGCCGCCGAAGTTGCCCTCACGACACGGGTCCACATCCCCTTCTTTGACCGGCGGCGATTGAACAGTGAAATGATATTTAGGGAGCTAGTTTGCTTGACGCGCCGGATGTGGACTGTAGCCGACGAACCATCTCGCGTAAGCCATATATGATGGTGCTCGAAGATATTTTGTACTGCATCTCACACGGTTGGTGATAATAAACAGTGTGTGATGTACTTGATTTTTCGTCTTGATTTGAAATACGGAATGGGGTAACAGCGGCAAAGGACGGTGTTTGAATTGCTAGAACATTTATCTGGAGTGAACATACAACTATAGGAGTGTCGTAAAAAAATTTGGAATTACTCGGGGTTCGTTTGGACATTTTTATACATTAACTGAGTTTTCTAGGCATTTTATGTGCATAATTCAAATTTGAACTACAGGCACATGCTCCGGTGCACCAAAATGGGTTGAAAAATCATATATGTGTCCTTAGGTGCATGCTTAGGTCCCATGCAAGAAATAGGAATGAATTTCAAACACCTCGGCATCGTGGCTCCACCGCAAACGTTGAGATACTTGGTTTTGAAATTCTAGTAAATCCAAAACTCTGAAATTCATGAAATTTCGCATCCTATCATGGAATGGCACCAACATGCTATGGTAAAAAATTTGTCCCATTTGGGGCAGGTTTCGATATAAGCTTCTCACAAACTAGAGCTTCCGACAAGAAGCCTCATGGTTCCGGTAGGGAACATGTCACCTTTGTGGACGAAATGACATTTGTAGCCTCTTCTTGCCTTCAATTTTTTCTAGAGGCAACATGGACCAATAGGAGTGTCGTGTTAAAATTTGGAATTATTCGGGGTTCGTTTGGACATTTTTATACATTAACTAAGTTTTCTAGACATTATATGTGCATAATTCAAAATTGAACTACACGCACATGCTCCGGTGCACCAAAATGGGTTAAAAAATTATATGTGTGTCCTTGGGTGCATGCTTAGGTCCCATGAAAGAAATGGGGATCAATTTCAAATACCTCGGCATCGTGGCTCCACCGCAAACGTTGAGATACTTGGTTTTGAAATTCTATTAAATCCAAAACTCGTCTGAAATTCATGAAACTTGGCATGCTATCATGGAATGGCACCAACATGGTGTGGTAAATTTTTTGTCCCATTTGGGGCAGGTTTTGGTATAAGCTTCTCACAAACCATAGTTTCTCACAAGAAGCTTCATGGTTCCGGTAGGGAACATGTGTCACCTTTGTGGATGAAACGACAATCGTTGCCTCTTCCCGTCTTGATTTTTTTTTTCTAGATGCAACATCGACCAATAGGAGTGTCGTGTTAAAATTTGGAATTATTCAGGGTTCGTTTGGACATTTTTATACATTAACTGAGTTTTCTAGGCATTTTATATGCATAATTCAAATTTGAACTACAGGCACATGCTCCGGTGCACCAAAATGGGTTGAAAAAACATATGTGTGTTCTTGGGTGCATGCTTAGGTCCCATGCAAGAAATGGGAATGAATTTCAAACACCTCGGCATCATGGCTCCACCGCAAATGTTGAGATACTTGGTTTTGAAATTCTAGTAAATCCAAAACTCGTCTGAAATTCATGAAACTTGGCATGCTATCATGGAATGGCACCAACATGCTGTGGTAAAAATTTTGTCCCATTTGAGGCAGGTTTTGTTATAAGCTACTCACAAGAAGCCTCAAGGTTCCGGTAGGGAACGTGTGTCACCTTTGTGGACGAAACGATAATCGTTGCCTCTTCCCGCCTTGATTTTTTTTCTAGATGCAACATAGACCAATAGGAGTGTCGTGTTAAATTTTTTTAAATATTCGGGGTTCGTTTGGACATTTTTATACATTAACGGAGTTTTCTAGGCATTTTATGTGCATAATTCAAATTTGAACTACAGGTACATGCTCCGGTGCACCAAAATGGGTTAAAAAATCATATATGTGTCCTTGGGTGCATGATTAGGTCCCATGCATGAAATGGGAATGAATTTGAAACACCTCGGCATCGTGGCTCGGCCGCAAATGTTGAGATACTTGGTTTTGAAATTCCAGTAAATCCAAAACTCGTCTGAAATTCATGAAACTTGGCATGCTATCATGAAATGGCACCAACATGCCATGGTAAAAAAATTGTCCCATTTGGGGCAGGTTTTGGTATAAGCTTCTCACAAACCAGAGCTTCTCACAAGAAGCCTCGTGGTTCCGGTAGGGAATGTGTCACCTTTGTGGACGAAACGACATTCGTTGCCTCCTCTTGCCTTGATTTTTTTCTAGAGGCAACATAGACCAATTGGAGTGTCGTGTTAAATTTTGGAATTATTTGGGATTTGTTTGGACATTTTATACATTAACTGAGTTTTCTAGGCATTTTATGTGCATAATTCAAATTTGAACTACATGCACATGCTCTGGTGCACCAAAATGGGTTGAAAAATCATATATGTGTCCTTGGGTGTATGTTTAGGTCCCATGCAAGAAATGGGAATGAATTTCAAACACCCATGCTTCGTGGCTCGGCCGCAAACATTGAGAAACTTGGTTTTTAAATTCCTGTAAAACCAAAACTCGTCTGAAATTCATGAGACTCGGCATGGTGTCATGAAATGGCACCAACATGCTATCGTAAAATAATTGTCCAATAGGATCGAGGGTGCACACACTAACAGCCACAGCCAACATAGCCATTTTGGAACAAATAGTTGTCACGTTATCATTACAAACGGTTGTAGAGTATTATTTAAATCGTGGGCATTCTACTGACCATTTACGTGCCACCACGCGTCCCACTTTTTATTGGCAAGGAGGTGTCGTGCCGGTAGCTGTTTGAGTAGATGGGAGGTGTGTGAGCGAAGTCCGCGGTGCAGGCTGACCGGGAGGCGTGCGACCAGTCTTGCGCTATGCAGGCTGACCGGGAGGCCTGCGACCAGTCCTCCACTGTGCAGTCTCACCGGGAGGCGTGCGACCAGTACGCTGCACAGGCTCACCGGGAGGTGTGCGAGCAGTACGCTGCGTAGGCTCACCAGGAAGCGAGCCCTTTGACCTCCATCGCCGCCTGCCTTGCTCTCAACCTCTCCATTAATGGCGCCTGAGCCGCTGTTTAATAGGCAACCTTACTGGTCTCTCTTCGCCTCCCATTCCCCTCTCCCCCAAATCCTATCTTCTAGAGCTCCACCTACGCCATGGCGCACAAGGATCATCTGCCACTAGTCTTCCGGTTTGGTGAAGTCGACTCCGACCGGAGGAGATAGAAAATAAGGAGGAATGGGACCTCAGGGACATGGCCCTGAACGAGCTGGCCGCGGCGGATACTGCCCCCGTGCCCATCCCACCTCCCATCCTCGCGCCCACGCCAGCGACCATCCCCGTGGCATTGATGGGCTGGTCGCCAAGCACCATCTCAGCGCTGGAAGCCGCGGGCGTCCGTGAGGTCACCGTGGACCCGCGCGAGCTCGTGTACGTGCCACCGCCAGCGCCCCCGCCTGTGCTCGTGCACGCCCCAGCACCCACCGTGGCGCCGGTCCTTGATAACCCACAAGTATAGGGGATCGCAACAGTTTTCACGGGTAGTCTTTCACCCAGATTTATTGATTCAACACAAGGGGAGCCAAAGAATATTTGTGAGTATTAGGATTTGAGTTGTCAATTCAACCACACCTGGAGAACTAAATATCTACAACAAAGTGTTTAGTAGCATTGTAGTATGATAGTTTTGATAGCAATAGTAATAGTAGCAATAGTAACAGAGACAGTAACAGTAGCAGTTTTTAGTAAATGTAACAGCAGCAACAGCAGCAAAAGTAACTTAGCAGAAACCAATATGCAAAAAGCGTAGGCATTGGATCGGTGATGGATAATTATGTTGGATGACATTCATCATATAACAGTCACAACCTTGGGCGACACACAATAGCTCCAATTCATCAATGTAATGTAGGCATGTATTTCGTATATAGTGATACGTGCTTATAGTAAGAACTTGCATGACATCTTTTGTCCTACCCTCCCATTGCAGCGGGGTCCATAAGGAAACTAAGGGATATCAAGGCCTCCTTTTAATAGAGAACCGGAACAAAGCATTAGCAATTAGGGAATACATGAACTCCTCAAACTACGGTAATCACCGGAAAGAATCCCAATTATTGTCACCTTGGGGTATGCGGATCATAACACGTAATTGGTGCATACAACTTGCAAGATAGGATCAAGAACACAAATATATTCATGAAAACATAAAGGGTTCAGCTCTGAAATCATGGCACTCGGGCCCTAGTGACAAGCATTAAGCATAGCAAAGTCATAGCAACATCAATCTCAGAACATAGTGGATACTAGGGATCAAGCCCTAACAAAACTAACTCGATTACATGGTAAATCTCATCCAACCCATCACCGTCCAGCAAGCCTATGGAGAAATTACTCACACACAATGGTGAGCATCATGAAATTGGTGATGGAGGATGGTTGATGAAGACGACGGTGTCGAATCCCCCTCTCTCGAGCCCCGGACGGACTCCAGATCAGCCCTCCCGATGAAGAACATGATGTGGCGGCGGCTCCGTATCGTAAATCACGATGAAACTTCTTCTCTTATTATTTTTCTTGGGGAAAGAGAATTTATAGCATTGGAATTAGGTCAGACGGCCGCCTGTGGGCCCCAGAAGGCATCAGGGCACGCCCTAGGGGGGGTCGCGCCCTGTTGCCTTGTGGGCAATAGGTGGCCCCTCTTCTATTGATTCTTGCGCCAATAATTTTTATTTATTCCATACAAAATCTCCAAAAAGTTTCATCCAATTCCGAGAACTTTGATTTCTGCACAAAAACAACACCATGGTAGTTCTGCTGAAAACAGCATCAGTCCGGGTTAGTTTCATTGAAATCATGCAAATTAGAGTCCGAAACAAGAGCAAAAGTGTTTGGAAAAGTAGATACGATGGAGACATATCAACTCCCCCAAGCTTAACTCATTGCTTGTCCTCAAGCAATTCAGTTGACAAACTGAAAGTGATAAAGAAAAACTTTTACCAACTCTTTTGTTCTTGTATCCGTATATAAGCTTAAATAGTACCCAAGTTTTCAGCAAAGATCATGAACTAACCACGCAAATGATAACACTTAGAAACTGCATTTACTCATATCAATGGCATAATCAACTAGCGAGCAATAATAACATATCTCAAGTGCCAACAATTTGTCAAAACAATCATGATATTATATGATAACATGGTATCTCGCTAGCCCTTTATGAGACCGCAAAACATAAATGCAGAGCACCTCCAAAGTTCAAGCAACGACTAAACATTATAATTCAGGGTATAAGAGATCCAGTCATGATTTACCCAACATTAACTATACTCAATGCATAAGAATGACAATAGTGCTCTCAGGATTGGTGCTTATAATGAGAAGTTGAGACTCAACAATAAAAGCAAAATAACATAAAAGTAAATAGATAGGCCCTTCGCAGAGGGAAGCTGGGATTTGTAGCGGTGCCAGAGCTCGAAGCTTAAATCAGAGATGAAAACAATTTTGGGAGGTGTACTTTTCCTGTCAACGTCACGACCGAGGATTTTCAATATCTTCCATGATAAACACATTATCGGCGATTCCCAAGCGGAAAGGTAAAGCTTACTCCCCCTCCACCATACCAACACAAGCCATGGCTAGCCGAATCCTTAGGTGCCCTCCATACCAACAACTTTCCGGGGGAGTTTGTTTGCATTATATATATATATTTCATTTTGAGCATAGGACTGGGCATCCCAGCCTCTCTCGTGCAATGACAAGTGAATAAACACTCATCTCGAGAATAACCCGCTTAGCATGGAAGATACTGACTGCCCCCTGTCGCTCCATGAGCGGTACGGGCACACAAAACGGATGTTTTATTGAATGATTAGAGGTGGCACATGCAAATTTACTCGGAACGGCAGAGTAATACCGCATATAGGTAGATATAGTGGACTCATCTGGAACAACTTTGGTTTAAGGATTTTGGATGCACAAGCAGTATTCCCGCTTAGTACAGGCGAAGGCTAGCAGTAGATTGAGAAGCGACCAACTAGAGAGCAAAAATGGTCATAATCATGCATTGAGAATAATTAACATTGAATACTAGCATGAGTAGGATATAGACACCCTGAACATAAATATCGTGAAGGCTATGTTGGTTTTGAATCAACTACATGTATGAACATGTGCCAAGTCAATCCACTTGAAACATTCAGAGGAGGATACCATACTAACATACTACATCATAACCATTTTAATGCATGTTGACATCCCAGATAAATCATTATCCACTCCTAGCTACTTAAGCATGGCATGAGCAACTATAACCACTAATTGTCGTCACAAACATGTTTACTCATAATGTGCTGAATCATGGATACTGAGTTAAACATATTTACAAAGACAAAAACAACAAAAGTTCATACCAGCTTTTCCTAGCCACAGTCACTTCATCAAATCATCGTCATTATTGCCTTTCACTTGCATGACCGAATGATGTGAAAATAATAATAGTGCCAGAGTGCCATGGACTAAGCTAGAATCTATAAACATTTTATTCAAGGGAGAAGAGAAGGTAATTTTGGCTCTTTGTTAGATCAACAATAAAACACATGAGAACCACTCAACATTTTCATCGTGGTCTTCTCCTTACGTTGACTCAATGAAAAGAAAAGAAATTCATAGAAACATACTGAAATATTTTTGGAGTTTTTAGTTTCTTCTGAAGAAAGCAAATGAAAGAAGAAAGACGAAAAGTGAGAAAAACTATTTACACGGGAGAACTCCCAACAAGCAAAAGAAGAAACAAGAAATCTTTTTGGGTTTTCTTTTAATACTACAAACTAACAAACAAGAAAGAAAAACCGAAAAGAAGCGAGAAATATTTTTGGATTTTCAAAGTTTTTCAAACACCCAAGTAGAAAGCGAAAATAAAACTAACATGGATATACAATGAAAAAGGATGAACACCGACCACTGGAATGAATGTGTGAACATGAATGTAATGTCGGCAAGGTCAGGGGCACTGAGCATACCACCTTCCTCCCTGGCAGTCAAGCATTTCCCTATGAATAAACCAAAGTAGTGCATAGCAGGAAAATGCAAGCTAGTAACATGGGCTTTCGACAAGCCCCTAAATTCTGCCACAGTCAAAGTGCGAAGGAAGTCCTCGAACACCTCAGGCCGAGGCTCCCTCAAATCCTCATCAGATGGGATCAAGCATATCTCACAAAACTCAGCTAGCGTTAACACATGATGTTCAACATATAAATCAAAATGCACCATGGGGATATCGAGCCTAGGCATGAAATAAAAATTTAGCACAAAGGAATTTCTAAGGATGTGGTGCTGGTCACACTCATCTGCGAGGAAGTCGGTCAGCCCGGCGTTCGCAACAAATTGTGCGAACTCTTGAAAGGACCCGGCTTCGTTCATGAAGGTGTTGTGTGGCCACTCACACGGTCGGACCTTCGTCCTGCGCGGAATGTTGAGGTCATGGTCATAGGCATTCCCAAGGACACCCTTGGAGCTCCGTCTCGAACAACCTCTCCGAAGGAAGTTCATTTTCCTAAGAACAAATTTCTAAAAAATTTTGGACCACAAAAAGATGTTAACAAAACTTCATAAGATTGATAGCAACTACTCATACAAGTGCCTAGAGGCTATATCAACCATTCAAACTACTTATAACTCAAAGATTTTAACATGCAAGCTCATTTTCAGTAGCACCAATAGCAGCAATTTATGCAAAATATAAACCACTAAAGCAAATACTAATTGGGGCAATAGGAGAGTCACATACCAAGGAGCATTCCCTCAAAACAGTTTCGGAAATGGAGCTTCGAGCAAAGAGATCAAAAATCTCAGGTTTGGGAGCAAGAACACGAGAGAGAGAGAGAGAGAGCTACCACGATTTTTTCTAGAGGTAGGAGATGAAGTGGGCTGAAGAGATAAGTGAGTGGGTCCCTGTGGGACCCACAAGGCATCTTGGCGCGCCTTGGGGGGTGGTCGCGTCATGTTGCCTTGTGAGCAACAGGTGCACCCCCTGGGTTGTTTTCAATGCCAAAAATTCTTAAATATTCCAGAAAAAATCATGTTAAAATTTTATTGCATTCTGAGCACTTTTATTTTTGGGTCATTTTTTTATTGCACGGGTAATTCAGAAAACAGGATAATCATGGCATTTTATTTTATTAAACTATAAATAACAGAAAGCAAACTAAAGATTACAGAATGTTGTGCTTACTAAATTCATCGACCACATGCCCCTCAAAAACAATCCATTAATAAGGTTGATCAAGTCTTATAAACAAACTATTTCCGAGTAACATGAAACCGAAGAATTTTCGTATAACACTAAGTTACCTCAACGTTGATATGCATCTCCCCAACAATAAGAATTTCATATTTCTTTTTTATAGTAGGAATAGGAAGTTTGAATCCTCCAATAGTGATTGTCGAAACCTTTTCAATACAGTTGATACCATTCACTAAATTTTGCTTCCTTGGAAAATAAACCGTATGCTCATTACCATTGACATGAAAAGTAACCTTGCTTTTATTGGAATCAATAACAGCCCCTGCAGTATTCAAAAAGGGTCTTCCAAGGATAATCGACATGTTATCGTCCTCGGGCATATCAACAATAACAAAGTCTGTTAAGATAGTAACATTTGCAACTACAACAGGAACGTCCTCGCAAATTCCAATTGGTATAGCGGTTGATTTATCAGCCATTTGCAAAGATATTTCAGTAGGTGTAAGCTCATTCAAATCAAGTCTTCTATATAAAGAGAAAGGCATAACACTTACACCGGCTCCTAGATCACATAAGGCAGTTTTAACATAACTTCTTTTAATGCAGCATGGTATAGTAGGTATTCCAGGATCTCCTAGTTTCTTAGGTTCTCCACCCTTAAAAGAATAATTTGCAAGCATGGTGGAAATTTCAGCTTCAGATATCTTCCATTTATTAGTACCAATATCTTTCATGTATTTAGCATAGGGAGACATTTTCAACATATCAATCAAACGAGTGCGCAAAAACACAGGTCTAAGCATTTCAACAAAGCGCTCAAAATCTTCCTCATCCTTATTTTCAGATGGTTTAGTAGGAAAAGGCATAGGTTTTTGAACCCATGGTTCTCTTTCCTTTCCATGTTTTCTAGCAACGAAGTCTCTTTTATCATATCTTTTATTCTTAGGAGGTGGGTTATCAAGATCATCATCACGTTCTATTTCTACATCATTATTTGGTTGAGCATCATCATGAACATCATTATCATTATCATTATTATTATCATTATCACTAGGTGGATGTTCATTACCAGATTGTGTCTCAGTATCAGAAATAGAAACATCATTATGACTCTCAGGTGGTTTTTCTATCACTGACTCACTAGAAGCATGCAAAGTCCTATCAATTTTCTTTTTCTTTTTCTTCTTAGATAGACTAGGCACATCAATATTATTTCTTTGAGAATCTTGTTCGATTCTTGTAGGATGACCTTCAGGATATAAGGGATCCTGAGTCATTCTACCTCCTCTAGTAACAACTCTAACAACATGATCATTCATTTTATTATTCATCTCATCAAGCAAATCATTTTGTGACTTAGCTATTTGTTCTAACTTAGTCTGGACCATAAAAGCATGTTTACTTAAGCATTTAACATCATTAGTAGTTCTAAACATCAAATCACTCAAGCGATCAATCATGACTGCATTTCGTTTTAATTGATTGCTAACATATATATTGAAATTCTCTTGCTTAACAATGTAGTTATCAAATTCATCCAAGCATTGACTCGCAGATTTATTATAGGGAATATCACTTTCATCAAATCTATGAAGAGAATTTACCTCTACTACCTGTGTCAGGATGTCGAGTCCATGTATTTCTTCAATAGGTGGTAGCTTCTTAACATCTTCAGCTTTAATACCTTTTTCCTTCATAGATTTCTTAGCTTCCTGCATATCTTCTGGACTAAGGAATAGAATACCTCTCTTCTTCGGAGTTGTCTTAGGATGTGGTTCAGGAAGTGTCCAATCATAGGCGTTTCTCAATATATTATTCAATAGTTCTTCAGCCTGTCCAATAGTTCGTTCCCTGAAAACACAACCAGCACAACTATCTAGGTAGTCCCTAGAAGCATCGGTTAGTCCATTATAAAAGATATCAAGTATTTCATTTTTCTTAAGAGGATGATCAGGCAAAGCATTAAGTAATTGGAGAAGCCTCCCCCAAGCTTGAGGGAGATTCTCTTCTTCAATTTGCACAAAGTTAAATATTTCCTGTAAGGTAGCTTGTTTCTTATGAGCAGGAAAATATTTTTCAGAGAAGTAATATATCATATCCTGGGGACTACGCACACAGCAAGGAGCAAGTGTATTAAACCATTTCTTAGCATCACCCTTTAATGAGAAAGGAAACAACTTAAGAATGTAGTAGTAGCGAATTATTTCCTCGTGAGCAAATAGGGTGGCTATATCATTCAACTTAGTAAGATGTGCCACAACAGTTTCAGTTTCATAACCATGAAAAGGATCAGATTCAACCAAAGTAATTAACTCAGGATTGACAGAGAATTCATAATCCTTATCAGTAACAAATATAGGAGAGGTAGCAAACTTAGGATCATATTTCATTCTCTCCATCATTGACTTTTCTTTCAGCTTAGCCAGTAATTTCCTAACATCATCTCTATCATTACAAGCAAGAATTGCCCAAGCTGTCTCTCCATCAAAAACATAACCATCAGGTATCTTAGGTATTTCAACTCTAGTAGGAGAACTAGGCATAATAGGTGAATCATAATTTTCAAGAGTTTCAACATTTTCAATTTCTTTAGCTTTAGCAATTTGTTCATCAAGAAATTCAGCAAGTGGCACAGTATCATCAAGCATAGTACTAGCATCATCAATAGTTTCATTTATAGCAGAATTTGTATCATCAATTACTTGTGACATATCAGAATGAATAGCAGGTGGTGGTGTCGCAAGCCTACTCAAAACAGAAGGTGAATCAAGTGCAAAGTGTGATGGCAGTGCCTTACCTCCCCTCATCTTAGAGGGAACGATCTTGGTTGTCGTGGGTATGACCATCTATGGGGCCATCCAACCCCTTGTGGTTCGGCAGGGGGGATCAACGTGCACAAAGAGCATGGTCAATGGAAAACGCAAGGGATTTACCCAGGTTCGGGCCGCTGAGAAGCGTAAAACCCTACATCTGCTTTTGGTGTATTGGTTGTATGGAAGCACAAGTACAGGGAGCGCTTCTCCCGGCAAGGTGCGGAGAGTGCTGCTACGCGAGACATGCAAGTGTTTGAAAAGAGGTCTGAATCCCTCTAACTATTGCCTTGGCCCTCCTTTTATAGCTCAAGGGGTCACCACAGTGGCAAAACAGTAATTACATAATGATTAGATAGCAAACAGTGCTATCATACCTAATTCTGCCAGTTTAGGACAAAAGCATTAAATGCACCGCTAGGTGTCATGTGGAGAGGTAGTCCCGGCAAGGTTTCTGCACCGCTTGCCCAGCTACCTCCTATTATTCTGACACGCCTCCTGGACGGGTGTCATTAGAGGCAAATCCTGTCCCAGTGCGCTGACACGTGCCCGACAAGCCTTACCAACCAGCCTACGCGGTCGACACCTCATCGACTAGCGAACATCTGTGCGGTGAGCTGGAGCGCTGGAGGGCTGGTGGAAGCTTGCCGGTACGGAGCTTGCCGGGTCTTCACCTTGCTGGTTTATCCTTGCCGGCAAGGAATGTCTTCATCTTCGGTACTGGTTGAGTGCTTGTTGATGCTTTATCTTGAGCTTCTCCCTGGTGGCTTCCGCAACTGGGTCCTGAGTCTTGGTCTTGGCGGTTCCCGGCAAGGCTTTGGCCGGCAAGGAGGCTGCTACTGTCTGTGTATAAGTCAGGGTATAAAATACCCATGTTTTATACACCGACAGGAGCCCCCGGGCCTGGGCCATACACGCGTCCGAAGCGTCGTTGGGCTAGGCCCAAACAATGCACAGACGCGAGGCGGGAAAACTGCCGCTGTAATTTTCGTCATGATGGTTATCCTCTTTTTTGAGATCTTCTTTGCTTCCTCATTAATCTGAATTCGGGTGTGTTCTCGGTCGTCTTCCGGCAACCCTTGCCGTCGAACGGGCGGCCGCTTGGCATGCTCATAGGTGGAGCGTCGTGGGTTCGAACTGTACCGGCACGCGGCCATGCATGGCAAAGGATAACTGCCATGTCTGTCCTTACTCCTCCTTTTTCCGCACCCCTCCATAACGCGCACTTGCATGCATGCAAGGCAGCGAATTGGTGGAGAAGGGCGGCCGTTGGAGTGACGCGCCGGGCCAGGGGGCGCAGGGCGCGGGATTGGCGATCGTGGGCGGTTGCTGGAGTAATGCGCCCGGCCAGAGCGCAGGGCATGGGATTGGCGAACATGGGTGGCCGCCCGAAGACGGTGAAGAGCCAGCCCCCCGCACTCCCCCATAAAGAGGGGACTGCGGGATGCGATGCTCACTTATCTTCTTCCGCCTTGATCCTCAGCAACAGTCGCCTCTTTCTCTCATCTTCCTCCTCCGCATCTGGCGACGGCATGGCGAGGGGGAGAGGTCGCGGCCGTGTCTCCGCCGCCGCGGCGAGAGCTTCTTCCCGGCTCCAAGCTCATGCTTCAGCTGCAGCTGCAGAGGCTGGCTCCAGCGCTCAAGGGAGGGCCACGGCCCGTGGTTGTGGACGGCGCAGCGCCCGTGGTCAGGGCGGCCATGGCGGGGCGCTTGCCGCTCCATCTTCGGCCCTTCCTCCGCCGGCAGAAGGCCATACGGAGGACACGACGCAAGAGTTTGTCTTGGAGCTACGCGACCAGCCGTGGAGCTGGCTGCGGCTTCCTCGCCCTTTTGCTAGGGAGATGGAAGGCCGCTACCTGCACGGCTTATGGCTGCACGTGGACGGTTGCTACAACGGCCTGGTCTGGGTGACCGTTGAGACTTCCAACAATGGTATCATGTACCTTACGCGCGGGTGGAAATCCTTCGCCCGTGCCCGTTGCTTGGGGCACGGACACCTCCTTCACTTCAGGCTGGATGGACCAGATACGCTTGTCGTGAAGTTCTTCGGGGCTTCAGGCGCTCGTCAGGAGTGCTGCACGGAGAGCTCGAGCGATAGCGACACCGCTTCCTCCAGCGATGCTGAGGATGATGATGATGACGGCGATGACGACGGCTCTCCGGGCGTGAAGATCGAAGACGACGGTGAAGAGTCTGGCTGATCGCCGGCAGCACCATCATCTGGCCTTCCGGGAACAAGCCGGACTCCGCCTAGGCGCCCCTTTTTCCCTTCTTGCACTCGAGATAAATCCTGTCAAAGGGCTAATGAAAATGTAATCGAGTACCTTTTCAATGAATATCTGTCGTTGTCAAGTTTAGACAAATGCATGCTGTTTCCCTTGCTTCATTTCGCCTTTGTATGATCGCATCCCTACGCTGTTTGGAAACTTGCCGGTGCGCACACTTGCCGTGAGCGCTTCGAGGAACGGGTCCTTCGCAGCCTACTGGAAGTGCCGTTGCCGGCAAGGCTACTTGCCGGGACAGAATGCAGCTGCTAGGCTTGCCGAGCAGACTCGAGGCAAGCTAGAGCGCAGACCGATTGCGACAAGGTTCCTTTCGCGTGCAGGTTTCTCATACAAAGCACAGAATCGTTCAAGGGAAATCGCGAATGTAACCGAGCAAAATTTTAAAGTTTTTCAACTTAGCTTTTCCTTGCGTTGTTTCTCTCGTTGTATAAAATGATCACTTGAACGTCATTAAAATGGTACCCCATCTCCATTCCCCCCGAGAAACTTGCACGCGAGGGATCCTTCTATCCTTTTAAGAAAAAGAAAGAAGAGAAAAGAGTGGGTTGGGAACCTTGATGGTTCATCAGTCATTTCATACAAATTAAAGTGTAAATCACAACATCATATGCATCCACATATAAATGAATATGTACGAGGAGTTGCGAAAACACTTAGCTTTATTATGCACAGGGTCTGCGCCTGGCTCTGTACAAAGGGTTACAAGTCTTGTCGACAAAGCTCGTACAAAAGGGGCTGCCGGGGGCCCCGGCAACTGCGCCACACGGGTAGAACTTGTGAAGATGCTCAATATTCCATGAGTTCTGCACTAGGGTGCCATCTTTGGTCTCCAGACGGAGTGCGCCAGGTCTGGTGACCCGTACTACCCGGTAAGGGCCTTCCCACTTCGGCGTCAACTTGTTTGATCCCTTGGCGGACTGAACGCGCCGGAGAACAAGGTCGTCTTCCTCAAGGCTTCGGGCATGCACTTTGCGGCTATGGTAGCAGCGCAAGGCTTGCTGATAGCGTGCAGCTCAATTTGGTGTCGTTCTGAGTGACAATCTTCCTCAAGGAGTGTTGCGTCGTCTTGCCGCAGTCGCTCTTGCTCAGCTTCATCATAAGCGAGCACTCGAGGTGACCCATATATGAGTTCCGTGGGGAGCACCGCTTCTGCACCGTAGACTAGGGAGAAGGGCGTTTGGCCGGTAGCTTGATTTGGTGTCGTTCTGAGTGACCAAAGAACTGCCGGCAACTCATCGATCCAACACCTTCCACATTTGCGCAGCCTGTCAAAGGTTCTTGTCCTGAGGCCACGCAGCACTTCAGCATTCGTCCTTTCCGCCTGGCCGTTGCTTCTCGGGTGAGCAACAGACGCTAAACAGATTTTGCTGCCAAGGTCTTGGATATACTGCATGAAGGTTCGGTTCGTGAACTGTGTGCCGTTGTCGGTGATGATTCTGTTAGGAACCCCGAAACGGCAAACTAATCCTTTGAAGAACTTGACGGTTGATTGCGCTGTCACCTTTCTCACTGGCTCCACTTCAGGCCACTTTGTGAACATGTCGATGGCGACGTACTAGAACTCAAAG
Organism: Elymus sibiricus; assembly: GCA_039707655.1. Lineage (NCBI taxonomy): Eukaryota > Viridiplantae > Streptophyta > Magnoliopsida > Poales > Poaceae > Elymus > Elymus sibiricus. The sequence continues at coordinate 223,469,068 of CM077670.1, read as the reverse complement.
CCCCCGGCAGTGCGGGGCAAGGGGCCCAAGATATCGAGCCCCCAGACCGAAAAGGGCCAGGATAGAGGGATTGTTTGGAGAGCTTGAGCTGGCTGATGTATGTTCTTCGAATGGAACTGGCATGCTTCACACTTGGTTACTAGCGCAGTCGCATCCTGGAGGGCAGTGGGCCAATAGAAGCCTTGCCGACAAGGGCCCTTGATCCTATGTGAGAGCCACATATGCCTCCTTGTATCTCTGCCAACAGCTTTTGTCCTTCTTCCCGGCAAATACACTTCAATTTCACACCGTTTGGTCGCTTTCTGTACAGAATGCTATCCACAAACTGATACATACTTGACTGACGGGCTACTTTCTCAGCTTCTTCTTGCTCATTGGGAAGTTCTCCTGTTTGAAGGAAACGGACTATCTGCTGTGCCCATGCCGGAGCCTATGGCTCGACGACAAGGACTAAAGGCACCTCTTCGGCCACGGGAGCGCTTGCTTCTGCGACAAGAACCTGGGGCTCTGCGCTAAGCGGCTGCTCACCGGCAACCGTGTCATTGTTCCCGGCAACATCCTTGCCGGTAGCTTCGGGGAGCTCTGCCGGAAAATACTTGTCGGTATTCAACTTCCTTGTCTTACTGGCCTGCGTTGATGGAGTGACTGTTGGTTGATTCAAATGGAGCACAAACGTTCCCGGTTCCACGGGAAGCTTTTGAGCGTCACACTTTGACAGCCTATCACCAATGCTATTTTCCGCACGAGGGATGTGCTCTGTTTGCAATCCGTCAAAGTGTTCTTCCAATTTTCTCACCTCTTCCACATACGCTTCCATCAACGGGCTCTGGTAATCTTTGTTTACTTGCTTCACAACGAGCTGCGAGTCACCGCGGATGATCAATTTTTTGATCCCAAGGTACACTGCGATCATAAGACCAGCAAGGAGTCCTTCGTACTCAGCAATGTTGTTTGTAGCTTGCTCCCTGGGAAAGTGCATTTGAACCACGTACTTCAGGTGCTCTCCGGTGGGTGCGATAAGCAACACTCCGGCACCGGCGCCTTGCAGCGAGAAGGCACCGTCAAAGTACATGATCCATTATTTGGCTGTCTCTTTGCCGGGGAGAGCTGTTTCTCGAATTTCTTCATCTTGCGTTGGCGTCCATTCGGCGATGAACTCCGCCAAGGCCCTGCTCTGAATGGTTGAAGTGCTTTCAAACTTGAGTGCAAAGCTGGACAATTCCAACGCCCACTCCACTATCCTGCCAGTTGCCTCTGGATTTCTCAAGATGCGTTGCAACGGAAAGTGGGTGACGACGGTGATTTCATGTGCTTGGAAGTAGTGGCGCAGCTTTCTCGAGGCCATAAGGAGGCCGAAAAGCAGCTTTTGGACACCAGAGTACCTTGATCTAGCCCCCTGTAGAAGGGAACTAACAAAGTACACGGGTCGCTACACCACCTTCTTCTTTGGCACCGCTTGCTGATCAACTTCACTTGCTTGCGCTGCCTTTGACTTGTCGGCATCGGATCTTGCCGGAGAAGATTTCGGTTTGTCGCTGGACGGGTTTGCCGTGGCTGCTTCCTCGTCATCGAGTTCCCTCTGTGCCACTAATGCAGTACTAGCCACTTGATTCGTTACCCCTACGTATAGCAGCAACGGCTCTTGTGGTCTAGGCGCAACTAGCGTTGGCGCGGAGGAGAGGTATCTTTACAAGTCCTGCAGCGCGGCCTCTGCTTCCGGAGTCCATTTCATCGGACCTGCCTTTTTCAAAATCTTGAAAAATGGCAGGGCGCGCTCAGCGGATTTTGAAATGAACCTACTCAAGGCAGCAACGCAGCCGGCAAGACGCCGTACATCTTTGATGCTTTTCGGTGCTTGAATCTGCTCAATCGCTTTGATCTTGTCAGGATTTGCTTCGATTCCTCGTTGAGATACAAAGAATCCGAGAAGCTTGCCGGATGGAATGCCAAACACACACTTCTCGGGATTGAGCTTCAAGTTGATTTTGTGCAAGTTTGCAAACGTTTCTTCCAAGTCTTGAATGAGGGTAGATTTGTCCTTGGTCTTGACTACTATATCATCCATGTATGCTTCCACATTCCTGTGCAGCTGGGGCTCAAAAACCAATCTGGACTGCCCTCGCAAATGTTGAACCGGCACTCTTTAATCCGAAAGGTATACACCCGAAGCAGTACGTGCCACATGGAGTAATGAATGCGGTTTTCTCCTCATCCTCCTTGGCCATGAATATCTGATGGTATCCAGAGTATGCATCAAGGAAGGAGAGCAAATCACGCCGGAAGTAGAGTCTACAATTTAATCAATGCGCGGCTAAGGGAAAGGATCCTTTGGACATGCTTTGTTAATATTAGTGTAGTCAATACAAAGTATCCACTTCCCGTTTGCTTTGTGCACCACAACTGGATTTGCCAACCAAGTTGGATGTAGTACACCTCTAACCAATCCTGCTGCTTCAAGCTTCTTGATTTCTTCGGCAATGAATTGTTGCCGCTCCAACGCTTGCTTCCGGACTTTTTGCTTGACGGGCCGAGCATGGGGACAGACAGCAAGGTGGTGCTCAATTACCTCCCTGGGAACACCGGGGATGTCAGATGGTCGCCATGCAAACACATCGACATTCGCCCGCAGGAAGGCAATGAGCACGCTTACCTATTTGCTGTCAAGGGTGGCACTCATGGTGAAGGTACCGTCAGTGCCGTCCTCCCTCGCAGGCACCTTCTTGGTCGCCAGTGAAGCAGCTTTGGATTTCTTACCGGCAGAGCACTCCGGCAAGTCTTCAACAGGCGCGCAACACTCCGAAGAGGTGTGCTTCCCGGAATCTTTGCTGGAAGTCTTGCCGGACTTCTTGCTTTCCTTCTTCTTGGCGGGAGCTGGTGCCTTGGCGGCCTCCGCTGCAACCGCATCTCTGTACATCTTATCAACGCAAATGAATGCATCTTTCTTGTCGGAGTTGATGGAAATGACACCCATTGGTCCTAGCATCTTCAACGTGTTGTAAGCATAGTGAGATGCTGCCATGAATTTTGCCAGGGCTGGGCGGCCAAGAATTCCATTGTATGGCAAGGGGATCTTGACAATGTCAAACACAATCTTTTCCGTTCTATAGTTCAGTTCCCCGCCAAATGTCACCGGTAATGTGATCTTCCCCTTGGGCTGGCTTCTTCCCGGGTTTACTCCTTGATACGTGCCCGTTTTATCGAGTTCCTCGTCGGGGATCTGCAGCCTCTTGACAACTTCCGGGGAGATCAGATTCAGACCGGCCCCACTGTCAACTAACATCTTTGTTACTTGGAGGTTGCGAATCGTTGGTGAAACCAACAACGGCAAACACCCGACCACAGTTATACGATCAGGGTGGTCCTCAACATCAAAAATGATAGGCGTGTGTGACCATTTGAGTGGCTTTTGAGAGCCCATAGCCGGTTCTGCCACATTAACCTCACGCGCCCACTGCTTAAGTTGGCGGTGAGAGGAGTGCAAGGATGCTCCCCCGTCAATGCACATGGCGTCGGTTGCCTTCTGGAATTCTTGTTCGCTGGTCTCATCATCGTCCTCTTCGTCACTTCCATCATCTTCCTCTTTCTTGTCTCGGCCTCTAGCAGGCTTCTCTTTCTGTTGCTTGGCCTTGCCGCGGCGGCCTCCTCGACCACCACGGCCCATTTTGCCAGATCCACCGGTACCATCTTGACCCTTCTCTTTGTCACGCTTTTCGTATTCGGCCTTTTGTTTCTCAACAAGGTGCTCGACTTGTCGGCACTCTTGGAGATCATGGCCTTTGGTGCGGTGAATCTTGCAGTATGGTCCATCAGACTTGCCGGCCTTCTCATTCAACGCCGCCTCCTGACAAGCGGTGCATACAGCTGCCTTCTTGCCGGAGTTCTCAGTCTTGGCTTTCTTGGCGGACTCAGAGTTGCCGGAGCCTTCGACAGCCATGACAGTATTGCCTTTGCGCTTCCTGTTGCGCTTTCGGCCTTTCTACCTTGGGGTGGCAGCATCATCGTCCTCAGAATCTACCTCGGCACCAGCGTCCTCCCCGGGAAACCTTCTTCCTTCCTCAGCACGTGCACACTTATCCGCCAACGTATAGAGCTCGTTGACGGTCTTGGGCAACTTGACGATCATTTTCTCCCGCATCCTCTGATTGCGCACATTCGTGTGAAAGGCGGCAATGATGGCTGCGGGGTGCACATCTGGAATGTTACGGTGCACACGGCTGAATCTCTGGATATACTTGCGCAAAGTTTCACCATCTCTTTGCAGGATCACCTGCAGGTCGCTGGGCTGTCCAGGGGCCTTGTGGCCTCCGGTAAAGGCACCAACAAACTAATTGCAGAGATCTGACCACGAAGAAATGGAGTTCTCCGGCAAGTTCATCAGCCAAGTTCTCACGTTGGGCTTCAGTACCAATGGAAAGTAATTGGCAAGGATCTTCTCATCTCTTCCTCCGGCAGCTTGCACGGCAATCGTGTAAATGCCCAGAAACTCTGCCGGATTCAGCTTGCCGTCATACTTCTCTGGTACTTCTGGCTTGAAGGCCGAATACAATGGTGGTGCGGGCGTCTTCTGCCCGCCTGTCTCGTAGCATTTGCCCCTGGTCTTGCCGCGCTCGTGGATCCGAAGAGGCCATTGACACTTCATCAGGCTCGAAGGATCATCGAGTCTGCCGCGGTTGTTGGCGTTGTTGCTGTTGAGACTGTTGCCGCCGGGGTGATTGCACCGTTAGCGTAGTACTGTCAATACGGCCACCAGCTGGAGCTGCCGGTGCTATTTGCGGACGTCGTGAGGGCTCCGCTTGCTGTCATTTACTGGCCTCGGCAAACCCAATCACTCTTTGGATGGTGGCTCTCCACTCATCCATCTTCTCTGCCGCTGGAGGGAAGTTCAGCAGCATCTGGGCTCGCGCCATTGCTTCTGCCGCTGTGGCTGGCATGGCCGGAAGCGAAGAGCGTGATGTCACTCTACTCCTGGCAGAGCCAGTAGGAGCGCCATCGCGGTCTTGCTGCCGTGGAACATGATCACCAGCGGGTCGCTGTGGCGGAGGCGGTGCCTGAGGATCTTGGATTTGATCAACAAGAGTCTTGCCGTGAGGTCACCGCTGCCCGGAGTCATTGGCGCCGCTAGGGGCTGTTCCGCGCCCGTTGTGCGAGGGACGCGGCATCTGTCCCAAAGCTGCATCCTTGGACGCCGCCGCGGTGGGATCTTGGCTCGCGCCGGCCCGTGCGTTGCCGCTCCAGCGGCTGCGTTCGTCAGCGCAGCGAGGAGGAGGAGGAAGGAGAGGTCGTCCGTCCGCTCCATCCGCGCCGTCCCGGCTCTGTTCGCCAGAGGATCGAGGAGGTCGACTGCCTCCAGCGCGCTCGTCTCCTGCGCCGACCGCGGTGGGCGTGGCCAATGCGGGCAGTGCGAATACCGCGTTCGCCACGGTATTCGCACTGCCTCCGGCGCGGCGGGCAGTGCCAACCGCAGTATTCGCACTGCTCGCATTGGCCGCGCCGCCTGCGCCACCTGCGGATGCGTGTGGGGAGGCCGTCATCATGATGCCCTTCTTCTTGGGCGCCATCGACGATGAGGAGGACGACGAGGAAGTCGATGAAGATGATGAAGAAGACACACAATCCACTGATCAAGGTTCGCGCAAGCGATGCCCCCTACCTGGCGCGCCAAAGATGTCATGGGTACGACCATCTATGGGGCCATCCAGCCCCTTGTGGTTTGGCAGGGGGATCAACGTGCACAAAGAGCATGGTCAATGGAAAACACAAGGGATTTACCTAGGTTCGGGCCGCTGAGAAGCGTAAAACCCTACTCCTGCTTTTGGTGTATTAGTTGTATGGAAGCACAAGTACATGGAGCGCTTCTCCCGGCAAGGTGCGGAGAGTGCTGCTATGCGAGACATGCAAGTGTTTGAAAAGAGGTCTGAATCCCTCTAACTGTTGCCTTGGCCCTCCTTTTATAGCTCAAGGGGTCACCATAGTGGCAAAACAGTAATTACATAACGATTAGATAGCAAACAGTGCTATCATACCTAATTCTGCCAGTTTAGGACAAAAGCATTAAATGCATTGCTAGGTGTCATGTGGAGAGGTAGTCCCGGCAAGGTTTCTGCACCGCTTGCCCAGCTACCTCGTATTATTCTGACACGCCTCCTGGACGGTTGTCATTAGAGGCAAATCATGTCCCAGTGCGCTGACACGTGCCCGACAAGCCTTACCAACCAGCCTGCGCGGTCGACAGCTCATCCACTAGCGAACATTTGTGCGGTGAGATGGAGCGGTGGAGCGCTGGAGGGATGGCGGAAGCTTGCTGGTACAGAGCTTGCCGGGTCTTCACCTTGCCGGTTTATCCTTGCCGACAAGGAATGTCTTCATCTTCAGGACTGGTTGAGTGCTTGTTGATGTTTTATCTTGAGCTTCTCCCCAGTGGCTTCCGCAACTGGGTCCTGAGTCTTGGTCTTGGCGGTTCTCGGCAAGGCTTTGGCCGGCAAGGAGGCTGCTACTGTCTGTGCATAAGTCAGGGTATAAAATACCCATGTTTTATACATTGACATTGGTCTTAGCGTCTTTCAGATTCTTCATAGTGATCAACAGATATAAATCCCAAGTGACTCAACAAATAGAGCTATGGTCCCCGGCAATGGCGCCAAAAAAAGGTCTTGATAATCCACAAGTATAGGGGATCGCAACAGGTTTCACGGGTAGTATATCACCCAGATTTATTGATTCGACACAAGGGGAGCCAAAGAATATTTGTGAGTATTAGCAGTTGAGTTGTCAATTCAACAACACCTAGAGAACTAAATATCTGCAGCAAAGTGTTTAGTAGCATAGTAGTATGATAGTTTTGATAGCAATAGTAAGAGTAGCAATAGTAACATAGACAGTAACAGTAGCAGTTTTTAGTAAATGTAACAGCAGCAGCAGCAGCAAAAGTAACTTAGCAGAAACCAATATGCAAAAAGCGTAGGCATTGGATCGGTGATGGATAATTATGTTGGATGACATTCATCATATAATAGTCACAACCTTGGGCGACACACAATAGCTCCAATTCATCAATGTAATGTAGGCATGTATTTCGTATATAGTGATACATGCTTATAGTAAGAACTTGCATGACATCTTTTGTCCTACCCTCCCGTGGCAGCGGGATCCATAAGGAAACTAAGGGATATTAAGGCGTCCTTTTAATAGAGAACCGGAACAAAGCATTAGCACTTAGTGAATACATGAACTCCTCAAACTACGGTAATCACCGGAAAGAATCCCAATTATTGTCACCTTTGGGTATGCGGATCATAACACGTAATAGGTGCATACAACTTGCAAGATAGGATCAAGTACACAAATATATTCATGAAAACATAAAGGGTTCAGATCTGAAATCATGGCACTCGGGCCCTAGTGACAAGCATTAAGCATAGCAAAGTCATAGCAACATCAATCTCAGAACATAGTGGATACTAGGGATCAAGCACTAACAAAACTAACTCAATTACATGGTAAATCTCATCCAACCCATCACCGTCCAGCAAGCCTATGGAGATATTACTCACACACGGTGGTGAGCATCATGAAATTGGTGATGGAGGATGGTTGATGATGACGATAGCGTCGAATCCCCCTCTCCGGAGCCCCGAACTGACTCCAGATCAGCCCTCCCGATGAAGAACAGGAGGTGGCGGCGGCTCCGTATCGTAAAACGTGATGAAACTTCTTCTCTTTTTTTTCTCAAGGAAAGAGAATTTATAGCGTTGGAATTAGGTCAGACGGCTGCCTGTGGGCCCCACAAGGCATCAGGGCGTGCCCTAGGGAGGGTCGCACCCTGTTGCCTTGTGGGCAACAGGTGGCCCCTCCTCTGTTGATTCTTGCACCAATAATTTTTATTTATTCCGTAAAAAATCTCCAAAAAGTTTCTTCCAATTCCGAGAACTTTGATTTCTGCACAAAAACAACACCATGGTAGTTCTGCTGAAAACAGCATCAGTCCGGGTTAGTTTCATTCAAATCATGCAAATTAGAGTCCAAAACAAGAGCAGAAGTGTTTGGAAAAGTAGATACGACGGAGACGTATCAGTCCCCGTGCGCTTGCCTGCACCCGCTGCGCCCGTGCCCGTGCGCGCGCCTGCACCCGCCCCCCTGCTCATCATGGGACGCCGCCGTCGACCGCTACCTCGCGGCGCCACGAGTCGCCGTCCCCCTGCCCCCCATCTGTCGAACGCGCGATGAACGGCTCTTGGACTTGCATGTCCAGAACATTCTGGGATGGCTTGAAGACATGAACAATGGCGTCCCGGAGGACGACAACGCCGGCGCAGCACGTCACCGCCGTCGACCCCGCCTCCGCCACCGCAATTAGGTTTTTTGTTTAATATTGTATCTCGATCGTATGAATGTAAAATCACAGTGTCACTGAATGAAATCTATGGTTTTGATCAACTTAGCATTTTTCTCTTAATGTACAGACTTATCAAAGTAAAAAAAAAGCATCAATGTTTTTTCTCTGAATAAAACACTCATCGCAAACGTTTCAGACTGAACACCCGTATGCAAAGCGAGAGCTGGGTTCCTTCGCAGCTAAGCCAAGGGAAAATGTGGTGCGCATGTTTTGTGCATCTCTTCATCGCAAACGTTTCAGAATGAACACCCGTATGCAAAGCGAGAGCTAGGTTCCTTCGCAGCTAAGCCAAGGGAAAATGTGGCGCACAGGTTTTGTGCTTCTCTTCATCACAAACGATTTTGCATGATGACCCGTGTGCAAAGATGTACAAACAATGTGGTAAGATTTGCATCTGTCATATTGGGTATATTTGCCATTTGTCAAATTGGAAAAATTGGCATTTGTCAATCTAGAAACATTGCCATTTGTCAACCTTGTAACATTGCCATTTGTCAAATTGTGCAGTTAAAAATCACTAGTACTGTATAATTTTTGCAAATGAAATTAAGTAAGCATAGATTTCATTCATAAATTAAGCAGTCATTCTTTATACAAATAATTCAACTCGATAGCTGAACCGAACAAACTTTTACCCAATTGTTGCCAACCACGTACTGAAATAGCTAGTTCAACTATATATACTAGCTAATTTTAAGTACATAGTACAGTTCAACCATATCTATAGTCAGATGAACTGAACAAAATAGCCCCTAAATACTACTACTACGGAGGGGCTTTGTACTACTTCCAGCAGCCTCTCCTCTGCCGAGCGCGCTCAGTAAGAGGCAGAGGAGGAGGAGCCTACCGACGAGCTGGAGAAGTGGAATCTGGCGCCTGCCGCCTCTGCCACTCTAGACGATCCCTCTCGAAGCGGCGAGACTCCTCGTATATCTCTACATTCCGCGCTACTGCGGCGGCTTCTGCTGCGGCCACGATGGCAGTAAGACGCTTTGCGTGCTTGACCAGGCGCTCCTCCTCCTCCCACAGGAACTCAATGTAGCGCGCGGCAAGGTCGCTGATGCTCATGCGAGCCTCCACATCCCGCCTTCGGGCCGCGGTGGCAGAGCGGGTGATGACCCTAGCGGTCGACGGTGGGGTGGCGGCCACGGCGGCCGACGGTGGGGTGGCGGCCACCTCCCGCCTTCGGGCCGCGGTGGCGGAGTGGGTGATGGCCACGGCGGCCAACGGTGGGATGGCGGCCATGACGGCCACCACCCGCCTTCAGGCCGCGGTGGCGGAGCGGGCGATGGCCCTGGCGGCCGACGGTGGTGTGGCGGCCACGAAGACCGACGGTGGGGTGGCGGCAACGGCGGCCGGCAACAACTACCGTCGGGCAGTGGCGGCGGAGCGTGTGGTGGGTGTTGTGCGCACACCCAACAGGGACGCCACGGGCAGTACACGCCGCCGGGGACTGCGCCACCGCCGCGGTGTAGCCTCCCAGCTGGAGCTATCCTTAGATGACGGCGGAGTGGCTGAGCGACGACGACGGACCGGTGCCATTGGCAATGGTGGGAGAAGCAGACAAGATAAGCTACTGGGAGGGAGCGGAAAATGCGATGCCGACTCGTCGGCCGCAACTGTTTATATAGCAGGCCGGTAAGCACTAGGGTTTTAGGGGATTTTGTCGAGTCAGGCGGGAAGGTTGCACGGTTGTGTGTAGGAACCTGCACGTTTGCGTGGGAACGGGCTCACCGACGATTCATTGGCGCCCCTTCGAGCTAACGTTTGGCCAAAAGAACGCCTGTGCGCTGCTCAAGCTTGCGCTCGAAGCCTTCTGCAGCAGTGCGATGAAAAGACGTGCGAGAGGAGGACGAAATGACATGTACACATACGGTTAATAAAAAACGTTTGCGATTTAATTACCTAGCACATGGCCGCTATCTACGCAGCGTCGCGAATGATTGTTCGCCCACTGTGTGATGTGGAACGCGACGTAGTTTCACATCACGCCGCTGGCTCGCAACTGCCGGCCGGCTTGTAGACGGCCATTCCCTGCATGTTCAACTGCTCTATGCATGTGGTTGCTCGCGGTTGAGGCGGCCGCAGCGCGCTCTGCTCGCGTCCCGCCGCGCGCGCTGCCAGCATTTCGGGCCGGCGCACGATCACGTACGTTCGGGGTGCCATATGCATGCGGTTGCGCCGGACGCGGCGCCATGACGCAGTTATGTGCGGCAAAAACTACCCAGCGGACGTGCCGAGAATCCTGGCCGCCCGGCCCTCATTTATTCCCGCGGCCATTTACCTTCATCTCTTGCGCCCCATGACACAATAAGCACACCCACGATGACACATACAGAGAGGGTATCCAGCGGCTCCAATGGCGCTCCCAGCGGCTGACGATGACGACGAGCGGCAGTTCACCACGCCTCACGTAGTGGACACCCACGTGAAGGGGAACGACCTCTCGGTGGTGTACACCAACGAGCCAGTCTTGGTGGAGAGCTCCATCCACACTATGGAGCAGTTGCTTGCTGAGGACAAGTACCAACTGGTCGGCTTCGACCTTGATACGTCTCCAACGTATCTATAATTTTTTTATTGTTCCATGCTATTATAGTATCAATCTTGGATATTTTATATGCAATTATATATCATTTTTTAGGACTAACCTATTAACCTAGTGCCCAGTGTCAGTTGCTGTTTTCTGCTTGTTTTTGGTTTTTCAGGAAATCGGTACCAAACGAAGTCCAAATGCCACGAAACTTTTTGACAATTTTTTTCTGGACAAAAGAGACCCTGGAAGCTTCGGGAGGATGCCAGAAACCTCACGAGGAGGCCACAAGGCAACAGGGCGCGACCCCAGGGGGCGCGCCCTGATGCCTGGTGGGCCCCTCGTGGCTCCTTTTGACCTAATTCCACTTCTATAAATTCTCAGATATTCGGAAACCATCAGAGAGCCAGATGAGAAAACCCAACAACCGCCGCAAGCCTCTGTTCTTTCGCGATCCCATCTGGAGGCCTTTTCCGGTACTCTGTCAGAGGGGGAATCGATCACGGAGGGCTTCTTCATCAACCTTGCTGCCCTTTCGATGATGTGTGAGTAGTTTACCACAGACCTACGGGTCCATAGCTAGTAGCTAGATGGCTTCTTCTCTCTCTTTGATCTTCAATACCATGTTCTCCTCAATGTTCTTGGAGTTCTATCCGATGTAATCTTCTTTTGCGGTGTGTTTGTTGGGATCCGATGAATTGTGAGTTTATGATCAGATTATTCATGAGAAATATTTGAGTCTTCTTTGAACTCTTTTATGCATGATTGTTATAGCTTTGTATTTCTCTCCGATCTATCCGTTTGGTTTGGCCAACTAGATTGATTTATCTTGCAATGGGAGAGGTGCTTTGTGATGGGTTCAATCTTGCGGTGCTCAATCCCAGTGACAGAAAAGGACATGACATGTATTTGTATTGTTTCCATTAAGGATAAAACAATGGGGTTTAATCATATTGCTTGAGTATACTTTGTCTACATCATGTCATCTTGCTTAAGGCGTTACTCTGTTTTATACTTAATACCCTAGATGCATGCTCGATAGCGGTCGATGGGTGGAGTAATAGTAGTAGATGCAGGCAGGAGTCGGTCTACTTGTCTCGGACGTGATGCCTATATACATGATCATTGCCATGAATCCGTCATAATTATTTGCTTTTCTATCAATTGCCCAACAGTAATTTGTTTACCCACCGTATGCTATGTGTTCGAGAGAGAAGCCTCGAGTGAAAACTATGGCACCCGGGTCTACTTTATCATATATTAAAATCCAAAAATACCTTGCTGCAATTTATTTACTTTATTTTATTTTGCAATTTAATTTTTATCTATCACTATCAGAATTAATCCTTGCAAATAACTGCTAAGGGGATTGACAACCCTCTTATTTGCGTTGGGTGCAAGTGTTTGCTTTTGTGTGTGTAGGTGCTGCTACAGAGGTTTTGTGTGGTTATCCTACTGGATTGATAACCTTGGTTCTTAATTGAGGGAAATACTTACTGCATCATCCTCTCCTCTTCAGGGAAATACCAACGCAGTCTACAAGTAGCATGAAGAATTTCTGGCGCCGTTGCCGGGGAGACATCACCAAAACTTATCAAGTACCTTCGCATAAACTATCATCCACTTGCATTTATTTTATTTGCCTTTTATTTACATTTGCCTCTCGTTTTCATCTCCCCCACTTCTAATTTTTTTTTACAAAAGCACAAAAATATTTTCTTTTGCTTGTTTGCTAGTTTGCTTGCTTCGTCATGGTGTCTAAAGAAAACACAAAATTGTGTGACTTTTCCAATACTAATAATAATGATTTTCTTAGTACTCCTATTGCTCCTCCCGCCACTAGTGCGGAGTCTTGTGACATTAATGCTGCTTTGCTTAATCTTGTTATGAAAGAACAATTTTTTGGTAGTCCTAATGAAGATGCTGCATCCCATCTAAATAATTTTGTTGAACTTTGTGATATGCAAAAGAAGAAAGATGTGGATAATGATATTGTTAAATTGGAATTATTTCCATTCTCATTACGAGATCGTGCTAAAACTTGGTTTTCATCCTTGCCTAGAAATAGTATTGATTCTTGGGATAAGTGTAAGGATGCTTTTATTGCCAAGTATTTTCCTCCCGCTAAGATTATTTCTTTAAGAAATCAAATTATGAATTTTAAGCAACTTGAGCATGAACATGTTGCGCAAGCTTGGGAGAGAATGAAATTAATGATAAGAAATTGCCCAACTCATGATTTAACCATATGGATGATCATACAGAATTTTTATGCGGGACTAAACTTTGTTTCTAGAAATTTGCTAGACTCTACCGCAGGTGGTACTTTTATGGAAATTACATTGGGAGAAGCTACAAAACTTCTTGATAATATTATGACAAATTATTCTCAATGGCACACTGAACAAACTCCAACTGGTAAGAAGGCAAATTCTGTTGAAGAAATTAATACTTTGAGTGATAAGATGGATGCTCTTATGAAATTGGTTGCTACTAAAAGTGCTCATATTGATCCTAATGATGTACCATTTTCTACTTTGATTGAGCAAAACAATGATGCTATTGATGTGAATTTTGTCTCTAGAAATAATTTCAACAACAATGCTTATAGGGGTAATTTCAATCCTAGACCGTTTCCTGGAAATTCCTCTAATAACTATGGTAATTCCTATGGTAATCCATATAATAATAATAATAATAATAATAATAATAATAATAATAATAGGAGACCCTCTGATCTTGAAAGTAATATTAAAGAATTTATTAATTCGCAAAAGATTTTCAATGCTATGGTAGAACAAAATTTGAATAGAGTTGATGAAATGTCTAGGTACATTGATAGAATTGCTCAGGATGTGGAAAATCTCAAAATTAAAATTTTGCCACCCAAGCATGATATAAATGACTCTATTAAAGCTATCTATGTCTCCATTAATGAAAGTAAAGAAAGGACCGTTAGGTTGAGAGCTAAGCGAGAATTCTTAGAAAAAGCTATTCCACCCGGTTTCTATCGCAGTAATGATGAAGATATTAAAATGATTGGTGTCTCACCTATTGAATCTTTATTTAGTAATATAAAACTTTATGAAAAAGGGACTGGAGATGAGTCAACTTTAGCTAGAAGGCGTCCCAATTATTTACAGGGTGATGATCTTAATGATAAAAATAACAAAAGTGGGTTTGGAGAGGTCAAAACTTTAAATAGTGATGTGCCCACTACTTTGGATTACAAGGACTTTAATTATGATAATTGTTCTTTAGTTGAATGTATTTCCTTGTTGCAATCCATGATTAATTCACCTAATTCCTATGAACAAAATAAAGCTTTTACTAAACATATTGTAGAAGCTATGATAAAAGCTCATGAAGAAAAACTCGAGTTGGAAGTTTGAATTCCTAGAAAATTCCATGATGAATGGGAACCTACTATTAAAGTTAAACTTAAAGATTATGAATGCAATGCTTTATGTGATCTAGGTGCTAGCATTTCTACTATACCAAAATCTTTGTGTGATGTGCTAGCTCTCACCGATATAGATCCTTGTTCCCTTAATTTACATCTAGCGGATTCCACTATTAAAAAACCATTAGGTAGAATAAATGATTTGCTTATTCTTGCTAATAGGAATTATGTGCCTGTGAATTTTATTGTGCTTGATATTGAATGTAATCTGTCTTGCCCTATAATACTTGGTAGGCCTTTCCTACGAACCATAGGTGCTATTATTGATATGAAAGAAGCTAATATAAGATTTCAATTTATGTTAAAGAAAGGGATGGAACACTTCCCTAGAAAGAGAATTAAGCCACCATATGAATACATTATGAGGGCCACCTATGGAATTAATTTGAAGGATGACAACACTTGAAACAATGCATTATGCCTAGCTAGGGGCATAAAACAATAGCGCTTGTTGGGAGGCAACCCAATGAATAAAATAATTTATTTTTTTACCTTCTATTTTTGTGTGTTTACACAATTATTGCCTCTGTTATGATTGTGATTTTATCTTTTAATTAGTGTTTGTGCCAAGTAATGCCTTTGGGATGATTTGGAAGATAGTATAATTGATGCTGTTTGAAAACATAAACTTTTGCATCCAGTGCTGGAATTTTGAATTTTTTTTCTGGAGCGTCAGAACCTTCTGAATTTTTTACACAATATTGATATATGAATTGCCCACATTGTCCTAACTTTTCATAATTTTGGGAGTTACAGAAGTATGACTTTAATTCAGATCTTTACAGACTGTTCTATATTAGACAGATTCTGTTTTTGTTGCATAGTTTGCTTATTTTGATGAATCTATGGATCTCATGAGGTTTCTGTTTAAGATTTGTTTGTTGTACCTAAAGTTTAAGATTTGTTTGTTGTACTAATGGATCTCATGAGGTTTCTGTTGAGTTTTATGTGCTGAAGTTTTCAAGTTTTGGGTGAGACTACGATGGATAAAGGAATAAGGAGCGGCAAGAGCCTAAGCTTGGGGATGCCCAAGGCACCCCAAGGTAATATTCAAGGAAGACTCAAGCGTCTAAGCTTGGGGATGCCCCGGAAGGCATCCCCTATTTCGACTACAATCTATCGGTAACTCACTTGGAGCTATATTTTTATTCATCACATGATATGGGTTTTACTTGGAGACGTCTCATGCTATAGTTTGTTTGCTTTTGTTTTCTTTTTAGTTTGTCACAATCATCTTTGCTGAACACACCTTTTTGAGAGGAACACACATTATTCGTGATTTGTTAGAATACTCTATGTGCTTCACTTATATCTTTTGAGCTAGGCAGTTGCTCTAGTGCTTCACTTATATCTTTTAGAGCACGGTGGTGGTTATATTTTAAAGAAATAGTTGCACTCTCATGCTTCACTTATATCTTTTTAAGAGTCAAATGAATAGCAATGGTAATATGCATGGGTTATGAATTTGGTCCTAATATGATAGGTATTCAAGAGGGATATAATAAAAACTTTCATGTAGATCACTCAATATGATAAGTTTGATTCCTTGCAATAGTTTTGTGATATTAAGATGGTAATGTGACAGCACGAGACCGATGCTCCAGATGCCTTCCATTTATTTCCATCGTTGTCGTGTGATGCGTTTGCTTGTTGCACTTCGTCATGTCATCGTGTGCATTTTCATCCGCCTGTTTTCATAAAACTTGCATCCGTTCGTAGTTGTCGGCTTCTTCCCGTCCCTTCCGTTTTCCGTTTCGAGTCCCGACACACTCGCACGCGCCCGCGGCACCTCCGAAATATTATTTTATAAGTGGGATAAAAATGTTCTCATAATGAGTTGAAAGTTGACGTGCGGTCTTATTATATTGTAGGTAGACCGCCTGCCAAATTTCGTTCCATTCGGAGGTCGTTTGATGCCCCAACAGATAACTATAGCGGCACTATAGCCGGATAAACGTCGGACGTTTTTGGTGTTCCGAAAACCATGCCGGACTGCCATCCTCCCTCTCTCCTCAGCCCAACCCCCTCTACACAGCCCGTCTAGCCAACCTACACTACCACTCTCACCGGAGCCGTCCGATCCCGATCGGAGGGCTCAAAAACGGTCTCAAACCCTCAACCCTAACCCCCTTTCTATAAATAGACGCCCTTCCCTGCCTATTTTGGACGAAACCTAGCCCCTACCCTCCACCTACCTCTAGCAGCCGCGCCACCTCCAGCCACCGCCACCAGCCACTCGCGCGCCGCCACCTGCCCACCTCCTCTCTCCTCCCAGCCACCGAGGCTCGCAAAGCCCATCGCAGGCCCGCCCGAGCCCATCTGGGCCCAGGGAAGCCCGCGCGCCACCCGGGAGCTCGCCGCGCGCCCACACCGCCGCCCAGCGCCGCCCCGACCTTGCCGCCGCCCAACGTAGACCACGCCACCTCGCCGCCGTCCCGCGCGCCGCCGCCCGCTCCCTGCCCTCGCCGTCGCCGCCCCGCACCACCTCGCCGCCACCGGAGATGCTCACGCCGCCTCCCGATGCTCCCTCGGCCGCCAGCAGTACGCCAGCTCTGTCCTCGCCCCGGATCCGGCAGATCTCACCGCCCCTCACCCGGATCCGGCGACCCATGGCCGGATCCGCCCGCCCCCTCGCTCACCGGAGCTCGCCGGAGCGCCACCGCACCGCCATGGCCGTGGCCTCCTCTGCCTAGCCGGTCACGGGACCGTCCCGTCCCGGGATCCCAGCCGACCACCGAACCAAGTGGGACCGCCCCATCCCAGTTTCCCGAGGTCCAAATTCCAATGTCCCTGGATTTTCAGCATCATGCATGCATGTTTGGGTGCTTGTAACTTTGTGCATGTTCGTCCTATGACGATGATTTATATATGAAAAATGATCTACTCTTCATGCTCTACATGCTGGTTGCTATTGCATTCATGTTAGGATTCATCTACATGCGTTAATCTCTGTTCCAAAAGTGCATCATGCTGTTAACTGCAGAAACTGTTAATATGTGTCATTTTGTCATTTTTGTGTGATTTAATGCAAATGTCATATGAGCATCTTGTCAACATGTCTTTGGAGCATTTTCATGTCTTCTTGCTGTTAGTATTTATATCATGCCATGATATGCCATGATGTGACTTCCATGAGCTTGTAAACATGCCTAGTCAATGTTGCTATTTTC
This sequence comes from Elymus sibiricus, assembly GCA_039707655.1. Lineage (NCBI taxonomy): Eukaryota > Viridiplantae > Streptophyta > Magnoliopsida > Poales > Poaceae > Elymus > Elymus sibiricus. The sequence continues at coordinate 223,451,510 of CM077670.1, read as the reverse complement.
AGTTAAAAACTGTCTGTGATAAAACTTGCCAACTTTGCTTGATCGTTGCCACTAATCTAGAGCTCATATGCATATGATTCCTTCATGAGTTTTGGCCTATGTGATCTGTACTTTGATGCCATGCCTTTGGTTGAGATTTAAAGTTCTTGTAGCATCTCTCTTTGTTGCTCTCAAGATGCTATCATGATAAAACTGTCAACCTGTTAACAGAATGTTCCATTTTGTAAAAATCATAGCAATGAATCTGTAGCTCCTATGGTTATGCTCATGTTGAATGATTTGAGCTTCATGCTATGTACTACCATGATGTGCCATTTAATGTCATGTTCTAGCACTGTAGCATGTTGTTTTGATGCTTGCAAAGTGCTATGTTGCTGTTTTGGGCAGATTGTTATTATAACTTGTGTTGCTTGTAATTGTTGGACCGTTGCTCCATTTTAATCTTGTTCTATATGAAACTGGCTTAGATTTGTGTGTAGTTTCATATTTTCATGTTGCATCCATGATTTGAGTGTTTGTGGTTGATGTTTGCATGCATTTTGCATTATTGCCATGTTAAACTTGTTTAGTTCATATCTTCTAGACCGTAGCTCCGAATTAAATGATCTACATATGTAACTTGATTAGAAAAACGTGTAGATAATCATGGTGCATGTTAACTTGCTGTTTAACCACTCTAACATTGTGTTTAATTCAGATCAGTTCCAATTTCGAAATTTGCATATGGTGATCTTCCGGAATTGTTATTTGTGTTTCCGGCCTCATTTAAACTTGCCTAGTTGTATGGATTGCTTATGCTTCATCTCTTGCCAGGTTTAACAACATTTAATTTTGTCATGCAACATATTTGGTTGTGCATCATGCCATGTTTATGCTTGTGTGTTTACCATGTTGTTTGCTTCTTTCCGGTTGTGCTTCGTCTCGATAGTTCCGGTTTCGTTGCGATTGTGAGGATTCGTTTGACTACGTTGGTTCGTCTTCTTCATGGACTCGTTCTTCTTCCGAGTGGCATTTCAGGCAAGATGATCATGACCTTGGATACCTCTACTATCTTTGCTTGCTAGTTGTCTCATTGCTATCGGTATGTCGCGCTTCCTACCACATATATGTTAGCCTCCCATATGCCATGATACAGCCTCTAACCACCCTTACCCAGCAAACCATTGTTTGGCTATGTTACCACTTTGCTCAGCCCCTTTCTTATAGCGTTGCTAGTTGCAGGTGCAGTTGCAGGTTGTTCCATGTTTGGGACATGGATATGTTGGGATGTCATAATATCTCTTATTTAATAAAAGCATCTATATACTTGGTTGTGGGTGGAAGGCTCGGCCTTTTGCCTAGTGTTTTTTTCCACTCATGTCGCCCTAGTTTCCGTAATACCGGTGTTATGTTCCTTGATTAGCGTTCCTAACATGCTCAGGGGTTATGGGACCCTCTTGACAGTTCGCTTTGAATAAACGCTTCCAGCAAGGCCCAACTTTGGTTTTAACATTTGCCAACATAATGATACTGAATTAAATAATTAATTTGCATAGGGGGTCACATCCCCGGGGATTCTCAATTCAACATAATACAGGTGGGCCAGTGCTGATGGCGTTGGTCCAAAACTAGAGCACTGTGCGGGGCCGCCCCTTGGCAACTTGGGGTCTTTTGGTACTAGTACGCGTAGCTTATCCAGTCGTGGCCTGAGAGCGAGATACGCGCGGCTCCTATCGGGGTGTCCGCACGCTGGGAGGTCTTGCTGGACTTGTTTACCATTGTCGAAATGTCTTATGCACCGGGATTCCGAGGATACTTCGGGCAGACTCGAGGTTGATCGGGTTTTCTTGAGGTTGAGGTTTTTCCACCGCAGCATGTGTTGGTTTGTGATGGACTAGGTTGGAACACCCCTGCAGGGTTAAATCTTACGCGAAGCCGTGCCCGCGGTTATGTGGCGACTAGGAAATTTATAACCTCCGGTTGTAGAGAACTTGACACTAATTCTATTTAAAATACACCAACCGCGTGCGTAACCGTGATTGTCTCTTTTCGAGGGAGTTCGGGAAGAGAACACGGTGGGGTTATGTTTGACTCGTATGTAGGTGTTCATGATCACTTCTTAATCATTATTAGTTTGCGACCGTTATGCGTAGTTTACTCTTCTTATTCTTGTACTCGTAAGTTAGCCACCGTACAATGCTTAGTGCTTGCTGCAACCTCACCACCTTACCCTTCCATACCCATTTAAGCTTTGATAGTCTTGTTTCCCATGGTTATGGGATTGCTGAGTCCTCATGGCTCACAGATTACTACAACAACAGATGCAGGTATAGGTAACGCGATGATTTGACGTGAGAGCGATGCATGTATGCTTTTGGAGTTCTTCTTCTGCTTCTTCTTCTTCATCGATCAAGGGATAGGTTCTGGGTCGGCAGCCTGGGCTAGCAGGGTGGATGTCGTTCATGTTTTTCATGTGTTTTCATCCATAGTCGGATTCTGCTTTTCTGTATGGTGTTTGCTATGTATTGATGTATTCATGAGATGATTGTATGTATTTGTCTGTATCCCCATCTATTATGTACATGGTATGATGTAACGATATTCACCTTGCAAGCGTCTTCAATATGCACTTCTATCCCTGGTGGGACCTCCGAGTTCCTCGAGGATAGGATAGCTTATTGGGCGTGACAAGTTGGTATCAGAGCCTCGACCGACCATAGGAGCCCCCTTGATTGATCGAACCGTTGGCGAGTATAGAAGAAAAACTATTTTGAGTCTAGCTATATATCGAAGAGTAGGAATTCTTTTTACTCCTTATCCCCTTCGTCACTTTGGTGAGGAATTGTGACGTAGGTGTTTTGGTTCTACTACTCTTCTCACTCAAATTTTTTTAGGATCACGAGGGTATTTTCGGAATCGTTGCGATATCGGTGTGACAGAATTCTGTTCTTGGTGCCTCCTGACCGTATGCATTGGACCCGGGGAGTTGAGCTCCAAGGGATTCTTGTCACATTCGCTATCATTCCAGTTCCTAAATACCAGAGGACGCCGACATCAAAACGCATCTATACTTTTTGTGGTGGCAAATAGTGCCGTGACTTTTCCCCAGTACTGGAGGAGATAGCTCGGATGATCCACCGTGACTAGTATCGCTGTGTTTTCGAAGGTCTGAGGTAGACGAATTTGTGAAGTTTCTCGGTTGTGTGTTAAGGGTTACGGATGCAGTTGCAGCTGATTAGGTTGTTGATTGCTGAGTAGGTTCCTGGACCCGCAACCTGATCGCATAACCAAGAAGTTTCTGAAGTTCTTAGGTGGGAATTCAAGTAGATACCCAGGATATCTTTCCGACAGATGCATGATGTGAGATTGGGGTTTGACGTCTAGTAGTCCGCCTGCTCACGGTCATTTTTACAGTGGTCTCGTGGTGTCTTAAAGAGCCTTTGTAGCTTTGCTACGGCTCGGGGATGCTTCGCATGTCTAGGGCAGCAATGTACTTGATGGCCGCTGTACGATTGAGCCCGTGTGGGCCCCACCATGAAAATTTCGGACAAAATCTCTATCATATGTTTGTTCCGGCTTATTCTCCAAGACAAATCCTTTGTTTTGTCTTTGTTGTGGTATTTGAGTTGCTTCGAAGTCAAGTGTGGATTCCATACCTTTCCTAAGTGGTGTTCTCATATTTCTATGGGAGTGCTAATCCTTCTTGATCATCAAGATTGCCATGGAAATTATTCTCAACCGGCGTGCTTCTCTTCAAGTTAATTCGATCCTTTCAACACTGCACGATCAATTCTTAGTTTTCTCAACGGCATTCGTTTCACCCATCCCAAGTTGTCTTTATTTTCCCCACCCTCCCACCCTTTTCTTTGCGGAGTCAAAATGCTCAAATCAAGTATCCATTTTATTCGTGGGAATTCTTTCCATTCTTTTCCTTCAATGTTCTTAACCGGTGATTCTCATGAAGATGCTCAGGAGCTACAAGTTCATCATTCTTCGTTCTCGTTTCTTCTCCGGTGGATGTAATTCAAGCTTTCAGTGTTGATCATTTTCCTTTCATCGATTCAAATTTTTCCCATGTTGGAAATTCTTACCCAAGCCTCTCTTGTTTATTTACCTCTCTCTATTCATATCTGGAGTGCAGAAATTATCTCAGAAGATTCATCTTTCCATTCAGGATCCGTTCGACATATTTCGAGATTGTTATTTCTCTCAAGCCATTTAATTCAACCGGTGCAATTCCTATTTCTAGCAGTCGTTCCAATGGTGTTTCTTTTGAGTGGGCCCTAACCCACAGGTCTTTTCTCAGGATCTTACCTGACTCTTCTAATTTTTTTCCCGGAGTTATTCTCAAATTCTTTCTAAGTTTGGCTTAAGAATGAATTCTCATCGGTCAAATGTCGTCTCCAAGATCGCTTCCTAATTCTTTTCAAATTTGGCTCAACCTTTCTATTCGTCATTGTTCCGGAGTGTCTCATCTATTTTGGTGGTGTTCCACCTCGTCATTTCTCAGCATTTGAAGACAGGAGAAGATTCTCTCTTTAATCTTGCCCGGTTCTCTTCAAGATTCATGATTCAAGCTTGATGTTATCCTGTTAATTAAATCATTTCTGGTCATGAGAAATTCTTTTCATACCCACCCGGAGCATTTGATGAGTCCTTTCCATTTTTGATTCTCCAAAGGCCGTCATTCAGAAGAATTATTCATTCTCAACGTTCATCTTTCGTTCTCAAATTCTTCCGGTGCTTCGTTCAAATGTTCTCTAATAATCTCGTGATCGCTTCGTTCTCTTGTATCTAAATTCTCTCAAGTATGCTCCTTCATTTTCTAATTCTTCACGGTGACTCCTTCTCTTTTCTTTGTTCATTTTCATTTATTATGGTGGTTCGTTCAACATTCATCTTTCTTTGCCATCGTATCATTTCATTCGTTCTTTCCAAAAATCCTACCGGTGTTTCCTCGAAGACCTCTTCAAGTTTGTGCTATATATCTCTTCAATCTTTTCAAGAAGAATAAGTGGCATGCCAAATCCATTGCTTGTCATCAATTTAAGTTGATGAAGGGTAAGCATGATATAATTCTTATTCTCGTTCCATCGAGGACATTTAATTCCTTCTTTCGGAGTTTGTCCATGATGAATAAATTCTCGATTCAAAGTTGCTCGTCTTTCTTTTCCGGAGTTCAAAGTTTTTCTCAATATCTTGTCATGAAGCTCCATCTAAATCATCGCAAGACTTCATCTTGTTCTTTTCAACCTGTGTTTCTATCATCCTTTTGTTTACCGGAGTTCTTCACGGTGGTTCGTCAAGGATTTAATTCATTCTCGAAGTGTTCTTCAATATTATTGTTGGAGGAGTTCAAGCATTCTTCATCTTGCATTCCAAAGTGCAATTCCTTCTCCCTTGTATTTTGAGGTGGTGTTATGTCTTTCTTGACAATGTCCCTTCGTGTTTCATGATTCACAAGTTGTCAGGAATGAGATATTTAAACCCATCATTTTTCTCATCGTTCAGGAATGAGTTATCTTGGGTTATATTTCACCTAAATCCTTCCCTAAGGAATGTTACTTTTATGGTGCTTATCAATGATCCAAATTTCTCCTTCTCTTCTCGGTGAAAGAGGTTTTCATCTCTTCGAAATCTCAAGTAATCAATTGTTTTCGTTAGTGGCAGGTTTTCACCTCAAAATGTTGAGATGTTTTCCATAAGCCCACAACAAGCTTATTCTTTTCGTTGTTGATTTTTCAATGACTCCGTTCAATCCTTCTTTGTAAGGATGCTCGCCAAATTCAATTGTGGTAGAAGTTGTCATTTTCTTCTCCCTTCTTTTCTTTCCAATGACTTAGCTTCTATTCTTTCGTTCCGGAGGCATTGTGATGTTTCTCTCTTCGACCCATCATGTCATTTTGTCAAGATCATGTTCTTTTCCTTGCTTATCCATTTACCCGGAGTGTGGTGTTCTCTTTTCAAGCTCTTTTCAACCTATCAAGTTTTCCTTCTCTTTCATACCGGAGTGCTGCCCAAATTCTTTCCTTCACATTTGTTGTCTATCTCGTTTAAACTTGGGTGGTTTCAAATTCTTTCTTGTCCCCTGTGTTCTCTTTATGTCTTTGCAACCCTTTCTCATGTCTTTGCAACCTGTTCTCACGTTGTTCCTTCCTCTCTTTTTCTATGAAGTGCTTTCTACTTCGTTCATCTCCATGGTATTATTTCTCTCAAGTTGTTCAACACCTCCGAGGTTTGTTGGATTCACTCGTTTGTCAAAGAAGCAACTTTGTTTACCTCTTCCTCTTCCTCTTCTCACTCGTAAGATCTCGGGGCGAGATCTCTTGTAAGTGGGGGAGTGTTGTGACAGCCCGAGACCGATGCTCCAGATGCCTTCCATTTATTTCCATCGTTGCCGTGTGATGCGTTTGCTTGTTGCACTTCATCATGTCATCATGTGCATTTTCATCTGCATGTTTTCATAAAACTTGCATCCGTTCGTAGTTGTCGGCTTCTCCCCGTCCCTTCCGTTGTCCGTTTCGAGTCCCGACACACTCGCACGCGCCCGCGGCACCTCTGAAATATTATTTTATAAGTGGGATAAAAATGTTCTCGGAATGGGTTGAAAGTTGACGTGCGGTCTTATTATATTGTAGGTAGACCGCCTGCCAAATTTCGTTCCATTCGGAGGTCGTTTGATGCCCCAACGGATAACTATAGCGGCACTATAGCCGGATAAACGTCGGACGTTTTCGGTGTTCCGAAAACCGTGCCGGGCTGCCATCCTCCCTCTCTCCTCAGCCCAACCCCCTCTACACAGCCCGTCTAGCCCACCTACACTACCCCTCTCACTGGAACTGTCCGATCCCGATCGGAGGGCTCAAAAACGGTCTCAAACCCCCAACCCTAACCCCCTTTCTATAAAGAGACGCCCTTCCCTGCCTATTTTGGACGAAACCTAGCCCCTACCCTCCACCTACCTCTAGCAGCCGCGCCGCCTCCAGCCACCGCCGCCAGCCACTCACGCGCCGCCACCTGCCCACCTCCTCTCTCCTACCAGCCGCCGGGGCCCACAGAGCCCATCGTAGGCCCGCCCAAGCCCATCTGGGCCTGGGGAAGCCCGCGCGCCGCCCGCGGATCGCGCCGCCCGTGAGCTTGCCATTGCCCCGCCGCCGCACGCCCGCACCGCCGCCCCAACCTCGCCATCGCCCAGCGCAGACCCCGCCACCTCGCCGCCGTCTCGCGCACCGCCGCCCGCTCCCTGTCCTCGCCGTCGCCGCTGTCAGAGATGCTCGCGGCGCCTCCCGAAGCTCCCTCGGCCGCCACCAGTACGCCAGCCCCGTCCTCGCCCCGGATCCGGTAGATCTCGCCGCCCCTCACCCGGATCCGGCGACCAACGGCCGGATCCGCCCGCCCCCTCGCTCACCGGAGCTCGCCGGAGCGCCACCGCGCCGCCATGGCCGTGGCCTCCTCTGCCCAGCCGGTCACGGGACCGCCCCGTCCCGGGATCCCAGCCGACCACCGAACCAAACAGGACCGCCCCATCCCAGTTTCCCGAGGTCCAAATTCCAATGTCGCTGGATTTTCAGCATCATGCATGCATGTTTGGGTGCTTGTAACTTTGTGCATGTTCGTCCTATCATGATGATTTATATATGAAAAATGATCTACTCTTCGTGCTCTACATGTTGGTTGTTGTTGCATTCATGTTAGGATTCATCTACATGCGTTAATCTCTGTTCCAAAAGTGCATCATGTCTTCTTATTGTTAGTATTTATTTCGTGCCATGATATGCCATGATGTGACTACCATGAGCTTGTAAACATACCTAGTCAATGTTGCAGTTAAAAACTGTCTGTGATAAAACTTGCCAACTTTGCTTGATGGTTGCCACTAATCTAGAGCTCAAATGCATATGGTTCCTTCATGAGTTTTGGCCTATGTGATGTGTACTTTGATGCCATGCCTTTGGTTCCCATGTAAAGTTCCTGTAGCATGTCTCTTTGTTGCTCTCAAGATGCTATCATGATAAAATTGTCAACCTATTAACAGAATGTTCCATTTTGTAAAAATCATAGCAATGAATCTGTAGCTCTTATGGTTATGCCCATCTTGAATGATTTGAGCTCCATGCTATGTACTACCATGATGTGACATTTGATGCCATGTTCTAGCACTGTAGCATGTTGTTTTGATGCTTGCAAAGGGCTATGTTGCTGTTTTGGGCAGATTGTTATTATAACTTGTGTTGCTTGTAATTGTTGGACCGTTGCTCCATTTTAATCATGTTCTATATGAAACTGGCTTAGAATTGTGTGTAGTTTCATATTTTCATGTTGCATCCTTGATTTGAGTGTTTGTGGTTGATGTTTGCATGCATTTTGCATTATTGCCATGTTAAACTTGTTTAGTTCATATCTTCTAGACCGTAGCTCCGAATGAAATGCTCTACATATGTAACTTGATTAGAAAAACATGTAGATCATCATGGTGCATGTTAACTTGCTGTTTAACCACTCTAACATTGTCTTTAATTCAGATCAGTACCAATTTCGAATTTTTCATATGGTGACCTTCCGGAATTGTTATTTGTGTTTCCGGCCTCATTTAAAATTGCCTAGTTGTATGGATTGCTTATGCTTCATCTCTTGCCATGTTTAACAACATTTAATCTTGTCATGCATCATATTTGATTGTGCATCATGCCATGTTTATGCTTGTGTGTTTACCATGTTGTTTCTTCTTTCCGGTTGTGCTTCGTCTCGATAGTTCCGGTTTCGTTGCGATTGTGAGGATTCGTTTGACTACGTTGGTTCGTCTTCTTCATGGACTCGTTCTTCTTCCGAGCGGGATTTCAGGCAAGATGATCATGACCTTGGATACCTCTACTATCTTTGCTTGCTAGTTGTCTCATTGCTATCGCTATGTCGCGCTTCCTACCACATATATGTTAGCCTCCCATATGCCATGATACAGCCTCTAACCACCCTTACCTAGCAAACCGTTGTTTGGCTATGTTACCGCTTTGCTCAGCCCCTTTCTTATAGTGTTGCTAGTTGCAGGTTGTTCCATGTTTGGGACATGGATATGTAGGGATATCATAATATCTCTTATTTAATTAAAGCATCTATATACTTGGTTGTGGGTGGATGGCTTGGCCTTTTGCCTAGTGTTTTGTTCCACTCATGCCGCCCTAGTTTCCGTAATACCGGTGTTATGTTCCTTGATTAGCGTTCCTAACATGCTCAGGGGTTATGGGACCCTCTTGACAGTTCGCTTTGAATAAACACTTGCAGCAAGGCCCAACTTTGGTTTTAACATTTGCCAACATAATAATACTGAATTAAATAATTAATTTGCATAGGGGTTAGCATCCCCGGGAATTCTTAATTCAACATAATATAGGTGGGCCAGTGCTGATGGCGTTGGTCCAAAACTAGAGCATTGTGCGAGGCCGCCCCTTGGCAACTTGGGGTCATTTGGTACCTGTACGCGTAGCTTATCCGGTCGTGGCCTGAGAACAAGATACGTGCGGCTCCTATCGGGGTGTCGGCATGCCGGGAGGTCTTGCTAGATTTTTTTACCATTGTCGAAATGTCTTGTGCACCTGGATTCCGAGGATACTTCGGGCTGACTCGAGGTTGATCGGGTTTTCTTGAGGTTGAGGTTTTTCCACTGCAGCTTGTGTTGGTTTGTGATGGACCAGGTTGGAACACCCCTGCAGGGTTAAATCTTACGTGAAGCCGTGCCCGCGGTTATGTGGCGACTAGGAAATTTATAACCTCCGGTTGTAGAGAACTTGACACTAATTCTAATTAAAATACACCAACCGCGTGCGTAACCGTGATCGTCTCTTTTCGAGGGAGTTCGGGAAGAGAACACGGTGGGGTTATGTTTGACTCGTAAGTAGGTGTTCAGGATCACTTCTTGATCATTATTAGTTTGCGACCGTTATGCGTAGTTTACTCTTCTTATTCCTGTACTCGTAAGTTAGCCACCATACAATGCTTAGTGCTTGCTGCAACCTCACCACCTTACCCTTCCATACCCATTTAAGCTTGGATAGTCTTGTTACCCATGGTTATGGGATTGCTGAGTCCTCGTGGCTCACAGATTACTACAACAACAGATGCAGGTACAGGTAACGCGATGATTTGACGTGAGAGCGATGCTGGTCTAATTTTGGAGTTCTTCTTCTGCTTCTTCTTCTTCGTCGATCAAGGGATAGGTTCTGGGTCAGCAGCCTGGGCTAGCAGGGTGGATGTTGTTCGTGTTTTTCGTTTGTTTTCATCCGTAGTCGGATTCTGCTCTTCTGTATGGTGTTTGCTATGTATTGATGTATTCATGAGATGATTGTATGTATTTGTCTGTATCCCCATCTTGTATGTACATGGTATGATGTAACGATATCCACCTTGCAAGCGTCTTCAATATGCGCTTCTATCCCTGGTGGGACCTCCGAGTTCCTCGAGGATAGGATCGCATATTGGGCGTGACAGGTAATATGTGGGAGGTGCTAGTAAATAATTATGGTTTAGTAACAATATTGGTGTTAAGGTTTGTGATTCCCGAAGCATGCACGTATGATCTGTCGTTATGCTAAGAAGGTGGAGCATGATTTATTATTGATTGTTTTCCTTTGTGTGGCGATCGGGGGCGCGCGATGGTTAACTCCTACCAACCTCCCCCCTAGGGGCATGCGTAGTAGTACTTTGCTTCAAGGGCTAATAAACTTCGCAATAAATATGTGAGTTCTTTATGACTAATGTGTGTCCATGGATTATACGCACTCTCGCCTTTCCGCAATTTGCTAGCCTCTTCGGTACTGTGCATTGCCCTTTCTCACATCGAGAGTCGGTGCAAACTTCGCCGGTGCATCCAAACCCCGTGATATGATACGCTCTATCACACATAAACCTCCTTATATCTTCCTCAAAACAGCCACCATACCTACCTATCATGGCATTTCCATAGTCATTCTGAGATATATTGCCACGCAACTTCCACCATTCCGTTTCTATGACACACATCATCATTATCATATTGCTTTGCATGATCATATAGCTGACATAGTATTTGTGGCTTAGCCACCGTTCATCATTTTTTATACATGTTACGCTAGTATCATTGCACATCCTGGTACACTGCCAGAGGCATTCATATAGAGTCATATTTGTTCTAGTTTTGAGTTGTAATTTTGAGTTGTAAGTAAATAGAAGTATGATGATCATCATTATTACAGCATTGTCCCAGTGAGGAAATAAATAAATAAAAAAAGAAAAAAAAGAGGCCAAAAAGAGCCCACGAAAAAAATGAGAGAAAAAGAGAGAAGGAGCAGTGTTACTATCTTTTTCCATACTTGTGCTTCAAAGTAGCACCATGTTTTTCATATAGAGAGTCTCCTATTTTGTCACTTTCATATACTAGTGGGAATTTTTCATTATAGAACTTGGCTTGTGTATTCCGATGACGGGCTTCCTCAAATGCCCGAGGTCTTCATGAGCAACCAAGTTGGATGCACACCCACTTAGTTTACATGTTGAGCTTTCATACACTTATAGCACGTAGTGCATCCGTTGCATGGCAATCCCTACTCCTCGCATTGACATCAATTGATGGGCATCTCCATAGCCCGTTGATTAGCTGCGTTGATGTGAGATTATCTTCTTCTTTTTGACTTCCCCTTATTAATCTCTACCACCACATTCTATTCCATCCATAGTGCTATATCCATGGCTTGCGCTCATGTATTGCGTGGGGGTTGAAAAAGCTGAAGCGCGTTAAAAAGTATGAACCAATTGCTTGGCTAAAACCGGGGTTGTGCATGATAAATACTTTGTGTTAAGAAGATGGAGCATGACAGGATTATATGATTTTGTAGGGATAACTTTCTTTTGCATTTTTATTTTGAAAGACATGATTGTTTATTAGTATGCCTGAGTATTGATGTCTTTATATCAAACTATAGACTATTTCTTTGAATCATTTGGATCTTAATATTCATACCGTAAAGAGATTACATGATGAAACATGTTAGGTAGCATTCCACATCAAAAATTCTGTTTTTATCATTTACCTACTCCAGGACAAGCAGGAATTAAGCTTGGGGATGCTTGATACGTCTCCAACGTATCTATAATTTTTTATTGTTCCATGCTATTATAGTATCAATCTTGGATGTTTTATATGCAATTATATATCATTTTTTGGGACTAACCTATTAACCTAGTGCCCAGTGCCAGTTACAGTTATCTGCTTGTTTTTGGTTTTCAGGAAATCAGTACCAAACAAAGTCCAAATGCCACGAAACTTTTTGATGATTTTTTTCTGGACAAAAGAGACCCTGGAAGCATCGGCAGGATGCCAGAAGCCTCACAAGGAGGCCACAAAGCAACAGGGCGTGGCCCTAGGGGTGGACGCGCCCTGATGCCTTGTGGGCCCCTCATGGCTCCTTTTGACCTAATTCCACTTCTATAAATTCTCAAATATTCGGAAACCATTAGAGAGCCAGACGATAAAACCCTACCGCCACCGCAAGCCTCTATTCTTCCGTGATCCCATCTGGAGGCCTTTTCCGGTACTCTGCCGGAGGGGGAATCGATCACGGAGGGCTTCTTCATCAACCGTGCTGCCCTTCCGATGATGTGTGAGTAGTTTACCACAGACCTACGGGTCCATAGCTAGTAACTAAAAGACTTCTTAACTCTCTTTGATCTTCAATACCATGTTCTCTTCGATGTTCTTGGAGTTCTATCCGATGTAATCTTCTTTTGCGGTGTATTTGTTGGGATCCGATGAATTGTGAGTTTATGATCAGATTATTCATGACAAATATTTGAGTCTTCTCTGAACTCTTTTATGCATGATTGTTATAGCTTTGTATTTCTCACCGATCTATCCGTTTGGTTTGGCCAACTAGATTGATTTATCTTGCAGTGGGAGAGGTGCTTTGTGATGGGTTCAATCTTGTGGTGCTCAATCCCAGTGATAGAAAGGGACATGACACGTATTTGTATTATTGCCATTAAGGATAAAAAGATGGGGTTTAATCATATTGCTTGAGTTTACTTTGTCTACATCATGTCATCTTGCTTAAGGCGTTACTCTGTTTTATACTTAATACCCTACATGCATGCTGGATAGCGGTCGATGGGTGGAGTAACAGTAGTAGAGCAGGCAGGAGTCGATCTACTTGTCTCGGATGTGATGCCTATATACATGATCATTGCCATGAATCCATCATAATTATTTGCTTTTCTATCAATTCCCAACAGTAATTTGTTTACCCAGCGTATGCTATGTGTTCGAGAGAGAAGCCTCTAGTGAAAACTATGGCCCCCGGGTCTACTTTTATCATATATTAAAATCCAAAAATACCTTGCTGCAATTTATTTACTTTTATTTTATTTTGCAATTTAATTTTTAACTATCACTATTAGAATTAATCCTTGCAAATAACCGCTAAGGGGATTGACAACCCTCTTATTTGCGTTGGGTGCAAGTTTTTGCTTTTGTGTGTGTAGGTGCTGCTAAAGAGGTTTTGTGTGGTTCTCCTACTGGATTGATAACCTTGGTTCTTAACTGAGGGAAATACTTATCTCTACTATACAGCATCATCCTCTCCTCTTCGGGGAAATACCAACGCGGTCTACAAGTAGCAGACCTCGAGTTCACCGGGGGTCGTGCCAGGTATGATCAGAAGGTTGTTGTCGCCCAGTTGGGCGTGCGCCATCGTGTCCTTGTCTACCACTACTCCCTGGACACAAGGCCTTGCGAGCGTTTCGCCAGGTTTATCAACAGCCCCGACTACAGGTTCGCTACGGTGGACACCTTGAACGATCTAAAGGTGCTCGAGACTACGGGTTTGGCCTGCCAAAAGCTTGTCGACATCCAAGGCCAGTACAGGGTCTGGGACAGAAAGAAGGGGAAGGACACCCTGGTTGACCTCGCCGTGGCCATCATCGACCCCTACTACAGTGACATGAAGGATAAGTGCAACAGGAACAAGGATGCCTGGCACGAGGCCTGGGTGCGGAGACTGGATGAAGAACACGTCAAGTACGCGGCCAAGGACGCGTAGACAAGCTACGAGATGTATAGGCAGATCGTTGACATGAGGAAGTGCCCTCGTCCTACCCCAGGCGAGGGATCAAGCCAGAGAGCAGTGGCGGCAGCGTCACAAGAAGTAGATGATTAGATGATCGTTTCTCCAAGTTTAGAATGCATGTAATTGTTTATTGAGGTGTGTGCGAATGTTTTGTATAGTGACCTATGTAATTGGATGTTTAATTTGGTTATATATGTTGTTCTTCTGTAGACAGAGCAAATTACATCACAGACGGACTAAACTAGGGAACCCATCGGTGATGATTTCATCAATCGCTGACAATTGTATACCAGCAAGCATTTGCCCACAACACACGCGGCTTATTAGCAGGAATCGTCTGTGTTGTTATCGGTCTTCCCACACATTTCTGATTACTGACCTGTTTGCCCACATCACACACATCTTGTTAAGTTGAACCGTTTCTGTTGTTTTGGCTGATCGCAAACAATTCATCCGAGTGAACTGTATGCCGTCTATCGCACACACCTTGATCTGGCTGACCGTTTCTGTTGTGTTGAGTAAACGCAAACAGTTCATCCGAGTGAACTGTATGTCGTATATCTCACACACCTCGATTTGGCTAAACGTTTCTGTTGTTCTAGCTCATCGCAAATAGTTCGTATGGATCAACTGTATGCCACATATCGCACACGTGTCTCTAATCTGAATCGTGCTTGATGTCTCCGCCATCGCACATAGTTCATCTTATTGGTGATGGTTTTATTATGATATCGTTTGCGATTCATGCATCGCACACAGTTTGGTCGGGGGGTCTCTGATTCATGTGTCGTGTTAGCGGTCGCCTGCAGTAGTGGACAAGAGGGCGTGTCTTCTTCCCGTAAACCAGGAGTACATGGACAGCCGCAGCTTCATGATCAAGCGTGCCAGGAAGATCTAGATGTTGTAGTTTGTCTGTTTAAGCACCTTTATCATCTGAGTGTTTCATGCATTAGTGATACGTCTCCAACGTATCTATAATTTATGAAGTATTCATGCCATGTTTAATATAGTTTTGTATGATTTTGGTGCACTTTTATATGGATTTTATATGATTTTTATGGACTAACATATTGACCTAGTGCCCAGTGCCAGTTGCTGTTTTCTGCTTGTTTTTGGTTTTCCAGAAAATCCATATCAAATGAAGTCCAAATGCAGCGAAACTTTTTAATGATTTTTTCTGGAAGCAAACAGACCCAGGAAGCTTCGGGGGAGCAGCAGAAGACCCACAGGGGCCCCACAAGCCACCTGGGCGCGCCACCCCCCCCCCCCCCGGGGCGCGCCCTGGTGCCTCGTGGGGCCCCTGTGGCACATCTTCGCATGATTGCAACGCCAAAAATTCTTATAAATACCAAAACCCCCAGAAATAAACCTAGAACTTCGACTCCGCCGCCGCAAGCCTCTGTACCTTCGAAATACCATCTGGAGCCCTGTTCCGGCACCCTGCCGGAGGGGGAAATCATCACCGGAGGCCATCTTCATCATCCCGGTGGTCTCCATGATGAGGAGGGAGTAGTTCACCCTCGGGGCTGAGGGTATGTACTAGTAGCTATGTGTTTGATCTCTCTCTCTCTCTCGTGTTCTTGATTTGGCACGATCTTGTTGTACCGCGAGCTTTGTTAATATTGTTGGATCATATGGTGTTTCTCCCTCTCTATCTTGTTGTGATGAATTGAGTTTTTACCGTTGAGGTTTCACTATTATCGGATTGAATACTTTTATGGATTTGAGAACACTTGATGTATGTCTTGCATATGAATACCCGTGGTGACAATGGGGTATTATATTGATTCACTTGATGTATGTTTTGGCACTCAACTCGCAAATTCCCGAGGTGACATTGGGGTAATCTATGCATAGGGCTTGATGCACGTTTTCGTCCTACTTTCTCCGTTAGAAATCTTGGGGCACTCTTTGAAGTTCTTTGTGTGGATTGAATATTATGAATCTAGAGTTGTTTGATGCATATCGAATAATCGACTCACGGATACTTGTGGTGACATTGGAGTATCTAGCTGACATTAGAGTTGGTTGATGCGTATCATATGGTGTTATTTTATTACGAACTCTAGGGCTGTTTGTGACACTTATAGGGATGGCTCAATAGATTGATCGGAAAGGATAACTTTGAGGTGGTTTCGTACCCTACAACAATTTCTATCTTAAGTTTTCCGCTAATAGGAACTTTGGAGTGATTCTTTGTCACATGTTGAGGTATTGTTATATGATCCAATTATGTTGGCACTGTTGAGAGATTGCACTAGTGAAAGTATGAACCCTAGGCCTTGTTTTCAAGCATTGCAATACCATTTGTGCTCACTTTTGTTACTTGCTACCTTGCTGTTTTTTATTTTCAGATTATAAAAACCTATATCTACTATCCATACTAGACTTGTATCACCATCTCTTCGCCGAACTAGTGCACCTATACAATTTACCATTGTATTGGGTGTGTTGGGGACACAAGAGATTTCTTGTATTTGATTGCAGGGTTGTTTGAGAGAGACCATCTTCATCCTACGCCTCCCATGGTTTGATAAACCTTAGGTCATCCACTTGAGGGAAATTTGCTACTGTCCTACAAAACTCTGCGCTTGGAGGCCCAACACGAGTCTACAAGAATAAAGTTGTGTAGTAGACATCAATTAGCTTGTGTGTCATAATTATCTGTTTTATCCATAATATTTCGTCTAAGAACCCATGAACCTGTTTGCTTTTTTTCGAGTGGCTATGAATCTGTTTGCTTATGTATGTAATAAGAGTACTAGTTCACTGGGCTGCCGTGTTTCCTTTTTTTTTTGAGGTCGAGTAGGTATGAACTGGGCTGTGGCTGGCCAGCCCAGGTTTCTTTTCTTAGGACATCTGCGGCCCACAACATGCTTATGGGGATCAAGCAGGAGTATCATTTTATTTTGTGCATTTTTTTGAAGTATGAGTGCGGTATTCTGTAGGTTGCACAGTCATTCGTTTTGCCTAGATTATCAGATAACTTCACTCAAGGTGGTCATCTTTGATCATGAACGACGACAACAAGTTAAGTTTGATACCTCTTCCGTCAGTCCTTCTGGCAGCCATTAGATTGAAATCCAACGGCTGGTGTGCTTTGAATCTCCTTCCTCCCAACATATTCCCCTTCTCAGGTGGACCCAGCAGGTCTCGTACACAGACATCTGGGATCAACCACCTATCCATTTGTATTTATTTATTTTGTTCAATATTTCGTCCTCTTCCTACAGCGGCGCTGCCGCGCATGCCTCGAAGACCCATCCTGGCCTATGGCACTAGCAAGGCCATCCCTCTACTCCCCTACATCTCCTTTTATTCTCCGGCGGCGGCAGTCCACTGGCCCACCCTACACCCTAACCAGTAAACCCTCGAGCTCCCCTCCGCCTGCGTCTTCCCCGGCTCTGGTTCATTCTAGTCTGAGGTCAACGTTGTCCTCCGCCTTGGTGCTCTCGCCACGGCGCCACTGTCTGTCATTCTCAACATGTTCAACAAATGAGAGGAACCGGGAGATGACTGTACATGGAGAGGCTGACAGTCCGGGCCCACCAGGTCCATGGCCGTACGCAAGCAAGTGCCTCCTTATATATTGCAAAAAAATGCTTCCTCCTTATGGTATGTTGACGTGTGGGGCCCACGAGATTGTCAACGTAGTCAATAAATGAGAGAAATTTACAAGGAAGACTATCATCGCGGACCATTTTTTTAGGTGGCTGTCATCGGGGACCTAGCAGGTAATCATTTTTTCAGAGGTCGAACAAGTAACAACTGGGTTGTGGCCTGGCCAGCCTAGGTTTTGTAATTTCACATGCGCAGCCCACAACATGTCGACATAGTTGATCCAGCAGGTTTCAACTTTTTTTGAGGCCTAGCATGTATCAATCAGTCTCTGGGCCTCCCAGCCTAGCTTGTTTTATAACATCAGCAGCCCAACTTATGTTTGTTTTATGAAGACAACGCACAGCTCAGTTCTATTTTTCTATAAGAATGCCAAACTCAACTTATGTTTTCCCTTCTATAATAGTTTATATATTTATATTTATATTTTATTTTATTACATATATATTAGAAAGAACATAAGGTTCCCGTTTGACCTGTCCTTCGTCCAACCTTTGTATAGACCTTTCCACTTCCTTTATTTTTGTTTTTTATTAATCCTATCTCTGATTTTTCTCCCACTGGTTTTCCCTAAAACCAACTCAATTGTCCCATGTCTGGGCTAAAAAATAATAATACCCCACGTCTTATTAACTCATCAACATAAAATAATATTTTATTTGGTAAATCGATAAGTTCTTACCAAATAATAATAATTGTTTAACAATAAGTTGTGCAAGTTAATTCCTGGTGATTGCGTACATAAGCTTGCTAAGATTTTACGGACCAATGCAGTAATAGACGTGCAATCACGTGTTTATGCTCCGCAAATTATTTAGTTTTATAATAAAATGCCCAGCACCGGTTTATGTTTTTATAACATTGCTCCGTCCAGCCCAACATGATATTTTCACCCAGCCCAGCAAATCCGTGTATTTCGAAAAAAATTGCAAATGGGTTGTAAATGCTAACAAAATATAAAAATGGGCTGCATAGACGGTACATTATTGTTTCACCCAGCCCACCAAATGGACTGACTGACATGTGGGCCAATAGGTCGGAGCCTACGCAAGGTGTTGTCAACTTAGTTAAAAAATTATTCTGACAGCCTTATCCGTTGTATGTACATCCAACGATCGACATTCTTCGTCAATCTCTCGTCTTCTTCCTCCAGTGCTGGCGGGGCCGCCTGCTCCAGCCTCTGGCGTCCAGCGACGCTGCTTCACGCGCCTCGTTGCGAAACGCTATCCCACCGACGGCCAGGCCGGCGCTCCACTCCTCCGCACCTCCTATTATTCTCTGCCGAGTGTAGCCCCACCCCGCACCCAAACCATTCAAATCTCGCACTCCTCTCTGTCTGTGACTCCACTACCGCATCTTCCCCATCTCTGGGTCGTTCCTGTCTGGGGTAGTGGGGCCTCGCCGTCGTCCACCCCCATGGTGCGCTCGGCACGGCGTGGTTAACGTGGTCAACAAAAGAGAGTCATCGGAAGACGACTGTACGTGGAGAGGCTGACAGTGGGGATGCACCAGGTCCATGGACGCACGCATGCAACTGCCTCCTTATTACGTAGAAAAAAATGTTCCCTTCCCCTGACAGCTGGGACCCACCATCTACATCTTCGCACGCAAGGAAGTGCCTCCTTATTACACGCAAAAAAATGATTCCTCCCCCGACAACTGGGACCCACCAGCTATATCTTCGCACAGAAGGAAGTGCCTCTTTATTAAGCAAAAAAACGATTCCTCTCCATGACAACTGGGACCCACCAGATTTGGAGGCTGACTTGTGAGCCTACTAAGTTGACGCGGATGCAGGGCTTTGTCAACTTGGTCAACAAACGATTCTAGTAGCAGTGACCATTGGATGCTAATCCAACGGCCGTGCCGCTTCTTCAATCTATGATCTTCTTGCTCCAGCTGCCCAAACCAGCACCGGCGGGACCGCCTGCTCCTGCCTCCCGTGGCCGGCTGTGCTGCCGCGCAGGCCTCACCGCCCCACCCTACTCGGCCTTCCCTCTACTCACCCACATCCCTTGTTATTCTCCGGTGACGGCAGCCTCACACCGCAGCCGAACCAATCAACCCTCGTACACACCTCCACATGGGCATCCACTGCCGCCTCTTCCCCGGCTCCGCGTTGTTCCCTTCCTAGGCCTCACCATCGTCCACCGCCTTGGTGCTCTCGGCGCGGCATGGTCAACATGGTCAATGAACGACAGCCATCGAAAGAGGACTCTACGCGATGAGGCTGACAACTGGACCCACTAGCCACATCTTTGCACGCAAGGAAGTGCCTCCTTATTACGCGCAAAAAATGATTCTTCCCGCTGACAGCTGGGACCCACCAGCTATATCTTCGCACGCAAGGAAGTGCCTCCTTATCCTCCCTAACAGCTGGGACCCACCCGGTCGAAGCATACATAGCATTGTCTGTCTGGTCGCGAACGTGTACGTACATACTGGTCGATCAGTCTCTCTGCAAGGATGAACCGTGGCCAAGTAAGTAGCGGCACGTATCATAGTAGAGCCCTCGACGTAGCAATTCAGGCAGTCCCGTCTAAATTGTGTACACGTACGTACAGCCACACGGCAAAAAATACGGCAACATACGTACATACGGGCAGGGTCTCGAACGCGTACTCACGCATACGTACGGTTAGGGCTCGTGTACATGGAGAGGCAACGGACGGCAGCAACGGTGTCGTGTTCATCGGTAGCCAACCGGCTGGGTCGGAACGGAGAAACAACATCGTGTTCATCGGGAGGCAACCAGCATGGACGGAACAGCCAAAACGGGGTCCTGTTCATCGACTTGGGGTCTGGCATACCGCAAAACGGAGGAAACTGAGTTCTCTTCGACTGCCTACAATCAAAACGGGTCCTGTTGATCGGGAGGGGTGTGGCGTACCGCAAAACGGAGGAAACGGACAGCTGTTCAACCGCCTACGGTCGAAACGGGGTCCTGTTGATCGGGAGGGGTGTGGCGTACTGCAAAATGGAGGAAACAGACTTCTCTTTGAGCTCCTACGGTCGAAACGGGGTCCTATTCATTGGGATGGCTGTGGCGTACCGCAAAACGGACGAAACAGACTTCTATCCAACTGCCTACAGTCGAAACGGGGTCCTGTTCATCAGGAGGGGTGTGGCGTACCGCAAAACGGGACTCCACGGGCTACTGTTTATCCAGCGTCGACTTCCTCCAGCCTCCACCGGCTACTGTTCATCCAGCCTCCACGGGGTCCTGTTCATCCACCCCCAATAGGCTGGGGTGTGGCGGCCTCCTCGGGGTCCTGTTCATCCAGCGGCAACCACCTACTACCACGTCGTCCTGTTCATCAAACCCCCACCGGTTGGGGTGGGGCGTACGAGCGGGCGGCAGCAACGGGAACTGTTCATCCATAGCCAACCAACCGGCTAGGTCAACTCACCATGTCTCGCGCAAGGGGTTCGATCGATGCAAGTCTCGACTCGTTCTACGTATCACGCGCGTGGCAGCAACAGGCACTGTTCATCGAGAGGCAACCCAACACCGGCTGGCTATGTCTCGCACGGGGGCTCGATCAGCTTCAGTAAGCTGCAGCGAGAAGGATCGATCGGGTTCAGTTAGCAGGGAAGGAATCGCTTGGGTTCAGTTAGCAACGAAGGGATCAATCGAGTTCAGTACGTAGTGCGAGGGCGAGATCGATCGCTCGGGTTCAGTAAGCGAACGCCTCGCTCGGGTTCAGTTACCGAGCGCCTGACACACACATGCGCGTACGAGAGAAACGCGCAAACCACATTACATCTCTCGGCCCCGACCACCCACCATAACCGGGAACTCCCCGAAAATTTCCTCACCCTCACTTCTACCACGATTTTTTACGTCATGGACGGCCCAAAGAATGTCATGCAGGTGCGTCTCCGGCCCGCCCAGGACGAAAAACCCATTTTCTGTCATAATTTTTTTTCATAGAAGTAGGAGCCCACCACATCTATGATGATACGTGTTTTTGTCACAATTATCGTCATAGAAGTGTCACCACCATGACAGAAAAAGTTTTCATTCAAGCCATAATGTCATGGATGTGTCTTTTTTTTGTAGTGCTTGGCATGGGATTGTTTTTAAATGAAATTATCTTAACTAAGAATAACCATGCACAAGAGAAAGTCTTCAAAGACTTGGGTGTTGAGAAAATTGTAGAGAAGATGATGTTCGAAATGCACATCCCCATATTGTTAATTTTGATAGACTTGATAGCACTTATGGATTAAATTGTCTAGAGGAACTTAGTTGAAGGGTGAATAAGATTATGCCAAAAATTTGTGTTGTATCTTTTACATGGTGTTTCAGCTTCTCGCTAGTGTCATGGCCCTGCTACTATATGCACGTGTACGTGTGTAAATGTAGCTTCATCACCTTTCTTGATGTTATGCTGAGGACTCCGCTAGCCAATGAACAATTCACCAAGAGTGATAGCTCGGATTTCGGCCATGAGTTTGTTACTGTACGTAGTGGCAACACTACAAACGCATATTATTTGGCTTTCTCTTGAATGTGTGTGTATGTGGTAAATAAAGGGGACTGATCAAAAGAGCTCGAAAGAGACACATATTAAACGTCCATTGTTCCCAAACATTAAGCCACAGCGAAACTCTATGCTTGATCACTTATTTGGCATAATCCCTTCATGTGACAACCAAAGTTTCAGCAAACAATGATTGAAATAAAGTGCTGGAGAGCCTTGAGGATGAGATAATTGTGGGCATGTTTATGAGCACTCTAGCATCATGTTTCTCTACATGCCTTTCACTCCCTAACTTATGTTTTTATGGCTCTATCAAAGAAAAACTCTACCATGCATTCCCGGCAAGCAAGTGTTGTCTACAATAAATAGAATAGAGTGTTGCAAACTAGTTTTATCTAGTAGATCAAAAACTTTGTGTTGATTATCTTTGCTTCACTAACACTTGCACAATAACCATGCCACCGCTACAACTATACTAAGTTTTCAGGTCAAGAAGCTATCTAGGCGTACCGATCATAAGTGAACCAAAACCTTCTTGTTATTTTAGTTTAAACAACTGAGTTCCTTATGATTCGGATTTCTCTCTATGTTGCTTGAGGACGATCAAGTTTAAGCTCGGGGGAGTTGATAAGTGATATTTTTACACTCATTCACCCTTAGTTTAAACCGAGATATTTCATTTTAATAGAGATATTCACTCCGATATTGCTACTAATGACTAATGAATGAAAAGGATTCCACAAATCCTCTCTTTGATGTGTTTCCACAAGAAATGGGCTAAAAAGGCAAGAAATCATGTGGGAATGAGGAAAGGAATGGAAATGAAGAAATAAGTAATCACCAGGAGGCATGCCAGGCGAGGCAACACAAAAGACGGCGTTCCATACAGGCGCAAGCACCCGTATGAGCGCCCGTATGGCATGAATTCCGAGGCAGCTCGTCTACCTAAACAACTTTTATAAAGGGGACCCCATCAAAATGTCAACAGAACATCGTCGAGCAAAGCCAGAACAGAACCATCGTCATCCCCCTTCATAAACCCTAGCCACCGCCATTTCCATCTCCATAGCCACCATCACCACCATAGTTCATCTTCCTCTAGTTCATACATGTAATTGTGCATCGCATAAGGCATCCATTATAAGACATATTTGCAATCAATCAATCTTCAAGATGTGTTCTTCAATGATTTCTTCTTGCGATCTGATCTCCATGTGTGAGTAGTTCGGTAAGGTATGGGTTCAGGCATAGGCATTGCAACCCGCTGTATTTGTTGTAGGGATCAATGGAAGTGCTTTGAATTAATGTCCCATATGTGTGAAATAACATTGTTCTATAGATGTCTCTTGTCTTGTCCGCAATCTTTATCCCTGCAGGTACCCAGGATCATAGAGATCGAGCCACGATGAGGCTAAGGGCAGGGAGAACGTGAAGTGTCATACCGAACACCAGTGACAGAAGGGTTTAGTATGGTGGCACGGATCCAATCCTTGGGGATTCATGAGGTGTAGTCACTAAACGCCCAAAGCTCTTGTCTGATTATTTTAATCTTAATTATCGAGGCAACCCCGCGCGACGGATAGGGCCTATGGTAGGACAACTGATTCTTGATGCTAGACTCGTGCTGGTCAAGATGTTATTTGGACACATCCCCCACTTCGGTTCGTAACAAGCACATCTCGATGGGTGACTTCCAGCGCACAAATTAAGATCATATCTGGTCCCAACATGAATACATGGTTGTAAGCATTAAAGACCTCATAAACGTACCTCTTTTTATTATAGTGTTTGAATCACCGTTTGCTTGATTGATCCGGTCAAAAGCTGGAATTGATCCTTTAACAAAAGCTTGCTAGACACCATCACTTCAAGGGAATCTTCCTCTTGTGGGTTCGATAACCCAGGGCCACCTCTGGGGAAATAGGTGTGGGATACTTTTATGTTCCATTACCGGATCACTAAAAGGTGGTATCACCGAGCAGTTGGCATCACGTTTTCATATACTAAGCTAGTAGTTATCTCCTTCCCGTCCGGCCCACAAGGACCAACTTTGGCAAGGTGCTCCGTATCTAGATTAGTATAACGTGTCTTTATCATGGCCCAGGATTCTCGGGCACCTTCTCGATAGGCCGATAACTTCCATGCTTGTAAACGGTGTCGAGCTCCTTTTAGGCGATCGGCAAGCTCGGCCATTCCGTCCAGAATGGTCTCATTTGGCCATAGAGCCTTGAACGCACTCTTCATGGATCTTTGAGATAATTCGTGCAGTTCAGTAAGCACCTCTATAGCATCCTTTGGGAAGAATTCATCGGCGCTTGGCAGTCGACCAGTTAAGGCAGCTGCACAAACTAGTGTGTCAAGACTTAAAGCATGACAGAATGATAAAATTTGCCAACAGTTGAAGTACAGTGTACTAACTGGATATAGATCCGCTTATTTCCTTGTAACGCCCCTCTAACATGGACAATTGAGCTTTTAACCTCTCAATCTGGAGGGCTTGCTGCTCGTTGGTGGCCTTCAGCTTATTATAGTCTTCAATTCTTATAGACAGCATGCTATGGCCAACTTGTTCTTGAGATTCGACATACTGTAGGGCTTCTCGAGCATCCTTCAGGTCCTTCTCAAGTTGGCCAATGGTTTCCGCTGCTATCATCATACACCCTATTAAGGTGTAACTTGTATATTTGGTAATAAAGAGTATTCAAAACTCACCGTGGGCCTCTATTGTAAATTTCTTGATGTTGCCACCTCTGCCTGAGCGGCCTCAAGCCTAGATTTTGTCAGCTTGAGCTCCTCGGATAACTGGCCATTCTCCGTCCGAGCAGTCTCTTTCAATAACAAGCAAGTATTTTGTCATAAACAATACGGGATCCTTAAATCGGCCACTCATGTCCAACTTAAGGCTCGGGGGCTACTGGGCTTCGTGCTTACTTCTAAAAATTATAAAACTTATCGATCGCTCATCGGATGGTGCATCCATCCAGTGTCTCGGGGGCTACTGGGGATCATGATGGTTTTTACACCAATAGGTCCTGGAAGAGATAAAATGTTTACTATAGGAATGAGATCGAATGGCATGCCTCCCTTTGAAGGAACGTGCATTCATCCATCCGAAGGGCTACTAGGCTCATTAAGAGATTTGTTATCAAAATACCTTAACAATGGTTTACCTGTAGACTTGTGGATAGCACGCCCACCGCATCCTCAAAACCCACTCGAGCAGCCACGAGATAGCTGTCACCGCATTAAGGGCATTAAACTCCTGACTGGAAAAGACAGGATGCCTTAAGGATGTTTTCCTCCGCCGATGATGCATCGCACTTTCAACCTCGGAGTTGGTGGCTGAATATGCTCCCGTGGTCTCTGGTTCAGGGTCCTCGGGAGTAACTTCGGGAAAGGACGCCTGAGCAGCATCTGTCCTCGACACGGAGGATTTCCTGTCTTCTACATTAGCTGACGAAGGTGCTCGGACAGACCGCCTGCGTGTCATTAAGTCCGGCTGTTAAAGACACACGGCAATTCTATGAAAAAAGCTGCCGTAGTAGAACCTAACCTATTGGAGGAGGATGCAGCCTGCATCGCTTCTTCGGTGACTTGTTGCTGAGCCCCGCTTTGGGTGCCCCCCACCTGATTTCTTTGAGGGATCGGGCCAGTTTTCCTACGTGTAGAGCGACGACCCTTGGGGAGAGAAGTCAGAGTACACGGCACCATAGGAGCGGCTGATCTTTCTCTCGAGGAAGCTGGAGGGGCGCTTACCATAGAGAATGGCAGAATCCCCGGTAGATCAAGTAAAAGAGCCACTTTGGAGTCGTCAACACTTTTTTATAAAAGATCCCATCTTCAAAGATGAGGGAGAGCTCGGAATCCTCCTGAAAACCAGGGTCGTCGTCGCGAGCGTAGGACTCCGGTTGTGGGGCTGGACAGCTCACCGTTTCAACCCAGCGCTTCCACCCCTGCTCAGATATGTTGAACATCTAGTCAGAAGTATGAATACACTGCTCGGATGGACGAAGTGTTTTAAAAAGAACTCATCGCCTCAATAGGCTGATAGTAAGAGAGGCCATCCAAGAATTTTTGCCGGGCAAAATCCTTCTCCTCTCCCTTATAGATACCTGTTAGCACGGCTGCAACGGCTCCTTGGGCTTTGAACCCTTTCCTCACTGATCGAGTGATGTCATCTCTCCCATTATATCTCCATAAGGGATGGATGCGTTGCCGGAGAGGTTGGACTCCCCGGAGTATGGCAATGGCCATTACGTTGATGATGGTCAAACCATTGCAAGCTAGGCAGGACACTTGAGCGGCAAGGCGAGCCACCTCGGCGTCATCCCTTTGAGATGAACTCCTCGGCCACTAGTTGAAACACTTCTTCGGAGGTGTATGGGAGAAGGCAGGGAGCCCGGGGCGGGCTGGGTCATAAAGCGGAATGTTGGCAATATAGAACCATTCGGTGGCCCACATCTCGACATCCTCCTTAGGGGTGCCTACGAGATAGCCGGCCCCGGCAATTCGGCATACCACGGCCCCTCCGACCTCATGGATTTTCCCATCTCGGGAACAGGGCATTAAGCAAAAATATTTCCTCCATAACCTGAAGTGGGCCTCGCAGCCAAGGTACATCTCACAGAGGGCGACAAATCCCGCGATACGTAAGATGGTGGAGTTGGATCCCATAAAACTCTAGTAGACCCCTAAAGAATGGATGAATAGGGAATCGAAGACCCCGCAGAAGGAAGGGGACGAAAGAAACTTGTTCCCCCCCCCCCCCGTATGGTGTGGGGTGATTATCTGCATGCACCTTGTTGTCTATGGACATCAAGCCAGGGCGAGTGGACGTAAGATCGAGATCGGGCAAGTAGCCCTGAGTGGCAAGCCAATCTAATTGAAGACGGGTGGTGGAGCAACTTCCCCGTTCACCCGGAAGGGGCCCGTGGGGGCGCTTAGACAAACTTGGGGTGCCTGACATTGCGGGAGCTTTTGAGCTTGTTTGAAGAAGGAATTTCATGCTAGGGCGAGATGGGGAAATGCTGGGGTAATACATTCGCTGTGGCCCTAGCTAGCTAAATACCCTGGTAGATCAGGCGATAAGGGACGTTTCGATATCCAGCCATCAATACGTCTGTTCCCCAGACACGCAAGGATCGAGGAAATTTATAAAACAATACTTTGGTGGGTCCCATATACCAATCCCAGTGGTAAGTCTTTGGATTACTTAGGGAGAAATTTTTCTGGTCCAAAGTATATAGATGCACAAACTCTCGAACCAAGGGAGTTGTAAAAGACCTCGGATCCGAACACAAATCTACAAAGGAGGAACTCGCCTGCCAAGCCGAAGACACCAAGACCGAAGAAGCCATTCCAAGGAGGGAGCTGTAGTCTTCGGCTTTGAAGACCAGTTCAGGGGCTATTGACGTTCTCCTGGACTAAGGGGTGTTAACCTGACGGCCCATACGGCCCATAGTCCATGGGCCGGGCTAATGGCCTGCCAATCACTAAAAGGAAGGACTACTGAAGCCACGAACCTCGGCGTGATCAAGATAGAAACCTCCAAAGACTTGGCGTGTACTTCAAGGATTGCTCTGTAACCAGTGTATTAACAACCGACCATGTGTATAACGTAGGGTACCCCCAGTGCATATATAAGCCGAGGGGTTTAGTCTTTAGAGGCATGATTATCAGCCTTATGGTTTAGAACACAATCATATGATCTCAAGGTAGATCATCTTGTACTCTGTACCCCATCACATCAATACAATCAGAGCAGGGCGTAGGGTTTTACCTCTTCGAGAGGGCCTGAACCTGGGTAAACACCGTCTCCCTTCGTCTCTTGTTACCATTGTTCCTAGACCTACAGCTTGGGACCCGCTACCCGAGATCGGCCGGTTTTAGCACCGACACCACCCATTTGTTAGGGGTTGCAAGAAACTCATATATAAAGAACACTAATGTAGGAGTATTGTATTACACCTCACGGTGGCCTGAACCTGGGTAAATTGGCTTGTCGCGTGTGTGGGGTGATTGGAGTGTTTTAATCCATGTCCGAACAATCTAGGAGTTGCATCATAGCTCCGATATTGACGATCACCCATCGACATCTGGCACACCAGGTAGGGGGTTAAGTCTTCAGTCATCCCTAGCAAGCATGACTGCTCGTGAGTCATGTGGGGCAACAGCGGTGGTGCCCATCACAGGCAGGACATGTAAGTCTTCATGAGCCTAGGCGCCATTGTAGCATCCCTGCCAAGCCTTGCGTGGAGAACACCCCCTTTCAAGGTGACCGCGCACATCTAGGAGTGCGCCACCCGTCCTGGTGGAGGCAATCTATCAAAGAGATCGCCCTGGCGGCCCCGCTGTAGACAGTGCGCAACCTCCTCCAAGACCCACCGTCACGGTGGGGTAAGGGTCCCCCATGCACCGGTAGCTCCAAGAATTCATGAGCTGGGTGGATTCGGTCTGTCTCCCCGCGAGGAAGGAGGACAGCCTATCCTCCCTTTGTTGTGTCCCTATGCATCCCGGCACGACGCCGGTCATATCGCCGCCTCGGCCTTCAAGCCCCTTGTGCACGAGGATGGTGGAGCACCATTCTGCATCATGCCTCACCATCACGGTTGCCAAGCAAGGACGCGTTGATGACCTACACGGTGTCCTAGGCCGTGCGGGGGGGAGCCCTCAGGGAAATCCTTAGCAAGTGGTGCCTTATGCACCGTTCGGCTAGGCACGACCTAGCAGAGTGCCATGAGGTTGAGGCACTCATTGATGGCCAACGCCATGCGCAGTAGGAGAACAGGCGAGCCAAGTGTCCCAACCTAAGCAGGGATGGCTCGTGGCATAGCCAAGGTCCTACCTCCGTCCGAGACACAACGCGGTGGCCTGCATTCATGGGGGAGTTTTCACACCCGTCTCTTGGCGCCAACTCAAGGTGTTGTGCGAGAGGTGAATGTGGCGCTCCCCAGTGCGGGGGCGTCGTGGCCACTCAAGTGGTCAGACACCCCGATCACCTTCATCAACAAGGACCATCCCAAGAGCACGACCGGGGCGGGGTGGCTGCCTCTGGTGATCTCCCCCACGATCTGCAACGTCAAGGTCACCAACATGCTGGTGGATGGAGGCGTGGGGTTAAACCTCCTATCCCCAGCTATCTTCAAAAAGATGCAGGTGCCTCCCGGTAGTTTGCGGCCAACCCGCCTGTTTTTTGGTGCCACCCCGGGGGTCACCATGCCGATCATGCAGGCGGTCTTGATGGTCACATTCGGCATGAAGACAACTTCCGAATGGAGAGCGTCATCTTCGATGTGGCTGATTTCGACCTCCCCTACAACGGCTTCTTGGGATGCCCGGCGCTTGCCAAGTTCATGGTGGCCGCACACTACGTGTACGTGATGATGAATATTGCAGGACCAATCGGTCCCATCTCGGCCCCGATGGACGTCGAGAACTCCATGGCATGCGCAGAGAAGTTGTATCGGGTGGCAGTAGTCGTCGAGGACGACAACAAAGATAGGTCGGTGCACAAGCCATCAGCCCCGTGAAGGCCAAACTTTCCATCGATGATGCAATCTGACGGTGTCCCAGCTAAGGCGCCTCGCATGATGATGGTTCCCGGCCCACTGAGGACACCTTAGAAACAACCAAATGAGTAAAACAGATGGCCAAAAACGCAAATGTATGAGAAAGCTTGGATTAGGTGCAGTTTTACTGTCCTAAAAATAATGCACAAGTAGTTTTACCTTTTAGTTTTTAGCATGAAGGGCAAAATCGTCTTTTCACATCCCACTTATAACACAATTAATGGGAAAAATGGACGAAACATCTCCAACGCCAACCCGCAAATTTCCTCCCGCATCCGTTCGCGGACAGGGGGACCAGTTCATGGACACTAATGCCGGAGGCCGCCATCCAATGCTGCCCGCATACATTTCAACAACTTTCTGACCCAACTGGACAAAATTCATGCCAACCGAGTGGAATTTGATATAAAACGGAAGATATTCATGCAAACACGGTGGATTTCATATAAACATGACAAAATTCATAACATTTTAGACATACTTCAACTAAAAGTGGAGCTCGTCCGACTCTGGAGGTATAATTTCGGACATCCTTCTATTCTAAACCTAAACTAAATGATCGGTGGTGTATTTGGGGAGCTGCAAAATTTAAAACCATGGCAAACTACAACTTCTACTTCAGAGATGTAGTTGCTCACGATGCCTTCAAATGGCTGTGGAAATCCAAAAGTTTGCCTAAGATCAAGGTCTTTGGCTGGTTTTTACTGGCTGACCGCCTCAACACCAGAAACATGCTCAAAAGGAGGCACTATAACATTGGAAACAACCTAGACTGCCTACTATGTGGTGGTCACATTGAGGAAATGGTTGAACACTTATTCTTTCATTGCAGATTCAGCCAGGACTGTTGGAGAATCCTCAATATCCAGTGGACCTCTCGTGACCATAGGCTTGAACTCATTAAACAGCAGAAGGTGCTACACCTACGCAAAATGATGATGGATATCTTCCTAGTATCTGCTTGGAGTCTGGAAAGAATGCAACAACAACTACTTCAGAAATGTGGTGCCTACAATATCATCTTGGAAACAAAGATTCAAGACTGATTTTTCCAACTTGAGGCATAGGGTTTCCCCAACAAAGTGCAGTTTATTACTGCCTTTCTAGACACCATTACTTAACTAGGCCTCCTTGTATAGCACATCCCCATTCAATCCCCCTCCCCCCCCCTCCACTGTAAAGATGTAATATGTAACTTATTTACCCTTTTAATATACATGCAGTAGGAGCCTCTCCTACTATTTACACTGTCAAAAAAATGATCGGTGGTGCCCGTTCCCCATGCCCGGCCATGAGCCCTGATAACTGAAGCTTCGCCTTCTCCAGTTCCGCCTAGGCGCTCACCAGCTCCGGCTCCGGAGCCCCCGGAAGTGAAGCTGTCCGCCTCCACGTCGCCGCCAAGCGGCTAATTGGCCAACGATGTTCAGCCCACCAAGCTTGGCTTCAACGGGAGGGGAGGGTGGTGGCCTTCTTGGGACCCGAGCGGTGGCGACTGATACGTCTCCAACGTATCTATAATTTATGAAGTATTCATGCCATGTTTACAATAATTTTATATGGTTTTGGTGCATTTTTATGTTATTTTCATGGACTAACATATTAACCTAGTGCCTAGTGCCAGTTGATGTTTTCTGCATGTTTTTGGTTTTCCAGAAAATAAATACGAAACGAAGTCCAAACGCGACGAAACTTTTTGACGATTTTTTCTGGAAGGAAAGAGACCCACGAAGCTTTGGGAGACTACCAGAAGACTCACATGGGCTCCACAAGGCAGGGGCACGCCTACCACCCTGGGCGTGCCATGCCCCCTTGTGGGCCCCTAGTGGCAGCTCCTGGTGTGAGTCCAACGCTGAAAAATCCTATATATTGGAAAAACCCCGAATGTAAACCTAGATGAGTTTTTCCGCCACCGCAAGCCTCTGTTCCGAAGCGATCTCATCCAGAGCTCCATTCCGGCACCCTTCCGGAGGGGGGAAGCCATCACCGGAGGCCATCTTCATCATCCCCGCTGCTTCCATGATGAAGCGGGAGTAGTTCACCCCCGGGGCTGAGGGTATGTACCAGTAGCTATGTGTTTGATCTCTCTCTCCCTCGTGATCTTGATAGGGCACGATCTTGATGTACCATGAGCTTTGTTAATATAGTTGGATCATATGGTGTTCTTCCCTCTCTATCTTTGTTGTGATGAATTGAGTCTTTCTCTTTGAGGTTTCGTTATGTTTGATTGAATACTTTGGATTTGAGATCACTTGATGTATGTCTTGCATGTGGATACCCATGGTGACAATGGGGTATTCTATTGAGTCACTTGATATATGTTTTGGTAATCAACTTGCGGATTCCCGAGGTGACATTGGGGTAATCTAGGCATAGAGGTTGATACACGTTTTCATCCTACTTTCTCCGATAGGTACTTTGGAGTGATTCTTTGTCGCATGTTGACGGATTGTTATATGATTCAATTATGTTGGCACTGTTGAGAGATTGCACTAGTGAAAGTATGAACCCTAGGCCTTGTTTCTAAGCATTGATATACCATTTTGCTCGCTGTTTGCTACTTGCTACCTTGCTGTTTTTATTTATTCAAATTACATAAACCTATATCTACTATCGATACTACACTTGTATCACCATCTCTTCGCTGAACTAGTTCACCTATACAATTAACCATTGTATTGGGTGTGTTGGGGACAAAAGAGATTTCTTGTATTTGATTGCAGGGTTGTTTGAGAGAGACTATCTTCATCCTACAACTCCCACGGATTGATAAACCTTAGGTCATCCACTTGAGGGAAATTTGTTGTTGTCCTACAAAACTCTGCGCTTGGAGGCCCAACAAAGTCTACAAGAATAAAGTTGTATAGTAGACATTAGCGACCTACTGTGCACTACTCTTCCTCGCTGTCGGCGGCGCCAGTAGACGTGCTGACTTCATGGTCGTGGAGGCGGGGCGCAGCCTTGGCGGAGCCGGCGATGTCCTCCTCGTCGTCGGTCTTGCCCCATACCTCGTTCGCCGCCTCGTCGAACTCCTGGTAGGCAACCTCCAGTTCCGCCTGACGCTGGCGATACCGCCAGTTGGCGAGGCGGATCTCCTTGCCGGTGTTGAGCTGCTCCTCCGCCTGCTAGTGCTCCTGGAGGAGATGGAGGTTGTAGGCGGCATCGGCCTACACCTCCCGGAAGTGTTCCTCCCGCACCATGTCCATGTAATGGGCATGGGCCTTGCCGATGGTCATGGTGCAATGCACCGGCGAGGGTGGCACCGGCGAGGGTGGCACCGGCGAGGAGGGTGGCGTCGGCTCGTCCTCGGCCACGTCCTTGCTACTTGTGATAGACGTTGCGATTTCCCCGAAGAGGAAGGGTGATGTAATATAGTAGCAGATAGTATTCCCCTTAGTTAAGAACCAAGGTTTATCGAACCAATAGGAGATTCACGCAAACGACCTTTAGCACTACCTACACACACAAGAGCAAATACTTGCACCCAACGCGGGCAAGAGGGTTGTCAGTCCCCATGTACTCGTTAATTGCAAGGATTAAATCTGATAGTAGAAGAAATATAAATTGCAAAACTAAATAAAAATAAATAAATTGCCGCAAGGTATTTAGGGTTTTAGTAATATGATTTAGATGGACCCGGGATCCATAGCTTTCACTAGAGGCATCTCTCTTAGGAACATAGCAAATGGTGGGCACACAAATTACTGTTGGGCAATTGATAGAAAAGCGCATAGTTATGATGTTATTCATGGCATGATCAGTACATAGGAATTACGTACGTGACAAGTAGACCGATGTGATGCCCCCGACTTAATCGTGCACTAATCATACACGCAAATGCGCACGATCAAGCCTAGAGACTCACGGGAAGATATCACAACACAACTCTAGACACAAAATAAAATAATACAATCTTTATATTACAAGCCATGGGCCTCGAGGGCTCGAATACATAAGCTCGAATACACAAGAGTCAGCGGAAGCAAAAATATCTAAGTACAAACATAGCTAAACAAGTTTGCATTACGAAGGCTGAGCAAAACAACGACAACTAGATCAAAAAGGCACAGGCCTCCTGCCTGGGAGCCTCCTAACCTACTCCTGGTCGTCGGTCTCCATGTAGTAGTAGGCTCCGTCGGGGTAGTAGAAGTCATCGACGGGATCAGCTGCCTCTTGGGCTCCGTCATCTGATCATAGCAATCGGGTAGGGGGGAAAAGGTAGCAAAGCAACCGTGAGTACTCATCCAAAGTATTCGCAAGACTTACATCAGATCTATACTAAATATGCCTCTGTATCAAAGGGAAGGGGCTGTATCTGTGGACTATACTGCAGAAATGCCAGAATAGAGGGGAAGGCCTAGCCTACCGAAGACTAGCATCTTGCAGCGTCTGGCAGCATTAGAAGAGTGCAGATTAGCATATTATAAAGTAATAAGTAAGTGTAGCAACGCCCAGAGATCCTTCCTCGACTCCCTGCGAGAAAGCGATCCCGGAGCCAACATATTATTAAGCACCACAAGTATCCAGTTCTAGTTGTAGTAGATCGGGATACAACTCCGAGCGTCCTGTTACCGTGGACACGGCTATTCGAATAGATAACTTCCCTTCAGGGGTGCACCAACTTACCCAACATGCTCGATTAACTCTGGCCGGACACACTTTTCTTGGTCATGCCCGGCCTCGGCTGATCGACACGCTGTAGTCCTACCTAGGCTCTACAGAGAGGTCCCCACCGGTCTACATCCTAAGCGCAAAGGGGTCATGGGCCAATCGTCCTAAGCGCTTCAGGTCGTTGCGAGCAGGGCGAGTCCAGGCACCACCTCTGTCATGGATGGCACCGGCCCAGCCGTGCCGCAATGCTGCACTGGACGTCTGACAGAGCTTTTGGAAGAATCGTACGACGCCGAGCGTCCATAACTTAACTCGCGTGGTGGTTAGTGCGGAAAGGCCAAAGGCCTACTCAGATCACATATCCAAACCGATTAGTGAGTTGGGAGCTTGTGGTGACGATCAGTGCTCCTGTCGCCCCATCAAGGTGAACTCGGAGGAATCACCCTCGATGGATTCCTACTCGATGTAACCATCAAGGTGAACTTGGAGGAATCACCCTCGATGGGTTCACACTTGAGGGGCTACACGACAGAGGTATCATCGGAGGTGGTGAAAGAGGAATCACCCTCGGTAACCCACAACCGACTAGCTACGCTACAGAGATATCATCAGGAGTGAGATAGGAGGTATCACCCTCGGCACTCGATAGTAGCTTTGCAGAGTCGTACAATTAAGCGACTGTGTGGTGGTGTGATGGTCTCTGTACATCGATCACATTGATCGAATCTTCCAGCAACAAAGAGAGGCTACACAGACAAGGGTGAGGGGCCACTGATGGATCACTAACCAACCTATACTAAGCATATAGGACAACAGGTAAGGCAACAACAGCAGGTTACAAAATCAGGCTATGCATTAGATCGAATATAGTAGCGAAATCTAATGCAAGGACGAGAGAGAAAGAATGGGCGATATAGGAATGATCAAGGGGATTTTGCTTGCCTGGAAGCTCTGCTAAAAGGGGATGGACGTCAGGAGCGTAGTCGTACTCGGGAGCAGCGTCCGACTCGGAGTCTATCGGAGAGAAGAGGGGGAAGAAACAATAAATATAAATCCAACAAATGCATCACAAGGCATGACATGGCAATAGGCTGTGCTGGTGGTGACCTAATATGATGCTAAGCGTTACAGACGGGGCGGGAAAATATCTGGGAATATTTTCCCGGCTTTAGGCAATTATCGGACAGACGATCCGGAGAGGAAGGTTCCATGTTTGCAGTGTTGGAGGCATGTGACAGGTATGTGGATGGCATATTCGGATTCGTCTTATTTTTCTGATCATTTTTCATATATAAATTATAATAATCCGTGTTACGGATTATTTTATATGATTTTTCAAACTTTAAACAATTTCTGGATTTTCTGGAATTAATCTAAATTCGAAATTAAATGGATAAATGCTAGATACATCCAGAAGTGTACCCCCCATTTGTAACAAGGGTTGATAGTGGGGCCCAGTGCCTAGTCAGCAGCCCAGTCAGCAGTCAACTGAGTTGACTATTGACCTGGTCAAACTGACAGGTGGGGCCCTCCTGTCATACACAGTAGCTAACTAATTCATTTAACTTGGTTAATTAGCTAGGTGGGACCCCACTGTCAGTGACTAACTAATTACTAGATTAACTTAATTAGTCAAAATAGTGATTATGCGAGTGGGGCCTACATGTCAGTGACTGGGGCGGCACAGTCAGCACAGTTGACTTAGTCAATGCGGTCAACGGGGCCCCTGGGACCCACTGGCAGTGACCCAGTGGTGGGCCCTAGGCGGTGCCATGTCAGCGGCGCCGGAGTTTCGCTGCCGGTGACCAAAAACACGGCGGCGGGCTCGGGTCAGCGTCGGAATTCGCCTACAGGCCACCAAAACGGGCGTGGCTGGTCGCGTTCGAACGGGCACTCAACGCCGCGTCGAACGGTGGCGGTGGCATGGCCGGAGGTGGACCGTAGCGACGGCGGCGACCACCGAGGCGGGCGCCGGAGTTCGATCGAGCTCGGGATCGACGATAGGGAGCACGGGGAGGCGCGCGCGTGTGCTACCTGGGCTCCTGGAAGCACCAGGAGCACGTTGCTGGGCCCGGGCGAGGGCTGCGACGGCTGTGGCCGTAGTGGCGAAGCGGGGTAATGGCGGCGAGCTCGGGCTTCTACGGCGAGCGGGCCACGGGCACGGAATCGGGAAGAAAAGAGAGGGGAAAGGAGCAGAGGCTCACCGTGGGGGCACACGGGGGCCCGGCGGTGGCTTAGGAACAGTAGGGCGGCGGAATTCGTCGGGGAAGCGCCGGTGATCATGGACGAAGAAGAGCTCGATCCTGGCGCTGTGGTGGCGCAGAGCTCGAGCTCGGGGTCGGAGAGGAAGTAGCGGTTGGCGGCGCGTCTTCTGGACATGGTGATGAGGCGAGGCGGCGTCGGTGGCTATGCAGGCGAGCTCGCGACGGCGACGGCAGAGGCGGCCATGGCGGGAGAGGAAGCAGCAGTGCGTGGGATGGGGGGGATAAGGATCTGGCCGTGTCCCGAGGCACGGCGCTGGCGTTCTTATCCCCTCCATGGCGCTGTAGTGGCGCGAGGAGGCGAGGTGGTTCGGCGGCGCCGGCGCTCGGCGTCGGCCGTGCGCGTGCAGTGCCGACACGGGGAGGAGAGAGAGGAGGGAGACGACGGGAGTGGGCTGGGCCGGCTGGCGAGGCACTGTGCACTAAGGCCCAGTGCACAGTCGCCTTTCTCCTTTTTCTTTTTCCTTTTTCTGTTTTTCCCCTTTTGTTGTTGTTTTGCATTTTCTTTTCACATTAAGTGACTTTTGCAAAATGTGCAACTGGTCAAAACAAATACTAGGAAATATAGAGCACTGCCACAAAAAGTTTGAGAGCTTTATAATTTCATTTGAATTTTGTATTAAAGAGAAAGGGATTAAATGAGTTGTTTTGGGTACTGTTTTAGCTTCTAGATTCCAAATGAGCAAACAAGTTGTGTGATTTTCTTCCACATTAATTACATATGGAAAATTTGCTAAAACATGAACTATTTTTCATACATGTTTGTGAAACTTTAAATTTCACTTGCAATTTGAATTTGATTCCTGAGATGAAATTTGAAATGAGATATGATCCAAAGGTGATCAAGCATTGCAAACCAAAGTGATTAAGCATAATGATGAGGATCACTCTAGTTCATTACACAAGGGTGTTACAATTCTCCTCCTCTAAAAGAAATTCTCGTCCCGAGAATTCAGGAGGTAGAAGGAAAAAGGTCGGGGTATTCTTCGCGAAGACGATCCTCATGTTCCCAAGTGGCTTAATCTTCAGTATGATTCGACCACTGCACTTTAAGGAACTTGGTTGTCTTCTGACGGGTCCGACGTTTAGCTTGATCCAGAATATGGATCGGATGCTCTTTATAAGATAGATCATCTTGCAATTCGAGCATCTCATGATCCACTGCACGGTGCGGATCCTTGAAGCATTGACGAAGTTGCGACACATGGAAGACATCGTGGATGTGAGAGAACTGCGGTGGCAACTCCAATTTATAAGCCACATTTCCACGTCTGGGGAGAATGCGGAAGGGACCAATGTAGCGAGGAGCTAACTTGCCCTTGATTCCAAAACGATGAGTGCCCTTCATTGGAGTGACACGAAGGTATGCTTGTTCGCCAGGTTGATAGATCGATCCCCAATGTTTACGATCATAGTTGCTCTTCTGGCGGGACTGGGCTGCCTTGAGATTTTCCCGGACAATACGGACTTGCTATTCAGCTTGTTGGATAATATCCGGACCAATGAGCAGCCGTTCCCCAGTTTCTGACCAATTCAGAGGGGTTCGGCACTTACGGCCATATAATACCTCGAAGGGTGCCATCTTCAAGCTAGCTTGATAGCTGTTGTTGTATGAGAATTCAGCATACGGGAGGGATTCTTCCCACTTCTTGCCAAATGAGATGACACAAGCATGTAGCATATCTTCAAGCACTTGGTTAACTCGTTCAACTTGACCTTGGGACTGAGGGTGATAAGCTGTGCTCCAGGTTATACGAGTTCCCATAGCTTCTAGGAAACTTTCCTAGAACTTTGAGGTGAAGAGGCTACCACGGTCTGAACTGATCTCCTTCGGAATACCGTGGAGTGATACAATTATGGATATATACAAATCTGCTAACTGACTAGCAGTGATCGTCTCCTTGACTGGTAGAAAATGTGCAACTTTGGAGAATTGGTCGACAACAACTAGAATAGCATCGTGACCCTTTTGTGATTTAGGAAGGCTAGTGATGAGATCCATTTGAACCTTGTCCCATTTCCATTCAGGGATAGGAAGCGGTTGCAGAAGTCTAGCGGGTTTTTGATGTTCTGCTTTGACGCGACGGCAAACGTCACACTCAGCAACATATCTAGCAATGTCTTGCTTCATTTTACCAGTACCTTTGACGAATGTCTTGGTACATCTTGGTACTACTCGGATGAATAGACAGTGGTGTATCATGTGCCTCCTTCATAACCTTGTTTGTCATAAGTTCAAATCGGGGTACCACAAGGCGATCTCTGAAGTACAATGTTCCATCTTCGGCAATCGAGAAATCTCTGGCTTTCTCAAAAGAAAGTTCCCTTTTCATCTGATCAACTTCAGCGTCGTTTGCTTGCGCGGACTTAATAGCTCTCTTGAGAGTTGGTTCCAAGACAAGGGTGTTAAGAGAACCCTGTGGAACCATATGGAGGTTCAACTTGCGAAGTTCCTCATAAAGGAGGGGTTGAGCTTGCTGAACCATGAGGTTGTTGCAATAAGACTTGCGGCTCAAAGCATCGGCCATAACATTAGCCTTACCAGGGGTATATGAAATACCGCAGTCATAGTCTATAATTGCCTCCATCCATCTTTGCTGAAGAAGATTCAGATCCGGCTGAGTAAACAGATACTTCAGACTTTGGTGATCCGTGTAGATCTCACATCGATTACCGAGAAGGTAATGTCGCCATAACTTCAGTGCATAAATAACTGCAGCAAGTTCAAGATCATGAACTGGGTAGTTCTCTTCATGAGGACGCAACTGTCGTGAGGCATAAGCAATCACTTTGCGCTCTTGCATTAGGACACAGCCTAATCCTTGACGAGAGGCGTCGCAATAAATGACGAATTCCTTGCGAGAATCCGGAGGAGCAAGCACTGGGGCAGTTGTCAGCTTGTCCTTGTGTGTTTGAAAACTTTCCTGACATTTTTCTGTCCACTCAAACTTAACGCCTTTGTGAAGCAGATTAGTCAAGGGCTTGGCGATCTTGGAAAAGTTCTCGACAAAACGGCGGCAATAGCTGGCGAGTCTGACAAAACTTCTGGCTTGCTTGACATTCTTCGGGGGAGTCCAGTCAAGAATAGCCTGAACTCGCTCTGGGTTGACAGCAATACCATCCTTGGAAATCACACGACCAAGATAGGTCACTTCGGATAACCAGAATTCACACTTGGAATATTTGGCATATAGCTGATGCTCTCGAAGCTTTTCCAGTACAAGACGAAGATGTTCAGCATGTTCTTCTTTATTCTTGGAATACACAAGGATATCATCCAGATAAACCACGACGAACTTGTCGAGGTAATTCATGAAGATATAATTCATCAAGCGGGAGAACGTTGCTGGAGCATTGGTTAAACCAAAGGAAATGACGGTGTACTCGTATGAACCATAGCGAGTAACAAAAGTTGTCTTTGGAATATCCTCTTCACGAACTCGGATCTGGTGGTAACCCAACCTTAGATCGAGTTTAGAGAATACAGAGGAACCAGCAAGTTGATCATACAGATCATTGATCCGAGGAAACGGATACTTGTTCTGAATTGTTGCCTGGTTGATAGGTCGATAATCATGGACCAACCGATTCGTACCATCTTTCTTCTTGACAAAGAGAGAAGGGGCTCCCCAAGCAGAAGAACTGGGGCGAATGAAACTGTCAGAGTCTAGGATCTGTATCCAAGAAACTTCTCCAAGAACTTAGGATTCGAACTCTAGGGGACTTTGCTTGGCAACCTACGACACGACGGCAACTACGACGGGATCACGATGGGCTCACTGGCTCTCACTGGACACGAAGGGGACGCGTGAGCTACCCAGGTTCGGGCCACCATGCGGTGTAATACCCTACTCCTGCCTATGTTGGATTGCTCTGTAATGGAGAGCTTGTGGCTCGAGGTACACGAGGTGAGGGGGAGAATGGGTCGATCCCCTTACATGGAGGCGGCCTGTCCCTTTTGTAGTGCCTTGGTCCACTTCCCCGAAAATATGAGCGGGAAAGGGTAGCCACAGGGCGGTAATTCAAAGGGGGACAGGAGCACAGGCTTATCCTGACGAAAGGCGGTCTCCACCTGATAAAGTAGCTCCTCGTGACGTCTCGGTGGGCTTAGCGATGACCTCCGTCCTGGCGCGCCGATCCGTCCTGATCTTCTATCACCAAAGAGGAAAACCTTTGGGACTTGCTTTGGGGGAGGTAGATGCCACTACTCCCTTATCACCAGAATGGAAGCTGGGCTCGGCCAGGCCCCGCTGTCCTTATCATGACAGCGGGACATCACCCATGTGCTGGGCGCGGAGCCCTGCGGCTCGCGCCATACGATCTGCTTCATGAGGAGGCCTCGC
The DNA here is from genome assembly GCA_039707655.1 of Elymus sibiricus. Classification (NCBI taxonomy): domain Eukaryota; kingdom Viridiplantae; phylum Streptophyta; class Magnoliopsida; order Poales; family Poaceae; genus Elymus; species Elymus sibiricus. The sequence continues at coordinate 223,410,556 of CM077670.1, read as the reverse complement.
GAGGCAACCTGGTGCTTGGCGGCCTCGGCAGGGCCTGCCTGGCGGCGAGGGGCCCCGCGAGGCTCGCCCCTCATGAGGCGGCTCCCTCCTGGGCAACGACGCCAGGGCCACCTTGCCAGGCCCAGCCCACGCGTCGTCTCCTAGGCCAGAAGCAGACAGGCCGTGGTACCCTGGTTCCCACTGGGCCGACAGTAGCCCCCGGGCCCGCGGCGCGCACGTTCCGCACATTAGGGACGAAACGCCATGGGGCCCACTGAGCTGCTGGGCCCAGAGGTGACGCGTGGCGGCTTGTGCGGGGATGAGACGCCCCCACTTCCCACGACGCCCTTGGTAACCGCCGTCTTGGCGATAAAGCCTGCCCACGCAGGGCGCAGGCACGTCATTGCTCTTCGTCCCCATCTCGCCCTTCGTCTCGCGTGAGCAGCTCCTCTGTTACTCCTCCCCCAACCTCCAATCTCTCCGCCGCCATGGCCCCTGGCAGGAAAGAGAAGAAGAAAACCGCCGAGCCGGGGTCGTCGGCCCCGCCGAGGCCGGGGCCCGCGCTACTGAAATCCGTGATTCTCAACGAGGACGGCCTGGACAAGGTGCGGCCGATGACGGCCAGCGCCCACAACGGGAACGGGGCAACGAAGATCTGGCCGGCATCGCGCCCTGCGGCTCAGCGAGGAGGTACTACCTTCCCGTTCTTCCTCCACTCTGTCTTCGCCGGGCTGGTGCCCCCCTTCTCCGACTTCTTCGACGCCGTGCTCAGCCACTACCAGGTCCATGCGCTGCACCTGCACCCGAGCTCGGTCCTCCTTCTCCCCGTCTTCGCCTACCTCTGCAAGGCCTTTCTGGGGGTGATGCCATCCGTGGCCTTCCTCCGGAAATTCTTCCGCCTCCGACTGACTGAGGCGGACCAGTGCTCGGGCTGCATGTCATTCCAGATGGTCGCGGGCATGCGCGCACACATCATCGACATGCAGATCCCCGAGGAGGTGGAAGGCTTCAGGGAGCACTGGGTCTACATGGACACGCGCCAGTACAGCCCCTTACTCGAAATCCCGGAGGCGCCAGTGGTGCCGAGCTCTGGGTGGGGGCCCGCCGAGCTGACCAATGTTGCGCTGGGGCCAGTCATGGCGAGGATGCGAGTGCTCCGATCTGGCGGGCTAACCACGAGCATGGTCATCAAAGAGTTCGTGCGCAAGCGCATTGCTCCCCTCCAGAGGCGCCCTCGCCCAGTGTGGACCCACTCAGGCCTGGGGGACCCCATGAGGCTGAGCTCCGATCACCTTGCCCCGGAGGTGGTGGAGGGTCTGGTGAGCGTTCTCCTTGCCGCGGGGACACCGTTCCCGCCGCCAAGCCTGGCTCCAATTTACTGCTTCGGAAACCGGGAGGACGTGCGGGCCGGCATGCCACAGTTTGATCAGTGGGGGCTGGTGCCCTCGGGTCATGTGGGACCCCGCAACAATCCGATCCTGGTGCTGCCGCTTCCCGGAGGCGAAGACGACACCAGGGTGGTGGCCACAGCCGACGCCTGGAGCGAGGTGGCAGCCTCCGCACTGACTCGCCGCCCATCGATGGCAGGAGCCTGCAGCGGCGGCGGCGGCAACGCTGGGGGGTCCCGAGGCGAGCCCATGCGGTCTGCGCCCCCGATGGAGGAAACCCTTGGCACGGAAAGCCCTTCGCCTAGCGGGGCGATACCACCCGCCAAAGCCTCAGGAGGGGGCCTAGGCGGGCCTCGTGGCGGGGCCTCGGGAGGGGGCCCCAGCGAGTCTCGAGGGGGCGGAAGCGGCAGCCGCCCGGGAGGGAAGCTAAGGAAGCGGTGATGGGTCCCTATAGACGAGTAAGTCCCCTTGCCCCGCGCATTCCTTGCCCCCACCGCCTCATCTTGCATGGCTCGGCCTGATAACTACTTATGCAGGAGGGGCTCCCCGCCGAAAAAGAAGAAGGAGGGTACCCGGGACGAGGATGCCGGCGAGCCGGCCGGGGCTCAACGGGAGTTGGGGGCGGTTGGCGCACCGGTGCCCCCAACGAGCCCCGCGAAGCGTGTCGGCGTCATGGAGGAGGGGTCTGCGGAATCTGCCCAGCCTCCTGAGGAGGCCTTCCCCCCTGCCAGAGAAAGGGTGCCTCCGGAAGAGGCCTGCCCCGAGGGGGACGTAGGTGTCGACGCGGCGGCCACCGCAAGCCTCGAGCGATCACCAGGGCGCCACGAGCCGGAGGCGGCCGCGCCCAGCCCTCCCCGTGCGGCCGACAGCCGGCATGGGCGGAAGCCGAGGCGGGGGTCGAGGAGGATCCTGGCCACCTGGAGGAGAATGAGGCCCCCGCGGATCCGATGACGCAGCAGCCCCCAAGCAACCAGAGCCACGGGGGGCGGAGATGGAAGGCCCGGGCGCGCCCGGGACCTTGGCCCTGGTGAGCCACAGCATCCTATCGCGGGTCGGGACTCTTCGCCACGCCCGGTCGGCCCTCAGCTCCCTAGAGGCCGAGCTCGTGGCCGAGGAGGAGAACCTCCGCCTGGAGCGGGGGCGCGTCGCGGCCCGTGAGGCCCGGCTTGCCTCCCGCGAGGAGGCGATCACCCAGCGCGAGAGCATGGCGGCGGCCTAGGAGATGGACATGGAGATCCGGGAGCGCGAACTCCTGTGGACCACCATCGAGCAAGAGAAGGAGCGAGAGCGCTTGGAGAATCTGGACCGTATCATGGCGGCCGGTGAGGCCACCTACCAGGAACGCCTCGCGAAAGCCAACACCACGTTTGAAGAAAAAGCTGCGAGGTACAGCGCCGAGATCGATAAGCGGGGCCAGGAAGAGGTCGCGTGGAAGACCAAGGCCCTAGCCGAATCCTACTCCAACAACTTGAAGAAGCAGGAGGACCGCTTCACGAAGAGGCGCGGCGAGCTCGACGCCGAAATCGCCAAGCTCAAGCGGCAGCTCGCGGCGTCGGAGGCCGAGAGGCGGAGCGCGGCGGAGCTCCATGCCATGACCCGCCATGAGCTGGAAGACCTCCAGGCTCAGGTGAGTGAGGTTAGTGATGAGGCGCAGCGGGCACGCGACGAGGCAGCCCGGGGGCGCGGGGAGCAACTTCAACGCTCCAAAATTTTCCGCGAGCTCATGGGGCGCGCTCACAGCGTCGTGGCCGCTTTCTCAGTCGAGGGGGTGGAGGATCCCCTGGAGACCGACGACGCCAGCTACCTGGCCTTCTTCACAAAGCTCGTGGAGCGGCTGGAGGCGAGCTCCGCCCGATGGGACGAGATCCACGACGCTGAGTGTCGCGACCTTCTGCGCCAGGCGTCGGCCTGCGTCTTCAGCAACCTGCTGTGCGTCGATGGCAGTTTCAACTTTGACCAGGTGCTGTCTCCAGTCCCCGAGGAGCTCCAAGGCAAGCTTGCGAGGGTGGTGGAGGACCATGTGGCGAGCCTGCTGGAGCGGTTCGCGCCTGTCGGGGAAGGGTCCGGCGACGACGGCAATCCAGTAGTTGACGACGCCGACGGTGGCTCTGCTGCCTGAGGCCGTGCGCTCACCTTCCTATAACAGGGTAGATGCAGCCCCGAGGGGGCGTGAAGACATTTGTATGGCACTTTTGATGTCAAGTACTTAATGATTCGTGTGTTTTCGTTTTCCTCCCGAGGCCCTTATTTCCCTTTTACATTGCCTTCATGCCCTGTGTCGCTGGGACCCAGCCCCCGAGGCAAGCTACAACCATCGCTGGTATGCCCAGAGCGTGCGCTCGACAAGGCCAGAGGGTGTAGGGCTCTTAGGGCTGGTAGGAGTCCCTGAGGCGCGATGCTCAGGGTCCCCCCTTGACGCGCAGGCGGCTCGTGCCAAGGAAATCAGGATGCCACGAGAGAGAAACGAGAGGTAAAAAGACCCAAGGGGTGCTTTAGACTTAGCTCCTTCGAGGCGTGCGGCTTGGGGCGAGTCCTTTGCAGGGCGCGGCTCGTGAGGCGCAGTCCCTCATGAGGCCTTCTGCCCGCAGTACGCCGCTCGCGGCTCCTCCCGAGGGGGGCTCCTGAGGCTTTCGTACCCTGCACCAGGGAAACTGCCAAGTTTTTGCAAATAGTGCAGCAGGGCGCGCTCGCGAGGTCGCCTGTGGGTGTTACGCGAGGAGACAAGAGCACCAAGGACCTGGTGAGGTGACGTGCACGGGAGCAGGCCCACGAGCCAGAGCTCAGTCGCTTGGGTTTTTCAGTGCTGCTGGGACTGACCCGAGCACAGACATCGTGCCCAGCCCCCGCTCGTGCGACATGCACGGGTGAGATCATGAGCACGCGCCCCGCGGCTGCGAGCACACAGGGTTATGGAGGAAATAAGCTTTACTGATGCATGAAGTAGGTTCATTACATAACAGAAAGATACATGTTGCCGTGTTCGACACGGGTCAGCTTGAGGATGTGACGGCCCAGGGCCCCTCAAGTAGGCCGCCAGCGCGGAGCATGGGGCATCCGCCAGCGTTGAGCATGGGGCTTCCATGAGAGTGGGAAGGAGCTCTCACGTGCTGAAGGCAGCGTGGGTAGAGAGAGCCTCGGAATGAGTACAGCTCCATGTCGCTCGTATCCGTGGGGCACGAATAGAACTTACAGTGATGGCGAGCGTTCCATATGTTTGGTGCTGGAACACCCGCCTCCGTCATGAGTGGGGCTGCGGTGGGCTGGTGGGCGAGTGTTAACCACCTCCATATTCCTTGCGATGTGGGACTCCAGGCTCATGCGCATCAGCCTCGCGAAGGTGGCTGTGGCACCCTCCAGGCCGAATGGCATACGCATGAGCCAGGGCGAGCCTGCGGCGATGCGCGGAGGAGGGGAGGGGCCTCCGGGCCTGGTTGAGGGCGATGAAGTCGACGCACATGCGCACGCCATCGCGCGGCCTGGCGACGGGGGTGAGGCTGGCGATCCACTTGGGGTGGGGGGCTTCACGGGTGATTCTAGCATCCTGGGCCTTGTTGACTTCCTGGGTGGTGACTTCCTGCTTCTCGGGCACCTGACGACGTTCCTTCTACTTGACAGGCCGCGCGCTCCGGCACGCGGCTGAGTGGTGCTCGATCACCTCCCTCAGTAGGCCAGGCGCGCCTGATGCTGTCCAAGCCAACGCATCAGGGCATGCCCGGAGGAAGGTGACAAGCGCGCCTTCCTATTTGGGGGAGGGCCCGCCACTGCCGGCGAGGAAGGGGCCTACTTCGCCCCCATCCAGCGACGCCTTCTTGGACTCGACCCGCTCCTGAGAGAGCAGGGGCTTCTTCTTCACTGGTGTCTCCTCAGCCGTCCCAGGCACGTCCTCATCGTCCGGATACGCGACGGAGGCAGTCTTGTAGGCGTGCTCGAGGGTTTGTAGCGCATCCTTCTCGTCGTAGCAAACGGTGAGGGTACCACTGCAGCCGGGCATTTTGACGAGGCCGAAGGCATGGTGGGTCGCGGCCATGAACTTGGTGAGCGTCGGGTAGCCCAAGATGGTGTTGTAAGGCAGGCCGATGTGAGCCACATCGAAGATGATGAACTCCGTGGGGTTAGCGGTGCCGTTGTAGCACTGAGGGAGCTCTGGCTTGAACTTGTCAGGCCGCACCACACGACGTAGGTCGGGGGCGAGGGCCAGGTAGCCCCCGTTGGTGACGGCTCCACCGTCGAGGGCTGCGCGGTTCTGGCGCCCTGCCATGGCGACATCATGGAGGACGTGGTCCTGGCGGTTGCGCACCTTCTCGAGGGCCACACGCGCGTCCGGGGGCGCACGGTGGATGATCTGGCAGCTGTCGCCGTCACCTTCTGGCGCGAGCGAGCCACGGGACGGCTCCGGGGCGCGCGCGGCGGGGCGGCGCTCGGCCACGTCGCGGTCCAGAGGAGGAGGAGGAGGCACGTCGCGCCCGGCCTGGTCGGCGCGGGACGGTGGAGCAGGCAGGGAGCGGGAGGGCGCCCGGCCATCACGCGCGGCATCGACGAGCTCGGTGATGCGCCCAAGCCAGGCATCATAGCCGTCCACGGTGGGACGGTAGCGGAGCAGCTCCTGCGCCATGAGCAGCGTGGCGTGCGGAGCGGGAGGATCGCGATGCGCGAGCGAGGAGGTGGCGGCGGGGCGGCCGTGCGCCTGCTCGTTCACCGACGGGTGCACGCAGGAGGCCACGCGCTCCCCAACAGGCTCCGTGCCAGCGTGAGGGCGCCTCCCAGGGGCACCGCAGGCGGCGGGTGCCGCGCGGACCCTGGCGGCGGCTCGGCGCGTGGCGCATTCCTGGCGAGCGGAGGCGTCATCCATGTCGATGCTGGCGTCGAGGTCGAAGGCGCGAAGAGGGCAAGTCCCCCTACCTGGCGCACCAAATGTCGGAGTCTAGGATCTGCGTCCAAGAAACTTCTCCAAGAACTTAGGATTCGAACTCTGGGGGACTTTGCTTGGCAACCTACGACACGACGGCAACTACGGCGGGATCACGACGGGCTCACTGGCTCTCACCGAACACAAAGGGGACGCGCGAGCTACCCAGGTTCGGGCCACCGTGCGGTGTAATACCCTACTCCTGCCTGTGTTGGATTGCTCTGTAATGGAGAGCTTGTGGCTCGAGGTACACGAGGTGAGGGGGAGAATGGGTCGATCCCCTTACATGGAGGCGGCCCTGTCCCTTTTGTAGTGCCTTGGTCCTCTTCCCCGAAAATATGAGCGGGAAAGGGTAGCCACCAGGCGGCAATTCAAAGGGGGACAGGAGCATAGGCTTATCCTGACTAAAGGCAATTTCTGCCTGATAAAGTAGCTCCTCGTGACGTCTCGGTGGGCTTGGCGATGACCTCCGTCCTGGTGCGCCGATCCATCCTAATCTTCTATCACCAAAGAGGAAAACCTTTGGGACTTGCTTTGGGGGAGGCAGATGCCACTGGTCCCTTATCACCAGAATGGAAGCTGGGCTCGGACACGCCCCGCTGTCCTTATCCAGACAGCGGGACGTCACCCATGTGCTGGGCGCGGAGCCCTGCGGCTGGCGCCGTATGATCTGCTTCATGAGGAGGCCTTGCGAGGAGAGCCTCGCGAGGCAACCTGGTGCTTGGCAGCCTCGGCAGGGCCTGGCCTGGCGGCGAGGGACCCCGTGAGGCTCGCCCCTCGCGAGGCGGCTCCCTCCTGGGCAACGATGCCAGGGCCACCTTGTCGGGCCCAGTCCACGCGTCGTCTCTTGGGCCAGAAGCAGACAGGCCGTGGTACCCTGTTTCCCACTGGGCCGACAGAAACCCTTACGAAGTGACTTGTCAATTTCCTCCTTAAGTTCAAGGAGTTCATGTGGCGGCATCTTGTATGGGCGCTTGGCAATAGGAGTAGTGCCCGGTTTCAAGTCTATGACGAATTCAATAGCTCTAGCAGGGGGTATTCCTGGCAGTTCTTCTGGAAAGACATCTTGGAATTCACGAACGACTGGAATGTTCTTTATTCCTTGAACAGGTGAAGCATTCAATGCATTCAGCACATATATCTGGCTCTCGGCATTCTGGATTATCTGGGCTGAGTAGTTGATCACCTGGCCAGAAGGGTGTGTGAGCTGGACGGTCTTGGCGGCACAGTCAATCAAAGCATTATAGGCTGTCAACCATTCCATACCAAGAATAATGTCTATGTTGGAAGGTCCGAGCACAATGAGAGGAGCCGAAAAAAGTAGACCTCCAATTTCTATTTGGTTGTGAGGGCTTACCATTGTGGTCTGCCACTTGGATCCCGGAGATTGAACCGCTAAAGGAGTGGGCAATCTTTCCATATCTAACCCCTGCAACTGAGCAAATTGTTGGGACACAAAGGCATGCGATGCTCCTGAATCAAAGAGAACAGATGCTGGCAATGAATTAACGAGAAGGGTACCCATCACGATTTTTGGGGCCTCACGAGCTTCTTCAATCTTGACATGGGTGACTTGACCACAACTCATAGCAGGCGGCCTGTCACTACAACTGGTGCTATGATGGTTTCGACGGCCCTTCTTACGGCCAACAGGAGGACGTGATGCATTCTGCGGCTGACCCTGGCGACAGTTGAGAGCAAGGTGCCCTGGCTGTCCACACTTGCGGCATAAACCATCATTATGGGGAGGAGCCATAGCATTGGGCTGTCCACCCTGAATCGTTAGTTGTCTCGGCGGCGGAGGCAGACGAGGTGCAACATAAGACGGCCTTGGTGTTGTAGCAGGTCGGTGATAAACATTGTGCGGGATCCAGACTTGACGTTTCTGAGCAGGCTGACCCGAGGATGGGCCAACATCTCGAGTATGCTTGAGCGACTCCTGGTACTCAGTCAGACCAGTTTCAGCTCGGAAAGCTTGGCTGACAAGCGTCGCAAAGTCTGCACAACCATGGACAACAAGTGCGAGCTTTATATCAAGACGCAGTCCTTCACGAAATTTCTCCTGCTTGCGAGCGTCAGTACAGACATCATCCTCAGCATAGCGGGATAAATCAAGGAATTTCCTCTGATATTCATCCAGAGTCATTTTGCCCTGTGTGAGTTTGCGGAACTCATTCTTCTTCTGGTCCATCAGACCTTGAGGAATGTGCCATGCACGGAAGGCTAACTAAAATTCCTGCAAAGTGGTTATAGTTCCAGCAGGCAGCATACCCCTGTGGCTTTCCCACCATTGAGCAGCTGGACCCTTCAAGTGAAATGCCGCAAAGGTGACGTAACTGGCAGGGGCAACATTAGCTGACTCCATCTCAAACAGGATGTCACGAAGCCAATCATCAGCATCCATAGGATTGGTGGAGTTGCGGAAAATGGACGGGTTGAGGCGCACGAATTCTTGCAGTGTTATTGGGGCAGGCTGTTGATGAGCATTCTGGTTTGGAAGCTGGGCCATTATCCCGGTCATAAACTGACGGTTCAGCTCAAACTGCTGCATCACAGCGGCAATGTAATCTGGCGGTGGTGGAGCACTGGCACCACGGCCACGACCACGGGCATTGGCCCTAACCAGCCTGCTTAAAATAATAGGGGTTACTTTAGTAAGAGCAATTGCAAGTGTAAGGAGTCATCCACGATGCAACACGAACGATGACAGAAGGTGCATTAGGTAAAGTACAGTAGTCATTTCTGACATATAGATCCATACATGGGGTCTAGCACAAGCTGAAAGTAGGAGTTCGGAATAATCACAGCTAGACATACTAGGCGGCACGCTGGCACGGGATAGAGGGATACAACAATGGGACATAGCAAAGGCTACATCACGTCGGAGAAAACTCAAGAAGCCTGGCATCAGCAGGAGACGTCGCAAGGTGCACTCGATAAAAGGAACCTGCGGTCCATGAACACTCTGATGCAGAACATGGTCCTCAGCTAGTAGAAGAGGTCGACGTCATTCAAAGGAATAAATGTAGATAATTCAGATCTCCGGGTTGATGTGATCACGAGAACCTAGAGTTAGAGTTAGTAAATTCTTTAACCTGATTAGAAGAGAGATCAGAGTCCCAGAGTAAAGAAGAGGAATAAAAGATCCTAACCCATCCGTTGGTGACGTGGGCTAGTAAGTCACACGGCCATGTTAGTAAAACAGCTTTTCAAAGACTAGACTCAACTTCGTCCAAGGAGTTGGAAAGGGGCTTCCTACTGGCAGTCGGCTCTGATACCAACTTGTGACGTCCCCGACTTAATCATGCACTAATCATACACGCAAATGCGTATGATCAAGCCCAGAGACTCACGGGAAGATATCACAACACAACTCTAGACACAAAATAAAATAATACAAGCTTTATATTACAAGCGAGGGACCTCGAGGGCTCGAATACACAAGAGTCAGCGGAAGCAACAATATCTGAGTACAGACATAGCTGAACAAGTTTGCATTAAGAAGGCTGAGCAAAACAATGACAACTAGATTGAAAAGGCGCAGGCCTCCTGCCTGGGAGCCTCCTAACCTACTCCTGGTCATCGGTCTCCACGTAGTAGTAGGCTCCGTCGGGGTAGTAGTAGTCATCGACGGGATCAGCCACCTCCTGGGCTCCGTCATCTGATCGCTGCAATCAGGTAGGGGGAAAAAGGTAGCAAAGCAACCGTGAGTACTCATCCAAAGTACTCGCAAGACTTACATCAGATCTATACTAAATATGCATCGGTATCAAAGGGAAGGGGCTGTATCTGTGGACTATACTGCAGAAATGCCAGAATAGAGGGGAAGGCCTAGCCTACCGAAGACTGGCATCTTGCAGCGTCTGGCAGCATTAGAAGAGTGCAGATTAGCATATTATAAAGTAATAAGTAAGTAGTAGCAACGCCCAGAGATCCTTCCTCGACTCCCTGCGAGAAAGCGATCCCGGAGCAAACATATTATTAAGCACCACAAGTATCTAGTTCTAGTTCTAGTAGATCAGGATACAACTCCGAGCATCCTGTTACCGTGGACACGGCTATTCCAATATATAACTTCCCTGCAGGGGTGCACCAACTTACCCAACACGCTCGATTGACTCTGGCCGAACACACTTTTCTTGGTCATGCCCGGCCTCGGCTGATCGACACGCCGTAGTCCTACCTAGGCTCCGCAGAGAGGTCCCCACCGGTCTACATCCTAAGCGCAAAGGGGTCATGGGCCAATTGTCCTAAGCGCTCCGGGTTGTTGCGAGCAGGGCGAGTCCAGGCACCACCTCTGTCCTGGATGGCGTCGGCCTAGCCGTGCCGCAATGCTGCATTGGATATCTGACAAAGCTTTCGGAAGAATCGTACGACGCCGAGCGTCCATAACTTAACCCGCATGGTGGTTAGTGCGGAAAGGCCAGAGGCCTACTCAGATCACATATCCAAACCGATTAGTGAGTTGGGAGCTCGTGGTGACAATCAGTGCTCCTGTCGCCCCATCTCGCAGACTTACGGCAAGGGTCAGGCCCATCCCTCTCCTGGGGCGGTCTGCCTGCCCGGCCGTGCCATGTAGTTATATCGCGGGTACCCTCTCGGTCAACCTGACTTCACATCTCTTGCGGGTACCTCTCGGGGTTGACCCGTCTTCAACAAGGGACTGAAATAAAAACAGGGTAACCGTGTGTCCAAAACATCAAGGGGGAATCCGAGGAATCACCCTCGATGGATTCCTACTTGATGTAACCGTCAAGGTGAACTTGGAGGAATCACCCTCGATGGGTTCACACTTGAGGGGCTACACGACAGAGGCATCATCGGAGGTGGTGAAAGAGGAATCACCCTCGGTAACCCACAACTGACTAGCTACGCTACAGAGATATCATCAGGAGTGAGATAGGAGGTATCACCCTTGGCACTCGATAGTAGCTCTGCAGAGTCGTACAATTAAGGGAGTGTGCGGTGGTGTGACGGTCTCTGTACATCGATCACATTGATCAAATCTTCCGGCAACAAAGCGAGGCTACACGGACAAGGGTGAGGGGCCACTGATGGATCACTAACCAGCCTATACTAAGCATATAGGACAACAGGTAAGGTAACAACAGCAGGTTACAAAATCAGGCTATGCATCAGAATAGGAGTCATCGAATACAGTAGCGAAATCTAATGCAAGCACGAGAGAGAAAGAATGGGCGATATAGGAATGATCAAGGGGGTTTTGCTTGCCTGGAAGCTCTGCTGAAAGGGGATGGACGTCAGGAGCGTAGTCGTACTCGGGAGCGTCCGACTCGGAGTCTACCAGAGAGAAGAGGGGGAAGAAACAATAAATATAAAGCCAACAAATGCATCACAAGGAATGACATGGCAATAGGTTGTGCTGGGGGTGACCTAATATGATGCTAAGCGTTACAGACAGAGCGGGAAAATATCTGGGAATATTTTCCCAGCTTTAGGCAATTATTGGACAGAGGATCCGGAGGGGAAGGTTCCATGTTTGCAGTGTTGGAGGCATGTGACAGGTATGTGGATGGCATATTCGGATTCGTCTTATTTTTCTGATCATTTTTCATATATATAAATTATTTTCATCCGAGTTACGGATTATTTTATATGATTTTTCAAAGTTTTAAACAATTTCTGGATTTTCTGGAATTAATCTAAATTCGAAATTAAATGGATAAATGCTAGATACACCCAGAAGTGTACCAAGCCATTTGTAACAGGGGTTGATAGTGGGGCCCAGTGCCTAGTCAGCAGCCCAGTCAGCAGTTAACTGAGTTGACTGTTGACCTGGTCAAACTGACGGGTGGAGCCCTCTTGTCATACACAGTAGCTAACTAATTCATTTAACTGGGTTAATTAGCTAGGTGGGACCCCACTGTCAGTGACTAACTAATTACCAGATAAACTTAATTAGTCAAAACAGTGATTATGTGAGTGGGGCCTACATGTCAGTGACTGGGGCTGCACAGTCAGCACAGTTGACTTAGTCAACGCGGTCAACGGGGCCCCTGGGACCCACTGGCAGTGACCCAGGGGTGGGCCCCAGGCGGTGCCATGTCAGCGGCGCCAGAGTTTCGCTGCCGGCGACCAAAAACGCGGTGGCGGGCTCGGGCCGGCGTCAGAATTTGCCTACAGGCCACCAAAACGGGCGTGGATGGTCACGTTCGAACGGGCACTCAACGCTGCGTCGAACGGTGGTAGTGGCGTGGCCGGAGGTGGACCGTAGCGATGGCGGCGACCACCGAGGCGGGCCCCGGAGTTCGGTTGAGCTCGGGATCGACGCTAGGGAGCATAGGGAGGCACGCGCGTGTGCTAGCTGGGCTCCTGGAAGCACCAGGAGCACGTTGCTGGGCTCGGGCGAGGGCTGCGATGGTTGTGGCCGCGGTGGCGAAGCAGGGTAACGGCGGCGAGCTCAGGCTTCTACGGTGAGCGGGCCACGGGCACGGAATCGCGAAGCAAAGAGAGGGGAAAGGAGCGGAGGCTCACCGTGGGGGCACACAGGGGCCCGGCGGTGGCTTAGGAGCAGTAGGGCGGCGGCATTCGTCGGAGAAGTGCCGGCGACCGTGGATGAAGAAGAGCTCGATCCCGGTGCTGTGGTGGCGCAGAGCTCGAGCTCGGGGTCGGAGAGGAAGTAGCGGTCAGCGGCACGTCTTCTGGACACAGTGATGAGGTGAGGCGGCATCGGTGGCTATGCAGGCGAGCTCGCGACAGAGACGGCAGAGGCGGCCATGGCGGGAGAGGAAGAAGCAGCGCGTGGGATGGGGGGGATAAGGACCTGGCCGTGTCACGAGGTGCAACGCTGGCATTCTTATCCCCTCCACAGCGCTGTAGCGGCGTGAGGAGGCGAGGTGGTTCGGCAGCGACGGCGCTCGGCGTCGGCCGTGCGCGTGCAGTACCGACACGGGAAGGAGAGAGAGGAGGGAGACGACGGGAGTGGGCTGGTCCGGTTGGCCAGGCACTGTGCACTAAGGCCCAGTGCACAGTGGCTTTTCTCCTTTTTCTTTTTCCTTTTCCGTTTTCCCCCTTTTGTTGCTGTTTTGCATTTTCTTTTCACATTAAGTGACTTTTGCAAAATGTGCAACTGGTCAAAACAAATACTAGGAAATATAGAGTACTGCCACAAAAAGTTTGAGAGATTTATAATTTCATTTGAATTTTGTATTAAAGAGAAAGGGATTAAATGAGTTGTTTTGGGTACTGTTTTAGCTTCTAGATTCCAAATGAGCAAACAAGTTGTGTGGTTTTCTTCCACATTAATTACATATGGAATATTTGCTAAAACATGAACTATTTTTCAGACATGTTTGTGAAACTTTAAATTTCACTTGCAATTTGAATTTGATCCCTGAGATGAAATTTGAAATGAGATATGATCCAAAGGTGATCAAGCATTGCAAACCAAAGTGATTAAGCATAATGATGAGGAGCACTGTAGTTCATTACACAGGGGTGTTTCAACTGACATACATCTGCATCTACTATTATTACTCCACCCTTCGACCGCTATCCAACATGCATCTTGTGTTATTAATTTCATACAAACAGAATAATGCTTGAAGCATGATGGCATAATGTAGACAGAATAAAACTAATTAATATGATTAAACCCCATCGTTTTACCCTTAGTAGCAACAATACAAATACGCCCCTCTCTACCCCTTTTGTCACGAGGTGAGGACACCGAAAGATTGAACCTACTACTATGCACCACTTCCACTGAAGATAAATCAATCTAGTTGGCCAAACTAAATGGATAGATCGGAAAGCGTTACCTAGCTATAACAATCACACATAATAATGTACAGAAATAACTTAAATAGTTTAAATGAACAATCCGATCCCAACAAACGCACCGCAAAAGATTACATCGAATCGATCTCCGAACAGAACACTATATTGAAGATCAAAGAGAGAGAGAGAGAGAGAGAGAGAGAGAGAGAGAGAGAGAGAGAGAGAGATGGAGAGAGAGAGAGAGAGCCATCTAGCTACTGCTATGGACCCTTAGGTCTTGTGAGGAACTACTCACACATCATCGGAGAGGCACCAATGTTGATGTAGAAGCCCTCCGTGATCGATTACCCCTCCAGTAGATCGCCGGAAAAGGTCTCCAGATGGGATTGCAGAAGAGCAGAGGCTTGCGGCAGCGGAATAATTTTTTCAGGTCTTGCTCTGGGGGTTTTGGAATATTTGGGAATTTATAGCGCTAGAATTAGGTCAGACCGAGCCACAAGGGGCCCACAAGACATCAGAGTGCGCCTAGCCCCCCCTCCCCGGGCGCGCCCAGTTATCTTGCCGTCTCCTCGTCTGTCTTCTGGTCCTCCCCAAAATCTTCTAGGATCCCTCCTGGTCCAGAAAAAATCATCAAGAAGTTTCGTAGCGTTTGGACTCCGTTTGGTAGGGATTTTCTATAAAACCAAAAACAAGCAGAAAACAACAACTGGCACTTGGCATTGGGTTAATATGCTAGTTCCCAAAAATGATATAAAATTGCATATAAAGCATACAAGATTGATAATATAATAGCACGTAACAATAAAAAATTATAGATACGTCAGAGACATATCAGCATCCCCAACCTTAATTCCTGCTCGTCCTCGAGTAGGTAAATGATAAAAACTGAAATTTTTGATGTTGAATGCTACCTAACATGTCTTATCATGTAATATTTTTATGGTATCAATATTGAGAAACGATGAAGTAATTGATATCGACATAATAATATTCATGAATACTAGAAAATAATCATTACTCTTCAAAATATATGATGCTTAACGAATGTTATCACTACTCATTGAATTATGTAAGCATGGGATGACTCCGTCTTCCTAACATAAGTACATGAAAGCCCGTCATCGGAATATGCAAGCCAAGTTCTATAATGTAAAAAAATCCCACTAGTATATGAAAGTGACAAATCATGGAGACTCTCTATATGAAGAACATGGTGCTACTTTGAAGCACAAGTGTGGTAAAGGATAGTAGTGTGCCCCCTCTCTCTTTTTCTCTCAATTTTTTTAGAACAGTCTCATGGACCTCATCCCCACTTTTTCAAGGACTCATTAGTCTCCACCATTCTTATCCTCACTGGTAGGGGCAACACTCTAATAATGATGATCATCACACTTTTATTTACTTATAACTCGATAAACTGAACTGATATGACTCTATATGAATGCCTCTGGCAGTGTACCAGGATGTGCAATGATCTAGCCTAACATGCATTACAATGATGAACGGTGGCTTTGCCACAAATATCATGTCAGCTCTATATGATCATGCAAAGCAATATGACTCTGAACACACAAGTCATGTAAATAATAACGGTGGAAGTTGCATGGCAGTATATCTTGGAATGCTATGGAAATGCCATAATAGGTAGGTATGGTGGCTGTTTTGAGGAAGGATATAATAAGGCTTATGTGTGATAGAGTGTATCATATCACGGGATTTCGATGCACCGGCGAAGTTCTTACCAATTCTCGAGGTGAAAATGGGCAATGCACGGTACCGAAGAGGCTAGCAAAATATGGATAGGTGGGAGTGCTTTCATCCACAAACTCACATTAGTCATAAAGAACTCAAATACTTATTGTGAAGCCTATTAGCCCTCGAAGCAAAGTACTGCCCGCATGCCCCTAGGGAGGAGGTTGGGAGGAGTTAACCATCGCGTGCCCCCGATTCAAGCAACACAAAGGATTTCAACGAGGAATACATATGATCCAACATCCCGGTTATACCATGACCGACACTTAAATGAGTAGTACATAACAAGCTTTAATATCGATATTTTTACTAACCGATGATTTGTTGGAAATATGCCCTAGAGGCAATTAATAAAGTGTTTATTATTATCATATTTCTCCGTTCATGATAATGGTTTATTATTCATGCTAGAATTGTATTGACCGGAAACTAAATACATGTGTGGATAATAGACAAATACTATGTCCCTAGTATGCCTCTACTAGACTAGCTCGTTGATCAAAAGATGGTCAAGGTTTCCTGACCATGGACATGAGTTGTCATTTGATAACGGGATCACATCATTAGGAGAATGATGTGATGGACATGACCCAACCGTTAGCATAGCAAATGATCGTTCAGTTTATTGCTATTGCTTTCACTATGTCAAATACACGTTCCTCTGACCATGAGATCATGCAACTCCCGGATACCGTAGGAATACTTTGGGTGTATCAAACGTCACAACGTTACTGGGTGATTATAAAGGTGCACTACAGGTATCTCCGAAAGTGTTTGTTGAGTTGGCATGGATCGAGATTGGGATTTGTCACTTCGACTATCGGAGAGGTATCTCTGGGCCCTCTCGGTAATACAGCATCACAGAAGCCTTGCAAGCACCGTGACTAAAGAGTTAGTTGCAAGATGATGTATTATGGAATGAGTAAAGAGACTTGCCGGTAACGAGATTGAACTAGGTATTGGATACCGACGATCGAATCTCGGGCAAGTAACATACCGCCAGACAAAGGGAACAACGTATGTTGACATATGAGGTTCACCGATAAAGATCTTCGTGGAATATGTAGGAACCAATATGAGCATCCAGGTTCCGCTGTTGGTTATTGACCGGAGAGTCGTCTCGGTCATGTCTACATCATTCCCGAACCCGTAGGGTCCGCACACTTAAGGTTCAATGACGATTTAGTATTATATGAGTTATGTGATTGGTGGCCGAAGTTTGTTCGGAGTCCCGGATGAGATCACGGACATGACAAGGAGTCTCGAAATGGTCGAGAGGTAAAGATTCATATATTGGAAGGCTATATTCGGACGTCGGAAAGGTTCCGAGTGATTCGGGTATTTTTCGGAGTACCGGGGAGTTACGGGAATTCACCGGGAGAAGTAATGGGCCTTATTGGGCCATACGGGAAAAGGAGAGGCAGACCACGTGAGGAGGCGCGCGCCCCCCCTTGCCCAAACCGAATTGGACTAGGGGAGGGGGCGCAGCCCCCTCTTTCCTTTCCCTCTCCCTTCCCCCTTTCCTACTCCGTATGGGAGGTGGAATCCTACTAGGACTAAGGAGTCCTAGTAGGACTCCCCACACTTGGCGCACCCCTAGGGGGCCGGCCTCCTCCCTCCCTCCTTTATATACGGAGGAGGGGCACCCCTTGGAGACACACAATTGTCCCATAGCCGTGTGCGGTGCCCCCATCTCCGTTTTCCACCTCGGTCATATTTTCGGAGAGCTTAGGCGAAGCCCTGCCGGAATCACTTCACCGTCACCGTCGCCACGCTGTCGTGCTGACGGAACTCATCTACTTCCTCGACGTCTTGCTGGATCAAGAAGGCGAGGATCGTCACCGAGCTGCACGTGTGTAGAACTCGGAGGTGCCGTACGTTCGGTACTCGATCGGTGGAGCTCGAAGGATTGTTCGACTACATCAACCGCGTTGTGAGACGCTTCCGCTAACGGTCTACGAGGGTACATAGACACACTCTCCCCTCTCGTAGCGATGCATCTCCATGGATAGATCTTGCGTGAGCGTAGGAAATTTTTGAAATTCATGCTTCGTTCCCCAACAGTGGCATCCCAGCCAGGTCTATGCGTAGATGTATTTTGCACGAGTAGAACACAAGCGAGTTGTGGGCGTGGGTGTATACATATTCCTTGCCGTTACTAGTTGTTACTTGATTCGGTGGTATTGTGAGATGAAGCGGCCTGGACCGACATTACGCGTACGCTTACGCGAGACAAGTTTCACCGCTACGTGCACTCGTTGCATAAAGGTGACTGGCGGGTGTCTGTCTCTCTCACTTTAGTTGAATCGGTTTCAATGAAGAGGGTTCTTTTAGAAGATCAAAAAGCAATCACTACACCACATTGTGGTTTTGCGTAGGTAAGAACGGTTCTTGCAAACCCATAGCAGCCACGTAAAACTTGCAACAACAAAGTAGAGGACGTCTAACTTATTTTTGCAGGGTATGCTGGTGATGTGATATGGTCAAGACATGATGTGATATAAGTTGTTGTATGAGATGATCATGTTTTGTAAGTTATCAGGCAACCGGCAGGAGCCTTATGGTTGTCTCTTTATTGTATGCAATGCCAACGCTATGTAATTGCTTTTCTTTACCGCTATGAGTTAGCAGTAGTAGTAGTAGCAATAGCCGGCGAGACGACCACGACGCTGCGATGGAGATCAAGGTGTCACGACGCTATGATGGAGATCAAGGTGTCACGACGCTACGATGGTGATCAAGGTGTCAACCCGGTGACGATGGAGATCATGACAGTGCTATGCTGATGGAGATCAAAAGCACAAGACGTTGATGGCCATATCATGTCACATATATATTGAATTGCATGTGATGTTAATCCTTTTATGCATCTTATTTTGCTTAGGACGACGGTAGCATTATAAGATGATCCCTTCACTAAATTTCAAGATAAGTGTTCTCCCCTAGTATGCACCGTTGCGAAGGTTCGACGCTTCTAAGCACCACGTGATGATCGGGTGTGATGGATTCTTTCGTACGCATACAACTGGTGTAAGCCAGTTTTACACACGCAGAACACTTGGGTTAAACTTGACGAGCCTAGCATATACAGATATGGCCTCAAAACACAAGAGACCGAAAGGTCGAACATGAGTCATATAGTAGATATGATCAACATGAAAGATGTTCACCATTGATAACTAATCCACCTCACGTGATGATCGGACGTGGTTTAGTTGATATGGATCATGTTACACTTAGACAACTTGAGGGATGTTAATCTAAGTGGGAGTTCTTAAAGTAATTTGATTAATTGAACTTCAATTATCATGAACATAGTCTAAATAATCTTTGCAATTGTATGTTGTAGATCAATGGCCCGCGCTGTAGTTCCACTGAATTTTAATGCGTTCCTAGAGAAAGCTAAGTTGAAAGATGATGGAAGCAACTATGCGGATTGGGTCCGTAATCTGAGGATCATCCTCATTGCTGCACAGAAGGCTTATGTCCTTGATGCACCGCTAGGTGTCGCGCCCCCTCCCTTGTCTGTCGACGTTATGAACGCCTGGCAGACACGTGTTGATGACTACTCGATAGTTCAGTGTGCCATGCTTTACGGCTTAGAACCGGGGCTCCAAAGACGTTTTGAGCATCACGGAGCATATGAGATGTTCCAAGAGCTGAAACTTGTATTTCAAGCTCATGCCCGGGTCGAGAGATATGATGTCTCCGACAAGTTCTTTAGCTGTAAGATGGAGGAGAATAGTTCTGTCAGTGAGCATATACTCAAGATGTCTGGGTTGCATAACCGCTTGACTCAGTTGGGAGTTAATCTTCCAGATGATTCGATTATTGACAGAATTCTCCAATCACTGCCACCAAGCTATAAGGGCTTTGTGATGAACTATAATATGCAAGGTATGGAAAAGTCTATTTCCGAGCTCTTCGCTATGCTCAAAGCCGCGGAGGTAGAAGTCAAGAAGGAGCATCAAGTGTTGATGATAAAGAAGAGCACTAGTTTCAAGAAGGGTAAGGGAAAGAAGGGGAACGTCAAGAAGAACGGCAAATCAGTTGCTGCTCCCACGAAGAAACCCAAGTCTGTACCCAAACCCGAGACTGAGTGTTTCTACTGCAAGGGGACTGGTCACTGGAAGCGGAACTGCCCCAAGTACCTGGCAGATAAGAAGGCTGGCAACATCAACAAAGGTATATTTGATATACATGTTATTGATGTGTACCTTACCAATACTCGTAGTAGCACCTGGGTATTTGATACTGGTTCGGTTGCTCATATTTGTAACTCGAAATAGGAGCTACGGAATAAACGAAGATTGGCTAAGGACGAGGTGACGATGTGCGTCGGGAACGGTTCAAGAGTTGAAGTTATCGCCGTCGGCACGCTACCTCTACATCTACCCTCGGGATTAGTGATGAACCTAAATAATTGTTATTTGGTGCCTGCGTTGAGCATGAACATTATATCTAGATCTTGTTTATTGCGAGACGGTTATTCATTTAAATCAGAGAATAAAAGTTGTTCTATTTTGATGAATAATATCTTTTATGGTCATGCACCGCTTGTGAATGGTTTATTCTTGTTGAATCTTGATCATGGTGATACACACATCCATAATATTGATGCCAAAAGACGCAAAATTGATAATGATAGTACCACATATTTGTGGCACTGCCGCTTAGGTCATATTGGTGTAAAACGCATGAAGAAACTCCATACAGATGGACTTTTGGAATCACTTGATTATGAATCATTTGAGACGTGCGAACCATGCCTCATGGGCAAGATGACTAAGACTCCATTCTTCGGAACAATGGAGCGAGCAACAGACTTGTTGGAAATAATACATACCGATGTATGCGGTCCGATGAGTGTTGAGGCGCGCGGTGGATATCGTTATGTTCTCACGTTCACAAATGATTTGAGTAGATATGGCTATGTCTACTTGATGAAGCATAAATCTGAAACATTTGAAAAGTTCAAAGAATTTCAGAGTGAAGTAGAGAACCATCGTAACAAGAAAATAAAGTTCTTACGATCTGATCGTGGAGGAGAATATTTGAGTTACGATTTTGGCAATCACTTAAAACAATGTGGAATTGTTTCACAGCTCACGCCACCTGGAACACCACAGCGTAATGGTGTGTCCGAACGTCGTAATCGTACTCTATTAGATATGGTGCGTTCTATGATGTCTCTTACCGATTTGCCACTATCATTTTGGGGTTATGCATTAGAGACAGCTGCATTCACTTTAAACAGGGCACCGTCTAAATCCGTTAAGACGACACCGTATGAACTGTGGTTTGGTAAGAAACCTAAGCTGTCGTTTCTGAAAGTTTGGGGATGCGATGCTTATGTCAAAAGGCTTCAGCCAGATAAGCTCGAACCCAAAGCGGATAAGTGCGTCTTCATAGGATACCCAAAGGATACCGTTGGGTACACCTTCTACCACAGATCCGAAGGCAAAGTATTCGTTGCTAAGAATGGATCCTTTCTAGAGAAGGAGTTTCTCTCGAAAGAAGTGAGTGGGAGGAAAGTAGAACTTGATGAGGTAATTGTACCTCCTCTGGATAGTAGTACGCCACAGAAAGAAATTTCTGTGACATCGACACAGACCAAAGAAGAAGTTGATGATGATGATCATGAAACTTCGGATCAAGTTGTTACTGAACTTCGAAGGTCAACCAGGACACGTTCCGCACCAGAGTGGTACGGAAATCCAGTCTTGGAGGTCGTGTTGCTAGACAACGATGAACCTTCGAACTATGAAGAAGCGATGGCAAGCCCGGATTCCGACAAATGGCTCGAGGCCATGAAATCCGAGATTGGATCCATGTATGAGAACAAAGTATGGACTTTGGTAGACTTGCCCGATGAACGGCGAGCTATTGAAAATAAATGGATCTTTAAGAAGACGGACGCTGATGGTAATGTCACCGTCTATAAAGCACGACTTGTTGCTAAAGGTTATCGACAAGTTCAAGGAGTTGACTACGATGAGACTTTCTCACCTGTAGCGATGCTAAAGTCTGTCAGAATTATGTTAGCAATTGCCGCGTTTTATGATTATGAAATCTGGCAAATGGACGTCAAAACGGCATTCCTTAATGGATTCCTTAAGGAAGAATTGTATATGATGCAACCGGAATGTTTTGTCGATCCTAAAGGTGCTAACAAAGTATGCAAGCTCCAGCGATCCATCTATGGACTGGTGCAAGCATCTCGGAGCTGGAATACTCGTTTTGATGAAGTGATCAAAGCGTTTGGGTTTATACAAACTTATGGAGAAGCTTGTATTTACAAGAAAGTGAGTGGGAGCTCTGTGGCATTTCTCATATTATATGTGGATGACATATTATTGATGGGAAATGACATAGAATTTCTGGAAAGCATAAAGGGTTATTTGAACAAAAGTTTTTCAATGAAGGATCTAGGAGAAGCTGCTTACATATTAGGCATCAAGATCTATAGAGATAGATCAAGACGCCTCATTGGACTTTCACAAAGCACATACCTTGACAAGATTTTGAAGAAGTTCAAAATGGATCAGTCAAAGAAAGGGTTCTTGCCTGTATTGCAAGGTGTGAGATTGAGTAAGACTCAAAGCCCGACCACGGCAGAAGACAAAGAGAAGATGAGTGTCATCCCCTATGCCTCAGCCATAGGCTCTATTATGTATGCCATGCTGTGTACCAGACCTGATGTGTGCCTCGCTATTAGCTTGGTGGGAAGGTACCAAAGTGATCCAGGAGTAGATCACTGGACAGCGGTCAAGAATATCCTGAATTACCTGAAAAGGACCAAGGACATGTTTCTCGTTTATGGAGGTGACAAAGAGCTCGTCGTAAAGGGTTACGTCGATGCTAGCTTTGACACAGATCCAGATGACTCTAAGTCACAATCTGGATACGTATTTATTCTTAATGGTGGAGCGGTCAGTTGGTGCAGTTCCAAGCAGAGCGTCGTGGCGGGATCTACATGTGAGGCGGAATACATAGCTGCTTCCGAAGCAGCACATGAAGGAGTCTGGATGAAGGAGTTCATATCCGATCTGGGTGTCATACCTAGTGCATCGGGTCCAATGACTATCTTATGTGACAACACTGGAGCAATTGCTATAGCAAAGGAGCCCAGGTTTCACAAGAGAACCAAGCATTTAAAGCGTCGCTTCAACTCCATTCGGAATTTGATTAAGGATGGAGACATAGAGATTTGCAAAGTACACACGGATCTGAATGTGGCAGACCCGTTCACTAAACCTCTTCCACGGGCAAAACATGATCAGCACCAGAATGCGATGGGTGTTAGATTCATTACAATGTAATTGACTCTAGTGCAAGTGGGAGACTGTTGGAAATATGCCCTAGAGGCAATTAATAAAGTGTTTATTATTATCATATTTCTCCGTTCATGATAATGGTTTATTATTCATGCTAGAATTGTATTGACCGGAAACTAAATACATGTGTGGACAATAGACAAATACTATGTCCCTAGTATGCCTCTACTAGACTAGCTCGTTGATCAAAAGATGATCAAGGTTTCCTGACCATGGACATGAGTTGTCATTTGATAACTGGATCACATCATTAGGAGAATGATGTGAAGGACATGACCCAACCGTTAGCATAGCAAATGATCGTTCAGTTTATTGCTATTGCTTTCACTATGTCAAATACACGTTCCTCTGACCATGAGATCATGCAACTCCCGGATACCGTAGGAATACTTTGGGTGTATCAAACGTCACAACGTTACTGGGTGATTATAAAGGTGCACTACAGGTATCTCCGAAAGTGTTTGTTGAGTTGGCATGGATCGAGATTGGAATTTGTCACTCCGACTATCGGAGAGGTATCTCTGGGCCCTCTCGGTAATACAGCATCACAGAAGCCTTGCAAGCACCATGACTAAAGAGTTAGTTGCAAGATGATGTATTACGGAACGAGTAAAGAGACTTGCCGGTAACGAGATTGAACTAGGTATTGGATACCGACGATCGAATCTCGGGCAAGTAACATACCGCCAGACAAAGGGAACAACGTATGTTGACATATGAGGTTCACCGATAAAGATCTTCGTGGAATATGTAGGAACCAATATGAGCATCCAGGTTCCGCTGTTGGTTATTGACCGGAGAGTCGTCTCGGTCATGTCTACATCATTCCCGAACCCGTAGGGTCCGCACACTTAAGATTCGATGACGATTTAGTATTATATGAGTTATGTGATTGGTGGCCGAAGTTTGTTCGGAGTCCCGGATGAGATCACGGACATGACGAGGAGTCTCGAAATGGTTGAGAGGTAAAGATTCATATATTGGAAGGCTATATTCGGACGTCGGAAAGGTTCCGAGTGATTCGGGTATTTTTCGGAGTACTGGGGAGTTACGGGAATTCACCAGGAGAAGTAATGGGCCTTATTGGGCCATACGGGAAAAGGAGAGGCAGGCCACGTGAGGAGGCGTGCGCCCCCCCTTGCCCAAACCGAATTGGACTAGGGGAGGGGGCGCAGCCCCCTCTTTCCTTTCCCTCTCCCTTCCCCCTTTCCTACTCCGTATGGGAGGTGGAATCCTACTAGGACTAAGGAGTCCTAGTAGGACTCCCCACACTTGGCGCACCCCTAGGGGGCCGGCCTCCTCCCTCCCTCCTTTATATACGGAGGAGGGGCACCCCTTGGAGAGACACAATTGTCCCATAGCCGTGTGCGGTGCCCCCATCTCCGTTTTCCACCTCGGTCATATTTTCGGAGAGCTTAGGCGAAGCCCTGCCGGAATCACTTCACCGTCACCGTCGCCACGCCGTCGTGCTGACGGAACTCGTCTACTTCCTCGACGTCTTGCTGGATCAAGAAGGCGAGGATCATCACCGAGCTGCACGTGTGTAGAACTCGGAGGTGCCGTACGTTCGGTACTCGATCGGTGGAGCTCGAAGGATTGTTCGACTACATCAACCGCGTTGTGAGACGCTTCCGCTAACGGTCTACGAGGGTACGTAGACACACTCTCCCCTCTCGTAGCGATTTATCTCCATGGATAGATCTTGCGTGAGCGTAGGAAATTTTTGAAATTCATGCTTCGTTCCCCAACATGATTATGGACTAATACTCTTTCATATTACGACATCAATATTATTAAATCATACGTTTCATATTCAGTGACAGTACTGCAGGATGGTCCTAACGCGACACATGTATACGAGACCAATTGACCAAACTGTGTGCGATGCATGAATCGCAAACGGTATCGTAATAAAACCATCACCAATAAAACAAACTACGTGCGATGGAGGATCCATCAAGCACGATTTAGAAAAGATTTGCGTGTGTGATGAGTAGCATACAGTTGGTCCATACAGACTGTTTGCGATAAGCCCAGACAAGAGAAACGGTCAGCCAGATCAAGGTGTGTGCGATAGATGGCACACAGGTCACTCGGATGAACTGTTTGCGATGAGCCAAATCAATAGAAATGGTTAGCAAGATGAAGGTGTGTGCGATAGATGGCATACAGGTCATTCGGATGAACTATTTGCGATGATCCAAAACAACATAAACGGTTAGCCAGATCAAGGTGTGTGCGATAGGCGGCATATAGGTCACTCGGATGAACTGTTTGCGATAAGCCAAATTAAACACAAATGATTCAGCTTAACAAGATGTGTGTGATACCCGGCAAACAGGTCAATAATCAGAATTGTGTGGGAAGACCGATAATAACAAAGATGATTTCTTCTAATAAGTTGTGTGTGTTGTGGGCAAACGCTTGCTGGTATACAATTGTCAGTGATTGATGAAATCATCACCGACGGGTTCTGTAGTTTAGTCCGTGTGCAATGTGATTTGATGTGTCTGCACAACATCTATGGTCTGTCTACAGAACAACCACATATATACTTATAAGAACATGATTGCATAACCAAATTAAACATCCAATTACATAAGTGACTATACATAACATTTGCACACACCTCAATAAACAATTACATGCATACTAAACTAGGAGAAAACGATCATCTACTTCTTGTGACACTGCCGCCACTGCTCTACTTGTGGCTCGATCCCTCGTCGTCTACAGGAAGGAGGCACTTCCTCATGTCAATGATCCGCCTGTACATCTCGTAGCTTGTGTACGCGTCCTTGGTCGCATACTTGATGTGTTCTTCATCCAGTCTCTGCACCCAGGCCTCATGCCAGGCATCCTTGTTCTTGTTGCACTCATCCTTCATGTCTCTGTAGTAGGGGTCGATGATGGCTGATGTCTACTACACAACTTTATTCTTGTAGACTCGGTTGGGCCTCCAAGCGCAGAGTTTTGTGGGACAGCGGCAAATTTCCCTCAAGTGGATGACCTAAGGTTTATCAATCCATGGGACGTGTAGGATGAAGATGGTCTCTCTCAAACAACCCTGCAATAAAATACAAACAGTCTCTTGTGTCCCCAACACACCCAATACAATGGTAAATTGTATAGGTGCACTAGTTCGGCAAAGAGATGGTGATACAAGTGTAGTACGGATAGTAGATATAGGTTTTTGCAATCTAAAATAATAAAAACAGCAAGATAGCAAGTGATAAAAGTGAGCACAAACGGTATTGCAATGCTTAGAAACAAGGCCTAGGGTTCATACTTTCACTAGTGCAATCTGTCAACAATGCTAACATAATTGAATCATATAACAATCCCTCAACGTGCAACAAAGTATCACTCCAAAGTTCCTAGCAAACGGAGAACATAAGAAGTAATTGTTGTAGGTAGCAAAACCACCTTAAAGTTATCCTTTCCGATCAATCAATTGATCCATCCCTATGTGTGTCACAAACAGCCCTAGAGTTCGTACTAAAATAACACCATATCATACGCATCAATCAACTCTAATGTCACCTAGATACTCCAATGTCACCACAAGTATCCGTGAGTCAATTATTCGATATGCATCAAACAATTTCAAATTCATAATATTCAATCCAACACAAAGAACCTCAAAGAGTGCCCCAGAGCTTCTATCGGAGAAAGTAGGACAAAAACGTGCATCAACCCCAATGCCTAGATTACCCCAATGTCACCTTTGGAATCCGCAAGTTGGTTACTAAAGCATATATCAAGTGACTCAATAGAATACCCCATTGTCACCGCGGATATCCACATGCAAGACATACATCAAGTGTTCTCAACTCCAAAATATTCAATCCGATAACAATGAAACCTCGAAGGGAAAGACTCAATTCATCACACGAAGATAGAGAGGGAAGAACACCATATGGTCCAACTATACTAACAAAGCTCGCGGTACATCAAGATCGTGCCAAATCAAGAACACAAGAGAGAGAGAGAGAGATCAAACACATAGCTACTGGTACATACCCTTAGCCCCGAGGGTGAACTACTCCCTCCTCATCATAGAGACCACCGGGATGATGAAGATGGCCTCCGGTGATGATTTCCCTCTCCGGCAGGGTGCCAGAACAGGGCTCCGGATGAGATCGCTTCGGAACAGAGGCTTGCGGCAGCGGGGCAGAAGTTCTAGGTTTCTTTCTGGGGGTTTATGGATTTATAGGATTTTTTAGCGTTGGAATCTCACCAATCGGAGTTACGTGCGACCCACAAGCTCAGTCGCCCCTCCCTACCCCCCAGGGCGCGTGGGGTGAGCTTGTCGCTTCCTCATGGGTCTTCTGATCCTTCCTAGAAAAAGCAACACCACGGTAGTTCTGCTGAAAACAGCATCAGTCCAATCCGAGAACTTTTATTTCTGCACAAAAAGCAACACCACGGTAGTTCTGCTGAAAACAGCATCAGTCCGGGTTAGTTTCATTCAAATCATATAAAAGTGCACCAAAACCATATAAAATTGTTGTAAACATGGCATGAATACTTCATAAATTATAGATATGTTGGAGACGTATCAGCATCCCCAAGCTTAATTCCTGCTCGTCCTTGAGTAGGTAAATGATAAAAGAAATAATTTATGAAGTGTGAATGCTAGCATAGTGCATAAGTTTGATCAATGATAATTTCAATCACTTTTTCTATCATTATAAATAGCAACTCTTTCTCATAAAACTCATCATGATAAAGTAGCAATCAATTCACATGTGATGGTTCAAACAATGCATTCTCTTGAAACTTGACAACTTATGTTCTTAGTCACCAAACAATTTCAATGCATCTTATTTTCAACAAAGTCTAAGTAAGAGCTCCAGATACTCAATTATCATTTAGTCTTCTATGATTGCTTGTACTCAAAGCATATTTTTAGAACAAACAGTATCCATCGAACACAGAGAAAGATAGGGGCTTAAAGTTTCGCCTCCCAACTTACTTATCATGGAGATAATTGTCAACAATAATAATTCATGATCAAATATATTTGACAGGATATATGTGCCTGGATCTATATATCCCCACCACATGATGCTTGCCAGGTGGAGAATAATTGAGGTTGAAATAAGAACTTGACTCAACAAAAATAAAATTGACAGAAAAAGTAAAAGATATGCCCTTCATAGAGGGAAGCAGGGATTTGCTTATGTGCCAGAGCTCATTGCTTAAAACAAAGATGAATACATTTTGAGTGGTGTGCCTATCCTGTCAATGTTACCACAAAGGATTTCGATATCTTCCATGCTAAACACATTATTGGCGGTTCCCATACAAAAATGAAAAGTTTACTCCCCCTCAACCATACAAACACAAGCCATGGCTAGCCGAATTTACGTGTGCCCTCCAAACAATCTACTTTCCAGGGGGAGTTTGTTTTGTTATATTTTTCTTTATTTTTGTTTAGCAAGATTGGGCATCCCAATTACCAACCTCTCTCATGCAATGACAAGTGAATAAACACCCATCATGAGAATAACCTGCTTAACATGGAAGATATCGACCGCTCCGTCACTCCATGAGCGGTACAGTCACACAAAACGGATGTTTATTTGAAGATTTTAGAGATGGCACATGCATATTTACTTGGAACGGCAGGGTAATACCGCATATAGGTAGATATGGTGGACACTCATGGAAGAAACTTGGCTCAAGGATTTTGGATGCACAAGCAGTATTCCCGCTTAGTACAGAAATTTTGGCTTGCAAAGATTATAAACAAGCACCACATGTTGGAGGATCCATAACAATATAACTTCTATGCAAATATACCCAAACATAACTCATTACGTTGTCTTCCTTGTCCAACTTCAACTTATTTGATCAAGTTTGAAAATAATTAATGGTTATTCACAATCATAAAAGATTTCCAAGATAATATATTTGTATGTGAAAGTTCTCTTCCTTATACTAATAATTCATAAATTGCTTGTATGACCAATATTGTGATTGTCAAATTTCAATAGATTTTACTTTCTAAACCCAATGTGGAACTACTACTAAGCATGAGACAAGCATATGAGGAACATATAATTTAAACCTTATGATATTCAACGCATTCAACAATTTACTCTTAGGATATAAGTGAAGAACGAGAGTAAATGACAAACTACTCCAAAAGATATAGGTGAAGATCAAAGAGTAGTCAAACAATTAAGTAGCTATGTGAAGACTCTCTCTCAATAAAAACTTTTAAATATAATGAGATTATTAAACAGCAAACAAAATGAAAATAAAAGGACACTCCAAGAATAGCACATATCATGTGAACAAATAAAAACTTAGGCTCAACCGAGACTAACCGATAGTTGTTGATGAAGAAAGGTGGGATGCCTACCGGGGCATCCCCAAGCTTAGATTCTTAAGACTTCTTGTAATATTAACTTGGGGAGCCTTGGGCATCCCCAAGCTTGATCTCTTATATCTCCTTAATTCCTCTCATATCACGGCTTCTCCTAAGTCTTGAAAACTTCATCCACACAAAACTCAACAAGAACTCATGAGATAAGTTAGTATAAATCAACTCAAAACCTTAAAATTCTCTACTGTATAAAATCACTAAAATTATAATTAAACATTGCATACTAAATGCCTCTGCATATTTAATACTCCTATACACAAATAGAAACATTAAACAAGCAAACATATGCAAACAATGCAACTATAACCGAAATCTGTCTAAACAGAACAGTCTGTAAAGGGGGAATAAAATTTTATACTTTCATAAATCCAAAAATTCTGAAAAATTACCATGTGATGGAGAACTTATACATTCTTACTATGTAAAAATTTCAGATTTTTATCATGTTCCGAAAATTCAGGAATATTCTATACATAACAGAAAACTTTCTGTTTTCAAACAGCAACTCATGAACTTGAAAACTAAGCATGGTAAAGGCTATACTTGACATTTTATTAAAATAAAACATACAAAAATTATTATTCATAACATCAAGCAAATCTAAATAAAATAAAATGATGATCCAAGCAAAACTCATATTATGTGACGAATAAAAATATAACTCCAAGTGAGGTTACCGATAATGTTGAAGACGAAAGAGGGGATGCCTTCCGGGGCATCCCCAAGCTTAGACGCTTGTGTATTCCTTGAATATTACCTTGGGGTGCCTTGGGCATCCCCAAGCTTAGGTTCTTGCCGCTCCTTATTCTCCTCATATCGTTATCTCACCCAAAACTTGAAAACTCCAATCACATAAAACTTAATGGAACTTCATGAGATAGGTTAGTATGAAAATAAATCATTCACTTAGGTACTGTCAAGACAAGATTCATCATTGTTCTCACATAATGCCTACTATACTCTATCATTTCCACACTTTATATCTCACAATATAAGCTATGAAAACACTAAAGCAAGCAAACTATGCATTGAAAATAGAATCTGTCAAAAACAGAAAAGCATGTAGTGAGCGAATTAAAAAGCATACTTATGTAACTCCAAAAATTCTGAAAAATTAGGACAACGTAAAAAAATTGTAACCCAATACTGTGTAAAACTTTCAGAATTTTCTCATGCTCCAGTACATAATAGAAATTCTAGCATTGGACACAAAAGTTTCTGTTTTTGCACAGAATCAAATCAACAAGCATCCACACTATCCCAAAGGCTTTACTTGCCACATTATTGAAAGAAAACATATAAAACATGATTAATATAGTAGCTTAATCATGTGGACACATAAAAACAGTAGGTATAAATATTGGGTTATCTCCCAACAAGCGCTTTTCTTTAATGCCTTTTTAGCTAGGCATGATGATTTCAATGATGCTCGCATAAAAGTAAATAATTGAAACATACAAGAGAGCATCATGAATCACATGGCAAGAACATTTAAATCTAACACACTTCCTATGCATAGGGATTTAGTGGGCAAACAATTTATGAGAGCAAGAATCAACTAGCATGGGAAGGCAAAACAAGTATAACTTTAAAACTTTCAACATAAAGAGAGGAAGCTTGATGTTGTTGAAAAACGTAGAAGCATATCTTCCTCTCTCATAATAATTTTCAGTAGCATCATGAATAAATTCAACAATATAACTATCACATAAAGCATTATTTTCATGATCTACAAGCATAGAAAGTTTACTACTCTTCACATAAGCAAATTTCTTCTCATCAAAAATAGTGGGAGCAAATTCAATGAAATAACTATCATATGATACTTGATTGACATAACCAAATTGAACATTACGATCATGATGACAAGTTTCAAGGTTATTATTACTCTTTATAGCATACATGTCATCACAATAATCATCATAGATAGCAACTTTGTTATCATAGTCAATTGAAACCTCTTTCAAAATAGTGGAATCATCATTAAATAAAGTCATGACCTCTCCAAATCCACTTTGATAATTATTGCCATAAGATTCAACACCCTCCAAAATAGTGGGATCATTAGTACCTAGAGTTGACACTCTTCCAAACTCACTTTCATCAATATAATCATCATAAATAGGAGGCATGCAATCATCATAATAAATTTGCTCATCAAAACTTGGGGGACAAAAAATATCATCTTCATCAAACATAGCATCCCCAAGCTTATGGATTTGCATATCATTAGCATCATGGATATTCATAGAAAGCATACTAACAACATTGCAATCATGCTTATCATTCAAGGATTTTATGCCAAACATTTTATTGAATTCTTCTTCTAACACTTTGGCACAATTTTCCGATCCATCATTTTCAAGAAAGACATTATAAAGATAAAGCATTTGAGGCAACCTCAATTCCATTTTTTTGTAGTTTTATTTTATAAACCAAACTAGTGAACAATAAGAAACTAAAGGATTCAATTGCAAGATCTAAAGATATACCTTCAAGCACTCACCTCCCCGACAACGGCTCTAGAAAAGAGCTTGATGTCTACTACACAAGTTTATTCTTGTAGACTCGGTTGGGCCTCCAAGCGCAGAGTTTTGTAGGACAGTAGCAAATTTCCCTCAAGTGGATGACCTAAGGTTTATCAATCCGTGGGAGGTGTAGGATGAATATGGTCTCTCTCAAACAACCCTGCAATCAAATACAAACAATCTCTCGTGTCCCCAACACACCCAATACAATGGTAAATTGAATAGGTGCACTAGTTCGGCGAAGAGATGGTGATACAAGTGTAGTATGGATAGTAGATATAGGTTTTTGTAATCTGAAATAATAAAAACAGCAAGGTAGCAAGTGATAAAAGTGAGCACAAACGGTATTGCAATGCTTAGAAACAAGGCCTAGGGTTCATACTTTCACTAGTTCAATCTCTCAACAGTGCTAACATAATTGAATCATATAACAATCCCTCAACGTGCAACAAAGAATCACTCCAAAGTTCCTAGCAAACAGAGAACATAAGAAGTAATTTTTGTAGGTAGCAAAACCACCTTAAAGTTATCCTTTCCGATCAATCTATTGAGCCATCCCTATATGTGTCACAAACAGCCCTAGAGTTCGTACTAAAATAACACCATATGATACGCATCAATCAACTCTAATGTCACCTAGATACTCTAATGTCACCACAAGTATCCGTGAGTCAACTATTTGATATGCATTAAACAATTTCAGATTCATAATATTCAATCCAACACAATGAACCTCAAAGAGTACCCCCAAAGCTTCTATCGGAGAAAGTAGGACGAAAACATGCATCAACCCCTATGCCTAGATTACCCCAATGTCACCTCGGGAATCCGCAAGTTGATTACCAAAACATACATCAAGTGACTCAATAGAATACCCCATTGTCACCGCGGATATCCACATGCAATACATACATCAAGTGTTCTCAAATCCAAAATATTCAATCCGATAACAATGAAACCTCAAAGGGAAAGACTCAATTCATCACAACAAGATAGAGAGGGAAGAACACCATATGATCCAACTATATTAACAAAGCTCGCGATACATCAAGATCGTGCCAAATCAACAACATGAGAGAGAGATCAAACACATAGCTACTGGTACATACCCTCAGCCCCGAGGGTGAACTACTCCCTCCTCGTCATAGAGACCGCCGGGATGATGAAGATGGCCTCCGATGATGATTTCCCTCTCCGGCAGGGTGCCGGAACTGGGCTCCAGATGAGATCGCTTTGGAACAGAGGCTTGCGGCGGCGGCGCGGAAGTTCTAGGTTTCTTTCTAGGGGTTTCTGGATTTATAGGATTTTTCGGCGTTGGAATCACGCCAATCGGAGGTACGTGGGACCCACAAGCTCAGTCGCCCCTTCCTACCCCCTAGGGCGCATGCGGTGAGCTTGTCGCTTCCTCGTGGATCATCTGATCCTTCCTTGAAGCTTCGGGGGTCTCTTTTGGTCCTTAAAAAATCACCGTAAATTTTTAGCCCAATCCGAGAACTTTTATTTCTGCACAAAAAACAACACCACGGTAGTTCTGCTGAAAATAGCGTCAGTCCGGGTTAGTTTCATTCAAATCATATAAAAGTGCACCAAAACCATATAAAATTGTTGTAAACATGGCATGAATACTTCATAAATTATAGATACGTTGGAGACGTATCAATGGCCACGGCGAGGTCAACTAGGGAGTCCTTCTCCTTCTTTCTACCCCAGACCCTGTACTGGCCTTGGATGTCGACAAGCTTCTGGCAGGCCAAGCCTGTAGTCTCGAGCTCCTTTAGATCGTTGAAGCTGTCCACTGTAGCGAACCTGTAGTCGGGGCTGTTGATAAACCTGGCGAAACGCTCGCAAGGCCTTGTGGCCAGGGAGTAGTGGTAGACGAGGATGTGATGGTGCATGCACAACTGGGCGACGGCAACCTTCTGATCATACCCGGCACGACCGCTGGTGAACTTGATGTCGAAGCTGACCACTTGGTACTTGTCCTCAGCAAACAACTACTCTGTAGTGTGGATGGAGCTCTCCACCGAGACCGGTTCGTTGGTGTACACCATCGAGAGGTCCTTCCCCCTCATGTGGGTGTCCACTACGTGAGGCGTGGTGAACTGCCACCCGTCGTCGTCGCCAGCCGCTGGGAGCACCATTGGAGTCGCTAGATATCCACTCTGTATGTGTCGTCATGGGTTTTCTTATTGTGTTGTGGGACGCGAGAGATTAAGGTAAATGGCCACGGGAATAAATGGGGGCCGGACGGCCTGGATTCTCGACACGTCCGCATGGCAGTTTTTGCAGTGGGTAACTGCATTGTGGCGCATGTAACTGCATCGTGCCGCCTCCCCTGGTGCAACTTCATGCATATGGCGCCCCGAACATACATGATCGTGCGCCGGCCCCAACCGCTGGCAGCGCACGCAGAGGGACGCGGGCAGAGCGTGCACGGAGGGACATGAGCAGAGCGTGTCGCGGCCGCCTCAACCACGAGCAACCACGCAGAGCAGTTAAACACGCAGGGAATGGCCGTCTACAAGCCGGCCGGTGGTGTGATGCGAAACAACGTCGTGTTTCACATCACACCGTGGGGGGACAATCGTTCATGACGCTGCATAGAGAACGGCCATTTGCTAGGTAATTAAATCGCAAACGTTTTTTTATTAACTGTATGTGTACGTGTCATTTCTTCCTCCTCTCGCAGGTCTTGTCACCGCATTGCCGCCCAAGGCTTCGAGTGCAAGCTTGAGCACCGCACATGCGTTTCTTTTGTTCACACGTTGGCTCAAAGAGGCGCCAATGAATCATCGGTGATCCTGTTCCCGCGCAACTACGCAGGTTCCCGCGTGCAACTGCGCAAGCTTCCCGCCCAACTCAGCGAAATCCCCCAAAACCCCAATGCTTACCGGCCTGCTATATAAACCCTCACGGCCAGCGAGTCTGCATCGTATTTTCCCCTCCCTCCCCATAGCTTATCTCGTCTGCTTCTCCCACAGTCGCCAATGGCACCGGTCCGTCGTCGTCGCTCAGCCACTCCGCCGTCAGAGGACAGCTCTAGCTGGGAGGCTACACCGCGGCGATGACGCAGTCCCCGGCCGCGTGTAGTGCGCATGGCGGCCCTGTTGAGTGTTCACATAGCACCCACCACACGCTCCGCTGTTGTTGCCCGATGGGAGCTGTTGTCGGCCACTGTTGCCACCACCCCACCGTCTGTAGTTGTGGCTGCCACCCCACCATCGGCCGCCATGGCCATCACCCGCTCCGCCACCGCGGCCCGAAGGCGGGAGGTGGCCGTCATGGCCGCCACCCCACCGTCGGCCGCCTTGGCCGCCACCCCACCGTCAACCGCCGTGGCCATCACCCGCTCCGCCACCGCGGCACGAAGGCGGAAGGTGACCGTCGTGGCCGCCACTCCACCGTCGGTAGCCGTGGCCATCACCCGCTCTGCCACCGCGGCTGGAAGGCGGGAGGTGGAGGCCTGCAATTGCGTCAGCGACCTTGCGCGCTACATCGAGTTCCTGTGGGAGGAGGAGGAGTGCCTGGTCGAGGACGCAAAGAGGCTTACCGCCACTGTGGCCAGTGCAGAAGCTGCCGCAGTGGCGCTGAATGCGGAGCTTTACGCGGAGTCCCGCCGCTTCGGGCAGGAGTGGTAGAGGGCGTACGAGTTGGGCGTCGCTAAAGCTGCAGCAGCGGCACGTGCCAGATTCCACTGCTCCAGCTCGTCAGTAGGTTCCTCCTCCTCTGCATCTTACTGAGCACGCTCAGCAGAGGAGAGGCTGCTGGAAGTAGTACAAAGCCCCTCCGTAGTAGTATTTAGGGGCTATTTTGCTCAGTTCATCTGACTATAGATATGATTGAACTGTACTACATACTTAAAATTAGCTAGTATATATAGTTGAACTAGCTATTTTAGTACGTGGTTGGCAACAATTGGGGGAAAGTTTGTTTGGTTCAGCTGTCGAGTTGAACTGTTTGTATTAAAAACGACTGCTTAATCTATGAATGAAATCTATGGTTAGTGAATTTCAGTTGCAAAATTAGACAGTACTAGCGATTTTCAGCTGCAAAATTTGACAAATGTCAGTGTTACAAGGTTGACAAATGGCAATGTTACTATATTGACAAATGCCAATGTTTCCAATTTGACAAATGGCAATATACCCAATTTGACAGATGCAAATCTTGCCAAATTGTCTATAGTAAGCACATGGGTCATCATACAAAATCATTTGCGATGAAGCTATGCACAAATCCTTTGCGCCAACTTTTCCCTTGGCTTAGTGGCGAAGGAACCCTAGGTCTGGCTTTGCATACGGGTGTTCAATCTGAAACGTTTGTGATGAGTGTTTTATTCAGAGAAAAAAATGATGTTTTTTATTTTTTTACTTTGATAAGTTTGTACATTCAGAGAAAAAAAACTCAGTTGATCAAACCATATATTTCATTCAGTCACAATTTGACTATACATTCATACGATCGAGATACAATATTAAACAAAAAAACTAATTGCGGCGGTGGCATGCTGCACCGGCGTTGTCGTCCTCTGAGACGCCGTTGTTCAAGTCTTCAAGGCAGCCCAGAATGTTCTGGACTTGCAAATCAAAGAGTCGGTCGTCGCGCGATCGACGTGCGGGGGGCGGGGAGACGGCGACTCGCAGCGCTGCGAGGTAGCGGTCGACAGCGGCGCCCCATGACGCTGAGGGGGCGCGACGGGTGCAGGTGTGCGCATGGGCACAGGCACGACGGGTGCAGGCACGCGCACGGGGACCGGTGCCGGGTGGGTGCAGGGGTGTGCACGAGCACATGCGGGGGCGCTGGCGCTGGCACATACACGAGCTCGCGAGGGTCCGCGGGAACCTCGCTGACGCCCTGAATAATTCCAAATTTTACCACGACACTCGTATTAAATGCCTAGAAAAATCAGTTAATGTATAAAAATGTCCAAATGAACCCTGAATAATTCCAAATTTTACCACGACACTCGTATTAATCCATGTTGCCTCTAGAAAATATTCAAGGCGAGAAGAGGCAACGAATGTCGTTTCCTCCATAAAGGTGACACATTCCCTATCGAAACCACGAGGCTTCTAGTGAGAAGCTCTGGTTTGTAAGTAGCTTATACCAAAACTTGTCCCAAATTGGACAATTTTTTTATCACAGCATGTTGGTGCCATTTCATGACACCATGCCAAGTTTCATGAATTTTAGACGAGTTTTGGATTTATAGGAATTTAAAAACCAAGTTTCTCAATGTTTGCGGCCGGTCCACGACGCCGAGGTGTTTGAAATTCATTCCCATTTCTTGCATGGGACCTAAACATGCACCCAAGGACACATATATGATTTTTCAACCCATTTTGGTGCACTGGAGCATGTGCATGTAGTTCAAATTTGAATTATGCACATTAAATGACTAGAAAACTCAGTTAATGTATAAAAATGTCCAAACAAACCCTGAATAATTCCAAATTTTAACATGACACTCCGATTAATCCCTGTTGCCTCTGGAAAAATATTCAAGGCGAGATGAGGCAATGAATGTCATTTCATCCATAAAGGTGACACGTTCCCCATCGGAACCACGGGGCTTCTAGTGAGAAGCTCTAGTTTGTAAGAAGCTTATACCGAAACTTGACCCAAATTGGACAAATTCTGTACCACATCATGTTGGTGCCATTTCATGACACCATGCCAAGTTTCATGAATTTCAGATGAGTTTTGGATTTACAGGAATTTAAAAACCAAGTTTCTCAATGTTTGCGGCCGATCCACGACGCCGAGGTGTTTGAAATTCATTCCCATTTCTTATATGGGACCTAAACATGCACCCAAGGACACATATATGATTTTTAAAACCATTTTGGTGCACTGGAGTATGTGCTTGTAGTTCAAATTTGAATTATGCACATTAAATGCCTAGAAAACTCAGTTAATGTATAAAATGTCCAAACGAACCCTGAATAATTCCAAATTTTAACACGGCACTCCTATAGTTGCATGTTCACTGCAGATAAATGTTCTAGCAATTCATACACCGTCCTTTCCCGCTATGACCCCATTTTGTATTTCAAATCAAAATGAAAAATCAAGTACATCACACACAGTTTATTATCAGGAATCGTGTGAGATGCAGTACAAAATATCTGGGAGAACCCTCATCTATGGCTTATGCCCGATGCTTCGTCGGCTATAGTCCACTGCCGGCCCGTCAACCACACTTGATCCCCAATATCATTTTACTGTTCAATCATCGCTGGTCAAAGATGGGGAGGTGGACCCACGTCGTGACAGCAACTTCGGCGGCCCACTCCGGCTAGAGCACGGCCGCAGCCGCCATGAGCGCACTCACAACCTCCATGAGCACGGCCGCAATCTCCGACCGGGTGGCTGCGATAGTTGAAAGGGCAGCTGTTGTAGCTGAGATGGCGGCAGCAACATCTGCGACGAGGATAGCAAATGGCAAGAGCGGCACAACAGCTGTCCGTTCCTCGGTGGCCGCCGTAGCCCTGATGGAGGCTGCCCACGCCCAGCTCTTGGCGGTCACCGCACAAATCACACGAAGCTTCTCCGACACCGGTCAGCAACCCACTTCCGAAGAGTTGGCAATCGCCGAGAGCGCTCGAGCATCCGTCTGTTCGTCGGCGGCATCCCTAGCCGAGATGGAGGCCATCCATGCCCGGACCGCGGCCGCCCATGCCCAGCTCGTGGCGGCCTTTTCCAAAGAGATGGCGGACACAGACGGCGAGATGCTTGTCGAGTATGTTGCGATGGATGCCATGGAGCCCCTTCCCCAGGAGATCGCCGAGCGCGAGCTGGACATGGAGGAGGCGGCGGAGATCGACGAGCGCCAGGCGGAGTAGTAGTCTTTGTTTAGAGCATAGGTCTTTTGTTAGAGTAATGTTTAGGTCAGCTAGCTCTGTTTAATTGCTGAACTTGCTCGATTAAGAAGTGTGGGTGTGCTGTAGGCTCTTTTGTCTGCGTACGAAATTATGCAATGACGTGGATGACCACTGTCACCAGGGAAATTCGAACCAAAATTTGAACGTTCAAACTCATCACACACGGGGTAAGCCATATGAATCGTTTATGATGTTCAGATGTCGTACACAGTGCTGAATAAGGGACCGTGTCTGATGACACTTTGCGCGCTAGTTTTTCGCTGCACGAAGCGAAAAATTTCGGCATCCGTGGAAATATCTACCTCCCCCCCTCCTCCTAACCAAAAGCCACATTTCCCCTGTTTCCGCCTTCCTTTCCAAGTTCAAACATTCACTGCTTGCTTGCAGCACTGCCTCCTCACCGGCGACTCTCCTTCATGCTGCTCGGCCTCGTCGATCTAGTCAGGTAATCCACACCCGACCCCCATCCTCCTCCTCCTCCTCCATCCCAACATGCCCCGACCGCCGATGCGACACCTTCCACCCAAATCACCACCCCATCCTCCAAATAAGCGCCGCCCAAAGCCATGGTGCACGCAGTATAGCCAGGAGCTCAAGGAGCATTTGGCAGTGGAGAAGCAAATCATGGCCGCACGCGCGGATGACATCGCGATGGCTGCCATGCGTGCCGACCCCCGGATCTTGGAGGAGCACCTCGCTGTTGATAATCCCCAAGTGCAAGGAATCATCGTAGCACTTTCCAAAGATGGAAGTGGTAAGTATGGAGTGTCGAACCCACATGGAGTTAAAGGTAAGATCAATATTCTCTCAAGTCCTATCTGCCACTGATACGACTCAACATATACCGAGCGTTTGCTTTTATCTAGAAACGAGAAATAAAACTATGTTGTGGGTACAAAGAGGATAGCTTTGCATGATATTGGAGAACTAAAACATAAAAATAGGTCCTACCTAAATAAAGTTAGAATATATTGCAAATAGAGAGTATGGAATAATGATGGTATGGTGTGCGGAATTGTCCTAGGCAATTGTTAACAAGATCGGTAATCATTATTGCAATTTTATATGAGGGAGAGGCATGAGCTAACATACTTTCCGTACTTGGATCATATGAACTTATGATTGGACCTCTAGCAAGCATCCACAACTACTAGAAATCATTAAGGTAAACCCAACCATATCATTAAGTATCAAGCCCCCTTTACTCCCATACGCAACAACCCCCTTACTCGGGTGTAAGCTTCTGTCACTCTAGCCACCCACTATAAGCGAATCATGAACGTATTGCAAAGACCTACAGCGGGAATCCCTGATACGTCTCTGTCGTATCTACTTTTCCAAACACTTTTGCTCTTGTTTTGGACTCTAATTTGCACGATTTGAATGAAACTAACCCGGACTGACGTTGTTTTTAGTAGAACTACCATGGTGTTGTTTTTGTGCAGAAATCAAAGTTCTCGGAATTGGACGAAACTTTTTGGATATTTTTTATGGAAGATATAAAAATTATTGGCGCAAGAATCAACAGAAGAGGGGCCACCTGTTGCCCACAAGGCAACAGGGCGCGACCCCCCTAGGGCGCGCCCTGATGCCTTGTGGGGCCCACAGAGGTCCGTCTGACCTAATTCCAATGCTATAAATTCACTTTCCCTGAGAAAAAATAAGAGAAGAAGTTTCATCACGTTTTACGATACGGAGCCGCCGCCACCTCCTGTTCTTCATCGGGAGGGCTGATCTGGAGTCCGTTCGGGGCTCCGGAGAGTAGGATTCGACGCCGTCGTCATCATATCCTCCATCACCAATTTCATGATGCTCACTACTGTGTGTGATTAATTTCTCCGTAGGCTTGCTGGACGGTGATGGGTTGGATGAGATTTATCATGTAATCGAGTCAATTTGTTAGGGCTTTGATACCTAGTATCCACTATGTTCTAAGATTGATGTTGCTATGACTTTGCTATGCTTAAAGCTTGTCACTAGAGCCCGAGTGCCATGATTTCAGATCTGAACCCTTTATGTTTTCATGAATATATTTGTGTTCCTGATCCTATCTTGCAAGTTATATGCACCTATTACGT
The DNA here is from genome assembly GCA_039707655.1 of Elymus sibiricus. Classification (NCBI taxonomy): domain Eukaryota; kingdom Viridiplantae; phylum Streptophyta; class Magnoliopsida; order Poales; family Poaceae; genus Elymus; species Elymus sibiricus. Next base: position 223,369,567 of record CM077670.1, on the reverse strand, counting down.
GTCATGATCCGCATACCCCAAGGTGACAATAATTGGGATTCTTTCCGGTGATTACCGTAGTTTGAGGAGTTCATGTATTCACTAAGTGCTAATGCTTTGTTCCGGTTCTCTATTAAAAGGAGACATTAATATCCCTTAGATTTCCTTAGTAATCTTTGTTACTGTTTGTAATGAATCAAGAATATCAAAATGTACTAAAATAAATGCTATGCATGGATGTATGCATGTATGCAGCGATGAAATGAGTGCAACAAAAAGAACATAATAGTAAGCCGGAATATGCTTGAAACGGCTGGCTCATAAAGCGCAAGCCGGCTGCTAAACACAACTTGACACGGCCGGCTCATAAAGAGCAAGCCGGAATATGCTTTTCATGACGCTGGCACTTTGCCCTGTTGGTTTGTCCTCGCTCTCTGATAGCCGGCTCTCACACAACCAATCAGACGTTTTAACTCTGACGAATTCAGGGTCACCTATGTGATTGACTCATCAGACGTACGCCGGGTCGTTTTTAGGGAGTAGCATCTTGCTAACATGCAGGTTTATCCAACTTTGTGGCATCTCGCCGGGTTAAAGGGTTTTGTAAGCTAAACTCAATTGAGTTGGAAGCCCCCAAGTAACCAAGATCAACAAATAAAGATCCAGCACACAAATTTTGAGGCAAAACAACACCTTTACACAGTGCTGCTGGTCGTTATTTTATTTGATCGAAAACAGGTATATACATGATAAAAGGTATGTACAAAGATATGACCTAGTCGATGACTTACGTGTAGTATGGCCGGAGCTGGGCAATGTTCCAGGGTCGGCTTGTTTCCTCCTTAGAGGTACGTGCCTTATCTGCCTCACGTATATCAATCAGGTAATATGACCCGTTGTTGAGATTCTTGCTGACCACAAAGGGCCCTTCCCAAGGTGGAAAAAGCTTATACATGCCTGTCTGGTCTTTTATCAGACGGAGCACTAAGTCACCTTCCTGAAAAGTGCGGCTTCGAACTCTACGGCTGTGATAGCGACGTAGGTCTTGTTGATAAATCGCTGATCTGGACGCGACAAGTTCGCGTTCTTCTTCCAGGGCATCAAGAGCATCTTGTCGAGCTTGCTCATTATCAGATTCCACATAAGCCGTCACGCGAGGCGAGTCATGACGGATATCGCTTGGAAGTACAGCTTCTGCACCATAGACCAGGAAAAACGGCGTATAGCCTGTTGACCTGTTGGGAGTAGTCCGTATGCTCCAAAGCACTGCAGGTAATTCTTCTTCCCAGCAACCCGGCGTGCGCTGTAAAGGCACCATGAGCCGGGGTTTGATACCACACAGCAATTCCTGATTGGCTCTTTCTGCCTGCCCATTAGACTGGGGATGCGTGCTATTTGTAGCTTGCGTTGGTATTTCCCCGAAGAGGAAGGGATGTTGCAGCACAGTAGAGATAAGTATTTCCCTCAGTTATGAAACCAAGGTTATCGAACCAGTAGGAGAATCACGCAACACCTCGTTAGCAGCACCTACACACAAACAACAAATCCTTGCACCCAAGGCAAACGAGAGGTTGTCAATCTCTCGGCGGTCAATTGCTAGATTAAATTGTATATGATAGATGGATAGATTGAAACAAAAATACAAAATAAAATAAATAAAAGAAAATGGCAGCAATATTTTTAGGGTTTTAGTAATATGATTTAGATAGACCCGGGGGCCATAGATTTCACTAGAGGCTTCTCTCGAGAAAATAGCATACGGTGGGTAGACAAATTACTGTTGGGCAATTGATAGAAAAGCAAATAATCATGAAGATATCCAAGGCAATGATCATGTATATAGGCATCACGTCCAAGACAAGTAGACCGACTCCTGCATGCATCTACTACTATTACTCCACACATCAACCGCTATCCAGCATGCATCTAGTGTATTAAATCCATAAAGAAGGGAGTAACGCCTTAAGAACGATGACATGATGTAGACAAGATAAACTCAGGCATGAATAAACCCCATCCTTTTACCCTTAATAGCAACAATACATACGTGTCATGTCCCTTTCTGTCACTGGGATTGAGCACCGCAAGATCGAACCCATTACAAAGCACCTCTTCCCATGGCAAGATAAATCAACTCAGTTGGCCAAACCAAATCAATAGATCGGAGAAGATATACGAGGCTATAATAATCATGCATAAAAGAGATCAGAGAAGACTCAAATAATATTCATGGATAATCTGATCATAAACTCACAATTCATCGGATCCCAACAAACACACCGCAAAAAGTGATTACATCGGATAGAACTCCAAGAACATCGAGGAGAACATTGTATTGAAGATCAAAAAGAGAGAAGAAGCCATCTAGCTACTGCCTATGGACCAGAAGGTCTGTGGTAAACTACTCACGCATCATCGGAAGGGCAGCAAGGTTGATGTAGAACCCCTCCGTGACCGATTCCCCCTCCGGCAGATTACCGGAGAAGGACCCCAGATGGGATCTCTCTGGAATAGAAACTTGCGGCGGCGGAAAAAGTATTTCGTGGACTCCCCTAAGGGTTTCTGATTTTTCCTGAATTTATAGTGGTGGAATTAGGTCAAACAGAGCAAAGGGGGACCCACGAGGCACCAGAGAGCGCCTGCCCCCCCCAGGTGCGCCCTGGTGGCTCGTGGCCACCTCTTGGGTCTTCTGGCCCTCTCCCGAAGCTTCTAGTGTTTATCTTGTCTAGAAAAAAATCTCCAAAAAGTTTCGTGGCATTTGGACTTCGTTTGGTTGATTTTCTATAAAACAAAAATAGGGCAGAAAACAGCAACTGGCACTGGGCACTAAGTTAATAGGTTAGTCTCCAAAAATGATATATAATTGTTGTAAATGATTATAAAAACATCAAAGATTGATAATATAACAGCATGGAACAATCTAAAGTTATAGATACGTTGGAGACATATCAGCATCCCCAAGCTTAATTCCTGCTCGTCCTCGAGTAGGTAAATGATAAAAACAGAATTTTTGATGTGGAATGCTGCCTAGCATATTCATCATATATTCTTTTCTTTTATAGCATGGACATTGGACTTGAATGATTCAAAGCAATTGTCTATAATTTCACATGAAGATATAAATACTCAAGCATCTAACAAGCAACCATGTCTTTCAAAATATCAACGCTAAAGAAAGTTATCCCTAGCCCATTATGCTCAATCATTGATCCATTCATGAAACACACTCAAATATTAGCTACACACAATGCACAAGTATGACAATAGTGCTCTCTAGTTGGTGCTTTATAAGAGAAGATGGAGACTCGAATAAAATAAAAATTGTATAAAAGTAAATAGATAGGCCCTTCGCAGAGGGAAGCAGAGATTTGTCAAATGTGCCAGAGCTCAAAGCTGAAATTAAAGATATAAAAATATTTTGAGAGGCATGCTTTTCCTGTCAATGAAAACGACCGAGAATTCCCAATATTTTCCATGCTAGACACATCATAGGCGGTTCCCAAACAGAAAGTAAAGTTTATTTCCTTTCCACCATTCTTTCACAATCCATGGCTAGCCGTATCCACGGGTGCCCTCCATACCAACACTTTCCAAGGAATTTTTTTGGTATTAATTTTTGATTTCATTGTGGGACTGGGCATCCCTATTACCAACTATTCTCTCGTGCAATGACAAGTGAATAAACACTCATCGTGAGAATAACACACCTAGCATGGAAAATAATGGCCACCCCCTGCCGCTTCATGATCGGTACGGGCACACAAAACGGAAAAATTATTTTGAAAATTAGAGTTGGCACACGCAAATTTACTTGGAACGGCATTGAAATACAGCATATAGGTAGATATAGTGGACTCATTTGGCACAACTTGGGTTTAAGGATTTTGGATGCACAAGCAGTATTTCCACTTAGTACAAATGAAGGCTAGCAAATAGATTGAGAAGCAACCAACCAAAAAACGAAAACGATCATAAACATGCATTGAACATAACTAACACCGAATAATGCACCATAAGTAGGATATAATTTCTTTGCATAACTATTGACTTGATGTGCATGCATAGGGAATCACAAACCTTAACACTAATATTCTTACTAAATCACAATTACTCACTAACATGACCCACATATTATCATTTCCACATCGCAAAACTATTGCAAGGAATCACACTCATCATATCCAATGATCTATATGAAAGTTTTTATTATACCCCTCTTGAATATTCATCACTTTGGGACCAAATTCATATCTTGTGCAAATTATCGTTACTATTATCAACTCTCAAAAAGATATAAGTGAAGCATGAGAGTGCAAATATTTCTTCAAAATTTCAATCTTATCAATTCTCAAAATAATATAAGTGAAGCATGAGAATTCATTTCTTCAAAATTTCAATCAACTCTCAAAATAACATAAGTGAAGCATGAGAGTTCATTTCTTCAAAATTTAGCCACCATCGTGCTCAAAAAGATTTAAGTGAAGCACTAGAGCAACTACCTAGCTCAAAAAATTTAAGTGAAGCACATAGAGTATTCTAACAAATGATGATGAACATGTGGCTCTCTCAAGATAGGTGTGTTCAGCAAAGATGATTGTGACAAACTAAAAAGCAAACAAAGCAAAGACTCATATAATACAAGATGCTCCAAGCAAAACTCATATCATGTGACGAATAAAAATATAGCTCCAAGTAAAATTACCGATGGTTGGTAGAAGAAAGAGGGGATGTCTTCCGGGGCATCCCCAAGCTTAAACGCTTGAGTCTTCCTAGAATATTACCTTGGGGTGCCTTGGGCATCCCCAAGCTTAGGATTTTACTGCTCCTTATTCCTTCATCCATCGTGATCTCACCCAAAACTTGAAAACTTCAATCACACAAAACTCAACAAAACCTTCGTGAGATCCGTTAGTATAACAAAATAAATCACTACTCTAAGTACTGTTGCAAAAACCCATTCATATTTTATTTTTGCATTATACCTACTGTACTCTAACTTCACCATGGCTTATACCCCCCGATACAATCCATAGATTCATCAAAACAAGCAAGTAGTGCATCAAAAACAGAATCTGTCAAAAACAGAACAGTCTGTAGCAATCTATTTAAAAGCCATACTTCTGTACCTCCAAAAATTCTGAAAATTTAGTAAAACGTGGGCAATTCATATACCAATACTGTGTAAAAATCATCCTAAAGGCTTTACTTGGCACAAACACTAATTAAAAACACAAAAACACATTCATACAATTAGCATAAATTTGAAAACACACAATAACAGAAAAAATTATTTTATTCATTGGGTTGCCTCCCAACAAGCGCTATTGTTTTATGCCCCTAGCTAGGCATAATGCATAGTTTCAAGTATTGTCATCTTTCAAGTTGATTCCATAAGTGGCCCTCATAATTGATTCATATGGTGCTTTAATTTTCTTCCTAGGGAAATGTTCCATACCCTTTTTTACTGGAAATTGAAATTTTATATTCCCTTCTTTCATATCAATAACGGCACCTATAGTTCGTAAGAACGGTCTACCAAGTATTATGGGGCAAGAAGAATTGCATTCAATATCAAGAACAATAAAATCAACGGGCACATAATTTCTATTTGCAAGAATAAGAACATCATTAATTCTACTTATTGGTTTTTTAATAGTAGAATCCGCAAGATGCAAATTAAGAGAACATTCATCTATATTGGTAAAACCTAGCACATCACATAGAGATTTTGGAATTGTAGAAACGCTAGCACCCAAATCACATAAAGCATTGCACTCATAATTTTTAATTTTAACTTTAATGGTGGGTTCCCATTCATCATATAATTTTCTAGGAATTGAAATTTCTAGTTCTAGCTTTTCTTCTAATGCTTTCATCATTGCTTCTACGATGTGTTTAGTAAAAGCCTTGTTTTGCTGATAAGCGTTGGGTGAATTTAACATGGATTGTAACAAATAAATTCACTCAATCAAAGAACAATTATCATAATTAAAATCTTTGTAATCCAAGAGAGTGGGCACATCGCTATTTAAAGTTTTTACCTCTCCAAACCCACTTTAGTAATTTTTTCATTAAGATTTTCACCCTCCGAATTATGGGGTCGCTCTTTAGCTAAAGTTGAATCTCCTTCAGTCCCCTTTTCATCAAGTTTTATATTGCTAAACAAAGAATCAATAGATAAAACACCAATCATTTTAATATCCTCATCATTACTACGATAAAAACTGGGAGGAATCGCTTTTTCTAAAAATTCTCGTTTAGCTTTTAGCATGGCGGTTCTTTTCTTACTATCATCCATGGAGACATATAAAGCTTTAATTGATTCACTAATATCAATTTTGGGTGGCAAAATTTTAGTCTTGAGATTTTCCACATCATGAATAATTCTATCAATGCTTCTAGACATATCATCAAGTTTACTCAATTTTTCTTCTATCGTAGTGTTGAAAACATTTTGAGCATTAATAAATTCTTTAATATTACTTTCAAGATCAGAAGGCATCCTATTATTATTATTATAAGAATTACCATAAGGATTGCCATAATTATTAGAGGAATTTCCAGGAAACGGCCTAGCATTGAAATTACCTCTATAAGCATTATTATTGAAATTGTTTCGCGAGACAAAATTCACAGCTACGGGATCATTATTTTGCTCAATCAAAGTGGACAAAGGCACATCATTAGGATCAATATGAGTATTTTTACTAGCAACCAATTTCATAAGCGCATCAACTTTATCACTCAAAGTACTAATTTCTTCAATAGAATTCACTTTTTTACTAGTAGGTGTTCTTTCAGTATGCCATTGTGAATAATTTGCCATAATATTATCAAGCAATTTAGTAGCTTCACCCGAAGTAATTTCCGTAAAAGTACCACCCGCGGCGGAATCTAAAAGATTTCTAGAGACAAAATTCAATCCCGCATAAAAAATTTGTATGATCATCCATAAATTTAAACCATGAGTAGGGCAATTTCTTATCATTAATTTTATCCTCTCCCAAGATTGGGCAACATGTTCATGATCAAGTTGCTTAAATTTCATAATTTGATTTCTAAGAGAAATAATTTTCGCGGGAGGAAAATACTTAGTAAGAAAAGCACCTTTACACCTATCCCAAGAATTGATACTATTTCGTGGTAAAGATGAGAACCAAATTTTTGCATGATCCTGCAATGAGAACAGGAATAATTTTAATTTCCCAATATCATTATCCACATCTTTTTTCTTTTGCATGTCACACAATTCTACGAAAGTATTAAGATGGGATGCAGCATCTTCATTAGGACTACCAGAAAATTGTTCTTTCATAACAAGATTTAGCAATGCGTCATTAATATCACAAGTCTCCGCACTAGCGGCGGGAGGAGAAATCGGAGTACTAATAAAATCATTATTATTAGTATTGGAAAAATCACACAATTTTGTATTTTCTTGAGACATCGTGACTACGCAAACAAGATAACAAGCAAGCAAACAAGGAAACAAAAAAAGGCAAACGAAAAATATTTTTGTATTTTTGTAAAAACGTTTTAGAAGTGGGGGAGATGAAAACGAGAGGCAAATGGCAAATAAAATAAATGCAAGGAGATGAGAGTTTGTGCAAAGGTACTTGATAGATGTTGATGATGTCTCCCCGGCAACGGCGCCAGAAATTCTTTCTGCTACTTGTAGCTTCCGTTGGTATTTCCCTGAAGAGGAAGGGATGATGCAGCATAGTAGAGATAAGTATTTCCCTCAGTTATGAAACCAAGGTTATTGAACCAGTAGGAGAATCACGCAACACCTCGTTAGCAGCACCTGCACACAAACAACAAATCCTTGCACCCAACGCATATGAGAGGTTGTCAATCTCTCGGCGGTCAATTGCAAGATTAAATTGTATATGATAGATGGATAGATTGAAACAAAAATAAATAATAAAATAAATAAAAGAAAATGGCAGCAATATTTTTAGGGTTTTAGTAATATGATTTAGATAGACCCGGGGGCCATAGATTTCACTAGAGGCTTCTCTCAAGAAAATAGCATACGGTGGGTAGACAAATTACTGTTGGGCAATTGATAGAAAAGCAAATAATCATGACGATATCCAAGGCAATGATCATGTATATAGGCATCACGTACGAGACAAGTAGACCAACTCCTGCCTGCATCTACTACTATTACTCCACACATCGACCGCTATCCAGCATGCATCTAGTGTATTAAGTCCATAAAGAACGGAGTAACGCCTTAAGAACGATGACATGATGTAGACAAGATAAACTCACGCATGAATAAACCCCATCTTTTTACCCTTAATAGCAACGATACATACGTGTCATGTCCCTTTCTCTCACTGGGATTGAGCACCGCAAGATCGAACCCATTACAAAGCACCTCTTCCCATGGCAAGATAAATCAACTCAGTTGGCCAAACCAAATCAATAGATCGGAGAAGAAATAAGAGGATATATAATAATCATGCATAAAAGAGATCAGAGAAGACTCAAATAATATTCATGGATAATCTGATCATAAACTCACAATTCATCGGATCCCAACAAACACACTGCAAAAAGTGATTACATCGGATAGAACTCCAAGAACATCGAGGAGAACATTGTATTGAAGATCAAAAAGAGAGAAGAAGCCATCTAGCTACTGCCTATGGACCCGAAGGTCTGTGGCAAACTACTCACGCATCATCGGAAGGGCAGCAAGGTTGATGTAGAACCCCTCCGTGACCGATTCCCCCTCCGGCAGATTACCGGAGAAGGACCCCAGATGGGATCTCTCTGGAACAGAAACTTGCGGCGGCAGAAAAATTATTTCGTGGACTCCCCTAAGGGTTTCTGATTTTTCCTGAATTTATAGTGGTGGAATTAGGTCAAACGGAGCAAAGGGGGGCCCACGAGGCACCAGGGCGCGGCTGCCCCCACCAGGCGCACCCTGGTGGCTCGTGGCCACCTCCTGGGTCTTCTGGACCTCTCCCGAAGCTTCTAGTGTTTATCTTGTCCAGAAAAAAAATCTCCAAAAAGTTTCGTGGCATTTGGACTTCGTTTGGTATTGATTTTCTGTAAAACAAAAACAGGGCAGAAAACAGCAACTGGCACTGGGCACTAAGTTAATAGGTTAGTCTCCAAAAATGATATATAATTGATGTATATGATTATAAAAACATCCAAGATTGATAATATAACAGCATGGAACAATCAAAAATTATAGATACGTTGGAGACGTATCAATGCGCAACTGATGCTAGATCAAGCCGGATATGCTCCTGCAGACAGAACTGCTTCATGACTCCCTTGGAAAGATTAGTGCCATTGTCTGTAATTATACTGTGCGGATAGCCAAAACGAAAGATCAGCTTCTTCAGAAATTTGACTGATGTAGCAGCATCACAATGGCTGACCGGCTCTGCCTCAACCCACTTGGTAAATTTGTCCACAGCTACCAATAAGTGTGTATGCTTGTTCTTAGAGCGTTTGAAGGGTCCAACCATGTCAAGCCCCTAGACCGCAAAAGGCCAAGTGATCGGGATCATCCTCAACTCTTGAGCCGGCACATGAGCCTGGCGAGCATATTTCTGGCAACCATCACACTTTCGTACAATGTCCTCTGCATCAGCGTGAGCTGTGAGCCAGTAAAAACCGTGACGGAAAGCCTTCACGACCAGTGATCTTGAGCCAACATGGTGTCCACAGTCACCCGAATGAATCTCATTGAGAATCGCACGGCCTTCATCAGGTGAAACACAACGCTAAAAAACACCAGTGACACTGCGCCGATGCAACTCGCCGTTGACGATGGTCATAGACTTAGATCGTCTGATATTTGTCGTGCAAGGATTTCCTCTATTGGCAGTTCTCCCCGGCTTAAATAAGCCAAATAGGGGACCGTCCAATCAGGTATAGCATGGACAGCAGCCACCAGAGCAGCCTCCGGGTCAGGAATAGCCAAGTCCTCCTCTGTTGGTAAGTTGACAGACGGGTTGTGCAAAACATCCAGGAATACATTAGGTGGCACCGGCTTGCGCTGGGAACCCAAACGAGAGAGTGCATCTGCTGCCTCGTTCTGCCGGCGATCAATATGGTCAACTTGATAACCTTTGAAGTGTCCAGCAATATTTGTGACCGCATGCCGATAAGCCGCCATAAGGGGATCCTTGGAATCCCATGTACCAGAAACCTGCTAGGCCACCAAGTCTGAGTCGCCCAAACACCTGACCCGGCTCAGGTTCATCTCCTTGGCCATCCGAAGCCCATGAAGCAAGGCCTCATATTCCGCTGCATTGTTAGTACAGGGAAACATGAGTCTCAAAACATAACAGAACTTATCTCCTCGTGGGGAAGTAATCACAACTCCAGCCCCCGAGCCTTTGAGCTGCCTTGAGCCGTCAAAGTGTATGGACCAGTATATTGTGTCGGGCTTCTCTTCGGGAGCCTGCAACTCTGTCCAATCATTAATGAAATCCACCAATGCCTGAGATTTGATTGCTGTGCGGGGCACGTATTTGAGATGATGCGGACCAAGCTCGATGGCCCACTTAGCAACCCGGCCTGTCGCCTCCCGGTTCTGGATTATATCCCCAAGAGGTGCTGAGCTGACCACAGTGATTGGATGTTCGTGGAAGTAATGCTTCAGCTTGCGGCTAGCCATAAACACTCCGTAGACCAGTTTCTGCCAATGTGGATATCGCTGCTTGGACTCGGTTAACACCTCACTGATATAATACACAGGGTGCTGGACCGGATATTCCTTGCCGTCCTCCTTGCGCTCTACCATGACTGCCACGCTTACAGCCTTGTTATTGGCAGCAATATATAGCAACATCGGCTCCTTCTCGCGAGGGGCAGCAAGGACTGGCGGCTCCGACAATTGCTTCTTGAGGGCCTCAAAAGCCTGATCTGTAGCATCACTCCAGACGAAGTTATCTGATTTTTTAAGCAACTGGTACAATGGAATTGCCTTTTCCCCAAGCCGGCTGATGAACCGACTCAGCGCCGCAACTCGCCCAGCCAGCTTCTGCACGGCATTCAGGTTGGCCGGCTTAGCCAGGGTCGTGATTGCTTTGATCTTTTCCGGGTTAGCTTCAATGTCACGCTCGGAAACAAGAAATCCCAGAAGTTTTCCTGCAGGGACACCAAAAACACACTTCTCTGGGTTAAGCTTCATCTGGTAGACACGGAGATTGTTAAATGTTTCCTTGAGATCCTCCAACAGAATTTCTTTCTTCCAGGACTTTACCACAATGTCATCAACATAAGCATGAACGTTCCGCCCGATCTGTTTATTAAAGCAGCTTTGGACACAACGCTGGTAAGTCGCCTGCGCACACTTCAGACCAAACGGCATGGTTGTATAACAGAAGGCCCCAAAGGGTGTGATGAAAGCCGTCTTTTCCTGGTCTTCCAACTTCATTTTGATCTGATGATAGCCAGAGTAAGCATCCAGGAAGCATAAACTCTCACAACCAGCCGTAGCATCGATGATCTGGTCAATACGGGGCAAGGCAAAGGGGTCACTAGGGCAAGCCTTATTCAGGTCTGTGTAATCAACACACATCCGCCAAGTCCCATTTTTCTTCAGAACAAGCACTGGGTTAGCTAGCCATTCAGGATGGAAGACTTCTACGATGAACCCGGCAGCTAGGAGCCGGGCCACTTCTTCACCAATAGCTTTCTGCCTTTCCTCATTAAAGCGACAGAGATACTGGCGAACTGGCTTGAACTTGGGATCCACATTAAGGGAGTTCTCAGCGAGTTCTCTCGGTACACCTGGCATGTCAGAAGGTTTCCATGCAAAGATGTCCCAGTTCTCACAGATGAACACGATGAGCGCGCTTTCCTATTTAGGATCCATGTTTGCCCCTATGTTGAACTGCTCTGATGAATTACCCAGGGTGAAATCAACTTGCTTTGTGTCTCTGGCCGACTTGAACTTGAGCAGAGGGTCTGACTCCGTGGTGGGCTTCTTCAGGGATGTCCTGCAGACGGGTCAACATCGTCTTTATAATACCGCAACTCCTCTATGGCGCAAGCCGTCTCGGCATAAGCTGCATCTCCTTCCTCGCACTCGAGTGCAATCTTCCGGTTGCCTTCCACTGTGATGGTTCCCCTTGGTCCTGGCATCTTCATTTTCAAGTAAATGTAGCATGGCCGTGCGATGAACCGCGCATAAGCCGGCCGGCCAAATAAGGCGTGGTATGGGCTCTTAAGCTTAACCACCTCAAAGGACAGGAACTCAGAACGCCAGTTATCCTCTGAGCAAAGGCCACCTCAAGGGAAATTCTTCCCATGGGATAGGCTGACTGGCCAGGAACAATGCCGTGAAAGACTGTAGAGGACGGAGTTAACTGCTTATCGGACAGATCCATCCGCCTAAACGTGTCGTAGTACAGAATATTGATGTTGCTGCCTCCGTCCATGAGCACTTTAGTCAGCGTATAACCGCCAACTTGTGGCGCAACCACCAAGGCCAGGTGGCCAGGGTGATCAAGGAGGACAGGATGATCTGCCCTGCTCCAGGTAACCGGCTGTTCAGACCAGTTGAGATAATAAGGGGTTGCCGGCTCAACCGCGTGGGCTGCCCGTCGCTACACCTTCCGATCCTGCTTGCAGGTACTGGTGGTGAAAACATGATACTGTCCACTATTTAACTATTTCGGGTTACTCTGAAACCCTGTTGCACCAGCCTGGTGCTGATTTGCCTGGTTGTTTCGCTGATTGTCGCCTCCAGTGTTACCAGCCCCCTGAAACCCGCCACCTTGGCCACTGTTCCCTTGGAAACCGGGTCCTGCGAAGGGCCCTTGCAAGCTGGCTCCTAAGAAGTCGGGTCCCTGGTTGGCAGCTTGTCTGTCGTTGCCATCCCCGTTATGATGATTCTGGAAGACCCGCTTGGCAAACTCTTGCATCACATAGCAATTTTCCCAGGAGTGACTGGATGGTTTACCATTGTAACTGTGTTTTGGACAAGGAGCCTTGAGAGCTTCCTCATAAGTGAGAGCGCGATTACCAGACTACCTCCTAGAACCGTCATTCTGGCGCTGACCTTTGTTCTCTATGTTTGTGTTCGCTACCAGATCAGAGCTACCATCGTTACCCTTGCGTTTACCACCGTTGTTGTTCTGACCGTTACCATTGTTCTGCTGCTGACCCTTACCGCCAGCTTTCTTCCCCTTGTCGGTTTTCTCCTCGTCCGATAGCGGATCCTTCATGTTATCTGACTCCGCATACCGGGTTAAGACATCCATGAGGTCACCCATGTCTTGGACCTTTTGCTTGAGTCGCCCTAGCTTCTGGACCAAGGGCTGAAACTTGCATGTTCGTTCCAGAACGAGCACTGCTTGTGCGGCCGAGATGCTGTCTGAGCTATGTATAACCTCCGCAACCCGGCGAGACCAGTGATGCGCCGACTCATCCTCGCGCTGGACACAATGCTCAAGATCAACAATCGTGGTTGGCCTTTTACAGGTTCCCTGGAAATTCTTGATGAAGCGCTCCTTCAGTTCCTGCCATGTGTTGATAGAATTCGCTGGTAGGTTTTTCATCCGGGTGCGTGTAGGGCCTTCCAACATCAGAGGCAGGTAACGCGCACACATTGTCTCACTTGCGCCCAACAAGTCCATTGCCAGCTCATAACTCTCGATCCACTCGGTGGGCTCTAGATTCGACATATAGTTAAGAACCTTGTGAGGCCCTTTGAAATCGGGGGGTATGCGCGCTTCTCGCAGCGCTGGTACCAAACAGGGAGTTCCGATCATGCGGCTCGAAGAGCCCCCAAGCCGGCCATCTGCCTGGGCTGCGTCGGGCGGGTGATGCACTTTCGGCAGGTTGACATTTGGCGGCGGGTTGACTCGCGCTGGCGTGGTGACGTGCGCCGGCGGGTTGTGCCTTGCACGTGCGTTTTCTTCTTCCCACGCTCGTAGAACCCGAGCAGCATCTACAATGTCTTGCGGGATCCTGGGCTGGTGCTGCCCCGCCAGCGGCTGGGCGGCTCTCCTGTGGTGTGCGCAGCTGGAGACCACTGGCGACTCAGGGCGCTGACTCCTAGTGCGGCTCTGATGAGGGGTCGAGTGAATACAGTGCTGGCTATGCGAGTAGTTGGCCTGCTGTACTACTGTTGTCTTGAGCATCACAATAGCGTTCCTGGCCTCTGTCTGAATCGGGCCGTCCCCCTCAATTGAAATAGCCGCCAAGTTGTAGGTTGCTGCCAGCACGTTATCGACCGGGTTAGAGTAGTGTCCAATTGGGGTCTGGAACCGGCGAGACGGCGGCTGCTGTTGCTGATCTGGCGTGCGATGCTGGGCCGGCTCCCGCTACTGAGCCGGCAGCTGCAAAGGCGGCTCCCCCGTTGGGATGACTCCAGCCCCCTGGTTCGTCGGAGCCGGCGGTGTGGTGAACAGCCGAGTCGGCTCGAGATTAGCCGGAAGCCGGCTCTGATGACGCCTCCTGTGGACGAGCTCCGACTCGGCCTGTCGGCGGTTCAGGTAGTGTGCCTCCTCATCTAGGTGCTGCCTCTCCTCGGCAATCCGGGCCTGTTCTTGTACCATGCAGGCATTCTCTGCATTGATGTCCTCTCGGATCTGGGCTCTCTGGAAAGACGTCGTCCGCGTGCCTGAGCCCTCCAGCATGCAGAGGAAGCATTGACTCGGTTTCTCCTGTCGATGACTCACCGTCAGATTGGACGAGCGTATCATCCTCAGACAGGGAGTTCTCCGACAAGGCCACCCCTTGGGTGAAACCTACGAAGACATGGTTTTGGCCGGCTTGACGTGGGCCGGGTCTCGCCTGGCTCTGACCAGCGCGGCGCGCTGACTCGACGATGGCGATATTCTCCAACCCGGCGGCCGGCTCACCGACCACGCCGATGAAGGTGTGGATCTTGCCGAAGGGGACCCGGTACCCATACTCGATCGAGCCGGCGTCGGGGCCCTAGTATGAATCATCGATGTACAACTTCCTGCGGCGGCTCCTTGTCATCATGCCAACCGCATACTTCCCGAACCCTGGAAAAGATCCGGCTAAGAACTCAACTCCACCGTGCGTGGGCCCCACGGTGGGCACCAACTGTCGTGGTTTTGTCACGGCAGATGCCCTTGTGAAAGGACTTGGAGATGAGGCCATCGCACAAGTGTGGAAGCTTAACGGGGTTGATCAGGAACGGGAAAACACCGGGTTACCCAGGTTCGGCCCCTCACGGTGGAGGTAAAAGCCTATGTCCTGCTTGATTATATTGTTGTGGTTCTCGATTACAAGGATGCGGATTCGCTAACCTAGCTTTCGATAGATTGCAACTTAGTCTTTTTCATATAGGTGCTCCCCTTTATATATACAGGTGGAACCCTAGATTACATGACAGTCCGGGTCATCCTTTGACCCATCTCCTAATCTTTCCTACTTGTTCTCCAAGATGGCCTTAAGCCACCCATCTCTCTCGTAAGCCGGCCCATTGCCTAAGCCGGCCTTTCCTGCTTGGGCCTTCTCAAGCCGGCCCGCCGAGAGTCCTTCAACCCTGAAGTGAGTAGACCCGCTAAGCTTGCTCCATGGCCGGGTTATCACCCTGTCGGGTCTACATGCTGGTAAATATTCCCAACAGGAGGGTAGGAAAAAAAGATGTCATGCAAGTTCTTATTATAAGCACGTATGACTATATACGAAATACATGCCTACATTACATTGATGAATTGGAGCTATTGTGTATCGCCCTAGGTTGTGACTGTTATATGATGAATGTCATCCAACATAATTATCCATCACCGATCCAATGCCTACGCTTTTCTCATATTGGTTTCTGCTAAGTTACTTTTGCTACTGCTGCTGTTACAATCACTACAAAATTGCTACTGTAACTGTTACTGTTACTGTTCCTACTGTTACTACTACTATCAAAACTATCATACTACTATGCTACTAAATACTTTGTTGTAGATATTTTGTTCCCCGGGTGTGGTTGAATTGACAACTCAACTACTAATACTCTCAAATATTCTTTGGCTCCCCTTGTGTTGAACCAATAAATTTGGGTGAAATACTACCCTCGAAAACTGTTGCGATCCCCTATACTTGTGGGTTATCAAGACCTTTTTCTGGCGCCGTTGCCGGGGAGCATAGCTCTATTTGTTGAGTCACTTGGGATTTATATCTGTTGATCACTATGAAGAATCTGAAAAACGCTAAAACCAAGATCGTTCCCTCTAAGACAAGGGAGGTTTTGAGTAGGCTTGCCATAACACTCTGCACTTGATTCACCTTCTGTTTTGAGTAGGCTTGCGACACCACCACTTGCTATTCATTCTGATATGTCACAAGTAATTGATGATACTACTTCTGCTATAAATGAAACTATTGATGATACTAGTACTATGCTTGATGATACTGTGCCACAAGGTGAATTTCTTGATGAACAAATTGCTAAAGCTAAAGAAATTGAAAATGTTGAAACTCTTGAAAATTATGATTCACCTGTTATGCCTAGTCCTCCTACTAGAGTTGAAATGCCTAAGATACCTGATGGTTATGTTTTTGATGGAAAGATAGCTAGGGCAATTCTTGCTTGTAATGATAGAGATGATGTTAGAAAATTGCTGGCTAAGTTAAAAGAAAAGTCTATGATGGAGAGAATGAAATATGATCCTAAGTTTGCTACCTCTCCTATATTTGTTACCGATAAGTATTATGAATTCTCTGTCGATCCTGAGTTAATTACTTTGGTTGAACCTGATCCTTTTAATGGTTATGAAACTGAAACTGTTGTGGCACATCTTACTAAGTTGAATGATATAGCCACCCTATTTGCTCCTGAGGAAAAAATTCGCTACGACTATATTCTTAAGTTGTTTCCTTTCTCATTAAAGGGTGATGCTAAGAAATGGTTTAATACTCTTGCTCCTGGTTGTGTGTGTAGTCCCCAGGATATGATATATTACTTCTCTGGAAAAAAAATCCTGCTCATAACAAACAAGCTGCCTTACAGGAAATATTTAACTTGGTGCAAATTGAAGAAGAGAATCTCCCTCAAGCTTGGGGGAGGCTTCTCCAATTACTTAATGCTTTGCCAGATCATCCTCTTAAGAAAAATGAAATACTTGATTTATTTTATAATGGACTAACCGATGCTTCTAGGGCTTACCTAGATAGTTGTGCTGGTTGTGTTTTCGGGGAACGAACTGTTGGACAGGCTGAAGAACTATTGAATAATATATTGAGAAATGCCGATGATTGGACACTTCCTGAACCACCTCCTAAACCAACTTCGAAGAAAAGAGGTATTCTATTCCTCAGTCCTGAAGATATGCAGGAAGCTAAGAAATCTATGAAGGAAAAAGGTATTAAAGCTGAAGATGTTAAGAATCTACCGCCTATTGAAGAAATACATGGACTTGATAACCTGACACAGGTAGTAGAGGTAAATTCTCTTCGTAGATTCAATGAAAGTGATATTCCCTATAATAAATCTACTAGTCAATGTTTGGATGAATTTGATAACTACATTGTTAAGTAAGAGAATTTCAATATGTATGTTAGCAATCAATTAAAACGAAATGCCATCATGATAGATCGCTTGAGTGATTTGATGTTTAGAACTGCTAATGATGTTAAAGGCTTAAGTAAACATGCTTCTATGGTTCAGACTCAGCTAGAACAAATAGCTAAGTCACAAAATGAATTGCTTAATGAGATGGATAATAAAATGAATGATCATGCTGTTAGGGTAATGACTAGAGGAGGTAGAATGAGTCAGGAGCCCTTGTATCCTGAAGGTCATCCTAAAAGAATTGAACAAGATTCTCAAAGAAATAATATTGATGTGCCTAGTCCATCAAAGAAGAAAAGGAAAAAAGAAAAAGAAAAATGATAGGACTTTGCATGCTTCTAGTGAACCTGAGATAGAAAAACCACCTGAGAATCATAATGATGTTTCTATTTCTGATGCTGAGACACAATCTGGTAATGAACACCCACATAATGATAATGATAATGATAATGATGATGTTCATGCTGATGCTCAACCAGATAATGATGTAGAGATAGAACCTGCTGATGATCTTGATAACCCACCTCCTAAGAATAAAAGATATGATAAAAGAGACTTCGTTGCTAGAAAACATGGAAAGGAAAGAGAACCATGGGTTCAAAAACCTATGCCCTTTCCTACTAAACCATCTAGAAATAAAGATGAGGAAGACTTTGAGTGCTATGTTGAAATGCTTAGACCTGTCTTTTTGCGCACTCGCTTGACTGGTATTTTGAAAATGCCTCCATATGCTAAATATATGAAAGATATTGTCACTAATAAAAGAAAGATACCTGAAGCTGAAATTTCCACCATGCTTGCAAATTATTCTTTTAAGGGTGGAGTACCTAAAAAGTTAGGAGATCCGGGAATACCTACTATACCATGCTCCATTAAAATAAGTTATGTTAAAACTGCTCTATGTGACTTAGGAGCCAGTGTTAGTGTTATGCCTTTCTCTTTATATAGAAGACTTGATTTTAATAAGCTCACACCTACTGAAATATCTTTGCAAATGGCTGATAAATCAACTACTATACCTATTGGAATTTGCGAGGATGTGCCCGTTGTTGTTGCAAACGTTACTATCTTAACGGACTTTGTTATACTTGATATGCCCGAGGACGTCAACATGTCGATTATCCTTGGAAGACCCTTTTTGAATACTGCAGGGGCTGTTATTGATTGCAACAAAAGCAAGGTCACTTTTCATGTCAATGGTAATGAGTATACGGTTTATTTCCCGAAGAAACAAACTTCAGTGAATGGTATCAATATTATTGAAAAAAATGCGACAATCACTATTAGAGGATTCAAATTTCCTCTTCCTACTGTCAAAAAGAAATATGAAATTCTTATTGTTGGGGAGATGCATATCCCCGTTGAGGTAACTTAGTGTTATACCAAAATTCTTCGGTTTCATGTTACTCGAAAATAGTTTGTTAGTAAGACTTGATCAACTTTATTAATAGATTCTTTTTAAGGGGCATGTGGTCGATGAATTTAGTAAGCACAACTTTCTATAAACATAGTTTGCTCTCTGTTATTTATAGTTTAATAAAGTAAAATGCCATGATTATCCTATTTTCTGAATTATCTGTGCAATAAAAAATGACCCAAAAATAAAAGTGCTCAGAATGCAATAAAATTTTAACATGATTTTTTCTGGAATATTTAAGAATTTTTGGCACTGAAAACAACCCAGGGTGTGCACCTGTTGCTCACAAGGCAACAGGGCGCGGCCACCCCCCCCCCCCCCCCCCCCGCGCCCAGGGCGCGCCAAGATGCCTTGTGGGTCCCATAGGGACCCACTCACTTATCTCTTCAGCCCACTCCATCTGCTACCTCCAGAAAATAATCTTTGTAGCTCTCTCCCTCGTGTTCTTGCTCCCAAACCTGAGATTTTCGATCTCTTTGCTCGGAGCTCCGTTTTCGAAACTGTTTTGAGGGATTGCTCCTTGGTATGTGACTCCTCCATTGCTCTAATTAGGTTTTGCTTTAGTGGATTATATTTTGCATAAATTGCTGCTATTGGTGCTACTGAAAATGAGCTTGCATGTTGAACTGAAAATGAGCTTGCATGTTGATTTCTTTGAGTTCTAAGTAGTTTGAATGCTTGATATAGCCACTAGGCACTTGTAGGAGTAGTTGCTATCAATCTTGTGAAGTTTTGTTAACATCTTTTTGTGGTCCAAAAATTTCAGAAATTTGTTCTTAGGAAGATGAACCTCTTTAGGAGGAGTTCTTCAAGGAGGAGGTCCTATGAGGCATCATCGAGTGAAAGCCCGGCACGCCAATCGTGTGTTGAACCAAGGGCAAGTTTGGTGAGAGGTGCCGAGGCAAAATCTTGTCGATGGCCGTGCAATGAGTTCATGATAGGTGCAGGCATTAAGGAGAAATTTGATCAATATATTCAGAGTACCGAGCTCTCCGCCTTCATCGCAGATAAGCCTCCACAACACTACAGCCTCACCCATTCATTCACTCAAAAATTTGAGTATCATTCTCGTACTTCTAGAGTTTCATTTCATCTCTATGATAACTCCTATAGTATGTCTCTAGAAGAATTCTGTGATGCGTGCAAAATTTCATTTTGGGGTTCACTTAGCGAACCGCGACAATCTGATTATGAACTGTTTCTCAATAGTCTTTGCAATGGTGAGGATAGGGGAGTTACGCAAGCTAGGATAAAAAGCATTCACTTTCCCTCTATCCGGTACTTTGCACTTTTTAATGGGAAATGCATTGTTGGTAAACAAGACTGTAGTGCACTTTGTGCCCCCAACTTGAGCCTCATTCATACTGCCTTAACGGGTAGCAAACATTATAATCTTGGGGCTATTGTTGCACGTAGGTTGCATCGCAATGCGGGTAATAGCGATTTGTATGGAGGAATTTATGCCTCCCGCGTATCTGCAAGGCTAGGGGTCTCGCCCAGGCCCAATGATCCTCTTTTACCTGATAAATACTTGAATTTTGAGGCAATGCAGAATCGTGAGTTTATTAAGCGCAACACTCACAGATATGACTATAACTTGATAGTCGATAAATATCGTTTTGTGTCTGTTATTTTGCCTGCTCCTGTCCTCTTTGATTTTCAGAGTAAACAAAGATATTTTCTTCATGAGAATGAGGTGCACGAGTATAATGCAGCAGTTGAGGCCGCTCGCCTCGCTGAGGAGGCGGCACAGAACGCCTCCACGAGCTACCACTTCGATTATTATCCTGGTCAGCCATGGTAGTAGACCAAGTTAGGCCAAAAGCCTAAGCTTGGGGGAGTACGTATTTCTCACCGACATTACATTCACGCTCACACATTTATTTCAGTTGTCGGTGTTCATCCTTTTTCATTGTATATCCATGCTAGTTTTATTTTCGCTTCCTTCTTGTGTGTTTGTTAAACTTCAAAATTCCAAAAATATTTCTCGCTTCTTTTCAGTTTTTCTTTCTCGTTTGTTAGTTTGTAGTATTAAAAGAAAACCCAAAAAGATTTCTCGTTTCTTCTTTTCTTGTTTGTTGGGAGCTCTCCCGTGTAAATAGTTTTTCTCGCTTTTCATTTTTCTTCCTTAATTTGCTTTCTTCAGAAAAACTAAAAACTCCAAAAATATTTCAGTGTGTTTCTATGAATCTCTTTTCTTTTTGTTTAGTCGTTGTAGGGAGAAGACCACGATGAAAATGTTGAGTGCCTCTCATATGTTTTATTGTTGATCTAACGAAGAGCCAATATGACCTTGTCTTCTCCCTTGAATAAAATGTTTGCAGATTCCAGCTTAGTCCACGGCACCTTGCACTATTATTACTTTCATATCATTCGGTCGTGCAAGTGAAAGGCAATAATGACGATGATTTGATGAACTGACTGTGGCATGGAAAAGCTGGTATGAACACTTGTTGTTTTTGTTTTTGTAAATATGTTTAACTCAGTATCCATGATTCAGCATATTATGAGTAAACATGTTTGCGATGACAATTAGAGATTATAGTTGCTCATGCCATGCTTAAGTAGCTAGGAGTGGATAATGATTTATCTTGGATGTCAACATGCATTAAAATGGTTATGATGTAGTATGTTAATATGGTATCCTCCTCTGAATGTTTCAAGTGGCTTGACTTGGCACATGTTCATACATGTAGTTGATTCAAAACCAACATAGCCTCCACGATATTTATGTTCAGGGTGTTTATATCCTACTCATGCTAGTATTCAATGTTAATTATTCTCAATGCATGATTATGACCGTTTTCGCTCTCTAGTTGGTCGCTTCTCAATCTATTGCTAGCCTTCGCCTGTACTAAGCGGGAATACTGCTTGTGCATCCAAAATCCTTAAACCAAAGTTGTTCCAGATGAGTCCACTATATCTACCTATATGCGGTATTACTCTGCCATTCCAAGTAAATTTGCATGTGCCACCTCTAATCATTCAAATAAACATCTGTTTTGTGTGCCCGTACCGCTCATGGAGCGACAAGGGGCGGTCAGTATCTTCCATGATAAGCGGTTTATTCTCAGATGAGTGCTTATTCACTTGTCATTGCACGAGAGAGGCTGGTATTCGGGATGCCCAGTCCTATAATCAAAATGAAAAAAATTATATAATGAAACAAACCCCCCGAAAAGTTGTTGGTATGGAGGGCACCCGTGAATTCGGCTAGCCATGGCTTGTGTTTGTATGGTAGAGGGGTAGTAAACTTTACCTTTCCGCTTGGGAACCACCAATAATGTGTTTAGCATGGAAGATATTGAAAATCCTCGGTCGTGATGTTGACAGGAAAAGTACACCTCCCAAAATTATTTTCATCCCTGATTTAAGCTTTGAGCTCTGGCACCTCTGCAAATCTCTGCTTCCCTCTGCGAAGGGCCTATCCATTTACTTTTATGTTATTTTACTTTTATTGTTGAGTCTCACCTTCTCATTATAAGCACCAATCCTGAGAGCACTATTGTCATTCTTATGCATTGAGTATAGTTAATGTTGGGTAAATCATGACTAGATCTCTTCTACCCTGAATTACAATGTTTAGTTGCTGCTTGACCTTTAGAGGTGCTCTGCATTTATGTTTTGCGGTCTCAGAAAAGGCTAGCGAGATACCATGTTATCATATTATATCATGATTGTTTTGACAAATTGTTGGCATTTGAGATATGTTATTATTGCTCGCTAGTTGATTATGCCATTGATATGAGTAAATGTAGTTTCTAAGTGTTATCATTTGCATGGTTGGTTCATGATCTTTGCTGAAAACCTGGGTGCTAGTTAAGCTTATATATGGATACAAGAACAAAAGACTTCGTAAAAGTTTTTCTTTACCACTTTCAGTTTGTCAACTGAATTGCTTGAGGACAAGCAATGAGTTAAGCTTGGGGGAGTTGATACATCTCCATCATATCTACTTTTCCAAACACTTTTGCTCTTGTTTTGGACTCTAATTTGCATGATTTGAATGAAACTAACCCGGACTGACGCTGTTTTCAGCAGAACTACCATGGTGTTGTTTTTGTGCAGAAATCAAAGTTCTCGGAATTGGACGAAACTTTTTGCAGATTTTTTATGGAAGATATAAAAATTATTGGCTCAAGAATCAACAGAAGAGGGGCCACCTGTTGCCCACAAGGCAACAGGGCGCGACCCCCCTAGGGCGCTCCTTGATGCCTTGTGGGGCCCACAGAGGCCCGTCTGACCTAATTCCAATGCTATAAATTCACTTTCCCCGAGAAAAAATAAGAGAAGAAATTTCATCATGTTTTACGATATGGAGCCATTGCCACCTCCTGTTCTTCATCGGGAGGGCTGATCTGGAGTCCGTTTGGGGCTCCGAAGAGGAGGATTCGACGCCGTCGTCATCATATCCTCCATCACCAATTTCATGATGCTCACTATCGTGTGTGAGTAATTT
Organism: Elymus sibiricus; assembly: GCA_039707655.1. NCBI lineage: Eukaryota > Viridiplantae > Streptophyta > Magnoliopsida > Poales > Poaceae > Elymus > Elymus sibiricus. The sequence goes on along the minus strand of CM077670.1, from coordinate 223,346,185 downwards.
CTCCATAGGCTTGCTGGACGGTGATGGGTTGGATGAGATTTATCATGTAATCAAGTCAATTTGTTAGGGCTTTGATCCCTAGTATCCACTATGTTCTGAGATTGATGTTGCTATGACTTTGCTATGCTTAAAGCTTGTCACTAGGGCCCGAGTGCCATGATTTCAGATCTGAACCCTTTATGTTTTCATGAATATATTTGTGTTCTTGATCCTATCTTGCAAGTTATATGCACCTATTACGTGTCATGATCCGCATACCCCAAGGTGACAATAATTGGGATTCTTTCTGGTGATTTCCTTAGTTTGAGGAGTTCATGTATTCACTAAGTGCTAATGCTTTGTTCTGGTTCTCTATTAAAAGGAGGCCTTAATATCCCTTAGATTTCCTATTGGACCCCGCTGCCACGGGAGGGTAGGACAAAAGATGTCATGCAAGTTCTTATTATAAGCACGTATGACTATATACGGAATACATGCCAACATTACATTGATGAATTGGAGCTATTGTGTATCGCCCTAGGTTGTGACTGTTATATGATGAATGTCATCCAACATAATTATCCATCACCGATCCAATGCCTACGCTTTTCTCATATTGGTTTCTGCTAAGTTACTTTTGCTACTGCTGCTGTGACAATCACTACAAAACTGCTATTGTTACTGTTACTGTTACTGTTGCTACTGTTACTACTACTATAAAAACTATCATACTACTGTGCTACTAAATACTTTGCTGCGGATATTTTGTTCTCCAGGTGTGGTTGAATTGACAACTCAACTGGTAATACTCTCATATATTCTTTGGCTCCCCTTGTGTCGAATCAATAAATTTGGGTGAAATACTACCCTCGAAAACTGTTGCGATCCCCTATACTTGTGGGTTATTAATCCCCCACGTGTGCGCAGCACGGAAGGCACCATAGGATAGCACCAAAATAAAACATACAACTCAAACCAATCAAGATCATCAATCATCCCAAAGGACAAAAGAAATCTACTCAAACATCATTGGATAATAATATGTGGCATAAAGCACCATGTTCAAGTAGGGGGTTACAGCGGGGTGCGGGAGAGTGGACCGCTGAAAAGAGATGAGGGAGGTGATGAAGACGGTGATGTTGATGAAGACGATCACCGCGGCAATGGTTCCCCCGGCGGCACTCCGGCATCACCGAGAGAGAGGGGAAGAGAGGCTCCCCTCCGGCTTGATCCTCCATGGCCTCCCCCTAGATGGGGAGAGGTTCTCCCTCTGGTCCTTGGCCTCCATGGTGCCCGGAGGGGCAAGAGCCCCTCCGAGATTGGATCTCTCTCTCTCTATTTTCTTCTCTGGTTCTCTCCGTTTTTGGAGCCCTTCACCGTTTCTTTTATAGCCGGAGATCCGTAACTTCGATTGGGCTGAAATTTTGAGGGGATTTTTATCCAGAAATTATCTTTCTTGCAGCGAAAGAAGGGCTGCAACCGACCTACGAGGTGCCAAAAAGGCAAGGGGCGCGGCTAGGGGGGTAGGTCGCGCCCTGTTGCCTTGTGGAGCCCTCGGCCACCGTCTTGCGTTGATTCTTTTCCCAAAAATAACATATATTCCAAAAAAATCTTCGTAAAATTTTATCGCGTTTGGACTTCGTTTGATATGGATTTTCTACGAAACAAAAAACATGCAAAAAACAGCAACTGGCACTGGGCACTAGGTTAATATGTTAGTCCATGAAAATCATATAAAAGTGCACCAAACCATATAAAATTATTGCTAACATGGCATGAATACTTCATAAATTATAGATACGTTGGAGACGTATCAGCTGTCGAGGCCACCGTCGACGCCTCACGCACGGACGCTGCCATGTGGTTGGCTACTTTAAACGACAGTTCGTGGTGTTTTCTCGAGGCCACCGCCGGTGTCTTCGACAAAGACTACGAGGTGTTTTCTCAGCGTGCCCGTGCATACCTCAACTCTAGAGCCAGCAGGTTGGTGCCCAGAGCGGCTCAGGTGACTAACCACTATGAGGAGGGCACCCACGATGTGGATGCCTCACCCTCTTCCAAGTTTAAGGAGCCCATCGTCATCGATATCTCCAACGATGAGGAGTAGCTTGTTTTTTTAGATTACTATAAGTACATATGTTCAGCTAGCTACGTCGGTTAAGCATGTTCGGTTTACCTGTTGCATGTGCTGCTCTTGCCTTTCCTTTAGAAATTCTAGTGAATTGTCCTATGTAATGTTATACTATGCAATCTGATCTTCTAGTATATATGTTCTATATGTTGTGCAATGTGGTGCTCAGTAACTGTTTGGTTCATTTGTTGTAATATTCAGTTAACTGTTTGGTTCAATTCTACAATGTGATGTTCAATTCTTGTGGGTACAATTTTAGCTTGTTATGCATGTGAGAAATAAATAGAATTTGGCTACTAAATACATGAGAAACATATACAAGTGCTATATTTTCAAGTTGTTAAGCATGCTTGGTTTGGTGAACTGTCTGATCTTCTAGTATGTTCTATTGTGAAATGTGGGGCTCAGTTAACTTTTCGTTCATTTGTTGTCCTGTTCAGTTAACTGTTTGGTTCAATTCTGCAATGCGATGTTCAATTCTTGTGGGTAAAATTTTGTATTGTTATGCATGTGAGAAATAAATCAAATTTGGCTATACTAAATACATGAGAAACATATACAATTGCTATATTTTAAAGTTGTTAAGCATGCTTGGTTTGGTTAACTGTCTGATCTTCTAGTATGTTCGATTGTGCAATGTGGTGCTCAATTAATGTTTGGTTCATTTGTTGTGTTGTTCAGTTAACTGTTTGGTTCAATTCTGCAATGCGATGTTCAATCGTTGTGGGTACAATTTTGTATAATTATGCATGTGAGAAATAAATCGAATTTGGTTATACTAAATACATGAGAAACATATACAATTGCTATATTTCCTAGTTCTTAAGCATGCCCGGTTTGGATAACTGGCTTTTCCATGTGGCTCGAATTAAACATATTTTACTGATAGTATGCCAACTCTCACTTAACCTAATCAATAACTACCTTATATGTGTTGCAAGGAAATAATGGGAGGCACTGAGGTTTACCATCGAGGTTTGCACATGCATGGTCCTTTGGCTAATAGCACATTATTGTGCAATTGCAGGAACCATTCTAATATCTAGGTTTTTAAGACTTTGGTATTGCACATGTAGGTCCTGCTGTCAGAGGTTTTGACCCACTGTTCGACCCATTTTGCATATGGGGAAATGAGATGTCCATGAATATCAGTCAAGTCAAGAAACTCGGAAAGATTGTTAGGATAACGAAACTAGCGACGAAAAACAACAAGATCTTTGTCTGCACAATTAAAAAGACATCAGTCAACTACAGGATGGTATTAACTCTTATACCTTGTTTTTTTATTCCTTTGCGCCATTTCAAAATTTAGAGAAGATATTTATGCATATCTTTGTTTTCAGGCCTTTCCAAAGCAGTTCACCGATGATTACCTCTCAAACCACCTGTATGGTCAAGAGGCGAGGAAGGTATTCATACAACACCCATGGTACAATATTGAAGTCTTCCTCAAGAGGACGAAGGATGGGCGGTCAATCATCCACATGCACTGGCCTAAAGTTGCAAGGACCTTCAACATCATTGAAGGCTCAATATTCGCCTTCCACTTCAGTAGTTTTCTAGATGAGATTCATCTATCTATCTATCATCTATGATGCTAATTTCCAAAGGTTTTAGAAGTTGCATGTGAAACTTGGTGCTGTTGTGTAATGGGGTAGCTAGCTATATGCCTATATGGTGTAACTGAGTATATGATGTTGTACTCTGATGTATTTCAATTATGAAATCCTGGTTGCCATAATACAAAAATGAAATATATTGTGTGTTTAATATGAAATGTCAATTGGATTACTAAATGGATTAAAAATAATAGGCCAATTAGCCTGGTTATTGGGTTTTTTCTATTGCAGACGGTTATTGAGACAAAATCATGGACGATGACCTCTGACAACCCACACAGTCTCTAGGAAGTAAATGTGTTGGATCAATGAACAATCACACACGATTTCCTCTGGAAAACCGTTTGCATTAGGCCACCTTGCACAAACATTTTCCACACAAAAAGTGTGTGTGATGGACAGCCTATGCCATACAGTTTCTTCTAGGCACCATGCGTGATGCATTCAATAACGCAAACGATCAAAGTATAAATATCGTCTGTGATGGCAATGCTATCACAGACGATGTGATGCGGCAAATTGTGTGTGATGTACATACGAACAGAAATGTTTGTTTGGGATTCACTGTGTGGGATGCTAAGTATATCTCACACGATTGGGACTGTATAATTGTCTGCAATGGTGAGGGTGTCCCGGACTAGGGGGTACTCGGGCTGCCGGCCTATCTCTCATGGGCCGAGCTGGTGGGCCGCTCTTTACACGTCGATGGAAGGCTGGATTGTGGATGACCCCGTATGATAGAAGGAAATCTCTGAAGTCTTGGTGTCTCTTCCAAGGAATAGATGGCGTAACCGGCATGTTTATCCCTGATGATAACCGACCATATGTAACCCTAGGCCCCCCCCTGGTGTCTATATAAACTAGGAGGTTTAGTCCGTAGGGAGAGGACTCATAATCTAGGGTTTAACCCATCTGATCTCGAGGTAGATCAACTCTATAACCTTCATACAATCACATCAATACAATCAAGCAGGACGTAGGGTTTTACCTCCTCGAGAGGGCCCGAACCTGGGTAAATCGCTGTCTCTACGCTCTCTGTTACCATCGACTCCTTGACCCATAGTTCGGACCCCCTACCCGAGATCTGCCGGTTTTGGTACCGACATTGGTTCTTTCATTGAGAGTCCCTTCGTGGGTCGCCAAGGATCAATGGCTCGCCGTCCCCGGACAGTTCTTCAGCAATGGAATCTGCCGCGGGGATATCATCGTCCTCGGACAGCTCTTCTCTTCAGCGACGGAGTTCGTAGCAGGGACATCTTCGTCCCCGGCCAGCTCTTCGCGTTCGGCAGCATCGTGTTATATGCCGATCCGACCGGTCACCTCGACCAGGTCGGCAACTTCGCCCCCGAGCAGGAAATCAGGTTCGGCGGCCTTCAGTTCGTCGCCGATGCTCGAGGCGATTTGATCTTTACTGGGTTCTCGGCCTCACCCGAGGAACCCACCAACCCCGAGGCCTTGACTTCGGATCCCTTCCCTGCCCCAGTCCTCGGGGCGGGCCTCGGATCGGACCTGACCTTGAGTTTGGCTCCAACCCCGGTGCTGGAGAACCAGGGGTCACCCTTGGCCGAGCACACTCCCGTTAACGACGCGCCGGAGCTCAACTCCAGGGACCGTCCGAACATAGATCCGGTGGATCCCTCGATTTTAAGCGAGATGCTGGACCGGATCCAGATGATAAATATCGCGGACGGCCCATCCTCGGACCAGGAGCAGGTCGGACAGGATGCCGGCCGCGGGGAATTTTGCGTCCCACCCACCACCCACTTGGTATCCACTGTCAAAGATTTAACTGACATGCTGGACTACGCCTCCGAGGAGGCTGACTACATGGACAAGGACATGGATGTCCCGCCCTCCACGGACACCTTCCTTGCCACTACAAATACCAGAAAGTGGACCGCCACCTCCACTTATGACGTCTACATGGTTGACACCCCCGTGAAGGACGGTGACACAACCAACAAAGGCGGCAACGACACCACCGAAGACCCGCCCAGACGCCGACGACGGCGAGCCAGAGGGCGGGGGAAGGGCAAGGAAAATCACACAGACACAAACGACACCGGAGCTAACGAGACTCCGGATAATTTGGGGGAGCTCGGCGACAACACGCCTGAGCAACGACCTGACTCCCCTAAAGGGCATGATGACGAGGGTGACCCCGAGGACCTCGATGATTCCGAGGACAGTAATTACCTCCCCCCATCCGAAGAGGAAGATAGCCTCGGACCCGAGGACTTTATCGTCCCAGAGGATCCCCTGGCACAAGAAACATTCAAACGGCAACTCATTGCCACTGCCCGAAGCTTAAAGATGAAACAACAACAGCTCAGGTCCGAGCAGGATACACTCAACGATAGATGGACGATGGTCCTAGCCGCCGAAGAAGGCCTCGACGATCAACGTCAGGGCCAATATAGGAGTTATCCGCGGCGGCGCCTCCTTCCAGACTTCGAGGATGAGGCCTTCGAGCCCATACCTCCCAGACGAACTTACGCAGACCAGCCCGACCGGCCCCCTCGAGGACGAGATAGGCCGGTTGTGGAAGCCGAGCTCCCACCCGCGCCCCCTCGAGGACGAGATAGAACGGCTGGAGAAGCTGAATACCCACCCGCGCCCCCTCGAGGACGAAATAGAGCGGCCGGAGAAGCCAAACTCCCACCCGTGCCCCCTCGAGGATGGGATAGGACGACCAGGGAAGCCGAATACCCACTCTTGCCTTCTCGCCGAGCAGGCAAAGACCCGGTTCAACCGGATGACCAATACGATCTGCGCCATGACCTGAACAAACGAGCGATTCAGTCGAGGTCCATCTATGGACCCACAGGATACGCACCCGCTGGACGGGACGGATACCAGGCCTGGCGCGATAGAAACAACACGGCTCGGGATCAGCACCATGCCCGGATGACAAACTGATCTTCGGCGCGACGCGGCCCGGGCCAGGGGCGCCGCACACCCAATGTGTTTTACTGACGAGGTGATGCAGCATCAGTTCCCCGAGGGGTTTAAACCCGTTAATATAGAATCCTACGATGGGACAACTGACCCGGCTGTGTGGATTGCGGATTTTCTTCTCCACATTCATATGGCTCGAGGAGATGATCTCCATGCTATCAAGTACTTACCACTGAAACTTAAGGGACCGGCCAGGCATTGGCTGAACAGCCTACCTGAAAACTCCATTGGGAGCTGGGAAGAACTCGAAGATGCATTCCGAGCTAACTTTCAGGGCACCTACGTTCGACCACCGGACGCCGATGACCTGAGCCATGTTATCCAACAGCCCGGAGAGTCAGCCCGGCAATTTTGGAACCGGTTCTTGACCAAGAAGAACCAGATCGTCGACTATCCGGACGCCGAAGCAATTGCGGCATTCTAACACAGTATCCGGGACGAGTGGCTCGCTCGCCAGCTCGGCCAAGACAAGCCAAGAACAATGTTGGCCCTTACTTCTCGCATGACCCGCTTTTGCGCGGGTGAGGATAGCTGGTTAGCTCGTCGAAGCAACCACCCCGAAGACCCCGGTACTTCAGAGACCTGGGACGGGAATGGCAAACCCCGGCGCAATAGGAACAACAAGCGCCGACACTCAAACAACGGCGGTGAAGCCGATGACGCAGCGGTGAACGCCGGATTCAGCGGCTCGAAATCGGGACAGCGGAGAAAACCCTCTAAAGGGAACCAAGATGGCCCGTCTGCGCTGGACAGAATATTGGATAGGCCCTGTCAGATTCACGGCACCCCCGACAAGCCAGCTAACCACACCAACCGTCACTGTTGGGTCATCAAGCAGGCCGGCAAGGCCACAGCCGAAGAACAGGGCAAGGGCCCCCACAGTGAGGACGACGACGAACCTCGCGGGCTGAACAATGGAGGCCAAAAACAGTTCCCTCCGGAGGTCAAAACCGTGAACATGATCTACGTCACGCATATACGAAAGAAGGAGCGGAAACCTGCGCTTCGGGATGAGTACGCCTTAGAGCCGGTAGCCCCGAAATTCAGCCCTTGGTCGGCTTGCCTGATCACTTTCGACCGTCGAGATCATCCGACCAGTATACGCCATGGAGGAACGGCGGCTCTGGTACTCGACCCCATCGTGGACGGATTTCACCTCACTAGAGTCCTGATGGACGGAGGTAGCAGTCTTAACCTTCTTTACGCAGATACAGTGAGGAAGATGGGGATCGACCCGTCAAGGATCAAACCCAGCAACACCACCTTTAAAGGTGTAATACCTAGCGTCGAGGCACGCTGCTCGGGATCTGTGACTTTGGAAGTAGTCTTCGGCTCGCTTGACAACTTCCGCGCCGAGGACTTGATCTTCGATATCGTTCCTTTCCGCAGTGGTTATCACGCACTCCTCGGACGGACCGCCTTCGCTCGCTTTAACGCCGTCCCGCACTATGCGTACCTGAAGCTGAAGATGCCAGGACCAAGGGGCGTTATTACCATTAACGGTAATACCGAGCGCTCGCTCCGAACAGAGGAACACACTGCGGCTCTCGCCGCCGAAGTCCAAGCTGCCGAAGAGGCGTCGCAATCCCAGTCCACTGTCAAGACACTGGACACATGCAAGCGCTCCCGAGCTGCAGCCTCGGTCCCGGCGCGCTCCCATGCTCCACCCAAATAGGGATACGCGCCCCACAGCACAGCCCACCTAGTCGCGAAATACGTACCTCGCGTGCACAATTTCGCGCTCAAAATTCCATGGGCAGTTGTGGGGACATAGCAAACAAAAGGTCCAGAGCTCGGTTCGACCGACCAATGGCCACCAAATGTCTTCAAATCGACATCAACAAAGGGCACCATCTAGGGCCCGATCAGCGTCCAGCTGATATACCACGGCGACTTCTCAAAACCCTTTTTCAAGGGCTCGCCCGCCAAAGATTACTTCTTCCGCCGAATACACGGCGGACAACTTCGCTTCCACGACAGCTTCTTGATGAGCAAAGGCGCAGACGTGCAGCAGGGCGTAGTAGGGACGTCAAACCACTCATGGAAGCCCTGTGTAAACCTTTACTCTCAATATATACATTCCTTTAAAGTATCTATTTAAGCTACTTCGGCAATACGGATTGTACGGTTGGACGTCACACATTCAAAGGAAGTAAAGACCACTTTATTATGGTATACTCGTGCAGTCATTCACGTTGCATATTCCTTTCCGCCTTTTTCCGCCGAAGTACACTATCACGATACATTTATTTTAAACCGGCTAATAGACCGGGCGCTCGACCATAGATCTTGCCTTAAAACTTTATACCGGCACTTCTCTTTTCATGTGCTCGGTGTCACGGATATTGCATTATATGAATCAGTTCCGAATTGCTTCTTTGGTCAATAGTTGGGTTGCCCGGCTCCTGTGTTTACCCTCTTACGTTCCGCACTGTTCGGCTAAGAGGGTAAAGGGAGAACCACTGCGATTGTACTTCTAGCTCGCCTGGTTAAGTACCTCAGTGGAGAAAGCTGAAAACTGACCGTCCCAATAAGCGAGAACTGGTTGGCGATCCGATGACTGGCGTTAGCCTAAAATCGTTGGAGGTTAGTCCGTGTGGTACGAAGGGTTCTCTGTCACAGAAACCATGTGATGATGGTATCAACCGCGGCTCGTCTGAATATCACAAACACCGGGGGCTCGTCACCGGCCCCCACCGTCAAGCTCCTTTGGCTAAGTGAAAGCACTAAAACCACATAGTCTGATTGCCTGCTTTTCCGTACATACAACCGCCCCCGGGCACCAGGACGTCGGCTAAGGGTTCACGTATTACGAGAAAACACCCCATGCAGTATCTGCCCGGGGGCTGAAGCCGACGACTGGTAACTTTCAGTTTCAAATCGGCCGCATAGGAGTCAAAATTAATCCGGCACTATATCCATAGCCGATCACTTGCACTACAATAATGCAAAAGTTTCAACTCCTTGGTTACAAGGAAACTACATCTACTCATAAATTACATCTTTTGGGCTTTGGGCATCTACTGCCCGAGCACCATCCATCACGGCTGGAAAGTACTGCTCGGGACGCCTATGCTCTTTCCCTGGCGGCGGAGGTCCGGTGGCTATCTCAGCGGGTTTTAGCTTCGGACAATGTACCATTGTCTTGCCGAAGGCCATCCGAGCACCCTCGATACATGTGGAGCGCTTCCAGGCATCGACCTGAGCAGGAGCGCCAAACAGCCTCTGCACCAGACCGAAGTAGCTGCTCGGCAGCGGCTCCGACGGCCATAGTTTGACGCAGAGGTCCTTCATCACCGGCTCCGCCATCCGATGCAGCTCCATTAGCTGTTTCATCTGGTTGTTGAGGAGGGGAGGGTGTTCGGGCGCTTGAAATTGCACCCAGAAAAGCCTCTGCTCGGCCCAACCCTCCTGGCCGGCGAACAACCTCGCCGCATCCGCCGCACTCTTCGGGAGGTCCGCAAAGGCGCCTGCGGAACGCCATACCCGCGTGAGCAATGCGAACCTGTTACCTCCAAAGACACATTGTAACAAGTACGGCTTACCGTCCGCGATCAGCCTGACTTGGCGGAGCTCTTCTCGGTAACCGCGCGCCTCTGTCCGTGCTTCCTTAGCCGCCGCTGCTAACGAGGTCAGCTCGGCGGCCTGCTCCTTATTCTTTTGCTCGAGGGCCTCACATCTTGTGACGGCATCCCCGAGCTCCTGCTGCACTTCCAGCACCCTGGCCTCGTGCTTTCCACTTGTGGTTCTCAGCGCCGAAAGCTCGGCAGCTGCCTGTTCGGCTGCCGACTTTTGCGTCGCCGCGTCCGCCTGAGCTGTCCTCAGTGCGGCCTTGAGGCTTTCGACCTCCGCGACGGCAGCTGCAGTTCAATCGGTTATCTCCGTTAGGATGCATCGAACACTGCTTCAAATCTACGGCTGTATTCACTATCACAACTCGGCCTTACCTTGCGCCTCGTCGAACCTCTTGTTCACCAGGCCCAGATCGTCCTCGGAGCTCTTTAGCTTCCGATTCAGCTCGGCCAACTCTTCGGCGTTGGCAGCTGCGGCCGAGGATGATGCCTGCGCCTTATTCTGCACCCGTTAATATCCGAGATGTCGATTTTTGATCCTCCGACCGGCTTTGCTCAGCCGGTCAGAGTCTCGGGGGCTACTATGTATGAGGCTATATATTTGCACAAATGAATTTTCCTAAGGAAAAAGCATTACTTTGCTCACCTTGAAGCCGGTCAGAAGGCCACTAAAAGGCTCCTTCAGTCCGTTATCCACGGACCGAATACTCTGTAGCACCGCGCCCATAAGTGCACGGTGCTCTTCGGCGATGGAGGAGCTGGTTACAGCGTCCTCCATCTCGTCCGGCCACCTGGTCGATGCCTGCTCTTGGGCAGGCGGGGGTGGCAGTGGTACTCCGGCTCCTTCCTTCTCCAAGTCCGGAGCACCGGACTCGGGACGCCTTGACGTCTCTGGAGTGGTCCTCGGAGAGAGCTCGGTTCGTCCGAGCTCCTCCCTCTCGTTCATCAGAGGGGCCCTCCCCTCCTGGTCTTCGGCGACCGAGGCATTCACCTCGGCCATGATAGTATCGCCTCCTTCCCCTGTATGTGGCATGGGAAGAGTCCTCCTCAACAGGACCTCCTCGGTTTCCTTCACGATTGGGGAAGGCGAGGCGCGGGATCCAGTGCCGCTCTCCGCTAGCACCGCCGGTGGAGAATCCCCCTCCGAAACTCGGTCGGCGGGGAGATCGCGCAGCGGACTGCAAAGTTGCACATGGAAACTTGATCAGTATCAGCCTAGTTCGGCTAAAGACGCTCAGGTAGTCGCTAGAGCGCATACCTTTGGGCCTGCGGTTTGGCCCTGGGAATTTTCCGAGGAACCTCTTCTGAGGCCTCAGAGTCCTCGGCAGAAGCCGAGCTATCGCCGGACGAGGCTACCTTGGCCTTGCACGGTCTTTTGGGAGCGGGTCGAGGAGGCTCCTCCTCGGCATCCTCGGACGCCACCCTCTTCCCTGTTCGGGAGGAATCGTCCTCCTCCCCGTCCTCTCCTTGCTCCTTCTCCTCCTCTTGCGCGGAGGGAGCATTGGTGTCCCCGGATCTAGCACCCGGGGGGTCTTTGGGAGCGGAGGCTCTCTCTGGCCTCCCCCTGTTGCTTCTTCTTCTCCTTCCTTTCCGGCACCTCGTACGGCTCCATGGCCAACATGGCCGTCAGGAGGGGCGTCCTGGGTCCTTCTGGCAGCGGCGCCGGACTGTCAATCCGCTGGGCCTTCTTCAGCCATTTCTGTGGATGAGAAGTCAAGAAGCTGAGTACCTTATTAAAGGGAAATAGTTCGGATACAAGAACAAACTTAGTCATACCTCCCGTGGGGGGTTTGCGGCGTCAAGTCCGATGTCCTCTCCCTCGGCCGGCCAGTCCTTCTGCGGCTTGAACAGCGCTCTCCATAGCTGGGCGTGGGTGGTGCGGAAGAAGTTGCGCACGGTGACCGGGTCTTCGGGCTTGTAGGCCCACATGGGGGAGCCCCTATCCTGGCATGGGAGTATTCGACGGCCGAGCATGATCTGGACCACGTTGGGCAGCTCGACGCCTTTCCCTATCATCTTGGCAATTCGTTGCTGTAGCTGCTCCACCTCCTTGTTTACCCCCCAGTCGAGGCCTTTCTTGGTCCATGAGACCAACCTCGTAGGGGGTCCGGATCGGAAGGCCGAAATCGCCCCACAACCCGCGCTCCTCGGCTCGGTGATGTAGAACCATTCCCTCTGCCAAACCTTGACGGTCTCGATGAAGGTGCCCTCTGGCCATTCCACTCGGGGGAGTTTGCTGACCATAGCACCCCCACAGTTCGCTTGTTGGCCGTCGACGATCTTAGGCTTGATGTTGAAGACCTTCAGCCACAGGCCGAAGTGTGGCCGGATCCGGAGAAAGGCTTCACAGATGATGATGAAGGCCGAGATATGTAGAAAGGAATTCGGCGCGAGATCGTGGAAGTCAAGCCCGTAAAAGAACATAAGACCCCTGACGAAGGGGTGAAGGGGAAATCCTAAACCTCGGAGGAAGTGGGGGACGAACACCACCCTTTCGCCCGGTCGCGGCGTGGGGACGGCCTGGCCGGCCTCTGGAGCACGGTGGGTTAGATCGGCAGGGAGATATCCCGCGCCCTTCAACTCCATGATGGCGCTTTCGGTGACGACGGACGCCTCCCATTTGCCCTTGGACCCGGAACCCGCCATTGCTGGATTAGGTGGGTGGATGGAAAGGTTCTTGGGAGGGAGAGCAGATCTGGGTGTTGGAGCTCAAGAGATGGGGAAGGCAATGGCGAAAGAGGGGAATGAGAGCGTGCGACCGAAACAAGGACTGTGCCCCTTTTATGGGCTGTAAAACCCACAGTCCATTTACTGCGTCGCAGTCCTCGCCGCTTCCCCGTATAACCGTGCCATTATGCACGCGTGGGGTGAGGCGGATTATTGATTATATCCCTTGAAAACAGGACACGATCTCCATATCGATGGAACGTGCCAATGAGAACCACCTCGAACCGCGAATCAAGTTTGTCATAAACCAACTTGCGGTCGTGGCAAGGTGTGACCCTTCGGTAAAAGTTGTCAGATGAGAACACTGTTCACGCCGAAGCGGCTAGCCTTCGGGGCTAAGTTATTATTATACTTCGTTACCAAGATACAGTTCGGCGCATACACGACCGGATAATGCTTGAAAATACAACTCGGAGTAATACAGGCCTGTTACCGGTGTCACGGAGGAAAGTGAACTGGTCCACAAAGCCGATGGTGTTCGGCATCTACCTCGGCTTCGAAGACTAGTTCGGGGGCTACTGAGGGTGTCCCGGACTAGGGGGTACTCGGGCTGCCGGCCTATCTCTCATGGACCGGGCTGGTGGGCCGCTCTTTACACGTCGATGGAAGGCTGGATTGTGGATGACCCCGTATGATAGAAGGAAATCTCTGAAGTCTTGGCGTCTCTTCCAAGGAATAGATGGCGTAACCGGCATGTTTATCCCTGATGATAACCGACCATATGTAACCCTAGGGCCCCCCCTGGTGTCTATATAAACTAGGAGGTTTAGTCCGTAGGGAGAGGACTCCTAATCTAGGGTTTAGCCCATCTGATATCGAGGTAGATCAACTCTGTAACCTTCATACAATCACATCAATACAATCAAGCAGGACGTAGGGTTTTACCTCCTCGAGAGGGCCCGAACCTGGGTAAATCACTGTCTCTACGCTCTCTGTTACCATCGACTCCTTGACCCATAGTTCGGACCCCCTACCCGAGATCTGCCGGTTTTGGTACCGACAGATGGCTCGCCCGATCGCACACGAGCTCTTTTTGCCCAACGTGTGTGACCGGAGGACCTATCGCCGACGGTTTCTGGGTCGTGTGGGATGGACCCCCCCTATCCCACACATAGGCAAGGTGGCAGTTTAAAACTCTGTCATGGAAAGGGGGGAAACCATTTGTATAGGGCTCGCCTGCACTAGTGTGATCTCACATGAAAGTTTTTATTATACCACTCTTGTATACCTATCATTTTTGGACTAGTCATACAACCCATGCAAATTACCACTTCCTATTTATAGACTCTCAAAAAGATAAAAGTGAAGCATGAGAATGCAAATGATTTCTATAAAATATAACAACCGTTGTGCTCTAAAGATGTAAGTGAAGCACATGAGCAACTTCCTAACTCAAAAGATATAAGTGAAGCACACAGAGCATTCTAACAAGTCATGATGAATGTGTGTCTCTCTCAAAAGGTGTGTCCAGCAAACAATGATTGTGGCAAACTAACAAACAAAATAAAACTATAGCACAAGACGCTCCAAGTAAAACTCATATCATGTGATGAATAAAAATATAGCTCCAAGTGATATTACCGATAGATTGTAGACTAAAGAGGGGATGCCACCCGGGGCATCCCCAAGCTTAGATGCTTGGGTATTCCTTGAATATTACCTTGGGGTGTCTTGGGAATCCCCAAGATTAGGGTCTTGCCGCTCCTTATTCCTTCATCCATCGTGATCTCACCCAAAACTTGAAAACTTCAGCACACAAAACTCAACAGAAACTTCGTGAGATCCGTTAGTGTAATAGATCAATCATCCACTTTAGGTACTGTTATAAATACATACATAATTGCCCTTGCATAATACCTACAGTATTCTAACTTCTCCATGACTTATACCCCCCGATATAATCCCTAGCATCATCAAAATAAGCACACTATGCAATAAAAACAGAATATGTCTAAAACAGAGCAATACGTAATTACAGAATATTTATCCATAGTTATGTAACTCCAAGAATTCTAAAAAATTAGGACAATGTAAAAAAATTGTAACCCAATACTATCTAAAAATTTCAGACTTTTCTGACGTTCCAGTACAGAATGTAAATTCCAGCACTGGACGCGAAACTTTCTATTTCTGCATAGAATCAAGTTTACTATCATTCAAATCATCCCAAAGGCTTTACTTGGCACAAACACTAATTAAAAGATAAAAACACAATCATTACAGTAGCAATAATCATGTGACTCAAGAAAAATAAAATAAATCAAAAATATAAATATTGGGTTGCCTCCCAACAAGCGTTATTGTTTAATGCCCCTAGCTACGCATAATGCATAGGTTCAAGTATTATCATCCTTCAAATTGATTACATAGGTGGCTCTCATAATAGATTCATATGGTGGCTTAATTATCTTCCTTGGGAAGTGTTCCATCTTTCTTTAGTGGGAATTGGAACCGTATATTTCCTTCTTTCATATCAATAATCGCACCTATGGTTCGTAAAAATGGCCTACCAAGTATTATAGGACAAGACAGACTACACTCAATATCAAGCACAATGAAATCCATAGGCACATAGTTTCTGTTTGCAAGTATGAGGCCATCATTAATTCTACCCAATGGTTTCTTAATTGTTGAATCCGCTAAATGCAAGTTGAGGGAACATACATCCATATCAGTAAGACCTAGAACATCACATAAAGATTTAGGTATAGTAGAGACACTAGCTATTAGGTCACACAAAGCATTACATTCATAATATTTAATCTCAACTTTAATTTTAGGTTCCCATTCATCATGTAATTTCCTTGGTATAGACACTTCTAATTCTAACTTCTCTTCATGAGCTTTAATAATGGCTTCTACTATATGTTTAGTAAAAGCTTTGTTTTGTTCGTAAGCATTAAGTGAATTTATAATGGATTGCAACAAGCAAATACATTCAATCAAAGAAAAATTATCATAATTAAAGTCCTTGTAATCCAAAGTAGTGGGTGCATCGCTATCTAAAGTTTTAACCTCTTCAAATCCACTTTTGTTGTTTTTATCTTTAAGATCATCACCCTCCAAACAATTGGGACGCTTTCTAATTAAAGTTGACTCATCTCCAGTCCCTTTATCATCAAGCTTTATATTACGAAACAAAGTTCCAATAGGTTTCATACCAATCATTTTAATGTCTTCATCATTAATATCATAAAAACCGGGTGTGAGCGCTTTTTCTAGAAATGCTCGTCTAGCTCTCATCCTTTCGATTCTCTTTCAACTTTCAACCATGGTGACTTGCATAGACTTTAAATATTCAGATATTTCATCCTTTTTATGTGGAATTTTTTTAATTTTGATAGTTTCCACATCATGCACCATTCTATCCAAGTTTCTAGACATGTCATCAACTTTGCTTAGTTTTTCTTCTACCATAGCATTGAAAATATTTTGAGAACTAATAAATTCTTTAATATTGTTCTCAAGTTCATTAGGTATCCTATTATTATTATATGAATTTCCATAGGAATTGCCATAATTATTAGAGGGATTACCGGGATACGGCCTAGGATTAAAATTCCCTATATAAGCATTGTTGTTGAAATTATTCCTTGCAACAAAATTCACATCAATAGCATCATTGTTTTGCTCAATCAAAGTAGAAAATGGGATATCATTTGGATCAATATGAGCATTTTTACTAGCAAGCATATTCATAAGAGCATCCATTTTATCACTTAAAGTAGAAACTTCTTCGATGGAGTGTACCTTCTTACCAGTTGGAGCTCGTTCGGTGTACCATTGGGAATAGTTTGTGGTCATATTATCAAGAAGCTTCATGGCTTCTCCTAATGTAATTCCCATAAATGTGCCACCTGCAGCTGAGTCTAGAAAATTTCTCAAAACAAACTTCAGTCCCGCATAAAAAATGTGTACTATCATCCATAAGCTTAATCCGTGCGTGGGACCATTTTTAATCATTAATTTCATTCTCTCCCAAGATTGTGCAATGATACGTCTCCAACGTATCTATAATTTTTGATTGTTCCATGCTATTATAGTATCAACCCCACGCGGCCCTAGGGGGGCACGCCAAGATGCCTTGTGGGCCCCTCATGGCTCCTTTTGACCTAATTCCACCTCTATAAATATTGGGAAACCAACAAAGAGCCCCGCAAGTTTCTGTTCTCCCGCGATCCCATCTGGAGGACTTTTCCGGCACCCTGCCGGAGGGGGAATCGATCACGGAGGGCTTCTACATCAACCTTCTTGCCCCTCCGATGATGTGTGAGTAGTTTACCACAGACCTACAGGTCCATAGCTAGTAGCTAGATGGCTTCTTCTCTCTCTTTGATCTTCAATACAATGTTCTCCTCGATCTCCTTAGAGTTCTATTCGATGTAATCTTCTTTTGTGGTGTGTTTGCTGGGATCCAATGAATTGTGGGTTTATGATCAGATTATTTATGACAAATATCTGAGTCTTTTCTAAATTCTTTTATGCATGATTATTATAGCTTTGTATTTCTCTCCGATCTATCTGTTTGGTTTGGCTAACTAGATTGATTTATCTTCAGTGGGAGAGGTGCTTTGTAATGGGTTCAATCTTGCGGTGTTATATATCCCAGTGACAGAAAGGGACAAGACACATATTTGTATTGTTGCCATTAAGGGTAAAATGACAGGGTTTATTCATATTTATTGGGTTTACTTTGTCTACATCATGTCATCTTGCTTAAGGCGTTACTCCGTTTTCATTAACTTAATACCCTAGATGCATGCTGGATAGCGGTCGATGGGTGGAGTAATAGTAGTAGATGCAGGCAGGAGTCGGTCTACTTGTCTCGGACGTGATGCATATATACACGATCATTGCCATGAATCCGTCATAACTATGTGCTTTTCTATCAATTGCCCAACAGTAATTTGTTTACCCACCGTATGCAATTCGTTCGAGAGAGAAGCCTCTAGTGAAAACTATGGCCCCCAGGTCTACTTTAATCATATAAAAATAAAACTAAAGATGCCTTGCTACAATTTATTTACTTTTATTTTCTTTTGCAATTTATCTATCTACCACTACAAGATTTAATCCTTGCAAATAATGAGTTCAAGGGCATTGACAACCCTCTTGCCCGTGTTGGGCGCAAGTATTTGCTTTTGTGTGTGCAGGTGCTGCTTGCGAGGTTTTGCGAGGGAAATAATTATCTCTACTGTGCTGCATCACCCCTCATCTTTGGGGAAAATCCCAACGCAGTTTACAAGTAGCAGGAAGAATTTTTGGCGCCTTTGTCGGGGAGACATCATCAAAACCTATCAAGTACCTTCACATAAAGTATCATCTACTTGCTCTACTTTTTATTTGCATTTGCCTCTCGTTTTCATCTCCCCCACTTCTCATAAAAAATACAAAAAAAAAAAATATTTTTTTGCTAGCTATAATTGTGAGACTCAATGAAAATGAAAATATAGATATATGGATCCACTTAAAGTTTTCTACTTGGATCATCTTCGATCCATTTGTGCTCGTGCTGAAACCCCGACTACTTTAGTTGAGGGAAAATCACTAGATGAGCATGCTTATTTTGTGCGTCACCGTTTGTCTCAAAAAGGGAGACTCTTATGGAATCAAATAAATTGTTTTCTATGCTATGCTTGGAATCTATGTGAAATTTATGATTTTACCTGTTGCTCTAAGGACCCTAAAAAACACCTTCCCTACCTATGTGAGTTTAATGATAATGGAATCTTATCTTCTTATGCCAAGGGTGTTTATAGTTACTATGATATCGAACAAATCGAAGAATTTATTGCTTTTAAGGGTGCTTACGAAGTTGCTTCTTTAATTGAAAAGTATGATGCTACTCTCTACAAACCTAAAAATTCTTCCATACTTAAATACTGCTATGAAAAGTATGCTCCTAATGCCTATGTTAATGAATTTATTGAGAGAATGTTTGCTGCTTTGGAAGAAAATAATGATATGCAAGAATCTATAGATAATCATGATCCCATTGATTCAATTGAAATATCCCCTCTTGATGAACATGATGCTTGTTATTCTTATGGCCATGATACCAATATTAATGATGCTTATGAAGATGAACTTGCTATAGTTCCTTATGTTAAAAATGAAATTATTGCTATTGCACCCACACTTGATAGCTCCTGGAATGAAAAGCATGATTGCAATGATGCTATTATAAATTTTATTAATGTCAATTGTGCTAATGATATGCAAAGCTACAAGCTTGGGGATGACAATTTTGTTATGTCTACTACTTATTGCAATGATCATGATTGGGGTGGTAATGCTTCTTATGATCTGGAAGAGTGTCAACTTTACGTAAAAAGAATCCCACATATGCGGAGAGTGTTCAATCTTATGAAATTTTTGGTAAATGTGGGTTTGGAGAGGTCATGACTTTAGTTGATGTTAATCCCACTATCTTGGAAGATTATAAAACTTTTATGCATGTGGATCATGAAGAGAATATTTTATATGATAGCTATATTGTTAAATTTGATTATGATCCTACATGTAATTATTATGAGAGAGGAAAATATGGTTGTAGAAATCTTCATGTCACTAAGTTGCCTCTCTTTGTGTTGAAATTATTAATGCTTCATTCTTCCTATTTGCATATGCTATATATTGCTTGTCTTGATAATTTGTTTTCCTATAAAATGCCTATGCATAGGAAGAGGGTTAGACTCAAATGTTTTTATCACATGTTTTATGATGCTCTCTTTGTGTTTCAATTATTATCTTTCATGTGAGCATCATTGAAATCTCAAGCCTATCTTAATGGCTATAAGGAAAGAACTTGTTGGGAGGCAACCCAATAGTTATCTCAAATTTTTGTTTTTATTTTATTTTTTTTGTATTTACACAATTTTATCTACTGTTATGATTGTGTTGTTTATCTTTTAATTAGTGTTTGTGCCAAGTAATGCCTTTAGGATGATTTGGATGATAGTATAATTGATGCTGTTTGGAAAACAGAAAGTTTTGCGCCCAGTTCTGGATTTTTGGTTCTGTACTGGAAAGTCAGAAAAATATGAAATTTTTACACAGTATTGATATATGAATTTTTTACGTTGTCCTATTTTTTCAGAATTTTTGGAGTTACAGAAGTATAACTTTTAAATAGATCTTTATAGACTATTCTGTTTTAGACAGATTATGTTTTCTATTGCATAGTTCGCTTATTTTAATGATGCTATGGATTATGTCGGGGGGTATAAGTCATGGAGAAGTTAGAGTACAGTAGAATTATGCAATAATTAAATATGAATCAATTTATGACAGTACTTAAAGTTTAAGATTTGTTTGTTATACTAACGGATCTCACGAGGTTTCTGTTGAGTTTTGTGTGCTGAAGTTTTCAAGTTTTGGGTGAGATCACGATGGATGAAGGAATAAGGAGCAGCAAGACCCTAAGCTTGGGGATGCCCAAGGTACCCCAAGGTAATATTCAAGGAAGACCCAAGCGTCTAAGCTTGGGGATGCCCCAGATGGCATCCCCTCTTTCGTCTACAATCTATCGGTATATCACTTGGAGCTATATTTTTATTCATCACATGATATGTGTTTTACTTGGAGCGTCTTGTGCCATTGTTTTGTTTTCTTTGTTTGCATTTTTAGTTTGCCAAAATCATCTTTGAAACACACCTTTTTGAGAGGGACACACATTTATCGTGATTTGTTAGAATACTCTATGTGCTTCACTTATATCTCTTGAGCTAGGCAGTTGCTCTAGTGCTTCACTTATATCTTTTAGAGCACGGTGGTGGTTATATTTTAAAAAAATAATTGAACTCTCATGCTTCACTTAAATCTTTTTGAGAGTCTGATGAATAGTAATGGCAATTTGCACATGTTAAAAGAATGGTCCTGATATGATAAGGTATTCAAGGGGGATATAATAAAAACTTTCATGTAGATCACTAAATATGAAGTGTATGGTTAATTTTATTAATGTCATAATATGAAAGGATATAGGTTCATGATCATTGGTTAGTAGAAATATTGGTATTAAAGTTTGTTATTAACTACTCATCTAAGTATTGGTCGTGGCATGGTGAGGAAGTTCGAGCATTTATAGGTCTGAAATGAAATTCTTGAGTGTTGTTATGATCGGGGGCGCGCGATGGTTAAATCCTACCAACCTCCCTCCTAGCAGCATGCGGTTAGTACTTTGCTTCGAGGGCTAATAGGCTTTCACAATAAGTATGTGAGTTCTCTATGCCTAATGTGAGTCCATGGATTATACGCACTCCTATCTTTCCGCAATTTGCTAGCCTCTTCGGTACCGTGCCTTGCCTTTTCTCACCTCGAGAGTTGGTGCAAACTTTGCCGGTGCATCCAAACCCCATGATATGATATGCTCATTCACACATAAGCCTCCTTTTACCTTCCTCAAAACAGCCACCATACCTACCTATTATGGCATTTCCATAGCCATTCCGAGATATATTGCCATGCAACTTCCACCATTCCGTTTATATGACACACATCATCATTGTCATATTGCTTTGCATGATCATATAGCTGACATAGTATTTGTGGCTCAGCCACAGTTCATCATTTTTTATACATGTTACGCTAGATCGTTGCACATCCTGGTACACTGCCAGAGGCATTCATATAGAGTCATATTGTTCTAGTATCGAGTTGTAATATTGAGTTGTAAGTAAATAAAAGTGTGATGATCATCATTATTAGAGCATTGTCCCAGTGAGGAAAGGATGATGGAGACTGTGATTCCCCCACAAGTCGGGATGAGACTCCGGACGAAAAAAAAGAGGCCAAAAAGAGCCCAGCAAAAAAAATGAGAGAAAAGGAGAGAAGGGGCAATGTTACTATCCTTTTCCACACTAGTGCTTCAGAGTAGCACCATGTTTTTCATATAGAGAGTTTCCTGAGTTGTCACTTTCATATACTAGTGCGAATTGTTCATTAAAGAACTTGGCTTGTATATTCCAATGATGGGCTTCCTCAAATGCCCGAGGTCTTCATGAGCAAGCAAGTTGGATGCACACTCACTTAGTTTTCAGTTTGAGCTTTCATACACTTATAGCTCTTAGTGCATCCGTTGCATGGCAATCCCGACTCCTCGCATTGATATCGATTGATGGGCATCTCCATACCCTGTTGATCTGCCGAGTTGATGTGAGACTTTCTTCTTATCCTTTTACCATTATTGATCCCTATCACTGCATTCTATTCCACCTAGTGCTATGTCCATGGCTCACGCTCATGTATTGCGTGGGAGTTGAAAATGCTGAAGCGCATTAGAAGTATGATCCAATTGCCTAGTTTAACACCGGGGTTCTCATGATTTATATATTTGCGGTGAAGATAGAGTCATGCCATTGCCAATATGAGAAAGTGAGTAGAGATAACACTCGTTAAGGATCATATATTTTGAAAGTTTAATGATTATGCTTCTCTTGTTCATGGATATTATTATGTTGATATTGTTAATTCATCGCTTCACAATATTTATGCCGTAAAAGAGATTACATGATAGACATGTTAGGTAACATTCCACATCAAAAATTCTATTTTTATCATTTACCTACTCGAGGACGAGCAGGAATTAAGCTTGGGGATGCTGATATGTCTCCAACGTATTTATATTTTTTGATTGTTCCATGCTATTATAGTATCAATCTTGGATGTTTCATATGCAATTATATGTTATTTTATATCATTTTTGGGACTAACCTATTAACCTAGTGCCCAGTGCCAGTTGTTGTTTTATGCTTGTTTTTGGTTTTTCAGGAAATCAGTACCAAACGAAGTCCAAACGCTATGAAACTTTTTGACGATTTTTTCTGGACAAGAGAGACCCTAGAAGCTCCGGGAGGAGGCCAGAAGCCTCACGAGGAAGCCACAAGGCAACCCCACGCGCCCCAGAGGGGGCGCGCCAAGATGCCTTGTGGGCCCCTCATGGCTCCTTTTGACCTAATTCCACCTCTATAAATTCTCAAATATTGGGAAACCAATAGAGAGCCCCATGAGATAATTTTTCCGCCACCACAAGATTCTGTTCTTCCGTGATCCCATCTGGAGGCCTTTTCCGGCACCTTGTTAGAGGGGGAATCGATCACGGAGGGCTTCTACATCAACCTTGATGCCCCTCCGATGATGTGTGAGTAGTTTACCATAGACCTACGGGTCCATAGCTAGTAGCTAGATGGCTTCTTCTCTCTCTTTGATCTTCAATACAATGTTCTCCTCGATCTCCTTGGTGTTCTATTCGATGTAATCTTCTTTTGCGGTGTGTTTGTTGGGATCCGATGAATTGTGGGTTTATGATCAGATTATTCATGAGAAATATTTGAGTCTTTTCTGAATTCTTTTATGCATGATTATTATAGCTTTGTATTTCTCTCCGATCTATCCGTTTGGTTTGGCCAACTAGATTGATTTATCTTCAGTGGGAGAGGTGCTTTGTAATGGGTTCAATCTTGCGGTGTTCTATATCCCAGTGATAGAAAGGGACAAGACAAGTATTTGTATTGTTGCCATTAAGGGTAAAATGATGGGGTTTATTCATATTGATTGGGTTTACTTTGTCTACATCATGTCATCTTGCTTAAGGCGTTACTCCGTTTTCATTAACTTAATACCCTAGATGCATGCTGGATAGCGGTCGATGGGTGGAGTAATAGTAGTAGATGTAGGCAGGAGTCGGTCTACTTGTCTCAGACGTGATGCCTATATACATGATCATTGCCATGAATCCGTCATAACTATGCGCTTTTCTATCAATTGCCCAACAGTAATTTGTTTACCCACCGTATGCTATTCGTTCGAGAGAGAAGCCTCTAGTGAAAACTATGGCCCTCGGGTCTACTTTAATCATATAAAAAGAAAACTAAAGATGCCTTGCTGCAATTTATTTACTTTTATTTTCTTTTGCAATTTATCTATCTACCACTACAAGATTTAATCCTTGCAAATAACGAGTTCAAGGGGATTGACAACCCTCTTGCCCGTGTTGGGTGCAAGTATTTGCTTTTGTGTGTGCAGGTGCTGCTCACGAGGTTTAGCATGGTTCTCCTACTTGATTGATACCTTGGTTCTCACTGAGGGAAATAATTATCTCTACTTTGCTGCATCACCCCTCCTCTTCGGGGAAAATCCCAATGCAGTTTACAAGTAGCATGCAACATGTTCTTGCTCATGCTATTTAAAATTCATGATTTGATTTCTAAGAGATATTATCTTAGCGGCAGGAAAGTACTTAGCAATAAAAGCATCCTTACATTTATCCCAAGAATTAATACTATTGCGAGGTAAGGATGATAACCAAGTTTTAGCTCTGTCCCTTAGTGAGAAGGGAAATGATTTCAACTTAATAATATCATTATCCACATCTTTTTTCTTTTGCATATCACATAATTCAACGAAGGTATTAAGATGGGATGCATCATCTTCATTAGGATTTCCTTGTTCTTTCATAACAAGATTTAATAATGCAACATTAATATCATATGACTCCGCACTAGTGGCGGGAGGAGCAATTGGAGTACTAACAAAATCATTATTATTAGTATTCGAGAAGTCACACAGCTTAGTGTTTTCTTGAGACATAATGGCAATTCAAGCAACATAGCACACAAGATATTTTTGGTATTTTTGAGTTTTTTACGGAAACTAATAATGGCAAATAAAAGCATGTAAAAAGTAGAACAAGTAAATGATAATGTGTATGAAGGGACCTTGAGTTGTTTGATGAAGTCTCCCCGGCAACGGCGCCAGAAAATTCTTCTCTACTTGTGATAGGCGTTGGGATTTCCCCGAAGAGGAAGGGTGATGTAGTATAGTAGCAGATAGTATTTCCCTCAGTTAAGAACCAAGGTTTATCGAACCAATAGGAGATTCACGCAAACAACCTTTAGCAGTACCTACACACACAAGAGCAAATACTTGCACCCAACGCGCGCAAGAGGGTTGTCAATCCCCTTGTGCTCGTTAATTGTAAGGATTAAATCTAATAGTAGGAGATATATAAATTGCAAAACTAAATAAAAGTAAATTGCAGCAAGGTATTTAGAGCTTTAGTAATATGATTTAGATGGACCCGGGATCCATAGCTTTCACTAGAGACATCTCTCTCAAGAACATAGCAAACGGTGGGTACACAAATTACTGTTGGGCAATTGATAGAAAAGCACATAGTTATGATGTTATTCATGGCATGATCAGTACATAGGCATTACGTCTGTGACAAGTAGACCGACATCCATCTGCATCTACTACTATTACTCCACCTTCGACCGCTATCCAGCATGCATCTTGTGGCATTAAGTTCATAACAAACAAAGTAATGCTTGAAGCATGATGACATAATGTAGACAGAATAAAACCAATTAATACGATTAAACCCCGTCATTTTACCCTTAGTAGCAACAATAAAAATACGTGCCTCGCTACCCCTTCTATCACGAGGTGAGGATACCGCAAGATTGAACCTACTACTATGCACCACTTTCACTGAAGATAAATCAATCTAGTTAGCCAAACTAAACGGATAGATCGGAAAGCATTACATAGCTATAACAATCACACATAATAAAGTTCAGAAATAACTCAATTACTTTCAATGAACAATCTGATCATAAACCCACAATTCATCGGATCCCAACAAACGCACCGCAAAAGATTACATCGAATCGATCTCCGAAGAGAACATTGTATTGAAGATCAAAGAGAGAGAGAGAGAGAGAGAGAGAGAGATAGAGAGAGAGAGAGAGAGCCATCTAGCTACTGCTATGGACCCTTAGGTCCTGTGAGGAACTACTCACACATGATCGGAGAGGCAGCAAGGTTGATGTAGAAACCCTCCATGATCGATTACCCCTCCGGCAGATCGCTGAAAAAGGTCTCCAGATGGGATTATGGGAAGAACAGAGGCTTACGGCAGCGGAATAATTGTTTCGGGTCTCGCTTTGGGGGGTTTGAAATATTTGGGAATTTATAGCGCTGGAATTAGGTCAGACGGAGCCATGAGGGGCCCACAAGACATTAGGGCGCGCCTACCCTCCTAGGCGTGCCCTGTTGTCTTGCCGTCTCCTCGTCAGGCTTCTGGTTCTCCCCCGAGGCTTCTAGGGTCCCTCCTGGTCCAGAAAAAATCGTCAAAAAGTTTCGTAGCGTTTGGACTCCGTTTGGTAGGGATTTTCTGTAAACTAAAAACAAGCAGAAAACAGTAACTGGCACTAGGCACTGGGTTAATAGGTTAGTTACCAAAACTGATATAAAATTGCACATAAAGCATACAAGATTGATAATATAATAGCATGAAACAATCAAAAATTATAGATACATCGGAGACGTATCAGTCTTCCATTGGGATGTCGTCGGCCTCCGGCTGCCAGCCAGCAGCAATGGCGGCCATCTCCTTCTTCTGCTCCGGCGATAGTCCGTCCCAGAGAGCTTTGAAGCGCGAGGAGGCCATGGTGGGAGTGGTGCGGAAGAGAAGAAATGGATCGGAGGAGGATGAATGCGGCTATGGCCGGGGCTACAGTTTATATAGCGGGCGAATGGCAATGGTGGGCGGCAGAGGGACAGACAGGTGGCATCGGAATAGGTTCCTCGGCAACCGCGTTTCCTTAATGTGGGCGGCAGACGGATGGACGAACGGTTGTGGTGTCGTTTGAACGCGGAACAGTCACGTGCACCAGGAAGTGCGCGCGGACGGCGCTCTCCCAGCCGGCGAGCCACTTCAATGCCGGCGCCAGTGAGAGGTCGTGTTCGCTCTGGCTAGGCATGAATGCGGCACTGCCGCTCTGAAGCGGCGCTGACCGATTCAGGCGGGAAGCGCGCGCAGGTGAGGGAGGGGGTTTGGGTGGGCCATGGTGGTCAGACGCGGGCGTGGCAGCGGTCCGGACGCCCGCAAAGCCCCCATAGTTTGTCTTCGGTTTGCGGAAGAAACTGCGTCCGGATCGCTCGGCGGACCGATACAACCCCGCGTTGGATGGCACAACACATCCGGACCGCGCGGTCCAGACATATGCGAGCGGTTAGAGGGTCAGCGTTGGAGATGCCCTTAAGAGCATCTCCAATAGATGATGTGATGAGGACATCAATACCATAGTTACACCCACAGCCCCTGCTACTATACATACTGGACCAATTACTAGAGCTCGCGCACGCCAATTAAATTATCAGGTACTTTTGTTTCTTGGGAGTAATTCTAATGTTCATGAGAATATGATGCTGCCTAAATTAGATACATTTGTGTTGATTGCTAATGAAGGGCCTAGCATGGACAAGAGGGATGAACATTGGAGCATGGATAAGCATGCAGATGAAGGCGCGCGCGAAGGGAACCAGAACGGCGTTTCTGATGGAGTTTTCAACACTTTGAAGCCTCCATGATGGCATACAAGGACATGGACAAAATTGACAAGATGCCCTTTCATAAATTTCGTCCATAGCTTATTTTAGGTGCTACATCACCTTAGTTTTGGGCCAGGCCCATGTAATTTCAAAATACACTTAATATGCAGTTTTTAGAGTCTATATTAATAGGGAAAATGACTTAGGACAGAATTTAGTCCCACCTTGCCAAGGGTGGATGAAATTCCCCTCTGTCTCCCTATAAATACAGCCATTAGGGCGTTGTTTTAGACTTGGGTTTTGTTTAGATTAAAGTTCGCCATAGCTGCAACTCACGTCCTTCATTTGTGTTCAACGACCAGACCAAGACATCACAGAACCCCGCTTGATTAATGAAGCTTTCCTCTTATATTCGCAATATCTAGATTGCAATCTCAGTTTCTTGCTTGTTCTTCATTTTCTTGCAGGAAATAAACCCTCGTGGTCAGGTTGATCATGCTCCAGCGTGGTCAATAACCTCTCGGAGTTGATTTAGCGATTGCTAAGGCGCGACGTCTTCACACATTCGTAGTCGGATCGTCAAAGTCGACTTCCACCCAAAACGATAGCTACCATCTCATCGAAAGACGGGACACCTTGGCCTCTATCAAGTGGTATCAGATTTCCAGGTTACTCGGTGAGATTTTACCAGTTTTTGTAGTTTAGATCGCATCTGTCTTCATACCTACAGTTCACGAAAAAGCCAAAAAAAATAGGGTTAGTTCATCATATCCAAACCAATCCGAGCCTTTGCATAATCTTTTCATTGTTTTGCTTTGTTGAATTTGCGGTTGGATTGTCGTGTCGAGTTGCTAGTCTTAGCGTCTAGTCCCTTAGAGTTTCGAGTTCTGTTCACAAGTTGTCACGCCGCCGCCGCACCATCGTCATCACCGCTGCCATATACCACCACCACATATTCGCCGCGATCCTGCCAATAAGAGTCCACCTCCAACACATATCCGCCACCATCACGCCAATCCGAGTCCACCTCCATTACATATTCACCACCAGTCCGTGTTCCACCGCCCCTACATATATCCGCCACCAGTCCGAGTATCCCCAGATTCATCTCCGCCACCAGTCCTAATCTGAGTCCAGTATTTGCTTCTCTGTTATCAATTTCAAGATCACGCCATATTACGTGTCGTGACCATGTTGGACTCCCCAACTTCCGTGCCACCCGTAGAAGAAAAATAGTTCCAGTTTAAAAAAAACTAAGTCTGCAAAATTCTGGCTAGGCAGTTTTTAGACCATTTGTAGACTTTTTCGAAAAAAGTTGTCGCGGAGGAAAAAAATTGAAAAAAAAAGTGAAAAAAGAGAGAGAAAAAGAGATTCAAACTGTGCTTCGCCCTTGTTACGTGACGCGCCGTGATTTTGTTAGTGTTCTAGGCTCGCGTCTCTAGTACGGTCTAGCCTAGGACCAGCACAGTACCATCGTTTAGCGTTTATTCAACCTTGCATCTCTGAATTGATTATCGCTGACCCTTTTTGCTACCATATATTAAGCCTTCCTAGCTCCACATATCATCTACATCGTGCGTTTGACACCACCTGGCAATCGCTCTATCCAAGCTTTGAGGCATTTTGACTACAACGGTTGCCGATCACCGCCTGCTGCATTTGTAAGAGCGGGTAATAATTTGTGTTTCGCTTAATGGATTTGTGATTCTCCACCACTTCATATTAGTAGTCTGTAGGACACATTCTTGTGTGTTTTTATTGCTGCTAACCATGGCAGGATCAGAAGAGAACCAAATCGACTGGGAGAACATGACGAACGAGTTACATGATAAATTTCAACAAATGTTGGGTGAATAGGTACAAGACATGATGAGCAGCTTTGGACGGGCGCTGGAGAGAATAGATGGCATTGAGAAGACAATTGACACCATGTTGGAGGCCAAGTTCAATGAAGTGCTCGCGCGTCTACCACCACTTGCTTCCCCTATTGCACCGTTGCACCAACAACAACAACGACCTCCACGACGCACCGATCATGTAGGACGAGCGCAGCGTGTTCCTGTTGAGCAATCTGTTGCTACTGCTACTACTGTTGATGCTTCTGTGGCTCCTGCTGCTACTGTCAAAGAGAACGACGACTACGAGGGTGCTTACGAGGATGAGGATGAGGTTGCTGCAAATCAGAACTATGTGCAACCACCAGCACAAGCACCAGGTCGTCCACATGCATACAATCGCAACGGTAGGGCTGCACCACCCCCTCAGGTACGAGATCATGACAATGTCCATAAACTAAAATTGAATATTCCGCCTTTTGAGGGTAGATACATTCCTGATGTATATCTTACTTGGGAGTTAGAAACTGAACAACGTTTTACATGTTTACAATATCCCGAGGATAGACGTGTTGCTGCTGCTGTTTGTGCATTCACTAGTTTTGCTTGTGTTTGGTGGTCTGAACATTGTCGATTATATCATGATAATATCCCCACTACATGGGCTGCTTTGAAAACTGCTATGCGTACTCGTTGGGTTCCACCATATTATCAACGTGAATTACTTCAGAAATTGTAGCGTTTAAGACAAGGAAAAAATTCTGTAGAGGAATATTATCAGGAATTACAAACTGGCATGATTAGATGTGGTATTGTTGAGGACAATGAAGCTATGCTTGCACGTTTTATGGGTGGATTAAACAGAGAAATTCAAACCATCTTAGAGTATAAGGAGTATAACAATATCACTCGTTTGTTCCATATTGCTTGCAAAGCTGAACGTGAAGTGCAGGATCGACAGGCATTGGCGCGAACTAATTTTTCTACAGGTCGATCTTCATCATGGACACCACGTACATCATCTACTTCCACACGTCCGACTACACCACCGCCTACTTCAGCCGCCAACTCCAACTGAGATACAAAAAAGCATGCACCACCATCATCTGCCAAGAGCACACCTTCCGGTCCTGCACGGAGCTCTTCTTCATCCATGGCATCAACAGGGCAAACACATGATGTTATATGTCGTCGTTGCAGTGGTCGAGGTCATTATGCGAGCAAATGCCCATCCCAGCGTGTGATGGTCATTACTGAGGATGGTGGGTATGAGTCCGCTAGTGATTATGATGAGGAGACCTTGGCTCTTATTGCTAGTGAAGAACAAGGTGGAGATGATTCTGAACAAGAGACATAATACATGGCTGCTGAAGATGCTGACAGGTATGAAAGTTTAGTTGCTCAATGTGTTTTGAGTGTGCAGGTAACACAGGCTGAGCAAAATCAGAGGCACAATTTGTTCCATACAAAGGGAGTTGTGAAGGAACGTTCTGTTCGCGTCGGGAGTTGCAACAACTTGGCTAGCATGGAGATGGTGGAGAAGTTGTCTCTCACCATTCTACCACATCCTCATCCTTACTACATACAATGGTTCAACAACAACGGCAAGGTTAAGGTAACACGTACTATTCGTGTGCATTTTAGTATCACTACATATGTTGATTATGTTGATTGTGATGTGGTATCCATGCAAGCATGCTCTCTATTACTTGGTAGACCATGGCAATTCAATAAAAATTCTGTACACCATGGTAGAAACAATCAGTATACTCTTGTTCATAAAGACAAACATATTACTTTGCTTCCTATGACTCCTAAACACATTTTGAAAGATGATCTTACTAGAGCTAGTAAAGCAAAAGAGGAGCAAAACAAGAGTGAAAATCAGATTGTGGCAAAAGAATTTGAGCAACAAATGAAGCCTAATAACAAACCCTCATCTCATGTTGCCTCTGAAATTAAATTGAAAAGTGAATGTTTGCTTGCCACCAAATCTGATATTGATGATCTAGAGTTCAGCAAATCTGTTTGCTATGCTTTTGTGTGCAAAGAGGCATTATTTTCATTCGAGGACGTGCCACCCTCTTTGCCTCCTACTATCACTAACATTTTGCAGGAGTTCGCTGACGTCTTTCCACAAGACGTGCCACCGGGATTACCACCTATTCGAGGGATTGAGCATCAGATTGACTTAATTCCCGGTGCTTCGCTGCCCAACCGTGCGCCATACCGTACCAATCCAGAGGAGACGAAGGAGATTATGCGTCAAGTACAGGAGTTGCTCGACAAAGGTTATGTACGCAAATCCCTTAGTCCTTGTGTTGTTCCTATTATTCTAGTGCCAAAAAAGGATGGTACCTCGCGTATGTGTGTTGATTGTAGATCCATTAATAATATTACTATTCGCTATCGTCATCCTATTCCTAGGCTAGATGATATGCTTGATGAATTAAGTGGTTCTACCATATTCTCCAAAGTTGATTTGCGTAGTGGATACCATCAAATTCGTATGAAATTGGGAGATGAATGGAAAACAGCATTTAAAACTAAGTTTGGCTTATATGAGTGGTTAGTAATGCCTTTTGGGTTAACTAATGCACCTGGTACTTTCATGCGATTAATGAACGAGGTTTTACGTGCTTTCATTGGACGATTTGTGGTAGTCTATTTTGATGATATATAGATTTATAGCAGATCTTTGGAGGAACATTTGGAACATTTGTGTGTTGTTTTTATTGCTCTACGTGATGCACGTTTGTTTGGTAACTTTGGGAAGTGCACCTTTCGCACTGACCGAGTATCTTTTCTTGGCTATGTTGTTACTCCACAGGGAATTGAAGTTGATAAAGCCAAGATTGAAGCTATTGAGAGTTGGCTGCAGCCTAAAACAGTCACACAAGTGAGGAGTTTTCTTAGCCTCACTGGTTTCTATAGGCGTTTTGTGAGAGATTTCAGCACCATTGCTGCACCTCTCAATGAGCTTACAAAGAAGGATGTGCCTTTTGTTTGGGGTACCGCACAGGAAGAAGCCTTCACGGTATTGAAAGATAAGTTGACACATGCTCCTTTACTCCAACTTCCTGATTTTAATAAGACTTTTGAGCTTGAATGTGATGCTAGTGGAATTGGATTAGGATGTGTGTTATTACAAGA
Organism: Elymus sibiricus; assembly: GCA_039707655.1. NCBI lineage: Eukaryota > Viridiplantae > Streptophyta > Magnoliopsida > Poales > Poaceae > Elymus > Elymus sibiricus. The sequence continues at coordinate 223,313,874 of CM077670.1, read as the reverse complement.
TGGTAAACCTATTGCATACTTTTCTGAAAAATTGAGTGGGCCTAGTCTGAACTATTCTACTTATGATAAAGAATTATATGCTCTTGTTCGGACTTTAGAAACATAACAACATTATTTATGACCCAAAGAATTTGTTATACATTCTGATCATGAATCTTTGAAACATATTAAAAGTCAAGCAAAACTGAACCGTAGACATGCTAAATGGGTTGAATCCATTGACAATTTCCCTTATGTCATTAAACACAAGAAGGGTAAATAAAATGTTATTGCTGATGCATTGTCTCGTCGCTATACTATGCTTTCACAACTTGACTTTAAAATATTTGGTTTGGAGACCATCAAAGATCAATATGTGCATGATGCTGAATTTAAAGATGTAATGCAGAATTGTAAAGAAGGAAGAACATGGAACAAGTTCGTCATTAATGATGGATTTGTGTTACGTGCTAACAACCTATGCATTCTAGCTAGCTATGTTCGTCTTTTGTTGTTGCAGGAGGCGCATGGAGGAGGATTAATAGGACACTTTGGCGTCAAGAAGATGGAGGACGTACTTGCTACACATTTTTTTTGGCCAAAGATGAGACGGGATGTTGAGCGTTTCGTTGCTCGCTGCACTACATGTCAAAAAGCTAAGTCACGACTCAATCCTCATGGTTTATATATGCCTTTGTCTGTACCTAGTGTTCCTTGGGAGGATATCTATGGACATTGTTTTAGGTTTACCATGAACAAAGAAGCGAAGGGATAGCATATTTGTTGTCGTGGATAGATTTTCGAAAATGGCACACTTTATACCATGTCATAAAAGCGATGATGCTGCTATTGTTGTTGATTTGTTCTTTCATGAAATTATTCGTTTGCATGGTGTGCCAAATACTATTGTTTCAGATCGTGATACTAATTTCTTAGCCACTTTTGGAGATGTTTGTGGGCTAAGTTAGGGACGAAATTGCTTTTTAGTACTACATGTCACCCCCAAACTGATAGACAAACTGAAGTAGTCAATAGAACATTGTCTACTATGCTTAGGGCTGTTTTGAAGACTAATCTGAAAATGTGGGAAGAATGCTTGCCTCATATTGAATTTGCTTATAATCGTTCACTGCATTCTACTACTAAGATGTGCCCTTTTGAAATTGTGTATGGTTTCCTACCTCGTGCACCCATTGCTTTGTTGTCTCTTCCATCTTCGGAGAAGGTTAATTTTGATGCTAAACAACGTGCTGAATTGATCTTGAAAATGCATGAGTTAACTAAGGAAAACATTCAGCGCATGAATGCTAAATACAAACTTGCTGGTGATAAGGGTAGAAGACATATTGTGTTTGAACCAGGAGATCTTGTTTGGTTACATTTACGCAAAGATAGCTTTCCTGATTTGCGCAAGTCAAAGGTAATGCCACGTGCTGATGGTCCTTTTAAGGTGTTAGATAAAATAAATGATAATGCATATAAACTTGAGATGCCTGCAGATTTTTGGGTTAGTCCCACTTTTAACATTGTAGATTTGAAGCCTTATTTGGGTGAGGAAGATGAGCTTCCATCGAGGATGACTTCAATTCAAGAAGGGGAGAATGATGGGGACATCAATACCATAGTTATACCCACAGCCCCTGCTACTATACATACTAGACCAATTACTAGAGCTCGCGCACGCCAATTAAATTATCAGGTACCCAACGAGGAGCAGAAGGAAATGACAAGCGGTTTTCAGCAAGGAATTTTCGGCAAGCACTGAAATTATCGGTAATGAGCAGTTTGATAGCAAGATAATTTGTAACAAGTGACAAGTAGCAATAGTAACAAAGAGTGCAGCAAGGTGGCCCATTCCTTTTTATAGCAAAGGATAAGCCGGAACGATTTCTTATAGTAAGCAAAGCGTTCTCGAGGACACATGGGAATTTCATCTAGTCACTTTCACCATGTTGGTTTGATTCGCGTTCGCTACTTTGATAATTTGATATGTGGGTGGACCGGTGCTTGGATGCTGTTCTTACTTGAACAAGCCTCCCATTTATGATTACCCCCTCTCGCAAGCATCCGCAACTACGAAAGAAGAATTAAGATAACTCTAACCATAGCATTAAACATATGGATCCAAATCAGCCCCTTACGGAATAGCGCATAAACTAGGGTTTAAGCTTCTGTCACTCTAGCAACCCATCATCTAATTACTACTCCACAATGCATTCCCTTAGGCCCAAAGATGGTGAAGTCTCATGTAGTCGACGTTCACATGACACCACTAAGAGAATCAATAACATACATATCATCAAAATATCGAACGAATACCAAATTCACATGATTACTTATGACAAGACTTCTCCCATGTCCTCAAGAACAAAAGTAACTACTCACAAACTATATTCATGTCCAAGATCAGAGGGGTATTGAATAGCATAATGGATCTAAACATATAATCTTCCACCAAATAAACCAACTAGCATCAACTACAAGATATAATCAACACTACTAGCAACCCACAGGTACCAATCTGAGGTTTTGAGACAAAGATTGAATACAAGAGATGAACTAGGGTTTGAGATGAGATGGTGTTGGTGAAGATGTTGATGAAGATTAGTCCTCCCATGATGAGAGGATCGTTGGTGATGTCGATGGCGACGATTTCCCCCTCCCAGAGGGAAGTATCCCCGGCAGAATCTCTCCACCGGAGAGCAAAAGTGCTCCTGCCCAAGTTCCGCCTCGAGACGGCGGCGCACCGTCCCGAAATTCTTCTCTAAAAATTTTCTAGGGCAAATGGGCTTATATACTAGAAAATGGGGGCAAGAGGCTGGCCAGGGGCCCCACGAGCCACCAGGGCGCGCCTGGGGTGGGTGGCGCGCCCTGGTGCCTCGTGGGCACCTGGGTGGCCCCCTCTGGTACTTCTTGGCTCCAGTATTTTTTATTTATTCCAAAATAAATCTCCGTAAAATTTCAGCTCATTTGCAGATGTGCAGAATAGGTATCTCTGGCATAGCTTTTTCAGGTCCAGAATTCCATCTGCCGGCAATCTACCTCCTTGTGTAAATCTTGCATATTAAGAGAGAAAAGGCATTAGAATTGCTCCACAAAGTGTTATATTGATAGAAAACACTATAAATAAAAGTAGGAAAACATGATGCAAAATGGACGTATCAACTCCCCCAAGCTTAGACCTCGCTTGTCCTCAAGTGAAAGCCGATATTGATAATCATGTCCACATGTTTAGAGAGAGAGGTGTCGATAAAAACAAAATATGGACATAGTAGCATCATGATCATTATTATAACAGCAATATTTATTATCATAAAACTTCTCATGAGCAAGTAACAATTCATCACAACAATGAAGTATAAGGCATAAACTTTCTTGAAAACTAACAAACTATGTTCTCAGTCAACAATGCAATTGCAATTCATCATATTTTCAGGAAGGGTCTCATGTAGGAGCTTTTTAGCAAGTCCACATACTCAACCATCATATAGTCTTCTATGATTGCTAACACTCACAACATATATATGGAGCAAAAAGTTTCAGCCAGACACATAGAAAGATATGGGCTTATAATTTCGCCTCCCAACTTATTCACCTCAAGGGTGATCTCAACAATAATAACTCATGATCACTCATATCCAACTGGATATATATGCCTAGATCTTTCCCCACCACATGATGCTTGCAAAAGAGAAAAATAAAAAGGAATAGAGGAGAACACTATTGACTCTTGCATAAAAAGTAAATACATAAAAGTAAAAGATAGGCCCTTCGCAGAGGGAAGCAGAGGTTGTCATGCGCTTTTTGTTGTTGGATGCACAAGCTCTTAATGCAAAGGAACTTCACTTTATATTGCCCCTTGTGATAGCAACCTTTATTATGCAGTCTGTCGCTTTTATTTCTTTACCATCACAAGTTCGTACAAAGCTTATTTTCCCTTACAATAAAAGTTCAGACATATTTAGAGGCAATTTTTATTGCTTTTTGCACCAATGACAACTTACTTGAAGGATCTGATTCAATCCATAGGTAGATATATAGTGCACTCTCATGACATGAAACTGGGTTTAAGGGTTTTGGATGCACAAGTAGTATCTCTACTTGGGGCGGATTTTTGGCTAGCAAAGATATTGGGTAAGCACCACATGTTGGAGGATCTATGAGAATATAACTTCTATGTGAATATAGGCAAACGTAATTCATTACGTTGTCTTCCCTGTACAACGTCAACAATTTGGCATAAAATACTTAATGGGGGCTCACAATCATAAAAGATGTCCAAGATAGTGTATTTGCATGTGAATCTTCTCTTCCCTATTAATTTTTTTCATGAATTGCATCATTGACCAATGCTATGCTTGTTAACCTTCAATAAATTTTACCACTTATACTTTTCTCTATGTAATGTCATTACTTTCCATAAGATTAGCATATGATCTTTTTCATTATTTTCATTGCTAGGATTGAAACATGAAAGTAAAGAAGCAAAAGCTCAAACTACTCTTTATTATATAACTCTCAACTCGATTACATAGATAGATAGATCATGAAACTAGCACTCGAAAATAGATCATACTAAACTTTTATTCAACTAAATCACGAAATAACTAAGGATCGAACTAAAAATAGGTAAATATGATAAAATTGATGGTGATACGATACCGGGGCGCCTCCCCCAAGCTTGGCACAAGCCAAGGGGAGTGCCCATACCCATGTACTCAAGTTTCCTTCTTCGGCGATGGTGGTGGTGATGAAGTGGCAAGCTTGTCCTTCAGCTCAAGCAGATACGTCAATCTGCGGTTGATGCTCCGAAGGGCGATGTTTTGCTCTTCCAACAAAATAACTTCACGAGAGAGAGATGTATTCTGAGCACTAACTATTTCAAAGACTCTTAGGGCTTCAATTACGGATGGGGAGAGATGATCATATAAAGGTTGAAGGATATCTCCCTTCTCTGCGGTCTCCTCCATGGGGATGGCTTGCCCTTCTCCCGGAGCCTGGGCTCCTGCAACTTCCTCGACCTTGTCCTCCTTGCCATTGTCTTCTTCTCCCGACAACAACTCGTAGTAAACCTCGCTGTAGGGGTGTTTGCCCGGCGATGGTTGCAAAATGCGGTGCTTGGCACAGAGCTTTTGGGGAGCCATCGCGATCTAGATCTGTCAGAAAAATAGCATGAAACAAGAACAGAAGAGATTTCTGCGATGCGATGGTTGAAATGTTCGGGAGTATATATAAAGAATTTTTATCTTGCAAAACAAGTAATCCAGAAGAAAACGGAGTCGGGAAGGCTCATGAGGGGCCCACGAGCCACCAGGGCGCGCCTGGGGGGGTGGCGCGCCCTGGTACCTCGTGGGCGCCAGGTGGGTCCCCTCAGTTGTTTCTTATTTTCGTATTTTTCTAAGATTCCAAAACTTACAAAAAATATTTTTATGGAATTTTTGGAGTCGGTTTACTTACCGTATCATGTACCTCTTCCTTTTCAGGGTTCTGGAGCGTTCCGGAAGGTCTCTCTTATGTATTCCTCCGGTGTAATTGTTTCAATAATATTAGTTTTAACATTAATGGGGGTACCTAAAATATAGTGCTTAATTCTTTGCCCATTCACCACTCTCGGATTAGTGCCTTCGGAGTTGTTTATTTTGATGGCTCCGGAGCAATAAATTTCTTCGATAATATATGGTCCTTCCCATTTAGAGAGAAGTTTTCCTGCAAAGAATCTCAAACGAGAATTGTACAATAGAACTTGTTCACCCACTTTGAATTCCCGTTTTTTAATTATTCTATCATGCCATCTTTTAACTTTCTCTTTAAACAATTCGGCATTTTCATAAGCTTGGGTTCTCCATTCATCTAATGAGCTAATATCAAATAACCTCTTTTCACCGGCAAGTTTAAAATCATAATTGAGTTCTTTAATTGCCCAATATGCTTTATGTTCTAACTCAAGAGGTAAATGACATGCTTTTCCATAAACCATTTTATAAGGAGACATACCCATAGGATTTTTATAAGCAGTTCTATAAGCCCATAATGCATCGTCAAGTTTCTTAGACCAATTCTTTCGAGATCTATTGACGGTTTTTTGCAAAATTAATTTTACTTCTCTATTGCTCAATTCTACTTGGCCACTAGATTGAGGGTGATAGGGAGATGCAATTCTATGGTTAACATCATATTTGGCAAGCAATTTACGGAATGCACCATGAATAAAATGTGAACCACCATCAGTCATTAAATATCTAGGGACTCCGAACCTTGGGAAAATGACTTCTTTAAGCATTTTAATAGAAGTGTTATGATCAGCACTACTAGTTGGAATAGCTTCTACTCACTTAGTAACGTAATCAATAGCAACTAAAATATGAGTGTACCCATTGGATTTAGGGAAAGGTCCCATATAATCAAATCCCCAAACATCAAATGGTTCAATAGAAAGTGAATAATTCATAGGCATTTCCTCACGTCTACCAACATTACCAATTCTTTGACATTCATCACAACATAAGACAAACTTACGAGCATCCTTGAAAAGAGTAGGCCAATAGAAACCAGATTGTAATACCATATGTGCAGTTCTGTCTCCCGCATGGTGTCCTCTGTATGCCTCGAAATGACACTTTCGTAGGATTTGTTCTTGTTCATGCTCAGGTATACAATGTCTAATAATACCATCTACTCCTTCTTTATATAGATGTGGGTCATCCCAAAAGTAATGTCTTAAATCATAGAAGAACTTTTTCTTTTGTTGGTATGTGAAACTAGGTGGTATGTATTTAGCAACAATGTAATTAGCATAGTCTGCATACCAAGGAGTATTACGAGAAGCATTTATGACAGCTAATTGTTCATCAGGAAAAACATCATTAATAGGTAGTGGGTCATCAAGAACAATTTCCATTCTAGACAAATTATCTGTTACGGGATTCTCAGCTCCCTTTCTATCAATAATATGCAAGTCAAATTCTTGTAGCAATAGAACCCACCTAAGGAGTCTAGGTTTAGCATCTTTCTTTTCCATAAGATATTTAATAGTAACATGATCAGTGTGAACAGTTACTTTAGAATCAACTATGTAAGATCTGAATTTGTCACATGCAAACACAACTGCTAGAAATTCTTTCTCAGTAGTAGCATAATTTCTTTGGGCACTGTCTAGAGTTTTACTAGCATAATGGATAACATTTTTTTATCAACTCTCTGTCCTAGAACAGCACCAACAGCATAATCACTAGCATCACACATAATTTCAAAAGGCAAGTTCCAATCAGGTGGTTGAACAATAGGTGAAGTGGTTAAGGCTTTCTTAAGTGTTTCAAAGGCTTCTACACAATCATCATCAAAAACAAATGGAACATCTTTTTGCAAAAGATTGGTAAGAGGCCTAGAAATTTTAGAGAAGTCTTTAATAAATCTCCTATAGAAACCAGCATGGCCTAGGAAACTTCTTATACCTTTAATATCTTTAGGACATGGCATTTTCTCAATAGCATCAACCTTAGCTTTATCAACTTCAATACCTCTTTCAGAAATTTTATGCCCCAAGACAATACCTTCATTCACCATAAAGTGGCACTTCTCCCAATTCAAGACAAGATTAGTTTCTTCACATCTCTGCAAAACTCGATCAAGGTTGCTTAAGCAATCATCAAAAGAAGTTCCATAAACGGAGAAATCATCCATGAAAACCTCAACAATCTTTTCACAAAAGTCAGAGAATATAGCAGTCATACATCTTTGAAATGTAGCGGGTGCATTGCATAAACCAAAAGGCATACGTCTATAAGCATAAGTTCTAAAAGGACAAGTAAAGGTGGTTTTCTCTTGATCGGGTTGTGATACAGGTATTTGAGAAAAACCAGAATAACCATCTAGGAAACAAAAGTGTGTATGCTTAGATAATCTTTCTAACATTTGATCAATAAAAGGTAAGGGGTAATGATCTTTTCTAGTAGCTTTGTTTAATTTTCTAAAATCAATTACCATCATATAACCAGTTACAATTCTTTGTGGAATGAGTTCATTTTTATCATTAGGAACAACGGTAATACCTCCTTTCTTAGGGACACAATGAATGGGACTTACCCATCTACTATCAGCTATGGGATAGATTATACCTGCTTCCAGAAGCTTTAATATTTCAGTTCTTACCACCTCTTTCATCTTAGGATTTAATCGTCGTTGGTGGTCGACAACCGGTTTGGCATCAGGCTCCATATTAATTTTGTGCTGACATAGAGTGGGACTAATGCCCTTAAGATCATCAAGAGTATATCCAATAGCAGCACGGTGCTTCCTCAGAGTTTTTAGTAATCTCTTTTCTTCATGCGCTGAAAGGTTAGCACTAATAATAACAGGATATATCTTCTTTTCATCAAGATAAGCATATTTCAATGTAGAAGGCAATTGCTTCAATTCAAATACAGGATCACCCTTAGGTGGAGGAGGGCCTCCAAGAGTTTCAACAGGCAAATTATGTTTAAGGATAGGTGGTTGATCAAAGAACATCTTATCTATTTCATTTCTTTCATTCATATGCATATCGTTTTCATGGTCTAGCAAATATTGTTCTAACGGATCAGTAGGAGGTACGGCAATAGAAGCAAGACCAATAATTTCATATTTACTAGGCAATTCTTTATCATGAGGTTGTCTATGAAACTTGGAGAAATTAAACTCATGAGATGTACCACCGAAATCAACACTGACAGTTTCTTTAGCGCAATCAATCTTAGCATTAACAGTGTTCAAGAAAGGTCTACCAAATATAATGGGACAAAAGTCATCTTGTGGAGAACCTAGGACTAGAAAATTAGTAGGATATTTTATTTTTCCACACAAGACTTCAACATCTCTAACGATCCCAAGTGGTGTAATGGTATCTCTGTATGCAAGCTTAATAGTAACATCAATGTCCTCTATTTCAACAGGTGCAATATCATTCATAATTTCTTGATATAAGGTAAACGGAATAGCACTAACACTAGCACCCAAATCACATAAGCCATGATAACAATGATCTCCTATTTTAACAGAGACAACAAGCATGCCTACTACGGGTCTGTTTTATCTTTAGGATCTGGTTTAGCAATTCTAGCTGCTTCATTACAGAACTAAATAACATGCCCATCTATATTATCGACCAAGAGATCTTTAACCATAGCAACATTAGGTTCAAATTTAATTTGTTCAGAGGGTCTAGGTGCTCTAATATTACTTTTGTTAACCACAGTTGAAACTTTAGCATGTTCCTTAATCCTAACAGGAAAAGGTGGTTTCTCAATATAAGCAGTAGGCACAACTGGATCAACATGGTAAATAATTGTTTCTTCTTTAACACTAACAGGTTCGTCAATCTTTTCTTTAACAAGGGGATGATATTTAAACCACTTCTCCTTAGGGAGATCAACATGAGTAGCAAATGATTCACAAAAGGAAGCTACTATCTCAGAGTCAAGTCCATATTTAGTGCTAAACTTATGAAAAGCATCGGTGGCCATAAAAGATTTAACACAATCGAACTCAAGTATTATACCTGACTCATTACCTTTGTCGAGTTCCCAATCTTCAGAGTTGTGTTTAATTCTTTCCAGAAGATCCCATCTGAATTCAATAGTTTCCTTCATAAAGGAGCCAGTCGAAGAAGAATCGACTATGGTTTGATTATCATGAGAAAGCCAAGCATAAAAATTCTGTAAGATAATTTTTCTTGGGAGCTCATGATTGGGGCATGTGTACATCATGTACTTAAGCCTCCCCCAAGCTTGAGTGATGCTTTCTCCTTCACGAGGCCAAAAATTATATATATAATTCCGATCACGATGAACCAAATGCATAGCATAAAATTTCTGATGGAATTCCAGTTTCAATCGGTTCCAGTCCCATGTATCAGTATCATCACATAGCCTATACCATGTCAATGCCTTTCCCTCCAAATATAAAGGGAATACTTTCTTCTTAACTCCATCTCCGGATATACCTGCAAGCTTAAACAATCCACAAATTTCATCCACAAAGATCAAGTGCATATCAGGATGTGCCGTTCCGTCTCCTACATAAGGATTAGCTAGCAGTTTCTCTATCATACCCGGAGGAATTTCATATGAAATATTTTCAGTGGGTGTAGCAGGTCGAGGTGAAGATACCCCAAACAAACCCTTGAAAGGATTACTTTCCATAGTGACAAGTAACAGTAAATTTCAGCACGTAATATAAATGTTTCCTTACCAAATTCCACTCACCAAAGGCGCTTCACTCCCCGGCAACGGCGCCAGAAAAGAGCCTTGATGACCCACAAGTATAGGGGATCAATCGTAGTCCTTTCGGTAAGTAAGAGTGTCGAACCCAACGAGGAGCAGAAGGAAATGACAAGTGGTTTTCAGCAAGGTATTTTCTGCAAGCACTGAAATTATCGGTAACGAGTAGTTTGATAGCAAGATAATTTGTAACAAGTGACAAGTAGCAATAGTAACAAAGAGTGCAGCAAGGTGGCCCAATCCTTTTTATAGCAAAGGACAAGCCGGAACGATTTCTTATAGTAAGCAAAGCGTTCTCGAGGACACATGGGAATTTCATCTAGTCACTTTCATCATGTTGGTTTGATTCGCGTTCGCTACTTTGATAATTTGATATGTGGGTGGACCGGTGCTTGGGTGCTGTTCTTACTTGAACAAGCCTCCCACTTATGATTACCCCCTCTCGCAAGCATCCACAACTACGAAAGAAGAATTAACATAACTCTAACCATAGCATTAAACATATGGATCCAAATCAGCCCCTTACGGAATAGCGCATAAACTAGGGTTTAAGCTTCTGTCACTCTAGCAACCCATCATCTAATTACTACTCCACAATGCATTCTCTTAGGCCCAAAGATGGTGAAGTGTCATGTAGTCGACGTTCACATGACACCACTAAGAGAATCAACAACATACATATCATCAAAATATCGAACGAATACCAAATTCACATGATTAGTTATGACAAGACTTCTCCCATGTCCTCAAGAACAAAAGTAACTACTCACAAACCTTATTCATGTCCAAGATCAGAGGGGTATTGAATAGCATAATGGATCTGAACATATAATATTCCACCAAATAAACCAACTAGCATCAACTACAAGATGTAATCAACACTACTAGCAACCCACAGGTACCATTCTGAGGTTTTGAGACAAAGATTGAATACAAGAGATGAACTAGGGTTTGAGATGAGATGGTGCTGGTAAAGATGTTGATGAAGATTAGTCCTCCCACAATGAGAGAATTGTTGGTGATGTTGATGGCAACGATTTCCCCCTCCCGGAGGGATGTATCCCCGGGAGAATCTCTCCGCCGGAGAGCAAAAGTGCTCCTGCCCAAGTTCCTCCTCGAGACGGCGGCACACCGTCCCGAAAGTCTTCTCTATATTTTTTCTAGGGTAAATGGGCTTATATACCAGAAAATGGGGGCCAGAGGCTGGCCAGGGGCCCCACGAGCCACCAGGGCGCGCCTGGGGGGGCGCCCTGGTGCCTCGTGGGCACCTGGGTGGCCCCCTCTGGTACTTCTTGGCTCCAGTATTTTTTATTTATTCCAAAATAAATCTCCGTAAAATTTCAGCTCATTTGGAGATGTGCAGAATAGGTATCTCTGACATAGCTTTTTCAGGTCCAGAATTCCAGTTACCGGCAATCTCCCTCCTTGTGTAAATCATGCATATTAAGAGAGAAAAGGCATTAGAATTGCTCCACAAAGTGTTATATTGATAGAAAACACTATAAATAACAGTAGGAAAACATGATGCAAAATGGACGTATCAATATGATGCTGCCTAAATTAGATACATTTGTGTTGATTGCTAATGAAGGGCCTAGCATGGACAAGAGGGATGAACATTGGAGCAGGATCAAGCATGGAGATGAAGGCGCGCGCGAAGGGAACCAGGACGGCGTTTCTGATGGAGTTTTCAGCACTTTGAAGCCTCCATGATGGCATACAAGGACATGGACGAAATAGACAAGATGCCCTTTTATAAATTTCGTCCATAGCTTATTTTAAGTGCTGCGTCACCTTAGTTTTGGGCCAGGCCCATGTAATTTCGAAATACACTTAATATGTAGTTTTTAGAGTCCGTATTAATAGGGAAAACGACTTAGGATAGAATTTAGTCCCACCTTGCCAAGGGTGGACGAAATTCCCATCTGTCTCCCTATAAATACATCCATTAGGGTGTCGTTTTGGACTTGGGTTTTGTTTAGATTAAAGTTCGTCATAGCTGCAACTTGCGTCCTTCGTTTGTGTCCAACGACCAGACCAAGACGTCACAGAACCCCACTTGATTAATAAATCTTTCCTCTTATATTTGCAATATCCAGATTGCAATCTCAGTTTCCTGCTTGTTCTTCGTTTGCTTGCAGGAAATAGACCCTCGTGGTCAGGTTGATCGTGCTCCGGCGTGGTCAATAACCTCTCGGAGTTGGTTTACCGATTGCTAAGGCGCAACGTCTTCGCACGTTACTTGTTTTTTAAATGCCCCTTTGCGATGCAGTGCTTGAATGCAATTGGCCTAACTTGAACAAACAATGATTGTCGACTTGACCTGTTGCATGCCGATAAAGCAAACTGGAGCAAGCCTCTCTTCATGGAAATTTTCACCATTGTTGCATGGCGGATCTGGAAAGAAAGGAACAACTTCCACTTCAGAGGGGTCCTGCCGTCATATGGCTCATGGCTGGCCAGATTCAAAATTGATATCTCCATGATGGTACACAGAACAAAGGATAACTTACATCCTTTTATTCAAGCTTTTGTAGCTACTGTTTAGCCCCTGCCTCACCTACCTGCTTGTTTTCGCTAGTAAGGTTTTTTTTGGGTACTACACTATAACCTCCACCCCCTACTCTATGTACATTTGTAAATATGTAACTGTTCTGGAGTAACATAATATAAAGTTAGTGGGAGCCTCTCCCACTGTTCTCAAGTTTCACAAAAACGTCTTCGCACGTTCGTAGTCGGATTGTCAAAGTCGACTTCCACCCAAAACGATAGCTACCATCTCATCGAAAGACGGGACACCTTGGCCTCTATCATGATGCAAATTTGGAGATGTAAAAGTGGGTGTTGTATAATTTGCATCACCAAAAAGTGCTTTTTACATCTCCAAAAAAGATCCAACTCCAACAGATGATGTATATTTGTGATGTAAAACTCCAACTCTAATACATGATGTATATTTGTGATGTAAAACTATCAAGTTCAACTACTACTTCATTTGAACCATAATTCAAACATAGCAAGTTCAACTACTACTTCATTTGAAACATAATTAAACATAGTTCAAATTAAAACATAAATTAAACGACTACTACTACTAATTCAAACTACTACATCCATCAAATTACTACTACTCCAACGACTACTACTAGTTGAAACAACTACTTGAACTACATAGAAAATGAAACTACTCCTCGTCGGAGCTCTTGAACTGCTCCTAGAACTCATCCTTGCTCGGGTCGTCGCACCCCTCGTCGTCCTCCTCCATAACACCCCCTGTAGTTAAGCTACAGTGAACCCCTGGAAATTATGCCAATTCATCTGGTTTTGCAATGCCACTTGTCACTTGGCTTCAGAACAAATTCAAATTCAAAATTCAATTTGCAAGTGAAATTTGAAGTTGCACAAAAATTGTTGCAAAATAGTTCATCATTTAGCAAAAATTCCATAACATTTAATTGTTAAGGAAAACAACATCACCTCAGTGCTAAAATCGACTATAGCAAATAAAAACAGTGCCATTTCAGCATTTAAAATGCCATTTTAAATGTGGAAAATTCATATGGAATCATCTTGCCTCCAAACTTTTTGTGGCAGTGCCAAATATTGCAAAGTATTTATGTGGCCTAGTTCTACAATTTTCAAAAGTGATATGGCAGCTCACAAAAATCCAAAACAATTTCTGTTTTTAAATAAAAGAGAAAACAGAAAAGGAAAAAGGAAACCCCACTGTGCTACCGGCCCAAGTGCTACAGTGGCGAAGCCCAGCCCATCTACGTCTTCTCCCACCTACTCCCCCCTTGCGTGTCGGCGCCGCCATGGCCGAGCCCGCGCCGCGCCGTCCTCCGCCTGCCACGGCGACTTAGCAGGTGGCCGAGGGGATAGGGATGAGCCCCCTTGACCTCCTGGGCGCCTCCCCAGCCCCATTCGCCCTCTCCTCACCTCGCCCCTTCTCCTCCCCTCTCGGTCGAGCGCCATTGTCGCTGTACCTCTTCGTTGCCGTGGCCAACGGCCATCCCACGCCCTCGGCTGGTGTCAAAGGGAACCGCCCTCGAGTGCCACTTCATCCACGGGTCTCCGTTCGAGCGGAGCTGCACCAACGCCGCCGGATCGAGCCGATCCTCTTCTTCGGTCAACGCCATCCGCCGCGTCGATCCGCCTCTCCTCTGCACTTATAAGCCGTCGCCGAGCCTCCTTGAGCTCCTGCGTAAGCCCCGACCCCTCCTCCTTCTCTGCTCGAGCTCGATCTTGAGCTCTAGCTGCTGCCACCATGGATGGCCGAGCCCAGCTCCACCGTGCTGCTCGCCGCCGTTGCTCCCGTCGTTGTCATGGCCGTCCGAGCACATCGTTGTGCTCGGGGCACTCCAGTAGTGCGGACTGGCCCTTCAAACCGCCCGCGCGCGCACTAGTTTGCCGTTCCGCGAAGCTCCCGAGAGCGCCGCCGCCTGCCGTCGTCGTAGCGCTCAGCTCCGGCCACCCCAGCCGGCGAAACCACCACGAATGGGCGCAGCTCGACCTCCTCGTTCGAACGCTTGGTCGCACGCGCCAAACGACACACCGTAGCGGATTTCCGACGCTCGCCCGAGCCTCTGCCGCGTTTTGGTCGCCGCCGGCGAGGTTCCAGCGCCGGCACTGATGTGGCGACCACGTGGGGCCCACCTGGGTCACTGCCAGTGGGTCCCCTGGCCCCGCTTGACAGCGTTGACCGTGGTCAACTCACTGACTGTGCACCGCTAACTCTGTCAGGTGGGTCCCGCGTGTCAATTATTTTAATTAGTGCTAATCCACTGTAGATCACACTGACAGAGTGGCCCCACTGTTAGTTTAATTAGTCTAATTAGTTTATTTAGTCTCTGAGTCACTGACAATCTGGCCCCACCTGCCAGTTTGACCAGTCAATAGTCAACTCAGTTGACTGCTGACTAGGCAGTTGACTAAGTCAACTGGGCCCCTGGCCCCACCTGTCATACACATTGGCTAGCTGCTGCTGTGTATAAAAGGGTTTTGGCACTCTTCTGGATAATTCGAATTAAATAATCCAGTGATTTTCAGAAATTGTTTAAAACTTCGGAAATTCGTAGAAATTCATCCGTAGCTCGGATGGAAAAGTTTTCTACATGAAAGTTGATTAGAAAAATCTAACGAATCCGTTTAAGCCATATGCATGCATGTTAGAATCCTTTGAGTAGGTGAACCTGTAACTTTAGGCCTGTTTCGGGCAGATGAATAGTGCTTGAATACCGGATAATAATTCCAGTTTAAGTCCTAGGTTAACTAAAATTGCTTAGAGTTGCATTAGGTCACCCCTGCATTGCATATTGCCCTTGTGACACCCTAGTTTTTCCCAGCTTTTCTTTTCAAAATTTAATTGAAATTTTTATTTGGAATTTGGCTTGGATTTGTTTCTGAATGGCTCTATGGACTTAAAACTTGGGAATATTTTCTTGATTTTCCATCCCAAGTGACTCAGGCCCTCAAAAGCTTCTCTCAAGTCATGTCACTTCCATTCTTGCTCAATCCTAATTTTTTTCTAATCTAATATTCCTTTTTCCATTAAAGGAATAACCCTTTGAGCTCAAGGTTGTGAAGCAACCCATATTTCTGTTCTTCCAAAAATCCCAAGAAAATTCTCATAAATCCTTTGGACCATGTAAACCTTGGATATGTGAAAATATTCAAGATTTACTCCTCATGGTGAGCACAGCATCCAACCTTTGATTCTGGTCATAATTTCAGTTTGTGAGGCAACTATATTTTATATTGCTTCAAAAATTCTGAAATTAATCCAGGACACTCTTCTACCCATATGATCAGTCTCCACCAATTTTGGGCTCATTTTATTTGGCCAATTTCTCTATAAAATTCCTCCTAGTTTCTGTCCAGTGGGAAGTGTTGTGAAGGAAGTACCATGTACACTAACCCAATTGGATTGAAATTTTTATAGCATGTTGGCATCCCCAAATCACCCACCAATACCAAGTTTCAACTCCAGGGACCCATCCAAGTGAGTGCAACATCCCCAGCAAGATTTCTGGACCAGAGAGGCAGTTATGAAGCAACTATGCTCTACACTGGTCCATTTGGTCTGAATTTTTCCCTGCGTGTGCACCTTCCTACTACACTCTAGCATGGCAAACTTTCACTCCCAAATCCCTAGCTATTTCTTCTCCACTTGCTGTACAAGTTTCTATCCAGAAACTTGCCTGGAACCTAGCCAGCTGGCCAGACCAGCTCTTGTCAAACCAAGGGCACAGGGAGGCCTCATGTTGAAAACACTATCGCGTGGACATGATCACTCAGGCCAGAGCGCACCGCGTGCGCCAATGCACGCGGTGACCACGCGTCTGGTCGAGCCAAAGTCGTGCTCTGCACGTCGTCCGCGTCGGACACGCTCGCGCAGGCCACCTCGCGCTGTCCCTCCTTGTCCCAACATGCCGACTTCGTCGCCGTCGTCCACCTGGCCCATCTGGAACCCTCTCCCTCTTCGGCGAAGCTCACCGGCAGACGCGGCCAAGCTCCGCCCCTGTGCGCCGTACGGGCATTGTGGCCGCGCTGGCTGGCATCTTCCTCGCCGCGCCGCGCCAACGCCATTAAGTCTCTGCCCTCTCCCGTCCCATCCCTACGCGGCTCGTGTGCCAGCGCGACGGCCAACGCAGCGCCATCGCCGGCATTTTCCTCGTGGCGGGATCCGGTGCTGGCATCGCCGCCCGGCTATAAAAGCCGCCTCCCAGCCCTGCCTCTCTTCACCCATCGCCCTCTGCATCCCTCAATCGCCGCCAAGTAGCACCAGAGCGAGTCGGAGAGCTCTTCTGCTCCGTGTCCGGCGAGCTGCTCCGCCGCTCTGCCCCAGTTCCACCCGCTCGCCTCCGTCCACCCCAGGCCCAGCTGAGACCACCAACGAACTCCTGAAGCTCTATTGATCATCCCCAGCCCTTCCTCTGCTCGAGTACTCGCCGGAGTCACCGGATCCATCAACCCTCGAAGCACGCCGCCGCCTGAGATGAAGAGGGTGACGTCGTCCGGCCATCTCCCGACGAGCTGCGGATACGGGAGTGTGCGTCATCGTCTGCCCGATCCATCCCCGCTGCTCCCAAAGCTCGCCGCCGTCATCATCGCTGGAAAACCTCGCCGGTGAGCCGCCCTGCTTCTGTTCCTCTCTCTCTCCTTTAAATATGACAAGCAGGCCCCACATGTCAGCGACTCCCTTCGCGCCCGAAGCGGTACGCTAGTGGAGGCGTACTCCGATTTTACACCTTCGACGTGGCCGCTCCAGGGTTTTTCTGTTTTTCGGTTAAATTCAAATAATTCCAGATACTTTGACTGAACTTTGACCATCAATAACTTTTAATCCATAAATCCAAATGAGTTCATTCTTTTTGCAGTATTTTTCTTTTAAGCTCCTCTAATTGCTGTAAAAAATTAGTATTTTTCTCTGCTGTCTAGAATTTCTGGTCAAAAGAAAGTGCTTTAGGAGGTATTTGAAAATGTTTCCAAAAATGCTTTTCAGATTGTTTTGAGTAGTTTGTGAAGGCCAGGAGTACTCCCACACTCTATTGGTGCAAGGCAAGCCACAATGTAACACCCCTATGTAATGAGCTACGGTGATCCACCATATTAATGCCAAGTCATCTGAGATTTGCAATGATAATCATGTTGGATTAATATCTCATTTCAAATTCTGCCACTGAATTCAAATTCAAATGCAATTGAAATTTGGAGTTGCACAAAAGTTGCTGGAAAAATGTTCATCATTTAGCAAATATTCCAAAACAATTTGATGTTAAGAAAAACAACAACACCATCATGCTAAAATGAGCATTAGCATTTATAACAGTGCCATACCAGCAATTTAAATTTGCAAATTCATTTATGAAAAATGCAATTGAATTCCTCTGCCTCCCAAAATATTTGTGGCAGTGCATCAAAATGCCAGGGATTTAATAGGCCAATTTCCCTATTTTTCCTAGGTCATTTGGGTGCCCTAATATTTGCCCTAAACCTCTCTGTTTTAATTAAAAAAGGAAAAATAGAAAGAAAAAGAAAAGGGCGAGGCCATACCTGTTACTGGGCCGAGCCAAACCCAGCTCAACTGCTCCCGCTTCGCTGTCGTCTTCCCCGCAATCGACGCACGCGCGGCCCCGTTCCCGGCTCGCCACCGCATTGGAGCAGGTGGGCGAGGGGATTAGGACGCCCACGTTCTTCTCCCATGGACGCCGCCCTCATTCTCCCCTCCTACCTCACTCGCTCGGCTCCCGCCTTCCCTCTCTGTCCCGACGACGCCGCCGCCGTGCCCGACGTCGATCCACGGCCACCGTCGCCCCCGCGACCAGCTGTGCTGCTCGGAAGCTCCGCCAGCCTCTTCCTCTTCTCCTGGAGCTTTCAGGCAGGGCCGGGGAGCCTTGCTGCCGCCGTTCGCCATCACCTGCATCTCCGGCCACCGCGGCAAACATCGGCGACCGCAACCTCCCCTGCAGCTACAAAACCGTCATGGGCTTTTCTTAGCCACACGGTGAGCCTCTCCCTCTCTCCGCTCTTCTCCTCGCGCCGTGTGCCTCACCCGAGCTAGCTCGCCGCCTCGCCATGTTCTGTCTGCCGCCCGAGCTCACCGTAGCCGTCGCTTCCGACCACCGTACCTCGCGCCAGTAGGTTAGATCGACGCGGCGTGCTGCTCTCGCTCGAACGCGACCGAAAGCGCGTGCGAAAACGCGTCGTAGCCGCGTACCCGTTCTCCCCCCGAAAACCGCCGCCGCCGCGGCTCAACGCCGGCGACCTTGCCGACCTCCCCTGCCCGTTTTGCCGCCGCCATCCGACGCGCGATGGAGTGGCCGATCCAAAGAGCCAAACGGCGCTCGATTTGGTGCCCCTAGCGAAAATCCGAGCTAGCCGGAGCTCTCTGCCGCGTCCGGCGCTCGCCGGAGCGTATTCCGGCGCCGACGACGACGTGGCGCCGACGTGTTCGTGCCCGGGTCACTGGCAGCTGGGTCCCGCGGGCCCAGTTGACCGGGTCAACTTGGATGACATGGCAGTTACTGCCACTGACCAGTGGGCCCGCACGGTTAATTAGCTAAATAGGTTTTTAAAATAAATCTAATAGTTAATCAGACGCTAACATGTGGGGTCCACCCCCCTAATTAACCCAGTTTAATTTTAATTAACCACTATTTAGCTCTGAGTCACTGACCAGTGGGTCCCACTGGTCAGGTTTGACTCGGGTCAGCTCATTTGACCTGCTGACGTCATACTGACGTCAGCAATCACTATTCTGGATAATACGAATAATTTAATTAAATAAATTCCAGAAATTTCAGAAAATAGTTTAAAACTTTGAAAATTCGTAGAAATTCAACCGTAGCTCGGATCGAAAAACTTTCTACATGAAAGTTGCTCAGAAAAATCCCACGAATCCGATCATGTCGTCTGTTTTATTGTCGGGACCCTCTACGTAGGTGGACCCGCAATTTTTAGCATGTTTCCGGTAGATGAATAGTGCATGCATACCTGCTAATAATTCCAACTTAAATCCTAAAATAACTAAAATGGTTTAGAGATACATTTGGGCAACCCTGCACTGCATTTTAGCATGCCATGCTCTGTGTTGCATATGTCTGCCTTTATTTATTGTTTCTTCCCCCCTCTTCTTCTCCGATAGACCCCGAGACCGACGCAGCTCAGGAGACCGACGACACCTCAGACGACCCCTCCTTTGCCGCAGAGCTTCCGGGCAAGCAACCCCCCTTGACGCATGCCTATATCACCTATTCTCTCTCCCTCCTGCTTGCATTAGAATTTGCTACTGCTATTGTTTTATCATATTCTGATGCATAGCCTGTCCTTGTAACTGCTTTTGATACATACCCGCAATCCTAAATGCTTAGTGTAGGTTGGATGTAATCATCTGTGGCCCCCTCTTCCTTGTTGTAGTTGCCCCACTTTAGTACCTGTGCCCGACCGATGTGATCGTCGGGCTGAGACCAGCACATCACTGCACCACACCCTTAAGTTGCTCGACTCCGCAAAGCTACCATCGAGTGCCGAGGGTGATACCTCTTATCTCACTCCCGATGTTGCCTCTGTAGTACAGCTAGTCGGTTGTGGGATACCGAGGGTGATTCCTCTTTCACCACCTCCGATAAAGCTTTTGTCGTGCAACTTCGCCAGTGTGAATACCACCGAGGGTGATTCCTCTGGGTTCACCTTGACGGATACATCGAGTGGGAATCCAACGAGGGTGATTCCTCGGATCCCTGCTTGATGATATGGACACACGGATACTTGCACTTTACTACTGTTACTGGTTAAAGACGGGTCGGCCCCGAGGGGTACCCGCGAGAGATATGTTATCGGGTTGACCATGAGGGTACCCGAGAGATGAATACGTGGCACGGCCAGGCATTCTTAGCCCTTGCCGTAAGTCCACGAGACGGGGCGACGGGGTCACAGGATCGTGAGTCTCTGCTCGTTTCCGCGCGCTCCAAACGCACTAATGGGTTAGGATATGTAATCTGAGTAGGCCTCTGGCCTTAGCGCGCTAACCAGCACGTGGGAATAATATGGGTACTCGGCGTCGTAGTATCAGCCGAAGTTCTTCAGATGTCAGCGGTTGAGCGGCACGCGCCCGGGTTGGACCGCGAAAGCCTGCGCTTGTATTAAGGGGGCTAGGTCTGCTCCCGGCCGTCCTCGCAACGCGCAGGAGTGCAAAGGGCGATGGGCCCAAGACCGCTGAGCGCTTAGGATGTAGACCGGTGTGTTGGCCTCTCTGTTGAACCTAGGTAGGGCTGCGACGTGTCGATCAGCCGAGGCCGGGCATGGACCGAGCAAGTGTGTCCGGCCAGAGTTAATCAAGCGTGTTGGGTAAGTTGGTGCACCCCTGCAGGGAAGTATATCTATTCGAATAGCCGTGTCCACGGTAACAGGACGCTCGGAAAATATCCCAATCTTCTACAACTAGAAATGGGTTGAATATGTTAGCTCCGGGATTGCTTTCTCGCTGGGAGTCGGGGAAGGATCTCCGGGCAAGGTTGATACTTGTTGCTACTACTATATTTATGTACTAATCTGTACTCTTCTAATGTTGCAAGACCCTGAAGATGCTAGTCTTCGTTAGGCTAGGCTTTTCCCTTCTATTCTGGCATTTCTGTAGATCAGTCCACATATACAGCCTTCCTTTGATAATGTTGCATAAGTAGATTAGTTCTGATGTGAGTCTTGCTGAGTACTTTGGATGAGTACTCACGGTTGCTTTGCTTCCCTTTTCCCCATACCCGAATGATGCAACCAGATGACGGAGCCCAGGAGCCGGCTGCCCCAGCCGTCGACTATGACTACTACGACTACTACTACCCCCCTGGTGGATACTACTACTACGAGGAGCCCTCAGACGACCAGGAGTAGATAGGAGGCACCCAGGCAGGAGGCCTGCGCCTTTCGATCAGTGTTTTATTTTGCCCCGCCTGTTAAGGCATATCTGTTTAACTTTGTGTCTGTACTCAGATACCTGATGCTTCCGCTGATGCTTGTATGACATCGAGCTTATGTATTCGAGCCCTCGAGGCCCCTGGCTTGTAATATAAAGCTTGTATGACTTTTATTTATGTTTAGAGTTGTGTTGAGATATCTTCAAGTGAGTCCTTAGGCTTGATCATGTGCATTTGCATGTATGAGTAGTGCACGATTAAGCCGGGGGCGTCACACACAACTCTCATTTGCATGATTGCATTGCAATATCATGGTTTAAATAATTATTTTAATGCCAAATCTGAATTATTTATGAATGGATTAATTCATGCAATACTTTGAAAATCTTGGATAAGTTACTGTTATGATGAGGATGAGATTATAGCATAGTAGCAGATTTCCAGACATATGTGGTAATGCTATCGGATTGTGAGATTACCGTCTATGATTATTTTGTGATTCCTCTGGTACTACATATATGGGATCAGTAGTAGAAGTTGATCACGTTGCTCATTGGATTTCGATTTGGTTATTGTGGTAACTTGGATCACGTGTATATCGGAGTGTCAGTAATGACCATGATTACCCGGGGATAAATTCCTTCATCGTTGATCAAGTGCCACTGAACCGAACTTTCTAGTGCAGCCACACCTGCCAGAATGGGACGGCCTTGGCTTGGTCTAACAGCGTGCTATTTTATCGGTACCACGAAAGAGGGGAGGTTATGCGCGCGTGCTGCCCTGATCAGGTAGACGACGATAACCTTGTGAGCCCGGTTTGGTTTTTGAGCTCAGGTCCCCGTTTGGGACAGTTGGTTGGCCACGACGGTGGCAGCTGTCAAGAGTGACACAGGGGCCACCCAGGGCATGACTCCGGGGGAGGATGATTGTCGGTGGTACGATGGAGAGTTCACGGGTTAGGCAAGTTTCGTTGGAGCAGCACCGGTCCACCCAGAAGGGAAGTGTACTGAGGTACGGGACCAGGAGCTCCATAGTGTGGGTAAACTGCGCAACCTCTGCAGAGTGTAAGAATCTATTCGAATAGCCGCGTCCACGGTATTGGACAAAGTTCGTACTAAGTCACACTGTCTGATCAACACCAATGAGGGAATGACGTGTTCATGATGGAAGAACTCGTCTCAGTATGGTTAAATGACTGATTGTTGAGGACCGCTGGTAATTGTTGAGGATGATTCTCGGGGACGATTGTCAAAAGTTCTCAAGGTGACCATGAGTTGGTCACAAGAGTAAGTGGTTCAATCATGTGGCTCAGGGCAAAGTGGTTCCGTAGTGGTAACAAGATTGATAATTGTGGCAATAGCATGTCATTATTCTTCCACCCTTTAGAACATCTAAATCTGAGTTAATCATGATTGCTATGACATTGTTATGCCTTGATGCTCTTGATCGTTGCGAGCTTGCGAGTACATTCAAAGTACTCACCTGGCATGTCATGCCAGTTTGCAGGTACTGCTATGTTTGCTTAGTGGAGATGTTCGAGTTGCGAGCTGGGACGTGTCCCAGCCAGAGTCCCTGCGGAGTGGAGTCCATTTTGACGTCGTGATTCTGCTGCCAGGATTCGAACCGCTGCTAGCATAGAATTATCATAGCAAGCGTAGCTTTGCCGAGGCAACCCTTTGTAATAACTCAAACCTTTGTACTCCAACTATTTGTAATAAAGAGCTCATTTGTTCTATGCCAAGCAGTGCCGTATTCCGGAAGACTTGATCTCTGGGCTGGAATACGGGGTGCTCCGGTGACTCTGAGCCGGGGTGCCACAAGGTTTGGTATCAGAGCAGGTCTGGCTATAGAACACCCTTGCTAACCCGGACGTTAGGAACCGTTAGTTTAGAGCCCAGCCTGCTTGTGTGTTGCATCCGAGTTGCTGCACTTGGTTGATGCATTTGTTTGTTGCATGGCATGCATATAGATTTGGCTCACTAATCAGTTGATTTTGTAGATGGCAACCGCTCCGGTTGACTAGAACTCAGCCCCTTCACCACTCAGCTTCGCATCCCTGCTTTGGGATGTCTAGCGTCTTCTCTATCCCAGTGGGGAGATGCCAAGGTACCAAGTGTTCCAGACCCCGCTTGCGGGGCTGGTGCTTGAGTATCATGCTAATGTCATCCTGTCAATCGACCTACCTTTGGGGAAGCGCACCTATAGTCTCCATGGTGGTTATGCCTCTACCCCAGATCGCGATGTCCAACTTGCCGCTTTGGCAGGCCTCACTCTTCTTCACCATCAGGAAAGCGTGATGCAGGAGAATCGTGCCTTCCACTACTATCCCACCATGTCCACCACTCCCAGACGGATTAGATTTCCTCCTGTCCGCTCAGATGATGATGTCGCTGTGGCATACATGTCTCGTTACATGGTCGCAGAGTACATCCTCATCCCTGAGCTAGTCCGAGATGCAACTCGCGCCCGGAGAGTGCTTGGTATGGCTTTAGCTCCGTCGACCTCTCCGCCAGCTCCTTCGCTTTCCAGCAACCCGCCATCCAACCCTAGTACCTAAGTATCTGCGAGGTTCATGTTGCATGAGTTGTGGTAGTGCCAAGTGTTGTAGATTACCCTGAGTAGCAATAAAGTGTGGTTTTGCAAGTTTGGTGCTTTTCCTTGAATAGTCTTATTTGCTCTTCTTTGGTTCTTCGGTGTCATACTACCTTCTCTATGGAAGTTGCTCATCAACTAGCAAACACGAAGAGTTAATGAGGATTGCCAGTACTTGGAGGTTAGGGTGAGCAGTATGAAATTCTCAGGATCATGTTGTCTGGGGGAACATTTGGTTGAAAGCAACCAGCATTCTGAATTGACTATCAGTGTCAAGTTTACATCGGTGATGCAATTGTCAGAGCAGTAATGGTTAAACAAGCAGGAAGACCAGTGTGTGCAAGGCCAGTGATATGTTTACAGTACAAGTTGGTATTCAAGAAGGATAGTCGGCCAACTCTTCCGTAGGTAACCAACAAGCGGAGTTGTGAGGATGTATTTATGTAGCAGCATGGCACATCAAGAAACTTCTGGCGTAAATAACCCAGTTTTTCACTGCACGCCACCGGAGAAACTTACGAGGCAAGGCTCTTCGAGTCTTCCTCAGTACGATATATGGATGGCTTCCAGCACAAGATACCCTGTCTTCTTCGATAAGATACCATGGGAAAGCTTCCAGCATAAGGTACAGAATCTTCCTCGACAAGTAATCAGGAGGGAACGCTACCCAGCCTTTTCCAACCCGCTACTCCGGCAGAAGCTTCGAGCACAAGCTATCCAGTCTTCTTCGGCACGATACCCGATGGCTTCCAACACAAGCTATCCAATCTTCATCAGCACGAAATATGAGCTGGTCAGGACACAAAAGTCGACCTTGGGAATCATATGTTCAGCTACACGTGCTTATATATATATATATTGTGAGAACGCTGCCCAGGTCATGACAGTCACCCGTACGAAAGCAATTATGTTTGAGCCGGACTGTCAAAGGAAGGTAAGGATCCAACACCTACATAAGTTATGCAAGTGAACGAACGCCGGTATATCCATCAGCATATTGGGAGGACTCACAAGCTATGAAGTAAGACACTTTGGAACCACAATTTGGGGCAGTGGATACCAAGGTACCTATGAACTTGGTATATGATCCTGATGAACCCTTGCTTGCTTTTCCTTGGAAACGGCACCACGCCCGTGTTCTGAGCTGTTTTCAGCCGTCCGGGGTGGATGCAGACATTATATTTCTCTTTTCAACAAATGTCCTATGTTCTGAGCTGTTTTTCGGCCGTCTGAGGCAGTTGTTGAATTTCTTTTGGTAGCGGTGACTCTATGTAACGAGCTGTTCTTCGGCCGTCTTAGGGAGCCACTACATTATTTTTATCAACATGGTCTCATGCTCTGAGCTGCTTTCCAGCCGTCTGGAGCCATGATTGAATTACTCCAGTAAAAGTCCCAGATCTGAGTTGTAAAGACCGTTCTGGTGGCCACTGGTTTATTTGCCGATTTCATGCAAGGTGTTCGGAGGACAATTGCCTTACCACTACAGCTTGTGAGGTGAAAAGCTTGCCAGATAAGTGTGACTGCACTAGGTTAAGGACAAGACATGCTTGCCGGAATATTGCATCAAATAACACCCATGGTCATATGAAGAGTTGAGGATACGTGACCAATTTCCTGTGGCAAAGGAATCCGGAAAGAGAACTACAAAGTAGAGCAAGATTGAAGATGTAGGTATGATGATCATTACAGAAACCACATGTTACGAATACCTAAGATTGGCTGATTTCGTATCAATCATCATGAATACACCACCAAGTGGTCCGCTTCGCTCTGTATTGAAGGATTGCATATCAGGCATCGCAAGACTTATGGATATCTCGACAGGATGGGCGCTTGCAATGTCACATAACAACTTCAGACCAAATGCCTATGCATGCACTCCCCTATCATGAGCAAGGTTATTTTATCAGGACCACCGTCAGCCAAGGTATTGCTATAAGGTATTACTCCTTTGGACATGACGAATAGCAGCCAAATCGTCAATACAAAATGAAAACAAAACAAACAGCTCCGAGGATTCAGCCACCCTGCAAGCATCCAGACCTCACCAGGAAAAACATTGTGATTCTCAGTATTGTAACTCGATACAAAAACCAGTTGGGTTGTGTCCACTAAGGAAAGTTGTTCATAATCCTTATTGGTACCAGACGGGAGCAAGACATGTTCATCAAACATCGCTCCCGGACTTATGGCAGGGTGACTTACTCCAGTCAGGAAAATAGATGAACCAGCAGACATCGTAATAACAAAGTCAACATAAAGTTGGATATGCGAGGAAAGATCTGTCAGAATGTGGGTGCGGTAAAGCAAACCACCCCAGAGTAAGAAAGTCAGGCCATATGAGATTCGTGGGGAAACATTATAGCAAGAAAAAGGATACCAGAGTTGGAACCGGTTTTCCTTAAAGGCAGAATATTTATACTGGTTCCCTGAGCAGACAAATCTCGAGGACGAGATTTATCCTAAGGGGGGTAGGTTTGTGACACCCTGGTTTTTCCCAGCTTTTCTTTTCAAAATTTAATTGAAAATTTTATTTGGAATTTGGCTTGGATTTGTTTCTGAATGGCTCTATGGACTTAAAACTTGGGAATATTTTCTTGATTTTCCTTCCCAAGTGACTCAGGCCCTCAAAAGCTTCTCTCAAGTCATGTCACTTCCATTCTTGCTCAATCCTAAATTTTTTTCAAATCTAATATTCCTATTTCCATTAAAGGAATAACCCTTTGAGCTCTAGGTTGTGAAGCAACCCATATTTCTGTTCTTCCAAAAATCCCAAGAAAATTCTCATAAATCCTTTGGACCATGTAAACCCTGGATATGTGAAAATATTCAAGATTTACTCCTCATGGTGAGCATAGCATCCAACCTTTGATTCTGGTCATAATTTCAGTTTGTGAGGCAACTATATTTTATATTGCTTAAAAAATTCTGAAATTAATCCAGGACACTCTTCTACCCATATGATCAGTCTCCACCAATTTTGGGCTCATTTTATTCGGCCAATTTCTCTATAAAATTCCTCCCAGTTTCTGTCAAGTGGGAAGTGTTGTGAAGGAAGTGTCCTGTACACTAACCCAATTGGATTGAAATTTTTATAGCATGTTGGCATTCCCAAATCACCCACCAATACCAAGTTTCAACTCTAGGGACCCATCCAAGTGAGTGCAACATCCTCAGCAAGATTTCTGGGCCAGAGAGGCAGTTGTGAAGCAACTATGCTCTACACTGGTCCATTTGGTCTGAATTTTTCCCTGCGTGTGCACCTTCCTACTACACTCCAGCATGGCAAACTTTCACTCCCAAATCCCTAGCCATTTCTTCTCCACTTGCTGCACAAGTTTCTATCCAGAAACTTGCCTAGAACCTAGCCAGCTGGCCAGACCATCTCTTGTCAAACCAAGGGCAGAGGGAGGCCTCATGTTGAAAAGACTACCGCGTGGACATGATCACTCGGGCCAGAGCGCACCGCGTGCGCCAATGCACGCGGTGACCACGCGTCTGGTCGAGCCAAAGTCGTTCTCTACACGTCGTCTGCATCGGACACGCTCGCGCAGGCCACCTCGCGCTGTCCCTCCTTGTCCCAGCATGCCGACTTCGTCGCCGTCGTCCACCTCGCGCTGTCCCTCCTTGTCCCAGTATGCCGACTTCGTCGCCGTCGTCCACCTGGCCCGTCTGGAACCCTCTCCCTCTTCGGCGAAGCTCGCCGGCAGACGCGGCCAAGCTCCGCCCCTGTGCACCGTACGGGCACTGTGGCCGCGCTGGCTGGCGTCTTCCTCGCCGCGCCGCACCAGCGCCATTATGTCTCTGCCCTCTCCCGTCCCATCCCTACGCGGCTCGGGTGCCAGCATGACGGCCAGCGCAGCGCCATCGCCGGCATTTTCCTCGTAGCAGGATCCGGTGCTGGCATCGCCACCCGGCTATAAAAGTCGCCTCCCAGCCATCCCTCTCTTCACCCATCACCCTCTGCATCCCTCAATCGCCGCCCAGTAGCACCAGAGCGAGTCGGAGAGCTCTTCTGCTCCGTGTCCGGCGAGCTGCTCCGCCGCTCTGCCCCAGCTCCACCCGCTCGCCTCCGTCCACCCCAGTCCCAGCTGAGACAACCAACGAGCTCATGAAGCTCTATTGATCATCCCCAGCCCTTCCTCTGCTCGAGTACTCGCCGGAGTCGCCGGATCCATCAACCCTCGAAGCACGCCGCCGCCTGAGATGAAGGGGGCGACGCCGTCCGGCCATCTCCCGACGAGCTGCGGATACGGGAGTGTGCGTCATCGTCTGCCCGATCCATCCCCGCCGCTCCCAAAGCTCGCCGCCGTCATCATCGCTGGAAAACCTCGCCGGTGAGCCGCCCTGCTTCTAATCCTCTCTCTCTCCTTTAAATATGACAAGCGGGCCCCACATGTCAGCGACTCCCTTCGCGCCCGAAGCGGTACGCTAGTGGAAGCGTACTCCAATTTTACGCCTTCGACGTGGCCGCTCCAGGGTTTTTCTGTTTTTCGGTTAAATTCAAATAATTCCAGATACTTTGACTGAACTTTGACCATCAATAAATTTTAATCCATAAGTCCAAATGAGTTCATTCTTTTTGCAGTATTTTTCTTTTGAGCTCCTCTAATTGCTGTAAATATTTAGTATTTTTCTCTGCTGTCTAGAACTTCTGGTCAAAAGAAAGTGCTTTAGGAGGTATTTGAAAATGTTTCCAAAAATGCTTTTCAGATTGTTTTGAGTAGTTGGTGAAGGCCAGGAGTACTCCCACACTCTATAGGTGCAAGGCAAGCCACAATGTAACACCCCTATGTAATGAGCTACAGTGATCCACCATATTAATGCCAAGTCATCTGAGATTTGCAATGATAATCATGTTGGATTAATATCTCATTTCAAATTCTGCCACTGAATTCAAATTCAAATGCAATTAAATTTGGAGTTGCACAAAACTTGCTGGAAAAATGTTCATCATTTAGCAAATATTCCAAAACAATTTGATGTTAAGAAAAACAACACCACCATCATGCTAAAATGAGCATTAGCATTTATAACACTGCCATACCAGCAATTTAAATTTGCAAATTCATTTATGAAAAATGCAATTGAATTCCTCTGCCTCCCAAAATATTTGTGGCAGTGCATAAAAATGCCAGGGATTTAATTGGCCAATTTCCCTATTTTTCCTAGGTATTTGGGTGCCCTAATATTTGCCCTAAACCTCTCTGTTTTAATTAAAAAAGGAAAAACAGAAAGAAAAAGAAAAGGGCGAGGCCATACCTATTACTGGGCCGAGCCAAACCTAGCTCAACTGCTCCCGCCTCGCTGTCGTCTTCCCCGCAATCGGCGCGCGCGCGGCGCCGTTCTCGGCTCGCCGCCGCATTGGAGCAGGTGGGCAAGGGGATTAGGACGCCCTCGTTCTTCTCCCCTGGACGCCGCCCCCATTCTCCCCTCCTCCCTCACTCGCTCGGCTCCCTCCTTCCCTCTCTGTCCCGACGACGTCGCTGCCGTGCCCGACGTCGATCCACGGCCACCGTCGCCCTCGCGACCAGCTGTGCTGCTCGGAAGCTCCGCCAGCCTCTTCTTCTTCTCCTGGAGCTTTCAGGCAGTGCCGGGGAGCCTTGCTGCCGCCGTTCGCCATCGCCTACATCTCTGACCACCGCGGTGAACACCGGCGACCGCAACCTCCCCTGCAGCTACAAAACCGTCATGGGCTTTTCTTAGCTGCACGGTGAGCCTCTCCCTCTCTCCGCTCTTCTCCTCGCGCCGCGTGCCTCACCCGAGCTAGCTCGCCGCCTTGCCGTGTTCTGTCCGCCGCCCGACCTCACCGTAGCCGTCGCTTCCGACCACCGTAGCTCGCGCCAGTAGGTTAGATCGACGCGGCGTGCTGCTCTCGCTCGAACGCGACCGAAAGCGCGCGCGAAAACGCGCCGTAGCCGCGTGCCCGTTCTCCACCCGAAAACCGCCGCCGCCGCGGCTCAACGCCGGCGACCTTGCCGACCTCCCCTGCCCGTTTTGCCGCTGCCATCCGACGCGCGATGGAGTGGCCGATCCAAAGAGCCAAACGGCGCTCGATTTGGTGCACCCTAGCGAAAATCCGAGCTCGCCGGAGCTCTCTACCGCGTGCGGCGCTCGCCGGAGCGTATTCCGGCGCCGGCGACGATGTGGCGCCGACGTGTCCGTGCCCGGGTCACTGGCAGCTGGGTCCCACTGGTCAGGTTTGACTCGGGTCAGCTCATTTGACCTACTGACGTCATGCTGACGTCATACTAACGTCAGCAATCACTATTCTGGATAATACGAATAATTTAATTAAATAAATTCCATCAATTTCAGAAAATAGTTTAAAACTTTGAAAATTCGTAGAAATTCAACCGTAGCTCGGATCGAAAAACTTTCTACATGAAAGTTGCTCAGAAAAATCCCACAAATCCGATCGTGTCGTCTGTTTTCTTGTCGGGACCCTCTACGTAGGTGAACCCGCAACTTTTAGCCTGTTTCCGGTAGATGAATAGTGCATGCATACCTGCTAATAATTCCAACTTAAATCCTAAAATAACTAAAATGGTTTAGAGATACATTTAGGCAACCCTGCAGTGCATTTTAGCATGCCATGCTCTGTGTGGCATATATCTGCCTTTATTTATTGTTTCTTCCCCCCTCTTCTTCTCCAATAGTCCCCCGAGACCGACGCAGCTCAGGAGACCGACGACACCTCAGACGACCCCTCCTTTGTCGCAGAGCTTCCAGGCAAGCAACCCCCCTTGACGCATGCCTATATCACCTATTCTCTCTCCCTCCTCCTTGCATTAGAATTTGCTAGTGCTATTGTTTTATCATATTCTGATGCATAGCCTGTCCTTGTAACTGCTTTTGATACATACCCGCAATCCTAAATGCTTAGTGTAGGTTGGATGTAATCATCTGTGGCCCCCTCTTCCTTGCTGTAGTTGCCCTGCTTTAGTACCTCTGCCCGACCGATGTGATCGTCGGGCTGAGACCAGCACATCACTGCACCACACCCTTAAGTTGCTCGACTCCGCAAAGCTACCATCGAGTGCCGAGGGTGATACCTCTTATCTCACTCCCGATGTTGCCTCTGTAGTACAGCTAGTCGGTTGTGGGATACCGAGGGTGATTCCTCTTTCACCACCTCCGATAAAGCTTTTGTCGTGCAACTTCGCCAGTGTGAATACCACCGAGGGTGATTCCTCTGGGTTCACCTTGACGGATACATCGAGTGGGAATCCAACGAGGGTGATTCCTCGGATCCCTGCTTGATGATATGGACACACGGATACTTGCACTTTACTACTGTTACTGGTTAAAGACGGGTCGGCCCCGAGGGGTACCCGCGAGAGATATGTTATCGGGTTGACCATGAGGGTACCCGAGAGATGAATACGTGGCACGGCCAGGCATTCTTAGCCCTTGCCGTAAGTCCACGAGACGGGGCGACGGGGTCACAGGATCGTGAGTCTCTGCTCGTTTCCGAGTGTTCCAAACGCACTAATGGGTTAGGATATGTAATCTGAGTAGGCCTCTGGCCTTAGCGCGCTAACCAGCACGTGGGAATAATATGGGTACTCGGCGTCGTAGTATCAGCCGAAGTTCTTCAGATGTCAGCGGTTGAGCGGCACGCGCCCGGGTTGGACCGCGAAAGCCTGCTCTTGTATTAAGGGGGCTAGGTCTGCTCCCGGCCGTCCTCGCAACGCGCAGGAGTGCAAAGGGCGATGGGCCCAAGACCCCTGAGCGCTTAGGATGTAGACCGGCATGCTGGCCTCTCTATTGAACCTAGGTAGGGCTGCGACGTGTCGATCAGCCAAGGCCGGGCATGGACCGAGCAAGTGTGTCCGGCCAGAGTTAATCGAGCGTGTTGGGTAAGTTGGTGCACCCCTGCAGGGAAGTATATCTATTCGAATAGCCGTGTCCACGGTAACAGGACGCTCGGAAAATATCCCGATCTTCTACAACTAGAAATGGGTTGAATATGTTAGCTCCGGGATTGCTTTCTCGCTGGGCGTCGAGGAAGGATCTCTGGGCAAGGTTGATACTTGTTGCTACTACTATATTTATGTACTAATCTGTACTCTTCTAATGTTGCAAGACCCTGAAGATGCTAGTCTTCGTTAGGCTAGGCTTTTCCCTTCTATTCTGGCATTTCTGCAGATCAGTCCACATATACAGCCTTCCTTTGATAATGTTGCATAAGTAGATTAGTTCTGATGTGAGTCTTGCTGAGTACTTTGGATGAGTACTCACGGTTGCTTTGCTTCCCTTTTCCCCATACCCGAATGATGCAACCAGATGATGGAGCCCAGGAGCCGGCTGCCCCAGCCGTCGACTACGACTACTACTACCCCCCTGGTGGATACTACTACTACGAGGAGCCCTCAGACGACCAGGAGTAGATAGGAGGCACCCAGGCAGGAGGCCTGCGCCTTTCGATCAGTGTTTTATTTTGCCCCGCCTGTTAAGGCATATCTGTTTAACTTTGTGTCTGTACTCAGATACCTGATGCTTCCGCTGATGCTTGTATGACATCGAGCTTATGTATTCGAGCCCTCGAGGCCCATGGTTTGTAATATAAAGCTTGTATGACTTTTATATATGTTTAGAGTTGTGTTGTGATATCTTCAATTGAGTCCTTAGGCTTGATCGTGTGCATTTACGTGTATGATTAGTGCACGATTAAGCCGGGGGCGTCACCCACAACTCTCATTTGCATGATTGCATTGCAATATCATGGTTTAAATAATTATTTTAATGCCAAATATGAATTATTTATGAATGGATTAATTCATGCAATACTTTGAAAATCTTGGATAAGTTACTGTTATGATGAGGATGAGATTATAGGATAGTAGCAGATTTCCAGACATATGTGGTAATGCTATCGGACTGTGAGATTACCGTCTATGATTATTTTGTAATCCTCCGGTACTGCATATATGGGATCAGTAGTAGAAGTTGATCACGTTGCTCATTGGATTTCTAGTTGGTTATTGTGGTAACTTGGATCACGTGTATATCGGAGTGTCAGTAATGACCATGATTACCCGGGGATAAATTCCTTCATCGTTGATCAAGTGCCACTGAACCGAACTTTCTAGTGCAGCCACACCTGCCGGAATGGGACGGCCTTGGCTTGGTCTAACAGCGTGCTCTTTTATCGGTACCACCAAAGAGGGGAGGTTATGCGCGCGTGCTGCCCTGATCAGGTAGACGACGATAACCTTGTGAGCCCGGTTTGGTTTTTGAGCTCAGGTCCCCGTTTGGGACAGTTGGTTGGCCACGACGGTGGCAGGTGTCAAGAGTGACACAGGGGCCACCCAGGGCATGACTCCGGGGGAGGATGATTGTCGGTGGTACGATGGAGGGGTCACGGGTTAGGCAAGTTTCGTTGGAGCAGCACCGGTCCACCCAGAAGGGAAGTGTACTGAGGTACGGGACTAGGAGCTCCATAGTGTGGGTAAAGTGCGCAACCTCTGCAGAGTGTAAGAATCTATTCGAATAGCCGCGTCCACGGTATTGGACACAGTTCGTACTAAGTCACACTGTCTAATCAACACCAATGAGGGAATGACGTGTTCATGATGGAAGAACTCGTCTCAGTATGGTTAAATGACTAATTGTTGAGGACCGCTGGTAATTGTTGAGGATGATTCTCGGGGACGATTGTCAAAAGTTCTCAAGGTGACCATGAGTTGGTCACGAGAGTAAGTGGTTCAATCATGTGGCTCAGGGCAAAGTGGTTCCGTAGTGGTAACAAGATTGATAATTGTGGCAATAGCATGTTATTATTCTTCCACCCTTTAGAACATCTAAATCTGAGTTAATCATGATTGCTATGACATTGTTATGCCTTGATGCTCTTGATCGTTGCGAGCTTGCGAGTACATTCAAAGTACTCACCTGGCGTGTCATGCCAGTTTGCAGGTATTGCTATGTTTGCTTAGTGGAGATGTTCGAGTTGCGAGCTGGGACGTGTCCCAGCCAGAGTCCCTGCGGAGTGGAGTCCATTTTGACGTCGTGATTCTGCTGCCAGGATTCGAACCACTGCAAGCATAGAATTATCATAGCAAGCGTAGCTTTGCCGAGGCAACCCTTTGTAATAACTCAAACCTTTGTACTCCAACTATTTGTAATAAAGAGCTGATTTGTTCTATGCCAAGCAGTGCCGTATTCCGGAAGACTTGATCTCTGGGCTGGAATACGGGGTGCTCCGGTGACTCTGAGGCGGGGTGCCACAAGGTTTCGTATCAGAGCAGGTGTAGGATCGAAAGTATGTCTAGAGGGGGGGTGATTAGACTACTTGACCAAATAAAACCTAACCTTTTCCCAGATTTTAATTGTGGGCAGATTTTAGCAATAGTACATGCCGAGCATCACCCTACACATGCAATTCTAAGAGTATAGCAGCGGAATGTAAGCAATTGCATATGTATGTAGAGGAGAGATTGGAGATTTCAAACGCAATGAAGACACGGTGGTTTTTGGCGTGGTTCCGATAGGTGGTGCTATCGTACGTCCACGTTGATGGAGACTTCAACCCACGAAGGGTAACGGCTGCGCGAGTCCACGGAGGGCTCCACCCATGAAGGGTCCACGAAGAAGCAACCTTGCCTATTCCACCATGGCTTACGTCCACGAAGGACTAGCCTCACTCGGGGTAGATCTTCACGAAGTAGGCGATCTCCTTGCCCTTACAAACTTCTTGGTTCAACTCCACATCTGGTTGGAGGCTCATAAGCGACACCTAACCAATCTAGGAGACACCACTCTCCAAAAGGTAATAGACGGTGTGTTGTTGATGAACTCCTTTCTCTTGTGCTTCAAATGATAGTCTTCCCAGCACTCAAACACTCCTCACAGATTTGGCTATGGTGGAAGAAGGATTTGAGTGGAAAGCAACTTGGGAAAGGCTAGAGATCAAGGTTCAAATGGTAGGAGTGGAATATCTTGATCTCAACACATGAGTAGGTGCTTCTCTCTCAGAAAATGAATGGTGGAAGTGTAGGCATGTTCTGATGGCTCTCCTTACTGAGAAGGAGGTGGTGGAGGGGTATATATAGCCTCCACACAAAATCCAACCGTTACACACTTTTGACCCAACTCGGTGGCACCGAAACAATCATCTCGGTAGCACCGAACTGTGTAAAAGATATGAACTTTAGGAATCTCGGTGGGACCGATACGAACAACTTGGATGGACCGAAGTGCTATGGCTTAGGGCAATCCTCATCTCGGTGGCACCGATTGCATCAACTCGGTAGGACCGAAGTGAAGCAATAAGGCAACAGAGAGTTGGCAAGCCATCTCGGTGAGACCGATATGCATAACTCAGTGAGATCGAAGTGAATGCAACCGATTACAGAGAGTTGGCAAGGCCATCTCGGTGAGACCGAGATCCATTTCGGTGGATCCGATTTGTTAGGGTTTGGCAGTGGCTAAGTCTTGGATGAACTCGGTGAGGCCGGATTGGAAATTTCGGTGGGGCCGAGTTGGACTTTGGGTTTTGGACATATTTGGGTAGAGATAGTGGTTGAGGGTTTAGGAATACTGTCACTAAGCACTTGAGCAAAAAGACCATTAAGCAACACCTCATCCCCTTTTAATAGTATTGGCTTTCCTATGGACTCAATGTGATATTGAATCACTAAACCAAAAATTTAGAGTCTTGATCTTTGCCAATTCTTGTCCTTAGCATTTTGAGGGGTCCACATCTCTAGTCCATGCCATGCCAATCATTGAACATCCTGAAATCTTAATCTTGAATGGATATTAGTTCAATGAGATATATGTTGTTATGAATTACCAAAACCACCAAGGGAGCAAATGTGCTTTCAATCTCCCCCTTTTTGGTAATTGATGACAACATATAGATCAAAGCTTCGACAGATGATTAAGTAAATGAAATACATCATCGCTTTGAGAAGTATGTGATAAGCAAGAGCTCCTCCTAAATTTGTGCATTATTAAAAATTTATGTTTGAATGCAAATGCACAATCGATTAGGCTCATGGGTTACTCTTCCATGTCACATACATCTTGGTGGAGCGCGCAAAATGATATGATTGGAATAATAGGCACGCATCACCAACATAAGTAATTGATCATACAAGATAATAGTAGAGATAAACATGGAATATCACAATGGGCATAATATGATCAATCAACATCGTATCTCACAAGTATAAATGACAGAATACTGTAGCAAGCACACACATAACAAGGTATCAACGAACGGGCAAACAAGTAGCAAAATAAACTCTCGAAGCAAATCAAAAACAAGAAACTCTCTCTCTCTCGAAGCCTATGATCTATACAAATCCTCCCCCTTTGGCAACAAGTACCAAAAAGTTTGAATCGTATAGCACTAGTCGGCTCTCTAGGCACGGTCCTCCGAAGGCGATCTCCTGCTGGCGGCTCCGGTGTGCGTAGACGGCATTGAGATGAGAGCGTCCGCGAATGCTTCTACTGACGACTGCTGGACTGGAGGAGTTGAGACCTGCTGTGGCACTGTGGCTGTGGCGGCTGGTGCAGATACTGTGGTCCGTGGATCCACAACTGGTATCGCAGTTGACCTGGCATCCCTGGGCACTGACTGAAATTGCTCTGTAGTCGGTCTATCATCTCCACTGTCGTCTGATCTGGCAAACTTGACAGCATCGACATGTCCTTGCAGCTGTTCCACTGTGGTCTGAATCTCTGTCACCTTGACATCCAAATCATGAAATTTTGTCTCAATGATCCGCTCAAAACTAGCCTGGGTCTGGGTGAGGTTGGCCAAACTTCGCTCAATCCTCAGAGTGGCTTCAAGCAGATATTGCATTTGATCTTTTGGTGTCTTGAGATTCGCAATTGGAGCATTGGGAGCTGCTGCTTCCTGAGCTGCTTTAGCTTCTTGTGCTTTGCGGATTTCCTCTTGAGCTTGGGCAGAAGTGGGATGCGAAGGATCCATCACTATAACGTTGTCCTCAAAATCTGGACGGAGTGGCAAATGCTCTCGATCAAGAAGATACGTGTTGGTTCCAACCTTGGAATTGATCAACAACTGAATATGTGGAGCATAACCACACGATCTCTTCTGATCTGCTGCTGTCCTCTTGATAGTCTCTACTATCAGGCTCATCACCTTGAATTTCTGAGGAGTATCAAATAAGTGCAGCAAGTTGATGGAGTGGCCACGAATCATCTTATCATCGCCTGACTTGGGTAACAAGGTGTACCGCAAGATTGTATTTGAAGTGGCCAGACCTGGTAGCAAATGCTTCACTGATCCAAGCTTGTGAGTCTCAAGATCCTCCTGGGGAATAGCAGTGTACATGTTCTTCATAGAGTTGTGATCAAACTTGAGCTTGGCATATACATCATAATCATCATCCTCTTCCTTGGGTGCACCAAGAAGATTTGCCCACTCAGAGATGGTAGACTGGTATCTTATACCCTCAGTCATCCACACTATTCTGCCATCTAGATAGAAATGAGCAGTGGAGTAAAACTGCATCATCATCTCATCATTCCATTTAGTCAGTCTCTTTCCAACGAATTCATCAACTCCAGCAATTCTGAAACTCTCATGGACGTGGGGGAAATAGTCCTCGTTCTCATCGATGTATTCCCAGTCCACCCACTTCATGTCACTGACTATGGGCTTCTTGTCGAGCAAAACTGTCTCATAAAAATCTTGTTGCTCTCGAGTGTGAAAGCGGTAATCACACGCTGTCCTTCTCCTGATAGCATAGGGATCTGACTGTCTCCACTGACGCAGTCCTTTATCCTTTCTCAACATCATGTTCTCAGCTACTGGGTGTGCGTTGTCATGTTCTGGTATCTTGGGCTTCAATTTTCTGAGCACTAGAGGCTCTTCATCAACAGTTGATTCAGGCACTGGGGCCTTGTTCTTCTCTGCAGCAGATATGTTCCTGGTTGATCTCTTGGGTGCTGGTGCCTTAGGCTTTGACTTGGGAGGTGCAGCAGTCTTGATAGCATCAGACATGAGCTTCTGTGCTTTTGCAAGGGGTGCAACAGCTGGCTCATCCTCCTCCTCTTCTTCCTCATCAATCATCATAGTAGGTCTGCCAATCACTCGGGCAGTAGTTTTCCTTATCCTCTTCTTCTTGGCACCTGCAGCTGCCTCACTAGGCTCTTGCACAATCTGCTGAGGCACTTTCCTCACAACAGTTCTTTCCTTGACAGAAGTAGGCTTTGTGCTGTACTCCTTAGCTAGCACTACTCTCTTCTTCTTTTGTACAGTTTCACTTGCAACAAAGTCCTCATCCTCACTATCTGAGGTTTTCTTCTTCCGTGTTCTGGTTGCAGCTTTAGGAAGATCTGGAGAGCTTCTCTCTCCCTCATAGAAACTTTCATTATGGCTTGATCCTTCACTTTGTTCTTCATGCTGCTCTGACCTGTTCTGACTGTCACTGACATCAGACATCTTGTTGAGCTGACCCTATGAATAGATAGGTATGGGTAGAGTAGATGAGTCATCACAAAAAGCAGATTGTTTTTCATAAAAATGAGTTCAAACTTTAGTTCTAGGTTTTCACAGAATGCAGTTCGGATGGACCGAGTTGGTAATCTCTGTGACACCGAAGCACACTACAGAGACATGGCACGCCATTTCGGTCTGACCGAGATGGGTTTCAGTGGCTCCGAGATGCTAGGGTTTCACTGAGACGTTACTTTCGGTCTTACCGATTCGCACAACTCGGTGGCACCGAGATGTACTTGTGCCATGGCCAGGGCCAAATCGGTGGGACCGAAAATTCCTATTCGGTCGGTCCGAGATGCATTCGGCGGAAACCTAACCCTAAATTTTTTGCTCGAATCTTGTTCAAACGAACTAATCTGGTGGAAAGAGGATTGCATTCGTGGCAAGATTACAGGCAATCCAATCATGCATTGAATCGGAAAAGGGAAGCACGAAAGGGATCGAAACTCACCCTAACTCGGTGGAGTTCCTCTACGGCGGCAACGGCGGTGGAGATTACCGTTGACGGCGACGGAGTCCTGCGGCGAGAGCGCACAGGCGACGACGGCGACGATCCGGAGACCAAAGGGGCGGCAGCAATGGGGCGCGGGCGCGTGACGTTTGAAGAAATTTTCAACTACACGGTTCGCTGGGAATATATACCCATTCGCTGTCGGTGGCACCGAGTGGAACAAATCGGTAGCACCGAGACGTGCAACTGCTTGCAGTTACAGCAACTCGGTCCGACCGAGTTGGTCTAATCGGTAGCACCGAGATGAAAACCTAGATCAATCTAAATGCTTTCGGTTTGACCGAGTTTGAGTAGGTTGGTCTGACCGAAATCAATTAGAAGGTTTCGGAGGTTCAGCCCTTTCAGATCGGTGGCTCCGAGTGCTCCTCACCCGGAGGGTCCGAAAATGACTTGTTCAATTTTTGTGATGCAGCAAGAATAGAATTTGAGACAAGAAAGCATAGATAGCTAGGCATTCTTGTACATCCACTTGGCCAGAAAAACCAAGACAATCAAAACAACAAATGGATGTCCTCGAATGATGAAAACATGCAAATCAACATGCTCACACAATAAGATAGCAAATGAAATATGTGTCAAACATGCACAACCAATTCTAGCATCTATCAAGCAATGGCGATGACTAGGTCATCTATATATGAATATATTGACTTAGGAGCCAAATGAGAACATTTGATCATAGGTCATACTCATCGTTTAAGCACAAGTGGGGTTACCACTTTTACATAAAGCATTAATGTGTTCACACCATTAGAGTTGCTTTAGCTCAATTGCTTAGAGAAAAGCTCCCCCTAGATGTGATATCCCCCCTAAGAGGGTTGAACTAACCTTGGGTTTTGTCGATGATGACTTCATGTAGATGTTGAAGATGTGGATGCTCAATGTTGATGTAGACCATCAAGAGTTGGGAGCAATCCTTTGGAGTTTTGTGCTTTCAATACCTACATGGGTTAGTCCCACACAAGGAACATACAGGGATATCCATAGACATAGAGTGAAATACACATATGATGATGTCCATGAATGCATTGATTACCTTGTCCCTTGCCTTACCAACAAGAGGGTTTGTGACTCCATGAACTAGTGCAAAATGTGGAAGTTGGTTGCACAAGTCCTTGCCATAAAGAATATGAGTGAAGTTTGTTGGCGGAGTCACCCTCAAGAACTCTCTAGTTCTTCTTCTTTTGGATCCACATCAACTTGATGGGAATCCTTGGAGTTGTAGTAGCACTTGATGAAGTAGAACTTGATGAAGTCTTGGGGACCCACTTGACCATGGCTTGAGGAGCTTCTTCAAATGAATCAATCTCTTCTTGAAGCTTGTCCTTGCCTTTTAGCTTGTGGTCTTGTGGTGGAAGGTCTTCTTGAGCTTGTGTTCCCTTGAAGGAAGTAGGATCATACTTCTCTTGTTGAGGAACAAACTTCGTCTTGGGGTATTGACCTTCTTCCCACTCAACTCCATCGGCATTGAACTTTCGTTCAAAACCAACACCTTGGTTCTTCCGGTGCCTTCCTTGCTTGCGTAAATTTCCTCAAATTGTTTACTCCCAGCAAGACTCTTGTAGACACATTTTTCTATAATTCCTTTCAATAGCATATTTTCTTTCTCAAGTGTAACTTGGCTAAGAGAATCATTAGTGGAATCAATAGAACTACTAGAAGCAACAACATTGGATTTAGCATTGTTATTGTTACTACTAGAGGTAAAACCATTTTTACCCTTGTTGCTAGTTTGCTTAGGTTTAACTTGTGGCATAAAGGTAGACAAGAGTAAACGTTTGGCAAGATATGAAGAACTCTTCTTTCGAAGATTGTCATTGATAGCTTTAAGAAACTCATGCTCTTGCTCTAAATTTAGCTTCTCGAAGCGTAGCTTCTCATGAGTTCTTAGAAGTTCTCTATGATCCTCTTGAGTTGTTTCATGAGCTAACTTAAGAGCATTTAGTTCTTTAGTTAGACGCTCAATCTCCTTCATAGCATTGTCACTCGTTTCCTCTTGACTATCATGATTACTAGCATTTTCATTATAGCTCACATCACTAGCCCTATCAACAAGTAAGTCATCATCACCAAGCAAATCATCTTCATCACTATTAAAATCAAGATACTCGGGGTGTGATACCTTAGGGCCTTTTGCCATGAAGCATCTTCCAATTCCTTCATTTTGTGAGTCAAATAGATCGTAGGAGTTGGATGACACAAGTGCAAGTCCTGCAACACCTTCATCTTGACTATAGTCGGAGTTGGAGTGATAACTTCTCTCGGATTGGTTGTCGGAGTCGGAGCCGGAAACCCATTCACCAACATGAGCTTGATGTCTTCTTCTTGTGTAGCTCCTTGATGACTTGTCCTTCCTCTCTGAATCCTTGCTTCTTCGAGAGTGTCTTCGTTCATAATAATCATCTCTACTTCTTCTCTCCTTACGAGGTGATTCATCTCTTCTATGTCTTCCTCTTGGTGATTCATCTCTTTTCTTGTAGGGAGCCGTACACTCATTGGAGTAGTGTCCGGGCTTTCCACAATTGTAGCAATTTCGGTCACGACTTGATGATCTTCTCTCATAATGTCTTGAGCTAGAGCTTCTTTCTTTTCCTTTGTTCTTGTAGAACTTGTTGAACCTTTTCACCATTAGGCTTATCTCTTCATTGGATACTAGCTGGTCAT
The DNA here is from genome assembly GCA_039707655.1 of Elymus sibiricus. Classification (NCBI taxonomy): domain Eukaryota; kingdom Viridiplantae; phylum Streptophyta; class Magnoliopsida; order Poales; family Poaceae; genus Elymus; species Elymus sibiricus. The sequence goes on along the minus strand of CM077670.1, from coordinate 223,271,982 downwards.
TTGAAGTTGTTGGAGCATCGGTTGAGGCTTTGTAAGCACCACTTGACTTGTTGTGCAGCTCCTCTTTGTCCTTGAGCGACATTTCATGAGCGACAATCCTTCCAATGACTTCCGTGGGCTTGAGATCTTTGTAATTTGGCATCATTTGGATCAATGTGCAGACGGTATCATATTTTCCATCTAAAGCTCTAAGTATCTTTTTGATGATGAATTTGTCGGTCATCTCTTCACTTCCTAAGCCGGCAATCTCATTTGTGATGAGAGCAAGCCTAGAATACATCTCTGCGACTCCTTCACCATCCTTCATCTTGAACTTATCAAGTTGACTTTGGAGCACATCCAACTTAGATTCCTTGACGGATTCGGTACCCTCATGCATATCAACCAAAGTATCCCAAATTTCCTTTGCATTCTCGAGGCGGCTGATTTTGTTGAATTCCTCGGGACATAGACCGTTGAATAGAATGTCACAAGCTTGAGCATTGTATTGCAACATCTTCAATTCTTTCGGGGTTGCTTCACGATCCGGTTCCTTGCCATCCTCAAAGAAGTCACCTTGCAAGCCAACACGAACAACAGCCCAAACGGCAGGGTTATGACCAAGAATATGCATTTTCACCTTATGTTTCCAACTAGCAATGTTTGTACCATCAAAATATGGACCTCTACGGTGATAGTTACCCTCACTAGACGCCATACTCTCCTAGGTTGTGAAACCAAGGCTATGATCACCAAAGCAATGGAAATCAAGGCTTAAGGAGACCAAAGCTCTGATACCACTTGTAGGATCGAAAGTATGTCTAGAGGGGGGGTGATTAGACTACTTGACCAAATAAAACCTAACCTTTTCCCAGATTTTAATTGTGGGCAGATTTTAGCAATAGTACATGTCAAGCATCACCCTACACATGCAATTCTAAGAGTATAGCAGTGGAATGTAAGCAATTGCATATGTATGTAGAGGAGGGATTGGAGATTTCAAACACAATGAAGACACGGTGGTTTTTGGCGTGGTTCCGATAGGTGGTGCTATCGTACGTCCACGTTGATGGAGACTTCAACCCATGAAGGGTAACGGCTGCGCGAGTCCACGGAGGGCTCCACCCACGAAGGGTCCACGAAGAAGCAACCTTGCCTATTCCACCATGGCTTACGTCCACGAAGGACTAGCCTCACTCGGGGTAGATCTTCACGAAGTAGGCGATCTCCTTGCCCTTACAAACTTCTTGGTTCAACTCCACATCTGGTTGGAGGCTCCCAAGCGACACCTAACCAATCTAGGAGACACCACTCTCCAAAAGGTAATAGACGGTGTGTTGTTGATGAACTCCTTTCTCTTGTGCTTCAAATGATAGTCTTCCCAGCACTCAAACACTCCTCACAGATTTGGCTATGGTGGAAGAAGGATTTGAGTGGAAAGCAACTTGGGAAAGGCTAGAGATCAAGGTTCAAATGGTAGGAGTGGAATATCTTGATCTCAACACATGAGTAGGTGCTTCTCTCTCAGAAAATGAATGGTGGAAGTGTAGGCATGTTCTGATGGCTCTCCTTACTGAGAAGGAGGTGGTGGAGGGGTATATATAGCCTCCACACAAAATCCAACCGTTACACACTTTTGACCCAACTCGGTGGCACCGAAACAATCATCTCGGTAGCACCGAACTGTGTAAAAGATATGAACTTTAGGAATCTCGGTGGGACCGATACGAACAACTTGGATGGACCGAAGTGCTATGGCTTAGGGCAATCCTCATCTCGGTGGCACCGATTGCATCAACTCGGTAGGACCGAAGTGAAGCAATAAGGCAACAGAGAGTTGGCAAGCCATCTCGGTGAGACCGATATGCATAACTCAGTGAGATCGAAGTGAATGCAACCGATTACAGAGAGTTGGCAAGGCCATCTCGGTGAGACCGAGATCCATTTCGGTGGATCCGATTTGCTAGGGTTTGGCAGTGGCTAAGTCTTGGATGAACTCGGTGAGGCCGGATTGGAAATTTCGGTGGGGCCGAGTTGGACTTTGGGTTTTGGACACATTTGGGTAGAGATAGTGGTTGAGGGTTTAGGAATACTGTCACTAAGCATTTGAGCAAAAAGACCATTAAGCAACACCTCATCCCCTTTTAATAGTATTGGCTTTCCTATGGACTCAATGTGATCTTGGATCACTAAACCAAAAATGTAGAGTCTTGATCTTTGCCAATTATTGTCCTTAGCATTTTGAGGGGTCCACATCTCTAGTCCATGCCATGCCAATCATTGAACATCCGGAAATCTTAATCTTGAATGGATATTAGTTCAATGAGATATATGTTGTTATGAATTACCAAAACCACCAAGGGAGCAAATGTGCTTTCAGCAGGTCTGGCTTTAGGACACCCTAGATAACCCGGACGTTAGGAACCGTTAGTTTAGAGCCCAGCCTGCTTGTGTGTTGCATCTGAGTTGCTGCACTTGGTTGATGCATTTGTTTGTTGCATGGCATGCATATAGATTTGGCTCACTAATCAGTTGATTTTGTAGATGGCATCCGTTCCGGTTGACTACCACTCAGCCCCTGCACCACTCAGCTTCGCATCCCTGCTTTGGGATGTCTGGCGTCTTCTCTATCCGAGTGGGGAGATGCCAAGGTACCAAGTGTTCCAGACCCCGCTTGCGGGACTGGTGCTTGAGTATCATGCTAATGTCATCCTATCAGTCGACCTACCTTTGGGGAAGCGCACCTATAGTCTCCATGGTGGTTATTCCTCTACCCCAGATCGCGCTGTCCAACTTGCCGCTTTGGCAGGCCTCACTATTCTTCACCATCAGGAAAGCGCGATGCAGGAGAATCGTGCCTTCCACTACTATCCCACCATGTCCACCACTCCCAGACGGATTAGATTTCCTCCTGTCCGCTCAGATGATGATGTCGCTGTGGCATACATGTCTCGTTACATGGTCGCAGAGTACGTCCTCATCGCTGAGCTAGTCCGAGATGCAACTCGTGCCCGGAGAGTGCTTGGTATGGCTTTAGCTCCGTCGACCTCTCCGCCAGCTCCTTCGCTTTCCAGCAACCCACCATCCAACCCTAGTACCTAAGTATCTGCGAGGTTCATGTTGCATGAGTTGTGGTAGTGCCAAGTGTTGTAGATTACCCTGAGTAGCAATAAAGTGTGGTTTTGCAAGTTTGGTGCTTTTCCTTGAATAGTCTTATTTGCTCTTCTTTGGTTCTTCGATGTCATACTACCTTCTCTATGGAAGTTGCTCATCAACTAGCAAACACGAAGAGTTAATGAGGATTTCCAGTACTTGGAGGTTAGGGTGAGCAGTATGAAATTCTCAGGATCATGTTGTCTGGGGGAACATTTGGTTGAAAGCAACCAACATTCTGAATTGACTATCGGTGTCAAGTTTACATCGGTGATGCAATTGTCAGAGCAGTAATGGTTAAACAAGCAGGAAGACCAGTGTGTGCAAGGCCAGTGATATGTTTACAGTACAAGTTGGAATTCAAGAAGGATAGTCGGCCAACTCTTCCGTAGGTAACCAACAAGCGGAGTTGTGAGGATGTATTTATGTAGCAGCATGGCACATCAAGAAACTTCTGGCGTAAATAACCCAGTTTTTCACTGCACGCCACCGGAGAAACTTACGAGGCAAGGCTCTTCGAGTCTTCCTCAGTACGATATATGGATGGCTTCCAGCACAAGATACCCTGTCTTCTTCGATAAGATACCATGGGAAAGCTTCCAGCATAAGGTACAGAATCTTCCTCGACAAGTAATCAGGAGGGAAAGCTTCTGGGGAACACTACCCAGCCTTTTCCAACCCGCTACTCGGGCAGAAGCTTCGAGCACAAGCTATCTAGTCTTCTTCAGCACGATACCCGATGGCTTCCAACGCAAGCTATCCAATCTTCGTCAGCACGAAATATGAGCTGGTCAGGACACAAAAGTTGACCTTGGGAATCAGATGTTCAGCTACACGTGCTTATATATATATATATATATATATATATATATATATATATATATATAATAATATATATATATATATATATTGTGAGAATGCTGCTCAGGTCATGACAGTCACTCGTACGAAAGCAATTATGTTTGAGCCGGACTGTCAAAGGAAGATCCAACACCTGCATAAGTTATGCAAGTGAACGAACGCCGGTATATCCATCTGCATATTGGGAGGACTCACAAGCTATGAAGTAAGACACTTTGGAACCACAATTTGGGGCAGTGGATACCAAGGTACCTATGAACTTGGTATATGATCCTGATGAACCCTTGCTTGCTTTTCCTTGGAAACGGCACCACGCCCGTGTTCTGAGCTGTTTTCAGCCGTCCGGGGTGGATGCCGACATTATATTTCTCTTTTCAACAACTGTCCTATGTTCTGAGCTGTTTTTCGGCCGCCTCAGGCAGTTGTTGAATTTCTTTTGGTAGCGGTGACTCTATGTTCCGAGCTGTTCTTCGGCCGTCTTAGGGAGCCACTACATTATTTTTATCAACATGGTCTCATGCTCTGAGCTGCTTTCCAGCCGTCTGGAGCCATGATTGAATTACTCCAGTAAAAGTCCCAGATCTGAGTTGTAAAGACCATTCTGGTGGCCATTGGTTTATTTGCCGATTTCATGCAAGGTGTTCGGAGGACCATTGCCTTACCACTACAGCTTGTGAGATGAAAAGCTTGCCAGATAAGTGTGACTGCACTAGGTTAAGGACAAGACATGCTTGCCGGAATATTGCATCTAATAATACCCATGGTCATATGAAGAGTTGAGGATACGTGACCAATTTCCTGTGGCAAAGGAATCCGGAAAGAGAACTACAAAGTAGAGCAAGATTGAAGATGTAGGTATGATGATCATTACAGAAACCACATGTTACGAATACCTAAGATTGGCTGATTTCGTATCAATCATCATGAATACACCACCAAGTGGTCCGCTTCACTCTGTATTGAAGGATTGCATATCAGGCATCGCAAGACTTATGGATATCTCGACAGGATGGGCGCTTGCAATGTTACATAACAACTTCGGACCAAATGCCTATGCATGCACTCCCCTATCATGAGCAAGGTTATTTTGCTAGGACCACCGTCAGCCAAGGTATTGCTATAAGGTATTACTCCTTTGTACATGACGAATAGCAGCCAAATCGTCAATACAAAATGAAAACAAAACAAACAGCTCCGAGGATTCAGCCACCCTGCAAGCAGCCAGACCTCACCAGGAAAAACATTGTGATTCTCAGTATTGTAACTCGATAGAAAAACCAGTTGGGTTGTGTCCACTAAGGAAAGTTGTTCATAATCCTTATTGGTACCAGACGGGAGCAAGACATGTTCATCAAACATCGCTCCCGGACTTATGGGAGGATGACTTACTCCAGTCAGGAAAATAGATGAACCAGCAGACATGGTAATAACGAAGTCAACATAAAGTTGGATATGCGAGGAAAGATCTGTCAGAATGTGGGTGCGGTAAAGCAAACCACCCCAGAGTAAGAAAGTCAGGCCATATGAGATTCGTGGGGAAACATTATAGCAAGAAAAAGGATACCAGAGTTGGAATCGGTTTTCCTTAAAGGCAGAATATTTATACTAGTTCCCTGAGAAACCAAATCTCGAGGACGAGATTTATCCTAAGGGGGGTAGGTTTGTGACACCCTGGTTTTTCCCAGCTTTTCTTTTCAAATTTTAATTGAAAATTTTATTTGGAATTTGGCTTGGATTTGTTTCTGAATGGCTCTATGGACTTAAAACTTGGGAATATTTTCTTGATTTTCCTTCCCAAGTGACTCAGGCCCTCAAAACCTTATCTCAAGTCATGTCACTTCCATTCTTGCTCAATCCTAATTTTTTTTCTAATCTAATATTCCTTTTTCCATTAAAGGAATAACCCTTTGAGCTCTAGGTTGTGAAGCAACCCATATTTCTGTTCTTCCAAAAATCCCAAGAAAATTCTCATAAATCCTTTGGACCATGTAAACCCTAGATATGTGAAAATATTCAAGATTTACTCCTCATGGTGAGCACAGCATCCAAACTTTGATTCTGGTCATAATTTCAGTTTGTGAGGCAACTATATTTTATATTGCTTCAAAAATTATGAAATTAATCCAGGACACTCTTCTACCCATATGATCAGTCTCCACTAATTTTGGGCTCATTTTATTCAGCCAATTTCTCTATAAAATTCATCCCAGTTTTTGTCCAGTGGGAAGTGTTGTGAAGGAAGTACCCTGTACACTAACCCAATTGGATTGAAATTTTTATAGCATGTTGGCATCCCCAAATCACCCACCAATACCAAGTTTCAACTCCAGGGACTCATCCAAGTGAGTGCAACACCCTCAGCAAGATTTCTGGACCAGAGAGGCAGTTGTGAAGCAACTATGCTCTACACTGGTCCATTTGGTCTGAATTTTTCCCAGCGTGTGCACCTTCCTACTACACTCCAGCATGGCAAACTTTCACTCCCAAATCCCTAGCCATTTCTTCTCCACTTGCTGCACAAGTTTCTATCCAGAAACTTGCCTGGAACCTAGCCAGCTGGCCAGACCAGCTCTTGTCAAACCAAGGGCACAGGGAGGCCTCATGTTGAAAAGACTACCGCGTGGACATGATCACGCGGGCCAGAGCGCACCGCGTGCACCAATGCACGCGGTGACCACACGTCTGGCCGAGCCAAAGTCGTGCTCTGCACGTCGTCCGCGTCGGACACGCTAGCGCAGGCCACCTCGCGCTGTCCCTCCTTGTCCCAGCATGCCGACTTCGTCGCCGTCGTCCACCTGGCCCATCTGGAACCCTCTCCCTCTCCAGCGAAGCTCGCCGGCAGACGCGGCCAAGCTCCACCCCTGTGCGCCGTACGGGCACTGTGGCCGCGCTGGCTGGCGTCTTCCTTGCCGCGCCGCGCCAGCGCCATTAAGTCTCTGCCCTCTCCCGTCCCATCCCTACGCAGCTCGGGTGCCAGCGCGATGGCCATCGCAGCGCCATCGCCGGCATTTTCCCCGCGGCGGGATCCGGTGCTGGCATCGCCGCCCAGCTATAAAAGCCGCCTCCCAGCCCTCCCTCTCTTCACCCATCGCCCTCTGCATCACTCAATCGCCGCCCAGTAGCACCAGAGCGAGTCGGAGAGCTCTTGTGCTCCATCTCCGGCGAGCTGCTTGTGGGATCGAGGAGATAGGTCTAGAGGGGGGGTGAATAGACTCCTAACCAGCCAAAGTAGCAGTTTTTAATTTCTCTTGGAACTTAGGCAGATTTTGGCACAAGTTAAGATCACTCCAATACTTTCTACACATGCATATCTAGAGATTGAGCAGCGGAAATAGTAAAGCATGCAAGAGTACGGAAAGTAAAGGGGTAGAGTATGGAAGATCAAACGCAATGAAGACACGGTGGTTTTTGGCGTGGTTCCGATAGTTGGTGCTATCGTACGTCCACGTTGATGGAGACTTCAACCCACGAAGGGTAACGGCTGCACGAGTCCATGGAGGGATCCACCCACGAAGGATCCACGAAGAAGCAACCTTCTCTATTCCACCATGGCTTACGTCCACGAAGGACTAGCCTCACTCGGGGTAGATATTCACGAAGTAGGCGATCTCCTTGCCCTTACAAACTGCTTGGTTCAACTCCACAAAAGGTTGGAGGCTCCCAAGTGACACCTAACCAATCTAGGAGACACCACTCTCCAAAAGGTAATAGACGGTGTGTTGTTGATGAACTCCTTGCTCTTGTGCTTCAAATGATAGTCTTCCCAGCACTCAAACAACTCCTCACAGATTTGGCTATGGTGGAAGAGGGATTTGAGTGGAAAGCAACTTGGGATAGGCTAGAAATCAAGTTTCAAATGGTAGGAATGGAATAGCTTGATCTCAACACATGAGTAGGTGGTTCTCTCTCAGAAAATGTATGGTGGAAGTGTAGGCACGTTCTGATGGCTCTCCTTATTGAGAAGGAGGTGGTGGAGGGGTATATATAGCCTCCACACAAAATCCAACCGTTACACACTTTTGACCCAACTCGGTGGCACTGAAACAATCATCTCGGTAGCACCGAACTGTGTAAAAGATATGAACTTTAGGAATCTCGGTGGGACCAATACGAACAACTCGGATGGACCGAAGTGCAATGGCTAGGGCAATCCTCATCTCGGTGGCACCGATTGCATCAACTCGGTAGGACCAAAGTGAAGCAATAAGGCAACAGAGAGTTGGCAAGCCATCTCGGTGAGACCGATTTGCAAAACTCGGTGAGACCGAAGTAAGTGCAAACGATTACAGAGAGTTGGCAAGGCCATCTCGGTGAGACCGAGATCCATTTCGGTGGATCCGATTTGTTAGGGTTTTGGCAGTGGCTAAGTCTTGGATGAACTCGGTGGGGCCGGATAGGAAATTTCGGTGGGGCCGAGTTAGAATGTAGGTTCTGGACATATTTGGGTAGAGAGAGTGGTTGAGGGTTTAGGAGTACTGTCACTAAGCACTTGAGCAAAAAGACCATTAAGCAACACCTCGTCCCCTTTTAATAGTATTGGCTTTCCTATGGATTCAATGTGATCTTGGATCACTAAACCAAAAATGTAGAGTCTTGAGCTTTTGCCAATCCTTGTCCTTAGCATTTTGAATGGGTTCCACATCCTCTTGTCCATGCCACGCCATTTGTTGAACTTGTCTGAAATTCACTAGATAAAAGCATTAGTCCAACAACATGTATGTTGGCATGAATTACCAAAACCACCAAGGGAGCAAATGTGCTTTAAATCTCCCCCTTTTTGGTAATTGATGACAACATACATCAAAGCTGCTTCAAATAACGATATAGCAGAGGTATGTATGAAAGCTTTGAAGGAAACATGTAACATGCATGAGCTCCCCTGAACTCCCCCTGAAGATGTGCATAACATGATGATATCTCATGGGAAATATACATGCAACATGTATCTTGGCTATATGCATCAGAGCAAATATATATATCATATAGGGTCCACATGTCCATGATTGTCTCCTTACAAACATTATATACTAGCAAGAGGTCAATCATGTACATGAGTGTGATGCATATACTTACCTTGAAGTTCTTGATCAAGTACCTGAAGAAATACACTTGAGAAAACAGGGTTAGGTAACACAAGATAATTTCTTCAAGAAAAGACATAAGATCAACAAGACACCAAGATTGGGATGACATGTAGAGAGAGTATCACTAGGATACTTCTTTGAAGCAAACATGTCCCCAGAAGAAATAGTTGTCTCCCCTTAAAGAACTTCCTCCCCCCCCTGAATCTGACATTGGATATTGGGAGTAGGTAGGGTGAGAAAACTAGAGCAACCAGAGAATAAACTAATCATGTTTCTCCCCTCTTAGAAACATGTAACATTCTCTCCTCTTGTAAGGTGCATCTCTTTTATAGTGATAAGCTTTGATGTGTATTCCTCTCTCCCCCTTTGACATCAATTTCCAAGAAGGGACTTCAAGGTTATTGATCAAGTGGGTTTGGTCCTCGAGAAACACACTTAGCCTTTGAGTGGCTCTAGATGCAAGTAGAGGATAAGAATCATTGAGTGGAGTTGGAGCAGAAATACTCAGGAAAAATTTGACAGAAAATTCCTTAGAGCAGCAAAATCGGTGACACCGAGTTGATATAAATCGGTGGAACCGAGGTTGATGCAATAGAATTATTTATCAACTCAGCTCACTAGACAAAGGAAATCTCACAAGGATTTGCGAGGAATTAGCTGCGAAACTAACTAAAAGAAAAGAAACACAGAAAAGAAGCAAGGTCTAGATGAAGTTTTTTTTTTGAAAAAGAAACACTCTAGCAAGAAGAGAACAAACAGAAGAAAACACTAGAGAACTTCATCTAGATGGGTCGGCGACTAGGTCACCTACGTTAGAGTATATTGACTTAGGAGTCAAGTGAGAGCACTTGATAGGTCATACTCTTCGTTTAAGCTCAAAATGGGGTTGCCATTTTTTCCTTTAAGCATTTCAATGTATTCACATCTTGTTGAGTATCTTTAGCTCATGTCTTTGAGTAAAGCTCCTCTAAGATGTGAGAACTTACATTGGGATTTTGGTGAAGTCCATGTAGTTGAACTTGAAGTGGATGCTCATTAGTTGAAGTTGGGAGTGATCCTATCTTTTGTAGTTCATCTTCCTACATGGGTTAGCTTTGCAAGGAACAACATGTATATCCAAGCTGACAAGAATGAAGCATATCTCAGGATTTGTCAAAGGATATGTTTAGGTTGTCTTGTTCCTTGTTCCACCATCAATTGTCGATACTTGAGTTATACAAGATTTCTTATGATAAGAGTGAGACGCAATCTTGTGGCATGAAGTTTGTCCAAGTACCTACAAAAGGTTAGATACCATACAAGGGAGCAAAATGTCCAAGATTTAAGATAATCATGAAAGATATCATGGATTAGTCATGAATGCTCAAGCCCTTGTATGCATCCACGTGAACCTCTAGTTCATGTTTGAGGCATCAATGATGTTCAACTCACTTCTCAAGTGACAAAACACTTTCTCATCAAGAGGTTTGGTAAAGATGTCCGCCAATTGTTTGTCGGTACGAACATGTTTAAGGTCAATGTCACCTTTCTCAACATGATCTCGAATAAAATGGTGACGAACCTCAATATGCTTAGTTCGAGAATGTTGCACGGGATTGTGTGCAATCTTAATAGCACTCTCATTGTCACATAGTAATGGTACATGTTTCACATGCACACCATAGTCTTTAAGAGTTTGTGTCATCCATAGTAATTGAGCACAACATGATCCCGCGGCAATGTATTCTGCTTCAGCAGTAGATAGAGATACGGAATTTTGTTTCTTGGAGGACCAAGACACAAGAGATCTACCAAGAAATTGACATGTACCCGAAGTGGATTTTCTGTCAACCTTGTCTCCGGCATAGTCCGAATCGGAATAGCCAACAAGATTGAAAGAAGATCCTTTGGGATACCATATGCCAAAGTTTGGTGTATGTATCAAGTATCTCACAATTCTTTTTACCGCCTTAAGGTGACACTCTTTTGGTGCCGCTTGGTATCGTGCACACATTCACACACTTAGCATAATGTCAGGACGGGAGGCACATAGATATAGCAATGAACCAATCATAGATCGATATACCTTTTGATCAACAGGTTTGCCATCCTTGGTCAAGTCAAGATGTCCACTCGTGGGCATGGGAGTTTTCATACCTTTACTCTCTTGCATGTTGAACTTCTTGAATAAGTCCTTGGTATACTTTGTTTGAGAAACAAAGGTACCTTCCCTAGTTTGCTTGATTTGCAAGCCAAGAAAGAATTTGAGTTCACACATCATAGACATCTCGAACTTTTCCGACATCAACCTTCCAAACTTTTCACTAAAAGAGGGGTTAGTAGATCCAAAGATAATATCATCAACATAAATTTGGCATACAAATAATTCTCCATTAACCCTCTTAGTGAACAAAGTTGAATCAATCTTCCCCATTTCAAAGCCTTTTCCAAGAAGAAACTTTGTCAAGCATTTGTACCAAGCTCTAGGGCCTTGTTTAAGACCATAAAGAGCTTTACGAAGTTTGTAGACATGATTAGGTTTCTTGGGATTTTCAAAGCCGGGAGGTTGTTTAACATACACTTCCTCCTCAATTTCACCATTTAGGAAAGCACTTTTAATGTCCATTTGGTAAAGAGTGATATCATGGTGATTGGCATAAGCAAGTAAAATGCGAATGGATTCAAGTCTTGCAACGGGGGCATAGGTCTCACCATAGTCCATACCTTCGACTTGTGTGTAACCTTGTGCTACGAGACGAGCCTTGTTGCGTACAACTTGTCCATCTTCATCTTGCTTATTCCGAAACACCCATTTGGTTCCAATGATGTTTTGCTCTTCCTTAGGCTTCTCAACCAATGTCCACACTTGGTTCCTCTCAAAGTTGTGTAGCTCTTCGTGCATTGCATTCACCCAATCGGGGTCCTTGAGAGCATCTTCTACCTTCAAGGGTTCAATACTAGAGATAAATGAGTAATGCTCACAAAAGTTAGCTAAACGAGATTTAGAGCGAGTGATTCTCCCGGATTGGATATCTCCAAGTATTTGTTCGACGGGATGATCCTTGTCGATTCTTGCTCTAACTCGAGGTAGCTTTTTCTTGGGTTGTGGTGAGGCTTCCTCATCATCATCATCTTCCTCTTCTTCGTTGATGTTGTCGTTGTTCGCTTGTGGAGGTGGAGAAGGAGGTTGAGGTGGATCATCTTGTTGCACTTCCTCATTCCCTTCATCTTGATGTGTTCCACTTGTGGATGCCTCCATATCAACTTGTCGTTCACCTTGATGTGAAGTTGGGGCTTCCACTTGAATAGACGAGGTACTCTCCTTTACTTCCACGGGGCGAATCTTGCCAATGGGCAAGTCTTGGATTGCTTCCGATGGTTCTTTATCTCCTACATCAAGTGGCAATTGCTCGACTTGCGAGCCGTTAGTCTCATCAAACTTCACATCTACCGTCTCTTCAACTTTTCGAGTGAAGTTGTTGTAGACACGGTAAGTGTGAGAGTTCGATCCATAACCGAGTAGGAAACCTTCATGAGATTTAGGAGCAAATTTTGAACGGCGATGCTTATCAAGAATGTAACATTTTGAGCCAAATACTTGAAAGTATCCAACTTGTGGTTTGTTACCAGTGAGCAGTTCATATGCCGTTTTACCAAGAAGCTTGTGAAGGTAAAGTTGATTTGTTGCATGACAAGCTGTTTCAACCGCTTCCGCCCAAAAGTGTCTTGGCGTTTTGTATTCATCAAGCATCGTTCTTGCCATCTCAATAAGTGTCCGGTTCTTCCTCTCAACAACTCCATTTTGTTGAGGTGTGTACGTAGCCGAGAACTCATGTGAAATACCCTCCTCATCAAGAAAGGTGTCCACATTGGTGTTCTTGAACTCCGTTCCGTTGTCACTTCGAACCTTCTTGATCTTCACTTCAAATTGGTTTTGAGCCTTTCTTGCAAAGTTCTTGAAGATCTTTTGTACCTGCGATTTGTCATCAAGAAAGAACACCCACGTAAATCTGGAAAAATCATCAACAATGACCAAACCGAAAGAGTTACCACCAAGACTCTTATAGGAGTTGGGACCAAAAAGATCCATATGAAGTAGCTCGAGTGGTCTCCTCGTGGTCATAATGTTCTTCACGGGATGGCTTCCTCCAACTTGTTTTCCTGCTTGGCAAGCACTACAAAGTCGATCTTTGTCAAATATAACATCTTTCACTCCAAGAATGTGATCTCCTTTAACAAGTTTATCAAGGTTACGCATACCAACATGTCCAAGTCTTCTATGCCATAACCAACCTTTAGAAGATTTTGCAATTAAACATGTACGAGGTTGGGCTCTTTTAGTGAAATCAACAATGTATAGATCACCTCTACGAATGCCGGTAAAGACCATATTATGATTATCTTGGCGAAACACTTGGCAATCTACTTTGGTAAATAGAACATTAAAACCAAAATCGGTTAGTCTAGATACGGAAAGAAGATTGTAACCAAGAGATTCAACAAGCATAACATTTTGTATGGACTATCATTGGATATGGCCACCTTACCAAGGCCAAGTACCTTACCCTTGGAGTTGTCTCCAAAAGTCACATACTTGCGTGGACCATCATTTTTAGCAAGCTCACGGAACATGTCTCTATCTCCGGTCATGTGATCGGTACAGCCGCTATCAAGAATCCACTCTTTTCCTCCGGCCATGTAATCTCGAAGATTTGCCATAAGACTGAGATTTCTCATGGTCTTCTCGAATTCAATATCAAACTCTTCATTTTCATCATAGTAGCCATGCTCAACATCCTCTTCATTATGCGTGTGATCATTACCTAGGGTAATAGATTCATTAGTTTCATGATCATGACAATGTTCAAGTTTATGGATTATAATGGCTTCCATGATAATGTTGCTAATAGTTGTAACATCTCCTTTGGCACGCATAAGATCACGAAGCTCAAACAAGCAATCATCAAACTTAGGATCATTAGGACTCATCTTGTGTAAAGCAACAGTCTTATGAAGAATCTTATCAAGACTCTTTAAGGAGTAATCAGGATATCGCTTTTCTAAATCATGCCATAGAGTATAAGCACATGCAAAGTTTTGCATACAACGAAGCACAACCTTAGGTAATCCTCTAATGATAAGATTGACGGTTCTAAGATTACGAAGCATGTCAATTTCCTCTTCATGAGTAGGATGCAAGGGATCAATAGGGGGCACATAAGGATAATGAATATACTTGCTCAAGTTAAATTCATCAAAGATATCAAGCATTTCATCCCTCCAAAAATTATAATAATCCCCATCGAGAATAGGCACTCTACGTCTAAGACTCCCCAACGTAGACACATCCATCTCCCTCCAATGGTGATGAAACCAAGGCAATGGAAACCTAGAGCTCTGATACCAATTGTGGGATCGAGGAGATAGGTCTAGAGGGGGGTGAATAGACTCCTAACCAGCCAAAGTAGCAGTTTTTAATTTCTCTTGGAACTTAGGCAGATTTTGGCACAAGTTAAGATCACTCCAATACTTTCTACACATGCATATCTAGAGATTGAGCAGCGGAAATAGTAAAGCATGCAAGAGTACGGAAAGTAAAGGGGTAGAGTATGGAAGATCAAACGCAATGAAGACACGGTGGTTTTTTGTGTGGTTCCGATAGGTAGTGCTATCGTACGTCCACGTTGATGGAGACTTCAACCCACGAAGGGTAACGGCTGCGCGAGTCCACGGAGGGCTCCACCCACGAAGGGTCCACGAAGAAGCAACCTTCTCTATTCCACCATGGCTTACGTCCACGAAGGACTAGCCTCACCCGGGGTAGATCTTCACGAAGTAGGCGATCTCCTTGCCCTTACAAACTGCTTGGTTCAACTCCACATCAGGTTGGAGGCTCCCAAGTGACACCTAACCAATCTAGGAGACACCACTCTCCAGAAGGTAATAGACGGTGTGTTGTTGATGAACTCCTTGCTCTTGTGCTTCAAATGATAGTCTTCCCAGCACTCAGACAACTCCTCACAGATTTGACTATGGTGGAAGAGGGATTTGAGTGGAAAGCAACTTGGGATAGGCTAGAAATCAAGTTTCAAATGGTAGGAATGGAATAGCTTGATCTCAACACATGAGTAGGTGGTTCTCTCTCAGCAAATGTATGGTGGAAGTGTAGGCATGTTCTGATGGCTCTCATTACTGAGAAGGAGGTGGTGGAGGGGTATATATAGCCTCCACACAAAATCCAACCGTTACACACTTTTGACCCAACTCGGTGGCACCGAAACAATCATCTCGGTAGCACCGAACTGTGTAAAAGATATGAACTTTAGGAATCTCGGTGGGACCAATACGAACAACTCGGATGGACCGAAGTGCAATGGCTAGGGCAATCCTCATCTCGGTGGCACCGATTGCATCAACTCGGTAGGACCGAAGTGAAGCAATAAGGCAACAGAGAGTTGGCAAGCCATCTCGGTGAGACCGATTTGCAAAACTCGGTGAGACCGAAGTAAGTGCAAACGATTACAGAGAGTTGGCAAGGCCATCTCGGTGAGACCGAGATCCATTTCGATGGATCCGATTTGTTAGGGTTTTGGCAGTGGCTAAGTCTTGGATGAACTCGGTGGGGCCGGATAGGAAATTTCGGTGGGGCCGAGTTAGAATGTAGGTTCTGGACATATTTGGGTAGAGAGAGTGGTTGAGGGTTTAGGAGTACTGTCACTAAGCAGTTGAGCAAAAAGACCATTAAGCAACACCTCATCCCCTTTTAATAGTATTGGCTTTCCTATGGACTCAATGTGATCTTGGATCACTAAACCAAAAATGTAGAGTCTTGAGCTTTTGCCAATCCTTGTCCTTAGCATTTTGAAGGGGTTCCACATCCTCTTGTCCATGCCACACCATTTGTTGAACTTGTCTGAAATTCACTAGATAAAAGCATTAGTCCAACAACATGTATGTTGGCATGAATTACCAAAACCACCAAGGGAGCAAATGTGCTTTCACTGCTCCGCCGCTCTGCCCCAGCTCCACCCGCTCGCCTCCGTCCACCCCAGGCCCAGCTGAGACCACCAACGAGCTCGTGAAGCTCTACTGATCATCCCCAGCCCATCCTCTGCACGAGTACTCGCCGGAGTCGCCGGATCCATCAACCCCCGAAGCACGCCGCCGCCTGAGACGAAGGGGGCGACGCCGTCCGGCCATCTCCCGACGAGCTGCGGGTACGGGAGTGTGCGTCATCGTCTGCCCGATCCATCCCCGCCATTCCCGAAGCTCGCCGCCGTCGTCATCGCCGGCAAACCTCGCCGGTGAGCCGCCCTGCTTCTTTTCCTCTCTCTCTCTCCTTAAATATGACAAGCGGGCCCCGCATGTCAGCGACTCCCTTCGCGCCCGAAGCGGTACGCTAGTGGAGGCTGTGATGCCCCGAGACCGATGCTCCAGATTCCTTCCATTTATTTCCGTTGTTGCCATGTGATTCGTTTGCTTGTTGCACCTTGCCATGTCATCATGTGCATTTCATCCGCATGTTTTCATAAAACTTGCATCCGTTCGTAGTGTCTTTCTCTCCGTTCCTTCCGTTGTCCGTTTCGAGACCCGACACACTTGCACGCGCCCGCGGCACCTCCGAAATATTATTTTATAAGTCGGATAAAAATGTTCTCAGAATGGAGTGAAAGTTGGCGTGCGGTCTTATTATATTATAGGTAGGCCGCCTGCCAAATTTTGTTCCATTCGGAGGTCGTTTGATGCCCCAACGGATAACTATAGCAGCACTATAGCCGGTCAAAACATCGCACGTTTTCGGTGTTCCGAAAACCCTGCCGGGCTGCCATCCTCCCTCTCTCCTCAGCCCAACTCCCTCTACACAGCCCACTAGGCCCACCTAGCTAACCCCCTCCATTTCGGACCGTCGGATCACGATCGTAGGACTCCGAAACACCCCCAAACCCTCAACCCTAGCATCCCTGCCTATTTAAACCACCTCCCCTTGCCATTTTTGGGCAACCCTAGCCCTCCTCGAGATCCATGCCGCCGCCAGCCACCTCCCACCTCTCCAGCCGCCGCCCGTGGCCTCTCCCGCGCTGCCACGTCGCCCCCTGTCTCCCACCTCCAGCCGCCGCCCGCCAAGCCCATCTGCGGCCCGCCCGAGCCCATCGGGGCCCAAACGAGCCCGCACGCCAGCCCGAGCGCCCCGCCGCCAGGGAGCTCGCCGCCTCCCTCCTCCTGCATCGCCGCCTCCCACGACCCGCCGCATCACCGCCGCCCAGCGCCGCCAGGCCGCAGCCTCCCATCGCCCGGAGCTCCAAGCTTGCTGCCCCGCCGCGTCACCTCGTTCTGCGCCGGATCCGGTGAGGTCCGGCCGGAGAGGGGTCGCCATCGCCCGGGTCCGCCCGTTTTCCCTCGCCTCGCCCCTCGCCGGCGCTCACCCTGGCCGCCACCAAGCTCGCCGGACTCCTCCTCGTCTCCTGCCCCGCGCCGCCGACGCATGGGCCCTGCCCCGACTAGGACCCCTCCGTCCACCTCGTCCTGTCCCGCTTCGTCCTGTCAGGGTATAAAACATTGTCTGTTTTCTCAGCATATATGCATCTTGTCTGGGCCGTATCATTGTATCTGTTCATCCTATGACAATGTTGTATATATGTAAAAGTATCTACTCTTCGTGCTCTACATGATGGTGTCTTTTGTATTCATGTTAGGGCTCATCTACATGTCATAATATCTGTTGCAAAAGTGCATCCTGATGTTACTGCAGTAAACTGTTAATGTGTGTCATTTTGTCATTTTTGTGTGATTTAATGCGTATGTCATATGAGCATCTTGTCAACATGACTTTGGAGCATTCTTATGTCTTCTTGCTGTTAGTATTTATTTCATGCCATGATATGCCATGATGTGAATGACATGAGCTTGTAAACATGCCTAGTCAATGTTGCTGTTTTAAGTAAAAACTGTCTGTGATAAAACTTGCCAACTTTGCTTGATGGTTACCACTAATCTAGAGCTCATATGTATTTGATTCCTTCATGTGATTTGGCCTATGTGATGTGCACTTTGATGCCATGCCTTTGGTTGCCATGTAAAGTTCCTGCAGCATGTCTCTTTCTTGCTCTCAAGTTGCCATCATGTTAAATCTGTCAACCTGTTAACAGAATGTTCCATTTTGCAAAAATCATGGTAATTAATCTGTTGCTCCTATGTTTATGCCCATGTTGAATGATTTGAGCTCCATGCTATGTACCACCATGATGTGCCATTTGATGCCATGTTCTGGCACTGTAGCATGTAGTTTTGATGCTTGCAAAGTGCTATGTTGCTGTTTTGGGGCAGGTTGCTATTATAACTTGTGTTGATTGTAATTGTTGAACCGTTGCTCCATTTTGATCATGTCCTATATGAAACTTGCTTAGATTTGTGTGTAGTTTCATATTGTCATGTGGCATCCTTGATTTGAATGTCTGTGGTTGATGTTTGCATGCATTTCTGCATTATTGCCATGTTAAAGTTGCTTAGCTCACATCTTCTAGACCGTAGCTCCGAATTAAATGTTCTACATATGTACTTTGACTAGAAAAATGTGTAGATCGTCATGGTGCATGTTAACTTGCTGCTTAACAACTTTAACATTGTGTTTAATTCAGATCAGTACCAATTTCGAAAGTTGCATATGGGGACCTTCCGGAATTGTTATTTGTGTTTCCGGCCTCATTTAAACTTGCCTAGTTGTATGGATTGCTTATGCTTCGTCTCTTGCCATGTTTAACAACATTTAACCTTGTCATGCATCATATTGGGTTGTGCATCATGCCATGTTTATGCTTGTGTGTTTACCATGTTGTTGCTTCTTTCCGGTTGTGCTTCTTCTCGATAGTTCCGGTTTCATTGCGATTGTGAGGATTCGCTCGACTACGTTGGTTCGTCTTCTTCATGGACTCGTTCTTCTTCCGAGCGGGATTTCAGGCAAGATGATCATGACCTTGGATATCTCTACTATCTTTGCTTGCTAGTTGTCTCGTTGCTACCGCTATGTCACGCTTCCTACCACATACATGTCAGCCTCTCATATGCCATGATACAGCCTCTAACCACCCTACCCAGCAAACCGGTGTTTGGCTATGTTACCGCTTTGCACAGCCCCTCTTTTAGCGTTGCTAGTTGCAGGTGCAGTGCAGGTTGTTCCATGTTGGGACATGGATATGTTGGGATATCACAATATCTCTTATTTAATTAATGTATCTATATACTTGGTTGTGTGTGGAAGGCTCGACCTTTTGCCTAGTGTTTTGTTCCACTCATGCCGCCTTAGTTTCCGTAATACCGGTGTTATGATCCTTGATTAGCGTTCCTAACATGCTCAGGGGAATGGGACCCTCTTGATAGTTCGCTTTGAATAAAACTCTTCTAGCAAGGCCCAGCTTTGGTTTTATCATTTGCCTAATAACAACTAAAACTTGCATAGGGAGTAATTAACCCGAGGATTCTTAATCAACAACCCGGGCCAGTGCTCCTCATGAGTGTTGGTCCAAACTAGGGCGATGTCCGGCGCCCCCTGGGAAACTGGGGTCTCAGCTAACCCGACGTCTGGCTCATCCGGTGTGCCCTGAGAACGAGATACGTGCGGCTCCTATCGGGATTGTCGGCACCCCGAGAGGTCTTGCTGGTTTTGTTTTACCATTGTCGAAATGTCTTGTGCACCGGGATTCCGAGGATACTTCGGGCTATCTCGAGGTTGAGGTATTTCCACCGCATCTTGTGTTGGTCTATGATGGACCAGGTTGGGACACCCCTGCAGGGTTAAATCTTACGCAAAGCCGTGCCCGCGGTTATGTGGCGACTTGGATATTTTTAACCTCCGGTTGTAGAGAACTTGACACTAATTCTAATTAAAAATACACCAACCGCGTGCGTAACCGTGATCGTCTCTTTTCGAGGGAGTTCGGGAAGAGAACACGGTGGGGTTATGTTTGACTCGTAAGTAGGTGTTCAGGATCACTTCTTGATCATTATTAGTTTGCGACCGTTATGCGTAGTTACTCTTCTTATTCTTGTACTCATAAGTTAGCCACCATACAATGCTTAGTGCTTGCTGCAACCTCACCACCTTACCCTTCCATACCCATTAAGCTTTGATAGTCTTGCTACCCATGGTTATGGGATTGCTGAGTCCTCGTGGCTCACAGATTACTACAACAACAGATGCAGGTACAGGTAAAGCGATGATTTGACGCGAGAGCAATGCATGTTTGCTTTTGGAGTTCTTCATCTGCTTCTTCCTCTTCGTCGATCTTGGGATAGGTTCCTGGTCGGCAGCCTGGGCTAGCAGGGTGGATGCCGTTCGTGTTTTTCGTTTGTGTTTCATCCGTAGTCGGATTCTGCTCTTCTGTATGGTGTTTGCTATGTATTGATGTATTCCTGTGATGACTGTATGTATCCCCACCTATTATGTACATGGTATGATGTAATGATATCCACCTTGCAAGCGTCTTCCATATGCGCTTCTATCCCTGGTGGGGCCTCCGAGTCCCTCGAGGATAGGATCGCATATTGGACATTACAGAGGCGTACTCCGGTTTTACGCCTTCGACGTGGCCGCTCCAGGGTTTTTCTGTTTTTCGGTTAAATTCAAATAATTCCAGAAACTTTGACTGAACTTTGACCATCAATAACTTTTAATCCATAAGTCCAAATGAGTTCATTCTTTTTGCAGTATTTTTCTTTTGAGCTCCTCTAATTGCTGTAAAAATTTGGTATTTTTCTCTGCTGTCTAGAATTTCTGGTCAAAAGAAAGTGCTTTAGGAGGTATTTGAAAATGTTTCCAAAAATGCTTTTCAGATTGTTTTGAGTAGTTGGTGAAGGCCAGGAGTACTCCCACACTCTATTGGTGCAAGGCAAGCCACAACTCTCATTTGCATGATTGCATTGCAATATCATGGTTTAAATAATTATTTTAATGCCAAATATGAATTATTTATGAATGGATTAATTCATGCAATACTTTGAAAATCTTGTATAAGTTACTGTTATGATGAGGATGGGATTATAGGATAGTAGCAGATTTCCAGACATATGTGGTAATGCTGTCGGACTGTGAGATTACCGTCTATGATTATTTTGTGATTCCTTCGATATTGCATATATGGGATCAGTAGTAGAAGTTGATAACGTTGCTCATTGGATTTCTAGTTGGTTATTGTGGTAACTTGGATCACGTGTATATCGGAGTGTCAGTAATGACCATGATTACCCGGGGATAAATTCCTTCATCGTTGATCAAGTGCCACTGAACCGAACTTTCTAGTGCAGCCACACCTGCCGGAATGGGACGGCCTTGGCTTGGTCTAACAGCGTGCTCTTTTATCGGTACCACCAAAGAGGGGAGGTTATGTGTGCGTGCTACCCTGATCAGGTAGACGACGATAACCTTGTGAGCCCGGTTTGGTTTTTGAGCTCAGGTCCCCGTTTGGGACAGTTGGTTGGCCACGACGGTGGCAGGTGTCAAGAGTGACACAGGGGCCACCCAGGGCATGACTCTAGGGGAGGATGATTGTCAGTGGTACGATGGAGGGGTCACGGGTTAGGCAAGTTTCGTTGGAGCAGCACCGGTCCACCCAGAAGGGAAGTGTACTGAGGTACGGGACCAGGACCTCCATAGTGTGGGTAAAGTGCGCAACCTCTGCAGAGTGTAAGAATCTATTCGAATAGCCGCGTCCACGGTATTGGACACAGTTCGTACTAAGTCACACTGTCTGATCAACACCAATGAGGGAATGACGTGTTAATGATGGAAGAACTCGTCTCAGTATGGCTAAATGACCGATTGTTGAGGACCGCTTGTAATTGTTGAGGATGATTCTCGGGGACGATTGTCAGAAGTTCTCAAGGTGACCATGAGTTGGTCACGAGAGTAAGTGGTTCAATCATGTGGCTCAGGGCAAAGTGGTTCTGTAGTGGTAACAAGATTGATAATTGTGGCAATAGCAGGTTATTATTCTTCCACCCTTTAGAACATCTAAATCTGAGTTAATCATGGTTGCTATGACATTGTTATGCCTTGATGCTCTTGATCATTGCGAGCTTGCGAGTACATTCAAAGTACTCACCTGGCGTATCATGCCAGTTTGCAGGTACTGCTATGTTTGCTTAGTGGAGATGTTCGAGTTGCGAGCTAGGACGTGTCCCAGCCAGAGTCCCTGCGGAGTGGGGTCCATTTTGACACCGTGATTCTGCTGCCAGGATTTGAATCGCTGCTAGCATAGAATTATCATAGCAAGCGTAGCTTTGCCGAGGCAACCCTTTGTAATAACTCAAACCTTTGTACTCCAACTATTTGTAATAAGAGCTGATTTGTTCTATGCCAAGCAGTGCCGTATTCCGGAAGACTTGATCTCTGGGCTGGAATACGGGGTGCTCCGGTGACTCTGAGACGGGGTGCCACAGCCCTGTCATGCTCTGTGATTGCATTTGTATGCTTGTATTTATTTGTTTCCTCCCCTCTTCTCTTAGTAGACCCCGCGACCGATGTTGCCCCTGAGTTCGACTACGCCACAGACGACCAGCCCCTTTCAGCAGAGCTTCCAGGCAAGCAAAACCTCCTTGATCATTCCTATATCGCCCATTCTTTCTCTCCCATGCTTGCATTAGAATTTGCCACTGATGTTCGATATCTCCTATTCTGATTCATAGCCTGTTTTTGTAACTGCTGTTGATACCTTACCTGCTATCCTAAATGCTTAGTATAGGTTGGTTAGTGATCCATCAGAGCCCTACACCCTTGTCCGTGTTGCCAGGCTTTGCTACCGGTGACCCGATCAGTGAGATCGATGTGTAGAGACCGGCACAGCACCGCACGCCCCCATAGTTGTACGACTCTGCAGAGCTACTATCGAGTGCCGAGGGTGATACCTCCTACCTCACTCCTGATGACATATCTGTAGCGTAGCTAGTCGGTTGTGGGTTACCGAGGGTGATTCCTCTTTCACCACCTCCGATGATGCCTCTGTCGTGCAGCCCCTCAAGTGTGAATCATCGAGGGTGATTCCTCCAAGTTCACCTTGACGGTTACATCGAGTGGGAATTCATCGAGGGTGATTCCTCGGATTTCCCCCTTGATGTTACGGACACACTGTTACCTTTAACTATTGCCCCTTTTAACTGTTACTACGGGACTGAAGGGACAGGCGGTACCACCCCGGTAGAGGTGGACCTGAGTTCCCGACAGTCTCTTGTGAAGTCGGGCCAACCCCGAGGGGTACCTGCGAGAGATGTGAAGTCGGGTTGACCGTGAGGGTACCCGCGAGATAATTACGAGGCACGGCCGGGCAGGCGGACCGCCCCAGGAGAGGGATGGGCCTGGCCCTTGCCGTAAGTCCTCGAGACGGGGCGACAAGAGCACTGATCGTCACCGCGAGCTCCCAACACACTAACGGGTTTGGATATGTGATCTGAGTAGGCCTCTGGCCTTGTCGCACTAACCACCACGCGGGTTAGCACTCGGCGTCGTACGTTTCTTTCGAAAGCTCTGTCAGACGTCCAGTTCAGCATTGCGGCATGGTTGGGCCAGCACCATCCAGGAGAGAGGTGGTGCCTGGACTCGCCCTGCACGCAATGACCCGGAGTGCAAAGGGCGATGGGCCCAAGACCCCTGAGCGCTTAGTATGTAGACCGACGGGGACCTCTCTGCGGAGCCTAGGTAGGACTACGGTGTGTCGATCAGCCGAGGCCGGGCATGACCAGGGAAAGTGTGTCCAGCCAGAGTTAATCGAGCGTGTTGGGTAAGTTGGTGCACCCCTGCAGGGAAGTTATCTATTCGAATAGCCGTGTCCATGGTAACAGGACGCTCAGAGTTGTATCCCGATCTACTACAACTTGAATTGGATACTTGTGATACTTAATTGATATTATGGCTCCGGGATCGCTTTCTCGCAGGGAGTCGAGGAAGGATCTCTGGGCATTGATCTACTTACTTACTACTTTATAATATGCTAATCTGCACTCTTCTAATGCTGCAAGGCGCTGCAAGATGCTAGTCTTCGATAGGCTAGGTCTTCCCCTCTATTCTGGCATTTCTGCAGTATAGTCCACAGATACAGCTCCTTCATTTGATACCGATGCATAAATAGAATAGTTCTGATGTAAGTCTTGCGAGTACTTTGGATGAGTACTCACGGTTGCTTTGCTACCCTTTTTCCCCATACCCGATTGCTGCGATCAGATGACGGAGTCCCGAAGACAGCTGATCCCGTCGACGACTACTACTACTACGACGGAGCCTACTACTACGTGGAGACCACCGACCAGGAGTAGTTCGGAGGCTCCCAGGCAGGAGGCCTACGCCTTTTCGGTCTAGATGTCGTTGTTTTGCTCAGCCTTCTTAAGGCAGACTTGTCTAATTATGTTTGTACTCAGATACTGATACTTCCGCTGACTCTTGTGTGACTCGAGCTTATGTATTCGAGCCCTCGAGGCCCCTGGCTTGTAATATAAAGCTTGTATTATTTTATTTTGTGTCTAGAATTGTGTTGTGATATCCTTCCGTGAGTCCCTGGGCTTGATCGTGCGCATTTGCGTGTATGATTAGTGCACGATTGAGTCGGGGGCGTCACATCCTCCGAGTCACCCCAGTCCTCCGACCCAGACTCGACGGGGATCACTGCTACTTGTGAGCTGCGTTGGTAATTCCCTGAAGAGCAAGGGAGATGCAGTACAGTAGAGATAAGTATTTCCCTCAGTTAAGAACCAAGGTTATCAATCCAGTAGGAGAACCAAGCAAAATTCCGTTAAAGCGCACCTGCACACACAAGAGCAAACACTTGCACCCAACGCGAATAAGAGGGTTGTCAATCCTCTTAGCGATTATTTGCAAGGATTAAATCTTATCGAGGTAAATAGATAAACTAAACTACTAATTAAAATAAAAGTAAATACATTGCAGCAAGGTATTTTTAGGTTTTTTTTATATGATAAAGATAGACCCGGGGACCATAGTTTTCACTAGAGGCTTCTCTCTTGAGCACATAAGTATACGGTGGGTAAACAAATTACTGTTGGGCAATTGATA
Source organism: Elymus sibiricus (assembly GCA_039707655.1). Taxonomy (NCBI): domain Eukaryota; kingdom Viridiplantae; phylum Streptophyta; class Magnoliopsida; order Poales; family Poaceae; genus Elymus; species Elymus sibiricus. The sequence goes on along the minus strand of CM077670.1, from coordinate 223,246,875 downwards.
GAAAAGCAAATAATTATGACGGATTCATGGCAATGATCATGTATATAGGCATCACGTCTGAGACAAGTAGACCGACTCCTGCCTGCATCTACTACTATTACTCCACCCATCGACCGCTATCCAGCATGCATCTAGGGTATTAAGTATGAAACAGAGTAACGCCTTAAGCAAGATGACATGATGTAGAGAAGCAAATTCAAGCAATATGAATAAACCCCATCTTTTTATCCTTAATGGCAACAATACAAATACATGTCATGTCCCTTTCTGTCACTGGGATTGAGCACCGCAAGATTGAACCCATCACAAAGCACCTCTCCCATTGCAAGATAAATCAATCTAGTAGGCCAAACTAAACCGATAGATCGGAGAGAAATACAAAGCTATAACAATCATGCATAAAAGAGTTTAGAGAAGACTCAAATATTTCTCATGAATAATCTGATCATAAACTCACAATTCATCGGATCCCAACAAACACACCGCAAAAGAAGATTACATCGGATAGAACTCCAAGAACATCGAGGAGAACATTGTATTGAAGATCAAAGAGAGAGAAGAAGCCATCTAGCTACTAGCTATGGACCCGTAGGTCTGTGGTAAACTACTCACACATCATCGGAAGGGCAGCAAGGTTGATGTAGAAGCCCTCCGTGATCGATTCCCCCTCCGGCAGAGTACCGGAAAAGGATAGAGGCTTGCGGCGGCGGAAAGGTTTTCTCTTCTAGCTCTCCGGGGGTTTCCGAATATTTGTGATTTTATAGAAGTGGAATTAGGTCAAAAGGAGTCACGTGGGCCCCACAAGGCAGTACGGCGCGCCCACCCCCTGGGGCGCGCCCTAGTGCCTTGTGAAGCCCCTGTGGGGCTTCTGGCCTCCTCCCGAAGCTTCCCAGGTTTCTTTTGTCCAGAAAAAAAATCTCCAAAAAGTTTCGTGGCATTTGGACTTCATTTGGTATTGTTTCTCTGAAAAGCCAAAAACAAGCAGAAAGCAGCAACTGGCACTAGGCACTAAGTTAATAGGTTAGTCCCAAAAAATGATATATAATTGCTTGTAAATATATATAAAACATCCATGATTGATAATATAACAACATGGAACAATAAAAAATTATAGATACATTGGAGACGTATCAAGCATCCCCAAGCTTAATTCCTGCTCGTCCTCGAGTAGGTAAATGATAAAAACAGAATTTTTGATGTGGAATGCTGCCTATCATATTCATCATATACTCTTGTCTTTGTAGCATGGACATTTGGACCTGAATGATTCAAAGCAATAGTATATAGTTTGACATGAAAACATAAATACTCAAGCATACTAACAAGCAACCATGTCTTTCAAAATATCAACGCTAAAGAAAGTTATCCCTAGCCCATTATGCTCAATCATTGATCCATTCATGAAACACACTCAATATTAGCTACACACAATGCACAAGTATGACAATAGTGCTCTCTAGTTGGTGCTTTATAAGAGAAGATGGAGACTCAAAATAAAAATAAAAATTGCATAAAAGTAAATAGATAGGCCCTTCGCAGAGGGAAGCAGAGATTTGCAGATGTGCCAGAGCTCAAGGCTAAAATTAGAGAGATAAAATTATTTTAAGAGGCATGCTTTTCCTGTCAACGAAAACGACCGAGAATTCCCAATATTTTCCATGCTAGACACATCATAGGCGGTTCCCAAATAGAAAATAAAGTTTATTTCCTTTCCACCATTCTTTCACAATCCATGGCTAGCCGTATCCACGGGTGCCCTCCATACCAACACTTTCCAAGGAATTTGTTATTATTATTTTTGATTCATTGTGGGACTGGGCATCCCTATTACCTGCCACTCTCTCGTGCAATGACAAGTGAATAAACACTCATCGTGAGAATAACACACCTAGCATGGAAAATATTGGCCACCCCCTGCCGCTTCATGAGCGGTACGGGCACACAAAACGGAAAATTATTTTGAAAATTTTAGAGTTGGCACATGCAAATTTACTTGGGACGGCATGGAAATACCGCATATAGGTAGATATGGTGAACTCATTTGGCACAACTTGGGTTTAAGGAGTTGGATGCACAAGAAGTATTCCCGCTTAGTACAAATAAAGGGTAGCAAATAGATTGAGAAGCAACCAACCAAAAAGCGAAAACGGTCATAAACATGCATTGAACATAACTAACATCGAATAATGTACCATAAGTAGGATATAACTTCGTTGCATAACTATTGACTTTATGTGCATGCATAGGGAATCACAAACCTTAACACCAATATTCTTACTAAATCACAATTACTCACTAACATGACTCACATATTATTATCTCCATATCGCAAAACTATTGCAAGGAATCAAACTTATCATATCCAATGATCTTTCATGAAAGTTTTTATTATATCCCTCTTGAATATTCATCACCTTGGGACCAAATTCATATCTTGTGCAAATTACCATTACTATTATCAACTCTCAAAAAGATATAAGTGAAGCATGAGAGTGCAAAATATTTCTTCAAAATTTTAATCTTATCAACTCTCAAAATAATATAAGTGAAGCATAAGGGTTCAAGTATTTCTTCAAAATATAGCCACCGCCGTGCTCAAAAAGATTTAAGTGAAGCACTAGAGCAACTGCCTAGCTCAAAAAAATTAAGTGAAGCACATAGAGTACTCTAACAAATCACGAATAATGTGTGTCCCTCTCAAAAAGGTGTGTCCAGCAAAGATGATTGTGACAAACTAAAAAGCAAACAAAGCAAAGACTCATATAATACACGACGCTCCAAGCAAAACACATATCATGTGATAAATAAAAATATAGCTCCAAGTGAGTTACCGATAGATTGTAGACGAAAGAGGGGATGCCTTCCGGGGCATCCCCAAGCTTAGACGCTTGAGTCTTCCTTGAATATTACCTTGGGGTGCCTTGGGCATCCCCAAGCTTAGGCTCTTGCCACTCCTTATTTCTCTGTCCATCGAATTCTCACTCAAAACTTGAAAACTTCAATCACACAAAACTCAACAAAACCTTCGTGAGATCCGTTAGTATAACAAACAAATCTTAAACTTTAGGTACTGTTGTAAATTGATTCGTATTTAATATTGGCATAATGCTACTGTACTCTAACTTCTCCATGACTCATACCCCCCAATACGATCCATAGATTCATCAAAATAAGAAAACTATGCAACAAAAACAGAATCTGTCTAAAACAGAATCTGTCTAAAACAGAATAGTCTGTAAAGATCTATTTAAAAGCCATACTTCTGTAACTCCAAAAATTCTGAAAAATGAGGACAATGTTGGCAATTCATATACCAATACTGTGTAAAAATTTCAGATTTTTCTGACGCTCCAGTACAGAATTAAAATTTCAGCACTGGACACAAAACTTTCTGTTTTCCAAACAACATCAATTATACTATCTTCCAAATCATCCCAAAGGCATTACTTGGCACAAACACTAATTAAAACATAAAAACTCACTCATAACATAAGCTAAAATTGTGTAAACACACAAGAACAGAAACAAAAAGCAAAAAATTATTTTATTCATTGGGTTGCCTCCCAACAAGCGCTATTGTTTTATGCCCCTAACTAGGCATAATGCATAGTTTCAAGTATTGTCATCCTTGGTTTCCAACTCCTCAATCACACATCCATTTTTTCTAGTAGATTTAACATAGGTATTTCTCATCATCACACTTCTAGGCACAAACTCGAGAATTTTACTTTTATGAATAGGTTCCTTAATTATATCAATGAAATTGGGATGCACGCTAATCATTTTAAGATCTTCGTTCCCTTTACTAGAAGTGGTATCCTTGACCTTGGGAACATATATGAACTTGAAATTTTTATTAGGAGGAGTTCTATCAATGTTTTTAGCGGAGGAAAAAGCGGAACCCAAGTTGTTGATAATTTCTTCCAACTTATCAATTCTAGCGGAGCTTTGGCCTATCCTTTCATTAATTATTGGCTCCTTTTCCTTTAGAGTTTTCAAAGCAACCCCCACCTTGGAACCAAATTGAGTAATATGATTGTGGAACCTTTTTATCTAAATTTTCAAGATGTTCAATAGTAGGCATTTTGTTTTCTATAGCTTCTAACCTTTGTGTAACATGCTCCAAAGTCAATGCCGTTTCATTAATAATGATAGGGGGTGAACCCACTAAATTTCCCATAGCATTGAGAGCATCCGAAGTGGGACACATCAAGAAATTCCCTCCGGTAATAGTGTCAAGAACAAATCTATACCAAGTAGTGATTCCCACATAGAAATTTCGAAGAAAAACGGTAGTGGATTGCTTACGAGTTGATCTATTTTGAGCATTGCAAATCCTATACCAAGCATCTTTTAAATTCTCTCCTCCCCTTTGTTTAAAATTAAGTACTTCATTTTCATGGGTGGTAGTAACAAGCGAAGAACTAGCCACAATGGTAAAGCAAGCAAGCAAACAAAATATTTTTGTGTTTTTGTAAAATATTTTAGAAGTGGAGGAGATGAAAAAGAGAGGCAAATGCAAATAAAAGGTAAATAAAATAAATGCAAGTGAATGATAATTTGTGTGAAGGTACTTGGTAATTTTGATGATGTCTCCCCGGCAACGGCGCCAGAAATTCTTCCTGCTACTTGTGAGCTGCGTTGGTAACTCCCTGAAGAGGAAGGGAGATGCAGTACAGTAGAGATAAGTATTTCCCTCAGTTAAGAACCAAGGTTATCAATCAAGTAGGAGAACCAAGCAAAATTCCGTTAAAGCGCACCTGCACACACAAGAGCAAACACTTGCACCCAACGCGAATAAGAGGGTTGTCAATCCTCTTAGCGGTTATTTGCAAGGATTAAATCTTATCGAGGTAAATAGATAAACTAAACTACTAATTAAAATAAAAGTAAATAAATTGCAGTAAGGTATTTTTAGGTTTTTTTATATGATAAAGATAGACCCGGGGACCATAGTTTTCACTAGAGGCTTCTCTCTTGAGCAAATAAGTATACGGTGGGTAAACAAATTACTGTTGGGCAATTGATAGAAAAGCAAATAATTATGACGAATTCATGGTAATGATCATGTATATAGGCATCACGTCCGAGACAAGTAGACCGACTCCTGCCTGCATCTACTACTATTACTCCACCCATCGACCGCTATCCAGCATGCATCTAGGGTATTAAGTATGAAATAGAGTAACGCCTTAAGCAAGATGACATGATGTAGAGAAGCAAATTCAATCAATATGAATAAACCCCATGTTTTATCCTTAATGGCAACAATACAAATACGTGTCATGTCCCTTTCTGTCACTAGGATTGAGCACCGCAAGATTGAACCCATCACAAAGCACCTCTCCCATTGCAAGATAAATCAATCTAGTAGGCCAAACTAAACCGATAGATCGGAGAGAAATACAAAGCTATAACAATCATGCATAAAAGAGTTCAGAGAAGACTCAAATATTTCTCATGAATAATCTGATCATAAACTCACAATTCATCGGATCCCAACAAACACACCGCAAAAGAAGATTACATCAGATAGAACTCCAAGAACATCGAGGAGAACATTGTATTGAAGATCAAAGAGAGAGAAGAAGCCATCTAGCTACTAGCTACGGACCCGTAGGTTTGTGGCAAACTACTCACACATCATCGGAAGGGCAGCAAGGTTGATGTAGAAGCCCTCCGTGATCGATTCCCCCTCCGGCAGAGTACCGGAAAAGGCCTCCAAATGGGATCGCTGAAGAATAGAGGCTTGCGGCGGCGGAAAGGTTTTCTCTTCTGGCTCTCTGGGGGTTTCCGAATATTTGTGAATTTATAGAAGTGGAATTAGGTTAAAAGGAATCACGTGGGCCCCACAAGGCAGTACGGCGCGCCCACCCCCCTGGGGCGCGCCCTAGTGCCTTGTGAAGCCCCTGTGGGGCTTCTGGCCTCCTCCCGAAGCTTCCCAGGTTTCTTTTGTCAAGAAAAAAAATCTCCAAAAAGTTTCGTGGCATTTGGACTTCATTTGGTACTGTTTCTCTGAAAAGCCAAAAACAAGCAGAAAACAACAACTAGCACTAGGCACTAAGTTAATAGGTTAGTCCCAAAAATTGATATATAATTGTTTGTAAATGTATATAAAACATCCAAGATTGATGCTATAACAGCATGGAACAATCAAAAATTATAGATACGTTGGAGACGTATCAATCACCGTCGAGGGGCCGGCCTCGTCCTCCTTCTTCACCCCGTTCTTCTTCTGTTCGGCCTCGCGCTTCCAGTAGAAATCGCGCTCGGCCTGGAGATACTCCAGATGCTCCCGCGCGAACCTCGCCATCACCTCCTCATCGCTATCGCCCGGAGCAACGCGACGTCGTCGTCGTCATCTCCTCCATCCGAATACCCTCCGGCACGAGGAACTCCGCCTCCGCCTGGGACTCAATCTCCGGGAAGTTGAGCTCCGTCCTCGGCCTCCCGGCACGCCACACTGCCACGTCATATGCACGCGTGGCCTCCTCAGCGGTGGAGTACGTGCCGAGCCAGAAGCGGCGGTCCTCGTCGTAGAACTCCACGCCGAAGTTGCTGGACGGCTTTGCCCGCACGCCGAAGAACCCCCATCTTGCTCTTCGGGATCTTCTTCGGCGGCATGGCGACCATGGGGCGGCGGTGGCGGCTGCGCGGCAGTCGAATCTTGGCGACGACGGTGGGGTGGGGGCTTGGCGGTGGTGAATCGAGCGACGACGGAGGGGTGGGGGCTCGGGGCAGGGGCTTGGTGGCGGGCGGCGATGGGTGGGTGCTCGGGGCGGGGGCTTGGCGGTGGCGAATCGAGAGGCGACGACGGTGGAGAATCGGGCCCGATTCAAGGCGGACGGCGGTGGCGGAGTAGCGAAACCGGCGGCGGGGTGGTTGACGGCCTGATCTAGCGCGGGGCGACGGCGGCGTGGTGCGGTGGGCGGGCGGGCGGGCGGCGGCAGTGCGTCGGGTGGCGGGAGGAAGAAGACGCACGAGGGGAGAAAATGAAATGAACAGCGGTTGGCGGTTGGGGGCGCGCAAATTTGCATCTCCATGTTTTTTTAGCACATTTGCATCTTCAGGTGTTGTATTTTACATCACTTGCCTGGTGATGTAATTTTTGTTACATCTACAACATCTATTGGAAGTGGATTTTTGGGTCTCGGACATGTAAAAGTTTGTTATTTTTATATATGCATCTTCTATTTCTATTCGAGACGCTGGGACAACTTTTACCGTGTCAAATTGGGGCCTAATTCGCTCCAGCATTCCAAATCTCCACCCCTCGCCGCCGGCCACTCCTCCGGCAAGGAATCCTCACAAATCCGCCGGTACCGGTCCGAGCACAGCACGGGTTCACTATGCCAAAAAACTTCCGCAAGCGGAGTCTCGAGTCGGACGCCGCCGACAACTCCGACGACGAGGACATCCGCCGGTGCCCTTCTCTCGCTTCCCGCAGCCCGCTCCCCTCTCTTGCTTCGTTAGGGTTTCTTGCTGATGTTTTCTGTTCACCCCTCGCAGCGTTGCCCTGGAGGAGATCAAATACATGCAGAAGCTCCGGGAGAGGAAGCTGGGCATCCCCGCGGCGTCCGTAGCCACCGGCGACGCCGCCGCCACTACTGACGTGTCCTCCGCTCGTGGCCGAGGTGGCAGCGGGGCAGGGGCAGCGAGCGAGGCAGATAAGGAGGATCTCGTGCTACAGGATACCTTTGCGCAGGAGACCGCTGTTACCATCGAAGACCCCAATATGTGCGATGTTATATCTGTCTGTGGTTATTCTTGCCAATCTGATGCTTCGTCTTGTTACCAGAACTGACTTAAGCCTGGGTCTGATCGTTGAAGGTTGAGGTATGTGGAGAACGAGCTGTTGAAGAAGAGGGGCAAGACTATTGAGGTGAACGACAAGGACGATAAGGACCAGGTGGATGAGCTCTATGTTGTGCCGGACCACCTGAAGGTTTGTGGCTGAATAGCTCTGTGATTCACTCCTCAGGGTGAGATTGTTCGTGGTGTTGTGGACTGCAATGATATTGTGTTGTATCGTTTGCTTGTAGGTGAGGAAGAAGAACATGGAGGAGAGCTCAACTCAGTGGACCACTGGCATCGCTGAAGTTCAGCTGCCCATTGAGTGTGTGCTTGCATCCCTTTTTTCTATCTTTATTTAGAGTAAAACTTGCTAAAGTTATATCATTATGTTGGATTGAGAGGGGAAGACACCTAAAAAAAGTCGTAAGTGTTGTGTACTTGTTATTGTAGCTTATATCGGTGATGGAGAGCAATATGCTACTGTTCAGGAATCTCTAGATAAGTGCATGAAACCTACTACTTAACACCCAGATCAGTTATAGCATGTGTCAACTATTCGGTCCAATGGTCCATTGCGGCCAAAGTTTCTTTGCCGGGTGCTGGAAGTTCTACTTCCAATGTTTGCTGCATCTAATCAGCTACATATGTTTAATTTTGTGTGAAGTCGAGGCTTCCTATGTACTTTTTTCTAGAGTTAATTTAGAATTTTTATTTTTATTTTTTCATGATTAGCAAAATCCTTGCACCCGGAAGTCTTGGAACGGAGCCGGATCTCATTTGGTGTTATTACGTGCTACGCATTTTATCCATGTAATGTCTACAATGCTGATTCAAGATTGCTTTGCAAAGAGTGCAGTCCATCATGGCTAGTGTACTGTCTTTTTTGTCATTGATGCGTGCCAAATAACAAATGAACCTATTAAGTTGTGTAAGGATGCAGAAAACCTATAGACATATCCATGCTAATGCTATTGTTGGTACTTTGAGGCCTAACAGTGTGTGGTTAATGTCTAGGTTAATAAATTTCTCTTGCTTTTGTAAAATTAATCATGGTGATCTCAAAAGATTGTTCTGTGAATATCATCACTAACAGAAACAATCTTCACATGATAATATTTACTGCTCTGTTTTATAGGCTTGTAGACATTATATTGCGGCATATATAGTTCTACCGAAGAAGGGCCTGCATATGGTGTTCATTGACTTGGAGAAGGCCTATGATAAGATACCGCGGAATGTCATGTGGTGGGCCTTGGAGAAGCACAAAGTCCCAGCAAAGTATATTACCCTCATCAAGGACATGTACGATAATGTTGTGACAAGTGTTCGAACAAGTGATGGCGACACTGATGACTTTCCGATTAAAATAGGACTGCACAAGGGGTCAGCTTTGAGCCCTTATCTTTTTGTTGTTGTGATGGATGAGGTCACAAGGGATATACAAGGAGATATGCCATGGTGTATGCTCTTTGCGGATGATGTGGTGCTAGTTGACGATAGTCGGACGGGGGTCAATAGGAAGTTACAGTTATGGAGACAAACCTTGGAAACGAAAGGTTTTAGGCTTAGTAGAACTAAAACCGAGTACATGAGGTGCGGTTTCAGTACTACTAGGCGTGAGGAGGAGGAGGTTAGCCTTGATGGGCAGGTGGTGCCTCAGAAGGACACCTTTCGATATTTGGGGTCAATGCTGCAGAAGGATGGGGGTATTGATGAAGATGTGAACCATCGAATCAAAGCCGGATGGATGAAGTGGCATCAAGCTTCTGGCATTCTCTGTGACAAGAGAGTGCCACAAAAGCTAAAAGGCAAGTTCTATAGGACGGCGGTTCGACCCGCAATGTTGTATGGCGCTGAGTGTTGGCTGACTAAAAGGCGACATGTTCAACAGTTAGGTGTGGCGGAGATGCGCATGTTGAGATGGATGTGTGGCCACACGAGGAAGGATCGAGTCCGGAGTGATGATATACGAGATAGGGTTGGGGTAGCACCAATTGAAGAGAAGCTTGTCCAACATCGTCTGAGATGGTTTGGGCATATTCAGCGCAGGCCTCCAGAAGCTCCAGTGCATAGCGGACGGCTAAAGCGTGCGGATAATGTCAAGAGAGGGCGGGGTAGACCGAATTTGACATGGGAGGAGTCCGTAAAGAGAGATCTGAAGGATTGGAGTATCACCAAAGAACTAGCCATGGACAGGGGTGCGTGGAAGCTTGCTATCCATGTGCCAGAACTATGAGTTGGTCACGAGATCTTATGGGTTTTACCTCTAGCCTACCCCAACTTGTTTGGGACTAAAGGCTTTGTTGTTGTTGTTGTATATATAGTTCTACTGAAGTGCGGATGTGACGGTATAGAAAGCCATCAGTAGTCCCAATAGGGTGGTGCGTGTGATCGGAAGTACAGAAGGGATTGCACACAAAGCGTTTACCCAGGCTCGGGCCCTCATCGTGGAGGTAATACCCTACTCCTGCTTGGATTTGATTGATGTATGGGGTCACCTTGTATGAAGAGATACATGGAGCAAAAGAAGGACCTGCATATGGTGTTCATGGACTTGGAGAAGGCCCGATAAGATACCGTGGAATGTCATGTGGTGGGCCTCGGAGAAACACAAAGTCCCAACAAAGTACATTACCCTCATCAAGGACATGTACCATAATGTTGTGACAAGTGATGGCGACACTGATGACTTTCCGATTAAAATAGGACTGCACAAGGGGTCAGCTTTGAGCCCTTATCTTTTTGTTGTTGTGATGGATGAGGTCACAAGGGATATACAAGGAGATATCCCTTGGTGTATGCTCTTTGCGGATGATGTGGTGCTAGTTGACGATAGTCGGACGGGGGTCAATAGGAAGTTACAGTTATGGAGACAAACCTTGGAAACGAAAGGTTTTAGGCTTAGTAGAACTAAAACCGAGTACATGAGGTGCGATTTCAGTACTACTAGGCGCGAGGAGGAGGAGGTTAGCCTTGATGGGCAGGTGGTGCCTCCGAAGGACACCTTTCGATATTTGGGGTCAGTGCTGCAGAAGGATGGGGGTATTGATAAAGATGTGAACCATCGAATCAAAGCCGGATGGATGAAGTGGCATCAAGCTTCTGGCATTCTCTGTGACAAGAGAGTGCCACAAAAGCTAAAAGGCAAGTTCTATAGGACGGCGGTTCGACCCGCAATGTTGTATGGCGCTGAGTGTTGGCCGACTAAAAGGCGACATGTTCAACAGTTAGGTGTGGCGGAGATGCGCATGTTGAGATGGATGTGTGGCCACATGAGGAAGGATCGAGTCCGGAGTGATGATATACGAGATAGGGTTGGGGTAGCACCAATTGAAGAGAAGCTTGTCCAACATCGTCTGAGATGGTTTGGGCATATTCAGCGCAGGCCTCCAGAAGCTCCAGTGCATAGCGGACGGCTAAGGCGTGCGGATAATGTCAAGAGAGGGCGGGGTAGATCGAATTTGACATGGGAGGAGTCCGTAAAGAGAGATCTGAAGGATTGGAGTATCACCAAAGAACTAGCCATGGACAGGGGTGCGTGGAAGCTTGCTATCCATGTGCCAGAACTATGAGTTGGTCACGAGATCTTATGGGTTTTACCTCTAGCCTACCCCAACTTGTTTGGGACTAAAGGCTTTGTTGTTGTTGTATATATAGTTCTACTGAAGTGCGGATGTGACGGTATAGAAAGCCATCAGTAGTCCCAATAGGGTGGTGCGTGTGATCGGAAGTACAGAAGGGATTGCACACAAAGCGTTTACCCAGGCTCGGGCCCTCATCGTGGAGGTAATACCCTACTCCTGCTTGGACTTGATTGATGTATGGGGTCACCTTGTATGAAGAGATACATGGAGCAAAAGAAGGACCTGCATATGGTGTTCATGGACTTGGAGAAGGCCCGATAAGATACCGTGGAATGTCATGTGGTGGGCCTCGGAGAAACACAAACTCCCAACAAAGTACATTACCCTCATCAAGGACATGTACCATAATGTTGTGACAAGTGATGGCGACACTGTGACTTTCCGATTAAAATAGGACTGCACAAGGGGTCAGCTTTGAGCCCTTATCTTTTTGTTGTTGTGATGGATGAGGTCACAAGGGATATACAAGGAGATATCCCATGGTGTATGCTCTTTGCGGATGATGTGGTGCTAGTCGATGATAGTCGGACGGGGGTTAATAGAAAGTTAGAGCTATGGAGACAAACTTTGGAATCGAAAGGTTTTAGGCTTAGTAGAACTAAAACCGAGTACATGAGGTGCGATTTCAGTACTACTAGGCACGAGGAGGAGGTTAGCCTTGATGGGTAGGTGGTGCCTCAAAAGGAAACCATTTGATATTTGGGGTCAATTCTGCAGAAGGATGGGGATATCGATGAAGATGTGAACCATTGAATCAAAGCCGGATGGATGAAGTGACACCAAGCTTCTGGCGTTCTCTGTGACTAGAGAGTGCCACAAAAGCTAAAAGGCAGGTTCTATAGGACGGCGATTCGTCCCGCAATGTTGTATGGCGCTGAGTGTTGGCCGACCAAAAGGCGACATGTTCAACAGTTAGGTGTGGCGGAGATGCGCATGTTGAGATGGATGTGTGGCCACACGAGGAAGGATCGAGTCCGGAGTGATGATATACGAGATAGGGTTGGGGTAGCACCAATTGAAGAGAAGCTTGTCCAACATCGTCTGAGATGGTTTGGGCATATTCAGCGCAGGCCTCCAGAAGCTCCAGTGCATAGCGGACGGCTAAGGCGTGCGGATAATGTCAAGAGAGGGCGGGGTAGACCGAATTTGACATGGGAGGAGTCCGTAAAGAGAGATCTGAAGGATTGGAGTATCACCAAAGAACTAGCCATGGACAGGGGTGCGTGGAAGCTTGCTATCCATGTGCCAGAACTATGAGTTGGTCGCGAGATCTTATGGGTTTCACCTCTAGCCTACCCCAACTTGTTTGGGACTAAAGGCTTTGTTGTTGTTGTATATATAGTTCTACTGAAGTGCGGATGTGACGGTATAGAAAGCCATCAGTAGTCCCAATAGGGTGGTGCGTGTGATCGGAAGTACAGAAGGGATTGCACACAAAGCGTTTACCCAGGCTCGGGCCCTCATCGTGGAGGTAATACCCTACTCCTGCTTGGACTTGATTGATGTATGGGGTCACCTTGTATGAAGGGATACGGGGAGCAAAAGAAGGACCTGCATATGGTGTTCATGGACTTGGAGAAGGCCCGATAAGATACCGTGGAATGTCATGTGGTGGGCCTCGGAGAAACACAAAGTCCCAACAAAGTACATTACCCTCATCAAGGACATGTACCATAATGTTGTGACAAGTGATGGCGACACTGATGACTTTCCGATTAAAATAGGACTGCACAAGGGGTCAGCTTTGAGCCCTTATCTTTTTGTTGTTGTGATGGATGAGGTCACAAGGGATATACAAGGAGATATCCCATGGTGTATGCTCTTTGCGGATGATGTGGTGCTAGTCGATGATAGTCGGACGGGGGTTAATAGAAAGTTAGAGCTATGGAGACAAACTTTGGAATCGAAAGGTTTTAGGCTTAGTAGAACTAAAACCGAGTACATGAGGTGCGGTTTCAGTACTACTAGGCACGAGGAGGAGGAGGTTAGCCTTGATGGGTAGGTGGTGCCTCAGAAGGAAACCATTTGATATTTGGGGTCAATTCTGCAGAAGGATGGGGATATCGATGAAGATGTGAACCATTGAATCAAAGCTGGATGGATGAAGTGACACCAAGCTTCTGGCGTTCTCTGTGACTAGAGAGTGCCACAAAAGCTAAAAGGCAGGTTCTATAGGACGGCGATTCGTCCCGCAATGTTGTATGGCGCTGAGTGTTGGCCGACTAAAAGGCGACATGTTCAACAGTTAGGTGTAGCGGAGATGCGCATGCCGAGATGGATATGTGGCCACACAAGGAAGGACCGGGTCCGGAATGATGATATACGGGATAGAGTCGGGGTAGCACCGATTGAAGAGAAGCTTGTCCAACATCGTCTGAGATGGTTTGGGCATATTCAGCGCAGGCCTCCAGAAGCTCCAGTGCATAGTGGACGGTTAAAGCGTGCTAAAAATGTCAAGAGAGGTCGGGGTAGACCGAACTTGACATGGGAGGAGTCCATAAAGAGAGATCTGAAGGACTGGAGTATCACCAAAGAACTAGCCATGGATAGGGGTGCGTGGAAGCTAGCTATCCATGCGCCAGAATCATGAGTTGGTTGCGAGATCTTATGGTTTCAGCTGTAGCCTACCCCAACTTGTTTGGGACTAAAGGCTTTGTTGTTGTTGTATGGGGTCACCTCGTATGAGGGGGTTACAATGGGGTTGATTATATGCTATCTAGACCAGGATTGAGATTGATGATTCGAGCTACCCTTGGCCTCGTCTTATAATGGGGGACGAGGCCTAGGGTTACACGGTTTCTTAACCGACCTAGAGTTCAACTTGGACATGGAGTCCCTAACTTGCCCGCCAAGGTTGTGAGCCTGCTTGTGAGCCTTCTGGAAAGCGCCTCCTATACGCGAGGGGCCTAGGCCACCCTTTCGCCTGCTGGGCCTTGAGGTCGGCCTAGCGTACCGCCTTCCTGGCAGTCTGGCTACCCCCGGTGTTATACACCGTCAGTATGCAACATGAAATTATTTAATTATCTAGATTAAGGCAAGGCCATAATGTGATTGACAAATATGATAAATTGTGTCACTTAAATGAGAATTTGAACTATGATAGGATGGTGTTATCAAATTATGACTATTGATTTGAAAGATCCGGTCAAAGTGCCAATATTGCACTTTCAGCGTTATGCATAAATATTGAATACAATCTAAAAGGTCTTTCATCCTTATAATATCCTCCACATTTTTGTTCATTATGATGCACTGTTCAGGTGGTAGTAAAGTTTATATAAAAGTGGGTGCATATCTATGTCCAGTTTCATGTTTCATGTTATCATCTGGGCCTAATTATCATCAATTCATTGTTGCTTTCTTAATTGTGACAGGTACAAATTGAGAAACATTGAAGAAACTGAGGCGGCTAAAAAATTGCTGCAAGAGAGAAGGCTTGCAGGTAAAGCAAAATCAGATGCAAACATTCCATCAAGTTACAGTGCTGATTATTTCCATCGTGGGAGAGATTATGCTGAAAAATTGCGAAGAGGTTTGTATATACTTAAGGTCATTTACTTAGTTCTATTTTTGTAGCGAGGACATGTTCTACTGTTGCATGAAATATTTTATATGATATTGTTCGGCATGCTATGTGTCAAGAAGACATTTTTGTTCCTGTAGCAGAACTCTTCAGAGCGCACCAACTATTGGTATTTTGATTCTGTGGTTGAATTAGTTTAGAAAGTTGAATATATGATTTAATTTTTATTTTCCTATCATACAAAATTGCTCTGCTGGTTAAATCCGCCCGTGTAACAATCTGTGTTGCTGAAAATTAACGTACTATGGGAAGTCTGCAGCAGTGATGCCATTTTAATGCTATTATGTTGTTGAAACTCAGTCAGTGTCATGTCATTGATATCACATCTTTGTTATGTTTCTTCTCATTTAAGGATACTAAACCATTGTTTACAATGCAGAACATCCCGAGTTGTACAAAGGTCAAGATTCACAAGCTAGTGAAACTGGAGGCAAACCAACTGATAGTAGCAATCCAGGTGGTCCACCTGCAGGACGTAGAGAAGCTGCTACCGATGAGTTGTTGCTTGAGCGTTTCCGCAAGCGAGAAAAATTCCGTGTCATGCGAAGATAGCAATAGCTGACCGCGTAGGCTGCTGGCTTGGTGCTGTTGCCCTTTAGGCAGAAAACATGTTAGTGGCAACACGCGATAGTTCTGCATATATGTGTTGGGTTATTCAAGTGAAAACCCATCACTAAAGCAGTAATGCTCCCTTGGTTGGTTACTCTGCTTCTGCAGCTCGTGCACAAACTTATTACGGAGGAGCTATGAAACGGATTTGAGTGGGTCTGTTTACTTCAATGTATTGGATCAATCTGGAGGCTTCATGCATTTCGAGGACTTCACAGTGGATGTCAAACTGCAGGACCTCATAAATTGGCCGCCTGCATGTTCATTTCCACTGGAAGAAACTCTGTTCTCAGTTGTGCTCTTCTGCTATACTAAACCAAGGGGTGGTCGCATTTTCTTAATGTTCAATTTAGCCTAGTGCATTATTTATGTGGAATCTACTTTCATCAATCTGGCATGTAATGTGAATTGCTTACAGCTTTTTTGCAGTTCTGCTTCTGTTCAACTGTTTACAGTTTCTTCATCAGTTAATAATAACACTTATGATTCATGGAAGAGTAAATTTGCAGTCTGCTTTGCCGCAATGTTTCTTGCTTTGCTTTTGCTGGTGCAGTATACTGTACTCTTGCGTTGGGGCCCGAAACGCGTCCACCAAGTGTGGGTGCGCGGTGTACGTACAGATGCCACCCCTTGCTGCGGAATGCTTTCCCTGTGCATTGCCGTACCAGCCGACTGGGAAACGTTCACCAGGCGCCACTCGTTGCGTCCGATGTTATACGCGTCGATCCGGCTTTTCCCTAGTGGCGGCCGAGCCAAGACACCACCCTCATAGATTGGTGGACGGCGCCTCCCGTGGGCACGCATCAATACTGCCCGCGTACGGCAGGGCAACCATGGTGGCCACGTCGCCCACTTTGCGGATCGACGGCTCCCCAAACCCCTTAGACCCTTATAAAAGCAAGTATAATCTTTACCTAATTAATAATAAAGCAGACATTGCTTCTGCCGGCATACCCGTCGTGGCATTTTTGTAAAAAAGCCCCTGAGGTTTTGGGTATTCAACCCGCAGTCCTCGTGTTAAGTAAACCCGAACCGGTACGTGAGATAAAAGAAAAAAAAAAACAGCCACCCGCACGATCCTGCCTCCCCCGATCCCATCTCCACCTCCATCGCGCCGCCACCTCTTGCCACGCCCCACCCCGCCTCACCGCGCGCCGCCACCTCCTGCCACGCCCCGCCTCGCCTCACCGCGCGCCGCTGGTCGCCGCCGCCCACCCTGCCGGCGCGCCTACCGCTACCCCAAGTGCCCCCACACCCGCGGCCTTCCACTGCCGGCGACCAGCTACCTTCCACCGCCGGCGACAGTCGACGCCGCGGCCGTTGACGGCTTCCCCAACCCCGTCGGCTTCTCCACCAGCCAACCCTCGGGGTGAGGCTTTGGTCATATGTCCATTGTGTGGTTAACAGAATGGGGCCTGCATTTGTGCTTTTGCAGAAAGCTCCCATTGATCCGTTTACAAGAGAGAGAGATATGTAAGCCGTCGGCTTCACAGGGTGTGCCGCTCGGAGGGATGGGGTATGACTTCCTGGACTGTTGTTTCTGTCTTTAATCTCCTTCATTTGTGTTTGCATCATGTAGGCTTTAGATTTTGATATTAGTAGATTGCGTTCGCAGGAGTGGTAGCATTTCAAGAGGATTCAGGGGAGAGTTCAAGAATTGGCACATCATTCCTGGTTTGTGTGAGAATTCGCCGGTCATGGAGAACCAGTTTTCTGTAATGCTTTCATCTTATCTTTGTTGTTGCCAGCAAATGACATTTAGTTTATTATTACATACTTCTTGTGTTGTTGCTACTGTG
The DNA here is from genome assembly GCA_039707655.1 of Elymus sibiricus. Classification (NCBI taxonomy): domain Eukaryota; kingdom Viridiplantae; phylum Streptophyta; class Magnoliopsida; order Poales; family Poaceae; genus Elymus; species Elymus sibiricus. Next base: position 223,229,446 of record CM077670.1, on the reverse strand, counting down.
CTCAACTGTGAAATTGGTTGGTGCTAGCAGTTTTGGGTGATAAATGTTGATATAATATGACATCACGTTTCCATGTATTTTAATGGCTGTACATTGACAGCATTCTTGTGCGGATTCCTTATTGGTTGCTGAAAAATGAACTTTCCATTTCGTTGTTGTATATTTGTGAGCAGGCTTCTATTTTATGTGTGTTTTGGCATGTAAACATACACCATCTATACATTCAGCCTTTTACTTTAGTCTCTGTCCAGTATCACTGTATCAATTTCTCTCACAACATTGTTATATTGATTTCTCCTAAATATTATGCTCTTTCAGATATTTGTATCACGAGACAGTGGGAATAAAAAATACTCATCGGTATTCGCTCCTGGACACCATGAAGGCTTAAAAGTAAGTTTTTAGCCTGGTTTATTTGGTTCGAGCTTACTGGCCATGACTCATGAGCAAACCGTTATTTTGCAATCCTTTGCGGATCCAGACTGAAATTTTTGATTATTTGATTTAGCTTCAGCATGTACACATCTTGTTTGCCTTTTAAGAGTCCAGACTGAATTTTTTTTTTCTTTTTTTTTTTCAATGTTGTTCGCAATCACTTCCTAGCCAAACCAATGTATACTCTGCCTTCTTGCATCTATTCTTCTGGTTTGCCTGGACTCTCTTCTTTATCTCCTTATGGAATTTATGTGGGCAGATCAACTTGTACAATCTGCATCAGTTGGTTGCATTTAATTTATGTAGTCTGTTATTCAAGTGCCAACGATGTCGCACAAACATTGTAAGTAAAATTGTTCAAGTTTGTGATACAGGATATCGTTATTGCAATTGTGTGCTGTTTGGTTATACAAGATAATCATGTGGAAGCAGCATGGCTCGCTTAATGAACCTCTTCATAGGTAATTTTTCCTAGGTAATTTTTTCTTTCTACTGTACCTCTTCATAACAAAATCTGACTGCCTAAGAATTCCCCAATTTGCTACAGTTTTTTGGTGGAAGATTGGAGTGAGCTTTTATTCAGAAATTATACTTTGATCCTATCCAATCTTACTGTGATAGTAAGATATTCCCCTTTGATTTATAACATGATTACTCCTGCAGGCTGATGCTCAGTTCAAGTTGTTGTTTTGTTTCTCCGCAGCATGTTCCGAATGGTGAGACAGCGAGCTCCATTGATGCTGTTTCATTTGATTTTCTTAAAATATTAGTATTACATACAAGTCTGATGGATTCAAGAGAATGAAGAGTGAAGAATACTATACTATAAATACGTCAACTACAGATAACCCTCCCAACTACAGTGCTGCACCTGACAGCCTCCTACTCGACGAGGCCAAGCTATCTGCAGGGGACCATTCCGCTGGACGTTCCTAAGAGGTATGGACCTAAGGATGGCCATGCTTGCACTGTATTGTAGTAATATAATCCATAATGCATGCAGTTTGTTTTCTCCCTTTCTCCCATGGACTCTGAATTGATGCCTAGCTACTTTGTTGGTGACAAAATATGATATCCACCGTCCTTTGTATTGTCTGCTAATAAAGCAACATTTCTCATATTCTTATGTCACATTGATCACATATTCCATTATGATTACTTCCGCTATTTGTCTGATGTATAAGTTATTTGCAAAGGACTCCAAAATTTTGTTGATCCACCCCAAGCTCCACCTGCATCATCTATCAACGGCCCTCCCCACACTACAATGTAGCACATTGCAGCAGTATCCTCCTCGATGCGGCCAAGCGATCTGCAGGGGAAACACCATGCCGATGGACGTTCCTAAGGGTGAGGTAAGCATCTAAGAATGACCTTACATGCGTTGTATTGTAGCAATGCAATGCATAATGCGTGCAGTTTTTTTCTTCCTTTCTCTTATGCACTCTGAATGCCTACTGCCCTACTCTCTTGGTGCCAAAATATGATATCTCCTGTTCTTTGTATGGTCTGCTAATAAAGCATGCCTTATATTTGTGTTCAGTTTAGCTAGATGTAACTCATTGACATATGAGATTCCATTGGGCCTGATAATCTTGAATTTTGCTTCACAATTTAAAAATGTAGTATTACACCAAGAGTTTTTATGTGTTACAGAAAGTGTCCTATAAATATGTCAGATACAAATAGAAGTGGTATTAATGTGGAAACGCAACACACATGTAGTAGATGAATTGTATGAAGTAAATCGCCTTGGAATGATGGTTGTCGAATGCTACAATTATGCTTCATAGTCATCTACCTGGACGACCTTCAAGCATCAATAACTTAATCCTTTTAGGTTTTGTACTTCTTTCTTCAGTATAGACGTAATATTGTTTGGTGCTGCCCAATATTTGGACGTGAAAGTAGAGAAGCTTTATACATTTTAAGAAATAATAGATTATCAATAAGAAGATATGGTCCAAGCCGGACTACTACTTCTAAATGTTTTGTCGTTCACCGAAGGGGATATCATACTTCTCCTAATCACGGTTGCCGTGTAACCCTATGATGGTAGGATGGTAAGTAACTACATCCTTTTTTGGTATGGCAAAAAAAATACATCTTACCCATTTGATGATTTGCATCTGCAGCTGAACAATAATGGAAGAAAAAGGAGTACAGGCTTTACATAATGTACCTACAGCAACAATGGGTTGCCCCACCAAACATCACCAGAGGACTGAGAAGGAAAACGATGATTTCTCAATCAGGTTCTATTGGCCGTTGTAGCATTAGCATGATGAAGATTCTGGAACAGTGCACGACATGCCCAAGCCCAAGGTCTTCCCTTAGCCGGTGAAGCACCTGAGCCGGACTGTAAGTCTGTAAGCAGTTCTCTTCAAAAGAGAAAAATATATACATGCTTCAGTGAATGGCCGCACCTTCTATTTAAGTAACATTGCAATTATATTCACCGCAATTATAATTCACATACATATGCAGTTTGATTCCATGTGAAGTCTATGACTGATTATCTATGAAATTCTTCGGGTTTGCTTCGTTGAGTTGCATTTAGCAAAGAAGATATGTTTAATTATAGGGAATTTTTAAGGTAATATATCTAAGTTGGTTTGCTTGCTGCTACTGCAATTGTTATTCTAGGTTGGTTTGCTTGTTGCTGCTATTATTTCAAATTTATTGATATTGCTATTTTTTTTTCTTCTTCACGTAGATAAATTTACTCGGAATCATACCCCATTGCCGTGAGCTCACGTCGCGATCCTCAAGTAATCCATCTTTTCTTTTCTCATGAGTGACTCCCATGACACAGTTTCTCGACTTGGCCAACCGTGCTTCATAGGAATCGGTGATCTCCCGTTGCAACGCACGGGCATTTGTGCTAGTAACTTATAAAAGCAAGTATAATAAGGTACAGTCAGCTGACTATAAGGATTATAAAATTATATTTGTGCTGAGTTGGATGAGAGAGAAAAGAAGAGAGAAGGGAAGCAGACTGTAGATTAACAGCCGGCTGCAGCACGGACTCCAAGAAACATTGTGAGAGTGTACGATGGGACATGCATTAATAAAGTAGTACTATTTAGCAACTAGATACTATACATGTTGGCTATTAGGTTGACTATATGTGACATGGTAACTCCATATAGCCGGTTGTTGGCTATACTATTAACCATGCTCTAAGAGCAAGTATAATAAGATGATGTAAGCGGGCTATAAGGATTTAAATATTATGTTGTTGCTGAGTTAGAGAGAAGAAGAGAGAGAGAAGAAAAGTGGGTTGTAGATTTACAGCCGGCTGTAGCACGGGCTCCAAGAAGCTATGTGAGAATAGAATGTGGGCCATATGTTAATAAAGTAATACTTTTTTTGTAATTAACTACTATACGTATTGGCTATTATATTGGCTATAAATAACATGGCAACATGCTATAGCCAGCAGCTGGCTATATTATTAGCCATACTCTAAGAGTATCCCCAAGCCCTAGGATGCCCACAAAGGTGTTTTTAACTGTTCCCCTAGGTAGCGTAAACCCTGAGCCAATGAGACTAGGGCATCACACCAAGCCTCTATATACTCCCTCCGGTCCTTTTTACTCCGCGTATTAGATTTGTGTCAAGTCAAACTTTGTAAAGTTTGACCAAATTTATATTAAAAAATATCAACATCTACAATACCAAATATATGTACTATGAAACTACATTTCGTAATGAATCTAACAATGTTAATTTGTCATTGTGAATGTTGATACTTCTTTCTATAAGTTTGGTCAAAGTAGAGATACTTTGACTTCGGACAAAACTTATATGCAGACTAAAAAGGACCGGAGGGAGTACATCAGTTTGCATGGAAGAGGATTTGGAGCTCTTGGGTGCTGCACCCCCCATATGAACATTAAACTAAAAAATAGGAAATAATTTTTTTTTATATAAAAAAGGGATTTTGGGATATCAAACTTAAGTGCTCAATCTACCCCCTTGTGAAGTTTCGTGATAAAATGACATCTGTGGTATTCTCAGTAGAAATGATAAAACATTCCTATATATAGAAAAAAAAAAGTTTGCACGGATCGTAGGTGGACTGTATTTTCTTCGCCACGGATATATTTCCTTGTATTTTTTCACGAAACTTCACACGGGAGTAGATTGAGCACCCAAGTTTGATATCGCACCTGTGTATTTTCCAGTTGTTTTCCACTGTTTTCTCAGGATTGTATGCTTTGTATTCCCTATGTCAGCCCTACAATGTAGTTATGCATGCGTACTGCCAGACCTCTCCACATGCGGACTGCCGTGCACAGTCGCGTTGTTCCGGCAACCCGTCCTTTTTTGTTTTGTGTAGGTCTGGGACTGGGAGACACCCACACCCTACATCAAGTAATGCTGCACTGCTCCATAGCATGAACGCACGCACAATTTTAGTGGCTAGGGCAGCACACCCCGCTGAGGCTACTAGGGATAGAACCCGAGGCTCCTCAATTTTGTGTTCTTAGAGCATCTACAATCACGATTGCCTACTCTATTGCTATATACGTCCGTGGACGCGTCCGGACGCGTTCGCTGGCAGTGCCCGGACAGAAATCATTTTGCTCCCTCCACAACCACAAAACCCAAAAATGTCCGAACCCTATTTCATACGAAAGCATGCATAGTACGTTCAACGCATCACACTGGTCGTTGAAGATTTTTATCAGTAATATTAAAAAATCTGACATCAGAATTTTAGAGGTGGCAAATTGAACTTTTGTATGAAAATTTATGTTGTATCGAGGATGGAAATTTCTTTTGGCAAGCAAGGCAAATCCTAGCAAAAAACTGAACATGGCAGATTTTGCCGTGCTTGCCAAAAGAAATTGCCATCCTTGCGACAATATAATTTTTCATAAAAACCTTTGATTTTCAACCCCTAAAAATTTGATGTTCGCTGCATATTGAAATCATTTTTTATGCTTGTGTGACAAGGTTCTCTTTGCAACCTTAATCAAAGATTTCTGGCTTGACTACCCTCGGATGCAGATTATGATACTATTGATCCGAAGAACAAAAGAGTGCAAAAATATCAAAGTGCGAATAAATATTTTGAAAAGGTGGAATGGCCTGGTGATTGTTAGGGGAACTGTTTAATGCTTAATCTTTATTCTTAATTGCTCTGAAGTGATGACTCTTGAAAAGCTCATGTTCTTCTAATTATACACAATGTTGTTTGTATGTCACCATGTAGAGCAAAATAGGTGTGTGTTGCAATCCTTCGAAAAATAGGAATATGCACATTTATCATACATTTATTGGATGTCCATTAAGTAACTTGAGAAATAATTATCAGTCCATGTTTTTGTTGACCATATTAAAAAATCACACTTAAAATACTGTGAAGTTCAAACAGTGCAAAGTGGTTTTATTAAGGAGTTTTGAGGGTCACTGAAAATAGAACCCATGTTTGTTGATAAGAAACTATTATTAGTCTTGATTGATGCACATTGAAAGAATATTATTCTTGTACTGCGAGCTGAGGAACAATTGGATATGCCATTTTTTGTCGTGATATATTTAAATGTTTGTAGTTTGTAAAATAAAATAATTCTCTACATCTCCTTTCTCCCAGTTCATATTCATTTTACTGCAATGCCTTTTTTGGTCGTTTCTATCAAGCCATGTGCTTCCTTAAGTGGCGAGATGAAGTTTACAATAGGGTCGAGACATATGCATGTTAAGGCTGATTTGGATATATTTCTGTCCTACACATTTTTGTTAGGTTGACTAAGGTCAATTTCCGTTGTATGATGTCGTGGTATGCATTGGAGTGGGATATGTGTAGTGTTACACTTTTTTATAGGGAAGCCCATGATGGCTCTCTTTATCAAATAATAATTACATTCTTTATGAGATTACATCAAAGAAAGCTGGGGGTTCATCGACCCAATTATAATGTTTTTTCCTACAATAAACATAAAATATAGCTAACTCTTTTTAACACAGTATAGACGCCCATACACATGTACATACACTCACCCCTTATGAACGCACGCACGCACACCCTATCTCTACGGGCACCTCTAAGAGATTGAGCTGACACATCATCTTGAGATTGACGAAGTCACCATAGACACCTTCATAGACGACAGGAACATCTCCTCCTATTGAACACCAATGCCAAGTCTAAGACTTGAACCCTAGTGGGTAGTTCCACCACAAGGAACCTAGCCATCTGAGCTACGCCCAGTTCGCAGTATAGCTAAACTCTTGCATCATATCATTCGCTTCTTTGTGTTACGTGTTTCAATTTGACCTTTCCATTTGATCTTCAAAACTTAAGCTGCTTGAGAATCATAGTGGTCTATAAAAAGTTGGGATGCAGGAAGAGAAACTTTAGTGCTTGTTGTAACGTGCTTGAGACATTTTTCGCCTTCTGCTCGTAGCAATGCACAGGCATTGTCCTTGTTGCTAAGGCCTTGTACAATAGGGGAGGACTGGGAGGTGCTTGGTAAAATAAACCGAATTTGTTTCAAACACCAGTGCTTATCTCTATAGGAGGGATGCCTAATTATGTGTCTACCCTCTACAAATAAGCACCGGTGCTTAAGAAAAACTGGTTTATTTTTCTAAGCACCTCTCCTAAACACCTTGCATTGTACAAGGTCTAATAAATGGCAGATGCTTTTCTCCAAAAAATGTGGTTGAGTTGGTCGTATGGAAAAAATAACATGGTTGTGGAAAACGGTTAGAAGAATCAAAGCAACAATATTGTCGAAAATAAAAGAACCAAACAGTGCACTTGCAATGCATCAAGGTTATATCTAAAAGATCGCACCATGGTTAAATCAAATACTGAAACATTAAAAATCAAATGAAAATTCATGTGCATTTCTTGGTTTGGTTTTGGTTGGTCCATATATCATTCGCTTTGCCGATGCCAAAACAAACAGGTCCCAGTTCACCACTCTCTACTAAAAAGGTAAACCAAAACCAGATTGAACTGAGGGTGTAGCACTCAATGTGTGTCTTCTACACTTCACTTGACTCGCTTGCTTGTGCCTCTACCTCCTTCACCGATAGGGGTTCATAACAGGCAGGCTCAAATCCAGCTGCTGTCCTAGCTTCCGTGTTGAAAGGGGGCTTCAGGGTCCTCGGAAATGTTCTCTAAAGATGCTGTGGAATCTCGCAATGATTGCGGTTTCATCGGCGTCTCCATTTTCGCCTAGGCTGCACCTTGCCAGTCCATCCTCCACTTGTTGAACCGTCTCGTTATGGTGATTAACACCCTCTGCCGGCTTATCTGTCAATCCATCATGCACCGCTTGAGAAGTCTTATTATCACCGCCTGTCCCATCTTGTGGCAGCTCAGAGCATTGTGGTTTAGACTGAGGGACTGGAGATGCAATTGAATCACTGGTGAGGGACCAGAGGCACAAGTATCTAAACCATCTAACACCAGCTGCACAGTGTGTTATCTCTTCTGGATAAATAATATCTTCAAGTAGTTTGGTTGTTTCTTCATCCCGACCAGCACGGAATCTTGATATGGTGGATGGAAGGACATCTAATCCCCTAGCCTGTGTTCCGAATGAGCATTTATCAGAAATAAATATGTGCATATGGTTGATCAGAGTTTATCACATGCAGAAAACAAATGATATTGGCATGCTATTATGCATTATAGATACATGCTAATTGTTTCTGTCGATGTAAGGAAAACAGGGGCTAGCGGCAACCTGACGTCCTGGGTTAAAACAGAGAAGCCCCCCGCCCGGCTTCCCTTCGAAGGAAGCGTTGGGGGCCCCTGCGATGCTCGACGGTTCTTTGCCTATCTCCGTGTGACGCCCCGAGACCGATGCTCCAGATGCCTTCCATTTATTTTCCGTCGTTGCTGTGTGATTCATTTGTTTGTTGCACTTCGTCATGTCATCATGTGCATTTCATCCGCATGTTTTCATAAAACTTGCATCCGTTCGTAGTTGCCGGCTTCTCCCCGTCCCTTCCGTTGTCCGTTTCGAGACCCGACACACTCGCACGCGCCCGCGGCACCTCCGAAATATTATTTTATAAGTGGGATAAAAATGTTTTTGGAATGGGTTGAAAGTTGACGTGCGGTCTTATTATATTATAGGTAGACTGCCTGTCAAATTTCGTTCCATTCGGAGGTCGTTTGATGCCCCAACGGATAACCTATAGCGGCACTATAGTCGGTCAAACGTCGGACGTTTTCGGTGTTCCGAAACTTGTGCCGGGCTGCCATCTTCCCTCGCATCTCAGCCCAACCACTCTACACAGCCCACCTAGCCCAGCCTAGCTAACCCCCCTCCGCTTCGGAGCCGTCCGATTGCGATCGGAGGGTCTAAAAACATCCCCAAACCCCTCCTTATAGTCCTCCTTGCTATAAAAGGAAGCCCTACCCTGCCAGTTTTGGAAAACCCTAGCTGTAGCCTCGTTTTCCGTGCCCCTCCACTCAGCCGCTGCCACCTGAGCGCCCCTGTCTCCCTCCTCCACGCGCAGGCCCGAAGGAGCTCCTCGCCCCGATCTGGATCAGGAGGAGCCCGAGCTCCCACCACCGCAGCGCCGCCCGACCCCGACCATTACGCAGCCAGCTCGCCGGCTACAGCTCCGGCGACCGGACCCCAGCAGACGAGCACCAGCGCCGCCCTGCCAGGCCAGCCGCCTCGCCTCCCAGCCCTCGCCTTCTCCTTCTCTCTCTCTCTCTCTCTCAAATCTCACGTCTCTCTCTCCCTTCCTTCGCAGGAGTCCAAGGCCGCCGCCCTAGGGAGCTCCGCCGCCTGGATCCGCTGGATCTCCGCCGCCCTTGCCCGTTTCCGCCGTTCCCTGCCGTCTCCCGCAAGCCTGAGCCGCCGCAGCCCTACATCACGCCCAAGCCCGCCGCCGCCGCCATGGATCCTGCCCGTGAGGAGCACGGGAGGAGGAGGACGCCCTGCGCCATCCTCGCGTGGGCCACGCCCTCCCTAAGGCCCGGCAGCCACAAGGCCCAGCTCGGCCTGGCCAGATCTGGCCTGAGGTGAGCCTCGGCCCGGCCTTCCCTATATGTCGCCCTGAGCGTGTTTTACTATCCAACACTCACTCGGATTTTCTGTTAAAAACGGTCAAGTCCTTGTATTTTTTTTCAGCATCATGTTGCATTTTGCGAGGATGATAACTTTGTGCATGTGTGTCCGATGAAGATGATCTTTATATGTAAAATGCTCTACTCTCTGTGCTCTACATGATGGTTGCATTGGCATTCATGTTAGGATTCGTCTACATGTCATAACCTCTGTTGCAAAAGTGCCTCATGATGTTACTGCAGAAAACTGTTAATATTTGTCACTGTCATTTTTGTGTGATTTAATGCAAATGTCATATAAGCAACTTGTCAACATGACTTTGGAGCATTTTCATGTCTTCTTGCTGCTAGTATTTATTTCATGCCATGATATGCCTTGATGTGAGTGCCATGAACTTGTAAACATGCCTAGTTAATGTTGCTGTTCTGAGTAAAAGCTGTCTGTGATAAAACTTGCCAACTTTGCTTGATGGTTGACACTAATCTATAGCTCATATGCATATGATTCCTTCATGTGATTTGGTCTGTGCTATGTGTGCTTTGATGCCATGCCCTTGGTTGCTATGTAATCTTGCTGTAGCTTGTCTATTTGTTGCTCTCAAGTTGCCATCATGATATAACTGTCAGCCTGTTGACAGAATGTTCCATTTTGTAATAATCATAGTAATTAATCTGTGCATCCTATTAACTTTTGCCAATGGAGTAATTTGAAGATTGCCATGTCTACTGTATGCTCATATCAATTTCATAAATATTAAAATTGCTATGCTTGCTGTTATGTGCCTCCCAAGTCAGCATCATAATGTTGTTGACAGCATGCCCAGTTTTCTGTTAGTTCATGATTGCATATTGCCTTGATGATTGCCATAAATCTATTGTTCCTATGATTATGCCCATGTTGTATGTTTTCATCTACATGTTGTATACTTCCATGATGTACCATTTGTCGCCATGTTATTGCACTGTAGCATATTTGTTTCTTGCCTCCAACATGCCATCATATTAACTCTGCTCATGTATGTGCCCTGTTTAGCAGAACATTGCATTTTGCATGGATCATATTGACTTAACCTTGATGCCTATGAACCTGAACCTTTAAGATAAATTGGAGTATATCATGTCTATTTTAAGTGCATATCAAGTTTGTGCCCATCATGTTCCTCTAGCTTGCTATTTTGATGTTGGCAATATGCTATGTTGCTGTTTCGGGCAGATTGTTAATATAACTTGTGTTGATTGTAATTGTTGAACCGTTGCTCTGTTTTGATCATGTCCTATATGAAACTTGCTTAGATTTGTGTGTAGATTCATGTTGTCATGTTGCATCCTTGATTTGAGTGTTCGTGGTTCATGTTTGCATGCATTTTTTTTGCATCCTTGCCATGTTAGACTTGTTTAGCTTATATCTTCTAGCCCGTAGCTCCGAATTAAATGATCTACATATGTAACTTGATTAGAAAAATGTGTAGATCATCATGATGCATGTTAACTTGCTGTTTAACCACTTCAACATTGTGTTTAATTCAGATCAGTACCAATTTCGAAATTTGCATATGGGGACCTTTCGAAATTGTTGTTTGTGTTTCCGGCCTCATTTAAACTTGCCTAGTTGTAAGGATTGCTTATGTTTCATCTCTCGCCATGTTTAACAACATTTAATCTTGTCATGCATCATGTTTGGTTGTGCATCATGCCATGTTTATGCTTGTGTGTTTACCATGTTGTTTGCTTCTTTCCGGTTGTGCTTCTTCTCGATAGTTCCGGTTTCGTTGCGATTGTGAGGATTCGTTCGACTACGTTGGTTCGTCTTCTTCATGGACTCATTCTTCTTCCGAGCGGGATTTCAGGCAAGATGATCATGACCTTGGATATCTCTACTATCTTTGCTTGCTAGTTGTCTCGTTGCTATCGCTATGTCGCGCTTCCTACCACATACATGTCAGCCTCCCTTATGCCATGATACAGCCTCTAACCACCCTTACCCAGCAAACCGTTGTTTGGCTATGTTACCGCTTGCTCAGCCCCTTTCTTATAGCGTTGCTAGTTGCAGGTTGTTCCATGTTGGGACATGGATATCATGGGATATCACAATATCTCTTATTTAATTAATGCATCTATATACTTGGTAATGGGTGGAAGGCTCGGCCTTTTGCCTGGTGTTTTGTTCCACTCATGCCGCCCTAGTTTCCGTAATACCGGTGTTATGTTCCTTGATGAGCGCTTCTAACACATGTGGGGCATATGGGAACCCCCCTGATCATTCGTTTTAGGATAAACTTCTCCAGCAAGGCCCAACATTGGTTTTAACATTTGCCAACATAATAATACTGAAATTAATTAATTAATTCATAGGGGCTGATCACCTCGAGGATTCTTAATTCCACATAATACAGGTGGGCCAGTGCTGATGGTGCTGGTCCAAAACTAGAGCACCGTGCGGGGCCGCCCCGTGGCAACTCGGGGTATTTGGCACCTGTACGCTTAGCTTATCTGCCGTGTCCTGAGAACAAGATATGCGGCTCCTATCGGGATCGTCGACACGTCGGGAGGTCTTGCTGGTTTAGTTTTACCTTTTACGAATGACTTGTCCACCGGAATTCCTTATCGTAAGCATCGTGTTATCATGGTGTGAGGATGTTCCATCGGATGCGTGTGGTAATTTATAATGGACTACTTGGAGCACCCCTGCAGGGTTAAATCTTTCGCGAAGCCGTGTCCGCGGTTATGTGGCGACTTGGAAATTTATAACCTCCGGTTGTAGAGAACTAGACACCAATTCTAATTAAAATACACCAACCGCGTGCGTAACCGTGACCTTCTCTTTTCGAGGAAGTTCAAGAAGAGAACACGGTGGGGTTATGTTTGACTCATAAGTAGGTGTTCAGGATCACTTCTTGATCATTATTAGTTTGCGACCGTTATGCGTAGTTTGCTCTTCTTATTCTTGTACTCGTAAGTTAGCCACCATATAATGCTTAGTGCTTGTTGCAACCTCACCACCTTACCCTTCCATACCCATTCAGCTTTGATAGTCTTGCTACCCATGGTTATGGGATTGCTGAGTCCTTGTGGCTCACAGATTACTACAACAACAGCTGCAGGTACAGGTAATGCGATGATCTGACGCGAGAGCGATGCGCGTTTGCTTTTGGAGTTCTTCTTCTGCTTCTTCTTCTTCGTCGATCTTGGGATAGGTTCCTGGTTGGCAGCCTGGACTAGCAGAGTGGACGTCGTTCGTGTTTTTCGTTTGTGTTTCATCCGTAGTCGGATTCTGCTCTTCTGTATGGTGTTTGCTATGTATTGATGTATTCCTGTGATGACTATATGTATTTGTGTGTATTCCCATCTATTATGTACATGGTATGATGTAATGATATCCACCTTGCAAGCGTCTTCGATATGCGCTTCTATCCCTGGTGGGGCCTCCGAGTCCCTCGAGGATAGGATCGCATATTGGGCGTGACAAGTTGGTATCAGAGCCTCGACCGACCATAGGAGCCCCCTTGATTGATCGAACCGTTGGCGAATCTAGAAGGAAAACTATTTTGAGTCTAGTTATATATCGGAGAGTAGGAATTCTTTTTACTCCTTATCCCCTTCGTCGCTCTGGTGAGGAATTGTGACGTAGGTGTTTGATTCTACTACTCTTCTCACTCAAATTTTTTTTAGGATCACGCGGGTATTTTGGAATCGTTATGATATCGTTGTGACGGGAATTCTGTCTTGGTGCCTCCTGAACATATGGATTGGACCCGGGGAGTTGAGCTCCAAGGTGTTCTTGTCACATTCGCTATCGTTTCAGTTCCTGAATACCAGAGGACGCCGACATCGAAACGCTTCTATACTTTTTGTGGTGGCAAATAGTGCCGTGACTTTTCCCCAGTACTGGAGGAGATAGCTCGGATGATCCACCATGACTAGTATCGATGTGTTTTTGAAGGTCTGAGGTAGACGAATTTGCGAGGTTTCTCGGTTGTGTGTTAAGGGTTGCGGATGCAGTTGCAGCTGATTAGGTTGTTGTTTGCTGAGTAGGTTCCTGGACCCGCAACCTGATCGCATGACCAAGAAGTTTCGGGAGTTCTTAGGTGGGAATTCAAGTAGATACCCAGGATATCTTTCCGACAGATGCATGATTTGAGATTGGGGTTCGACGTCTAGCGGTCCGCCTGTACACGGTCGTTTTTACAGTGGGTCTCATTGTGTCTTAAAGAGCCCTTGTAGCTTTGCTACGGTTCGGGGACACTTCCTAAGTCATGTACACTGCCTTGTACGTGATGGTCGCTGTACGATCGAGCCCGTGTGGGCCCCACCACAAAAATTTCGGACGAAATCTCTATCATATGGTTGTTCTGGCTTATTCTACAAGCCACATCCTTTGTTTTGTTTTGAGTTGTGGTATTTGAGTTGCTTCAAAGTCAACAAGTGAGATCCATATCTTTCCTCAGCGGTGTTCTCATATTTCTATGGGAGTGCTAATCCTTCTTGTTCATCGAGATTGTCATGTAAATTCTTTTCACCCGGTGTTCTTCTCTTCAAGTTGATCCGATCCTTTCAACATTTGCAAGATCAATTCTCAGTTTTTCTCAACGGCGTTCGTTTCACCCATCCTAAGTTGTCTTTATTTTTCCCACCCTCCCACCCTTTTTCTTCACGGAGCCAGAGACCTCAATCAAGTATCCAGTTTGTTCATGTGAAGTCTCTTCTTTCCTTCCTTCAATGTTCTTAGCCGGTGATTTCTCGTGAAGATGTTCAGGAGCTACAAGTTCATCATTCTTCGTTCTCGTTTCTTCTCCAGTGGATTTAATTCAAGCTTTTGGTGTTGATCATTTCCCTTTCATTGATTCAAATATTTTCCCACGTTGGAAATTCTTACCCAAGCCTCTCTTGTTTATTCACCTCTCTCGATTCATATCCGGAGTGCATAAATTATCTCAGAAGATTCATCTTTCCATTCAAGATACGTTCGAGCTAGTTCGAGGTTGTTACCTCATCCAATCCATTTAAATCTTTCCGGTGCATTTTCTCTCTTTCAAGCAATCATTCTAACGGTGTTTTCTTTTGAGTGGGCCCTAACCCACAGGTCTTTTCCCAGGATCTTACCCGACTCTTCTAATTTTTCCCGGAGTTATTCTCAAATTCTTTCTAAGCTTGACGTAAGAATGGATTCCATCAGTCATATCCCTCTCCAAGATCTCTTTCAAATTCTTTCAAATTTGGCTCAACCTTTCTATTCGTCATTATTCTGGAGTATCTCACAAATTCTTCATGGTGGTTCTCGTCGTCATTCTCAGCTTTGAAGACCGAAGGAGAGTTCTCATAAATCCTTATCCGTTCTCTTAAAGACTCATGGTTGTTGCTATCCTCTCAAATTGTTTCGATCGTGAGAAATTCTTCTCATACCCATCCGGAGCATTTCATGAGTTCTTTCCATTTTCGATTCTCCGAAGGCCATCATTTCAGAAGATTTATTCGTTCTCAGTTTTCAGCTTTCGTTCTCCGATTATTCCAAAAATTGATGTCTCTTCGTTCGTCTCCTAATTCGTCCGGTGCATCGTTCAAGTATTCTCTAATAAGCTCGTGATCTCTTCGTTCTCTTGTACCAAATTCCCTCAAGTATCTTCGTTCATTTTTGAATTCTTCATGGCGATTCGTTCTCTTTTCTTCGTTCATTTTCATTTCTTACGGCGGTTCGTTCTACATTCCTCTTCATTTGTTACCAATCATTCATTCGTTCTTTCCAATCCTACCGGTGGTTCGTTGAAGACCTTCCCAAGTTTGCGTTATATCTCTCTCCAATTTCTTTCAAGAAGAATAAGTAGTATGCAAATCCATTGCTTTTCATCAATTTAATTTGATAAAGGATAGACATATCATAATTCTTATTCTTGTTCATGGAGGTGATTTAATTCTTTCTCCCAGAGTTCATTCATGATACCGAATTCTCGGTTCCAGGTTGTTCATCTTTTCTTTTCCGGAGTTCCAAGTTTTCTCGGTTGTCTCGTCGTGAAGCTCCATTTAAATCATTGCAAGACTTCATCTTCTTCTTTTCAACCTTCGTTTCTATCATCCTTTTGTTTACCGGAGTTCATCATGGTGGTTCGTCAAGGATTTAATTCATTCTCGAAGTGTTCTCCGATGAGCTCAAGCATTCTTCATATTGCATTCCGAAGTGCTAATTCTTTCTACCTTATCTTTTGAGGTGGTATTATGTCCTTCTTGACAATTCGTCTTCGAGTTTCATGATTCACAGTTGTCAAGAATGAGATACTTTAAACCCATCAACCTCTTCGTTGGAGTTATCTTGATATAGATTTCACCTAAAGCCTTCCCTAAGGAATGTTGCTATTGTGGTGCCTATCAATGATCCAAGTTTCTCCTTCTCTTCTCGGTGAAAGAGGTTTTCATCTCTTCGAGATCTCAAGCAATCAATTGTTTCCGTTAGTGGCCGGTTGTCACCTCATAATTATGAGATGTTGTCCATAAGCCTACAACAAGGTTATTCTTTTCGTTGTTGATTTTCCAACAACTCCATTCAATCCTTCTTTGTAAGGGTGCTTTTCAAATTCAGTTATGGTAGAAGTTGTCATTTACTTCTCCCTTCTTTTCTTTCCAATGTTTTAGCTTCTATTCTTTCGTTCTGGAGGCATTGTGATGTTGCTCTCTTCGACCCATTATCTCGTTTCGCCAAGATCATGTTCTTTCCTTCCTTATCCATGTAAACCAGAGTGATGTGGTTTCTTTTCAAGTTCATTTCATCTTATCATGATTTGCTTCTCTTTTCTACCGGAGTGCTGCCCAAATTCTTTTGTTCTCATTCCTTATCTATCTCGTTTCAACCAGAGTGGTTTAGAATTCTTGCTTGTTCCTCAAGCCATTCTTCAACTCGTTGCAACCTTCGAGGTTTGTTGGTTTCACTCGTTTATCCAAGAGCTACTTTCTTTTACCTCTTCCTCTTCCTCTGCCATTTCCTTCCTAAGATCTCGGGTCGAGATCTCTTGTAAGTGGGGGAGAGTTGTGACGCCCCGAGACCGATGCTCCAGATGCCTTCCATTTATTTTCCGTCGTTGCTGTGTGATTCATTTGTTTGTTACACTTCGTCATGTCATCATGTGCATTTCTTCCGCATGTTTTCATAAAACTTGCATCCGTTCGTAGTTGCCGGCTTCTCCCCGTCCCTTCCGTTGTCCGTTTCGAGACTCGACACACTCGCACGCGCCCGGGGCACCTCTGAAATATTATTTTATAAGTGGGATAAAAATGTTCTTGGAATGGGTTGAAAGTTGACGTGCGGTCTTATTATATTATAGGTAGACCGCCTGTCAAATTTCGTTCCATTCGGAGGTCGTTTGATGCCCCAACGGATAACCTATAGCGGCACTATAGTCGGTCAAACGTCAGACGTTTTCGGTGTTCCGAAACTTGTGCCGGGCTGCCATCTTCCCTCTCATCTCAGCCCAACCACTCTACACAGCCCACCTAGCCCAGCCTAGCTAACCCCCCTCCGCTTCGGAGCCGTCCGATTGCGATCGGAGGGTCTAAAAACATCCCCAAACCCCTCCATATGGTCCTCCTTGCTATAAAAGGAAGCCCTACCCTGCCAGTTTTGGAAAACCCTAGCCGCAGCCTCATTTTCCACGCCCCTCCACTCAGCCGCCGCCACCTGAGCGCCCCTGTCTCCCTCTTCCACGCGCGGGCCCGCCAGGACCCAGATCGAGGCCCTGGAAGCCCATCTGAGCCCAAAGCAGCTCCTCACCCCGATATGGATCGGGAGGAGCCCGAGCTCCCACCACCACAGCGCCGCCCGACCCCGACCACCGCGCAGCCAGCTCGCCGGCTGCAGCTCCGGCGACCGGACCCCAGCAGATGAGCACTAGCGCCGCCCTGCCAGGCCAGCCACCTCGCCTCCCAGCCCTCGCCTTCTCCTTCTCTCTCTCTCTCTCTCAAATCTCACGTCTCTCTCTCCCTTCCTTCGCAGGAGGCCATGGCCGCCGCCCTAGGGAGCTCCGCCGCCTGGATCCGCTGGATCTCTGCCGCCCTTGCCCGTTTCCGCCGTTCCCTGCCGTCTCCCGCAAGCCCGAGCCGCCGCAGCCCTACATCGCGCCCAAGCCCGCCGCCGCCGCCATGGCTCCTGCCTGTGAGGAGCATGGGAGGAGGAGGACGTCCTGCGCCATCCTCGCGTGGGCCGCGCCCTCCCTAAGGCCTGGCAGCCACAAGGCCCAGCTCGGCCTGGCCAGATCTGGCCTGAGGTGAGCCTCGGCCTGGCCTTCCCTATATGTTGCCCTGAGTGTGTTTTACTATCCAACGCTCACTCGGATTTTCTGTTAAAAACGGTCAATTCCCTGTATTTTTTTCAGCATCATGTTGCATTTTGTGAGGATGATAACTTTGTGCATGTGTGTCCGATGAAGATGATGTTTATATGTAAATTGCTCTACTCTCTGTGCTCTACATGATGGTTGCACTGGCATTCATGTTAGGATTCGTCTACATGTCATAACCTCTATTGCAAAAGTGCCTCATGATGTTACTGCAGAAAACTGTTAATATTTGTCACTTTGTCATTTTTGTGTGATTTAATGCAAATGTCATATAAGCAACTTGTCAACATGACTTTGGAGCATTTTCATGTCTTCTTGCTTCTAGTATTTATTTCATGCCATGATATGCCTTGATGTGAGTGCCATGAGCTTGTAAACATGCCTAGTTAATGTTGCTATTCTGAGTAAAAGCTGTCTGTGATAAAACTTGCCAACTTTGCTTAATGGTTGCCACTAATCTATAGCTCATATGCATATGATTCCTTCATGTGATTTGGTCTATGCTATGTGTGCTTTGATGCCATGCCCTTGGTTGCTATGTAATCTTGCTGTAGCTTGTCTATTTGTTGCTGTTTTGATGTTGGCAATATGCTATGTTGCTGTTTCGGGCAGATTGTTAATATAACTTGTGTTGATTGTAATTGTTGAACCGTTGCTCCGTTTTGATCATGTCCTATATGAAACTTGCTTAGATTCGTGTGTAGATTCATGTTGTCATGTTGCATCCTTGATTTGAGTGTTCGTGGTTGATGTTTGCATGCATTTTTTTGCATCCTTGCCATGTTAGACTTGTTTAGCTCATATCTTCTAGCCCGTAGCTCCGAATTAAATGATCTACATATGTAACTTGATTAGAAAAATGTGTAGATCATCATGGTGCATGTTAACTTGCTGTTTATCCACTTCAACATTGTGTTTAATTCAGATCAGTACCAATTTCGAAATTTGCATATGGGGACCTTCCGGAATTGTTGTTTGTGTTTCCGGCCTCATTTAAACTTGCCTAGTGGTAAGGATTGCTTATGCTTCATCTCTTGCCATGTTTAACAACATTTAATCTTGTCATGCATCATGTTTGGTTGTGCATCATGCCATGTTTATGCTTGTGTGTTTACCATGTTGTTTGCTTCTTTCCGGTTGTGCTTCTTCTCGATAGTTCCGGTTTCGTTGCGATTGTAAGGATTCGTTCGACTACGTTGGTTCGTCTTCTTCATGGACTCATTCTTCTTCCGAGCGGGATTTCAGGCAAGATGATCATGACCTTGGATATCTCTACTATCTTTGCTTGCTAGTTGTCTCGTTGCTATCGCTATGTCGCGCTTCCTACCACATACATGTCAGCCTCCCTTATGCCATGATACAGCCTCTAACCACCCTTACCCAGCAAACCGTTGTTTGGCTATGTTACCGCTTGCTCAGCCCCTTTCTTATAGCGTTGCTAGTTGCAGGTTGTTCCATGTTGGGACATGGATATCATGGGATATCACAATATCTCTTATTTAATTAATGCATCTATATACTTGGTAATGGGTGGAAGGCTCGGCCTTTTGCCTGGTGTTTTGTTCCACTCATGCCGCCCTAGTTTCCGTAATACCGGTGTTATGTTCCTTGATGAGCGCTTCTAACACATGTGGGGCATATGGGAACCCCCCTGATCATTCGTTTTAGGATAAACTTCTCCAGCAAGGTCCAACATTGGTTTTAACATTTGCCAACATAATAATACTGAAATTAATTAATTAATTCATAGGGGCTGATCACCTCGAGGATTCTTAATTCCACATAATACAGGTGGGCCAGTGCTGATGGGGCTGGTCCAAAACTAGAGCACCTTGCGGGGCCGCCCCGTGGCAACTCGGGGTATTTGGCACCTGTACGCTTAGCTTATCTGCCGTGTCCTGAGAACGAGATACGCGGCTCCTATTGGGATCGTCGACACGTCAGGAGGTCTTGCTGGTTTAGGTTTACCTTTTACGAATGACTTGTCCACCGGAATTCCTTATCGTAAGCATCGTGTTATCATGGTGTGAGGATGTTCCATCGGATGCGTGTGGTAATTTATAATGGACTACTTGGAGCACCCCTGCAGGGTTAAATCTTTTGCGAAGCCATGCCCGCGGTTATGTGGCGACTTGGAAATTTATAACCTCCGGTTGTAGAGAACTAGACACCAATTCTAATTAAAATACACCAACCGCGTGCGTAACCGTGACCTTCTCTTTTCGAGGAAGTTCAAGAAGAGAACACGGTGGGGTTATGTTTGACTCATAAGTAGGTGTTCAGGATCACTTCTTGATCATTATTAGTTTGCGACCGTTATGCGTAGTTTGCTCTTCTTATTCTTGTACTCGTAAGTTAGCCACCATATAATGCTTAGTGCTTGTTGCAACCTCACCACCTTACCCTTCCATACCCATTCAGCTTTGATAGTCTTGCTACCCATGGTTATGGGATTGCTGAGTCCTTGTGGCTCACAGATTACTACAACAACAGCTGCAGGTACAGGTAATGCGATGATCTGACGCGAGAGCGATGCGCGTTTGCTTTTGGAGTTCTTCTTCTGCTTCTTCTTCTTCGTCGATCTTGGGATAGGTTCCTGGTTGGCAGCCTGGACTAGCAGAGTGTATGTCGTTCGTGTTTTTCGTTTGTGTTTCATCCGTAGTCGGATTCTGCTCTTCTGTATGGTGTTTGCTATGTATTGATGTATTCCTGTGATGACTATATGTATTTGTGTGTATCCCCTTCTATTATGTACATGGTACGATATAATGATATCCACCTTGCAAGCTTCTTCGATATGCGCTTCTATCCCTGGTGGGGCCTCCGAGTCCCTCGAGGATAGGATCGCATATTGGGCGTGACACTCTGGGAAGTCAAGTAGGAAGGACGAGTCAAACCAAGGAGCCCCGGGAGGCCTCGCGGGGCGTACCCGGGAAGGCGCGAGCAACGCTTCGCGAGGCGATTGGCCTCTGCTCTGGGCGAAGGTACAAAAGTCTTTGCGTCCCGAACGATGACCGGGGAACGAGCTGGGACACGTCCCCAATAAGGCACCGTGTGGACGAAGTCTTCCCCAACGGCTACAGTAAGATTCTCCTGTGACCGACGCTGCTACAACGGCAGTACCTTCCACTTCCCGACGAATGCCGAAGAAGGAAGCAGGGTGTCCAGGGGGTAATACACTACCCTGAAAGGACGTCATCATCACAGGTACAACCGTGCAATGGGCGACCATGCCTCCAAAGTACAGGCTACCCTAGCCTACGATAATGTTTATTCAACCTATGGAACCCCGGCAAGGCCTCCCCCTACTCTATAAGTAGGGGAGGCCGAAGTCTCACAAGGGGACTTCATCTTGTAACAGATACATTGTAGCTCACTCCAAGCAAGGCAGGAGTAGGGTATTACACCAAGAAGGTGGCCCGAACCTGGGTAGCTCTTTGCGTTCTTCTGTAGTTCATCCACTTCTCTCACTCATGACTTAGGATTGCTGGACGTGTTCAGTCCCTGGCCGAATCTCAAAGAGTTGTTGCTCTACGACTCATATGTAGGTTGTTACAAACTGACATTTGGCGCGCCGGGTAGGGGACTGAGGCGTCTCCTGCTAATCCTGGTCGACAATCTTCGGGTTTCCAAAACGCCCCCGCGTCTTCAGTTGGCGTTATGATGAGAGGCCAGACGATGGCCCTCCGCGACCGCTCGCCCCCGACCAGTGACACCGCCGTTCGG
This sequence comes from Elymus sibiricus, assembly GCA_039707655.1. Lineage (NCBI taxonomy): Eukaryota > Viridiplantae > Streptophyta > Magnoliopsida > Poales > Poaceae > Elymus > Elymus sibiricus. Next base: position 223,207,915 of record CM077670.1, on the reverse strand, counting down.
TGTCATTCGCCTCACACAACCACTACGGGGGCAAACTTGGAGGCACACAGGGCACCTCATAACCCGACAGGTGGTCGGGAAGCGGGTCACGAAGCGCGTCTCCAATCCCTTGCCATCTCGGCAACTGAAAGGAAGAAGGTGCAGGCATCCCCTTGTTCTTAGAGTGATGAATCTCCACGACGGGGGTGCGCCCACTGCTCTCACGCCGGTGGCTTTGGAGGGAAGGAATGCACGCTCACCCCCGCGAGGCCACGTCGGTGCCCGCTGGGCGGTCAGGGGGCTACGCGGACCCATGGCCCAGCTTGTGTCGCGGGAAGGCGCGCGCTTATCTCAAAGTTGCAGACCTTACGGTGGCCGGAAGGCTGCGTGCCAAAAATACCAAGGTGGTGTGGGCATCCTGTGGGCCCGATGATCGTGACGAGCCTCGACGGGAGAAGACGCCTATGTGCGGGCCTTCCCGAATGCGACGCAAACACGGAGGGTAGGACCGCTTCCGCCGCAACAAAAGGGAGGCATCCTTCCCAGCATTGGCTTTTCGGATTACACAATGCGGGGGATGCCTACCAAAGGTTCGCGCTGCTCTCCTTGGGCTCAATCGCTGGGCCGTCCCGTCAAGGCCTTCCCTCGGGGTCCGGCGAGCTATCCCGGATCGAAGACTACCACGACCACAAGAAGGGTGCTCGGCCTCTTGATGCCGTCTCCCGGAGTTGTCAGAACTGGCTCTACGGAGAAGGAGGGGGGCCGCCTCGCCCACCGGCACGTGTCTGGGCACCCACTTGCCGGACGGAGACGCAGACGCCGTTTTCGTGAAGAATGGTGGGAATCTTGCCCATTTTCAAGACGAAGCCTTGATGGTATTCCTGATCTCTACCTACCGGATAACCGTGGTCTAAACTGGATGACTGGGTGTGTCGCACAAGTCGCGATGTCAAAAGTTCCCGGGACCTCTCTTGCGTGAACCTCTTTCCTCGGGTTGATGGGCCCCTGCCTCTTTTCCCTCACAGAAGGGACGCAACCACAAGCCCCACCTGCACGTTGGAACGTTTTTGAGTCCTGTCCCGATGAACCTCTTCCTTCTGACTGCCACCCCCACTGCTACTCTCCTACGCGGTCGAGCCACAGCAGAGCATCGTGTCCCCTGTGACGAAAACGCTCCCGGGGCTCATCCCATGTGAACCACTTTCTAGATGCTATGGCCCTGGTGTCAACCCCCTATAGTGAATCTAGAGGCACGTGCCCCACCTGCTGCGAGGGGAAAGCTCCCGGGTCCTGTCTCGGCTAGCAATATTTTCCTCTGGCCGTCAAAGCCCCTGTTCCTTCCCCCATGCGGCGAAGTTGCTGCAGTGTGCTGCACCTACGCAAAGGAAAAGTTCCTGGGACCTCTCCCGTGTGAACCGCTTTCCCGGGTTACTGGGTTTTCGTTGTCTTTTCCCTAGCCAGTTTAACCATGGTGGCAAACCTTCGCCTTATTCCCGTACCGGATGATGAGAACAACAAAGGAAGAAGCAAATACTCCGAGAACATAAAAGTTTTAACTGAAAAGATAAATCGGCCGGCTCACACACCAACGCGCGCCGTTCGGCTAGGCTAGTGGCCCGATGGCCTAGTCTTCATACAGAAATAAAAAAAGGAGACAACAAGAAAAAGAAGGAAATGGGCTCCAGAGACCCGTGTGGCGGGAGCCTCACGCACCGCCGGGGTTGGCGTCCTTCTCCTGCTGCACCACCGCCGTGACGACATCTTCCACCACGAGCCGGGCCGCCTGCCGATCCTCGACAAACTGCTCCCCTAGCACAACCCTTAGCAGGAAGTGGGGAGAGGCGAGGTGGACGTCGACAAGGATGCGTGTGGCCACCACCCGCATGGCCTCCTCCACAGCTGAGTCCTGCGCCGCTTCCCTCATCTCGCGAAGCTCCCCGAACCTGGCGGCGAGGTGCTGGAAGAAGACCGTCAGATGGTTCAGCTTCCCTTCATCGAAGGAGGAGTACGGGACGAACGGCTGAAGATCGAGGGCGTGCATATCCTCGTTCAGCCGATGATAGATGTCCTGAAGTGCGCCCACGCTGCCATAGTGGTCAGCATGGAGGCGGCCGAAGAGCTCCTCTGCCTCCCTGCGGCGGATCCTCTCCATCTCCAACTCCCCGCGCAACTCGGTGGTCTCGCTCTCCAGACGGAGAGCGGATCTGCTGAGGGCTGCGCGCAACTCTCGGAGCTCGATGTCCTTCATGTCGAGATGAGCAGTCATCTGCTCCTTCTCGTAGTCGACGTCTCCATGCGACATCGCTGAGAAAGAGAGGAAGCAAGGTGGAAGAAAAGGGCTGTGAAGACGGGGGACGTTTGGGAGCCTGGGAGAGAGGTGACAAGGAGCAACAAAACACTCGCACTTTATAGGCCAGGGGCCGGGGTAATGGATGCCTTCGTACCACCCACGCGCGAGGCGCCCCCGACTCCTCCCCTCCCCTCTGCTCCGTTTCCCAGGCAACTGAACACAGGAACCAAGGCGCCGCCCTCCGCAGAGACACTACTGCAGGAATGCCTAGTAGTGGCGGGCGCAAAAACGCAGCAGTGGCGGGCCAGGCTTCCAGGGGCGCCCGCCACCGACCTCCCGCTACTGCTATAACCCCCATCAGTGGCAGGCGCTTGCCTGCCACTGTTAGAGCACTTGCAGTGGCGGGCGATGCGTGCTTGATACGTCTCCAACGTATCTATAATTTTTGATTGTTCCATGCTATTATAATATCAATCTTGGATATTTTATATGCAATTATATATCATTTTTTGGGACTAACCTATTAACCTAGTGCCCAGTGCCAGTTGCCGTTTTCTGCTTGTTTTTGGCTTTATAGAAAATCAATATCAAACGGAGTCCAAACAAAGAAAAAACTTTGGATTAATTTTTTCTAGACCAAGAAAGACCCTAGAAGGTTCGGGAGAAGACCAGACGAGCCACGAGGGAGCGACAAGCTCGGCAGGCACGCCTAGGGGAGGTAGGCGCGCCCCCAGGCCTGTGGGCCCCTCGTGGCACCTCTTAACCTAATTCCACCTCTATAAATTCTCAAATATTCCCAATATACCAGAGAGCCACACGAAATAACTTTTCCGCCGCCGCAAGCTTCTGTTCTTCCGTGATCCCATCTGGAGGCCTTTTCCGGTACTCTGCCGGAGGGGGAATCGATGACGGAGGGCTTCTACATCAACCTTGCTGCCCTTCCGATGATGTGTGAGTAGTTTACCACAGACCTACGGGTCCATAGCTAGTAGCTAGATGGCTTCTTCTCTCTCTTTGATCTTCAATACCATGTTCTCCTCGATCTTCTTGGAGTTCTATCCAATGTAATCTTCTTTTGCAGTGTGTTTGTTGTGATCCGATGAATTGTGGGTTGATGATCAGATTATTCATGAGAAATATTTGAGTCTTTTCTGAACTTATTTATGCATGATTGTTATAGCTTTGTATTTCTCTCCGATCTATCCGTTTGGTTTGGCCAAATAGATTGATTTATCTTGCAATGGGAGAGGTGCTTTGTAATGGGTTCAATCTTGCGGTGCTCTATCCCAGTGACAAAGTAGGGGACAAGACACGTATTTGTTTTGTTGCCATTAAGGATAAAACGATGGTTTTTTTTTCATATTGCTTGACTTTACTTTGTCTACATCATGTTATCTTGCTTAAAGCGTTACTCTGTTTTCATTAACTTAATACCCTAGATGCATGCTGGATAGCGGTCGATGGGTGGAGTAATACTAGTAGATGCAGGCAGGAGTCGGTCTACTTGTCTCAGACGAGATGCCTATATACATGATCATTGCTATGAATCCGTCATAACTATGCGCTTTTCTATCAATTGCCCAACAGTAATTTGTTTACCCACCGTATGCTATGTGTTCGAGAGAGAAGCCTCTAGTGAAAATTATGCCCCCCGGGTCATTTATCTATCATATATAAAATCCAAAAATACCTTGCTGCAATTTTATTTCCTTTATTTTGTTTTGCAATTTATTTATCTATCTATCACTATCAGAATTAATCCTTGCAAGTAACCGCCAAGGGGATTTACAACCCTCTTGTTCGCGTTGGGTGCAAGTATTTGCTTTTGTGTGTGTAGGTGCTGCTAACGAGGTTCTGTGTGGTTCTCCTACTGGATTGGTAACCTTGGTTCTTAACTGAGGGAAATACTTATCTCTACTGTACTACATCATACTCTCCTCTTCGAGGAAATCCCAACGCAGCCCACAAGTAGCAGGAAGAATTTCTGGCACCGTTGCCGGGGAGACATCACCAAAACTTATCAAGTACCTTCGCATAAACTATCATCTACTTGCTCTTATTTTCATTTGCCTTTTTATTTGCATTTGCCTCTCATTTTCATCTCCCCCACTTCTAAAACAATTTTACAAAAAAAACACAAAAATATTTTATTTTGTTTGCTAGCTATAATTGTGTGACTCAATGAAAATAAAAATATAGACATATGGATTCACTTAAAGTTTTCTACTTGGATCATCTTCGATCCAATTGTGCTCATGCTGAAACCCCAACTAGTTTAGTTGAGGGAAAATCATTAGATGAGCACGCTTATTTTGTACGTCACCATTTGTCTCAAAAAGGGAGACTCTTATGGAATCAAATAAATTGTTTGCTATGCTATGCTTGGAATCTATGTGATATTTATGATTTTACCTGATGCTCTAAGGACCCTAAAAAACACCTTCCCTACCTATGTGAGTTTAATGATAATGAAATCTTATCTTCTTATGCCAAGGGTGTTTATAGTTACTATGATATCGAACAAATCGAAGAATTTGTTGCTTTTAAGGGTGCTTATGAAGTTGCTTCTTTAATTGAAAAGTATGATGCTACTCTCAACAAATCTGAAAGTTCTTCCATACTTATATATTGTTATGAAAACTATGCTCCTAATGCCTATGTTAATGAATTTATTGAGAGAATGTCTGCTGCTTTGGAAGAAAATAATGATATGCGAGAATCTATAGATAATCATGATCCCGTTTATTCAACTGAAATATCCCCTCTTGATGAACGTGATGCTTGTTATTCTTATGGTCATGATGCCAATATTAATGATGCTTATGGAGATGAACTTGCTATAGTTCCCTATGTTAAAAATGAAATTATTGTTATTGCGCCCACACTTGATAGCCCCTTGAATGAAAAGCATGATTGCAATGATGTTATTATAAATTCTATTAATGTTAATTGTGCTAATGATATGCAAAGCTACAAGCTTGGGGATGATAATTTTGTTATGTCCACTACTTGTTGCAATGATCATGATTGGGGTGATAATGTTTCTTATGATCTTGAAAACTTATTTAAAACTCATGATGAATATGTTATTGATAATAAAATTCGCAATACTATTAAAAGTGGGTTTGGAAGAATGTCAACTTTAGGTAATAATGATCCCACTACTTTGGAGAATTATCAATCTTATGAATTTTTGGATAAAAGTGGGTTTGGAGAGGTCATGACTTTAGTTGATGCTAATCCCACTATCTTGGAAGATTATATGATTTGCATTCATAGGGATCGTAAAGAGAATGTTTTACATGATAGTTATATTGTTGACTTTGGTTATGATCCTACATGTAATTATTACGAGAGAGGCAAATATGGTTATAGGAATTTTCATGTTACTAAATTACCTCTCGTTATGTTGAGTTTGTCAATGTTTTATTCTTCTTCCTTGCATATGCTAGATATTTCTTGTCTTGATAATTTGTTCGCTTATAAAATGCCTATGCATTGGAAGTATGTTAGACTTAAATGTGTTTGTCACATGTTTTATGATGCTCTCTTTGTGTTTCAATTCTTGTCTTTTATGTGAGCATCATTGAAATTCCAAGCCTATCTTAATGGCTATAAAGAAAGAGCTTGTTGGGAGACAACCCAATCGCTTTTATTTTCTGTTTTGTGTATTAGCACAATTTTAGCTTCTGTTATGATTGTGTTTTTATCTTTTAATTAGTGTTTGTGCCAAGTAATGCCTTTGGGATGATTTGGATGATAGTATAATTGATGCTGTTTGAAAACAGAAACTTTTGAGTCCAGTGCTGGATTTTTGATTCTGTACCAGAGCATGATAAAATTCTAATTTTTTACACAGTATTGGTATATGAATTGTTTACGTTGTCCTAATTTTTCAGAATTTTTGGAGTTACACAAGTATAGCTTTTAATTAGATCTTTACAGACTGTTCTGTTTTAGATAGATTCTATTTTTGTTGCATAGTTTGCTTATTTTGATGAATCTATGGATTTTATCGGGGGGTATAAGCCATGGAGAAGTTGGAGTACAGTAGCATTATGTAAATATTAAATATTAATCAATTTATAACAGTACCTAAAGTTTAAGATTTGTTTTTTATACTAACGGATCTCACGAGGTTTCTGTTGAGTTTTGTGTGCTGAAGTTTTGAAGTTTTGGGTGAGACCACGATGGATGAAGGAAGAAGGAGCGGCAAGACCCTAAGCTTGGGGATGCCCAAGGCACCCCAAGGTAATATTCAAGGAATACCCAAGCGTCTAAGCTTGGGGATGCCCCGGATGGCATCCCTTCTTTCGTCTACAATCTATCGGTATATCACTTGGAGCTATATTTTTATGCATCACATGATATGTGTTTTACTTGGAGCGTCTTGTGCCATAGTTTTCTTTTTAGTTTGCCACAATCATCTTTGCTGAACACACCTTTTGAGAGGGACACACATTATTCGTGATTTGTTAGAATACTCTATGTGCTTCACTTATATCTTTTGAGCTAGGCATTTGCTCTAGTGCTTCACTTATATCTTTTAGAGCACGGCGATGGTTATATTTTAAAGACATAGTTGTACTCTCATTCTTCACTTATATATTTTTGAGAGTCTAATAAATAGTAATGGTAATATGCACGGGTTATGAAATTGGTCCTAATATGATAGGTATTCAAGAAGGATATAATAAAAACTTTCATGTAGATCACTGAATATGATAAGTTTGATTCCTTGCAATAGTTTTGCGATATTAAGATGGTAATATGTGGGAGGTACTAGTGGATAATTGTGGTTTAGTAAGAATATTGGTGTTAAGGTTTGTGATTCCCAAAGCATGCACGTATGGTCTTTCGTTATGCTAAGAAGTTGGAGCGTGATTTATTATTGATTGTCTTCCTTTGCGTGGCGGTCGGGGCGCGCGATGGTTAACTCCTACCAACCTCCCCCCTAGGGGCATGCGTAGTAGTACTTTGCTTCGAGGGCTAATAAACTTTCGCAATAAGTATGTGAGTTCTTTATGACTAATGTGAGTCCATGGATTATACGCACTCTCACCTTTCCGCAATTTGCTAGCCTCTTCGGTACCATGCATTGCCCTTTCTCATCTCGAGAGTCGGTGCAAACTTCGCCGGTGCATCCAAACCCCGTGATACGATATGCTCTATCACACATATGCCTCTTTATATCTTCCTCAAAACAGCCACCATACCTACATATTATGGCATTTCCATAGCCATTCCGAGATATATTGCGATGCAACTTCCACCGTTCCGTTTATATGACACACATCATCATTGTCATATTGCTTTGCATGATCATATAGCAGACATAGTATTTGTGGCTCAGCCACCATTTATCTTTTTCATACATGTTACGCTAGCATCATTGCACATCCTGGTACACCGCCAGAGGCATTCATATAGAGTCATATTTGTTCTAGTATCGAGTTGTAATTTTGTGTTGTAAGTAAATAGAAGTGTGATGATCATCATTATTAGAGCATTGTCCAAGTGAGGAAATTAAAAAAAAAGAGAAAAGAAAGAGGCCAAAAAGAGCCCGCCAAAAAATGAGAGAAAAAGAGAGAAGGGGCAATGTTACTATCTTTTTCCAAACTTGTGCTTCAGAGTGGCACCATGTGTTTCATATAGAGAGTCTCCTATGTTGTCACTTTCATATACTAGTGGGAATTTTTTATTATAGAACTTGGCTTGTATATTCCGATGATGGGCTTCCTCAAATGCCCGAGGTCTTCATGAGCAAGCAAGTTGGATGCACACCCACTTAGTTTTTATTTTAAGCTTTCATACACTTATAGCTCCTAGTGCATCCGTTGCATGGCAATCCCTACTCCTCTCATTGACATCAATTGATGGGCATCTCCATAGCCCGTTGATTAGCCGCGTCGATGTGAGACTATCTTTTTTTTTGACTTCCCCTTATTAATCTCTATCATCATATTCTATTCCACCCATAGTGCTATGTCCATGGCTTGCACTCATATATTGCGTGGGGGTTGAAAAAGCTGAAGCGCGTTAAAAAGTATGAACCAATTGCTTGATTGTCTCCGGGGTTGTGCATGATAAATACTTTATGTTAAGAAGATGGAGCATGATAGGATTATATGATTTTGTAGGGATAACTTTCTTTAGCATTTTTATTTTGAAAGACATGATTGTTTGTTAGTATGCCTGAGTATTGATGTCTTTATATCAAACTATAGACTATTGCTTTGAATCATTCATTTCTTAATATTCATACCGTAAAAGAGATTACATGATAGACATGTTAGGTAGCATTCCACATCAAAAATTCTATTTTTATCATTTACCTACTCGAGGACAAGCAGGAATTAAGCTTGGGGATGCTTGATACGTCTCCAACGTATCTATAATTTTTTATTGTTCCATGCTATTATAATATCCATCTTGGATGTTTTATATGCAATTATATGCAATTATATATCATTTTTTGGGACTAACCTATTAACCTAGTGCCCAGTGCCAGTTGCCGTTTTCTACTTGTTTTTGGCTTTATAGAAAATCAATATCAAACGGAGGCCAAACAAAGAAAAAACTTTGGATTAATTTTTTCTGGACCAAGAGAGATCCTAGAAGGTACGGGAGAAGACCAGACAAGCCACGAGGGAGCGACAAGCTCGGGAGGCGCGCCCAGGGGGGTAGGCGCTCTCCCAGGCCTGTGGGCCCCTCGTGGCACCTCTTGACCTAATTCCACCTCTATAAATTCTCAAATATACCCAATATAACAGAGAGCCACACGAAATAACTTTTCTGCCGCTGCAAGCTTCTGTTCTTCCGCGATCCCATCTAGAGGCCTTTTCCGGTACTCTACCGGAGGGGAAATCGATCACGGAGGGCTTCTACATCAACCTTGCTGCCCTTCCGATGATGTGTGAGTAGTTTACCACAGACCTACAGGCCCATAGCAAGTAGCTAGATGACTTCTTCTCTCTCTTTGATCTTCAATACCATGTTCTCTTCGATCTTCTTGGAGTTCTATCCGATGTAATCTTCTTTTGCGGTGTGTTTGTTGGGATCCGATGAATTGTGGGTTGATGATCAGATTATTCATGAGAAATATTTGAGTCTTTTCTGAACTTATTTATGCATGATTGTTATAGCTTTGTATTTATCTCTGATCTATCCGATTGGTTTGGCCAACTAGTTTGATTTATCTTGCAATGTGAGAGGTGCTTTGTAATGGGTTCAATCTTGTGGTGTTCTATCCCAGTGACAAAGTAGGGGACAAGAGACGCATTTGTATTGTTGCCATTAAGGATAAAACGATGGGGTTTATTCATATTGCTTGAGTTTACTTTGTCTACATCATGTCATCTTGCTTACGGCGTTACTCTGTTTTCATTAACTTAATACCTTAGATGCATGCTGGATATCGGTCGATGGGTGGAGTAATAGTAGTAGATGCAGGCAGGAGTCGGTCTACTTGTCTCGGACGTGATGCCTATATACATGATCGTTGCCATGAATCCGTCATAACTATGTGCTTTTCTATCAATTGCCCAACCGTAATTTGTTTACACACCGTATGCTATGTGTTCGAGAGAGAAGCCTCTAGTGAAAACTATGGCCCTGGGTCATTTATCTATCATATATAAAATCCAAAAATACCTTGCTGCAATTTTATTTCCTTTATTTTGTTTTGCAATTTATTTATCTATCTATCACTATCAGAATTAATCCTTGCAAGTAACCGCAAGGGGAGTGACAACCCTCTTTCTCGTGTTGGGTGCAAGTATTTGCTTTTGTGTGTGTAGGTGCTGCTAACAAGGTTCTGTGTGGTTCTCCTGCTGGATTGATAACCTTGGTTCTTAACTGAGGGAAATACTTATCTCTACTGTACTGCATCATCCTCTCCTCTTCGAGGAAATCCCAACGCAGCTCACAAGTAGCAGTCCTCGCCCGCCACTGGTGAAGTAACTGCAGTGGCGGGCAGAGCTTACTTGCCCGCCACTACTTGTTCATGTTGCAATACGCCCGCCGGTGAAAGCTTACGCATGCGAATTAAATTTTTTGCAGCCACGGCAACAATTGTGCTGCCATGGCTGCGTTTTGCATAAATCCAATTTAAGAAATTCAATAGTAGAAGCAAATAAAGCACGCATTGTAAGCTTAGGCATGCAAGTTCACTAGGTAATTAGTACTCTTCATAACAACTACTAACACTTCAGTTAACAAACCAACGTCAAAGTATCACAGGCATCTTAACTAAGTAACTAAGAGTTCATCGGCTTGGAGATATTTGACATGGACCTTATTTCAAAAGAAGGTCTAGAACAACCATCATCTGGAAGTTGTTGTTCCTCTTTATCATGATGACCACTGCTGTGTCAACCCTTAGTCGTCTCTTTCCCTTCAGGAATTCCCGCCAGCCGACTTCATAGAACGATATGCGGCCGTCTGTGTCCGTCTTGTTTCGAACGCTGGTGACAGGACCTGCTGCTCCAAGGCATACTCCAGCCATGCCGGCAGCAGTGATGTCCTCGCCAGAAATCATCTTCATAGGTAATTTCTATGATCATCGTGATTAAAAGCAAAATAGAGCACGCAATGTTAGACATCTCGCCATATAGTGTTACGAACAAAATAGAGAGGAAAGATACAAAACATACCATAGTGTGTTTGACGATGTTGGTCGAAGTAAAATGGTGCACAAATGGCCTCCCCAAGTAGTGCACACTTGATGGTAGGATCGCGATGAGATTGGCCTTCTCATCCTCAGTAAGCGCTTTCATTCTTTGAGAGAAAATTGCAGAATTGTATGGATCATCATCGTCATCATCTCTGCTACCCTCATCATCTTCCTCATCCTCATCCTCATCCTCATCATCATGCTCCTGGCTATCATCATCCTGGCTAGCATCATCATCATCCTGGCTCTCATCATCATCATCATCATCATCATCATCATCATCATCATCATCATCATCATCATCGTCGTCATCATCCTCATCCTCATCCTGGCTATCCTGATCATCATCTTCGTCAAGCGCATCATCTTGGTCAGAGAAATACTTAATCCTTAACTTGTTGACCGCTTTCTTCAAGTAAAAGCCTATGTACTCTCCCCCGGTGAGCTTATTATTTGAAATGTACTTGTTCCATCCATCGCCTCCTATGATGGTTTTATCCTTTTGTTTACAAACGTCAATTTTGTACGATTGTCCTTGACCATCCGAAAAGTTGAAACTGTCACTGATTAAATTATTGAATTGGACCCTTACGTTGCATTGGATACATTATGTAACAATTAAGAGCAATGCAGTTAATAATTAATGGTATGCACAGTACAAGAATTCAGCAAATGGTTAGAATTGAATGATAAACATGTTACCACATATTTTTCGAATCCCTCCCTCAAGAAGAGCCCGAATTCTACTGCGTGGGATAAACTATCCCTACAGGGATTTTTGCAGACATTGCAGACCTTACGCACCATGATCCCCTCCTTCAAGAAGTTAAACACTGTTATCATTGGTGCTATGTCATGAAAGTAATATTGAGAAGCGACATAAAAAATCGGCAGGAAAAAATGTCATCACGGTGAGGTATGATCACAGATTACCAAAAATGCTACACAACAAGGCATAAAAAATCCTTTATTTTGTTTTGCAATTTATTTATCTATCTATCACTATCAGAATTAATCCTTGCAAGTAACAGCCAAGGGGATTGACAACCCTCTTGTTCGTGTTGGGTGCAAGTATTTGCTTTTGTGTGTGTACGTGCTGCTAACGAGGTTCTGTGTGGTTCTCCTACTGGATTGGTAACCTTGGTTCTTAACTGAGGGAAATACTTATCTCTACTATACTGCATCATCCTCTCCTCTTCGAGGAAATGCCAACGTAGCTCACAAGTAGCAGGAAGAATTTCTGGCACTGTTGCCGGGGAGACATCACCAAAACCTATCAAGTACCTTCGCATAAACTATCATCTACTTGCTCTTATTTTCATTTGCCTTTTTATTTGCATTTGCCTCTCGTTTTCATCTCCCACACTTCTAAAACAATTTTACAAAAAAAACACAAAAATATTTTATTTGGTTTGCTAGCTATAATTGTGTGACTCAATGAAAATAAAAATATAGACATCTGGATCCACTTAAAGTTTTCTACTTGGATCATCTTCGATCCATTTGTGGTCGTGCTGAAACCCCAACTAGTTTAGTAGAGGGAAAATCATTAGATGAGCATGCTTATTTTGCACATCACCGTTTGTCTCAAAAAGGGAGACTCTTATGGAATCAAATAAATTGTTTGCTATGCTATGCTTGGAATCTATGTGAAATTTATGATTTTACCTGTTGCTCTAAGGACCCTAAAAAACACCTTCCCTACTGTTACTTGTGAGCTGCGTTGGGATTTCCTCGAAGAGGAGAGGATGATGCAGTACAGTAGAGATAAGTATTTCCCTCAGTTAAGAACCAAGGTTGTCAATCCAGTAGGAGAACCACACAGAACCTCGTTAGCAACACCTACACACACAAAAGCAAACACTTGCACCCAACGCAAATAAGAGGGTTGTCAATCCTCTTAGCGGTTATTTGCAAGGATTAATTCCGATAGTGATAGATAGATAAAGTAAATTGCAAAAGAAAATAAAAGTAAATAAATTGCAGCAAGGTATTTTTGGATTTTAATATATGATAAAGGTAGACCCGGGGGCCATTGTTTTCACTAAGGCTTCTCTCTCAAACACATAGCATATGGTGGGTAAACAAATTACTATTGGGCAATTGATAGAAAAGCAAATAATTAGGACGGATTCATGGCAATGATCATGTATATAGGCATCACGTCCGAGACAAGTAGACCAACTCTTGCCTGCATCTACTACTATTACTCCACCCATCGACCGCTATCCAGCATGCATCTAGGGTATTAAGTATAAAACAGAGTAATGCCTTAAGCAAGATGACATGATGTAGACAAAGTAAACTCAAGCTATATGATTAAACCCCATCTTTTTTATCCTTAATGGCAACAATACAAATACATGTCATGTCCCTTTCTGTCACTGGGATTGAGCACCGCAAGATTGAACCCATCACAAAGCACCTCTCCCATTGCAAGATAAATCAATCTAATTGGCCAAACCAAACAGATAGATCAGAGAGAAATACAAAGCTATAACAATCATGCATAAAAGAGTTCAGAGAAGACTCAAATATTTCTCATGAATAATCTGATCATAAACTCACAATTCATCGGATCCCAACAAACACACCGCAAAAGAAGATTACATCGGATAAAACTCCAAGAACATCAAGGAGAACATGGTATTGAAGATCAAAGAGAGAGAAGAAGCCATCTAGCTACTAGCTATGGACCCGTAGGTCTGTGGTAAACTACTCACACATCATCAGAAGGGCAGCAAGGTTGATCAAGAAGCCCTCCGTGATTGATTCCCCCTCCGACAGAGTACCGAAAAAGGCCTCCAGATGGGATCACGGAAGAACAGAGGCTTGCGGCGGCAGAAAGGTTTTCTCTTCTGTCTTTCTGGCATATTGGGAATATTTGGGAATTTATAGCGTTGGAATTAGGTCAAGAGGTGCCACGAGGGGCCCACAAGCCTAGGGGAGTACCCTACCCCCCAGGGCGCGCCTCCCGAGCTTGTCGCTCTGTCGTGACTCTTCTGGTCTTCTCCCGAAGCTTCGTGGGTCCCTTCTGGTCCGGAAAAAATTCATCCAAAGTTTTTCTCCGTTTGTACTCTTTTTGATAATGATTTTCTGAAAAGACAAAAGAAGCAAAAAACAGCAGCTGGCACTGGGCACTGGGTTAATAGGTTAGTCCCAAAAAATAATATATAATGGCATATAATTGCATATAAAACATCCAAGATTGATACTATAATAGCATGGAACAATCAAAATTATAGATACACTGGGGATGTATCAATCATCCCCAAGCTTAATTCCTGCTCGTCCTCGAGTAGGTAAATGATAAAAACAGAATTTTTGATGTGGAATGCTACCTAACATGTTTCATCATGTAATCTCTCTTACGGTATGAATAATAAGATCCGAATGATTCAAAGCAATAGTCTATAGTTTGACATAAAGACATCAATACTCAGGCATACTAATAAACAATCATGCCTTTCAAAATAAAAATACTAAAGAAAGTTGTCCCTTCAAAATCATATAATCCTGTCATGCTCCATCTTCTTAACACAAACTATTTATCATGCACTACCTCGATGACAAGCCGAGCAATTGGTTCATACTTTTTAACGCGCTTCAGCTTTTTCAACCCCCACGCAATACATGAGCGCAAGCCATGGATAAAGCACTATGGGTGGAATAGAATGTGGTGGTAGAGATTAATAAGGGGAAGTCAAAAATAAGAAGATAGTCTCACATCGACGCGGCTAATTAACAGGCTATGGAGATGCCCATCAATTGATGTCAATGCGAGGAGTAGGGATTGCCATGCAACAGATGCACTAAGAGCTATAAGTGTATGAAAGCTCAACATGAAAACTAAGTGGGTGTGCATCCAACTTGCTTGAGGGGGGGTGAGGGTTTTCTTTTCTTTATTGACATGTTGGTGAGGGTTTTCTGCACCAAAATAATGCGCTGCGGAGGCAACGTTTCGTAAACACACCCCGTGTGTGATTGATGTTACCAAGATTGGAAGGGAATCCAAATTCCTTGGTCGTTCATCCTTGAGTTTTTTGTACGATCAACATAGACCCTAGAATGCACCTTGTTCAAATTTGACACTTTTCCGGGCTCATTTACTATATTTGGGCCATTATTTGCACTTTCTAGGCATTTATGCACATAATTCAAATTCGCACAATCGGTGCATGAAAAAGGTGCACAATAATGGTTTGAAAAATCAAGCTTGTGGTATCTAGTAAATTTCCATGCCTTTTACAAGGGAAGGGAGAGATTTCAATGATATGTGTGGCAAGAGTCAACCACAAACGTGTCGTTTATTGGTTTTTCAACTCTAGAAAATTGAAAAACATGCCTGAAAAAGATGATACATGGCATGGTGCCATGGTATGAGCTCAGCATGCCATGGTAATTTTTTGAGAAGGTTTGGCTAATGTCGTTATATACGCTCTTCATAAATCGAACCATCACAAAGGAAGTTTTGTGGTTTCGAGAGGCAAATCACCAGGCTTGAAGGGGCCAAATTTCCTTCGTCATTTGTCCTTGAGTTTTTTTCTACGATCAACATACACCCTAGAATGCACCGTGTTCAAATTTGGCACTTTTCCAGGCTAATTTACTATATTTGGGCTGTTATGTGCACTTTCTAGGCATTAATGCACATAATTCAATTTCGCACAATCGGTCCGTGAAAAAGTGCACAAAAACGATTTGGAAAATCATGCTTGTCATATTTAGTAAATTTTCATGCCTTTTACGAGGAATGGGGAGAGATTTCAAGGACTAGTGTGGCAAAAGTCAACCACAAACGTGTCGTTTATTGGTTTTTCAACTCTAGAAAATTGAAAGACATGCCTGAAAATGAAGATACCTGGCACGGTGCTATGGTATGACCTCAATATTCTATTGTAAAAATGGCAAATTCTGGCACAAGTTGTAACAATAACTCCTTGAAAACGAGAGCATCTCACAAGAATAATCACTGTTTCCAAAATGATAAATGGCAATTTGGACTTGATTTTACGGTGACTTCATCGTTTGGCATCCAAACTATTTACACGGTGTGCAAGCACCATCAGCCACTAGATTTGATTTTTTTGCCAATTCTCCACACATAGCTGTGCGTGTTGTGGGCAAACGGTTGCTAATATAAAATTGTGTGGGAAGACCAAAAGTAACACAAACGATTCGCGCTAATAAGCTGTGTGTGATGTGGGCAATCATATGTTGGTCTAAGAGAAGCATAAAATTCCATCAACCAAACTGATTGCATACTCATCCCACATCTAGACATAAGTGAACATAGATATATATAAGCATACTCAGGCATAGATAATAAGCGTACTCAAGCATTGTTCAACCATAGTTCAACCGATATTAAGCATACTCAAGCATAGTTATAATTAAGACACTACATAGCCATAGTTCAATCCCACATCTCATCTGCCGGCAGGCCTGCACCAAGGTGAAGCTTCTCCAGGTACTCAGCGTACATGGCGTGCGCCACCCTGCGAGAATACTTCTGCTTGAAGGAGCCAACGGCTCGTCCTCTTGCATGCGCCAGAACACTTGGATACCCGTGATGAAAGAGTTGGTTGCAGAACGGCATCCAAAGCCCCGATTCCAGGTCCTCACACGCCTGCTATGCTTTCCTGCATAAAGCTCCATGATCTTTTGCTTCTTGAACCTCCTCTGGGCATCTTCATACTCGCTGTCGACATCCTCAGATAGCACCTATACATATAGTAAAAAATGTGGCGTCAGTATATTTTATAATGCAAATTCAGCAGGCAGAGTTTATGAAACATAATATAATGTGTGACAGCGTGAACCCTAAATCATCAAGTGATCTTGATGAAAAAAATGCATAAATTGAGAGCACACAACTTAGTGCAACAAAATTAAGAGTCTGATTGGTTTGCTACCAACATTTAGCAAAATCAAAAGTTGCCAACACTTGGCAACCTTTTGTGAGATTGGCAATGAACATTGGTATGCAACCAATCTCTAGTGAACATTAGCAGTTGCCACAATTTGGCATGCCAACTTTTGGCATCATACCAAATTACATGTCGAAAAGTAGGATATCAAAATCAATTCTCAAGATCTAGCTACGAATTATTAGCACGAACACTAACCCTAGTCGGATTATTAGCAAAAATCATTTGTACAGAACAAACAATAAATCACTAACCCTGGACGGATTATTAGCAAGGTTTTGGTTCGATTTTTTTAGCACAATCATCTATGTACATACCAATCTGGAATTTTTTTGGCACAAACATTTATGTAGGACATTCAAAATCAATTCTCAAGATCTGGCTACGAATTATTAGCATCAACACTAACCATAGTCGGATTATTGGCAAAAATCATTTGTACAGAGCAAACAATTAATCACTAACCCTCGTTGGATTATTAGCATGATCATTTGTACATATCTCACTTATCAATAGCTAGCACTTATCATTTGTACCATTCAAACAATCAATACACTACACGGATCTAACGAACCTTACACTTATTTCATGGATTAAGAGTTGAGACAACATAACCATAGGATTTCTTTCCCAAAAAGGGGAAAGCATGACTAACCAAAGAAAAGCTAGGATATATTTGCCACAAAATGGGTATAGATGACTAACCGGTTCTCCGTCATCGTCGGAGTCGTCGCTGGAGTGTTCGTCGGAGTCGTCGCCGGAGTCATTGTGGACCTCCGGCTCTGGCTGGGGAAGCACGACGGCGGCGACGACGTCAAGGTCACGCTTCTGCCCGTGCGAGACCTCATTGGCGGCGATGGCAACCTCTGTGCCCAGCTGCACGCGGTGCTCAGGTGCTTCACCAGCCCCGGCGTCGCCACTCCCTCCGATGGTGCGCTTCGGCGCCATCCTCATACACTTCAGACGGCAGTGACGACTGAGAACGGCGTCGAGGATACAGGCGGGGGGAGAGGATTGTGTGTGTAGCGAGAATGGGGGGGAGCTGCCGCCTATTATAACCAGTGCTTCGGGCACGCCATTAATATGGAGAAGTGGGAGCTAGGCGGGCGGTGGTCAAAGGGCTGGCTCGCCTCCCAGTGAGCCTGCGCAGCAGACTGCTCGCATGCCACGCCTCCCGTCAGTTCCCACAGCTGCTCGGACGTCTCTTGATGACACTGCGCAGCGAACACGCCTCCTGTCAATTCACACACCTACTCACACGCCTCCTAGTCTACCTGCGTGGCGGACTGCTCGCATGCGTCCTGTCAACTCACGCCTGCTCACACGGCACGCGGGACGCGTGGCGGCACATATATTGTTTATCTTTTTTATGAGGATTAATTCTGCCGCTTTATTACTTAACCGAAGCATGGCACATACATTGTTGGTCTAATGCCCACAGGTTGAATAGATAAACCGTTTGCGATATTGTGTTCAATTATTAATAATCTGACGTGTGTAAGAAGCTTATATCAAAACTTGTCTCGAATTTGACAACAGAAACAATATCACAGTCTTTTGGTGTCGATATGACACCACGACAAGTTTCATGAATTTCAACTAAGTTTTGGATTTACTGGAATTTAATAATCAAGATTCTGAATGTTTGAAATTTGTTGCCATTTCTTGCATTGGGGACTAAACATGCACCCAAGGACACACGTATGATTTGCCAATCCATTTTGGGCACATTATCGCGTGTGCATGTAGTTCAAATTTGATTTTTACACATTAAATCCCTAGGAAATCAATCAATGAATAAAAACGTCTAAATGATCCTCTAATTTTTTGCAAATTTTAACACGACACTCCTTTGGTCACATGTTCACTGCAGTAAATGTTTGACATGCCTCGAAGTGGCGATGGTGGTGCGGTGGGTGGGTGAGTGGGGGGGGGGGTTCTGCACACTAACGTGTTGTGATCCTCCGTGTGGGATTATTGACCGGTTTGTGAGGCAGGTGCCACATCAAAGTCACGAATTGGGTATTTAAAACATTACACAACCCTTTCATACATATGTTTGGGCCACATGCATGCATTATATTGGTGGTCCTCAGACACTCGCTCGTGCGGTTATCAGTGATGCGCCCATTCGTTAGCCCGTGCAGGTTATCACTTTGACCGATAACGAGAGGCATGGCCAAAGGTGGATTCATCTTGGCCTGTATTACGGTGTAGATCATGGTGAGATTCTGGACAAAAGTTCGATCGTGTGCGTACCACACACGAATCCCTTCCACTGGCTCGAAGTGAGGGGGACTACGCGTCATGAACCTCCGTGTGGGGCATTTCCGGTTTGCGAAGCAGGTGCCACACATCAAAGCTGTGCATTGGGTATTCAAACATCACACAACACCTCTTTGGGCCACACATGCAGGCGGCGGTTGTCCTAGGACACTCACTCGCGCGGTTATCGGCGATGCTTCCATCCATGGGCCCACGAGGTCCATCAGTTTAACCTACAGCGAGAGAGGTTAATTTGACCAAGGAGGATTCTTTTTGGTTTGTGTTACAGTAGGAGTATATAGTACACATCGAGGAAGGGGGAGGGGGACCAGCATATATACTACGCGTCGTGAACCTCGCTTCATGTGGGGACTTTACGGTTTCTGAGGCATTGGCACATCGTCAAAGTTGTGCATTAATTATTGGGTATTCAAACATCACACACCACCTCCATACATATGTTTGGCCCAAATGCAAGTGGTGGTTGTCCTCTGGCACTCACTCACGCGGTTATCGGTGATGCTTTCAATCTATGGGCCCGCATGGTCCAGCACTTTGATCGACAGTGAGAAAGGTTAATTTGACCTAGGAGGGGATTGATTTTTGGTTTTTCTTATGGTAGGTCATGCTGAGATTACATAGTATAGCTTGAGCACATGTGTATGCATGAATCCCTCCCACCAGATCGAAGTGGAAGGGAGGGGATCGGGCCAGCACACGACGCGTCGTGAACCTCGCTCTGTGTTGGGACTTTACGGTTTCTGAGGCAGCGCCACGTCAACGTTGTGCATTGGGTATTCAAACATCACACAAAACCTCCATACATATGTTTGGGACACATGCAGGCGGTGGTTGTCTTCAAGCAATCTGCCTCGCGTGGTTATCGGCGGCAAGCCCATTCCCGGGCCCGCGTGGTCGTCCATTACTTCGACCAACAACGAGAGAGGTTACCAAGGTGGATTTCTTATTGATTCATTTTACGGTATAGGTAGGTCATGGTGAGATTCCAGACCAAAGTTTGAGCGCACGCGTACGCATGAATCCCTCTCACCGGCTCGAAGTGGGGGGGGGGGGGGGATACTACACGTCTTGAACCCACGCTTCATGTGGGGACTTTCTGGTTCCAAAGCACGATGCCACATCAAAGTTGTGCATTGGGTATTCAAACATCACACAACACTTCCATACATATGTTTGGGCCACATGTAGGCGGTGGTTGTCTTCGGGCACTCCCTTGTGTGGTTATCAGCCGCAAGCCCATCTGTGGGGCCGTGTGGACGTCCATCACTTTGACCGACAGCGAGAGAGGTTACCAAGGTGGATTCTTCTAGGTCCGTGTTACAGTAGGTCTTGGTGAGATGCCCTCCCACCGACTCGAAGTGTGCATGTGTGTGTGTGTGTGTGTGTGTGTGTTGGGGGGGGGGGGGCACTACTTTGTACGTCGAGAACCTCCGTGGGGTCGGGGATGTCCGGGGTGCGAGGCGCATGTGCCACATCAAAGTTGTGAATTGGGTATTTAAATATAACACCACCCTTTTCATACATATAGTTGGGCCACCCACAGGTGGTTCGTGGTCTCACCCATCTTGCGCCACAAGCACATTTGTGGGCCCACACGGTCCACCATTGACCGGAAGCGAGAGGGGGGGTTTGACCATGATGGATTCCTATAGGTTTTGTGTTACCGTAGGGTGAGATGCCAGACCTAGCTATTTGGGGGCATGCGTTCATAGCTAGGATTCGCATCCTGCCGACACGAAGGGCGGGGGTGGGGGGGGGGGGTGGACGAGTAATACTATCCGCTTTGTGAGACAGGTGCCACATCAAAGTTGTGCATTGGGTATTTGAACATCAAACCACCCTTTTCATACATATATTTGGTCCACATGTAGGTGTGTTTGTGTTCTGACCCTTTCCCGCATTTTTTTGCCAAATTTATAGACACAATAGACACAGTTCCCTTAGAGTACCCGTGTGCCACGCTCGTGCCCCTGTCACATCAGCACAGTCGATTGGGCTCCATGAGGCTTCCCTCACAATCTCAAAAATATCTACCCGCTTGGAGGGTTTTTCTGTTTGATAGCACACGATTATCATGTTTGGGCCGTGTGCGATGTTTGTTGCTCCCACTCCGCTTCAATCCCTTCATCCAAATTTTCAGTAGCCCCGGCATTTTACTCCCGCCTACATCCCTCGCAATCTCAAAAATATCTACCCACCTGGTTTTTTTTTTCTCCGTCTGATAGCACACAATTATCATGTTTGGGCCGTGTGCGATGTTTGTTGCTCCCGCTCCACTTCAATCCCTTCATCCAAATTTTCAGTAGCCCCGGCATTTTACTCCCGCCTAGTAAAATTTTTAGTAGCCGTGGCATTTCCTCAAACACCACCTTGGCCCCCCTCCACACACACACCCCGAAACCTCCGAGCACACACACACACACACACACACACACACACACACACACCACCCCTCCCTCGCTCGAAACCCTAGCTAGGTCACCGCCACCGCCGCCACGTCGCCTCCATCGTCAACCTCTGCCGGTCTACCCATGTAGGTTACCCACCGATCTCCATACCCTCACCGCCCTGAGTTTCTTAGATGACGCCCGTGAAATGCCCCCTTTCCCATAGATCCCCATCCCATCCCCCTCCCCCACTCCAGAGCGTCGCAGCCTAAACCCGGTTACGCTTCCCGGGGAGCTCGAAGAGCGAATGGCCCAAAAGTGGTTTATCGCGGCCTGTTCGCCCGACGATGGCAAGGTGGCCACCGAGGCCACTGAGGAAGCTGACGACGACGACTGGCCGGATGCTCTCAATCAGCGGGCTAGAGTATGGTGGTATGTCATGGACGCCGGCTACGACATCGAGGTCGTCGACAACGATGGCTTGACGTGGGCTATGTCACAGGTTATGTGGCCCACCCCCAACCCCTCAGGTTCAACCGCTGTCAATCTCATCCATGGCCCCACCACTGATCTCCTCTGGCTCACTGTCAAGAATTTGCCATCTGTCGGTGTACCAAGACATGGGTGCCTTAGTACCCTGACTTGTGCACAGGCAGTTGTAGCCTTCCCGACGGCAGGGCTTGCCAGAGGACTACTGTGTCCAAGACTCAAGATTTGGTGAACAAAACGATGAAGAAGACCTCCAGGTAGGTCATTTAGAAGTACTAGTTTAGTACTAAAGACCAAGACTCTGGTTGCCGGCAAGCTACTTGCTAGCAAGCGAAGACCCGGCAAGCTACTTGCCGGGAAGCGAAGGCCCGGCAAGCTCCGTGCCAGCAGGCTCTTTCTGTCTCATTAGCGCTCCACCTCATCATCAACCAGATAAGCACGTATTGATAGGTGTCGAGCGGGCAGGCAGTCAAGCACATCTAGTTAGGGCACGTGTCAGCATGCCACCTAAGGATTAGCTTTAATGACACCCGTCCCTGGGTCGTGTCAAGATAATAGAAGGGCGGCTGGACAGGTGGTATAGAACCTTTTGACGAAGCCTCGCCTCCCCAGCGTAGCACTTAACGGTGGATTTAATGCCTTTGTCCTACCCCGTTAGAGATATGCATGCTAATAGTGTAATCACTGTTCATACCCTGTAATTACCATCTTAGCCACTGTGGTAACCCCGTTAGAGAAGCAGTTTTGTAGTGATTGTAACAGCAGCAGCAACAAAAGTAACTTAGCAAAGATCAATATGTGAAAAGCGTAGGCATTGGATCAGTGATGGATAAATATGTTGGATGACATTCATCATGTAACAGTCACAACCTAGGGCGATACACAATAGCTCCAATTCATCAATGTAATGTAGGCATGTATTCCGTATATAGTTATACGTGCTTATAATAAGAACTTGCATGCCATCTTTTGTCCTACCCTCCCGTGGCAGCGGGGTCCATAAGGAAATCTAAGGGATATTAAGGCCTCCTTTTAATAGAGAACCGGAACAAAGCATTAACACATAGTGAATACATGAACTCCTCAAACTATGGCAATCACCGGAAAGAATCCCAATTATTGTCACCTTGGGGTATGCAGATCATGACACGTAATAGGTGCATATAACTTGCAAGATAGGATCAAGAACTCAAATATATTCATGAAAACATAAAGGTTCAGATCTGAAATCATGGCACTCGGGCCCTAGTGACAAGCATTAATCATAGCAAAGTTATAGCAACATCAATCTCAGAACATAGTGGATACTAGGGATCAAAACCCTAACAAATTGACTCGATTACATGGTAAATCTCATCCAACCCATCACCGTCCAGCAAGCCTACGAAGAAGTTACTCACGCCCGGTGGTGAGCATCATGAAATTGGTGATGGAGGATGGTTGATGATGACGACGGCGTCGAATCCCCCTCTCCGGAGCCCCGAACGGACTCCAGATCAGCCCTCCCAATGAAGAACAGGAGGTGGCGGCGGCTCCGTATCATAAAACGCGATGATTCCTTCTCTTTGATTTTTTTCTCCATGAATAGGTACTTTTAGCATTGGAATTAGGGTAAACAGAGCTGCCAGGGCCCCACAAGCCTGGGGGCGTGCCCTGGGGGGGGGGGGGGTAGGCGCGCCCCTTGAGCTTGTGGCTCCTGGGTGCCCCCCTCCAGTAGATCTTTTCGGCAGTATTTTTTATATATTCTGAAATAATTCTCCGTAAATTTTCAGGTCCATCCGAGAACTTTTATTTCTGCACAAAAATAACACCATGGCAATTCTGCTGAAAACAACATGCAGAATTGGAGTCCATTCAAATCATGCAAATTAGAGTCCAAAACCAGAGCAAAAGTGTTTGGAAAAGTAGATACGTTCGGGACGTATCAACTCCCCCAATCTTAACTCATTGCTTGTCCTCAAGCAATTCAGTTGACAAACTGAAAGTGACAAAGAAAAACTTTTACAAACTCTTTTGTTCTTGTTGTCTGTATATATACTTAACTAGCATCCAAGTTTTTAGCAAAGATTATGAACTAACCATATGAATGATAACACTTAGGTCTCACATTTACTCATATCAATAACATAACCAACTAGCGAGCAATAGTAAGATATCTCGGATGCCAACACTTTGTCAAAACAATCATGACATAATATGATAACTTGGTATCTCGCTAGCCCTTTCTGAGACCGCAAAACATAAATGCAGAGCACCTCTGAGATTCAAGCAGTGACTAAACATTGTAATTCAGGGTAAAGGATATCCAGTCATGGTCGCACCCAACATTAACTATACTCAATGCATAAAAATGACAATAGTGCTCTCCAACTGGTGCTTAAATGAGAGGGTGATGACTCAACAATAAAAGTAAAATGACATAAAAGTAAATGGATAGGCCCTTCGCAGAGGGAAGCATAAATTTGCAGCGGTGCCAGAGCTCGAAGCTTAAATCAGATATTAAAATAATTTTGAGAGGTATGCTTTTCCTGTCAACGTCACGACCGAGAGTTTTCAATATCTTCCATGCTAAACACATTATAGGCAGTTCCCAAGCAGAAAGGTAAAGTTTACTCCCCCTCCACCATACCAACACAAGCCATGGCTAGCCGAATCCACGGGTGCCCTCCATACCAACAACTTTCCGGGGGAGT
Source organism: Elymus sibiricus (assembly GCA_039707655.1). Lineage (NCBI taxonomy): Eukaryota > Viridiplantae > Streptophyta > Magnoliopsida > Poales > Poaceae > Elymus > Elymus sibiricus. The sequence goes on along the minus strand of CM077670.1, from coordinate 223,183,187 downwards.
TTGTTTGCATTATATAATTTTGATTTGAGCATAGGACTGGGCATCCCGATTACCAGCCTCTCTCGTGCAATGACAAGTGAATAAAGACTCATCTGAGAATAACCCGCTTAGCATGGAAGATACTGACCGCCCCCTGTTGCTCCATGAGTGGTACGGGCACACAAAACACATGTTCGTTTGAATGTTTAGAGGTGGCACATGCAAATTTACTTGGAACGGTAGAGTAATACCGCATATAGGTAGATATAGTGGACTCATCTGGAACAACTTTGGTTTAAGGATTTGGATGCACAAGCAGTATTCCCACTTAGTACAGGCGAATGCTAGCAAATAGATTGAGAAGCGACCAGCTAGAGAGCAAAAACGGTCATAGACATGCATTGCGAATAATTAACATTGAACACGAGCATGAGTAGGATATCAACACCCTGAACATAAATATCATGGAGGCTATGTTGGTTTTGATTCAACTACATGTATGAACATGTGCCAAGTCAAGCCACTCGAATTACTCAAAGGAGGATACCATGCTAACATACTACATCACAACCATTTTAATGCATGTTGACACTCAAGATAAATCATTATCCACTCCTAGCTATTTAAGCATGGCATGAGCAACTATAATCTCTAATTGTCATCACAAACATGTTTACTCATAATAATGCTGAATCATGAATACTGAGCTAAACATATTTACAAAGACAAAAACAAGAAGAGTTCATACCTTCTTTTCTTCACTGCAACCACTTCATCAAATATCATCATTATTTCCTTTCACTTGCACGACCGAATGATGTGATAATAATAATGGTGGTGCAAGGGTGCCGTGGACTAAGCTGGAATCTGCAAACATTTATTCAAAGGAGAAGACAAAGTAATAGTTGCTCGTTGTTAGTTCAACAATATAGCATATGAGAGCCACTCAACATTTTCATCGTGGTCTTCTCCTTGCGACGACTCAACGAAAAGAAAAGAAATTCAGAGAAACACACTGAAATATTTTTGGAGTTTTTAGTTTTTTCGGAAGAAAGCAAATTAACGAAGGAAAACAAAAAAGAGAAAAACTATTTACACGGGAAAGCTCCCAACAAGCAAAAGAAGAAACGAGAAATCTTTTTGGGTTTTCTTTTACTTCTATGAATTAACTAAACAAGAAAGAAACTACAACTATTTTTTTTTTGGATTTTCGAAAGTTTTTCAAACACAAGAAGAAAGCAAAAATAAAACTAACATGGATAATACAATGAAAAAGGATGAACACCGACAACTGGAATGAGTGTGTGAACATGAATGTAATGTCGGTGAGAAATACGTACTCCCCCAAGCTTAGGCTTTTGGCCTAAGTTAGTCTAGGGCCATGGGTCGAAATCAGCGCCTCCCGGATAGTACTGAGGCTGCTGAGGGTCCCACTGGTAAACGGCCTCCTGAGGCTCCCACTGATAGATGGGCTCCTGGTACGGATCTCGCTCAGGTGCTTGGGGCTGGTCTAAGCCCCAATAAGCATAAATGTCCTCAGGCATGTTGATGTATCAGCCCCTGTGAATATCAAACAAAGTAGGTGCAGGCAAAGTAATAATCTCACGAGTACCCTGACTGAACACCAAGTTATATCTAAAATGCACGTCTCCAGAATTAATAAAGTTATGCCCAACCATACTATCATAATCAAGATGCATAGTGGGTAAAAGCCTCTCTTCCCTCTCATCGTGTCTAATAGGAATCTCAAAATGTTTAGCGAGACGGGAAGCATAAATACCACCATAAATAACGCCCTTCGAACGGTTGGTGTGCAACCGCCGGGCAACCATAGCACCCAAACTAAATGTCCTATCAGCGTAAAGAGCATGGCGCAAAATAGCAAGGTCAGGTGAGCTGAGCGTTCCGCTCTCCCACCGACCAGCCAAACATCTCCCAGCAAATAATGAGTAATAGCGCAAAACAGGGAAATGTAAACTAGCAACCCTAGCCTCAGAAACTACCCTTAACTCCCCCACAGTAACCTCAGAGATGAACTCCGAGACATCCCTAGGGTGTGGCTCTACTGGGCTGCCCTCATTAGGAAGTTTGCATACCTCGCAAAAATCCTCAAGTGTCATCTCTTTGGGAATATCACATAAGTTAAATGACACTGTGGGTATATCTCTTCTAGCATGAAAATGAAAGCTTTGCACAAAAGTATTAGTGAGGAGAAGATACTGGTCACACTTATCTTCGAGGAACGGGATAATGCCGGCATTGTTCGCCAAATAATAGAAATCATCGAAAATTCCCGCATCCCTCAAGAACGTGTTGCATGGCCATTCGCACGGCCGCACCTCGGCCACACGAGGAAGATGATACTTGGGCTTAGGAGCCTCCTTGGGGTTCCGGCTCGAAGAACCCCTCAACCTCCACTTGAGCATTTTCTTTTTCTGAAATTTCCGAAATTTTTAGTGACTCAAATAAAAGTGAATGAAACTCAACAAAATTGATAGCAACTACTCCTACAAGTATCTAGAGGCTATATCATGCATCAAAACTACTTTGGACCATAGAAATTCAACATGCAAGCTCATAAACATGCTGACCACAACAGCAAAAATTTGCAAAATATAAAGAAGTAGAGCAAAAGATAATTAGAGCATTGGAGGAGTCACATACCAAGGAGTAATTCCTCAAAACAGTTTTGGAAACGGAGTTCCGAGCAAGGAGATCGAAAATCACAACAATATGAGCAAGAACACGGGCTTGGGAGCAAGTTTGATCTTTTCTGGAGGAAGAAGAAGGAGATGGGTGGCTGGTGTCGTGGAAAACGACTATCTATGGGACCGAACGAGTCCCTTTGCGATTCGGCTCAGGGGACGTGCATGGGACAAAGGGCAGGTCTTTCGTAAGTGCAAGAACACACGGGGGATTTATCCAGGTTTGGGCCGCTTGAGCGTAAAACCCTACTCCTGCTCTGTGGTTGATCGAATATGAACTCTAGATACAGGGAGCGCAGTTTTCCGGCAAGGTGCTCGGGAAAACACAGCTACAGCGTGTAATTGAACTGGGTGTCGACCGTTCTACCTGTAGCCGTGGACCTCCTTTTATAGGCCAAGGGGTTACCACAATGGCTAATACGGTAATTACAGAATGTGAACAATGACTTGCACCGTCATCACATTTATCTTCCAACGGGGTAAGACAAACGCATTTAATGCACCGTAAGGTGCTACGTCGGGGAGGCGAGGCCTTGGGCAAAAGATCTGTACCACCGGTCCTGGCGCCCTCTTGTAATCACATCCCAGGGACGGGTGTCATTAAAGTTAATCTTGGTGTGGCGTGCTGACAGGCGCCTTGGCTGGCCATGTTGACTGCCTGCCCGCTCGACACCTAGCCCACGAGCCTATCTGGTCGATGGTAAGGTGGAGCGGTAACGGGACAGAACAAGCCTGCTGGCACGGAGCTTGCCGGGCCTTGCTTATCGGCAAGGGAACTTGCCGGCAACCATAGCCTTAGTCTTTACCTTGCTGGGGCGAAGCTTGCCGGCAGAAATAGCGTTGATCTTCAGTACTTATAATAGTACTTCTCGATGACCTGCCTTGAGGTCTTCTTCACGGTCTTGGTGTTGAGTCTTGGGTTATAGTTATCCTCTGTCAAGCCCTTGCCAGAAGGGAGGCTACAACTGCCTGTGCACAAGTCTGGGTACGAGGGCTACCATGTCTTAGTACACCGACAGGAGCCCCTGGGCCTGGGCCACGCGCGTATGCGAGGCGTCGTTGGGCTAGGCCCAAATAGTGCACAGGCGGCGCGTGGCAGAGGATAACTGTCATAATCTTCTCTTTTACCGCACCCGCCCATGATGCACATTAAACGCGGGCGTGGGAGAGGTGGAGCGGAACGGCGGTGGGAGGTGGTGTGCCTGAAAAGCGCAGCCATGTAGGACGGAAAAGAGCTAGCCCCCCGCGCCTTCCCCATAAAAAAGGAAATCGCAAAGGGCGCTGCTCATTCATCCCCTCTTCCCAATCTAGCCAATTCACCATCGTCTTCAACCTCGCGCAGAAGCACAGCGCGCCCCCTGCTTTCGCCGCCGCACAAGAGCAGAGCACGCCCTTTGCTTCCGCCGGTGCGCAACGCAGCTTCGCTTCCCCCTTCCCCCGCACCCCCCAACACCTTGTCATGGCGCCGAAGAGAGGCAGGAAGGCCCCGAGTTCGGTAGCGGCTAAGAAGAAAGCCGCCAAGGATGCGCAACGGCGGGACCGTGCTGTTTTCCTGCCGGCGCTCACAGCAGACGATCTGTCGAGGGACTACGCGTATATGTACGCGAGTAAAACAGAAGATCATGAGGCCAGAGTGGTGCTTCCCGGATCTCTTCCTCTCGCCGGTGACCAATTCCACTTCTTCGCCGGGTACTTCTACTGCGGTCTATGTCCGCCCTTTTCTGCTTTCTTTGTTGAGGTGATGAACGCCTTCGGGCTTAGGCTGCTCGATTTTACACCCAACGCGGTCACCTGCCTGGCAACTTTTGCACACTTGTGCGAGAATTTTGTGGGGATAGCCCCAAATGTAGCCCTATTCTGGCATTTCTTCATCCCTCGGGTCTAGAAGGGCGCTCTTTCCGGTAGCGTCACTAGGGTCCCAAGGGAAAATTCAAAAAAGTACTACTTGGATGGCGAGTTTCACTCCAGATGGGACGAGTGGTGGGCTGATTGGTGCTGGGTCAAGCAGCAAGATATCCCAGCATTTTGCCATCTCAGGATCGAGATGGTTGCAAAGCCTGATAGCTGGAACCAAGTCGACCCCAACGACACCAAACTGGAGGTGGCGCTGCGCCGAATCCTTTGCTCTGAGAGTAGCCGGCTTGACGGTTGAGAAGGTGGGAGCAGATTTTCTTCGCCGCCGGATTGCCCCACTGCAGCACAGAAAAGGCCGGCAAGCGTGGGATTACCAGGGCCCCGCTGACCCAATGCAGTTGCACCAAGGCCCTGACAACAACTTGACAACGATGGGACACTATCTGCTCATCTGCCGGATTTTCAACAAGGGTTGCGACTTCGACTTGCCGACGAAAGTGCCCTTTTTGCAACAGCACCGCCAAGGCCTCTATCCTGGCATGGATGTTGGACTGTGACACTCGGACGGTTCTGAGCATATGGAAGGAACCTGAGCAGAAGGATGTGGATAACTGGTTTGCCGGCTTGGTAGAGGAGGCTATCGGGGTTGAGGACGACATGATGCACCCGACGAAGGATGACCGGAAAGAGTTTCTTGCGGAAAGGGCTAACGAGTCCAAGAAGACGAAGGTAACTCATCCTCCGCCGGGCAAGGACCAGTCCAAAAAGCGGGCCGCAGCTCCAGAGGCCAGTGGAGGAAGCCGCTCCCAAGAGCATGTTGGGGAGGAGGAGCGGGATGAGGAATCCGAAGGAGGGGATGAAGAAGGGGAGCAACTTGAGGGGTCCTTGGGTGAGGAGGAGTCGGAAGAGGAAGAAGAACCACCTTGCCCTCCTCCTGCCAAGGGAAAAATGACTGTCGTCAAGAGGACTGCCCGCAAGGGGGAGGCGCACACCGATTCGGCGAGCCAAAGGCTTGCCGGCGTCAAGGTGGCAGCCGTAATCCCCCGGGCGCAGCCTTCCCGGCAACTGCCTTCTCGCATTGGTGTCCCCCGTCGGCCCATCCTGCCGACCATACAGGAGGGGGGGGGGGGGGGTGCTTCGCAACTCCCAGCCCCCCCGAAGCGTCCCAGGAGTGCACTGCCATCATCCACAACTGCGGGGACCGAGGAGACAGTTCATTACGATCTGTCAGTCCTGAGTGACCCTGACGAGGACGAAGAGTAAGGATCTCCACCCCCGTGTGTTTCTTAATTATCCAGACTCTTTTGCTTGAGCTGATCTTCTTCTTTGTCCTAATCTTGTAGGGACGAAGTGCCGCTGGCGAAGAGGCTCAGGACTACCGGGGAGGGTGAGACGGCAACTGGCACCAACCAAGGTGCAATTTCTCTTGGAGTTGCCGGCTCGAGCCCCCCGCGCGAGGCACATGCGCAATTTCCGCTGGCGGGCACCACCATCAGATCTTCTGCAATGGAGACCGACAAGGGACTGGAAAGTAGCCAGCTGGAAGGAGGGCGTCAAGGGATAGACCTCTTGACGGCGCCCTCGACTCCCAGGCCGTCACCAAGACTTTCACCGGCAAGGGGCAGCCCTCCTCCAGAGGAGCCCCAAGAATGGCTCACCCGCGCGGAGGCCCCTCCGACAACCGATGTTGCCGAGGACTAGGCGCCGGCAGTCGAGGTTGCCGGAGGAGGAATGGCGTCCCCCCCACATGCTCGTCAAGGTAATCTTCCTTCCAAGTATACTTGACTCTTTCTAATGCTTCTTCTTTTTGTTTTCTTGAACTTGATCTGAAATTTGAATTTTTCTTCCCTCTGCTCCTTCTTCCTACAGAGCCAACTCCTCAGGAGAGGGAGGAGGCATCCGCAGGGAGACATGCCAAGAGTGCGGCCAATGAGGCCGCCAGGATTTTCGGCATGGAGGCCACCGCGTCTGCCACCGAGGAGGCCAGGAGAACTCCCGAAGAAACGGCCTAGCCCCTTGGTGGCATATCTGGGCTTGCCATTACGGACGCTGAGATGGGAGAGGCCGGCACCGACAAGTCAAGTGTTGTCTCCCATCCTAACACATCTGAGGCGCAGGCCCTGATCAGCCTCCCAGAGTCTGTCCATCTGCAGCAGGAGTCTGAGGCCCCCAGCTCATCTGGTGCTGGGGAGCCCACTTTTGACGAAGCCATCGCGGAGATCTTGGCACCCCTCTCCAGCAGTGTCACAGTGTCAGATGGTTCTGATGACAACGCCGCGGATCTTGCCTTCCTGAAGACGATGGCTAGTGGCCTCAAGGATGTGCAAGACCGCTACGGCAGGCGATGGGATGAACTGCATGCCCAACGGCAAGCCGTAGGGCCGGCCGAATAGAAACTGAGGAAAAAGGCAGAGGAAATCCGTGCCTGGCACAGCAGCAAATTTCATGGCCTTAGGAGGCAAGAAGAGAAGCTTGACGCTACCAAAGAGAAGCCAATGGCTCTGGACAGTAGGTTAGTGGAGCGCGAAGCGCAGCTTGCCGCTAAAGAAAGGGACCTTGCCACCCGAGAAGAGGCTCTCGCCGCCAAGCAATGCGGCAAGGAGGAGGAGATCCAGACTCTGCTTGCGCAGCGGACCCAAGAGCTAGAGGAGGGCCATAACCAGGCCATCGAGACTCTAACCCAGGCTCATGCCACCAAGCTCTCGGAGGCCGTCAAAGTCGCAGAAGGCGTTTACGCTGCCAAGGCAGAGTTGGAGTCCAAAGTGTCGAAGCTTGAAGAGGAGCTTGTCAACAAAACCCAAGAGTTCTCGACCGTCAACAACTCCTTGGCAGACCTTAATTCAAGGCTCGTAACTCTGGAGAAGGACCTAGAAGTTGGCAGGGAAAAAGAGAGGGAGCTGCTGGAGAGCTGGGAAAAAGATAAGGCTGAGCATGCCAATGCTGCGAACTCTTTCGAGGAGCACAAGAAAGCCGTGGATCTATGGACTGGTCGCCTTGTCGATGTTGCCGAGCATCTCGCCGCTCAGGTGAGCATCATGGACAGGGAGGAGCATCGGTTCGCAGTTGGCGAGCACGACTCTAGAAGCGCCAGCCTCTCCCTCTTCTTCGACGGACTCCTCGAGATACTGAAGAAACATCATGAGAAAAGATCCGCCAGCTTTGCCAACGAGTCTCGGAAGTTTTGCATCGAGGTCGTCTCCAAAATGCTCGTCAAGATTATCTGCCGAAATCCTGACATCGACGTCTCCAAGGCCTTCAAGGCCTTGCCGCCTGGGACGGACACCACAGCTGCTGAAATGGCCATCATTCCCCCTATCGACAAGATCAATCAGATCCCGAGGACTGAGGGTGATCACAGGGATTAGCCTCCCTTTTCGTTCTTTGTTGCAGATGTAGTTTATGCACAAGACAAATTTATCTTAAGTCAGACTGCACTTGGCTTTGATGTATCATAACTTGCATTTAAGATGGATGTATGTGCACTGTTCTCCTTATTCTGTCCTGTCTTTACATGATTTCTATACCCTATGCTTGCTGGAAGCTTGCCGGTGCACACTCCCTTGCCGTAAGCGCTTGAGGAACGGGTCCTTAGCAGCTTGCCGGAAGTGTCGCTGCTGGCAAGGTCAGGCTTGGCGGTTACAACGTGGCTGCTTAGGTTGCTGAGCGGACTCGAAGCAAAGTAAGAGTGTAGTTGATCACGACAAGGTTCCTTAGCGTGCAGGTTTCTCATACAAAGTCCAAAGTCGTTCAAGGAGAATCGCAACTACAACAAAGAATTTATTTCCAAGTTTTGCAACTTAGCTCATTCCTTGTTGTACTTCTTGTCGTAGGGTGATATCTTGAACGCGTCCTTTGGTATCCACACCGTCACTCCCCCCGGGAAACTTGTACGCGAGGAATCCTTCCTTCCTTTAAGAAAGAAAAGAAAAGAGGAGGCTGGAACCTTGGCGGTTCGTTAATCACCTTATGCAAGGGAAAATGTGACACAAGACTGCCTGCAACACATAAATATATATGTACTTGACAAAGAATTGTGAAACATCTAAGTTTTATTTATTTTGCACGGGATCTGCGCCCGGCTTGGTACAAAGGATTACATGCCTTGATGGCAAACTTGTACAAAAGAGGTTGCCGGGCAGCTCGGCAACCGCGCCTTACAGTTAAAACTTACGAAGATGCTCAATATTTCATGAGTTTAGCACCGGAGTGCCATCTTCGGTCTCTAGGTGGACTGTGCCGGGCCTAGTGACTCGTATTATCCGGTAAGGGCCTTCCCACTTCGGCGTCAACCTGTTTTTTATCCTTCGTGGATCGAATCCGACGAGGAACAAGGTCGCCTTTCTCAAGGTCCCTGGCTTTCACTTTGCGGCTACGGCAGCGGCACAAATCTTGCTGGCACCGTGCAGCACGGGCAGCAGCCTGGAAACGATCTTCCTCAAGGAGCGCAACATCGTCATGCCACAGCTCATCTTGGTCCTTCTCATTGAAGGCCAAGACTCGAGTTGCCCCGTGTTTGAGTTCCGTGGGGAGTATTGTTTCTGCACCAAGGCTTGCTTCCTGACCTTCTACTTGAGGGGTCTCGCATGAGGGCAGACGGCAAGGTGGTGCTCAGTTGCCCTCCTAAGAACTTTAGGGACGTCAGGTGCTTGCTGGCAAGCACACTGGCATTCACCCGTAGGAAGGCACCGAGCTCGACTCCCTATTTGTTGCCGAGGGTGGCACTTTTGGAAAAAGTGCCACTCGTCCCATCCCCTTTCGCAAAAACTTGTTTGGTCATGGATGCGGAAGCCTTGGCTCTCTTGCTCTTGCCGGTAGAGCTCTCCGGTACGTCCTCGACAGGCATGCTGCACTCTGAAGTGCGCTTCCCGGAGTCCTTCCCAGAGGTCTTGCCGGTCTTCTTCTTCTTTCCTTCCTCGGGAGCTTTGACGGTAGGGGCAAGCGCCTCGATGGTAGCTGCTGCCGTTGCCTCCCGGTTGAGCTTGTCGGTACAGATGATCGTGCCCTTGTGGTTTGACTTGAGGGTAAGGACCCCCATTGGCCCCGGCATCTTGATGACGTTGTACGCATAATGTGATGCGGCCATAAACTTTGCCAGGGCTGGGCGGCCCAGGATCCCATTGTACGACAGCGGCATCTTGACAACGTTGAAGGTAATCTTCTCCGTCCGATAGTTGAGCTCGGCGCCGAACGTGACCGGCAATGTGACTTGGCCCTTTGGCTTATTCCTCCCCGAACTGATTACTTGAAACTGCCTGTTTCCTTGAGATCCTTGTCGGGGATCTATAGCCTCTTGATCACATCTGGAGAGATCAAGTTCGAGCCAGCCCCACCGTTAACCAGCATCTTTGTCACCTTGAGGTTGCGAATCATTGGTGAGACCAACAATGGCAAACACCCGACCGCAGTGGTGCGATCAGGGTGGTCCTCGGCATCAAAGATGATGGGCGAGTGCGACCACTTGAGTGGCTTCTATGCCTCCATCACCGGCTCTGCTGCATTGACTTCGCGGATCCACTGCTTTAGTTGCCGGTGCGAGGAGTGCTAAGATGCACCTCCGTCAACACACATGGCATCCACAGCATTTTGGAACTCCTTGTCGGACCCGCTTCCATCCTCATCACTACCATCCTCTTCTTGCTGGCCCTGAGCAGCCTTCTCTTTTGGCTGCTTGGCCCTGCCGTGGCGGCCTCCGCGGCCACCATGATCTTGCTTGCCTGACCCACCAGCACCATCTTGGGCCTTCTCCTTATCTCACTTCTCATACTCTTGCTTCTACTTTTCGGCAAGTTGCTCTACTTGCCGACATTGCTGGAGGTCATGGCCCTTGGTATGGTGGATCTTGCAGTACGGCCCGCCGGTCTTGCTAGCTTTCTTGCCTGCCGCAACCTCCTGGCAAGCATCTCACCTGGCAACCTCCTTGCCGGGGATGTCTGCCTTCGACTTCTTGGTGGCGTTGGTGTCGCCAGAGCTCTCAACGGCCAGTACAGTCTTGTTCTTGTGCTTTCTGTTGGGCTTTCTGCTCTTCTTCTGTGGGGTTGATGCATCGTCGTCCTCGGAATCGACGTCTGCACTCGCATCTTCCCCGGGGAGTCGCCTCCCTTCCTCAGCACGTGCACACCTATCCGCCAAGGCGTATAGATCATTGATGGTCTTGACCAGCTCGACATTCATCTCTGACCACATCTTGCGGTTGCGCACATTCATGTGGAACACGACAACAACAGCTGCGGGATGGATGTCGGGGATGTTGTGGTGCACACGGCTGAACCGTTGTATGTACTTGCGGAGGTTCTCTCCATCCCTTTGGGGGATCACCTGCTGTCGGAAGTCGGGCTCCGGGGACCCAAAGGTTCGAACACTGGGGTGAGCTCGTTCCTACCACCTCGTCCCCTACCCCAGCTAAGCTACGGCGGAGCAACGGCGAGAGCACGCTGGCGAGAGCAGGCTGGAGACACGGTGGTTTACCCAGGATCGGGCCACCTTACGGTGTAAAACCCTACTCCTGCTTGGTTGGGATTGCTCTGGTGAGTACAAGCGTACAAGGTCAGGAAAGTGGAATCGATCTCGGATCCTCTCTACAGTGGCTCCCTGCCCTCCTTTTATACTTGCCTTGGTCCTCATCCCCCGAAAACATTGGCGGGAAGGGTTGCCACACAACGGCAATTTTGAAGGGGGACAGGGGCACAGTCTATCCTGACAAAAGATGCTCTTCGCCTGCAAAGCGCCTATCCATGACGTGCCGGTGGGCTCGGTGGTGACCTCTGCCCTGCGCATCCACCGTCTTGGTCTTCTTTCACCGATCGGGCAACCTTTGGGGGTTGCATTGGGAAACGGACTGCTGGCCTTGCTCCCTTAGCACAAAAGGGGAAATCCTCTCCGTCCGTGCTTGCTGGCGCGGCCTCTGTCGCCATTCATCGCCGCGCGCGTCACCCACGTGATGGGCACGAGACCGCGCAACCGAGCCGAATGGGACTCGTCTTGCATGTCTTCAGGAGGGTGCCTCAGGAGGCAACCTCGGGAGGCAGCCTCGCGAGACGGCCTCGCGAGGCTCTCGGTGAAGTGGCTACGTCTTGCTCGCCGCTCCCTGGGGAGGGGTCCTCAGGAAGCCGGGGCCTCATGAGGGGTCTTGCTTGAGGCGCCCGCTGATGGGCCACCTGTTGGGCCACCGCCAGGCGTTGCGCTCTGGGCCGCGGGCAGACGGGCCGAGGTACCCTGGGTTCCATGGGCCTGACACTAGCCCCCGGGCCCGCGACACACACGTTCCTGCCTTCGGGGGCGAAACGACGCGGGCCCTACCCGCCTGCGGGCCAGGCGCGACGCATGGCGCACGATGTGACGTGGGACGCGTCCACTTCTCCCACGACGCCTTGGTAACTGACCGCACTGACATAAAGCTTGCCCGCGCACGGTGCGAGGCCATCATTGCCTTCCTTTGCGCATTCCACCTCCCCGCGTCTTCCTTCTCGTGCACAGCTCCTCACGACCCCATCTCCGAGCTCCGTCTCCTCCCCCGCTTCCACTCATGACTCGCTGCACTTTGATGGCGTCCGCCGGCAAGAAGGGAAAGGCGGCGGCCCCGGCCCCACGCGCGCCTGCCATCGGGGCGGCGCTGCAGTGCTCCACCATCGTCGACGGGGAGGGCCTGGACAAGGTGCTCCCACTAGTGGCCGGTGACCAGAATGAAGGGCAGGCGACCTAGATCTAGCCGGGCTCACGCGTGCGGCGCGATCTGGGGGCGACGGCCTACCCCTTTTTCCTCCACAACATTTATGCCGGGTTGGTGACGCCATTCTCGGACTTCTTCTATGCCATCCTCTCCCATTACCGGATTCACGCCCTCCATCTTCAACCCAATTCCATCCTCCTCCTGGCCATGTTCGCCTTTTACTACGAGGCTTTCATGGGCGTGATGCCTTCGGTGGCGCTCTTTCGCCACTTCTTCAGCTTGCGGTTGACTGTGGCTGACCAGCGCTCCGGATGCATCTCGTTTCTCGCCGTCAAAGGGATGGAGCCCGGCATCATCAACCTGAAGGTCATGAAGAAGGTGGAGGGCTACCGGCAGCGCTGGGTCTATATGGACGCGTGCCAGACTAGCCCGCACCTGATGATACAGACGGACCCGGCCGAGAAGAACCCCGGATGGGGGCACGAGAAGCTCACCGACCCGAGGGTGGAGCCCGTCTTGGAGCAGATGGTCACGCACCGGGCCGTGAAGCTGTCGGGGGTAACGGTCGTCAGGGAGTACTTGCGGCGGCGCATCGCGCTGCTCCAACAGCACTCGCGCCCTATGTGGGAGTTCACCGGCGCGAGGGACTCCATGAGATTGAATCGCGGCAGCTTGGAGCAGGATGTGCTGGACGGAGCCCTGGCGACCCTGCTTAGTAGCCCTACAGCGGATCCACCCGAGGAAGTGCTCCCGCTGTTCCGCTACGAGGACATGGCGGATCTGGTCGCGGAGATGCCCCAATTTGACCAGTGGGGCCTCATGCCGGAGGGCCACGTCGGGCCCCGCGAGAACCCCCTCGTGGTGGCGCTGGACTCCGGAGACAGTGGAGGCGATGAGGACTCTGAGGAGGCCACGAAGGAGGTACCCGTCGTCAGCTCCTTTGCGACCTCGAAGACGATGACGCCGACAGCGCGCAGCCCGCGGCGGAGGCGACCCTCAGCCGGGAAGCGATCGAGCCCCCGGCGGCAGAAGCCCATGAGGGAGCCGAGGCTTTCCCAGGCCCTCGAGAAGGGCGATGATGTGGCTGGGTCCACTGTGGCCCACTTTGTGGGCCCAGAAGGTGGAGCCGGGGCGGCACTTGAGGGTGGCGGCGACGAGCCGCCTCCTGTGGAGAAAAAGAGGAAGTGGACCGCCAGCAACGAGTAAGTCGCGCGTTTCTCCCAGCTTCCATGTTCATCCTGCCTATTCGAGCCCAGGGCTGAGCCACCGTTTGTGCAGGAGGTCCGTCGGCGACCAGAAGAAGAAGAAGAAGAGGACAACGATGATGAAGATGGCCCCCTGCCCAAAGGGGGCGCCGAGGCCCACCGCGAGTGCCGGGGGGCATGGAGAAGCCGCCCGCCGTCCCGAAGCCAAGACGGGGCGCACGGAGGTTGAGGAAGAGCGGGCCATCCCTCCGGAGCCGTGCACGGGTGTGGCTCCTGAGACCGAGAGGGGCGAGCCTCGGGCGGCCGCGTCCGGAGGGGGTGGCGCGGGCCTTGCGGACCCTGCCGCGAGAGAAGATGCGGCGATGGAGGAGGACGAGGCGCCCACTCCCCCACCAGGTGCCTCCCTTAACGCGGAGGAGGACGACGTGGGGCGCGCCGGTGCTAGCTCTCAAGCCGCACCTGTGCACGAGGCTCCCATGACCGGCGCGGCGAGCCCCCGCAGCATGCCGCCACAGCCAAACACGGGGGAAACCCCGACGAGCCCCCCACTCCTGGTGAACGACGCCGGAGCCTCCTCGTCCGTGGCAACGGAGAGCAGCGAGCGGCCGGGCCCGGACTGGCCCCTGGTGCTCGTGAGCAACTGCCCCCTGCTCTGGCACGGGGCCTTGCATGATGTCAAGGCCGCGCTTGATCGGCTCGGGGCGGATTTCCGGGACGCGGAAGCGCGTCTCGCCGAGGAACGCCTGGGGCTCGCTGAAGGGTGGCGCCGGCTCAGCGTTGCTGTTGAGATGGACCAGCGCCAGAATGAGGCCGCCAGTGCAAAGGGCGAGAAGGACATTGCCGAGGCGAAGGGGGCTTGCATGAGTGCTCTCCGGGAAGCCAAAGCGGCCGTCAAGCATCGCGAGGAGGCGGAGGTCCGCCTGATGGAACTCCAGGATCAACATGCCGCACAAGCGCAGCAGCTCCATGCGTGGGAGAGCACCGTTGCCACCCGTGAGGGGGAGCTTGCGGCCCGCGAGGCGGACCTTGCGACTCACGGGGAAGACCTCACGAGGATGGCGACTGAGCAGGCCACGGAGCGCGGGCGCCTGGAGACACTGGGACGCCAGGTGGCCGACGCCCAGGACACCCATGCGAGGCACGTGGACGAAGCCAACGCCCAGGTGGAGGCTAAGGAGAAAAAGGCCCAGGATGACGCCGATGCGAGGGTGGCGGCGGAACGCCAAGCGTTCACCGAGGAGCACGGCAAGGAGCTGAAGCGGCAGGAGGGCCACTTCGAGGTGGAGCGCGAGGGGCTCCGACAGGAAATTGCCAGCCTTAAGGCGTCGCTGGCTGAGTCAGAGGCCCACCGAGAGACCGTGCTGAAGGGTCGGGCTGTCGCTGAAGCTGAGCTGGCCTCGCCTCGCTCCCAGGCAGGGGGCGCCACTAGCGCTGTCGAACTGGCCGGAGGCGGGGCGGACCGGGAGCGGGAGTGGCAGCTCGAACTCACCAGGATGCTCCACCTCCTCGAACTCCGAGCCCGCAGCGCCCTGAGCTCCATCTGCAGGGAGAGGCTCGAAGCCCCCGGCGAGCCCCACGACGCCGACTACGTTGGTTTCCTCACCAAGTTGGTGGAGTAGCTCAAGGACGGGGCCAGGAAGGCGGACGACATCTTGGAGGAAGAGTGCCGCGACCTCTTCTTTCAGGCGACGACTCGCGTCTTCAGCCACCTCCTTCACACCGGCCCCAACTTTGATCTTGATAAGGTGATAGCCCTCGTCCCCGAGGAGCTCCGTGATGGCCTCGTGACGGCGGTGGAAGGCCATGTGGGCGCGCTGCTTGGGAAGTTCTCTTGTGGCAGCAGCGAGAACTCCAACGGAGACGGGGACAGCCATGATGACGGCATCGACAGCGGCGGCGACGACGATGAGGGCGCGACTTCTTAGGATCCCCCTTTCCTCTGTTATCCTGCACTGGACAGATGTGACCCCATGGGGGCGTAAAGACAATGCTTTCGTGCTTAAGTATTTTGTGATTTGTTGTGATGTATGCTTGTGCCCTCGCGAAGCTTTCTCTTGAGGCTTGTTTTCCTTTTTTGCTTGCCTTGCGTGCTCTACGTCTTCAGGGCCCAGCCCCCGGGCAGGCTACAGCCATCACTGGTATGTCAGGTCGTGATGCCTGGACAAGGCCAGGAGGTGAGGGCACTGGGAGCTAGTCAAGGCTCCCGAGGCGCGATGCTCAGGGAGCCCCCCTTTGTCGTGCAAGCGGCTCACGGAGGGAGAAACGCCAGCGCTCGGTGAGGCTGCTAGCGAGGGAAGCTTGAGAGATGGCGAGGGTGGCTCATGAGGTAGCAGACTTAGCTCTTGCGGTGGGTAGCATTGGGCGAGCCACCACTTGTAGGGTGTGCCCTGCGGGGTTTTCGCTCGTGAGATCCCCTCCTGAGGTGACCGTCGCAAGTTGGCTCCCGAGGAGAGGCCTGCGAAACTTCCTGAGACCCTAAGGGGCGCCTTGCCATTGAGCCGCCTCACAAGGCATCCACGCGAGGCCTTCCAGGCGCCCTGTACCTGCGATAACTGCATGCAGAATGTCTCATGATAGGGGAGCAGCGCATGCTCGTCGGCTCGCTCATGGGCGTTACGCGAGAAGACAAGACACCAAGGACCTTGGTGGGGTGGCATGCACGGGGGCAGGCCCGCAAGCCAGAGCCCGGTAGCTTGGATTTTTCAGCGCTGCTAGGACTAACCCGAGCACAAACACCGTGTCCCGTCAAGCAAGGGAGTAAGACACCAAGGACCTTGGTGGGGTGGCGTGCACGGGAGCAGGCCCGTGAGCCAGAGCCTAGTTGCTTGGGTTTTTCAGCGCTACTGGGACTGACCCGAGCACAGACACCGTGTCCAGCCCCCGCTCGCGTGAGGCTCATGAGGGAGGCCGTGAGCGCGCACGGCTCATGAGGCAAAGATATGAGGAAATACACCATGTTTGGAAACTGAAGCTTTACTGATGCAGATAATGGATTCCATTACACAACCAAAAGGGAGGTGTGGCTGCCGTGTCCGGCACGGGTCAGCTTGAGGTTGGTGCAGCCCGTGAGGCGCCCTCAGTTACAAGAAAAGATGGCTGTCGTGTTCGGCACGGGTCAGCTTGAGGTTGGTGCAGCCCGTGGGGCGCCCTCAGGTGATTGTTCCGCTAGCGCGGAGCATGGGGCTTCCACTAGGTGTGGGCATGATCGCGGTTCGATCGTTCCGCCAGCGCGGAGCATGGGGCTTCAACTTGGGCATGGGCGGGAGCTCTAGCGTGCCCGTCAGGCGAACGCGGTGAGAGTCTCCGGGGCGTGTACATCCCCATTTCATTAGTACGCATGAGGGTCACGGTAGAACTTGCGGAAGTGTTGGATGTTCCAGGCGTTAGGCACAGGAACTCCGTCTTCCGTCTCCAGCCAGGCGGCGCCGGGCCTAGAGATATGGGCAACCCTGAAAGGGCCTTCCCGCGTGGGCGAGAACTTGTGGAGTCCCTCCCAGTTTGAGGCCCTGGCGCGAGGTGCGCAAGCCACTGGAAGGTGGCGCCGGCATTCCTCAGGCCGAAGAGCTTGTGGGCGTAGCGGGCGGCGGAGTCCACGCCCAAGCCGGCGCGCGGCAGCAGAAAGGGCTCCTGAGGGCAGGCCTTGTTGAGGCTCATGAAGTCAACGCACATACGTTAGTTGCTGCCCTTCTTTGGGACGACGACTAGGTTGGCGAGCCATTCGGGATGGCGCACCTCACGGATGACTCTAGCTTCTTGCAGCTTGTGCACTTCCTGAACGATGAACTCTTGCTTCTC
Organism: Elymus sibiricus; assembly: GCA_039707655.1. Taxonomy (NCBI): domain Eukaryota; kingdom Viridiplantae; phylum Streptophyta; class Magnoliopsida; order Poales; family Poaceae; genus Elymus; species Elymus sibiricus. Next base: position 223,165,983 of record CM077670.1, on the reverse strand, counting down.
GGGCGCCTGGCGCCGTGCTTTTTGCTTGACAGGGCGTGCATTGGGGCACACCGCTAAGTGGTGCTCGATCACCTCCCTCGGCACACCGGACAAATCAGATGCTTTCCAGGCGAAAACATCCGAATTTGCCAGAAGGAAGGTGACGAGCGCGCTTTCCTATGCAGGAGGAAGCCCGATGCCGATAGTGAAGGCAGGGCCTGAGCCGCTGCCATCAACCGACATCTTCTTCGTCTCAGCGCGGTCCTGAGAGAACAGCTGCTTCTTCTTCGCAGGCGCGGCCTCAGGAGGCTCGACCGCGTCTTCGTCAGCCGGATGGGCAGTTGCGGCGGCCTTGTAGGTGTGCTCAAGGGAGCAGATAGCATCCTTCTCGTCGCAGGAGACGGTGATGATGCCGCTGCAGCCATGCGTCTTGAGGACGTTGTAGGCATGATGAGACACCGCCATGAACTTGGCGAGCGCAGGGTAGACCAAGATGGCGTTGTAGGGTAGGCCGATGTGGGCGACGTCGAAGTCGATGAGCTCAGTGTGGTAGTTCTTGCGGGTGCCGAAGGTGACGGGGAGGCGCACCTGGCCAGGGGCACCGTGGAGCCATTGGTCATGCCCGAGAAGGGTCTCGTTGGCATGAGCTGCTCATAAGGCACCTGGAGCTGCTCGAAGGTCTCGATGGAGATCACGTTAAGGCCGGCGCCTCCGTCGATGAGGGTCTTGGTGACTGCGACGTTGCTGATGGTGGGAGTGCACAGCATGGGGAGCGCACCTGCGGTGGCCGCGGACTTGGGGTGGTCCTTGGAGTCGAAGGTGATGGCGTACTGCGACCACTTGAGGGGCCGCACGGCTTCTGGCTTCGGGAGGGCGGCATTCACCTCGCGAGAGAACTGCTTGAAGTGGTGGTTGGACGCAGGAGCCTGAGCCCCGCCGAGGATGCAGGCGACCGCGCGAGGCTCCTGGTAGCCCCCAACACCCTCATCAGGCTGGTTGACGTCGTTCCTTCGGGGTGGCGGCGGCAGCGGTGGAAGAGCGGCGTTGGCCTGAGGGTTTGCCTCACAAGGCTGATCGCGCCAGGCGGCCTCACAAGGATGGTCGTGCCAGGCGGCCTCACAAGGCTGGTCGCACCAGCCTTGGCGGAAGTTGCTGTTGCCGCTGCGGCCGTCCCAGCGGTTGCCACTGCGGCCACCTCCGTGATCGGTGCCGCGGTCATTGCGGTCGCCTCGGTGGCCCAGGCGCTCGTCGCGGAGCAGCTTGAGCTCCTGGCAGACTTCGGTGCTGTGGGAGCGCGAGTTGTGGTAGGCGCAGAGAGAGCGGTCGTCTCGTTTGGGCTCGTCACAGTCACGGCCGCGCTTCTGCTCGGGCTCTGCCGCAAGCACGGCGGGGCCCTTGCGCTTGACGTCCTTGCTCTTGGCCTTGGCGGTGTCGGGCGCCGCGTCGGGGTCGTTGTGGATGAAGAGGTGACCTTCTTCAGCCTTGGCGCACCTGTCGGCGAGGTCGAATAGCTCAAGCACTGAGTCCAGCTCGTCGTTGATGGCGAGCTTCTCGTGCATCTTGACGTTCGCAATGCCCATGGAGAACACGGAGATGACGACCGCGTCAGAGGCACGCGGAATCTTGTTGCACACCTGGTTGAAGCGCTGGATGTACTTGTGAAGGGTCTCGTCTGGGCGTTGCCGCACATGGCACAGGTCGGTGATGGTGAGGGAGCGGTCGAGTGTGCCCTTGAAGTTGGCGATGAACTGGTCGCAGAGCTCGCCCCATGATGAGATGGATGCCTCGGGGAGGTTCATTAACCAAGAGCGTGGGCCATCCTTGAGGGCCATGGGGAACTAGTTTGCCATGACCTTGTCGTCGCCATTCGCTGCCTCGATGCTGAGCGCGTAGAGCTAAAGGAACTCAGCGGGGTTGGGGGTGCCATCGTAGCGTGGAGGTAGGTCCGGCTTGAACTTCACGGGCCACACCACCCGACGCAGCTCGCGAGTGAAGGCGCGGCAGCCCACGCCGTTCGAGGGAACCCCGCCGGCGAGGGCGACGCGGTTCTGGCGCCCAGCCACCGCGACCTCCTGGACGGTCCGGTCTTGGCGCCGGCGCTGCTGCTCGAGGAGCACACGCGCATCAGGCAGCGCTCGGCGGATGATCTGGCAGCTGGCCTCGTTTCGGACCGAAGAGGACACGCCGCGGGATGGTTGCGCTGGTGCCCGACGGGTTCGTCGCGCAGAGGAGGAGGTGGGGGAGCACAATGCGCTACGTCCCCAGCGCGAGACGGCGGAGGGCGGAGCAAGTGGGTAGGCGCCGGAGCGTCCCCGGCTGCGTTGATGAGCTCGGTGATGCGACCAAGCCAGGCGTCATAGCCAGTGTCAGCTGGACGCTAGCGCAGCAGCTCATACGCCATCAGCAGCGCGGCCTGCGCGTTTGGCGGCCCACGGCGAGCGAGGGAGGAGGAGGTCGTGGCGGTGCGGCTGTTTGCCTGCACGGAGGGGTGCAGGGAGGAGTCCTGCTGCTCGTGGGCGGCAGGGTCGGTGGCGGCAGCGACCTCGACGCGGCGGCGGTTGCCACGGCCCACCGGCTCCATCTGGGTGACGCGACACGCCGTGCGCTCGGCGCGCTCGCGGCGAGCGTCGGCCATGAAGCTGGTGGAGCAGAGGACGGAGTGGACGAACGGTAGAGCACCCCTACCTAACGCACCAAATGTCGGAAGTTGGGCTCCGGGGACCCAAAGGTTCGAACACTGGGGTGAGCTCGTTCCTACCACCTCGTCTCTACCCCAGCTAAGATACGGCGGAGCTACAGCGAGAGCGCGCTGGCGAGAGCAGGCCGGAGACACGGTGGTTTACCCAGGTTCGGGCCACCTTACCGTGTAAAACCCTACTCCTGCTTGGTTGGGATTGCTCTGGTGAGTACAAGCGTACAAGGTGAGGAAGGTGGAATCGATCTCGGATCCTCTCTACAGTGGCTCCCTGCCCTCCATTTATACTTGCCTTGGTCATCATCCCCCGAAAACATTGGTGGAAAGGGTTGCCACACAACGGCAATTTTGAAGGGGGACAGGGGCGCAGTCTATCCTAACAAAAGATGGTCTTCGCCTGCAAAGCGCCTATCCATGACGCGCCGGTGGGCTCGGTGGTGACCTCCGCCCTGCGTGTCCACCATCTTGGTCTTCTTTCACCGACCGGGCAACCTTTGGCGGTTGCTTTGGGAAACAGACTGCTGGCCTTGCTCCCTTAGCACAAAAGGGGAAATCCTCTCCGTCCGCGCCTGCTGGCACGGCCTCTGTCGCCATTCGTCGCCGCGCACGTCACCCACGTGATGGGCACGAGACCGCGCGACTGAGCCGAACGGGACTTGTCTTGCATGTCTTCGGGAGGGTGCCTCGGGAGGCAGCCTCGCGAGACGGCCTCGCGAGGCTCTCGGTGAAGTGGCTACGTCTTGCTCGCCGCTCCCTGGGGAGGGGTCCTCAGGAGGCCGGGGCCTCATGAGGGGTCTTGCTTGAGGCGCCCACTGATGGGCCACCTGTTGGGCCACCGCCAGGCGTTGCGCTCTGGGCCGCGGGCAGACAGGCCGAGGTACCCTGGGTTCCATGGGCCCGACACCTGCAAATCGCTGGGCTGACCCGGGAGCTTGTGGCCATCCTGGTAAGCGCCAACGAAATAATGGCACAGATCCGCCCACGAAGAAATGGAGCCCTCAAGCAGGTTCATCAACCACGACCTGACGTTGGGCCGGAGCACCAACGGGAAGTAGTTGGCGAGCACTTTCTCGTCTCGTCCCCCGGCAGCCTCCACCGCGATGATGTAGATGCCAAGGAACTCAGCTGGGTTGACCATGCCGTCATACTTGTCGGGCAGCTCTGGCTTGAAGGCTCGGGTGGACAGCCAGCGAACTTGCCGCAGCTCGAAAATAAACGCTAGGCACCCCACATCGTAGGGTAAGTACCCAACGGCTACCGGAGCGAGCACGTTCGCCGCCGACCTGCCACGGTCGTCAGATTGACGACGTGCTTCCCGGTGCCACTCGATCTTCATGCGGGCGTCTTTGTCGCACCGCTCGCGGAGCACCTGGCGCTGATCTTGGCGGCACCGCGGATCTGACGAAGCCATGGACAGCACGTCATGGTCGTCTGATCGGCGGGCGGGCCACTGTGACGGTGGGGGCTGGCGAGGCGACTGCACCGTCTACGCGGCGTCTCTGGCAAGGTAGCCGGAGGGTCCTGCCGGCAGGGTGGGTGGTCACCGCGAGGGCCCCGCGTCTTGTGTCTTGTCGGGATCGGCAAAACTGATGAGGCTCTAAATAGTGGCTCTCCATTCGTCCATCTTGTCTGGGCTTGGCGGGAAGTTCAAAAGTATTTGAACCTGCGCCATGACCTCGGCCACCGTGGTCGGCATGGCTGGGAACATAGAACGAGGCGTCGCTCGACTCCTGGCGGAGCTAGAAGGAGCTTCATTACCTCCGTGCCGCCGTGGCTCATGCTCGCCAACAGGCGGACGTGGTGGTGGCGGCAGTGCTCCGTGAGCAATCGGAAGTTGCTGCACGGGGATCCCGCCTTGCGGTCGTCTGGAACCGCCAGCAACGTGGGAGAGCGTGTCATGCCCATCTTGCGATGGTCGCGGCATACGCCTCCCCGCGCCATTGTTTGACGTCGCTGCCACATTCTGAGATGTTGCGGCGGCTAGGTTCTGGGTGGCAGCAGTATGAATTACATTACTATGATGACTACGCTCACCCGAACGTCTTGGAAGTTGATCGGCTGCGACGTCGCCGGTCTTGTGGCTAGGCTTAGCATCGTGGCGGGGCTGCTGGGCACCCGCACCACTTGCGCCTCCTGTGCCGCCCGTCCCAGCTGTAGCGCCCGCGCCAGCTGCGCCGCCTGCGCCGTCTGCGGCCGCCTGGGAAGGTGGCTTGGACGCGACAGAAGCCTTTGTGGCTCCACTCTTTTTCTTCAGCGCCATCGACGAAGATGATGAAGTTGGTATTCACACTACCAAAGAACTGATTTGTGACACACACAGCCCCTGCCTGGCGCGCCGAAGATGTCGTGGAAAACGACTATCTATGGGACCGAACGAGTCCCTTTGTGATTCGGCTCAGGGGACGTGCATGGGACAAAGAGCAGGTCTTTCGTAAGTGCAAGAACACACGGGGGATTTATCCAGGTTCGGGCCGCTTGAGCGTAAAACCCTACTCCTTCTCTGTGGTTGATCGAATATGAACTCTGGGTACAGGGAGCGCAGTTTTCCGGCAAGGTGCTCGGGAAAACACAGCTACAGTGTGTAATTGAACTAGGTGTCGACCGTTCTACCTGTAGCCGTGGACCTCCTTTTATAGGCCAAGGGGTTACCACAATGGCTAATACGGTCATTACAGAATGTGAACAGTGACTTGCACCGTCATCACATTTATCTTCCAACGGGGTAAGACAAATGCATTTAATGCACCGTAAGGTGCTACGTCGAGGAGGCGAGGCCTTGGGCAAAAGATTTGTACCACCGGTCCTGGCGCCCTCTTGTAATCTTGACACATCCCAGGGACAGGTGTCATTAAAGTTAATCTTGGTGTGGCGTGCTGACACGCGCCTTGGCTGGCCATGTTGACTACCTGCCCGCTCGACACCTAGCCCACGAGCCTATCTGGTCGATGGTAAGCTGGAGTGGTAACGGGACAGAACAAGCCTGCTAGCACGGAGCTTGCCGGGCCTTGCATGCCGGCAACCATAGCCTTAGTCTTTACCTTGCCGGGGCGAAGCTTGCCGGCAGAAACAGCGTCGATCTTCAGTACTTAGAATAGTACTTCTCGATGACCTGCCTTGAGGTCTTCTTCACGGTCTTGGTGTGGAGTCTTGGGTTGTAGTTATCCTCAGTCAAGCCCTTGCCGGAAGGGAGGCTACAACTGCCTGTGCACAAGTGTGGGTACGAGGGCACCCATGTCTTAGTACACCGACAGCTGGCATAAGTGAGTGGGTCCCTGTGGGACCCACAAGCCTGCTGGGCGTACCCAGGGGGTGGGTGCGCCCTGTGAGCTTGTGGCTCACAGGTGCACCCCCCTGGGGTGTGTTCAGTGCCAAAAATTCTAAAATATTGCATAAAAAATCATACTAAATTTTCAAGGCATTGTGAGAACTTTTATTTTTGGGGCATTTTTTTATTGCACGGAAAATTCAGAAAACAAGATAATCATGGCATTTTATTTTATTCAACTACAAATAGCAGAGAGCAAAAGGTGGGTACAGAAAGTTGTGCTTACTAAATTCATCAACCACATACCCCTCAAAAAGAATCCATTAATAAGGTTGTTCAAGTCTTATTAACAAACAATTTCCGAATGGCATGAAACTGAAGAATCTTTGTATAGCACTAAGTTGCCTCAACGGGGATATGCATTTCCCCAACAATAAGAATTTCATATTTCTTTTTGACTGTAGGGAGAGGAAATTTGAAACCTCCAATAGTAATTGTCGATACTTTTTCAATACAATTGATACCATTCACTGAACTTTGTTTCTTCGGGAAATAAACCGTATGCTCATTACCATTGACATGAAAAGTAACCTTGCTTTTGTTGCAATCAATAACAGCCCCTGCAGTATTCAAAAAGGGTCTACCGAGGATAATCAACATGTTGTCGTCCTCGGGCATATCAAGTATAACAAAGTCTGTTAAGATAGTAACATTTGCAACAACAACGGGGATATCCTCGCAAATTCCAATAGGTATAGTAGTTGATTTATCAGCCATTTGCAAAGATATTTCAGAAGGTGTAAGCTTAGTCAAATCAAGTCTTCTATATAAAGAGAATGGCATAACACTAACACCGGCTCCCAAATCACATAGAGCAGTTTTAACATAACTTTTTTTAAAGGAGCATGGTATAGTAGGTATTCCGTGATCTCCTAACTTTTTCGGTACTCCACCCTTAAAAGAATAATTTGCAAGCATGGTGGAAATTTCAGCTTCTGGTAATTTTCTTTTATTTGTGACAATATCTTTCATGTATTTAGCATAGGGAGATATTTTCAACATATCAATCAAGCGAGTGCGGAAAAAGACAACTCTAGGCATTTCAACAAAGCACTCAAAATCTTCCTCATCCTTGTTTTTTAGATGGTTTAGTAGGAAAAGGCATGGGTTTCTGAACCCATGGTTCTCTTTCTTTCCCATGTTTTCTAGCAACGAAGTCTCTTTTATCATATCTTTTATTCTTAGGAGGTGGGTTATCAAGATCAACAGCAGGTTCTATTTCTACATCATTATCTGGTTGAGCATCATCATGAACATCATCATTATTTTTATTATCACTATCATTATCATTATCATTATCATTATCATGATCACTAGGTGTATGTTCATTACCAGATGTGTCTCAGCATCAGAAATAGAAACATCATTTTGGTTCTCAGGAGGTTTCTCTATCTCAGGTTCACTAGAAGCATGCAAAGTCCTATCATTTTTCTTTTTCTTTTTCTTCTTAGATGGACTAGGTGCATCAATATTATTTCTTTGAGAATCTTGTTCAATTCTTTTAGGATGACCTTCAGGATATAGAGGATCCTGAGTCATTCTACCCCCTCTAGTAACAACTCTAACAGCATGGTCATTCATTTTATTATTCATCTCATCAAGCAAATCATTTTGTGACTTAGCTATTTGTTCTAACTGAGTCTGGACCATAGAAGCATGTTTACTTAAGCACTTAACATCATTAGCAGTTCTAAACATCAAATCACTCAAGCGTTCAATCATGATGGCATTTCGTTTTAGTTGATTGCTAACATACATATTTAAATTCTCTTGCTTAACAATGTAATTATCAAATTCATCCAAGCTTTGGCTAGCAGATTTATTATAGGGAATATCACTTTCATCAAATCTACGAAGAGAATTTACCTCTACTACCTGTGTCGGGATGTCGAGCCCATGTATTTCTTCAATAGGTGGTAAATTCTTAACATCTTCAGCTTTAATACCTTTTTCCTTCATAGATTTCTTAGCTTCTTGCATATCTTCTGGCCTGAGGAATAGAATACCTCTTTTCTTCGGAGTTGGCTGAGGTGGTGGCTCGGGAAGTGTCCAATCATTGACATTTCTCAATATATTATTCAATAGTTCTTCAGCCTGTCCAACAGTGCGTTCCCTGAAAACACAACCAACACAACTATCTAGGTAGTACCTAGAAGCATCAGTTAGTTCATTATAAAAGATATGAAGTATTTCATTTTTCTTAAGAGGATGATCAGGCAAAGCATTAAGTAGTTGGAGAAGCCTCCCCCAAGCTTGAGGGAGGTTCTCTTCTTCAATTTGCACAAAGTTAAATATTTCCTGCAAGGCAGCTTGTTTCTTATGAGCAGGAAAATATTTTTCAGAGAAGAAATATATCTTATCCTGGGGACTACGCACACAACCAGGAGCAAGAGTATTAAACCATTTCTTAGCATCACCCTTTAATGAGAAAGGAAACAACTTAAGAATATAGTAGTAACGAATTTTTACCTCATGAGCAAATAGGGTGGCAATATCATTTAATTTAGTAAGGTGTGCCACAACAGTTTCAGTTTCATAACCATGAAAAGGATCAGATTCAACCAAAGTTATTAACTCAGGATTGACAGTGAATTCATAATCCTTATCGGTAACAAATATGGGAGAGGTAGCAAACTTAGGATCATATTTTATTCTCTCCCTCATAGACTTTTCTTTCAACTCAGCAAGCAATTTTCTAACCTCATCTCTATCATTACAAGCAAGAATTACCCTAGCTGTCTCCCTATCAAAAACATAACCATCAGATGTCTCAGGCATTTCAACTCTAGTAGGAGAGCTAGGCATAATAGGTGAATCATATTTTTTAAGAGTTTCAACATTTTCAATTCCTTTAGCTTTAGCAATTTGTTCATCAAGAAATTCACCAAGTGGCACAGTATTATCAAGCATAGTACTAGCATCATCAATAGTTTCATTCATAGCAGAAGTAGTATCCTCAATAACTTGCGACATATCAGAATGAATAGCAGGTGGTCGTGTCGCAAGCCTACTCAAAACAGAAGGTGAATCAAGTGCAGAGTGTGATGGCAGTTCCTTACCTCCTCTAGTCATAGAGGGGACGATCTTGGTCTTAGCGTCTTTCAGATTCTTCATAGTGATTGTAACTCAACAGATAGAGCTATACTCCCAGGCAACAGCACCAGAAAAAGGTCTTGATAACCCACAAGTATAGGGGATCGCAACAATTTTCGCGGGTAGTATTTCATCCAGATTTATTGATTCGACACAACGGGAGCCAAAGAATATTTGTGAGTATTAGCAGTTGAGTTGTCAATTCAACCACACCTGGAGAACAAATATCTGCAGCAAAGTATTTAGTAGCACAGTAGTATGATACTTTTGATAACAGTAGTAACAGTAGCAATAGTAACAGTAACAGTAACAGAAGCAGTTTTGTAGTGATTGTAACAGTAGCAACAACAAAAGTAACTTAGCAAAGATCAATATGCGAAAAGCGTAGACATTGGATCAGTGATGGATAATTATGTTGGATGACATTCATCATGTAACAGTCACAACCTAGGGCGATACACAATAGCTCCAATTCATCAATGTAATGTAGGCATGTATTCCGTATATAGTCATACGTGCTTATAATAAGAACTTGCATGACATCTTTTGTCCTACCCTCCTGTGGTAGCGGGGTCCATAAGGAAATCTAAGGGATATTAAGGCCTCCTTTTAATAGAGAACCGGAACAAAGCATTAACACATAGTGAATACATGAACTCCTCAAACTACGACAATCACCGGAAAGAATCCCAATTATTGTCACCTTGGGGTATGCGAATCATGACACGTAATAGGTGCATATAACTTGCAAGATAGGATCAAGAACTCAAATATATTCATGAAAACATAAAGGTTCAGATCTGAAATCATGGCACTCGGGCCCTTGTGACAAGCATTAAGCATAGCAAAGTCATAGCAACATCAATCTCAGAACATAGTGGATACTAGGGATCAAAACCCTAACAAATTGACTCGATTACATGGTAAATCTCATCCAACCCATCACCGTCCAGCAAGCCTATGAATAAATTACTCACGCCCGGTGGTGAGTATCATGAAATTGGTGATGGAGGATGGTTGATGATGACGACGACGTCGAATCCCCCTCTTCGGAGCCCCGAACGGACTCCAGATCAGCCCTCCCGATGAAGAACAGGAGGTGGCGGCGGCTCCGTATCATAAAACGCGATGATTCCTTCTCTCTGATTTTTTTCTCCACGAATAGGTACTTATAGCTTTGGAATTAGGGTAAACGGAGCTGCCAGGGTCCCACAAGCCTGGGGTAGCAATCCCTAGGGGGTAGGCGCGCCCCCTGAGCTTGTGGCTCCTGGGTGGCCCCCCTCCAGTAGATCTTCTCGCCAGTAATTTTTATATATTCTGAAATAATTCTCCGTAAATTTTTAGGTCCATCCGAGAACTTTTATTTCTGCACAAAAATAACACCATGGCAATTCTGCTGAAAACAGCGTCAGTCCGGGTTAGTTCCATTGAAATCATCCAAATTAGAGTCCAAAACCTGAGCAGAAGTGTTTGGAAAAGTAGATACGTTTGGGACGTATCATGGCCTGAGGTAGAGCCAGTGAGAAAGGTGACGGCACAGTCAGCTGTCAAGTTCCTCAAAGGATTGGTTGCCCATTTTGGTGTACCCAACAGGATCATCACCGACAACGGCACCCAGTTCACGAGCCGCGCCTTCACAGTATACTGTCAAGAATTGGAAACAAGATCTGCTATGCCTCCGTTGCTCACCCAAGGAGCAATGTACAGGTGAAGAGGGCAAATGCTGAAGTGATGCGTGGTCTTAGGACCAGAACTTTTGACAAGCTGCACAAGTGTGGAAGACGCTTTGTGGAAGAGTTGCCGGCGGTTCTTTTGTCACTCAGAACGACACCAAGTCGAGCCACCGGCCAGACGCCCTTCTCCCTTGTATATGGTGTAGAAGCGGTGCTCCCCAGAGAACTCAGATATGGGTCGCCTCGAGTTTTGGCCTTCGACGAGGAGGATCAAGAAGAGCTATGGCAAGATGATGCCATGCTCCTTGGGGAGGATCATTTCTAGGCTGCTGTCCATGCCGCACGGTACCAGCAAGCTTTGCGCCGCTACCATAGACGCAAAGTGAATGCCAGGAACCTTGAGGAAGGCAACGTTGTTCTTCGTCGGATTCAGTCCACGAAGGGGAAAAAGAAGTTGACGCCGAAGTGGGAAGGCCCTTACCTGGTAGTACGAGTCACTAGGCCCGACACAGTCCGCCTAGAGACCGAAGATGGCACCCCTATGCTCAACTCATGGAACATTGAGCATCTTCGTAAGTTCTACCTGTAAGGCATGGTTGCCGGGCTGCCCGGCAACCTCTTTTGTACAAGCTTGCCGGTAAGGCATGTAACCCTTTGTACAGAGCTGGACGCAGACCCCGTGCGTAGTGAATAAAAGCTAAGTGTTTCACAACTCTTGTCAAAGTAAATATTTATTTATGTTGCATACAATGTTGTGCTACATTTTGCCCTGTATGAGATGATTAACGAGCTATCAAGGTTCCAGCCTCCTCTTTTCTCTTCTTTATTTTTCTGAAAGGAATGAAGTGTTCCTCGCGTGCAAGTTTCTGGGGGGGGGGAGTGACGCTATATGGATACCAAATGACGTTCAAGATATCATTCACGACGAGAAGTACAGCAAAGAAGAGCTAAGTTGCAAAACTTTGAAATAAAATTCTTTGCTGTAATTACTTCCCTTGAACGATTTATGTCTTTGTGTGGAAAACCTGCACGCGAAGGAACCTTGTCGGGATTGCTCGCGCTCTTATTTCTGTTTTGAGTCCGCTCAACAGTATAAGCTAGTCGCGTCAACACCGATAAGTGTATCTTGCCAGAAGGTGGCACCTCCGGCAAGCTGCTAAGGATCCGTCCTCAAGCACTAGCCGCGAGTATGTGCACGCCGGCACGTTTCCGGCAAGCGCAGGGAGAAAAACATACAATGACCGAATCATAAAGGGAACATCATACATCCATTCACCAGCACAAGTTATATTACAGCACAAGCCAAGTGCAGGTATAACTTAAGATAAAATCTGTCTTTTATATGAACCACTGGCAACAAGAAATGGCAAAGGGGCTAATCTTTGCGTTGGCCCTCGATCCTTGGAATTTGCTGAACCTTGCTAACGATTGGGGCGATGAGCTCTTCGGCGACTGTGGTGTCGGTTCCCTTCGGCAAGCTCTTGACGGCCTTGGAAACGTCAATGCTAGGATTTTGATGGACAATCTTGACAAGTACCCTGGAGAGGACGTCACTGTAGAACCTGCGGGATTCATTAGCAAAGTTGGCAGATCTCTCACCATGATACTTTTCCAGCGCATCGATCAAGCTTTCGAAGAATAAAGTGAGCCTGTCGCTGGCGGTGTCCCATTCGTTGGTGGAGAAGCTGTATTCCGGCAAGCCCATGGTAGATAATTGTGCGGTGAGGTTCTCCGTAGCAACCACGAGACGGTCAATTCAAAGCTTGTAGGCACCTTTGAGCTCGTTGAAAGAACTTGCGGCGCTCTCAAGCAAAGCCTTCTCGTTCTGGAGGTCCTTTGTCAAGATTCTCTCACACTCCTTGGCAGCGTCAAGGGACTTTTCCAAAGTGGTCAGCTTTAGCTTGTGGTCTTCAATGACGTCCATGGCCTTGGTGAGTTCTTGGTTCTTGGTGGATATTGAGGTTTGCAGCTCTGCCAAGGTGTGAGTTGTTTTCTCTATATTTGCTTTGAGCGCCAAGGCTTCCTTGTCGTTGGCGGCAAGATCTGCTTCAAGCTTCTGCACCTTGCCCTCTAGCTCGTTCTTGGCGGCCTCTGCGGCTCCGGCAGCATCGATGGCCTCCTTGATCTTGCTAGCGTGATCTGTAGCCTGAGCTTCGATGGCGTCCTTGTGTTTTCGCTCCAGCTCCTGGGTCTGCTGTGCAACAAGGGCTTGGATTTCGTCATCCTTACCGCGAAGTTTAGCGGCAAGCGCTTCTTCATGAGCAACAAGTTCTTCCTCATGAGTGTCAAGGCTAATCTTGCGCTCATTCAACTTCGCCTCGGCTGCCTCTATCCTCCGTGCAGCCTCCTCTTGTACCTTGTCGGCCTCAGCCTTTTCCAAAACAAACTGCTCCTTGGCGATGGCAAGCTGAGTGTGGCATTCATGGAGGTCCTGGAGGCACTCTGCATACCAGACTTGTGTTTCCTCCACACGCTTCTTGAACTCTTCTTTTGCTTTGTCAAGGACGGCAGCTCCGGAGTCCAAACTCTCTGTTCGGCTACGGTAACACGCCTGAAGCTTTTGGAAGTTCTCACTCATGGCCTTGAGGTGTTGCTGCTCTTTAGACTTGTTGCTGCGGGCACGCGGCTCGTCAACAACTTCAAGCCCAGTAGCAGTGATGATCTCATCATCAAACACTTCTTCACCAGTGGGCGCCCCAATGGTCGACGTCCCAGGGATGCTGACAAATAAGTTATCACCAACCTTCAGATATTTGCTTGATGGAGGCGCTTCAGATGTCGAAGGTTGATTATCAATAGCCGCCTTGCCGGTAATGATCACCCTCATGGCTGAGTCAGCGCCTGGCGCTCTTGAGACAGGAGTGTCATCAGTGGCCTCAGCACTCTTGTTGCTGCCCTCCTCAGCAATATCCTTGGCAGCCTCTTCATGGGTAGCTTTGGCGGCTTCTTCATCAGCGACCCTGACGGCTTCGTCAGTAGCAATCTTGCTGGCCTCGTCAGCAGCGTCCTTCGCGATCCTCTCAATGCTGATGTCAACGTCCATTTCGTCAGTTGGGGGTAGATCTGAAAGGGTGGAGGAGAGAGAAATCAAATTCAAGAAGACAAAAAAGGATTAAAGAAGAAAAGTGCTTGACGGCAGAAAACTTACCGGACTGAGACTGTTGAGGAGGAACATTTTCTTCTCCGGCAACCTCGGTTGTCGTAGCTTGGTTGCCGGTGGCTCCAGTTGCCAGCACCTCATCAGGGCAGATAGGCTCATCGGTGGAGGCCCTTGCCGGAGAGTTAGCCGCCGGGGCAGTGGTTGACGGAGACGTTACAGTTGGGTCTGCCTCCGGGCATTCCTCTTCGTGGCGCTCTTCTCCTTCTCCCTTGCCGATGTCAGAGATAAATATTTCAACACCAACACTTGCCAAGGGAAAGTGAGTAATGGCCTCATGCTGGGGGCTACGCTGGGGGCTACGCCGAGTACTGGCAACCACAACGTTGTCATCTGGCACTGTGCTTGTCGCCGGTTCATCCTCCGCTGTGGTCCTCGCCCTCTTGGCCATCCTTTGTGCCAAGGTTTGCTCGTCGCTGTTGAAACAAGTCAAGACGGAGCAGATCAGATAACAAGAACAAGAAATCAACAATTCATGAAAGTGATTGAAGACACGTACTCTTCTTTCTCCTCCTCGTCGCTGAGGATAGAGAGGTCATATACGGCCTTGGGTCCAGTACTGGTGGTAGGAGGCGGAGTAGGAGTTCTGGCCCGCTTAGTTGCCGCGGGCACAGCGGGTTGAGAGGACCCAGCTACTCTGGTAGCTGACGCGAATGGCTGCCTCGTCGAGGTGCGCCGCACTCGCTGCTGTTGAGAAGCTTGGCGTCGAGATCCTTGCCGCCTAGCAGCTTTGGCGGTCGCTCCCTTGTCGACCACCTCATCACCCGAAGATGAAGGATGGACTGGATCTCCGGAGACGGCTTTTCAGAGAACGCGAGGTTTCCTTGCCGGAACAAGAGGAACAGGGGGCTCCTTATGCACTCGCCCCTCAACGGTTTCTTCGCCCTATTCCCCGGCAGGCTCTTCTAGCTCTCCGACAAGTTCTTCTGGCGGTTCGTCCTCTGGTTCATCCTCAGCTTCTTCATCAACATCGGCTATTGCGGACCCAGAGCCACTGGCGCCTTCACCCATTCCTGCTTCTGCCACCCTGTTGGCAATGTGCACCAACTCCTCATCGGTGGTGTTGCAGATTAGGTCCTTCTCCTCCCTGATGGGCATCTCCACCAAAGTATCAAACCATTCCCTCACCGCATCTTCAGGAGGTTCTTGTCAAGATCCTTCGATGCCATGGGCATTTCAAGATGGCATCATTGCAATGATGGCATCCCTGGCAGAGTTGTTGCACAGAGGCACCACAGTTGTCGAAAGCTTGAAGTTGCCGGTGGTGCGGAAGAGCTGGTGGCAGAGCACCGTGTGTTGCAGCATTGTCAAGTTGGCGTGGAGTCCAATCCGCACCCGCATGATGTCGGCCACGTTCTTGTAATCCCAGGCGAGCCTCCCCTTGTTCTGAAGAGGAGCGATGCGGCGGCGGAGAAATTTGGCCCCCAGCATTTCGATGGTGAGGCCGGCAGCCCTGAGCTGAAGAATGCGAGTCATGGCGATTGTGAGCTTCTTGTCGTCAGCATCAAGATAGCTCGAGTCCTTGCCATGCACCACCTTGGCTGTTCTGGCTTGCAGAAATCTGGAAAATCATCATCTTTGATCCAGCACCATTCTGCGCGCCACTCATTCCACTTCAAGTGAAGCTGCCCCCTAAGGTAGACGTCCTTGTCCCTGGGGATCCAAGTGATGCCGCCGGAGAGGGCATCTGCTTCGATGCGTGGGGTGAAGCAATGGCGGAAAAGGGCTATGTTTGGCACTACTCCAATAAAGTTCTCGCACATGTGTGCAAAAACAGACATGCAGGTCATGGCATTTGGTGTGAAGTCTAGAAGGCGGAAGCCGTAGGTGTACATGATCTCAGAGAAAAAATCGGAGAAAGGGGGGACAAGCCCGCAATTAAAGTATGCGGTGAAGAAGTGGTACTTGTCCTTGCCAGGTTTGACGGAGCCGGGAAGAACTTGTGGCATGGAGTGGGCCGTCGTTTCTTTCCCCCACATGATCGCGTACCGCTCCACCAAGTCGTTCTCCTTTAGCACCGGTGCGAAGACAACATTGTTCCTCCGCAGTGCTGCCATTTCCTCCTTCCTCGCCTCTGCTTCCGGATCTACTGCCTTCTCCCGTTTGCCTTGGCCCCTCTTGGGTGCCATGACTGCATTGGGAGAGGGTGGATTTGAAAGCAAGCGGGGGCGCGGCGCGGCGACGGAAGAGGAAGCGCTCTGTTCTTGCGCAAAGAAGAAGACTACGGCGGATGGCTAGATTGGAAGAAGGGGGTAACTGAGCAGCACCCCTCGCAGTTTCCTTTTTATGGGGAAGGCGCGGGGGCTAGCTCTTTACTAACCTACGTGGCTGCGCTTTTCAGGCGCACTACCTCTAGCGGCCGTTTCGTTCCACCTCTCCCACGTCTACATTTAATGCGCGTCGTGGGAGGCGTGGTAAAAGAGAACCTTACATCAGTTATCCTCTGCCACGCGTGCCTGTGCATTGTTTGGGCCTAGCCCAATGACACCTCGCATGCGTGTATGGCCCAGGCCCGGGGGCTCCTGTCGGTGTACCAAGACATGGATGCCTTAGTACCCTGACTTGTGCACATGCAGTTGTAGCCTTCTCGACGGCAGGGCTTGCCAGAGGACTACTGTGTCCAAGACTCAAGATTTGGTGAACAAAACCATGAAGAAGACCTCCAGGCAGGTCATTGAGAAGTACAAGTTTAGTACTGAAGACCAAGACTCTGGTTGCCGGCAAGCTACTTGCCGGCAAGCGAAGACCCGGCAAGCTACTTGCCGGCAAGCGAAGGCCCGGCAAGCTCCGTGCCAGTAGGCTCTTTTTGTCTCATTACCGCTCCACCTCATCATCAACCAGATAAGCACGTATTGATAGGTGTCGAGCGGGCAGGCAGTCAAGCACAGCTGGTCAGGGTATGTGTCAGCATGCCACCTAAGGATTAGCTTTAATGACACCCGTCCCTGGGTCGTGTCAAGATAACAGAAGGGCAGCTGGACATGTGGTACAGAACCTTTTGATGAAGCCTCGCCTCCCCAGCGTAGCACCTAACGGTGCATTTAATTCCTTTGTCCTAACTCGTTAGAGATAGGCATGCTAACAGTGTAATCACTGTTCATACCCTGTAATTACCATCTTAGCCACTGTGGTAACCCCTTGGCATATAAAAGAAGGCCCACGGCTACTGGTAGACGGGTCGACCCTTAGCCCAACTACGTGTAGCTGCTGCATTTCCTGCGCACGTTGCCGGAGAAGTCGTGCTCCCTTGTACGTTGAGCTCAAAACACAATCAAACCACCAAAGCAGGAGTAGGGTTTTACGCCTCTAGGCGGCCTGAACCTAGATAAACCACCATGTGTTCTTGCATTTACCGATCCTGCTCTATGTATACATCAACTCCCGTAGCCAAACCGCAAAGGGATCATTTTGATCCCATAGATTGTCGTTCTCCACGACACCATCCTTCATCGCCATCGAGCCCCTTTTGTCATTTCTGAAGGACACGTTCTGCGACGCTGGCTTGGGATCCTCAGCTACAAAGTCAGACCTCATCGACGGTGACCACGAGGAGGGCACCCTCTCTGGCTCTTCCAAGGGGAAAGAGCCCATCTGCGACATTAGGGAGGGCACCCTACAGCCGTGCTCTTCCAAGGTGAAGGAGCCCATCTGCGACAACATGGAGCGCACCCAGAGGTCGTGCTCTTCCAATGGGAAGGTGCCCATCTGTTACCAGTGAGGAAACCCATGATTTTTTTGCCGTGCCTCTTCAAAGGGGGAAACCCATGATTTGTTTTGTCGAGCCCCTTTTGTAGGGAGAATATGTCCAGTTTTCATTGCTACATTTGGTTGTTTGCAGTATGCCTTGTTTATTTCAGTTATTCACAATGTGATCCTCTATATGTGCAACTATTTACGGCGCAGTACAATTTCATCAATACCAGTTCAACGACCATATTTGTTTCCAGTTAAGCCTGGTGTAGGTAATACGACCCCTCTTTTTTCACATTGTGATGTTCAATTATACAATTTGATGTTTAAGCACAAGCTACGTTCTATACAATTTCAACAGTACCACTATGAATGACTATATTTGCTTGCTGTTAAGCCAGTTTTAGCGAGCATATGCCTCTTTTAACGGTTTTTGGTTGTTCGGTTGTTTGTAGTTAGCATATGTCCAGTTTCAATTGCTATCTTTGGTAGTTCGTAGTATGCCTTGTTTATTTCAGTTATTCACAATGTGATGTCCTATATGCACAAGTATGAACTGTGCAGTTCAATTTCATCAATACCAGTTTCAACAATGCCACTATGAATGATTATATTTGGTTTCAGTTAAGCATGTTGTAGTTAACACGCATTTCCATTTTATTTAACAATAACCAGTGTACTTAAACCTGCACAATACCAGTTTGAATGACTATATTTGGTTGTTGTTAAATGTTAAGCCTGTTCCAGTTAACACACCTTTCCACTTGTTGTTTTGCTTAACTAGCGTGCTTAAACCTGCACACTGAAGCTATCATTTGGAGATTATGTTGTGTACCATGGATATATTTGGTTGATGTTTAGCCTATTGTGCCTAACATGCCTTTCGATGTACTTACACAGGACAATATTGGGAACGACTGCTGTTTTCGATCGAGGTTAGTTTTTCCCCATGGCTTATATATACCCACTATTCAGGATATCGGTAGCTGGTACCATATCGGCTGGGGGCTGATAAGGGATTAATCGGAGAATCGGACATTTAACTGAATATATCTTTAACCCATTTATCGGTAGGTTAACTAGGACCATATGCCCATATCTAATATATCCGAGGCTACATAGCAACATGCATTGTACTGAATGTCTAAATACGCAATCCTAGGCTACATAGCAACATGGAAGAGTGTAACCTTCATGTTCTGATGATGTCTAAATATACATAGAAGAGCAGCAGCAACAACAACAGCAACAACAACATAGCAGCAGTAGTAGTTAACTTTAGTTAACTGCAGTTAATCGACCAATATTTGTAACAATGTAATATACTCCCTCCGTCCCATAATATAAGATGTTAATTCATCCAATATGTGAGTATATTGGATGTAATAAGATCTTATATAATGGGATGGAGGGAGTGTTGTACTACATCATTGTGCAATTGTTGTTTAGCTTCTAATATTAACTTGGTGCTTGTAGGTACATATGTCATTGGTAAAGATCCACGCTTCGACCCTTTTTGCGTATGGGGCAATGAGATATTCATGAAGCAGCATAAAGTGAGGAAACTGATAAAGATTGTTAGTAAAATGGGTCAAAAGATGGCAATTAAACTATTTGTTTACACTTTATCCAAGACAACAGTGAACTGCGGGATGGTAAGTAAGAACTCTGCAGCCTTCTTTTTACTGCCCATAATGAGTTGTGTTAGATGACAATGTCTGAATCTTTTTTCCTTTGCAGTGGTTCCCAAAGCAGTTTACTCAAGATTACATCTCAAACTACATGATTGGTGGGCATGCAAAGGTTGAAGTATTCCTACCAGAATACAATGACTATCTAGAAGTCCTCATGAAGACAGTGAAGGATGGGCGGTCGGCCATCAAAAGGGGTTGGACTAGAGTCGTGCGTGCGTTAGGCATGGAGGAAGGCACAATATGGGCATTCCGCTTCACCTTGTTCAGCAACCAGAATGTCTTTCGCCTCTTTCTTTACCGTCTTTAATACAAGTATACAACCCTGGTTCATCTTTCTTTATTTGGTGCTTATGTAATTCTTTTTTTTTATGTAATTCTTGAACATATGTACCTGTGAATCGAATAATGCATTGGTTGTTGAACCTGATGGATATGAATAAAGTTATTGCCTAATTTCAAATTCAAATTCAAATTCAGTACAATTTTAAATCGCAGCAATTAAATTTGGGTGAAAATACGCTCTGCAGGTCATTACGCCGCACACGGTCTGTAAAGCACAACGTGTGTGATATACCACATAATCCAACATGTTTCATAGAGAGGAAATGTGTGCGACAATGCACACAATTGCCATTTGCCAAGCGTGTGTGATGTCAGACAATATCACAAACGGTGCAAGCAAACTAAATGTTTGTGATAGTCGCCTTATCGTACACGCTTTACAATCATGAACTGTTTCTGATGTAGTACGCATTGTAAGCGTTGCACCACAGAATAGCGTGTGCGATAGTTATCATGTCCGACAGTCGGACCTTTCATAAACTCATCTGTCATACGTACGATGATTAACTTATCTTCTTAATTATATAATTGCATACGGTTTGGGAAAAGTGAATGTGTGTGATAGTCTCCTTATCATACACATTTTACAATTGTGAACTGTTTGTGATGGGGCGCGCATTGTAAACATTGCACCATAGAAAACCGAGTGCGATGGTAATGCAAGCACACATGAGTAGCAAGGGTAGAGCGTTTGGGATATTCGATATATCACAAACAGTTGTCTGAAGACTCGCGTTTGGGATAGATGCAGGCATTGCATACGCTTAGTTCTGCAAAACGTATGCATTCCTCCTCTCTATAGCCGACGGTTTCTGGGTCATGTGGGATGGACCCCCCTATTGCACACACAGGCAAAGCGACGATTTAAAAATCCATCGCGGAAAGGGGTTAAAAACCATTTGTATAGTAGGTCACTGCACCAGTGCCCCCTCCACCATAAGTTAGTGGCTGCTCAGAGTTATTGCACGGCTTTTCTCGTTTGAGAGCAACCCACCTCCGAAGCCGTTGAGAGAGATTTCCTGCGAGAAAAAACCCAAACACCCAGAGCCCAATGCGACTGAGCATCACTGAAGTGTTGGGAAACGTAGTAGAAAACAAATAAAATCGCCCTACAATCACCGAGGAACAATATGAAGATGCATATAGGGTTTGGATGAACGATTGTTACCGACTCCGGAGTGCAGCAGAAGTAGACGAGTCAGTGTAGATCATACTGGGAATCCCTTAAACCGTTGATGATGATCCCGTGAACCACCCTCAAACAATCCCTTGAACGGAAGACCTAAAGCACGGCCTCTATACTTGGTTGCAAGCGTATGGTCTTCACGATCCGGCAACGCTTCTGTCAGAGATGGGGCTCCGGGGACCCAAAGGTTCGAACACTGGGGTGAGTTCGTTCCTATCGCCTCGTCCCCTACCACAACACAACTATGGCGAAGCTACGGTGAGAGCGCGTGAGCGGGGGCAGGCCGGAGACACAGCGGTTACCCAGGTTCAGGCCACCATGCGGTGTAAAACCCTACTCCAGCTTGGTTGTGATTGCTCTGGTGAGAGTACAAGGTTTGGGGCAGAAGAGTCGATCCTCTCTACAGCGGCACCCTGCCCTCCTTTTATATCTGCTTTGGTCCTCTTCCCCCGAAAACATTGCCGGGAAGGGTTGCCACACAACGGCAAGTTTGAAGGGGGACAGGGGCGCAGTCTATCCTGACAAAAGGTGGTCTTCGTCTGCAAAACGACTATCCATGATGCGCTGGTGGGCTCGGGCATGACCTCCACCCTGCACGTCCATCGTCTTGGTCTTCTTTCACCGATCGGGCAACCTTTGGGGGTTGCTTTGGGAAATGGACCGCTGGCCTTGCTCCCTTAGCACAAAAGGGGAAATCCTCTCTATCCGCGCCTGCCGGCGCGGCCTCTGTCTCCATTTGTCGCTGCATGCGTCACCCACGTGGTGGGCATGAGACCGCGCGACCGAGCCGAACAGCACCCGCCTTGCATGTCTTCGGGACGGTGCCTCGGGAGGCAGCCTCGAGAGGCTGCCTCGCGAGGCTCTTGGCGAAGTCATGGCTGAGTCTTGCTTGCTCGCTCCCTGAGGAGGGATCCTCAGGAGACCAGGGGCCTCATGAGGGGTCTTGCTCGAGGTGCCCGCCAGTGGGCCACCTATTGGGCCACCACCAGGAGCTGAGTCCTGGGCCACAGGCAGACGAGCCAAGATACCCTAGGTTCCACGGGCCCGCGGCGCGCACGTTCCCGCCTACTCGGGGGTGAAACGACGTGGGTCCTGACCGCCTGCGGGCCAGGCGTGATGTGTGGCGCACGATGTGATGGGGGACACCCCCACTTCTCCCACGATGCCTCGGTAACCACCTGTGCTGACATAAAGCCTTCCCGCGCACGACGCGAGACCATCATTGCCTTCCTTCGCACTGGTCCGATTCCCGGCGCCGAAGAAGGCTGAGCGACTAGGAGAGCACCACCATCGAGCATAAAGAGGGGGGAAGCGGAGAGCCATGGTCCTTCGCCCATCTTCTCCTTCTCCTGCTTCTTTCTCCCTTTCCTTCCTTGTCTTCCAGAGCCACTGCTGTGATGGCGAGGGGCAGAAGGGGAGGTCGCGCGTCCGCCGCCGCCGCGAGGGTTCCGCCCCGGGGGCGCGGGCGCCCCTCGGCAGTTGTCAAAGCTGGACCGAGCGCTCACGGCCGCGGGGGGCGTGGCGCGCGTGGCCGAGGCGGGCGCGGCGGGGCGGCCGCCCGTCCTCCCCATGCGGGATTCCATTCGGCTGATGCGACGTACGAGTTCATCGTGGGAATGTACCGCCGGCCTTGCAGCTGGCTCTGACTCCCCGACTCCTTCGAGAAGGCGATGAAGGGGAAGGAGCCCCTGGGGTTGTGGGTGCAGGCGGTTGGCTGCTACAACAGGCCCTCCTGGGTGGCGACGGAGTTTGGCCCTTGCGGCTTCATGTTCTTGAAGCAGGGGTGGAAGTCCTTCACCCTCACCCGTGGCCTGAAGCGGGGGCATCTCCTCCAATTCAAGTTCGATGGAGCTGCAACCCTCTTCATGAAGATCTTCGGGGCCTCCGGGGCCCGCCTTGGGTGCTGCGCAGAGAGCGAGGACGACAGTGGCTCCGAGTCCTCCGACGAGAGTGGCAGCAGCAGCAGCGGGGGCGAGAGCGGCGAAGGCTCCCCGCGCATCAAGAGCGAAGACGAAGATTCCGACTAGGTGCAGGCGACGTTCGCGTTGGATCTTGGAGCGCGCCGCGTCCCCCTTGATCTCTTTCTTTTGTTCTTTTCTCCTGCACCGGATCGATGTAACCCCGAGGGGGCATGAAAACAGTGGCTTTTGCTTAAGTACCGCATAATTTATCGTAACGTATATTTCCTCGTGAGGCGCTCTCGTGAGGCCTCGTTTATCTCTTCTTGTTTGCCATGGTGCTCTACGTCGTCAGGACCCAGCCCCCGGGCGGCTACAGCCGTCGCTGGTATGTCCGGTCGCGTTGCCTGAACAAGGCCAGGCGGTGTAGGGCACTGAGGCAGTAAGGACCCCTGAGATGCGATGCTCAGAGAGCCCCCCTTTGGCGTGCAAGCGGCTGATACGTCCAATTTGCATCATGATTTCCTACTGTTATTTATTATGTTTTTAATCATTATTTCACTTTATGGTACAATTGTTATGCCTTTTCTCTCTTAATTTGCAAGATTTACATGAAGAGGGAGAATGCCGGCAGCTGGAATTCTGGACCTGAAATAGCCACATCAGAGATACCTAATCTATAGAGCTCCAATTGACCTGAAATTTTACGGAGAATTTTTATTGAATATATAAAAAATACTGGAGAAAAGAGATAACAGAGGGGACCCACCAACTGCCCACAAGGCAGAAGGGCGCGCCCCCCTCCTAGGCGTGCCCTGGTGCCTTGTGGGGCCCACAGCTGGCGTCTGGCCCCCTCCTTCTGCTATATGAAGCCATTTGCCCTAGAAAAAAATAAGAGGAAGGCTTTTGGGACGAAGCGCCGCCGTCTCGAGGCGGAACCTGGGCAGGAGCTATTTTGCTCTCCGGCGGAGCGATTCCACCGGGGATACTTCCCTCCGGGAGGGGGAAATCGAAGCCATCGACATCACCAATGATCCTCTCATCGTGGGAGGACCAATCTTCATCAACATCTTCACCAGCACCATCTCATCTCAAACCCTAGTTCATCTCTTGTATTCAATCTTTGTCTCAAAACCTCAGATTGGTACCTGTGGGTTGCTAGTAGTGTTGATTACATCTTGTAGTTGATGCTAGTTGGTTTATTTGGTGGAAGATTATATGTTCAGATCCTTAATGCTATTCAATACCCCTCTGATCTTGAACATGAATATGATTTGTGAGTAGTTACTTTTGTTCTTGAGGACATGGGAGAAGTCTTGTCATAAGTAATCATGTGAATTTGGTATTCGTTCGATATTTTGATGATATGTATGTTGTTGATTCTCTTAGTGGTGTCATGTGAACGTCGACTACATGACACTTCACCATCTTTGGGCCTAAGGGAATGCATTGTGGAGTAGTAATTAGATGATGGGTTGCTAGAGTGACAGAAGCTTAAACCCTAGTTTGTGCCCTATTCCATAAGGGGCTGATTTGGATCCATATGTTTCATGCTATGGTTAGAGTTATCTTAATTCTTCTTTCATAGTTGCGGATGCTTGTGAGAGGGGGTAATCATAAGTGGGAGGCTTGTTCAAGTAAGAACAGCACCCAAGCACCGGTCCACCCACATATCAAATTATCAAAGTAGCGAACGCGAATCAAACAAACATGATGAAAGTGGCTAGATGAAATTCCCATGTGTCCTCGAGAACGCTTAGCTTATTATAAGAGATCGTTCCGGCTTGTCCTTTGCTATAAAAAGGATTGGGCCACCTTGCTGCACTTTATTATACTTGTTACTTGTTACTTGTTACGAAATATCTTGCTATTAAAACCATCTGTTACCGCTAATTTCAGTACTTGCAGAGAATACCTTGCTGAAAACCGCTTGTCATTTCCTTCTGCTCCTCGTTGGGTTCGACACTCTTACTTATCAAAAGGACTACGATTGATCCCCTATACTTGTGGGTCATCAATACTCTTTTCTGGTGCCGTTGCCGGGGAGTGAAGCTCCTTTGGTGAGTGGAATTTGGTAAGGAAACATTTATATTACGTGCTGAATTTTATTGTCACTTGTCACTATTGAAAGTAATCCTTTGAGGGGCTTGTTTGGGGTATCTTCACCTCGACCGGAAGCAATAAGAGTTGCTCCTCCACCTATTGAATCTACTGAAAATATTTATTATGAAATTCCTTCTGGTATGATAGAGAAATTGCTAGCTAATCCTTATGCAGGAGATGGAAAATTACATCCTGATATGCACTTGATCTATGTGGATGAAATTTGTTGATTGTTTAAGCTTGCAGGTTTATCCGGAGATGGAGTTAAGAAGAAAGTATTCCCTTTATCTTTGGAGGGAAAGGCATTGACATGGTATAGGCTATGTGATGATACTAATACATGGGACTAGAACCGGTTGAAGCTGGAATTCCACCAGAAATTTTATCCTATGCATTTGGTTCATCGTAATCGGAATTATATATATAATTTTTGGCCTCGTGAAGGAGAAAGCATCGCTCAAGCTTGGAGGAGGCTTAAGTATATGTTGCATACATGCCCCAATCATGAGCTCTCAAGAGAAATAATCCTTCAAAACTTTTATGCTCGGCTTTCTCATAATGATCAATCCATGCTCGATACTTCTTCTTCTAGTTCCTTTATGAAGAGAACTATTGAATCCAGTTGGGACCTTCTTGAAAGAATTAAACGCAATTATGAAGATTGGGAAATCGACAAAGATAATGAGTCAGGTATAAATCTTGAGTTTGATTGTGTTAAATCTTTTATGGAAACTGATGCTTTTCGTAAGTTTAGTACTAAATATGGACTTGACTCTGAGATAGTAGCTACCTTTTGTGAATCCTTTGCTGCTCATGTTAATCTCCCTAAGGAGAAATGGTTTAAATATCATCCACCTATTGAATTAAAAGAAGAACCTGTTAGTGTTAAAGAAGAAACAATTGTTTACCATGTTGATCCAGTTGTGCCTACTGCTTATATTGAGAAACCTCCTTTCCCTGTTAGGATTAAAGAACATGCTAAAGCTTCAACTGTGGTTAATAAGAGTAAAATTAGAGCACCTAGACCTTCTGAGCAAATTAAAGTGGAACCTAGTGTTGCAATGGTTAAAGATCTTTTGGTTGATAACATTGATGGACATGACATATATTTCTGTGATGAAGCAACTAGAATTGCTAATCCAGACCCTAAGGATAAAAACAAACCTATAGTTGGCATGCCTGTTATTTCTGTTAAAATTGGAGATCATTGCTATCATGGTCTATGTGATGTTGGTGGTAGTGTGAGTGCTATTCCGTTTACTCTCTATCAAGAAATCATGAATGATATTGCACCTGTTGAGATTGAAGATATCGATGTTACTATTAAGCTTGCAAATAGAGACACTATTTCACCACTTGGGATTGTTAGAGACGTTGAAGTCTTATGTGGTAAGATCAAATACCCTACTGATTTTCTTGTTCTTGGATCACCACAAGATGATTTTTGCCCCATTATATTTGGTAGACCCTTCTTGAATACTGTTAATGCTAAGATTGATTGCACTAAAGAAATTGTCAGTGTTAATTTTGGTGAGATGTTTCATGAGTTTAACTTCTCTAAGTTTCCTAGACAACCTCATGATAAAGAATTGCCTAGTAAAGATGAAATTATTGGTCTTGCTTCTATTGTTGTGCCTCCTACTGATCTGCTAGAACAATATTTGCTTGAGCATGAGAATGACATGAATATGAATGAAAGAAATGAAATAGATGAAATGTTCTTTAAACAAGCACCTATACTGAAACATAATTTGCCTGTTGAAACCTTGGGAGGTCCACCTCCACCCAAGGGTGATCCTGTGTTTGAATTAAAGCAATTACCTGATACTCTTAAATATCCTTATCTCGATGAAAAGAAGATATATCCTGTTGTTATTAGTGCTAACCTTTCAGAGCATGAAGAAAAGAGATTACTTAAAACTCCGAGGAAGCATCGTGCCGCTATTGGATATACTCTTGATGATCTGAAGGGCATTAGTCCCACTTTATGTCAGCATAAAATTCATATGGAGCCAGATGCTAAACCCGTTGTTGATCATCAAAGAAGGTTGAATCCTAAAATGAAGGATGTGGTAAGAACTGAAATATTAAAGCTTCTGGAAGCAGGTATAATATATCCCATAGCTGATAGTAGATGGGTAAGTGTTGTTCATTGTGTTCCTAAAAAGGGAGGTATTACCGTTGTTCCTAATGATAAAAATGAACTCATCCGGCAAAGAATTGTAACTGGTTATAGGATGGTAATTGATTTCAGAAATTAAATAAAGCTACTAGAAAAGATCATTACCCCTTGCCTTTTATTGATCAAATGTTAGAAAGATTATCTAAGCATACACACTTTTGTTTCCTAGATGGTTATTCTGGTTTTTCTCAAATACCTGTATCACCTGAAGATCAAGAGAAAACCTCCTTTACTTGTCCTTTTGGAACTTATGCTTATCGTCGTATGCCTTTTGGTTTATGTAATGCACCTGCTACCTTTCAAAGATGTACGACTGCTATATTCTCTGACTTTTGTGAGAAGATTGTTGAGGTTTTCATGGATGATTTCTCCGTTTACGGAACTTCTTTTGATGATTGCTTAAGCAACCTTGATCGAGTTTTGCAGAGATGTGAATAAACTAATCTTATCTTGAATTGGGAGAAGTGCCACTTTATGGTGAATGAAGGTATAGTCCTTGGGCATAAAATTTCTGAAAGAGGTATTGAAGTTGATAATGCCAAGGTTGATGCTATTGAGAAAATGCCATGTCATAAAGATATCAAAGGTATAAGAAGTTTCCTTGGTCATGCTGGTTTCTATAGAAGTTTTATAAAAGACTTCTCTAAAATTTCTAGACCTCTCACCAATCTCTTGCAAAAAGATGTTCCATTTGTTTTTGATGATGATTGTGTAGAAGCCTTTGAAATACTTAAGAAAGCCTTAATTTCTGCACCTATTGTTCAACCACCTGATTGGAACCTACCCTTTGAAATTATGTGTGATGCTAGTGATTATGCTGTTGGTGTTGTTCTAGGACAAAGAGTTGATAAGAAATTAAATGTCATCCATTATGCTAGTAAAACTCTAGACAGTGCTCAAAGGAATTATGCTACTACTGAGACAGAATTTTTAGCAGTTGTGTTTGCATGTGATAAATTTAGATCCTACATTGTTGATTCCAAGGTTACTGTTCACACTGATCATGCTGCTATTAAATACCTGATGGAAAAGAAAGACGCTAAGCCTAGACTTATTAGATGGGTCCTTTTGCTTCAAGAATTTGATTTGCATATTGTTGACAGAAAGGGAGCTGAGAATCCCGTAGTAGATAATTTGTCTAGAATGGAAAATGTTCTTGATGACCCACTTCCTATTAATGATGATTTTCCCGATGAACAATTAGCTGTGATAAATGCTTCTCGTAATACTCCTTGGTATGCAGACTATGCTAATTACATTGTTGCTAAATACATACCACCTAGCTTTACATATCAACAAAAGAAAAAGTTTTTCTTTGATTTAAGATATTACTTTTGGGATGACCCACATCTATATAAAGAAGGAGTAGATGGTATTATTAGGCGTTGTGTACCTGAGCATGAACAGGAACAAATCCTACGTAAGTGTCACTCTAAGGCATATGGAGGACACCATACGGGAGACCAAACTGCACACAAGGTATTACAATCTGGTTTTTATTGGCCTACTCTTTTCAAGGATGCACGTAAGTTTGTCCTTTCTTGTGATGAATGTCAAAGAATTGGTAATGTTGGTAGACGTCAGGAAATGCCTATGAATTATTCACATGTTATTGAACCATTTGATGTTTGGGGTTTTGATTATATGGGACCTTTTCCTAAATCCAATGGGTATACTCATATTTTAGTTGCTGTTGATTACGTTACTAAGTGGGTAGAAGCTATTCCAACTAGTAGTGCTGATCATAACACTTCCATTAAAATGCTTAAAGAAGTCATATTTCCGAGGTTTGGAGTCCCTAGATATTTAATGACTGATGGTGGTTCACATTTTATTCATGGTGCTTTTCGTAAGTTGCTTGCTAAATATGATGTTAACCATAGAATTGCATCTCCTTATCATCCTCAGTCTAGTAGTCAAGTTGAATTAACTAATAGAGAAATAAAATTGATTTTGCAAAAGTCCATTAATAGATCCAGAAAGAATTGGTCTAAGAAACTTGATGATGCATTATGGGCTTACAGAACTGCTTATAAAAATCCTATGGGTATGTGTCTGTATAAAATGGTTTATGGAAAAGCATGTCATTTACCTCTGGAATTAGAACATAAAGCATATTGGGCAATTAAAGAACTTAATTATGATTTTAAACTTGCCGATGAGAAGAGGTTATTTGATATTAGCTCCTTAGATGAATGGAGAACCCAAGCCTACGATAATGCTAAGTTGCTTAAAGAAAAAGTTAAAAGATGGCATGACAAAAGAATTCAAAAACGGGAATTCAAAGTAGGTGATCATGTTCTATTATACAATTCTCGTTTGAGATTCTTTGCAGGAAAACTTCTCTTTAAATGGGAAGGACCGTATATCATCGAAGAAGTTTATCGCTCCGGAGCCATCAAAATAAACAACTCCGAAGGCAATAATCCGAGAGTGGTGAATGGACAAAGAATTAAGCACTATATTTTAGGTACTCCCATTAATGTTGAAACTAATATTATTGAAACAATTACACCGAAAGAGCACATTAAAGAGTCCTTCCGGAACGCTCCAGAATCCTGAAAAGGGGTAGGTATGTGATACGGTAAGTAAACCGACTCCAAAAATTCCATAAAAATACTTTCTGTCAGTTTTGGAATATTAGAAAAAATACAAAAATAAGAAACAACCGAGGGGACCCACGTGCTGCCCACAAGGCAGAAGGGCGCGACCCCTCCCCCTAGGGGGGACCGTGGTGCCTTGTGGGCCCCACGTGTGCCTTCCCGACTCTGTTTTCTTCTGGAATACTTGTTTTGCAAGATAAAAATTCTTTATATATACTCCCGTATGTTTTGACTACCACATCGCGAGTTTCTCCTCTGTTCTTGTTTCGGGCTATTTTTCTGACAGATCTAGGTCACAATGACGACTCCAAGATCGTCCAAGGACAAGTTCTATGAGAAGGTCATCAACCCGTACCAACCGGAGGTGATGAAGCACCCTCAAGTCATTGAGATGCATGAGGGGGTGCTCCATGTCCGGGACGTTCAAGGACCTAAGAAGACTGGGAGCGAGAAGGCTAGGCTGGAAGCGGTGGAACAGGAGATCTTCAAGTGCCAGGGCATGGTGGAGCGCGGACTTTGTGCTAACCACTCCATGATCACGGAATTCATCCGTGAGCGCAAGGTGGACAGCAAGAATATTGGGGACGTCATCTTTAATCTCAATGATTGGGTTGATTATCTTCAGGCCCAAATCTATGATTTACAAAACCAAAATTTTGAGTATGAGGCCAAGTTCAAAGGTATGAGTTTAGCTACAAATTTCAGGACTCCGAAAACATGCTCGTCCTTTTATGATGGATAACCTATGCCTTGGAAGACGGAGGACAAGCCCACCTCACCATCACCACCATCACCAAAGAAGGAGACTTGAGTATATGGGTATGGGCACTCCCCTTAGCTTGTGCCAAGCTTGGGGGAGGCGCCCCGGTATCGTATCACCATCACTTTTTCATCATCATTATCTATCTTGGTTCGATCCTTAGTTATTTCATGATTTAGAGGAATAAAGTTTTAGTATGATTTAGTTTCGAGTGCTTGCTTTGTGATCTATCTATCTATGTAATCATGTGTGAAAGTTATATAATAAAGAGTAGTTTGAGTTGAGTGTTTTGCTTTTGATGATCCAATCTTAGAAATAAAGAAAGAATAAAATCATATACTAATCCCATGGGGAGTGATGACTTCACATAAAAGAAGTATAATTGATAAAACTTGTTGGGAGTTGACAAACATAGTATTGGTCATTGTAGCAATTCATGAAAAAGTAATAAAGGAAGAGAGGTCTCACATATAAATATACTATCTTGGACATCTTTTATGATTGTGAGCCCCCATCAAATATTCTATGTCAATTAGTTGACGTAGGACAAGGAAGACAACGTAATGGGTTATGTTTGCTTATATTCACATAGAAGTTATATTGTTTTGGATCCTCTAACATGTGGTGTTTGCCCCCTATCTTTTGCTAGCCAAAAATCCGCACTAAGTAGAGATACTACTTGTGCATCCAAAAACCCTTAAACCTAGTTTCATGTCATGAGAGTCCACTATATCTACCTATTAATTGAATAAGATCCTTCAAGTAAGTTATCATCGGTGCAAAAGCAATAAAAAATGCTCCTAAATATGTATGAACTTTTATTGTAAGGGAAAATAAATTTTGTACGATCTTGTGATGGTGGAGCAATAAAAGCGACAGACTGCATAATAAAGGTCGCTATCACAAGGGGCAATATAAAGTGATGTTCCTTTACATTAAGAGCTTGCACATCCAAAAACAAAAGCGCATGACAACCTCTGCTTCCCTCTGCGAAGGGCCTATCTTTTACTTTATGTATTTACTTTCATGCAAGAGTCATTAGTATTCTTCTCTATTCCGTGTTTATTTTCTCTTTTGGCAAACATCATATGGTGGGGATTGATCCATGCATATATATCCAGTTGAATGTAGGTGATCATGAGTTATTATTGTTGACATTACCCTTGAGGTAAATGCGTTGGGAGGCAAAATTATAAGCCCCTATCTTTCTATGTGTTCGACTAAAACTTTTGCTCCATAAGTATAACATGAGTGTCAGCAATCATAGAAGACTAAATGATAGTTGAGTATGTGAACTTGCTAATCAATGCTCTTACATAGACTCTTTCTGATAATATGATGAATTGCAATTGCTTCAGTGACTGAGATCATAGTTTGTTAGTTTTCAATTTGGTTTATGGTTCATACTTTAACTTGTGGATGAATCGTTACTTTTTCATAAGAAGTTTTATGATGATATATTGCTATTATAATAAAGATCATGATGCTCCATGTCCGTATTTTATTTTTATCGACGTCTCTCTCTCTAAACATGTGGTCATGATTATCGATTTCGACTTTTCGCTTGAGGGCAAGCGATGTCTAAGCTTGGGGGAGTTGATACGTCCAATTTGCATCATGATTTCCTACTATTATTTATTATGTTTTTAATCATTATTTCACTTTATGGTACAATTCTTATGCCTTTTCTCTCTTAATTTGCAAGATTTACATGAAGAGGGAGAATGCCGGCAGCTGGAATTCTGGACCTGAAATAGCCACATCAGAGATACCTAATCTACAGAGCTCCAATTAACCTAAAGTTTCATGGAGAATTTTTATTGAATATATAAAAAATACTGGAGAAAAGAGATAACAGACGGTACCCACCAGCTGCCCACAAGGCAGAAGGGCGCGGCACCCCTGGGCGCGCCCTGGTGCCTTGTGGGGCCCACAGCTGGCGTCTGGCCCCCTCCTTCTGCTATATGAAGCCATTTTCCCTAGAAAAAATAAGAGGAAGGCTTTTGGGATGAAGCGCCGCCGTCTCGAGGCGGAACCTGGGCAGGAGCTATTTTGCTCTCCGGCGGAGCGATTCCACCGGGGATACTTCCCTCCGGGAGGGGGAAATCGAAGCCATCGACATCACCAATGATCCTCTCATCATGGGAGGACCAATCTTCATCAACATCTTCACCAGCACCATCTCATCTCAAACCCTAGTTCATCTCTTGTATTCAATCTTTGTCTCAAAACCTCAGATTGGTACCTGTGGGTTGCTAGTAGTGTTGATTACATCTTGCAGTTGATGCTAGTTGGTTTATTTGGTGGAAGATTATATGTCCAGATCCTTAATGCTATTCAATACCCCTCTGATCTTGAACATGAATATGATTTGCGAGTAGTTACTTTTGTTCTTGAGGACATGGGAGAAGTCTTGTCATAAGTAATCATGTGAATTTGGTATTCGTTCGATATTTTGATGATATGTATGTTGTTGATTCTCTTAGTGGTGTCATGTGAACGTCGACTACATGACACTTCACCATCTTTGGGCCTAAGGGAATGCATTGTGGAGTAGTAATTAGATGATGGGTTGCTAGAGTGACAGAAGCTTAAACCCTAGTTTATGCGCTATTCCGTAAGGGGCTGATTTGGATCCATATGTTTCATGCTATGGTTAGAGTTATCTTAATTCTTCTTTCGTAGTTGCGGATGCTTGCGAGAGGGGGTAATCATAAGTGGGAGGCTTGTTCAAGTAAGAATAGCACCCAAGCACCGGTCCACCCACATATCAAATTATCAAAGTAGCGAACGCGAATCAAACAAACATGATGAAAGTGGCTAGATGAAATTCCCATGTGTCCTCGAGAATGCTTAGCTTATTATAAGAGATCGTTCCGGCTTATCCTTTGCTATAAAAAGGATTGGGCCACCTTGCTGCACTTTATTATACTTGTTACTTGTTACTTGTTAAGAAATATCTTGCTATTAAAACTATCTGTTACCGCTACTTTCAGTACTTGCAGAGAATACCTTGCTGAAAACCGCTTGTCATTTCCTTCTACTCCTCGTTGGGTTCGACACTCTTACTTATCGAAAGGACTATGATTGATTCCCTATACTTGTGGGTCATAGCGGCTCGCGTGAAGGAGAAAACGTGGGCACTCAACAAGATTGCAAGAAGAAGGAGCTAAGAGATGACGAGGGCGTCTCGCGAGATAGTAGGACTTTGCTTTTGTGGAGAGGGGCGCCGGGCGAGCCGCGGCTCAGGAGGCGTGCCTGACTCAGGAGGCATGCGTGGCTCACGAGGCATGCCTTGCAAGGCTTGCCCCACGAGGTCTTCTGCTTGCAAGGCCTCCTGCTTAGATGACCGCAGCAGGTCGGCCCGCGGGACGCCACCCGCGAGGCTTTAGGGGATCCGAGGGGGTGTCCCACCGGGGTTATCTCGCGAGCCGGCGCTCGTGAGGCCTTCCAAGTGTCTTGCTCCTGGGACAACTACATGTCGACAAACCTCACAACGGGGGAGCGACGCGCGCTCGCTAGCTTGCTCATGGACATTACATGAGGAGAAAAGGCACCGAGGACCTTGGCGAGGTGGCGTGCACGGGAGCAGGCCCGCGAGCCAGAGCTCAGTCACTTGGATTTAGCGGCACTGCAGGGACGGACCCGAGCATAGTCGCCGTGCCTAGCCCCCACTCAGGGAATGGCCAGGAGGAAGATCGTGAGCGTGCAGCGCTCTCGAGACGGCATCGTACCAAATACACAATTATGCACTCAATCATGAACTTACTGGGGCATAATAATAAGATTCATTACACAACCAAAAAAGAGATGCGGCTGCCATGTCCAGCATGGGTCAGCGTGAGGTTGGTGCAGCCCGTGGGGTGCTCTCAATTGAGCAAAACAAAATCACCTTGGTAGAAGGATCCCAGAAGCGACGGTGCGGAGGGCGCGGCGGGGAGGGACTCGGGCCGCGTGAGGTAACGCTTGAATGCACCTGGCAGAATTGTGCTGGAGAAGAGCGCAGGTCGTCTGGCGACGTGTGCCGTGGAAGCTCGCTCCTCAGAAGCCAAGGGGCTCCTGAGGCCCAGGGGGCTCACGAGAAGCAGGGGGCTCACGAGACTCGGAGGGAGAGAGGTCTGAGGAAGCGACGCGCCGAGGGCATCCCGGGACTCCGCGCCCCTCTCCGTCTGAGGCCCGACGCAAGGCGCATCAGCCTCTGGAAGGTAGCGTTGGCATTCCTCAGGCCGAAGGACAAGCGGGCATAGCCGGTGGTAGAGTCCGCGCCCTGGCTGGCGCGCGGCAGCAGAAAGGGGTCCTGATAGCAGGCCTTGTTGAGGCTCGTGAAGTCGACGCACATATGCTCCTTGCCGCCCTTCTTGGGGATGACGACCGGGTTGGTGAGCCATTCGGGATGGCGCACCTCATGGACGACCCCAGCTTCTTGCAGCTTGTGCACTTCTTGAACAATGAACTCTTGCTTCTCGGGCGCCTGGCGCCGTGCTTTTTGCTTGATGGGGCGTGCGTTGGGGCACACCGCTAAGTGGTGCTTGATCACATCCCTCGGTACACCGGACAAATCAGATGCTTTCCAGGCAAAAACATCTGAGTTTGCCCGAAGGAAGGTGATGAGCACGACTTCCTATGCAGGAGAGAGGCAGGTGCCGATGGTGAAGGCAGGGCCTGAGCCGCTGCCGTCAACCGACACCTTCTTCATCTCGGCGTGGTCATGAGAGAACAACTGCTTCTTCTTCGCGGACGCAGCCTCAGGAGGCTCGACCGCGTCCTCGTCAGCTGGATGGGCGGCTGCGGCAGCCTTGTAGGCGTGCTCAAGGGAGCAGATCGCGTCCTTCTCATTGCTAGTGACGGTGATGATGCCGTTGCAGCCAGGTATCTTGAGGACGTTGTAGGCGTGATGAGTCACGGCCATGAACTTGGCGAGCGCGAGGTAGCCCAAGATGGCGTTGTAGGGCAGGACGAGGTGGGCGATGTCGAAGTCGATGAGCTCAGTGTGGTAGTTCTTGCTGGTGCCGAAGGTGACAGGGAGGCGCACCTGCCCTAGAGGCAGTGTGGAGCCGTCGGTCACACCCGAGAAGGGCCTTGTCGGCATGAGCTGCTCATACGGCACCTGGAGTTGCTCGAAAGTCTTGATGGAGAGCACGTTGAGGCCCGCGCCTCCATCGATGAGGGTCTTGGTGACCGCGTCGTTGCTGATGGTGGGAGTACACAACATGGGGAGCGCGCCTGTGGTGGCCGTGGACTTGGGGTGGTCCTTGGAGTCGAAGGTGATGGCGTACTGCGACCACTTGAGAGGCCGCGCATCCTCAGGCTTCGGGAGGGCGGTGTTCACCTCGCAAGAGAACTGCTTGAAGTGGCGATTGGATGCGGGAGCCTGAGCTCCGCCGAGGATGCAGGCAACCGTGCGAGGCTCCTGGTAGCCCCCATCGCCCTCGTCAATCTGGTTGACGTCGTTCCTCCGGGGTGGCAGCGGCGGAAGAGCAGTGTTGGCTTGAGGGTTTGCCTCACGAGGCTGATCGCACCAGGCGGCCTCACAAGGCTGGTCACGCCAGCCCTGGCGGAAGTTGCCGTTGCCGTTGCGGCTGTCCCAGCGGTTGCCGCTGCGGCCACCTCCGTGGCCGGCGCCGCAGTCGTTGCGGTCGCCTCGGCGGTCCAGGCGCTCGTCGCGGAGCAGCTTGAGCTCCTAGCAGTCTTCGGCGTTGTGGGAGTGCACGTTGTGGTAGATACAGAGCGGCCGGCCGTCCTTCCTAGGCTCGTCGTGGTCGCGGCCGCACTTCTGCTCGGGCTCCGCCGCAAGCACGGAAGAGCCCTTGCGCTTGACGTCCTTGCTCTTGGCCTGGGCGGCGTCGGGTGCCGTATCGGGGTCATTGTGGATGAAGAGGAGACCATCTTCAGCCTTGGCGCATTTGTCGGCGAGGTCGAACAGTTAAAGCACTGAGTCTAGCTCATCGTTGATGGTAAGCTTCTCATGCATCTTGACGTCCGCGACGCCGGTGGAGAACGCAGAGATGACGGCCATGTCGGAGGCACGCGGGATCTTGTTGCGCACCTGGCTGAAGTGCTGGATGTACCTGCGGAGGGTCTTGTCCGGGCGTTGCCGCATGTGCCGCGGGTCGTTGATCATGAGGGAGCAGTCATGTGTGCCCTTGAAGTTGGCGAGGAACTGGTGCCGTCGTAGCGCGGAGGCAGGTCCGGCTTGAACTTGGCGGGCCACACCACCTGACGCAGCTCGCGGGTGAAGGCCCGGCCGCCGCGACCTCCGGGACGGCCCGGTCTTGGCGCTGGCAATGCTGCTCGAGGAGCACACACGCATCAGGCGGCGCGCGGCGGACGGTCAGGTAGCTGGCCTCGTCTCGGACCGGCGAGGACGCACCGCGTGGCGGCTCACGCGCCCGCGCATCGCGCTGGTGCCCGGCGAGCTCGTCGTGCAGAGGAGGCAGCGGGGGAGCCCCATGTGCGACGTCCCCAGTGCGAGACGGCGGAGGGCGGAGTGAGTGGGAAGGCGCCGGAGTGTCCCCAGCGGCGTTGACAAGCTCGGTGATGCGACCAAGCCAGGTGTCGTAGCCGGCGTCAGCTGGACGATAGCGGAGCAGCTCATGCACCATGAGCAGGGCGGCCTACGCGTTCGGCGGCCCGCGGCGGGCGAGGGAGGAGGAAGCCGTGGCAGTGTGGCCTTCCGCCTGCACGGAGGGGTGCAGGGAGGAGTCCTGTTGCTCATGGGCGACAGGGTCGGTTGCGGCAGTGGCCTCGACGTGGCGGTGGCAGTTGCCGCGGCCCACCGGCTCCGTCCGAGCCACGTGGCCCGCCCTGTGCTCAGCGCGCTCGCACCGAGCGTCGGCCATGAGGCTGGTGGAGTGGAGGACGGAGTGGAAGAATAGCAGCGCACCCCTACCTAGCGCCAAATGTCGGAGATGGGGCTCTGGGGACCCAAAGGTTCGAACACTGGGGTGAGCTCGTTCCTACCGCCTCGTCCCCTACCACAGCACAACTACGACGAAGCTACGGCGAGAGCACGCGAGCGGGGGATAGGCCGGAGACACAGCGGTTACCCAGGTTCAGGCCACCTTGCGGTGTAAAACCCTACTCCTGCTTGGTTGGGATTGCTCTGGTGAGAGTACAAGGTTTGGGGCGGAAGAGTCGATCCTCTCTACAGCGGCTCCCTGCCCTCCTTTTATATCTGCCGTGGTCCTCTTCCCCCGAAAACATTGGCGGGAAGGGTTGCCACACAACAGCAAGTTTGAAGGGGGACAGGGGCGCAGTCAATCCTGACAAAAGGTGGTCTTCGTCTGCAAAGCGATTATCCATGACGCACCGGTGGGCTCGGGGATGACCTCTGCCCTGCGCGTCCACCGTCTTGGTCTTCTTTCACCGATCGGGCAACCTTTGGGGGTTGCTTTGGGAAATGGACCGCTGGCCTTGCTTCCTTAGCACAAAAGGGGAAATCCTCTCTATCCGCGCCTACTGGCACGGCCTCTGTCACCATTCGTCACCGCTCGCGTCACCCACTTGGTGGGCATGAGACCGTGTGATCGAGTCGAACAGCACCTGCCTTGCATGTCTTCAGGAGGGTGCCTCGGGAGGCAGCCTTGGGAGGCCGCCTCGCGAGAGAGCCTCATGAGGCTCTTGGCGAAGTCGTGGCTGAGTCTTGCTTGCCCACTCCCTGAGGAGGGATCCTCAGGAGACCATGGGCCTCATGAGGGGTCTTGCTCGAGGTGCCCACCGGTGGGCCACCTATTGGGCCACCGCCAGGCGCTGCGTCCTGGGCCGCAGGCAGACATGCCAAGATACCCTGGGTTCCACAGGCCCGACAGCTTCGCCGTCCAGAGCTAATCGTTATGGGAAAATTAGAGGAAGGAGATTAGAACCACACTGGGCTTCTAATTATGATGATTAGAGGAACTAGGTCTAGCTCTAATTAGTTAACTAGGACCAACTAGAAATAGAACTAGATGAACTAGAGGAGCCTCCAAAACTTGTATGTCAATTGTGGCCAATACCTCAAGTATATATAGGCTAGAGGGGGAGAAGAGGGCAGCCACCAAGGAGGGAAAGTCCCTCCTTGGGGTGCGAGCCAAGGGGGAGGAGTTGGACTCCTCCCTTAGTCCAATTCGGCCTCCCCTTATGGAAGGGGGGGGGGCGCCACTTCCTATTGGGCCTTGGTGGCCCAATACTCCTTCCACCACTTGGCCTTTTAAGGCCCGTTGATATTAAATTAAATATAAAAGCCCTCTAAAAATACTAGAGCATATTATATACAATTTAACACCTCTGGAAACATTTTCCACTTATATATTATTTATCGGTAATACCCAGTATTCCCTGATAAACTCCGTAACCCTTCCGGTGACTCCGAAACGCTTCCGGTTCCTCTCAAAACTATTCCAAATATTAATGAAACAATTCCACAAATTAATCCTTGATAATCTCATCCTACTAACACTCAAAAGATCTTGATTACCTTAAGCTTGTGACCCCGTAGGTTCGGTAAATCATAGACATGAACGAAACTCCTTCGTTCAATGACCGATAGCGGAACCGTGGACATCCATATCGATCCTATGATTACACGAATGACATTCGAGTGAACCTTTGGTTATCATGTGATGTTCACTTTGCTTCGTGATACTTTACAAACCCCGGATGCATCGGTATCCTCCTGAGTCATACACATGCTCACTATACCGTTGATCTCGTTGCCGGTTTTGTTCTTCTTTGTCGTTAAAGTGTTCCGGCATCCCCGTGACGTAGTCACCTATGTATGGCCAGATGATAATGGATGCCATCACACCGAGAGGGCCCTAAGAATATCTCTCCATCGTCGGAGGAGCAAATCCCACTCTCGAGCAACCTAGTCCCTTGTCTAACTTTCCGATGAACCTATAAGTTGTTGTTATGATCACCTAGTTACAGATGACGTTTGAGCAACCCCAAAGTCCGCCGTACGGTAGGAAGTCACTATTATACTCTCATGGTCTGAGGAAATAAAACACATGCTAACACTCTGTGTTATAACAGTTGATTTCAGATGATATTATCTCAATGCATAACAAACAAGTTTGGGTCAATTCAATATGATCGTTCTTCTAACGGCATACTCTCAATGTTGCTTTAGGACTATCGTTACCCTTAACGATATCCTAAGATCCAGAAAACATGATCATCAACAACACTAGAGCCAGCCTTAGAGGCGAGACAAGGAACCTATTCTTTACCGTTTATCATTCCACACGTGCATTTGAGTTTTCCACTGAATCGCATATTCCAGGATCATAGCAGTTATAGCATGAAATATAAACTCTTAATTATGAACATGGAAATATAATACTACAATATTATTGCCTCTAGGGCCTATTTCCAACAGTCCCCCACTTGCACTAGAGTCAATAATCTAGTTAGCACATTTTCTTTTACACCAATGGCAATCCGGTGTTTGTTTATGCTTTGCTTATGGTATAGCCTTCGTCCTATCAGATCTTGACAACTTCACATCTCTGTGCATCATTTGCATAACTATGCATCTATTATGCTTTCACAAGAATTTATAATTTATGTGAAAACAGGTTTGTATATATTGAATCACTTGCAGGACCTTTGATTCCTTAGACTGAGCTACGGAACCAATATTGATAACAGTGTTCCATTGGTACAATCACCTTTTTGACACTCGCTGACAAAAAGGGGGAGAATTACATTGAGTTTTGATAGATTTGCTTTCTAGTGTTTTGTTGGTTTTGGTTTCTTGCGAGTTTGCAACTTCTGGTTTAAGTTTATCTATACTAAGTTGTAAAACTCTCGTTAACTTCTGTGTTGTAATGTTAATAACCCCTCTTGCTGCTCTATTTCTCTCGAACTATCTGTTTTGCAGGTGGAATTATTATTGGAAGTTACGAATGATTGCATTATGATCTCGATGGATTATATGTCATCAGTGTGAATCATTGTTTCAATTATAGAAATTTCCTCCGTATACATCAATACGTGCAGGAGAATTTATCTCAAATCTTTTTCCCTGGATACCTTTAGAGGGAGTCTATTTCATCTTCGAGCAAAGTAACACTTGTTCACTCTTGTTTGAATTAATTTTCATGTTTGTATCTTCACTTTGATGATTATCTGTTTTGTCAACAATCATCCAAAAAGGGGGAGATTGTTAGTGCAATAATTTGCCTCCTTGTGTTTTGGAGATTGTTGACATAAACAGTACGGGACTGATGTGTTCTCTAGTGCACACAGAGTAAAAGGTCCCTGGTGTCATGAGGAGTTTGGTTCAAACTTCAAAGATAATATCATGCGTGGCAGCGAGGATTATGACCGAAGATTATGTTGATGAGAGTGATCCCCAAAAATTGTTGACGCAAAGCAATTGGTTCAGTGTCTGTCCCGAGGAATTGATAGCAGCCAAGAAGTTGAAGATGAAGTGAAGACATAGCATTTATTTCGTTGTTCTTCTCTCTCTTTATTGAGTCAAAGGACCACCGTACTATTAAGAGGGGTATAGTGTTCGAAACTTTGATTCTCTGATGCTAAACCCAATCCTATGTGAGTTGCGAGAGAAATCTCTTTGTGCTCCGAGCGAATACTTGCCAGCAAGAGACTGTGTTCTTCTTCATTGCGCGAGATTTGTCTCTGGCCGAGGCGTTAGCATTACTTGTTCCTCAAGTAATGTTACCGTTGCTCACAAATCCGACCGTTGAGAACGTGTCGGTTGGCCATTGGCTGGACCGTGTGTCCAAATTGGTCATTTCCCATCAGGGAAGGCTGCGGCTATAAATAGCCACCCCGCACCGGCTTTGTCCGGTGGCTGCTCCGTTTTGATTCTGAGAAGTTTGTGTGAGCAACCCTCTCTCCAGAGTTATTTGAGTTTAAAATCCACCGAGAGAAAAACCCAGAGCCGAAAAATTAGATAGTGGCTTGGCATCACTCGAATCTAAGTCCAGTACGCTCCACCTATTACTCTTGGGAGCTGCGAATTCTCTAGACGATTAGGTGTCAATTTCTTCAGAGACCAAGAGTGATTGTGGTTTTCGAAAAACAAGTCTGTAAAGGTTCAGAGATTACCTCAAGCATCTACCACGAGTGATCGGCATTGGTTGGCAAACCAATTGTCGAGGAGAATAGGGCGAAGAGAGTTCATCTTCTATGTTAAATCACAACCCCTCCAACCAGACGTAGTCCTTTTGTAGAAGAGCGAACTGGTCTACCAAACACCTTGTCGCCATCGAGCATCACTGGTTACCTCTATCCCACCTCTTTATTTTTGCTCTGTCCTGTATGATAAGTTTCGATGATGTGATTCCTTTCGATGCACGTGTTTAGCTCATGTTCGCTCGTTTCTCTTCACTCACTGTAGTCTATTTTTATTCGCCCCGCTCTAGGTTCCGAGAGTTTTAATGTTTTCGAAGAAATTTTAAAACTCCCATTCACCCCCTCTGACAGACATACTTCGTTCCTACAATTGGTATCAAAGCAAGGTACTCCTTCACTCTGCTCTTTTTGGTCTAACAACCTTGGAGATTAAGTATGTCTTCAGTGAGCTACAAGTCACACCTCAAGATCCCCATCTTCGATGGGATGGACTATCCCTTCTAGAAGGAGAAGATGAAGATCCGTCTCCGAGCTATTGATGATGAGATGTGGAACATGGTGCAGAATGGTTTCATTGTTGAAGTGCCCCAGGTCCCCACTGACCACGAGAAGAAACTTATCCAGATGGATGCTCATGCCAAAGGTGAAATTGGTGGCCATCTCTCTCGTGCTCAATTTCTTCGCTATCGATAGTGTGCAACTGCAAAGGAACTGTGGGACATTCTCAAAAAGATAAACGAGGGTGTTTCAACTCAAAAAGAAGCTCGCATTGACACTCTTCATGCTAAGTTCAATCGGTTCAAGAGAATCGGCAATGAAAGTTGTCACCAAACTTTGAATCATCTGAGTGACATAGCAAATGAGCTGCAAGGTCTCGGCGCCAAAGACATCACTGATCATGAAGTTGTGAAGAATTTGCTCCGACCCCTTGAAAATTCCATCGACACTCTGGTTTTGATGATTCGTGAACGAGCTGATTTCAAAGTTCTTGACTCTGCTGACTTCATGGAAAGGCTAAACACCCATGAGGAACAGGAAGAAGAGAAGAGAGATCTCTATGGCTCAAGTCACCGAAAGAGTCACGCTCTCAAGGCTATGGCTGAATCTTCCTCAGAAGACAATGCCGAAGAAGATTCAGATAACCCAGAAAGGATCAGCAAGGATCTCGCATTGATCACAAAAAGATTCTAGTGCTTCCGAAAGAAAATTCAGTTTCAGAAGAAGGGATCCAACACTTCTGGCAGCTCCAAATCTTCATCAAAGCCTACTAGAGAGTACACCTATTTCAAGTGCAAAAAGCTAGTACATTTCATTTCGGACTGCCCCCTCTGGGAAGCTGAGATTCGTGCTAGTGGAAGATTTGATTCGGGAAACAACAACCATGGAAAATGGAAGAGCAAGAACTACGACTCAGATGATGAGAAGAAAACAAAGAAGTTCTTCAAGAAGAAGGACAGCTCCCCTCCAAGTCCTTGTCAAGATCTTCTTTGCAGAATCCTTCCAAGTCCTCATCCAACCGCAAGAACATCACTCGCTAGGCCAAGACATACATC
This sequence comes from Elymus sibiricus, assembly GCA_039707655.1. Classification (NCBI taxonomy): domain Eukaryota; kingdom Viridiplantae; phylum Streptophyta; class Magnoliopsida; order Poales; family Poaceae; genus Elymus; species Elymus sibiricus. The sequence goes on along the minus strand of CM077670.1, from coordinate 223,122,968 downwards.
GGCAAGGAGATGGACTCTGATGAAGAGGAGTCATCTGACTCCGAGGAAGTTGCTGAATCTGATGAGGATTCAGACTCTGGCATGGCCGGCATAGCATGTGCCTCTACTCCAGCTTTGAACTTCTTCAAGAATTATTCGAGCAACAACGAGTCTCCCGCCTATTGCTCCATGGCCAAAGCTTTGAAAGAAAATGTACCTTCCAAACATCACAAGGTTTACTCCAGTGATCAATTCTCTTCGGATGAGGATGACCATGCTAAACTGATCAAAATTTCTAAGAAGCAACAAAACTCTCTCAAGAAAATTGAGAAAACCCTCAGGAAATACGAAGGGTTGTTGGTTGAGGAGACGGAGAAAAACCAGTCATTGACAGAGGAGCATTTCGCTCTCGAGTCTCGAATGGAAGAACTGACAAATCGTCATGATTTTCTCTCGCCCGACCACGAGAGATTGACTTATGATTACTTGAAAAGGAAACAAGAACTTGAGTCGCTGAGAGAGGCTCATGATGATTTAATCAGAGAAAATTCTCTTCTCACCCAACAACTCAAAGAGAAACTTGAAGTGTTTGCACCACCTTGCATACAATGTCTTGAACGCAGTAATGCTGAATCCAATGTTGAATCCTCTATGAATGCTAACCCCTCTGTTGAGGAAAATGGATCTGTGTCTGATGAAAATGCTAGGTTGAAGGATCTTCTTCAGATAGGAATGTTCAAAAGTCTCAAAGGGCATCAAACCCTCTGTGATGTTCTGAAGAAATACATTCTTCACAAAAATCCCAGAAAAGAAGGTGTTGGTTTCGAAAGGAAACTGAATGAAAACGGATCCTACTGGGAACCTGATCAATATCCTCGCACCGTGTAGGTGCCTGCCAAGAGCAAAACACTCGACCATGCTTTACTCTTGGGATATGACTGTCCCATTCCTGAATACTCATATGATGATTCTCTGGACAACTATAAGTTGTTCAACAACCAACGTGGTGAGGCTGTTGCTTGCTCTGTTGGACCGAACAGTAGGAATGGCCCCCAAAGAAAACCATCTGGGTGCCTAAGAAAACAATCGAGGCAGTGCCTGTTACTGTGTTACTGACCATGCAGGCTAAAAATGCTCGATACATACTCGAGAAAGCTCGATAGAATGAGTACATGCATTCTTCTAATCACTATGCTCATTCGTCTGGAAAGAATTTCAATGCATACTCCTTTGATTATGCTCGCACTCTTTTGAGAAACAACTCTCATGGTTATCAAAAGAAGTCATATCCTTCTCGCTCATATGTTTCAAAGCCACCTGCAAAGATGTGGGTGGTTAAGAAAGCCTGATTCTTCTGTAGGACTATGTCTCCGGGTGTACCGAATGGATCATGGATAGTGGATGCACTAGTCATATGACTGGAGACAAGTCATTGTTTATCGACCCCAACTTAACTGCTTCATCTCAGAAGTATATTACTTCCAGCGACAACAACAAAGGAAAGGTAATTGGGCTAGGTAATATTGCTATCTCCAAAGACAAGAACATTGACGATGTTTTACTTGTTCAGTCTCTTGGATTTAATCTTATGTCTGTTGGCAAGCTATGTGATCTAGGCATGCTAGTTCTATTTTCCATCACCAAATGCATTGTCTTTATGGCCACTGACAATTCCTTCATCTTAGAGGGAAATAGAAAACGTGATTTGTATATTGTGGATTTCTCTAAGGGTCCCTCGGTCTAAACTTGTTTGCTTGCAAAAGCAACCGAAGGATGGTTGTGGCACCGAAGACTTGATCATGCAGGTATGAGGGATTTGCAGACTCTCATGAAGAAAAATCATCTTCGAGGTATTCCTGATGTGATTTGATAAAGATCGTCTGTACAATGCGTGTGAGGCCGGCAAATTGGCCAAGAAGCACCATTCATCAAAAACTGTCATGACTACGACAAGACCTCTGGAAATTCTTCATATGGACTTATTCGGGCCTCAGAACTATGCTAGCTTCAGTGGCAGTCATTATGGTCTGGTTATTGTCAATGATTTCTCTCGATACACTTGGGTATTCTTTCTCGAAGACAAAATTTGCACCCAAGACATCATCAAAAGGTTCGCCAAGAAGGCTCAAAATGAACATGATGTGCAAATCAAGCATGTCAGAAGCGACAATGGTACTGAGTTCAAAAATACTAATATCAAGGATTTTCTCAACGAAAATGGTATAACTCATGAGTTATCGGCCGCATACACTCTCCAGCAGAATGGAGTGGTTGAGCGAAAGAATAGAACTCTCATCGAAATGGCAAGAACAATGCACAGTGAGTACAAAACTCCTATTCGCTTCTAGGCTAATGCTATTAACACCGCTTGCCATGTTGTGAATCGTGTTTATCTTCACAAGTTCCTTCAGAAAACTTCATATGAGCTTATCACTGGCAAGAAACCGAATGTTTCTTACTTATGTGTTTTTGGTGCACCGTGCTATATTCGTGATATGAATCATAATTAAAAATTTGCACCTAAGGCACATGAAGGTTTTCTTCTTGGTTATGGCTCGAACTCGCATACTTATCGTGTCTATAACTCTCACCATGGGAAAGTTATGGAAATGGTAAATGTGCGGTTTGATGAATCTAACGGCTCTCAAAAGGAGCACCTGCCAAATGTGATAGATGAACCACCGATTTCGGTTGTTATTGGTCAAATGGCCGTTGACGATGTCAGGCCAGTCGAAGGAAATGCTCCTGATTCTTCTGATGAAGATGCCCCTATGGTTCAAAGAAGAACACGTGAAGTAACTGCCGAAGAAAATGCCACTCCGAAAACAAATGGCAACCCGAATGCAAATGCCGAGCTTAATGGCAATCCTGATGAAAATGGCAGTAATAATACCAATCCAGGTGCTGATACCGAGGAGAATGAAAATGATCACCCAGAAGGAAATCCTCATCCATGAGTGGCAAATCGAGTTGATCCTACATTAATTCTCGAAGATCTCCAGAATCCAGGTTACCGACCCACAACTCGTTCTCGCACTCGTTTGGCTAACTATTGTGGCAGTTTCTTCTTTGTCTCATTGACAGAACCTACCAAGTATGAAGAAGCTATGAATGATCCCGATTGGATGAATGCTATGAAAGAGGAGTTGGTGCAATTCGAATTGAATGATGCATGGGAATTGGTTGATCGACCGAATCCCAAGAAGCACAATATCATCGGCACCAAATGGATCTTCCGAAACAAGCAAGATGAAAATGGCATTGTTGTGAGAAACAAATCGCGTCTTGTTGCTCAAGGGTATACACAGGTAGAAGGTATTGATTTCGGTGAAACATATGCTCATGTTGCTCGCCTTGAGGCAATTCGCATTCTTCTCGCTCAAGAAAATTACAATGATATACTGCATTATCAAATGGATGTGAAAAGTGTTTTCCTCAATGGTGAAATTGATGAGGAAGTTTATGTTAGGCAGCCACCTGGCTTTGAAAACCCTCAGTTTCCTAACAAAGTTTTTAGGTTGAAAAAGGCTCTCTATGGGCTGAAGCAAGCCCCTCGAGCCTGGTATGACACTCTGAAGAGGTTTCTGCTTGAAAAAGGGTTCAAGCCAGGATCCACTGATTCCACTCTATTCAGACGTTCAATTGATGGTGATCTATTCGTGTGTCAAATTTATGTGGATGATATTATTTTCGGCTGTACTAACAATGCTTGCAGCATGGAATTTGGGCTAATGATGTCCAAGAAATATCAAATGTCCATGATGGTTGAGCTAAAATTCTTTCTCGGACTACAAATTCGTCAACAGGACAATGGAATTTTCATCTCTCAGGAGAAATATCTGAAAGACTGTCTGAAGAAGTTCAAGATGCAAGATTGCAATCATAAGGGCTACAAAACTCCAATGCCCACGAATGGTCAGCTAGACGCAGATGTGTACGGTAAACATTACGATCAGAAAGCTTATCATTCGATGATTGGTTCTTTGCTCTACCTATGTGCATCCAGACCTGACATTATGTTGAGTGTTTGTATGTGTGCTCGTTTCCAAGCTGCACCAAAAGAATTGCATTAACAAGCGGTCAAGCGTATTCTGAGAGAGATATTTGGCTCACACCCCCACCTTAGGTTTATGGTATCCTAAGGGAGCACAGTTTGATCTCATTGGATATTCAGACTCAGATTATGCAGGTGACCGGGTTGATAGGAAATCTACCTCAGGGACATGTCATTTCCTTGATAGATCCTTGGTATGTTGGTCGTCAAGGAAGCAGAATTGTGTCTCACTATCTACGGCCGAGGCGGAATATATTGCTGCTGGAAAGTGTTGCACTCAGTTATTGTGGATGAAGCAGACTCTGAAGGATTATGGCATCAAGTTCAAGAAGATCCCTCTTTTGTGCGACAATGAGAGTGCGATCAAAATTGCACACAATCCCGTGCAGCACTCTCGCACCAAGAATATTGAGATCAGGCATCACTTCCTTCGCGATCATGTTGCTTGAGAGGATATTGTTATTAGTCACGTCAAGACCGAAGAAAATTTCACTGATATCTTCACCAAGCAACTCGATGAGAAAATATTATGCGTGTTATGGTGTGAGCTAAATATCCTAGATTCCGCAAACGTGTAGTAAGCTGGACGCGACACCCGTACCAACACTTCCACATCTTAGAAGGAATGGGTGCATAACACTTGAAGAGTTTGAAAATTTTGACAAAGTGAAAATTTCTTTCGGAGAGTGAATACATTAACGAAGAACTAGACTAACAGGGTGCCATGATAATTGTGTGATGCTCGGGGTCATACAGTTCTTATACGGTGGGTAACGCCACCACAATTTTTGTTCGTTGAGTTGTCTTCTGTTCGTAATGGTTTCTATTCGTACGAATGTATTTCACTCATAGTATTTCTCTCGGGTGTTTGTGTTCCTTCGTTTGAGTGAAATGCCTAGGACCCTGTTTACTCTCTCATCTATCTCTTCCAGTGTATGCTGATCCGTTACAAATGTACAACTTTATCTGGTTTCGAATCTTTATCTGGTATCCTTGTCCACGATAAAGCTTCGGTCCGAACTTAATCTATTTTGGCGAACGCCATCCAAAAATTTGGGGTTTCCCGCCCAATTCAGGACCATGTCTTTAGTGACGGTTGCCACGTTCTCATCACCAACTGCAAGTTTATCGGGTCCATTGAATCTCAAAAGTCCTTTGACTGTGGTCGTCCGATCAGATTCACCGTGTGCGGTTATACCCTCTCACATATAACTGCTCCGCCGCCCCCGTCGTCATTCTCATTCGCATCGCTGCTCCACCCTCTCCACCTTCCGAAACCCTTGTCCAAGCTCCACCTAGAGCTCGACGACGACGACCGTCTTTGCCGCTTTGCTGCCGTAAAGAGGTCGCCGGAGTCCTCCATCGTCGCTGCGGTTCATCTTCTTCACCGCGCCGCCATAGTTGTTTCATAACACCAAGTTAGGGTATGTGCAGTGCAAACTCGTTCTTCCATTCTTCTTGTTCGAGTTCTTCTCGGGTAGATATTGGATGTTTTTACCGCATTTCCAGATCTTTACTAATAGGTAACTGTCATGCGTACGACCATCTATGCAGCCATCTAGCCCCTTTGCGGTTCGACTAGGGGGATTCGCAAGCACAAAGCGCAGAATCAACAATCAACGCAAAGGATTTACCCAGGTTCGGGCCACCGTGAGGTGTAAAACCCTACTCCTTCTTTCTATATTGGATGTGTTTGAGCTCAAGTACAAGGAGTGCTTCTTTCTGGCAAGGTGCAGGAAGAGCAGCTACGCATGCCAAATGAGCAAAGTGTTGACCCTTGTAAAGGTTGCCCTGGCCCTCCTTTTATAGATCAAGGGGTAACCACAGTGGCAAAACAGTCATTACATGTTGATTAGATAGCAAACAGTGCTATCATACCTAACTCTGCCGGATTAGGACAAATGCAATAAATGCGCCGTTAAGTGTCATGTGGAGGAGGAGCCCCAGCAAGGTTTCTGCACCGCTCGCCCAGCTACCTCCTATTATCTTGACATGCCTTCTGGACGGGTGTCATTAAAGGTAATCCTCCTTCCAGCATGCTGCCATGTGCCCCAACAATCCTCACCAAACTGCATGCCCGCTCGACACCTCACAGAATAGTGACTAGCTACTCGATGAGGTGGAGCGGAGAGGAGTCAGTAAAGGTTTGCCGGCACAGAGCTTGCCGGGCCTTGACCTTGCCGGCTCGTACCTTGCTACTTGTAGTCTGCGTTGGTATTTCCCCGAAGAGGAGAGGATGATGCAGTACAGTAGAGATAAGTATTTCCCTCAGTCAAGAACCAAGGTTATCAATCAAGTAGGAGAACCAAGAAAAATTCCGTTAAGCGCACCTGCACACACAAGAGCAAACACTTGCACCCAACGCAAATAAGAGGGTTGTCAATCCTCTTAGTGGTTATTTGCAAGGATTAAATCTTATCGAGGTAAATAGATAAACTAAAATACTAATTAAAATAAAAGTAAATAATTTGCAGCAAGGTATTTTTAGGTTTTTAATATATGATAAAGTAGACCGGGGGCCATAGTTTTCACTAGAGGCTTCTCTCTTGAGCACATAGCATACGGTGGGTAAACAAATTACTGTTGGGAAATTGATAGAAAAGCAAATAATTATGATGGATTCATGGCAATGATCATGTATATAGGCATCACGTCTAAGACAAGTAGACCGACTCCTGCTTGCATCTACTACTATTACTCCACCCATCGACCGCTATCCAGCATGCATCTAGGGTATTAAGTATGAAACAGAGTAACGCCTTAAGCAAGATGACATGATGTAGACAAAGTAAACTCAAGCAATATGATTAAATCCCATCTTTTTATCCTTAATGGCAACAATACAAATACGTGTCATGTCCCCTTCTGTCACTGGGATTGAGCACCGCAAGATTGAACCCATCACAAAGCACCTCTCCCATTGCAAGATAAATCAATCTAGTAGGCCAAACCAAATCGATAGATCGAGAGAAATACAAAGCTATAACAATCATGCATAAAAGAGTTCAGAGATGACTCAAATATTTCTCATGAATAATCTGATCATAAACTCATAATTCATCGGATCCCAACAAACACACCGCAAAAGAAGATTACATCGGATAGAACTCCAAGAACATCGAGCAGAACATGGTATTGAAGATCAAAGAGAGAGAAGAGGCCATCTAGCTACTAGCTATGGATCCGTAGGTCTATGGTAAACTACTCACACATCATCGGAACGGCAGCAAGGTTGATGTAGAAGCCCTCCGTGAATGATTCCCCCTCCGGGAGAGTACCGGAAAAGGCCTCCAGATGGGATCGCGGAAGAATAGAGGCTTGCGGCGGCAGAAAGGTTTTCTCTTCTGTCTCTCTGTTGGTTTCGGAATATTTGTGAATTTATAGCGAAGGAATTAGGTCAAGAGGTGCCACGCGGGGCCCACAAGCCTGGGGGGGGGGGGGGCGCGGCCACCCCCTAGGGCGCACCCTCCAGGCTTGCCGCCTCCTCATGGCTCTTCTGGTCTTCTCCCGAAGCTTCCTGGGTCTCTTCTGGTCCAGAAAAAATTAATCCAAAGTTTTTTTCTCGTTTGGACACTTTTTGATAATGATTTTCTGAAAAGGCAAAAACAAGCAAAAAACAAGCAAAAAACAGCAACTGGCACTGGGCACTTGGTTAATAGGTTAGTCCCAAAAAATGATATATAATGGCATATAATTGCATATAAAACATCCAAGATTGATACTATAATAGCATGGAACAATCAAAAATTATATATACGTTGGAGACGTATCAAGCATCCCCAAACTTAATTCTTGCGCGTCCTCGAGTAGGTAAATGATAAAAACATAATTTTTGATGTGGAATGCTACCTATCATGTTTCATCATGTAATCTTTCTCTTATGGTATGAATAATAAGATCCGAATGATTCAAAGCAATAGTATATAATTTGATATAAAGACATCAATACTCAGGCATACTAATAAACAATCATGTCTTTCAAAATAAAAATGCTAAAGAACGTTATCCCTACAAAATCATACAATCCTGTCATGCTCCATCTTCTTAACACAAAGTATTCATCATGCACTACCCCGATGACAAGCTGAGCAATTGGTTCATACTTTTTAACGCGCTTTAGCTTTTTCAACTCCCACTCAATACATGAGCGCAAGCCATGGATATAGCACTATGGGTGGAATAGAGTGTGGTGGTAGAGATAAATAAGAGAAGTCAAAAATAAGAAGATAGTCTCACATCGTCGAGGCTAATCAACGGGCTATGGAGATTCCCATCAATTGATGTCAATGCATGGAGTAGGGATTGCCATGCAACGGATGCACTAAGAGCTATAAGTGTATGAAAGCTCAACATAAAAACTAAGTGGGTGTGCATCCAACTTGCTTGCTCATGAAGACCTCGGGCATTTGAGGAAGCCCGTCATCGGAATATACAAGCCAAGTTCTATAATGAAAAATTCCCACTAGTATATGAAAGTGACAAAATAGGAGACTCCCTATATGAAAAACATGGTGCTACTCTAAAGCACAAGTGTAGAAAAAGGATACTAACATTGCCCCTTCTCTCTTTTTCTCTCATTTTTTTTCATGGCTCTTTTTTGCCTCTTTTTTTCGTCCAGAGTCTCATCCCGACTTGTCGGGGAATCATGGTCTCCATCATCCTTTCCTCACTGGGACAATGCTCTAATAATGATGATCATCACACTTCTATTTACTTACAACTCAATATTATACTCGATACTAGAACAAAAATATGACTCTATATGAATGCCTCTGGCAGTGTACCAGGATGTGCAATGATGCTAGCGTAACATGTATAAAAATGATGAAAGGTGGCTGAGCCACAAATACTATGTCAACTATATGATCATGCAAAGCAATATGACAATGATGATGTGTGTCATAAAAACGGAACGGTGGAAGTTGCATGGCAATATATCTCGGAATGGCTATGGAAATGCCACGATAGGTAGGTATGGTGGTTGTTTTGAGGAAGATATAAAGAGGCTTATGTGTGATAGAGCGTATCATATCACGGGGTTTGGATGCACCGGCGAAGTTTGCACCAACTCTCGATGTGAGAAAGGGCAATGCACGGTACCGAAGAGGCTAGCAAATTGTGGAAGGGTGAGAGTGCGTATAATCCATGGACTCACATTAGTCATATAGAGCTCACATACTTATTGCGAAAATTTATTAGCCCTCGAAGCAAAGTACTACTATGCATGCCCCTAGAGGGATAGATTGGTAGGACAAGGTCCATCGCTCGTCCCCGACCACCACTCATAAGGTAGACAAATCAACAATAAATCATGCTCCAACTTCTTAGCATAACGACAGATCATACGTGCATGCTTCGGGAATCACAAACCTTAATACCAATATTCTTACTAAACCACAATTATCTACTAATACCTCCCACATATTACCATCTTAATATCGCAAAACTATTGCAAGGAATCAAACTTATCATATTCAGTGATCTACATGAAAGTTTTTATTATATCCCTCTTGAATACCTATCATATTAGGACCAAATTCATAACCCGTGCATATTACCATTGCTATCATGAGACTCTCAAAAAGATATAAGTGAAGCATGAGAGTGCAACTATTTCTTTAAAATATAACCACCGCCGTGCTCTAAAAGATATAAGTGAAGCACTAGAGCAACTGCCTAGCTCAAAAGATATAAGTGAAGCACATAGAGTATTATAACAAATCACGAATAATGTGTGTCCCTCTAAAAAAGGTGTGTTCAGCAAAGATGATTGTGACAAACTAAAAAGCAGACAAAAGCAAACAAACTATATCACAAGACGCTCCAAGTAAAACACATATCATGTGATGAATAAAAATATAGCTGCAAGTGAGTTACCGATAGATTGTAGATGAAAGAGGGGATGTCTTCCAGGGCATCCCCAAGCTTAGACGCTTGAGTCTTCCTTGAATATTACCTTGGGGTGCCTTGGGCATCCCCAAGTTTAGGCTCTTGCCGCACCTTATTCCTTTATCCATCGTAGTCTCACCCAAAACTTGAAAACTTCAGCACACAAAACTCAACAGAAACCTCGTGAGATCCGTTAGTATAACAAACAAATCTTAAACTTTTAGGTACTATTGTAAATTGATTCATATTTAATATTGGCATAATGCTACTGTACTCTAACTTCTCCATGACTCATACCCCCCGATACGATCCGTAGATTCATCAAAATAAGCGAACTATGCAACAAAAACAGAATCTGTCTAAAACAGAACAGTCTGTAAACATCTGAATTATCATCATACTTATGTAACTCCAAAAATTCTGAAAAATTATGAAAACGTGGGAAATTCATATATAAATACTGTGTAAAAAATTCAGAAGGTTCTGGCACTCCAGCAGAAAAACCAAATTCCAGCACTGGACACAAAAGTTTCTGTTTTCCAACAGAATCTATCATACTATCTTCCAAATCATCCCAAAGGCATTACTTTGCACAAACACTAACTAAAACATAAAAATACAATCATAACAGAAGCTATAATTGTGCAAACACTCAAAAACAGAAGGTAAAAGCAAAAAAATAAATTATTCATTGGGTTGCCTCCCAACAAGCGCTATTGTTTTATGACCCTAGCTAGGCATGATGCATAGTTTCAAGTGTTGTCATCCTTCAAGTTAATTCCGTAGGTGGCCCTCATAATAGATTCATAAGGTGCTTTAATTCTCTTCCTAGGGAAGTGTTCCATCCCTTTCTTCAATGGAAACTGAAATCTTATATTACCTTCTTTCATATCAATAATAGCACCAATTGTTCGTAAAAAAGGCCTACCAAGTATTATGGGGCAAGAAGGATTGCATTCAATATCAAGAACAATAAAGTCCACAGGCACATAATTTCTATTTGCAAGAATAAGCACATCATTTATTCTACCCAATGGCTTTTTAATAGTGGAATCCGCAAGATGCAAATTAAGGGAACAAGGATCCATGTCGGTGAGACCTAGCACATCACACAAAGACTTTGGTATAGTGGAAACGCTACCACGAAGATCACAAAGGGCATTACATTCATAATATTTAATTTGGACTTTAATAGTAGGTTCCCATTCATCTTGTAATTTTCTAGGAATTGAGACTTCTAACTCAAGCTTTTCTTCATGTGCTTTCATCATGGCTTTCTACGATATGTTTAGTGAAAGCTTTTTTTTGTTCATATGCATTTGATGAATTAATCATGGATTGCAATAAGGAAATACACTCAATCAAAGAACAACTATCATAATTAAAGTCCTTGTAATCCATTGTAGTGGGTGCATTACTATTTAAAGTTTTGACCTCTCCAAACCCACTTTTTTCATTTTTATGATCAAGATTATCACCCTCCAAGCAAGTGGGACTCCTTCTCTCTAAAGTTGAATCTTCTCCAGTCCCTTTTTCATCAAGTTTTATGTTGCTAAATAATGATTCAATAGGAGTGACACCAATCATTTTAATATCTTCATCATTACTACGATAGAAACCGGGTGGAATCGCTTTTTCTAGAAATTCTTGCTTAGCTCTCAACCTAGCGGTCCTTTCTTTACTTTAATTAATGTAAACATAGATAGCTTTAATAGACTCATTTATATCATTCTTGGGTGGAAAAATTTTAGTTTTGAGATTTTCCACATCATGAGCAATTCTATCCATGTTCCTAGCCAATTCATCAACTCTATTCAATTTTTCTTCTATCATAGCATTGAAATTCTTTTGAGAGTTAATAAATTCTTTAATATTACTTTCAATATCAGAGGGAATCCTATTATTATTATTATTATAAGAATTACCATAAGGATTGCCATAATTATTAGAGGAATTTCCAGGAAACGATCTAGGATTAAAATTACCCCTATAAGCATTGTTGTTGAAATTATTTCTAGATACAAAATTCACATCAATAGCATCATTATTTTGCTCAATCAAAGTAGACAATGGCACATCATTAGGATCAATATGAGCATTTTTACTAGCAACCAATTTCAATAGAGCATCCATCTTATCACTCAAAGTATTAATTTCTTCAACATAATTTACCTTCTTACCAGTCGGAGTTCGTTCAGTGTGCCATTGAGAATAATTTGCCATAATATTATCAAGGAGTTTTGTAGCTTCTCCCAATGTAATTTCCATAAAAGTACCACCTGCGGTAGAGTCTAGCAAATTTCTAGAGACAAAGTTTAGTCCCACATATTTTTTTTGTATGATCATCCATAAATTCAAGCCATGAGTTGGGCAATTTCTTATCATTAATTTCAGTCTCTCCCAAGATTGTGCAACATGTTCATGCTCAAGTTGCTTAAAATTCATAATTTGATTTCTTAGAGAAATAATCTTAGCGGGAGGAAAATACTTGGTAATAAAAGCATCCTTACACTTATCCCAAGAATCAATACTATTTCTAGTCAAGGATGAAAACCAAGTTTTAGCACGATCTCGTAGTGAGAATGGAAATAATTTTAATTTAACGATATCATTATCCACATCTTTCTTCTTTTGCATATCACAAAGTTCAACGAAAGTATTTAGATGGGATGCAGCATCTTCATTAGGACTACCAGAAAATTGTTCTTCCATAACAAGATTAAGCAAAGCAGCATTAATGTCACACGACTCCGCACTAGTGGTAGGAGGAGCAATAGGAGTACTAATAAAATTATTATTAGTATTGGAAAAGTCACACAATTTTGTATTTTCTTGAGACATCGCAACAAAGCAAGCAAACTAGCAAACAAGCAAATAAAAATATTTTTGTGTTTTTGTAAAAAAAAATTAGAAGTGGGGGAGATGAAAACGAGAGGCAAATGCAAATAAAAGGCAAATAAATTAAATGCACGTGGATGATAGTTTGTGCGAAGGTACTTGATAATTTTGATGATGTCTCCCCGGCAACGGCGCTACAAATTCTTCCTGCTACTTGTAGTCTGCGTTGGTATTTCCCCGAAGAGGAGCGGATGATGCAGTACAGTAGAGATAAGTATTTTCCTCAGTTAAGAACAAAGGTTATCAATCCAGTAGGAGAACCAAGCAAAATTCCATTAAGCGCACCTGCACAGACAAGACCAAACACTTGCACCCAACGCAAATAAGAGGGTTGTCAATCCTCTTAGCGGTTATTTGCAAGGATTAAATCTTATCAAGGTAAATAGATAAACTAAAATACTAATTAAAATAAAAGTAAATAATTTGCAGCAAGGTATTTTTAGGTTTTCAATATATGATAAAGTAGACCGGGGGCCATAGTTTTCACTAGAGGCTTCTCTCTCGAGCACATAGCATACGGTGGGTAAACAAATTATTGTTGGGCAATTGATAGAAAAGCAAATAATTATGAAGGATTCATGGCAATGATCATGTATATAGGCATCACGTCCAAGACAAGTAGACCAACTCCTGCCTGCATCTACTACTATTACTCCACCCATCGACCGCTATCCAGCAGGCATCTAGGGTATTAAGTATGAAACGGAGTAACGCCTGAAGCAAGATGACATGATGTAGACAAAGTAAACTCAAGAAATATGATTAAACCCCATCTTTTTATCCTTAATGGCAACAATACAAATACGTGTCATGTCCCCTTCTATCACTGGGATTGAGCACCGCAAGATTGAACCCATCACAAAGCACCTCTCCCATTGCAAGATAAATCAATCTAGTAGGCCAAACCAAATCGATAGATCGGAGAGAAATACAAAGCTATAACAATCATGCATAAAAGAGTTCGGAGAAGACTCAAATATTTCTCATGCATAATCTGATCATAAACTCACAATTCATCGGATCCCAACAAACACACCGCAAAAGAAGATTACATCGGATAGAACTCCAAGAACATTGAGGAGAACATGGTATTGAAGATCAAAGAGAGAGAAGAAGCCATCTAGCTACTAGCTATGGACCCGTAGGTCTATGGTAAACTACTCACACATCATCGGAAGGGCGGCAAGGTTGATGTAGAAGCCCTCCATGATCGATTCCCCCTCCGGCAGAGTACCGGAAAAGGCCTCCAGATGGGATCGCTGAAGAACAGAAGCTTGCGGCGGCGGAAAGGTTTTCTCTTCTATCTCTCTGTTGGTTTGGGAATATTTGTGAATTTATAGCGAAGGAATTAGGTCAAGAGGTGCCACGAGGGGCCCACAAGCCTGGGAGCGTGGCCACCCCCATGGGGTGCGCCCTCCAGGCTTGCCGCCTCCTCCTGGCTCTTCTGGTCTTCTCCCGAAGCTTCCTGGGTCTCTTCTGGTCCAAAAAAAGTTAATCCAAAGTTCTTTTCTCGTTTGGACACATTTTGATAATGATTTTCTGAAAAGGCAAAAACAAGCAAAAAACAACAACTGGCACTGACCACTGGTTAATAGGTTAGTCCCAAAAAATGATATATAATGGCATATAATTGCATATAAAACATCCAAGATTGATACTATAATAGCATGGAACAATCAAAAATTATAGATACATTGGAGACGTATCATACCTTGCCGGCAAGTGTTGTTTATATCTTCAGCACTAGCCAAATGCTTATCAATGCTTTGTCTTGATAAATCCTTCATGGTTTTGCAACCAATGCTTGAATCTTGATGTTGATGATCTCCGGCAAGCCATGTCCATCAAGACTGCTACCACTGCCTGTGCATAAGTCAGGGTATAAAATACCCATGTTTTATACACCGACAGGAGCCCCCGGGCCTGGGCACTCACGCGTCCGAATCGTCGTTGGGCTAGGCCCAAACAATGCACAGACACGTGGTAAGAAGTTACTGCCGTAAAATCTCGTGATGATGATTCCCTGTCGCACGCACACGTCGTGCATTTAATGCGGGTTGCAGGAGTGGTGGACTGGAGCGACGGTTCTGTGGTAGTGCACCTGTAAAAGCACTGCCACGTCGAACCAGTAAAGAGCCAGCCTCCTTGCGCCTTCCCCATCAAAAGGCAACCGTGAGGAGGCACTGCTCATTTACCCTTGCCCTTCGCTGCATCTTCTTCTTCCTTTCGCAAGAGCAAATTTCACCACCGCCGCCGCCGCTGCTGATTCGCACCTCTCCCTCCCCCAACCTTCCCTTCTGAGCCCTCATGGTGCCCAAAAGAGCCGATACGTTGGGGAAGAAACCCGCCATGCCCGTCGACCCCAAGGCGGAGAAGAGGAAGGCAGATTTGGAACAACGGCAGAGGGAGAACGTGGTTTTCTCGCCGCCGGCCTTGGACAAGAACACTCTGATCTCTAGGTATGAGTACATGTGGGGGAGGGACACTCAGAATCACAAGGCACCGGTGGTGCTCCCTGCCGATACTAAGGTCGCCGGAGACGCATATCCATTCTTCTGCGCATATTTCTACTGCGGCCTAGTTCCCCCGTATTCAGATTTCTTCACTGAACTGATGTACTCCTTCGGTTCGACTGCTGGATTTTACCCCAAATGCAATGACTTGCATGGCAGTCTTCGCCCATATGTGCAAAAAATTTGGTGGAGTCGTCCCCAACGTTGATCTCTTCTGCCACTTCTTCATTCCCCGCGTCGAGGGTGACGCGCTTTCTGGCAGCGTGACATGGATTCCCCGGGCCAAGGCCAAAGGGAAATATCTTGCCGGTTTGCTGCATATGAAATGGGAGGAATGGCGGGCATAATGGTGCTGGATCAAGGAGAAAGACTTCCCCAATTTTTGCTTGCTGCGCACAGAGAAGATTGATCACGGCAAGAACTGGAGTGATCTTGGCGCTAGCGACAAGAAGCTTGGCCCGGCACTGAACCGGATTGCTCGCCCCAAGTCTGTCGGGCTAACCATTGAGATGGTGGGAGTTGACTTCCTCCGGCGACGCATTACGCCACTGCAGAAGAGGCAAAGGTACACTTGGGAGTACTAGAACACTGCTGATATCATGCGGATATACCCAGGGCTAGCCAACAACCTAACGGTCATGCAACACATCAGCCTCTGCCATCAGCTCTTCAGAATCTCCGGCAAGTTTCACCTACCGCCCACAGTCGTGCCACTGCACATTAATTCCGCCAAGGATTCCATCTTGGCAATGATGCCAGCATGCAATGCTCAAGGAGTTGAAGCTGACTGGGAGCTGCCCTCACTTGAAGATGAAATGACTTGGGCTCCTAACTTGATGGAGAGGGCCACTCAAGAATAGAAGGACCTCATCCAAGCCACCAGGGATGAAGAACTGGCGTATATTTCCCACAGATCCGAGGAGGCCTTGAAGGTCTGCAAAGCTAGTGGTTCCCGAGCCGCGGCAATCGAAGAGGAGGAAGAGACTCCTGACGTAGTGGTTGCCGAAGAGCATCAGGAAGAGCTTGTCAGGGAAGAGGTTGCCTGCGAACCCGAAGAAGAAGGAGATCCTCAAGGCCCGAAGAAGAAAGCACGCGTCCTTTGAAAAGTGTCCAGCCAGGAGATAGTGCGCCCTTCTTCGTCAGGGGCTGGCCCCACCGTGAAGAAGACGACCACCAGGATTGGCCAAAAGCAAGAAGTGCGCCAGCAACCAACTAGGCGTCCTCGAGCTCAACGTCCATCTTCCCAGCAAGAAGTTGCCGGGGGAGTTGGGTCCTCTCAGCAGGCATCTTCGCCTCCACCGCAATCAAGAGGGCCAGGGAGTCGCCTCCGCCGGTGAGATATGACCTCTCCGTCCTTAGTGAGCACGAAGACGAGGAGTAAGTATAATCATTTGTTTTCATCAAATCTTTATTTATCTTGACTGTCATTTTGACTTGATTTCCCTTGTCTTCGCAGAGATACTGAACCACTCGTGCACAGGGCGAAGCGAACGAGGGGTGCAACAGAACATGAGCCAACGGCAAGTGCTAGGCAGGGGGTCACATCTGCTGATACCATTATCATCTGCCCCCAGCCCAGCCCCCTACATGAGGCTGTGGTGCAATTCCCGCTCGTAGGTGCCGGTACCGAGATTCCTTCTTTGAACCCAACAAGGAGATAGGAGAGGGCCGCCAAGAGTAAGAGCGCCTAGAGGCGGACCCTACTATGGCTCCCCCGTCAACTATCACTCCGGAGAGCACTCCTCCGACAAGGGCCTCCACTGATGAGCCTGCCCGCACGGAGATCGTCCCAGCAAGCGAGGCTGCCGATAGTCATGCGCCGGCAACCGAGGTTGCCGGAGAAGGAATTGCCCTTCCTCAACAAGCATCAACAGGTAATCCACTTGCTTCTAAGCACTTTCCAACTTTTTGTTTTCTTGAACTTGACTTGTAAATTGAATTTCACTCTGCTCTTTGCTTCTGTTCCATCCTGCAGATCCAGCTTCCCCCGAAGAAGGGGAAATTCTTGCAGATGTAGCAAATATTGCAAAGATTGCCGCTGATGAAGCCGTCAAGATCTTTGCTGAAGAAGCCGCCAAATCTGCTGTCGAGGAGGCGAGGGAGATTACCGGAGAGCTAGAAAAGTCTCCCGGCGACATGTCTGCCCCCATCCAGACAAGCACAGAGATGGTGCTGGTTGATGTTGACAAGCCAAACCCTGAAATTCAACCTGCCGCACCAATTACTCAGATCTTGACGGACGTCTTGACACTTGCTGCTCCCCAACAAGAATCTGAAGCCCCCAGTTCATCAGGCACTGGAGGGCCAAGCTTGGATGACGAGATCGCCCGAATTCTAGCCCCCTTCTCCCAAAGTGCCACTGAAGCCGACAACGCTGCTGACAACGCAGCAGATCTTACTTTCCTAGAAACCATGGCTGCCGGTTTCAAGGATGTGCAAGACCGCTACAGCAAGCACTGGATCCAACTCCAAGAAGAGCACAAAGCTTTGGAGCTGGCCGAAGAGAGGCTGAAAGAGAAGGCAGAGGAGATCCGCACATGGTACAGTGGGCAATCCCGTAATTTGTGGAAGCAGGAGGAAAAGCTTGCCACCACCCAGGAGAAGGCGATAGCTTTGGACGGCAAGGTGACAAAGCGCGAGGCGCAGCTCAATGCCAGAGAAAAGGATCTTGCCGCACAAGAAGAGACCCTTGCCATCAAGCTTCGTGGCAAGGATGAAGAGATTGAAAAGCTCCTTGAGCAAAGGACACAAGAGCTGGAGAAGAACCACAAGGAATCAATTGAAACACAAGCTCGAGAAAGCACCGCCAAGCTCAAGGAGGCCACTGATAATGCTGCTGCTGCTGCTACTGCCAAGGCAGATTTGGAATCCCAGGTGAACAGATTGAAAGAAGATCTTGCCGCCAACAGTACAGAGATCGAGGCTCTCAAGGACGAAGCGCGGAAAGCAGTCCACACCCTAGGGGGGCTACAAACGCAGCTAGCATCCAAGAGTCAAGATCTTGACAAAACCGTCAAGGCAGTGGAAGATCTGAAATCCAAACTCGTCACCTTAGAGAAAGACCTTGAATCCGCCAAGGAGAAGGAGATAATCTTGACGGTGAAGCTTGAAGCCGAAGAGACCTCGCGAGAAGATGCCGAGAACAAGTTCACGGAGCTACGAGAGGTGCTCTCCCTTTGGACCAACAGGCTTGTTAATATTGCAGAAGGCATAACCGCACAGCCTGCCGTCATGGATATGAGGAGTTGGA
Organism: Elymus sibiricus; assembly: GCA_039707655.1. Lineage (NCBI taxonomy): Eukaryota > Viridiplantae > Streptophyta > Magnoliopsida > Poales > Poaceae > Elymus > Elymus sibiricus. The sequence continues at coordinate 223,104,385 of CM077670.1, read as the reverse complement.
GTTACACCATCAATGACAAGGAGGCTGCTAGCGCCAAATTGACCAAGTTCTTTGACGGCCTTATTGACGCTCTGAAAACTTATCATGAAGACAGATCCGCCTCGTTTGCCGATGAATCCCGGAAGTTAGGCCGCGATGTCCTTTATAAGGTGCTTGTCAAGGTCGCCTACCGCAATCCTAATGTTGATCTCTCTGGGATATTCAGAACCTTGCCGCATAATACTAATATCATGGCTATCGACAAGATTGTAGCTCCATTAGCCAATAAGGTCCTTCTTGTTCCCAGGCACGAAGGCAATCTTCAGAACTAGCCTTGTCGTCGCATTTGCCACCAGTGCTATCATGTAAAAGACATATTTAATCTTAAGTTAGATCCGCACTGTCTTCATAACGTAATGCAACTTGTGTTGTTTGAATGAATGTGTGCTATGTTCCTCGTTTTATCCTGCCTTTGCATGATTTGTTTATACCCTACGCTTGCCGGAGGCTTGCCGGTGCGCACATGCTTGCCGCGAGTGTTTGAGGAATGGATCCTTAGCAGCCTGCCAGAAGTGCCGCCGTCGGCAAGTTTTCCCTTCGACGTTTTCAATGCGGCTACTTAAATTGTTGAGCGGACTCAAAACAAGATAAGAGCGCAACTGATCACGACAAGGTTCCTTAGCGTGCAGGTTTCTCATACAAAGGCAAAAATCGTTCAAGGAAAATCGCAAATACAATAAAGAATTTATTTTAAAGTTATTCAACTTAGCTTTTCTTTGTTGTGCTTCTTGTCACAAAACGATTACTTGAACATCATTTGGTGGTATTCACATCCACATCATCATCATCCCCCCCGGGAAACTTGCATGTGAGGGAACCTTCTGTCCTTTGAGAAAAAGAAAGAAGAGAAAGAAGTGGTGGATGCCTTGATGGCTCATTAATCATTTCATACAAGGCAAAGTGTAACACAAAATCTTACATAATCATACACAAGTGAAAATATACTTTAACAAGAATTGTGAAACACTTAGCTTTATTTCACTTATGCCCAGGATCTGCGCCTGGCTTTTTACAGAGGGTTACATGTCTGCCGACAAAGCTTGTACAAAAGGCATTGTCGGGGGTCCCGGCAACTACGCCTTATGGATAGAACTTGCGAAGATTCTCAATGTTCCATGAATTTTGCACTGGGATGCCATCTTCGGTCTCCATACGGACTGCGCCAGGTCTGGTGACTCGTACTACCCGATAAGGCCTTCCCACTTTGGCGTCAACTTCTTTGATCCCTTGGCGGATTGGACGCGCCAAAGAGCAAGATGGCCTTCCTCAAGGCTTCGAGCATGAACTTTGCGGCTATGGTAGTGGTGCAAAGCTTGCTGGTAGCGTGCAGCTCACACAGCAGCCCGAAGACGATCTTCCTCAAGGAGCGTGGCATCATCTTGCCGTAGCTGCTCTTGTTGTGCTTCATCATAAGCAAGCACTCGAGGTGACCCGTATGTGAGTTCCGTGGGGAGCACCGCTTCTTCACCATAGACTAGGGAGAAGGGTGTTTGGCCGGTAGCTCGATTTGGTGTCGTCCTGAGTGACCAAAGAACCACCGGCAACTCATCAATCCAGCGCCTTCCGCACTTGTCTAGCTTGTCAAAGGTTCTTGTCTTGAGTCCTCGCAGCACTTCAGCATTTGCCCTTTCCGCTTGGCCGTTGCTTCTCGGGTGAGCAATAGATGCAAAACAAATTTTGCTTCCAAGGTCTTGGATGTACAGCATGAAGGCGCGGCTCGTGAGCTGAGTGCCATTGTCTGTGATGATTCTGTTAAGAACACCAAAATGGCAAACTAGCCCTTTAAAGAACTTGATGGCTGACTGCACTATCACCTTCCTCACTGGTTCTACCTCAGGCCACTTTGTGAACTTGTTGATTGCGACGTACATGAACTCAAAGCCCTCGGTAGCACGGGGAAAGGGGCCCAAAATCTCAAGCCCCTAGACCGAGAAGGGCCAGGAGAGAGGTATTGTTTGAAGGGCTTGGGCTGGCTGATGTATGTTCTTCGAATGAAACTGGCATGCTTCACACTTGGTTACTAGCTTAGTTGCATCCTGGAGAGCAGTGGCCAATAGAAGCCTTGCCGGAAAGCTTTGCCGACAAGAGCCCTCGATCCTATATGAGAACCACACATTCCTCCATGTATCTCTGCCAACAGCTTTAGTCCATCTTCCCGGTAAATTCACCTCAATTTCACCCCATTTGGCCTTTTTCTGTGCAGAATGTTATCAACAAACTGATACATACTTGACTGTCGGGCTACTTTCTCGGCTTCTTCTTGATCGTCGGGAAGTTCCCTGTTTGGAGGAAACAGACGATCTGTTGTGCCCATGCCGGAGCCTGCGGCTTGACGACAAGGACTAAAGGCATCTCTTCAGCCACGGGAGCGCTTGCCTCGACGGCAAGAACCTGAGGTTCCGCTCGAGGCGGGTGCTCACTGGTAGACGTGTTGCTACCGGCAATTTCCTTGCCGGCGGCTTCTGGGAGCTCTGCCAGGAAGTACTTACCGGTGCTCAATTTTCTTCTTTTGCTTGCCTACATTGATGGTGTGACAGATGGTTGAGCCAAATGGAGGACAAAAGTCCCTGGTTCCACAGGTAGCTTTTGGGTAGCACACTTCGACAGATGATCATCAATGTTGTTTTCCGCACGAGGAACGTGCTCTGTTTGCAATCCATCAAAGTGTTCTTCGAATTTCCTCACTTCTTCCACATATGCTTCCATCAATGGGCTCTGATAATCCTTATTAACTTGCTTCACAACAAGCTGCAAGTTGCCACAGATGATCAACTTTCTGATTCCGAGGTCCATTACGATCCTGAGACTTGCAAGGAGCCCTTCGTACTCTGCAGTGTTGTTTGTAGCTCTCTCCCTATGAAAATGCATCTGTATCACATACTTGAGGTGCTCTCTGGTGGGTGCGACAAGCAGCACTCCGGCACCGGCGCCTTGCAGCGAGAAGGCTCCGTCAAAGTACATGATCCATTCCTTAGTGGTTTCTTTGCCAGGGAGAGAAGTTTCTTGAATATCTTCGTCTTGCGTTGGTGTCCATTCTGCAATGAACTCTGCCAAAGCTCTGCTCTGAATAGTTGAAGTACTTTCAAACTTAAGTGCAAAACTAGACAGCTCCAACGCCCAGTCCACTATCCTGCAAGTTGCATCTGGATTCCTCAAAATGCGCTGCTATGGAAAGCGAGTGACGACGGGAATCTCATGTGCTTGGAAGTAATGGTGCAGCTTTCTCGAAGCCATGAGGAGGCCGAAAAGCAACTTGTTGGTTCGCTTCATCTGCTTGCGCTGATAATGATTTGTTGGTACCAGACTCTGCCGGAGAAGATTCCGGCTTGTCGCTTGATGGGCTCGTGGCTGCTGCTTCTTCGTCGTCAGCTTCTCTCTCTGCCACTAATGCAGCACTAACCACTTGATTTGTTGCCGCCAAGTACAGCAGCAATGGTTCTTGTGGTTTAGGCGCAACTAGTATTGGTGGAGAGGAGAGGTATTTCTTCAAATCCTGCAGCGCGTGCGGCCTCCGCTTCCGTAGTCCATTTCATTGGACCTGCCTTTTTCAAAATCTTGAAAAATGGCAAGGTGCGCTCACCAGATTTGGAGATGAACCTGCTTAATGCAGCAACGCAGCCGGCAAAACGCCGCACATCCTTGACGCGCTTCGGTGGCTGCACTGGTGAGCTCGATTCGGTGGCACCTGACCAACGAAATGACGGAATTTATCCCCAAGGTAATAACTATGCTAGAACTGTTACTCCAATGTTACATATAAACCTGTAATATAAATCACGGCAATATCCATCCAAAATCCAAAGCATAATGTATCCATAACATTAGTATGAACTCCGAGAGCATAGTATTCGATATGACCAAGAATAAAGCGTGACTACTGCTACTGTAATTCTGAAGTAACATGTCATCTTCAAAAATATTAGTCCTAGAGATCCAAGCATTATCATGGCAGTAGCAAGTCCACATAATATCCAATCATAAGGCCATGAATAAATCATTTCTAAATAATGCCATATTAATAAATTTTAATTCAAATTAACCATGGCATTGCATTGCAATCATGCAAATGGAGGGTGTGGCTTGCCTTGCTCCAAAGAGAGGGGAAGAGCTCCTGGTCTTCACCAACACCCCACAAACACTCTGAAAATATTTTTGCAAGCATTTATAAATACCACATAATGCAAATACTTCTGTCCAGAAATTCTAGACAGAAGATCAAAATACCAAAATCTACCAGAAAATAGAGGAGCTCAAAAGAAAAATAATGCAAAAAGAATCAGTTCAATTGGACTTGTAGTTTAGGAGTTATTCAAGGTCAAAGTTTGGTCAAATCTAGATTTAAAATAGATCAAACTGATTTTCTGGAAATTCCAGAGGGGCTGACATCGAAAGCGTAAAGTGGGGTTTATGCCTTCACTTAAAACGCTTCGGCGGGGGCGGGGTGAGGCTGACGGGTGGGGTCACCCCGTCAGATTTAAAGAGAGAGAGGAGGGACCAGAGAGGAGGCGGCTCACCGGCGGCCGTTCGCCGGCGTAGAGACGTCGGCTGAGCTAGGAGACGGAGGGGATGGAACGGGCACTCGACGGCGCGCCCGCCCATACCCGTGGCTCCTCAAATGGTGACCGGACAACGTCGTTCCCTTCGTCTCCGGCGGCGATGGGCTTCGGGCGTCGACGAACTCGGCGATTTCGGCGACGAGAGGCTCGGGATGAAGGCTGAGGAGGACTAGGGGAGAGAGGGGAGCTCGATGGTGAGCTCAGCTGGGGCTGGGGTGGCTTGGAATGAGCTCAAGGAGGAGATGGCCGAACGGCGGAGCTGTGGCCGGAGAGGAGGAAGGAGAGGGCTCCGGCTTGGGCTAGCGACTCCGGAGATCGATTTGGTGAGGGGGGAAGGAGTGGTGAGGCTAGAAACGGTCGGGGAGTGCTTAAATAGGCGGGGGAGAGATTCCAGACCGGATGCCGCCGCGACCCGATGGACGAGCTCCGGCGAGAGTTCCGGGCACGCGCACGAGCTTTGCGGCGAAGAGAGAGAGACTGAGTGGCGGGCCAGCGACGCGGGATGGCAGAGCACGCACGGTCGGCCACTAGCATACTTTGCACACGTGCACGGCGACGCCAGAGCTGCCGTGGCACGAGGAGAGGGAAAGAAGGAGGGGGCGAGGGGGCTGGGCGGCCAGGTGGACGCCGGAGAGGGAGTGCGGCGCCCTCGGACGCGCGGACGTGGCCGAGCAGAAGACGCCCGCAGCTTGGCGACACCCAGAGCGCGCTCGCTGCATGCAGAGCACGCGCGACCGCGTGCCCACAGTGCGGTCACCGCGTGCATGGACAGGGAAAGGGCACGTAGGCTGGTTACACCATGTCCACAGTGTAGTCCACCCATACTACAGCCTCCCAGATGAGATGGGTCGATCAAAAGAGCTGTGGGTAGACGGGATGCATCCAGGAATGGTTACTGTAATCAACTAGAGTTAGATGTTGTGGTCAAGTTACTTGACCATTGTGCCAGAGGGAATGTCTCTAGGGTTTAAGGTAGGAGGGACTACAGTCCTGTGAATTTTGAGGTGGTTTGGATAAGATTTGAAGATAGATGCAATACAACTGCCCAAAACAGCATAGAAGATAGATCAGGAAGATGCACTCACATGGAGTGTGGGCTTGAGCTGCATTTTGGTATAGGATGGTGATTTAGGATCCTGAAGATACTGGGAAAATTTCATGCCATTTGGAAACACCTAGATGGTACTTCCTTCACAAAGGTCCTCTCTGCACAGAACCTTGGGAGAATTTTGCAGGGAAAATGACTTGGCAAACTGATGTGAAATTTGGCATGCTCACAGGATAAATGGATCTTTAGGCCCTGGATTTATTTCAGAATTTTTGAAGCAATATAAAATATAGTTGCTTCATACACTGAAAATTTGACCAGAACCAAAGATTGGAAGGTGTGCTCGCATAGATGGTTAGATGGAGCTAAAATTTGGTGGAGGGGAATAATTTGAGCATATGAAGGGCCTAGCAAAATTTCAACTCATTTGGATACTCTCAGCTAGTACTTCCTTCACAAAGCTTCCCTCTGGACAGAAACTTTGGGAATTTGCTGAGGAAGATTTACTAGGAAAATGGAGCTGAATTTTGTCATGAGGCAATGATTTGGATAGGAAAGAGTGCCCAAAATTTTTTTAGGGCAATCAGGAAAATAAAAATAGCACTTCCTTCACAAAGTGCCAAACTGGACAGATTGGAAAAGGAATATTTCTGAATTATTTTTGAACTGGGCAAGGAATGGGTTTGGACATATTTGGGGAATATATGATCCCAAGTATTTATGAGAATTATATGGGAATATTTGGAATGGCAGAAATATAGGTTGCTTCACAACCTAGGTCAAATAGGGTTATTCCTTTAATAAGAAAGGAATATTCCTTTAAGAAAAGAATTTTGGTGGTGGACTAGAATAGAAATGCCATGATCTAGGGAAAGATACAAGGATGAAATACTACTTGAGAGAAGAAGAAATGATGATCTCCCTGATTTCAAGTCCAAAGAACTGCTTCAAAAAAAACGAGGGCAAAACCAAAAGAAAGGGCCAAAAATCGGGGTGTTACAAACCTACCCCCCTTACAAAAATCTCGTCCTCGAGATTTGGTTGCTCAGGGAACAGGTATGATTATTACTTAAGGAAACCGTTTCCAACTCAGGCGTCCTTTTTCCTTTGTATATTGTTCCCTTAGAATTTCCGGTGATCGGACTTACTGCTTTTGAGAGGATTGGCTTCACTTTGCTCGAACCTCTGACGGGTCTTGCTTCCCATGTCAAACCTTCTACTGACGTGGATGGGTTCATGGTCTGACGGTAATATCCTGAGAATAAATTTCCTGTGGACACGAAATCTATGTGTCTCCCCCATTGGTTTGCCCAAATAACTGTGTGTCTTCCGGGTTCAAACCTTGCTGAGAATCGTAGCTGTTCTTTTATCAAGGTCTGACTGCCCCTGGATGATACTGCGGCATCGGGATTTGCCTCTGGGGCTTGCACATCTCAAATCGTAGCATCTCGAGCCTGGACTGACGGTTGCACCACCGGGAGAATATTCTCCTGATAAGTTGTCCTTGTACTCGGTTCCATCAGTGAGAGCATCTGAGCTGAACGGTGTGCTCGGGTTTTGACTTACCCATACTGCCGGTATTGCCATCGATTGTTAATAGGTCGTGAGGTATTGCAACACGGTCGCTGAAGCCAACATGCTGAAATGTCCAAGGAATCTGTCATCTGATGAGACAGATTGAGATACTTCACTCTGACCCTTCTAACCATTTGGAACCGAACAAACCAGTTATCGTGACGTTAGGTCCTTATGGAGCATGGTAGATCTCTGAGTGTATGTCCACGTTGATTTTTATGGTCTCCATCTGGCGTGGATATCTGGATCCGTTCGGTCGTGCAAGAATTAGCATGCTGTTGTTGTTAACCTTATTCCTTGACTGCCAGTATTTTCTTCATTTGAATCGCCTGCAGAAAGGGCTTGGCCTTATTTATTTATCCTCGGTTCTCCTTGCGATCATAGTTATTGTTGATGCAATATTTCATTATCATCCCTTGTGTCTTATATAAACGAGTTCTCATACCATATAGTTGTACAGAGTGCACTGATCTGGCCGATCAAACAATCCTGTAACAGGAGTCCATGATACCACCCTTTCTGGTGATGAAAGATTGACCTCTGTAGATGCTGTCAAATCTATTGTTTCAAGCTTGTCTGCTTCCCCATTTGTTGCTTTTCATGTGATAGACATCTGACTCTGCTTCTTCTGGCACGAATTATAGAATTGTTGCATCCTGACCTTCTTTTATGTGAACACAGTTGTACCCTTGTATGAGGGGCGTGCATGATTTGGGTTGCAGGCTCGGAACTCTGAAGTCATATCCAAGGTTCCTGGAATAGACATATGTCCTGACTGACTTCTGCCAACTCACGGTGGAATATCTTGTAGCTGTACTGATGACAGTGTGTAGTGTTGTGCTGGAAAAAACTGGATTGCTTGCTAGAGAAGGCTGGATACCTTACGCTGGAAGCTTTGGCCAGGGTAGCTTGCTGGAGAAGGCTGGGTTCTGTGCCTGAGAAGCCTCTCCTTGGGTTGCTTACGGCGGAAGATTGACTGCCTTATGCCAGAAGCTTTCACCGAGGTAGCTTGTAGTGGAACTGGGTGTCTTGGGCAGGAAGCCGTTCATGGGTTGCACAGAGGAAACTTGAGGGGACTTGCATCATAAGCTTCTTCTGGTACCGTTTGAGGAAAAACTGAACTCCTTCCATCAAAAGCTTCGTACTGTGACCTTCAGACTGAATGTTGTACACATACTCATAACATTTTTTTTGTTGATCATGTGTATAAAAAGAATTACCTGACTGTCTTTCTAGCTGTAGGTTAAACTCATATCCCCTTCTGTCTTTCTTTCGTAGTAGAACATTTCTCAAATTCCCCTTGTGGCTGAAATAAAACTTTATATATACTCATACCTTCGGTGGAAAATATATTGTTATTCTTGCACCTGACTTGTCTTCCTGCTGACTTGATCATTACTGTTGTAGAGGTTGCACAACTGATGTAAACTTGATGTTGATAATAAATCCAGGCTATCATTCATATTCCCAATATAATGCAGCCAACTAAGAGTGCCATTCTGCTTAGTTGAGCTTCCAAATAACTGAGATCCTCATTGCTTCTTTGGGCCCGATGGGGATTTATGAGCAACTTTCATAAGGGGGAAAATAAGGTAACACTAAAGGCCCAAAAGAAACACCCAAGAAAACAACTCAATCGAACAACGACACAAAACAGGCACATAAGCATTCATAAGTGATACTGCACTCATTACTACTCAATACACCTCACAACATGCATGCTACTACAACTGATGCAACCTGAGCTATTCGGATACTAACGCACTACGAACAAACTAAAGCTGGGTAACTGGTGAAGCGGCTGGTGGAGGGGTGGGTGAAGTGGTTGATGCTAGGGGTGCGGAAGTCGAGGAAGGAGGCAACGGGCGTGGAGCCATTGCAGCACCGAGCAATCTCCTGGCCCGGGTTGCGTCTCGGACGAGCTCAGCAATCAGCATATACTCGGCCGTCATGAACTGGGACATGGCGGGGATGGCCACATCATCATTAGGACGAGTAGATGGGAACCTGACTCGCCTGGGATTCTCGGCTATGGTAGGGTAGTAGGAGTAGGCACGGTTTTCTTGCATCACCAACTCTTGATGACGAAGACCCGTGATTCCTGCCAGGGCTGCGAGTTGAACTGCGCGATCTGGAGTGGCACCATATCCGCCATGGAATCTGTAGGAACATCTTCCAATGGGGATCCTGGCTTCCAAAAAAACATGGGCAAAATACTCCAGTAATCTGCCTCCAAGCTGAACCTCAAACACTTGGTACCGCGGCATCTCTCCATTGGGATAGAGACTATGCCACACATCGTGGAGCAGGGACGCGAAGGTGAGAGGTGCAGGGGCTGCGTCGAACACGATAGGAACGGCGGCCATCTACACTCATGGAATAGATGGTCAGAAGAAAGACGGAGTCTATATGCATGCTATGCAACAACCAAGTGCAGCAATCAAATGCAACCAACAATCAGGATCCTACGCTACCGGTTTCTAATGCTCGCGTTGACTAGGGCGTCCTACAGCCAAACCTGCTCTGATACCAATAGTTGTGGCACCCCAGCTCAGAGGGACCGGAACGCCCTGTATTCCAGCCCAGAAATGTCTTCTGGAATACGGCACTGCTTGGCATAGAACAAATCAGCTTTGTTACAAATGATAAGGTTACAAAGGTCTGCTATTACACTGGTTACAATGGCACGGCATTACTACGCCTGCTAAGGTAGCTCTATGCTAGCAGCGGAACAACTCGTTGCAGCGGAACGATGACGACGGAGGTGAACTCCACTCCGCAGGGACTCTGGCTAGGACACGGCCTAGCTCGCACGCACGGAAATCCTCGACAAGCAATCAAGCACAGCATCACCTGCAAACTGGCATGATAAGCCAGGTGAGTACTTTGAATATACTCGCAAGCTCACAGCAACCAAAAGCATCAAGGCAAAACAAATAGCATTAACAAGTTAACTTATTACTAACTACTATGAGGTGGAAGAAGATATTATACAAAGTAGTATGGTAAGATTAAAATCACTGCTAAACCATTCTCTTGGGTCACGAGGACCATCACACTCTTGGCTATCCGACCAGGCAACATATCATCTCGATCACCTCGTGGTCAAATAAATCCTCGTGATCACCTCATGACCACATCACAATTCGATGATCCTCCTCGAGGTCATCCCAATGTCAACATCGGCATCCTGCCAAACTGTTACCGGTCCATAAGCAACTATGAATCATAATATAAGTCATTCCGTCATTGTGAGTGTTGATCGAACGGTGTGACCTACAACGAACTGTGTCCATGACCGAGGACGCGGCTATCGATAGTTTGTACACGCTGTAGGGGTTAGTACACTGTACCCATACTACGGAACTCATGGCCTCGTGCTCCCATTCGGGTGGATCAACGACATTCCGACAAAACCAATCTATCGCATGACACTCTCCCGGCCACTCCCGACAAACTCCCCTTTGGGCTATGTCCTGGGTGGCCCCTGATGTCAATCGTGACATCCGCCACCTCTGTGGCTGCCACCGTCGTGGCCAAACATAAACAATCTCGTCCCAAACGGGGACACCCGGGTATAACACAACTTGGGCACACAAGGTCATGACCGCCTACCGAGCCAGGGCAGCGCGAGCACATAACCTTCCCTAGTTGGAGTCACCGGCGAGAGGCATCACAATAGACCGAATTAGCGCCTCCCCATCCAGGCAAGTGTGGCTGCACTAGTGAGCTCGATTCGGTGGCACCTGACCAACGAAATGACGGAATTTATCCCCAAGGTAATAACTATACTAGAACTGTTACTCCAATGTTACATATAAACCTGTAATATAAATCACGGCAATATCCATCCAAAATCCAAAGCATAATGTATCCATAACATTAGTATGAACTCCGAGAGCATAGTATTCGATATGACCAAGAATAAAGCGTGACTACTACTAATGTAATTCCAAAGTAACATGTCATCTTCAAAAATATTAGTCCTAGAGATCCAAGCATTATCATGGCAGTAGCAAGTCCACATAATATCCAATCATAAGGCCATGAATAAATCATTTCTAAATAATGCCATATTAATAAATTTTAATTCAAATTAACCATGGAATTGCATTGCAATCATGCAAATGGAGGGTGTGGCTTGCCTTGCTCCAAAGAGAGGGGAAGAGCTCCTGGTCTTCACCAACACCCCACAAACACTCTGAAAATATTTTTGAAAGCATTTATAAATACCACATAATGCAAATACTTCTGTCCAGAAATTCTAGACAGAAGATAAAAATACCAAAATGTACCAGAAAATAGAGGAGCTCAAAAGAAAAATAATGCAAAAAGAATCAGTTCAATTGGACTTGTAGTTTAGGAGTTATTCAAGGTCAAAGTTTGGTCAAATCTGGATTTAAAATAGATCAAACTGATTTTCTGGAAATTCCAGAGGGGCTGACATCGAAAGCGTAAAGTGGGGTTTACGCCTTCACTTAAAACGCTTCGGCGGGGGCGGGGTGAGGCTGACGGGTGGGGTCACCCCGTCAGATTTAAAGAGAGAGAGGAGGGACCAAAGAGGAGGCGGCTCACCGTCGGCCGTTCGCCAGCGTAGAGACGTCGGCGGCGATTCCGGCGACAAGAGGGTCAGGATGAAGGCTGAGGAGGACTAGGGGAGAGAGGGGAGCTCGATGGTGAGCTCAGCTAGGGCTGGGGTGGCTTGGAATGAGCTCGAGGAGGAGATGGCCGAACGGCGGAGCTGTGGCCGGACAGGAGGAAGGAGAGGGCTCCGGCTTGGGTTAGCTACTCCGGAGGTCGATTTGGTGAGGGGGAGGAGGAGTGGTGAGGCTAGCCGCGGTCGGGGAGTGCTTAAATAGGCGGGGGAGAGATTCCAGACCGGATGCCGCCGCGATCCGATGGGCGAGCTCCGGCGAGAGTTCCGGGCACGCGATCGAGCTTTGCGGCGACGAGAGAGAGACTGAGCGGCGGGCCAGCTACACGGGATGGCAGAAAGCGTTCATGGGATGGCAGATCACGCGCGGTCGGCCACTAGCGTACTGTGCGCGCGTGCGCGGCGACGCCAGAGCCGCCGTGGCGCGAGGAGAGGGAAAGAAGGAGGGGGCGAGGGGGCTGGGCGGGCAGGTGGACGCCGGAGAGGGAGTGCGGCGTCCTCGGACGTGCGGACGCTGCCGAGGAGAAGACGCCCATAGCTCGGCGACACCCAGAGCGCGCTCGCTGCAAGCAGAGCACGCGCGACCGCGTGCCCACAGTGCGGTCACCGCGTGCATGGCCAGGGAAAGGGCACGTAGGCTGGTTACACCATGTCCACAGTGTAGTGCACCCATACTACAGCCTCCCAGATGAGATGGGTCGATCAAAAGAGCTGTGGGTAGACGGGATGCATCCAGGAATGGTTACTGTAATCAAATAGAGTTAGATGTTGTGGTCAAGTTACTTGACCATTGGGCCAGAGGGAATGTCTCTAGGGTTTAAGGTAGGAGGGACTACAGTCCTGTGAATTTTGAGGTGGTTTGGATAAGATTTGAAGATAGATGCAATACAACTGCCCAAAACAGCACAGAAGATAGATCAGGAAGATGCACTCACATGGAGTGTGGGCTTGAGCTGCATTTTGGTATAGGATGGTGATTTCGGATCCTGAAGATACTGGGAAAATTTCATGCCATTTGGAAACACCTAGATGGTACTTCCTTCACAAAGGTCCTCTCTGCACAGAACCTTGGGAGAATTTTGCAGGGCAAATGACTTGGCAAACTGATGTGAAATTTGGCATGCTCACAGGATAAATGTATCTTTAGGCCCTGGATTTATTTCAGAATTTTTGAAGCAATATAAAATATAGTTGCTTCATACACTGAAAATTTGACCAGAACCAAAGATTGGAAGGTGTGCTCACATAGATGGTTAGATGGAGCTAAAATTTGGTGGAGGGGAATAATTTGAGCATATGAAGGGCCTGGAAAAATTTCAACTCATTTGGATACTCCCAGCTAGTACTTCCTTCACAAAGCTTCCCTCTGGACAGAAACTTTGGGAATTTGCTGAGGAAGATTTACTTGGCAAATGGAGCTGAATTTTGTCATGAGGCAATGATTTAGATAGGAAAGAGTGCCCAAAATTTTTTTAGGGCAATCAGGAAAAAAAAATAGCATTTCCTTCACAAAGTGCCAAACTGAACAGATTGGAAAAGGAATATTTCTGAATTATTTTTGAACTGGGCAAGGAAGGGTTTGGACATATTTGGGGAATATATGATCCCAAGAATTTATGAGAATTATATGGGAATTTTTGGAATGGCAGAAATATAGGTTGCTTCACAACCTAGGTCAAATAGGGTTATTCCTTTAATAAGAAAGGAATATTCCTTTAAGAAAAGAATTTTGGTGGTGGACTAGAATAGAAATGCCATGATCTAGGGAAAGATACAAGGATGAAATACTACTTGAGAGAAGAAGAAATGATGATCTCCCTGATTTCAAGTCCAAAGAACTGCTTCAAAAAGAAAACAAGGGCAAAACCAAAAGAAAGGGCCAAAAATCGGGGTGTTACACAAAGAACCCGAGAAGCTTGCCGGATGGAACGCCAAACAAACACTTCTCGGGATTGAGCTTCAAATTGATTCTGTGCAAGTTTGCAAATGTCTCTTCTAAATCTTGAATGAGGGTTGATTTGTCCTTGGTTTTGACCACTATATCATCCATATAAGCTTCCACGTTCCTGTGCAGCTGAGGCTCAAAACCAATCTGGACTGCTCTTGCAAATGTTGAACCAACACTTTTTAGTCCGAAAGGTATACACATGAATTAGTATGTGCCACATGGAGTAACAAATGCGGTTTTCTCCTCATCCTCCTTGGCCATAAAAATCTGATGGTAACCAGAGTATGCATCAAGAAAGGAGAGTAAATCACAGCCAGCAATAGAGTCAATGATTTGATCAATGCACGGCAAAGGGAAAGGATCCTTTGGACATGCTTTGTTGATATCAGTGTAGTCAATACAAAGTCTCCACTTTCAATTTGCTTTTCGTACTACAACTGGGTTTGCCAACCATGTTGGATGTCGTACACCTCTAACTAAGCATGCTGCTTCCAACTTTTTTATTTCTTCGGCAATGAACTGTTGCCGTTCTAGAGCTTGCTTCTTGACCTTTTGCTTGACGGGCTGACCGTGAGGACAGATGGCAAGGTGGTGCTCAATTACCTCTCTGGGAACACCAGGGATGACAGATGGTTGCCATGCAAACACATCGACATTCGCCCGTAGGAAGGCAATGAGTGCGTTTTCCTATTTGCTGTCAAGAGTGGAACTGACGATAAAGGTACCACCAGTGCCGTCCTCCTTTGCCGGCACCTTCTTGGTTGCTGGTGGAGTAGCTTTGGACTTCTTGGTGGTAGAACTCTCCGGCACGTCATCAACGGGCGCGCAACATTCCGAAGAGCTGCGCTTCCCGGTGGCCTTGTCGGAGCTCCTGCCGTTCTTCTTGCTCTTCTTTTTGTCGGTGGGAGCGGGTGCCTTGGCGGCAGATGCTGCGACCGCTTCTCTGTATAACTTGTCGACGTAGATAACTGCATCTTTCTTGTCGGAGTTGATGGTGATGACGCCCATTGGCCCTGGCATTTTGAGAGTGTTGTATGCATAATGCGATGCTGCTATGAACTTCGCCAAGGCTGGGCGACCAAGAATTCCATTATACGGCAAGGGGATCTTGACCACATCGAAGACAATCTTCTCTGTTCTATAGTTCAATTCCCCGCCAAATGTCACCGGCAGCGTGATCTTTCCTTTGGGATGGCTCCTTCCCGGATTGACTCATTGAAACGTGCCCGTTGGCTGGAGGTCCTCATCGGGAATCTGTAGCCTCTTAATGACATCTGGTGAAATCAAGTTTAGGCCGGCCCCACCGTCAACCAACATTGTCGTGACCTTGAGGTTGCGTACTGTTGGTGAAACCAACAATGGAAAACACCCGACCGCAGTTATGCGATCAAGGTGATCGTCGGCATCGAAAATGATGGGCGTGTGAGACCATTTGAGTGGTTTCCGAGTGCCCATTGCCGGTTCTGCTGCATTAATCTCATGCGCCCACTATTTGAGTTGGCGGTGAGAGGAGTGCAAAGATGCGCCCCCGTCAATGCACATGGCTTCTGTTGTTTTCTGGAATTCTTGTTCACTGGAATCATCTTCATCCTCGTCATCATCTTCTTCTTTCTTGTCACGGCCTGGGGCAGGCTTCTCCTTCTGCTGCTTAGCCCGGCGGCCTCCTCGGCCACCGCAACTCCTCTTGCCAGATCCTCCAGCACTGTCTTGGCCCTTCTCCTTGTTGCACTTTTCATATTCAGCATTCTGCTTCTCGGCAAGCTGCTCAACTTGCCGGCACTCTTGGAGGTCATGGCCTTTGGTGCGGTGAATCTTGCAATATGGCCCATCGGTCTTGCCAGCCTTCTCGCCTGCCGCGGCTTCCTGGCAATCAGCGCATGCAGCAGCTTCTTTGCCGGAGCCCTCAGTCTTAGCTTTCTTGGCGGGGTTGGAGTTGCCGGAGCCCTCTACGGCCATTACTGTCTTGCCTTTTGCGCTTCCTGTTGCGCTTCCGGCCCTATTTTTTTGGGGTGGCAGCGTCGTCGTCCTCTGAGTCAACTTCAGCGCCAGCATCCTCCCCAGGAAGTCTTCTCCCTTCTTCAGCCCGTGCACATTTATCCGCCAACGTATACAGCTCGTTGACGGTCTTCGGCAGCCGGATATTCAACTTCTCCCGCATCTTTCGACTGCGCACATTCGTGTGAAAGGCAGCAATCATAGCTATAGGGTGCACATCTGGAATGTTGCGGTGCACGCGACTGAACCTCTGAATATACTTCTGCAAAGACTCGTCGTCTCTTTGTGGGATCACTTGCAAGTCACTGGACTGACCAGGAGCCTTGTGGCCTCCGGTAAAAGCACCAATGAACTCGTTGCACAAATCAGACCATGAAGAAATGGAATCCTCTGGCAAGTTCATCAGTCAAGATCTCACATTGGGTTTGAGCACCAACGGAAAATAGTTGGCGAGGATCTTTTCGTCTCGTCCTTCGGCAGCTTGTACGGCAATCGTGTAGATGCCCAAAAGCTCAGCCGGGTTGAGCTTGTCGTCATACTTCTTTGGCAGCTCTGGTTTGAAGGCCCGGGTTGACGGCCAGCAGACTTGCCGCAGCTCGCGAGTGAAGGCCGGGCACCCAACCTCGTAAGGCAAGTACCCGCCAACCTCGGGCGCTGGCTCATCAATGACTGGGCCATTGCGCACATTAGATTGACGGCGTGCCTCCCGGCGCCGTTCAATGGTGGTGCGGGCATCCTCTACCCTCCTATCGCGGAGCACTTGATGCTGGTCTTGCCGCGTTCGCGGATCCGAAGAGGCCATCGACATCTCGTCGGGCTCGGAGGATTGGCGAGTTCGCCGCGGCTACTGAAGCTGTTGCTGTGGGGGTGACTGCACTGTTGGCGCGGCACCTCTGGCGCGTCCATCAGTTGGCGCTATCACAGGACGCCGTGAAGGTCCCGCCTGCTGTGAGTTGCTAGATTTAGCAAATCCTATGAGGCTTTGTATGGTGGCTCTCCACTCATCCATCTTGTCAGCAGCTGGAGGGAAGTTTAACAGCATTTGTGCCCGCGCCATGGCCTCTGCTGCCATAGCTGGCATGGCTGGGAGCGAAGAACGGGACGTCGCTCGACTCCTGGCAGAACCAGTAGGAGCGCCATCACGAACTTGCTGCCGCGGCTCATGCCCAGCAGTGGGCTGACGCGGTGGAGGTGGTGCCAGAAGATCTTGTGGTTGATCAACAGGCGTCTTGCCATGTGGACGTCGCCGCCCGTCGCCGCCAGCGCTGTTCGGATTCGCGTCGCACCCATCCTGCGATGGCCATAGTGTGCATCCTGAAGCGGTATCCTTAGACACCGCGGCGGCTGGGTCTTGGCTCGCGCCGGTCTGGATGGTGTTACTCCGGTGGCTATGTTCACCGGTGCGTCGAGGAGGTGGGGAGTTGGCCATCTGTGTCGCCTGCACCGTTATGGCTTCGATCGCCGGATTAGCAAGGAAGCTGCGGGTTGGTGTTGTGTGCTCCGCCTGCTCCACCAGTGCTGGCCACGCCGCCTGCACTGGTGACTCCTTCCACGCCGCACGCGCCGGTTGCACCTTCTGCGCCACCTGCGCCACCAGTGGGCATCTGCGACGGAATCTTGGAAGTCGATGGAGCTGCTGCGGAAGCGCCCTTCTTCTTGGGCGCCATCGAAGATGATGGAGATGAAATTGATGCGCAAACTGTTGATTCAAGTTCACGCAAGCGATCCCCCTACCTGGCGCACCAAAGATGTCATGTGTATGACCATCTATGGGGCCATCTAGCCCCTTTGCAGTTCGACTAGGAGGATTCGCAAGCACAAAGAGCAAAATCAGCAATCAAAGCAAAGGATTTACCCAGGTTCGGGCCACCGTGAGGTGTAAAACTCTACCCCTACTTTCTATATTGGATGTGTTTGAGCTCAAGTACAAGGAGCGCTTCTTGCCGTCAAGGTGCAGGAAGAGCAGCTACGCATGCCAAATGAGCAAAGTGTCGACCCTTGTAAAGGTTGCCATGGCCCTCCTTTAATAGATCAAGGGGTAACCATAGTGGCAAAATAGTCATTACATGTTGATTAGATAGCAAACAGTGCTATCATACCTAACTCTGCCGGATTAGGACAAATGCAATAAATGCACCGTTAGGTGTCATGTGGAGGAGGAGCCCCGGCAAGGTTTCTGCACCGCTTGCTCAGCTACCTCCTATTATCTTGACATGCCTTCTAGACGGGTGTCATTAAAGGTAATCCTCCTTCCAGCATGCCGCCACGTGCCCCGACAATCCTCACCAAACTGCCTGCCCGCTCGACACCTCACAGATTAGTGACTAGCTGCTCGATGAGGTGGAGCGGAGAGGAGTCAGTAAAGGTTTGCCGGCATGGAGCTTGTCGGGCCTTGACCTTGCCGGCTCGTACCTTGCCAGCAAGTGTTGTTTGTATCTTCATCACTAGCCAAATGCTTATCAATGTTTTGTCTTGATAAATCCTTCATGGTTTTGCAACCAATGCTTGAATCTTGATGTTGATGATCTCCGGCAAGCTCTGGCCATCAAGACTACTACCACTGCCTGTGCATAAGTCAGGGTATAAAATACCCATGTTTTATACACCGACAGTAACTTGTGTGGATGCGGTTTGTAGTTGTCCCTCGCATCTAAAATTTCAGATCTAGGGGTTGTGTTATGTCTCGCACGAATGGAATGCTTAGTACATTAACTTGTACATTCATTTGAAAATACGAGTTCCTTCTATTCATTTCTTTCATCCGAAACATTATTCAAAGTCTGCATCTACCTCTTCGTCAAAATGATTTCTTTCAAAACTTCGTTGTGTGCATTCGTAACTCTACCCCCATTTTCCCTCGTACCTATTCTTATTCACAGGAAAATGCAGTTGGCTAAAGATTCGGCTCAACCAGTGGGCCGGACTGACAGAGAAGCAGACGTCATTCTGGGTACTGCTGATGACTCCAAAGCTCCGAATGCCAAGGGACCAATGGTAGGCCCATCAACCAGCAAGCGTAAAAGAACCGAGCAGAATGCCAATGAGCAAGAAGAAAATGCACCGAAGAAAAAGAAGAAGGGTGGCAGACAGGCATATGCCAACAGTGTTGAGTACATCTCTCATGACAAATACAACACTGTATCCAGGGAGACATCAAGATCAAAGGAACGACGTCATCAATAGATTCGGCGTCACTGGGTGCGCAAATGGTTTAATTATGAGTTTGTTCACCGTCAGTTTACCAAGAACTTTGCTTTTCATCCCCCATGGGGCGACTGTCGTGCTATTTGTCTCATCAAACCAAAGGGTCCAGAAGTAAGACCCGAGCCACCTCCAAATGCTCATGAGTCATCTCTTAGGATGCCAAACCCCTATCCTGATGAACTTGCCAAGCGCACTCGAAATGCTAAAAAAACTGGCTCCTCGCAAGGCAAGAAAGGAAGCTCATGAAAAAGAAAATCATCGTTTGTTCAAGGATGACATTGAAAAGAAGAAAGCTTCGGGCAAAGCTGAAGGGCGGTCGAAACAAAAGCATGATCCCAATGCTGCTGCACCACCGACCAAGAAGGCTACACCGAGGAAGAAGACACAGCCCGCTGATGAATATGAATGGGGTAACTCCTCAGATGATGATGATCCACCTATCACACAAGAAGAAGTTCAAGCTACCCTAAGCGAGCAAGTAAATATCACCACCTCTACGGTGTTGCCAGATCTTCGATCACTTGTTCCTCCTTAGGCTCCTCCAAAGAAAATCAAACTTCGAAAGACTCCTTCTACAACGGTCACGATGAAACAACATGTCAATACAACTCCTCATCCAAATGCTATCAACTTGAAAAGATTTGGTAGTTGATGCCCCTATGAGTACTGCCATGCCAGGCGATGGTATTCCCAAGCCTGCGCTGAAGAAGCTCAAAGCTCCGATCCCTGAGCAAGCTGCTCCTCAAGCCGATGCCGCGAAGGAAAAGGCTGCTACCTTTCCTCCAAAACTGACTCAGCCTTTGGCTTCTAAGCCACCTTCCGAGCAAGTTCTTGTGTAGACTGTTCCTGTTGCCGCATCCAATGCCCCTCACAACTATGATCACATATTCATCATGGAACAACTCGATCGGTTTGTTGAGAATCCTTTCGATGGAGATGTGGCATCTTTGCCCATACCCTCTGAAGTTGTTGAACAAGCTAGCTCCCTTGTGAAACACATGCGAGAAGATGCTGTTGAAATTAACTCTTTGTCTGCCGAGCTGCGTGACATGAACAATCGAATGATGGCAACTTCTTCAAAATTTGTCATCAAAGAGCTCGAAGACTCTTACAAAGATGTCAATCGTGTCTTGACTATCCTTCGCCACAAGCGAATGCGTTTTCATTCAGATCTGGATGAAATGGTTCGGAAGATTTGCGACGCACATCAAGCATAGGTTACTGGCTACAATGATATAGTCAAAGGCCACATTGATCAAGTTGCTCAGCAAAAGAGGAAGCAACGAAAGAGGGTTGCGAAGAAGAATGTACCTCCAGCTCCAAAGGATATTTCGCCTGTACGGCCAGTTCCTCAGTCTCAGAAAACAAAGTCTCCTGAGCCAGTTATTCCATCGGAGCCCCCTAGTAAAGGACTCGGACGCTCCTCACTCGCTAAGACCAACTGGATCAGTGCCTATGGCATCACCTGTTCAAGCTCATATACCTTCACAGTGCTCTGCTTCATAGGAAGGTGAAATCCCTCGCTTCGAGACCCATGTTCCTCCTTCTCAGGAAGCTCCAAAAGTCTCGGATCCAACTGTGATCGAGCAGCTACCGATTCCAGTGGAAAACCCAATACCACCTCCTGCACAAAACTCGGCCCCAGTACCTTCAAAAGATGAACCTACAATGCTGACAACTGCCTCTGCAGCGCCATCAGTTGTTCCACCAACTCCATCACCGCTCAAATTGATGGTTGACACCACTATAAGAACTAATGAAGCCGGTCCCTCCGAAAGGAAATCAGTCTCTTCTTGTCATCCCGACTCAGTTATATCTGGAGGTGATTTTCTCTCGCCTGAAGAAGAGCTTAAATATCCTAATCCTCGTGAGGAACTTCCGGTCTTCTCTACTGGTGCAGGTGCAAAAGGTCCTTTATTCAACAGGCATGAGAATCCGCATTTCTTTCAGAATAGCCCGTATGACAGACCACAAACATCTGAATCTCCTTGTTTCTGGACTAAGGAATAGGCGATCTATTATTCTCGTGTGCACTATGAAAACAGGAAGATATTCCCTCACAAATATGTCAATCTTCCAGCAATGCGGAACATTGGTTGTTTCAATCAGTTAGTTCAAGACCTGGATGACTTCTGTCTGACAAAAGTGTTTGCATTCGAGCATCCATGGAACCGCAAAATTATCCTCCAATTCTATGCCACTCCGTATATCACTGGTGATGAATCTAACATCTCGAAGTGGATCATGGAATGGATGACCGAAGGAAAATGTATCAAGTGCACTTCAACGGATTTCATCTCGCACTTTCATTTCCCTCGCTTTGAGCATGGAGAAAACGAAATTCGGGTGCACAACATTGATGTCATCTCAGATGAAGATTTTCGCTGCGCAATGGACCAAGATAAGATTCGTAACTACACTGGTCCTCCTCGCCCTGAGCACTTAACCTTCGAGAATCAGACACTGTACCACATGCTCTCCTATACCATTTTCCCTCTGGCTGGTATGAATCCGGACAAGTCTATCTCCGATGTTCTTCTAAATGCAATATATGCAATCTCCGAGCGATACATCTTCGACATTGAAGATATGTTTCTGCGTATACTGAAGGATTCTGTTTAGTATCCATTCTGCATGAAGGTTTATGCGCCTTGGATCCAAAAGGTTATCAGTGTATCTGGCGAAAGCAAGCCACAAAAGCTTCATTCCTCCTGTTCGCGATACACTGCAAGTTATGGAAGACTTCACTTCAGGAAAATCACCAGCGTCAAGCCCTCAAGACTATCACAAGAAGTTTGATGGGCCTCAACTTCCTCAGTGTGAACGAATGTTTTCACCTCAACCTCCATCGTAGCTTGAAGTTAGTTTGCACGCACAACAACTTCTTCTGCAACATATCGCCGAGGATAGGCAAGAAAAGGAACATCTAGCCTCCGAGCTAAATGCCATCAACAATCGCACCAGGCTGAGCATCTTATCGCTGATGACAACAAGAAGAGACTCTGGAAATTGCTATGCAAGTTCTTCACCTAAAAACAACTCCTGAATGTCAATCTCCAGGAGATATAAACTTACATCGACAAAGGCTTTACTGTTGATGATTTTCAAGACCGCAGTACTCCTCCACTGCCTGCTCGTGAGCCTACTACTGATCTTATTCATCTAAAGCTTTGCAAAATGCTTGAAGAATCTGAAGCCACCTCACCGACTGTGAAACCATCTGAAGGCAATGTTCTGACTCGCATTCCTCCTACGGTTGATCCCAATATGCCAAGCTCGTCTGCTCAGCCCCAAGCTAAGTTGCCTGCAGGAAAATCCTTTGCTACTGCTGACGACGAAGAAATTCTCAAGCCTCCAGTCACATTTGAAGAAGAAGAAGCTACTTCTGACAGCTCATCTGACGATGCCTTGGAGTGATCCAAGTTCTTCACTTCAGGACTCATGTTATTCATCACCTTTTTGAAACTCATTGACAAAAAGGGGGAGAATTACATCGAGTTTCGATAGATTTGCTTTCTGCTGTTTTGTTGGTTTTTGTTTCTTACGAGTTTGCAACTTCTGGTTTAAGTTTATCTGTACTAAGTTGTAAAACTCTCGGTAACTTATGTGCTGTAATGTTAATAACCCCTCCGGCTGCTCTATTTCTCTCGAAGTATCTGTTTTGCAGGTGGAATTATTATCAGAAGTTATGAATGATTGCACTACGATCTCGATGGATTATATCTCATCAGTGTGAATCATTGTTTTGAATGATTGAAATTTCCTCCGTATACATCAATACGTGCAGGAGAATTTATCTCAAATCTTTTTCCCTGCATACCTTTAGGGGGAGTCTATTTCATCTTCGAGCAAAGTAACACCTGTTCACTCTTGTGTGAATTACTTTTCACATATCTATCTTCACTTTGATAATTCTCTGTTTTGTCAACAATAATCCAAAAAGGGGGAGATTGTTGGTGCAATAATTTGCCTCCTTGTGTTTTAGAGATTGTTGACATAAACAGTAAGGGACTGATGTGTTTGCTAGTGCACACAGAGCAACAGGTCCCTGGAGTCATGAGGAGTTTGGTTCAAACTCCGAAGATAATCTCCTGCATGGCAGCGAGGATTATGACCGAAGATTATGCTGACAAGAGTGACCCCCAAAAATTGTTGACGCAAAGCAATTGGTTCGGTATCTGTCCGAAGGAATTGAATGCAGCCGAGAAGTTGAAGATGAAGTGAAGACGTAGCATTTATTTCGTTATTCTTCTCTCTCTTTATTGAGTCATAGGACCACCGTACTATTAAGAGGAGTATAGTGTTCGAAACTTTGATTCTTTGATGCTAAACCCAATCCTATGTGAGTTGTGAGAGAAATATCTTTGTCCTCCGAGCTAATACTTGCCAGCAACAGACTGTGTTCTTCTTCACTTCGAGAGATTTGTCTCTGACCGAGGAGTTAGCATTACTTGTTCCTCAAGTAATGTTACTATTGCTCTCAAATCCGACAGGTGAGAACGTGTTGGTTGGCCATTGGCTGGACCGCGTGTCCAAAATGGCTATTACCCATCAGGGAAGGCTGCGGCTATAAATAGCCACCCCGCACCGGCTTTGTCCGGTGGCTGCTCCGTTTTGGTTCTGAGAAGTTTCTATGAGCAACCCTCTCTCTGGAGTGATTTGATTTTAAAATCCACCAAGAGAAAAACCCCAGAGCTGAAAAATTAGATAGTGGTTTAGCATCACTCAAATCTAAGTCCAGTACACTCCACCTATTACTCTTGAGAGCTGCAAACTCTCTAGATGGTTAGGTGTCAATTTCTTCAGAGACCAAGACTGATTGTGGTTCTCAAAGAAGAAGTGTATAAAGGTTCGGAGATCACCTCAAGCATCTACCACGAGTGATCAACATTGGTTGATGAACCAATTGTCGATGAGAATTGGGTGAAGAGAGTTTATCTTCTGTGTTAAATCACAACCACTCCAACCTAATGTAGTCCTTTTTGCAGAAGGGCGAACTGGTCTACCAAACACCTTGTCACCATCGAGCATCACTGGTTACCTCTATCCCACCTATTTTATTTCGCTCTGTCCTGTATGACAAGTTTCGATGATGTAATTCCTTTCAATGCACGTGTTTAGCTCATGTTCGCTAGTTTGTCTTCGCTCATTGTGGTCTTTTTTTATTCGCTCCGCTGCTGGGTTCCGAGAGTTTTAATGTTTTTGAAGAAATTTTAAAACTCCCATTCACCCCCTCTGGTAGACATACTTCGTTCCTACACATTTTTTCAAAATTTCCATATTCTGTGGAAAAACACTTTGCCTCGGCGTAGTGATAGAGGAATACCCAATTATTTGGGATAACCTACAAAGTAGTACTTATTTCAACAAATTTGATGGCGCTCTTTTCAGTGTAAAAGCCATAGTCTCTAAAGCATCACATTAAAAAGTATATTGGTGAAATAATCAATGTCATTTTTTATCTCACCATGTCATACATAGCTTGATTACATCTACTCAAAACATTCTACTCTTAGTAATGTTCTGGGAAGTGCATGCTATAAAATTCTTTTCATAGCTCATCAGACATTCACTAAATTTGTAACTCAAATTCTTTCTGCAATCCAATTGTAGAAACATAATTTTTGTTACAATCAGTTCTACTTCATTCTAGAGAAAATCTTCCGAAACATTTCAAAAGATCCACATTTATGTCTCAGTAAATATGAATATCTACTTGAGTCAATCTTGAAGATAGATAAATCAACTGCTTGCAATAACACACACATCAACATGCATGTTCCAATTATTTTGTTGCTCGTTCTTTATGGCCTATGAACGGTATTTTAGTTTACTTCACCATTTGGATGAAACTTGCAAGTGTTAGATGATTCATAATTAGATGACTTCAAAATCCATCACTATGGAATTTCTCCATGCCGGTTTCTCCATTGTGACTAAATGGAGTGCCGCACATATGTGGTATTCTTTTAGTCTTGCGACATTTAGCGTCAGTGTTATGGATGTTCAGTTTTATCATCAATATTCATAACATACATCTTATTCACAATAGGATATAGCCTTCGTCATGGTAATGAGTTAATGTTTGAGATGGTCATATGTTGTAATGTTAAGTGACCTGCGTGTCACAGCATGATGGCTGGAGCCACGGGATTGCCACCTTAATGTAATAGACATAGTGATAGCCTATAGGTTACACAGAGGACCTGGTGCTTCACCAGGCGCAGGAGAGCAAAATCGGTGCCACGACAGTAGTTTTCAAAA
Organism: Elymus sibiricus; assembly: GCA_039707655.1. NCBI lineage: Eukaryota > Viridiplantae > Streptophyta > Magnoliopsida > Poales > Poaceae > Elymus > Elymus sibiricus. The sequence goes on along the minus strand of CM077670.1, from coordinate 223,079,102 downwards.
TTGTCGCCACGACAACGCTTTCGGAGAAAACTTCATGAAGACCTCGGAGGACCATGGAGACGTTCCCGGCGCCCAGGGCTATAACATATCATTCTATTATGAATTGCCTAAGATGTTTATCCCTTTGTTGTTTGCCCCCTTTGATTGCATAGTAGACAATTATTAGGATGATCTCTCACAGTAAATATCAAGTTAAAAGGTGCTCTTCCCAGTGTTGCAACCATCTATAACATGTAGCATTCCGGAGTGCGTCATGTCCACATGAGTACAAACGGGATGTGAGGCATAAGGCAGGGATGGTCAGACCATTTATGCAGATAGCACTCGGTTATCTTGAAGTTCTAGCAGAATCATTCTGAGCTCGGAGCACAAAGCATCGAAAGATGAACAAGAGTCATATGGAGATATGATCGACAAACGTTTGCCTACCGGTTGAAATTCACGTCATCAGCGATGTCCACATCAATGGTTGTGAATCAGATCAGGGTCTTGAATCACTTAAAATCAATTATGAAAGATATTGATTTGAATGGGAGCACCATTAGGTATTAATTAAGTTTAATCACCAGTACAAATTAATTATGAACAATGTCTATCTGTAGTTTGCATTATAGTTGTAGAATTATGGCTCACGGTTCCACCTTTGTTGTTGAAATTGATTAACTGTTATTTATCTGGTTGAATCTTTATGATTGAGAGGATTGTCCTCTAAAAGTGCCAAGAAGGATTTTGTCCTACTGCATGCTTACAATACTCTCTTACTGATGCTATGGATGACGAGACTCACGTCCTTCGATCCAAAAGGCTAGAATTACATTACGGTCTGCTTGCTTCCGAGAAACCCAACCTTCAAAATGTTTGGGATAGTTATGTGATATTCTTGGAACTGAAAATTGTAAAAGTTACGGTATTTACCATCAGTGTATTTCCGCTTTGTTATTCATTTTAGAGTTTTGTACACTCTAGCCCATTACATAGAAGTTGCAAGGAGGTTGTTCATGAGAGAACAATAGTTGTTTTGATGTTATGAACAAAAAGGCCATACCACATCATATGCAACCCTGCAAAACCAAGTTAGACATCCTCTAATCGGTTTGGCAAATTTTAATTACGTGGGTTCTAGGGTTTTCGGATAACACTAGCTACCTACGCACACCATCAAGGCGATAATTCTTGTTGCTAGATTAACTTTCGGGGTGTGTGAAAGAAGAGACTTAATTAAAAATCTCGTCCCCCACACTAAACTTCGTCAAATACGCATGACCCCCTAGAAGATCGTTCATCTTCATCGCTCTCTTGCGTAAGCGACGGTTCACTATTCTTGACTATGATGAAACCTGATGAGTCCAATTTATGTGATGATTTTAATAAGTATTTTGTGCTTACATGGTAGGCTTTGTGGGATTTTACCGCGTTCGCGCACCTCTTTTTGTTGATAATCCCTCAGGTAACATCTTTTGGACCAACTATCATATAATGGAAGGAATCCTTAGAAATGGTAGTGGAATCACGTATTTAAAGTGATAATCACCTACCATAAAAGAATCAAGCAAGGAGGCCAAAGAGACAACCGCCGCCGCGCTTCCAGAGTGAAAGACGACATTCCATACGACCACGCCGGCTCGCATGGCGGTTGTATGGAGTGCAGCCGGCACCGCTAGATCGACTACTTCCACCCCGTCGAATCGAATCGTGGATCAGACGCCTAGAGACACCAGAAACTCGTCCAGAAGAAAGAACCATAGCCTTCGGAGTTCATCCAGAGGAGGGATTGGCAAGGAGTATAAGGGGATCTTCCCCACCGCACACGGGGGAGATACAACATCATCACCACTGTCGTCATCATCACCATCCACTTCACCATCATCATCATCATCATCCACATCCTTATCATCTGCAACATCAAGAACCCTAGTGGATCATCTTGTGTATCATTTGAATCATTCATCCATGTATGCCATTGCTTTTGTCGGGATGATTGTTGTCCCCATGTGTGAGTAGACCCATAGTTCTCGGGGATATGGATGAACCTTGGTATGTGTAGGATCTGAAACGTCATTATGGATATGAGATCCCCTGTTGAATGTTTAGTTTAATAACTTCATGAATGTTGTGAAGGGGCCCCACTCAGCATTTGTGCCTTATGGCAATGAAGTATATCACTATCGTTGTAAAGGGCTAGGTTGTGGAGGTAATTCGAGGTGACAGTAAAAGCCTACTGCCCCTAACCTTTGCAATTGACCGGGGAATTATGGAGAACCCTTAGAGAGGCCACGTCCATGGGGTAACCCTTAATTATCATGAGTCATAACCCTCTGGGGGAGACTATGATGGTGGCATGCGTGGCACGAAGCCTACCTCGAGTAGAACGTGTACTGTACCCGGCTCCGCCCAGCATAATCGTCAACAGTGGCTCAAGTATCCATCCAATATATTACCTAAGCATAGATGCGTAGAATCATACCAATGGGGATTTCAGACTCCCTGGGAACACCTTTCTTTTCTGCTATTTCGTCAGTCACTCTAGTCATTACTCCTTATTTACTTATTATGTTATTTACTCACAAGTCCACTTTGTCACTCAATTATTATTTATATCCCCCCTCACTTTTCTTTAAGTCTACAATTATCTGCAGGCACAAAAATACATAATTCACTACAAGAGGCAAAAGCATGCTTCATGTGCTCCCTGTGGGATCGATACTCTTACTTCGAAAAGGCTACAACTAAACCCTATGCACTTGCAGGCCATCAAGCTTTTTCTAACGCCGTTGCCAGGGAGCTGAGCGCTTTTGGGCCTTGTCTTAAGTTTTGAATTATTTTGTGTCCTAACGGTTTTTGCGGATAGCAAGCAACCATGGTCCTCCAAGAACAAATTTATCTGGTAGGTGTGGAATTAGTATCAGGACCAGCTCGAGGAGAGAATTTATAACTATTGGTCCTGACCTACCAGGTAAAGTATATGAGATAAATCCTCGGTTAATTGCTATGGTGAAAGAGAATACATTCCGATGCGATGCAACTGAATGCCCTTATACACATATTAAAAAAAATTAACACACAGGATTTGACTAATGAAGAGATTAAAGCAAAAGTTTTTCCTTAATCACTTGAAGGGGAAGCTACTAGATGGTTATTATGCCAGCCCATAACTACCTTGAGTTGGACCGAATTATTGGCTGCATTCTGTGCTCGTTATTTCCCTCAAGGAAAATTGTATATGATAAGAAGGAAGATTAGCAGCTTTGGGCAGCGACTAGGTGAGAAACTGGTAGATGCATATATAAGGTATCATGAAATACTCTCTACATGTCCTGAACACCATTATCCTGATTGTTTGATCGTGAATTTCCTTTATGGTGGACTTGACTCACAAAGTAAACAGGCTTTAGATCTTGCTTCTAAAGGTTCCTTCATGGGAACCGAGATATCAGAGGCTTGGAGTTTACTTGATAGAATTCGGTATAATGCTGAGAAGTGGTACCTATGTTCAAAGGAAAAGACTAAGGTTGATCATGTTTATGATAGTATTAAGTTCTTCCTTAGAACTAAGCAGATAAAGACCTTCGTCATGAGTTAAATATTGGGACTGACCCCATGTTGCATGTTTTGAAAGACTTTTCTGAGTTTTTGAACTTGCCAGAGAAAAAGTTCTTGAAACATAGCAGAGAATCTAAAGCTATTCGCATGGTAGAAGCAATTGTGAAGAAGACTACTCCACCTAAGAACTGAAGAGAAGCTTATCGCAAACCAAATGGTAAAAAGCTAGAAGGGTCACCTTTAACTAAAGGAAAAAAATAAGCATCAAGTTGGAACAATGTGGGACTCCACCCTATATAGATATTGTGAAGGAACTTGCCACCCCCATATCAGTGGTGAACAAAGAAGTTTACCTAGACAGAGACACCACTTCTTATCTTAAGGGGTGTATGATACGTCTCCAACGTATCTATAATTTTTGATTGTTCCATGCTATTATAGTATCAATCTTGGATGTTTTATATGCAATTATATGCCATTATATATCATTTTTTGGGACTAACCTATTAACCCAGTGCCCAGTGCCAGTTGTTGTTTTCTGCTTGTTTTTGCCTTTTCAGAAAATCATTATCAAAAAGTGTCCAAACGAGAAAAAAAAACTTTGGATTAATTTTTTCTGGACCAGAAGAGACCCAGGAAGCTTCGAGAGAAGACCAGAAGAGTCACGAGGAGGCGACAAGCCTGGAGGGCGCACCCTAGGGGGGTGGCCGCTCCCCCCAGGGTTTTGGGCCCCTCGTGGCACCTCTTGACCTAATTCCTTCACTATAAATTCACAAATATTCCCAAACCAACAGAGAGACAGAAGAGAAAACCTTTCCGCCGCCACAAGCCTCTGTTCTTCTGCGATCCCATCTGGAGGCCTTTTCCGGTACTCTGCCGGAGGGGGAATTGATCACGGAGGGCTTCTACATCAACCTTGCTGCCCTTCCGATGATGTGTGAGTTGTTTACCACAGACCTACGGGTCCATAGCTAGTAGCTAGATGACTTCTTCTCTCTCTTTGATCTTCAATACCATGTTCTCCTTGATGTTCTTGGAGTTCTATCCGATGTAATCTTATTTTGCGGTGTGTTTGTTGGGATCCGATGAATTGTGAGTTTATGATCATATTATTCATGAGAAATATTTGAGTCTTCTCTGAACTCTTTTATGCATGATTGTTATAGCTTTGTATTTCTCTCCGATCTATCGATTTGGTTTGGCCTACTAGATTGATTTATCTTGCAATGGGAGAGGTGCTTTGTGATGGGTTCAATCTTGCGGTGCTCAATCCCAGTTACAGAAGGGGACATGACACATATTTGTATTGTTTCCATTAAGGATAAAAAGATGGGGTTTAATCATATTGCTTGAGTTTACTTTGTCTACATCATGTCATCTTGCTTAAGGCGTTACTCTGTTTCATACTTAATACCCTAGATGCATGCTGGATAGCAGTCGATGGGTGGAGTAATAGTAGTAGATGCAGGCAGGAGTCGGTCTACTTGTCTCGGACGTGATGCCTATATACATGATCATTGCCATGAATCTGTCATAATTATTTGCTTTTCTATCAATTGCCCAACAGTAATTTGTTTACCCACCGTATGCTATGTGCTTGAGAGAGAAGCCTCTAGTGAAAACTATGGCCCCCGGTCTATTTTATCATATATTAAAAACCTAAAAATACCTTGCAGCAATTTATTTACTTTTATTTTTATTAGTATTTTAGTTTATCTATTTACCTCGATAAGATTTCATCCTTGCAAATAACTGCTAAGAGGATTGACAACCCTCTTATTTGCGTTGGGTGCAAGTGTTTGCTCTTGTGTGTGCAGGTGCGCTTAACGGAATTTTGCTTGGTTCTCCTACTGGATTGGTAACCTTGGTACTTAACTGAGGGAAATACTTATCTCTACTGTACTGCATCATCCTCTCCTCTTCGGGGAAATACCAACGCAGACTAGAAGTAGCAGTGTACCGAAGGTAAAGATTCAGGTTAACAAATTTTGTCTTGTTCCTTCAGATGCAAGTCTTATTTTGGGTTGTGTGACCCTGGGTCTCCAGTCAATATTATTCCTTACTCACTTTATGCTAAAATTTATGAGGAAATTTCCCCTTGTGTTCTTGAGCCAACTGATGTTGTTATTAAGCTTGCAGATAAGACTGATAGAAAGCCTTGTGGCATCCTTAAAGATGTCAATGTAATAATAGGCTCACTCATTTATCCCATTGATATTTATGTACTAATGATCTCTAAGGATAAAGATTGTCCTATTGTTTTTGGAACCTCCTTTTTGAATGTTGCAGGAGCATATATAAAAAAGAAAACCATCTCCATGAAATGGGGGGATGAAATGATTAAATTCCCATTCTCTTCAGTCTTAAGCAAACCATATCAAGAAGAAGCTCAAGATGATGAGGAGTAGAAATTAAATCAATTAGTTGAGATTCATCTTCAGACTCCAGAAGACGAAGTTGAACAGGTCCTGGTAAGACCCGAATCTTTATTTGAAGATGAAGAAAAGGAAGAAATTGAAATGATAATGGATGCTACCCCAATAGTTTGCCCGCGCCTAAATAAGGTATATGAGGTGCTTGAAAGGAAAGGAGATGAAGAACTGCCTCCTCCTACTCTTAAACCATTACCCAAAGGGCTAAGGTATGAATTTATGGATGATACAGAAAGTTTTCCCATTATTGTTAATGTTGACCTTTCAGGAAAAGAAAAAGAGAAATTAATGATGATACTAAGCAAACACCGCAAGGCTTTAGGCTACTTAATGAAAGATGTAAAGGGGATACATCCATCCATTTATTCTCATGCCATTCCCATTGAAGAAGGAGCTAAACCAATAATTGAAAGCCAACGAAGATTACACTCCGCCTCCAAGAACATGGTAAGAAAAGAGGTAATACGTCTTCTTGACGTAGGGGTAATTTACCCTATCTCTGATAGTAAGTGGGTAAGTCCAGTTCATTGCATTCCTACGAAGGGAGGACTCTCCCTAGTGAGTAATGAAAATAATGACCTAGTCCCTACTAGGGCTATTATTGGATATGGAATGTGTGTTGATTTCAGGAAATTGAATAAGTGGACTCGGAAAGATCACTACCCATTACCATTCATAAACAAGATACTAGAGAGATTAGCCAACAACTCTTATTTTTGTTATCTCGATGGATATTGCGGATTTTTGCAGATACCTATTTGGCCTGAAGACCAAGAAAAAACTACCTTCACCTGTGTGTACGGTACATATGCATGTCGTAGAATGCCATTTGATCGATGTAACGGACCACCCTCCTTTCAGAAATGAATTTCTAGAATCTTCCCTGATTTTGTGGAGAAAATTGTTGAGGTATTTATGGACAATTTTTCTGTCCAAGGCACCTCCTTCGATAACTGTCTCCATAATCTCATGAAGGTTTTGCAGAGGTGTGAAGAAATAGGTTTCGTACTGAATTGGAAAAAAGAGCCACTTCATGGTCACCGAAGGGGTAGTGCTTGGACATAGAGTTTCAGGGAGGAGTATTGAGATATATCAAGAAAGAATAGAGGTAATAGAAAATTTACCCTACCCTCGAGATATTAAAGGTATGCAAAGTTTCATGGGACATGCTAGTTTTTATAGAAGGTTCATCAAGGATTTCTCTAAGCTATTAAAACGTTTGACTGACCTTTTGCAAAAAGATGTGCCCTATTCTTTTGACAAGAGTTGTGTGCAGGCCTACGAGAAACTAAGAGACGCCTTGATCACAGATCCTATCATCCAACCTCCGAAGTGGGACGAACCCTTTGAGATCATGTGTGATGCTAGTAATTACGTTGTCGGAGCTATCTTGGGACAGCGAGATGATAAAAAACTTAATGTTGTCTTTTATGCTAGCAGGAGTTTGTATGAAGATCAAGTACATTTAGCTACCACTGAAAAAGAATTAATTGCTATTGTCTTTGCTTGTGATAAATTTTGACCTTATATTATTAATTCAAAAGTGATAGTTCATACGGATCAACATGCCTTACGTTATCTTCTTGCAAAGAAGGATGTTGAGCCTCGTTTGATTCGATGGATATTACTACTTCAAGAATTTGATTTGCAGATAGTAGACCGCAAAGGAGAGGATAATTCAGTAGCAGACCATCTATCATGCATGGAAAGAATACCGTACGATCCTGTTCCAATAAATGAACCCTTACCAGGTGAGATTTTAGCTATGATTAAGAAGATAGAACCTTGGTTTGCAGATTACGCTAACTTTCTTGTAGGAAAGTACATGCCACCTTATATGAATTATCATCAAAGGTAAAAGTGCTTCAGTCATTTGAAGTATTATTCCTGGGATGACCCTTTTCTTTATCAGCATGGACCAGATGACATGGTTAGGCGTTGTGTTCCGGAGCATGAGATGAATGCTATACTTGAAAGCTGTCATAGCAGCCCTTTTATATGCAGGACATCATGCAGGTGACAGAACCGCTACCAAGGTGGTTCAATCAGGATTCTACTGGCATACCCTATTTAGAGATGCGCACAGGTTTGTTAAAAATTGCGATGCTCGTCAATGCACAGGTAATATAGGAAGGAGACAAGAAATGCCCCTAAATTATAGTCTGGTTTGTGAACCTTTTGATGTTTGGGGATTGGACTATTTGGGACCATTCCCTGTTTCAGATGGGCATACTCATATCACTAAAAAACACTTCTGTGATGATCCGTGTTTGTCACAATAGGTCATGTTTTCTGTCATGCATGTACATCTGTGACGATTTTATGACAGAATCAAGATAGTCATACCTGTGCTGTCGTAGAAGTGTTCCATGACAATACTCAAATTATCATCATGGAAGTGTCCACTTCCATGACGATAAATGGCGCATCATGGAAGTGTTTTCGTCAAGGGTAACCAACACATGGAATCCACCATAACGGGTCGCCGTTAAGCTATCGGGTGCGTGTTTGGATCCGATAACCCGTTAACAGCCCGTACCAATGGTGATTTTCCACGTGTAAAATTCTCATTCACCAATGTAACCACGTGTCATCTCGGCGTTGTGACAGATGTCATCCATTCATCAGACGAGAGACGCCTATTATACGTCGACATGTGGCACGGCCCAATAGTGGCCCATTCAGGTTAAACGGGCCGGCCCAGCCAAAGGCCCAAAAGATTTTGTCAGATACTACTGGGCCGGCCCGTTAATAGCCTGCCATGTTTTGGGCCAAATTACGGCCCGAATAAGATATGGCCTGTTAACAGTGCAATTTGTTTTAGGCCCATTTAAAGCCCGATTTGTATTACGGCCTGTTAAAGGCCCATTGAACAATTTGACCCAGTTCGGCCCGATGATTGTTTCGACCTATTTGCGGCCCTTCGTGCAATTCGGCGTTTTCGGCCCGGTTTAACATTTGGCCATTTAACGGCCCGTGCAGCATTTGGGCCCATTTCTGGTACAAGTGACTTTCAGCCTCTTCATGGCCCGTGCAGCATTTGGGCCCATTTTCGGTACAAGTGACTTTCAGCCTCTTAACGGCCCGTGGTCTTCATGGATAAATTTCAACCCACTCTGACTATCGGCCTATTAAAGGCCCGTGATATAATTGGGCCTAATTATGGCCCGCTTTGCATTCGGCCTGCTTACAACCCATAATGTTATTGGGCCAACCAAGGCCCGAGATAAATTTTGGCCTGTTAACGGCCCGTCATATAATTGGGCCAATCATGGGCCGAGGTATATTTCGGCCTGCTATCGGCCCATGAATTGTTCAGCACAATTTAGGCCCAATCTAATTTTCAGCCTGTTAAAAGCCCATGGTATTTTCTGGCCCAACTAAGGCCCGCGGTATACTCAGCCTGTTAAAGGCCCAAAACTACTAGGGCCCGATTTACGTTCAGGCCTACTAATGGCCCGAGATGATTGTGGGCTCACGTTTCAACCCATATATAGAGTTGCAGGCCGGCCCGTTTGTGTAGTCTAATTTTTTTTTATATAGCACAGACGGACCAATAACGTTTTGGCCCATTGATCTCCGTCGAAGCTTACGGCCTAGCGACAATAGCATATACAGTAAATAAATTACATCATAGTGACTAAGAATAAACCTAGACTATACAATAAAGAAATAACGGGATATTACATCCACTGGGCATCAAAGTTCGCCACCAGTGATAATAAAGTGCAACCAGACAGCAGTGTAGCGACCTGACCCAAATGGATCGGAGTCTCTGTGCTTAAGTGTCATCCCTGGATCGGTAATGCTGACACACATAGTACTCTAGGATTTATAACAGAGTTCAATCACACACTTTATTACATCGAGGTCCTCAAAAGAGTATTTATTACATAAATATGGTTGAAGGCCATCTAAATAAAATAACTGTGGAAGCTTCGAAGGTAAATGAGTCCATCAACTCCACGGCAAACTGAGTGCAGAACAACGACCTATCGCACCTTAGTCCTCGTCGGAAAAATCTACAACATGAGACGTTGCAGCCGTGTAGGTCAGCACATGGAATATGGTAGCAATTTCACACAATAGAATAATAATGAAAAATGTCTATCTCTATATGCATATTTGGCTGTGGAGGCTCTAAGTTAAATTTGCATAAAGCTAATTTTTCCCTACAACAAAGGAATAAATTTTATTTACTACTAAGTTTATGCCATCATTGAGAAGGTTCCTCCAACTCAATCCCCTAACCAAAATTTTCAATAACCCAATTCATTAATTAAAATAAAGTGATGAGATCAACCAATAATTCACTTCTAGATACTCAAATTTGTCCATAACCGGGGACACGGCTAATCATGATTAGTTTTTACACTCTGCAGAGGTTTGTGCACTTTTCCCCACAAGACTCGACCACCTCCATGATCGGAAGATCGAGACATAGTTTTTCTGAAGAAGTCCCCTTAACCCTAGGCGGTACCCATCCCGACGATAACCCCTACTTTCGTAGTACCACCCGGTAAGGTTTCCTATAACGTACTCCACTATGCCAGAGCCCATAATGGCTTGTGGCTGCACACGGAAGTTTCTAGTCATGAAGTGTTGCATGATCCCTTTGAGCTTGGGTGGCAATCCTAGGGTGATCACACGGGTACTCCGGGATCCCCTTGGGCAAGCACTGGTTTCTCCGGGTGCCCCAATCAATCCACCCAGATGTGTGTTAATGTTGCCACCTTAACTTAACCCAAATTATTATATCTCGCGCAACTTGCATGAATCACACATACCAATCCCCGTCTACGAGCATGTCTAAGCAATATATGACATAATGAATATTCCCGGGGTGATCAAAGGTCATAGGTTCCTACCTCATGAACTACATAGCAATGCCATAATTTCCCAATCCTACTCATGCAAATTTTAAGGGTGTAACTAATGCATAGTAAAAACTGGGTATAGAAAAGTATGATCAAGGTGTGAACTTGCCTTGCTGACGATCGTTGAACTCTAAGGATTCGTAGTAGCAAGCTTCGCACTCCGGATGATCTAACAAAGCAAACATTGACACACATAAGCAATCAAGCAAAGAATCAAAAAGGAAATTGAAGAAAAGACTTCAGAAACCTCCAAAAACAACCAAATAAAGTTTCTGTACAGAACGAAATTTTAACAGTAGCAAAATTATATGGTTTTGGCATTAACAGAAAGTACAAGTCACAAGCTTCAATTTGCAAAAAGAAACAATTAAATCGGAGTTATAGATTTCAAATTATAGCCAAAACAAGTTTGAACATGAATCTGTTCAAATTCAAATTTTAAATTGTCAAAAATATTTTTAGTTTGGTTCTCTAGATAGATGGGAATTTTATGAAACGGTAGGAAAAAGAATCAATGAAATTGGATTTGTAGATTAAAAGATATGCTAAAAACAAAATCAGGACAGATTTGAAATTTAGAAAAAACTGAAAAGCTTAGATCTCGGCCGACCGTGGCGGGGATGCCACGTGGCGCGCTGCGAGAGGCTGCTGGGTGTGCACTGCAGATGGATGGCCGATCCTTAGCGAAAATGGTTCGGAGAGCAAAAAAAAAATAGATCAACATGGGCGGTTAGATCTCGATTGGACGATCGGCGGGCGTTCGCTACTGAAGCAAACCAACGAACGTTCGCTAATTAGCTAATACCATTTCAAAAAAAAATTGATCTAATCTATAGTGTTGAACGCAGATCGGACGGTGACGAGCGGCGGCGGCAAGGCGGCTCGGGCTCGACGGTGGCGGCGGTTCCGGCGATTGTCGGCGGCGGTGGTAGGGTCGAGGCGATGCGGCGGAGTGCGGCGGTCTTGGGGGTGGCTTTGGTTGCGGTCGGGGATGACGGACGGTGTCGGGGCAAAGCGGCGAAGCTCCGGTGCTCTGCGGCTCCGGCGGCGGATGTGTGACGTCATGGCGGTTTCTGCAGAGGAATAGGAGGGTCGAGACCATGTCAACGAGATGCGCACGGTCTAGGGCTCAAAGTTGACAGAGAGAGGAATCAAGGGGAGGCTCACCAGCGTCAAAATCGTCGGCGGAAAGCTTCGGCTTCGGCGAGATTGGAACGGCAAGTGCGGGCGGTGGCGTGGATTTTTGGCGAGGGTTTTGGAGGGGATCGAGAGAGGACGGTCGTGGGTATACATAGGACATGTGCTTGGAGGAGGGGGCAGCCTCGGGGATAGGATCCCGAGCGATTTGAACACGGCCAACAAGCTCGTGGCGAAGGCAAACTCCAGGCGCAGTGTGGGGAAGAAGAAAGGAGTGGGGTCCACGCGTCAGTGGGCGCGGGCGATGGGCGAGCGGGTCGGGCGACCGGGGCGGAGGCGAATTGGGCGCGGAGCGGCGGCTGGGCCGTTTGGCTGGCGCCGGCCTGGCTGGCACTGGGCTTTGTTTTTTTTTAATAACCTTTTCTGTATTCTATTTTCAGAAATACAAAACACAGAAAAACACAAAGTAAATTAATTCTAAAACTTCTAGAAAAATTCACATAAATATTTGGTCATATACTAGACCATGTGAACTATTTTCCGCCCTAAATGCATTATTTTAAAAATAAATATTTTTGCTAAGCTAATAAAATTTGCATTAAAATAATTTGCAAATAAAAGCATATAAATGTATTTTGATTTCAAATTCAATTTCCAATATTTCCTTTCTGTTTTTGACGAAGTCCTGTTATCTTCTCTCTTTATTTTATTTTTGGAAATAAAGGAAATGAATTTAGTGAAACCAAATTTGATCCAAATTCCAAATTTTGAATTCAAAGAATTTTCAAAAATGAATTTAGGGAAACTTCCAATTCTCTCTTTTGGTCCTTGAATTGCTTAAAGTCCCTTGGATCAAAATTCAAATAAAAGAAATGGAGGCAAAAATGCATAAATCATGGATGCGTATGAATGATCTATGTATAAACATCCAAATTGAAAATTGGGATGTTACAAACCTACCCCCCTTAAGATGAATCTCGCCCTCGAGATTCGGGTTGGTCAGCAAAAAGGTGTGGGTGGTCCTGTTGGAGGTCTTCTTCGCGCTCCCAGGTGGCTTCTTCCTCGGTATGGTGACTCCACTAAACCTTGCAGAACTTGATGACCTTGCTGCGGGTAACCCTGCTTGCTGTCTCGAGAATCTTGACGAGCTTCTCCTCATAAGTCAGATCACTTTCCAACTATATTGCCTCCAATGGCACTGTATCTCTCAAAGGAATATCGGCCATCTCTGCATGGCACTTCTTCAGCTGGGAAACGTGAAACACATCATGAACTCCTGACAAAGCTTCAGGTAATTCCAACTTGTAGGCAACTTCACCAATGCGTTCTAAAACTATGTATGGCCCCACAAATCATGGTGCTAACTTTCCTTTGACTCCAAACCGTTTAACTCCTCGAAGTGGCGACACACGGAGATATGCTCTGTCTCCGATTTCATAGGTTACCTCCTTGCGCTTAGTATCGGCATAACTCTTCTGCCTAGACTGGGCTATCTTGAGTCTGTCACGGACCAGCTTGACTTTCTCCTCTGAGTCCCTGATTAAATCTGGTCCGAATAATTTACGGTCTCCAACTTCATCCAACATCAATGGTGTCCTGCACCTCCTTCCGTACAAAGCTTCGAAAGGGGCCATCTTCAAGTTGGTCTGGTAGCTGTTGTCGTATGAGAACTCTGCCTAAGGTAAATTATCATCCCAACTAGATCCATAATCTAGCGCACAAGCTCTCAACATGTCCTCCAGAATCTGATTGACTCTCTCCGTCTGTCCATCTGTCTGCGGATGAAAAGTTGTACTGAACTCCAGCCTGGTACCTAAAGTCTCATGTAACTGATGCCAAAACTTTGAGGTAAATTGTGTTCCTCTATCTGATACAATGGTCCTTGGAACTCCATGCAGACATACGATCCTGGTCATGTATATCTTGGCCAACTTAGCACTTGTATAGGTGGTTTTCATGGGGATGAAGTGAGCTACCTTGGTCAAGCGATCAACCACTACCCAAATAGAATCATAACCTGATCGGGTCCTGAGTAATCCGGTGATGAAGTCCATGCCAAGCTTGTCCCACTTCCAATCGGGTATCGGCAAAGGCTAAAGTAATCCTGCTGGTTTCTGGTGCTCTGCTTTGACTCTCTGACATACATCGCATACTGCTACATACTCGGCAATATCCTTCTTCATACATGTCCACCAGAAACTTTCCTTCAAGTCCAAATACATCTTGGTGTTGCCTGGGTGTATCGAGTAAGGCGAATCATGTGCCTCCTGAAGAATCAACTTCCTGATCTCTGGGTCATTGGGCACGTACATACGCTTCTCAAACCATAGGGTTCCGTGTTCATCCTCACGAAATCCTTCTGCCTTTCCTTGGTTCATCCTTTCCTTTATCTCCGAAATGTCTTTGTCTAATTTCTGGGCTTCTCGGATCCTTCCCAACAAAGTGGATTGAATTTCCATTGCGGCAACAAAACCTCGTGGAACTATCTCCAATTGGAGATCTCTGAGATCGTCGGCTAACTCCTGAGGTAATCCTCCTGCTGTGAGAGTGTTAACATAACTCTTCTGGCTCAATGCATCTGCCACAACATTGGCCTTTCCTGGGTGATAAATCAATCTCATGTCATAATCCTTTATGAGCTCCAACCATTTCCTCTGCCTGAGGTTCAACTCCTTCTACGTGAAGATGTATTTCAAACACTTGTGATCCGTGTAAACATCGCAACTATTTCCGATAAGAAAATGCCTCTAGGTCTTGAGCGCGTGCACTACAGCTGCTAACTCCAAATCATGCGTGGCATAGTTCAACTCATGAGGTCATAGCTGACGTGAGGTATAAGATACAACTCTTCCTTCTTTCATAGGAATGCCTCCAAGTCCCTGACGTGAAGCGTCGCAATACACCTAAAAATCCTTGCGTATATTCAGAAGAATTAGCACTGGGGCTGTAACCAAATGTTGCTTCAGCTTCTGGAAGCTGGCCACACATTCATCGGTCCAAACAAACTTAGTGTCTTTCTTCAATAACTCCATCATGGACTTCGTGATCTTGGAGAAATTCTGAATAAATCTTCGGTAATATCCTGCAAGTCCAAGGAAACTGCGAATCTCTCCGACTGAGGTGGGTGCCTTCCATTCGGTGATGGCTTCAACCTTCGAAGGGTCTACTGCTATGCCTTCTCCTGATATAACATGTCCGAGAAATCTGACTTCCTTCAACCAAAACTCGCATTTGCTGAACTTGCCGTATAACTGGTGTTCTTGGAGCTTCTCCAGCACCAAGCGTAAATGTTCCTTGTGTTCTTCTTCATTCTTCGAGTAAACCAATATATCATCAATGAACACGATGACGAACTTATCCAAAAACTCCATGAATACCTTGTTCATCATGCTCATAAAATAGGCAGGGGCATTAGTCAAACCAAAAGACATGACCGTATACTCATAAAGCCCATACCTCGTGGTAAAAGCTATCTTGGGTATATCCTGCTCTCGGATCTTCAACTGGTGATATCGTGATCGAAGATCGATCTTGGAGAAAACACTAGCTCCGACTAGCTGGTCAAACAAATCATTGATCATCGGCAAGGGGTATTTGTTCTTGATGGTCACCTCATTCAATGAACGATAATCCACAACCATTTTCAAGGTTCCATCCTTCTTCTCCACTAGAAGAACTGGGGCTCCCCAAGGTGATGAACTCGGTTGGATATACCCTTTCCCCAGTAATTCCTTAATCTGCTTCTTAATTTCCTCTAAATCATTTGCGGGCATCCGATACGGTCTCTTGGATATTGGTCCTGTGCCCGGCAATAGCTCGATGAAAAACTCAATGTCTCGATCCGGTGGCATGCCGGGCAATTCTTCTGGAAACACATCGGGATAGTCCTTCACCACTGGTACTTCCTCCTAAACAACTCCCGAAAGATAATTCATCTGAGTCCTCCTTGGCGTATGCCTCAACACATACTTGATCCGTTTTCCATCTGGGGTGGTGAGAAGAATCGTCTTACGGGCACAATCAATATTTCCTTCATACCTGGATAACCAGTCCATGCCTAGAATTACGTCCAATCCTTGTGATTCTAGGATGATGTGGTCTGTGGTAAAATCATGCTTCCCGATACTAAGACTCATCTGGTGACACCCTAAACCTGCCGTCATCTTGGCTCCTGGGGAACTCACCCGCATAGGTCTACTAAGGGTTCTAGTGGGTAATCCATACTTTTCCACAGCTACCCTTGATATGAATGAATGCGATGCACTAGAGTCAAAAAGAACTAATACCAGATGGGAATCGAGCAAAAACTTAACCAACACTGCGTCTGGCTGCTCGTAGAATTCCTCCACATTGACGTGGTTCACCTGACCTCTGGTAAAATGATTGGGCTTCTTGCCTCCAGAGCTTTCATTGTCGCTCCCATTCTTCGCCTTGGGACATTTGGTGGCGTAGTGTCTGGTTTTCCCGCATTTGAAGCAGGTAATGTGACTCAGATCTTTCTTGGCAGGTGTTGCGGAGTTGGAACGATTCTAATTCCCATTTCCTCTATTCCCATTGCCATTCCTATGGTCATTATGGTTATGTCCATTGCCTCCATGCTGTGAATGTCCTCCATGGTTATGATGATTGTGTCCACCATACTTGCTAGATCCTGATCCATTATTTCCCGAGTACAGGGTATAGCAGGGCTTCTGCTGAGCTCCAGAGTTATACTTTCCCTGTCCGTACTTCCTCTTGCGGTTCTCTATCCGCTGCTGCTAGCCTTCTAGAATGAGAGCCTTGTCAACCAACTCTTGAAAGTTATTAAAGGTAGCCACGGTCAACTGAAGTCCCAGATCATCATTCAGTCCCTCCAGAAATTTCTCCTATTTAGCGGCATCATCAGCCACGTCTCCGGGAGCATACCTGGATAACTTGCTGAATTCCTCCACATAATCCCCAACAGAACGATTTCCCTAGCGTAAGTTGAGGAACTCACACTTCTTCAGACTCATATCTCTAGCTGAAACATGTGCAGTACGGAACGCCTGCTAGAACTGATCCGAAGTCACATTGGCTATGGGGAATGTGGTGGTGTAGTTCTCCCACCACGAAGCTGCTGGTCCATCCAGTTGGTGTGCGGCAAAGCGCACCTTCTCAGCATCAGTGCATCCTGCGGTGGTCAGCTCCCTTCCGATCTTGCAAAGCCAGTCATCTGCGACGATCGGCTCTGTGCTACTAGAGAACATGGGTGGGTTCAACCTCAGGAAATGGGTAAGGTTGTCAGCTTGGGGGGCGGGTTGTTGTTGTTGTTGTTCTGGTTCTGGTTCTGGAGGAGCATCTACATGAGGGTATTCTGGTTCTGGATCAACTAGGCAAGTTCCGGTGGGAATCCCGGGTCACGTCTCGGAGGCATCTGATGGGTTTGGAGTGGATAAGAAATTAGAATAGAATAAGGGCCTAATGGGAAAATCACACTACCCATATGCAAATGAGACAAATAAAACTCCAAATCACACCATTCAATTTCAATCAAGGTTCACATAATCAGGTCTAAGCTAACTATTACAAAGTCTCACGAACGACATCGAACTACTTGGAAAACTCTAATCAAAAAAATAAATAAATCGGAATACTAATATCTAAAATGGTGGTTGGCTAAAAGTTCTGATCGGTAGAAGACTCCATCATGTCATCATCACCATCATTGACTTCATAATCGGCATCGTTGCTGATGAAGGCTGCATCAATGTCATCATCGTGAAGGTTTTCTCCCTGGTCCAGCTACTCCTCGGCTGTTTCCAGCTTCTTCTTTAGTTTTTCGTGCCTTTCCAGTAGTACGCTGATTTCCTCCTCATATCCATCATGAGTTGCCTTTATTTCATCCTCCAGCTTGATATTCCGGGTTATTAGCTTCCTGGTGTTCTTCAGGCTGTCGTACATCTGGTTCTCCAATCGGCGGATGTGCTGCTCCTGATCTTGTATGTATGATGTGATCGACTCATCTTCCCTGGTGCGGACTACTTCTCCATGGCGATCCCGGTGTCCGCATATCCTGTAGATGGTTCCCTCGAGATCCTGGTTGTATTCCTCACAAATGCGTCCAAAGGTGTTTTGTGCGGCAATACTCCTGCCTAAGGTCCAGGTTGGTGCATTGAAGAAGAAATCAATATCCCTGGTGGTATTTCCAAAGGTATGACCGGGAATGTGGACGTCAATTCTCCAGCGTTTCTCCTCCGGCAATGTTGCGGTGAAGGTTCCAGTGAAAGTGGGCAGGGCGATGTTCAGATACTTCACGACGTTCTTCAGGCGTTGTCCGAAGGGCATGGTCTTGTCAGGCTGGGCAAACTTGGTCCTGGAGGTCGACATCTGTATTGTTGAAATAGAGAAGGATTAGAAATGAATAAAGAAGAGCATAAGACCAACGGATATATAGGGAAATTATTAAATATCTTTTTTTTCTAAGGCTTTTCCATTCCTAGTGGTCGCGTCCTACAGTCAGCATGTGCTCTGATACCATCTTGTAGCGACCCGACCCAAATGGATCGGAGTCTCTGGGCTTAAGTGTCATCCCAGGATCGGTAATGCTGACACACACAGTACTCGAGGATTTATAACAGAGTTCAATCACACACTTTATTACATCGAGGTCCTCAAAAGAGTATTTATTACTTAAATATGGCTAAAGCCATCTAAATAAAATATATGCGCAAGCTTCGAAGGTAAATGAGTCCATCAACTCCACATCAAACTGAGTGCAGAACAACGACCTATCGCACCTTAGTCCTCGTCGGAAAAGTCTGCAACATGAGACGTTGCAGCCGTGTAGGTTAGCACATGGAATATGCTGGCAATTTCACACCATAGAATAATAATGAAAAATGTCTATCTCTATATGCATATTTGGCTATGGAGGCTCTAAGTTAAATTAGCATAAAGCTAATTTTTCCCTACAACAAAGGAATAAATTTTATTTACTACCAAGTTTATGCCATTATCGAGAAGGTTCCTCCAACTCAATCCCTTAACCAAAATTTTCAATAACCCAATTCATTAATTAAAATAAATTGATGAGATCAACCAATAATTCACTTCTAGATACTCAAATTTGTCCATAACCGGGGACACAGCTAATCATGATTAGTTTTTACACTCTGCAGAGGTTTGCGCACTTTTCCCCACAAGACTCGACCACCTCCATGATCGGAAGATCGAGACATAGTTTTTCTGAAGAAGTCCCCTTAACCCTGGGCGGTACCCATCCCGACTATAACCCCTACTTTCGTAGTACCACCTGGTAAGGTTTCCTACAACGTACTCCACTATGCCAGAGCCCATAATGGCTTGTGGCTACACACGGAAGTTTCTAGTCATGAAGTGTCATATGATCCCTTTGAGCCTGGGTGGCAATCCTAGGGTGATCACACGGGTACTCCGGGATCCCCTTGGGCAAGCACTGGTTTCTCCAGGTGCCCCAATCAATCCACCCAGATGTGTGTTAATGTTGCCACCTTAAGTTAACCCAAATTATTATATCTCTCACAACTTGCATGAATCACACATACCAATCCCCGTCTACGAGCATGGCTAAGCAATATATGACATAACGAATATTCCCGGGGTGATCAAAGGTCATAGGTTCCTACCTCATGAACTACATAGCAATGCCATAATTTCCCAATCCTACTCATGCAAATTTTAAGGGTGTAACTAATGCATAGTAAAAACTGGGTATAGAAAAGTCTGATCAAGGTGTGAACTTGCCTTGCTGATGATCGTTGAACTCTAAGGATTCATAGTAACAAGCTTCGCACTCTGGATGATCTAACAAAGCAAACATTGATACACATAAGCAATCAAGCAAAGAATCGAAAAGGAAATCGAAGAAAAGACTTCGGAAACCTCCAAAAACAACCAAATAAAGTTTCTATACAGAACGAAATTTTAACAGTAGCAAAATTATATGGTTTTGGCATTAACAGAAAGTACAAGTCACAAGCTTCAATTTGCAAAAAGAAACAATTAAATCGGAGTTATAGATTTCAAATTATAGCCAAGACAAGTTTGAACATGAATCTGTTCAAATTCAAATTTTTAATTGGCAAAAATATTTTTAGTTTGGTTCTCTAGATAGATGGGAATTTTATGAAACCGTAGGAAAAAGAATCAATGAAATTGGATTTGTAGATTAAAAGATATGCTAAAAACAAAATTAGGACAGATTTGAAATTTAGAAAAAACTGAAAAGCTTAGATCCCGGCCGACCGTGGCGGGGATGCCACGGGGCGCGCTGCGAGAGGCTGCTGGGTGTGCTCTGCGGACGGATGGCCGATCCTTAGCGAAAACGGTTTGGAGAGCAAAATAAAAAAACAAATCAACCTGGGCGGTTAGATCTCGATCGGACGATCGGCGGGCATTCGCTACTGAAGCAAACCTACGAACGTTCACTAATTAGCTAATACCGTTTCAAAAAAATCGATCTAATCTATAGCGTTGAACGTAGATTGGATGGTGACGAGCGGCGGCGGCTTACATCAGAGAGGGCGGCGGCGAGGCGGCGAGGGCTCGACGGTGGCGGCGGTTCCGGCGATCGTCGGCAGCGGTGGTAGGGTCGAGGCGATGCGGCAGAGCGAGGCGGTCTCGGGGGTGGCTTCGGTTGCGGTCGGGGTTGACGGACGGTGTCGGGGTGAAGTGGCAAAGTTCCGGTGCTCTGCGGCTCCGGTGGCGGATGTGCGACGTCGTGGTGGTTTCTGCAGAGGAATAGGAGGGTCGAGACCATGTCAACGAGATGCGCATGGTCTAGGGCTCAAAGTTGACAGAGAGAGGGATCAAGGGGAGGCTCACCGGCGTCGGAATCGTTGGCGGAAAGCTTCGGCTTCGGCAAGATTGGAACGGTGAGTGCGGGCGGTGGCGTGGGTTTTTGGCAAGGGTTTTGGAGGGGATCGAGATAGGACGGTCGTGGGTATATATAGGACATGTGCTTGGAGGAGGGGACAGCCTCGGGGATAGGATCCCGAGCGATTTGAACACGGCCGGCGAACTCGTGGCGAAGGCGGACTCCAGGCGTGGCGTGGGGAGGAAGAAAGGAGTAGGGTCCACGCTTCAGTGGGTGCGGGCGATGAGCGAGCGGGTCGGGCAACAGGGGCGGAGGCGAATTGGGCGCAGAGCGGTGGCTGGGCCATTTGGCTGGCGCTGGGCTTTGTTTTTAAAAAAGAAAACCTTTTCTGTATTATATTTTCAGAAATACAAAACACAGAAAAACACAAAGTAAAATAATTCTAAAAATTCCAGAAAATTTCACATAAATATTTGGTCATATACTAGACCATGTGAACTATTTTCCGTCCTGAATGCTTATTTTAAAAATAAATATTTTTGCTAAGCTAACAAAATTTGCATTAAAATAATTTGCAACTAAAAGCAAATAAATATATTTTGATTTCAAATTCAATTTCCAATATTTCCTTTCTGTTTTTGAAAAAGTTCTTTTATCTTCTCTCTTTATTTTATTTTTGGAAATAAAGGAAATGAATTTAGTGAAACCAAATTTGATCCAAATTCCAAATTTTGAATTCAAAGAATTTTCAAAAATGAATTTAGGGAAACTTCCAATTCTCTCTTTTGGTCCTTGAATTGCTTAAAGTCCCTTGGATTAAAATTCAAATAAAATAAATGGAGGCAAAAATGCATAAATCATGGATGCATATGAATGATCTATGTATAAACATCCAAATTGAAAATTGGGATGTTACAAGAAGATTACATACACTGGGCATCAAAGGTCGCCACCAGTGCACGGACGGACAAGCGCAAGGAAGAGGACCGCTGAACAGTGTCAGCGGGCGGACATCCGGCCCCTGGCCCGGACATCCGGCCCCTGAAGAGAAGCACAGCAGCAGCAGCGAAGTAGCTACAGGGCCCGGACATCCGGCCGGAGGCCGGGACATCCGGCCCGACCAGGCCCGGACATCCTGCCCCTGCCCGGATTTCTGGCCGCCCATCACAGAACCTGGAATGCCTCCAGGCCGGACATCCGGTGCCAGGGCCGGACATCTGGCACCCCCATGAACCGCCGAACATCCAGCCCGACGGCCGGACATCCGGCCCTTGCCAGCACACTTTTGGCCATTCGGCCGTGTAATCTCTCCCCCTCACCCCCACTTCGTCCTAGACTATAAATAGACCTCCTCCTCATCCTTTCTAGGGTTAGGAAAGTATATTGAGATATTGAGTAGAGCTTTGCTCCTTGTATCATCTCTTGGGGAATCAAGACCTCTCTAGGGAGAAGGATCCCCATGATAGGATCATCAAGACCTCCTAAGGGAGAAGGATCTCACCTAGATCACCAAGACCTCACCTCCTTTGGAGTGGAAAGAACTTTACCCTTGTGCTTGTTTCCTTGGATTGTCCTTGTATGCTTGTGGATCTCATGTATGCTATCCTAGTGGATGTGTGATTTGGGTTTGTTTGAGTGATTTCCCTTGGTTGTTCTTGTTGTTCCTCTCTTTTCCCCCTCCAAGTGTGGAAAGATCGTCAAATTAGGGTTCCACCCTACATCATCTTGGATCAGAGCCACGTTGATTCACCCTTTGGAGTCTTTCCCCTCATTTTCTAGCCCCAATTTTGTTTGATTTTGCCCAATTTCGAAAATTCCCCACAAAAATAGCCCTACCAAATTTTTTGTGATTTGTTGGTTTGATGATGTTTTGTTGATTTTGATCGATGGATTTGCTTGGTTTTGAGTGGATCTAGCTTTTCCCCACCTTCTCCATCAATTCCATCCACAAAATCTCCCCAATTTTGCCTCTAAATTTTTCTTGTTCATCGAGTTCATCCGTGGGGTGGGCACCCCGGACATCCGGCCTGACGACCAGCCCGGACATCCGGCTGTCAGCCCGGACATCCGGCTGTCAGCCCGGACATCCGGTCCCTGGCAACCAGCCCACCAAACCTTCGCAATTTCTTCGATTTTTCATCTTTTTCCACCGTTTCTTCTGCAATACCATCGCATACTCGTGTGACTCCATCACAAACTTCCGCAACCACCGCAAATTTTGCCACGTTTGCCACTTGAGATTTTGAGTCGCGGTTTGCCATTTCCTAACGTGTTTCGGCTACTTAGGGACGGTTCGTCATCGACATCACCGCCGCTCAACTTGGCCACGGACTCGTCATCGACCACGACCACTTCATCATTGTGACACCATAACCGTAAGCAAGGACGATAACCTCGACAACAACTTATTCATCTCCTTGCCATTGCAATTGTTAACCCTTGAGACCATCTTTTGCGTCGCTTTCCTACGAGACTAGCCATTTGTGTACTGCCGGGCAACGCTACTTGTGCACTTTAGTGATACCGTTCCGCATAGCTATTATAGCGTGCATATACCATCATCTCATCTCTTGTGCCAAAATTTTGTTCCCGCTTATACATCATTGCTATCTACGTAGGAGCATTTCGCAAAGTGGCCAAAGGAAACCATCAAAAGAAAAAGAAGCTTTAAAGCAAAAGAGCAACAACAAGCTTGTAAGCAATAGCCATAGCATCGCCACATTACATAGCATATTTGATCATCTTGGATCATTGTGACAAGTCACCGGGACTCATACATACATAGCATAAGTGAGATAGAAGTCCATACGTTTTGTCTCTTATAGGTCGTGCACAAGTTCGTATTCGCCTATTGAGCAATCGTGCTAGTGTCTCTCTAGTGTTGTGCAACAAGAGCATTTTCCGTGGATTCCACATTTTGAGCTCATTCCTTGGTTGGACGACCTCATTTATCTATCCGTGCGTGTGTTTCTGTGTGCTACTTATTGCTATTGGTCTACATTTTACACTTGCGAACTTGTGAATCTTTTTCAACATTATTGATATCTTGCTTGCAAATTGCAACTATTTTGTGCCACCATCCTAACCAAGCTACTCCATAAGCCTTTTGTGTAGGTGTGAGAAATAAACCCGGTACCAATTCTACTATCATAGCTATACATTGAGTGATACTTGATACATCTTCAATCTTTGGAAAAGGTAACTTTGGTTTTCTTCTCTCATTTCCTACTCACCTCTACTTGATCATGATGGATGGGCCAAGTACATCTTCGAATCCTCTCTTTGATGAGCACGAAGCACTGAACGACTACGTATCCAAGAGCCACCTCTTTGGGGTACAAAGAGCCTTGCATAAAGAAAGTGAAGCTTTGGGTGATCGCATCGAGCAACTCGCCACCGACTTGCATCACTCCGAAACACGAACAAGGGACTACCTCGACGCCAAGCTTACTACACAACTGGATGAATTTTGTGCCCTGATGATTGACCGCGCTTCCTCAACTTCGTCGTCAACAAGGAGAACACAGTCAAGACACCATTCATCGGATGCAAGTCTTCCTCGAGCTCGTCTACATCCTCGGCAAGAACATCAAGCTCGCCAAAATCCATTACATGGTAATGGTTTGCAACAAAGACTTCGAGAGCGCGAATGTCAACGCCATCAAGTTCAAGAAGACACACACCAAGAGCAAGTTCCACAACGTCAACAAGACGCCCAAGACGGCGATCCACTTCGGCAAGAGCAACAACGTCGGGAACAACAAGCCCTCGAAGCACAACGTGCCCTTCTCAAAGCCAACCATGCCCTCGACAAACGCAACCATCGTATGAATGAAGAAGAGGAGGCACGTCACCAAGAAGAAAATCAAGAAAGGAGGAACCGGGCAAGAGTACCTCGTCCCCACCGTTAAGCCAACCGCGTAGAGCAAGAAGAGAACAAGGATGACGACCCACCTCCAAGACAAGAGCGACGACAACATTGGCATAATGATGAACAACGCTATGGCAAGCTCAAGTTCAACATACCCAAGTTTTCCGAAAGCAACGACCCTGAAGACTACCTCTCATGGGCCTTAAAGGTGGACAAGATATTCCGTCTACACAACTATGACGAGGAAGAGAAGGTCACCATGGCATCGCTTGAGTTCCAAGACTATGTTCTCATTTGGTGGGAGCAAGTGATCGAGTGACGCCAAGAAAAGGGCGAACCACCTATCACCATGTGGACTCAAATGAAGGAAGTCATGAGAGCTCACTTTGTGCCTACACACTATAGCCGTGACCTATTCAAGAAACTTCAACTCCTCAAGCAAGGAACCAAGTCGGTTGAAGAATATTACAAAGAAATGGAGATTGCAATGATACGAGCCAACGTCAAGGAAGATGATGAACAAACTATGGCACGTTTCTTGAATGGCCTCAACCATCCAATCAAGAAAATAGCGGACTTTCAACCTTACTCCAACCTCCTCGAGCTAGTGCACCAAGCCACCAAAGCGAGCGTCAAGTGCAAGAGGATTACAAGTTCTCCAAGTACTCTTCCAAGACCTACGGTTCTTACACTCAAGCTTCAACGACTACGACAACTCCTCCAACGACTCGAGCTACACCAAGTACCGGTGACAAGTCAAGCTACAAGAACCCTTCCACATCTTCGAGTCGTCTTCCCACTACTACAAGCAACTCCAAGCCAAGAGCTTCGTCATCAACAACTCCTATGGACGCCACCGACAAAACAAGTGACATCAAGTGCTTTACGTGCAAAGGCCGAGGCCACTAGTCTTTTGAGTGCCCCACACGGCGTACCATGATCACCAACGCGGACGGCACCTACGACTCAATGAGTGAAGAAGAAATGGAAGCACTTGAGCACGTGGCCATGCATCGACAAGTGAATGAAGATGAAGATGATCAAGTGTTTTGCGACAATGATTCAAGCCCCACTCTTGTTGTCTCCAAGGTCTTGACACTTCAACAACATCAAGATGAAGACCAATGTTGCCACATCTTCCATACCAAAGCGGGTATTCAAGGACGTTCTGTCAAGGTCATGATCGACGGCAGAAGTTGCCACAACTTGGCAAGTGAAGGGTTATGTTCCAAGCTACAATTGGTCAAGAAGAAGCACCCTCGCCCATACAAGGTCCAATGGCTTAGCGACTCCGGCACCATTCAAGTGGAGCACACCGTCCAAGTATCCTTCAAGATCGGCGCCTACGAAGACAACTTGGAGTGTGATGTGGTTCCTATGTCCGTGTGCCATCTCCTCCTTGGAAGACCTTGGCAATTCGACCGCGACGTCATCCACAATGGACGGACCAATCACTATAGCTTCAAGATGAAGGGCAAGGAATTCGTTCTTCGACCTATGACACCAAGTCAAGTCATCGCGGACAAGCAAGCATCTACCCATCGTGGAGACACAAGTGAGCGAGAGAACCACCAAAAAGAGAGTGAGCGCCACAAGACAAAAATGAGCGACTCCACAATGAGCGACAAGAGAGACCTAGTTCTTTTAGCCACCAAAAGAGATTTGAAGAATGTGAGTGAGAGCCCAGCAAGTGTTCTTC
The DNA here is from genome assembly GCA_039707655.1 of Elymus sibiricus. Classification (NCBI taxonomy): domain Eukaryota; kingdom Viridiplantae; phylum Streptophyta; class Magnoliopsida; order Poales; family Poaceae; genus Elymus; species Elymus sibiricus. The sequence goes on along the minus strand of CM077670.1, from coordinate 223,052,731 downwards.
ACTTTGTGCTTGTGTGCAAAGATGAAGTGGTGCGGACTAATACTTCACAATATCTTTCTTTGGTATTGTCTCATTTATTGCAGGAATTCATGGACGTGTTTCCCGATGAGCTTCCTCCCAGACTTCCTCCACTACGCGGAATCGAACACCGTATAGACCTCATTCCCAGTGCACCTCTACCAAACAAGGCACCTTACCGCATCAACCCCGACGAGACGAAAGAGATCCAACGGCAAGTCCAACATCTCATGGAGAATGGATATGTACGCGAGAGCTTGAGTCCATGTGCCGTTCCGGTAATTCTTGTGCCTAAGAAAGATGGTACTTATCGCATGTGTTCCGATTGCCGTCCTATAAATGCTATCACCGTTAGATATCGCCATCCCATTCCACGCCTAGATGACATGCTAGATGAACTTAGTGGAGCCACCATTTTCTCAAAAATTGATCTTAAAAGTGGCTACTATCAAATACGCATGCAAGAAGGTGATGAATGGAAAACGGCCCTCAAAACCAAATTTGGCTTGTATGAATGTTTAGTCATGCCTATGGGTTTATCCCAAGCTCCTAGCACTTTTATGCATGTGATGCATTATGTTCTTCGTCCATACATTGGCATTTGTGTTGTGGTTTACTTTGATGACATCCTTGTGTTTAGCGAAACTCTTGGGGATCATGTGAAACACCTTAGAGACGTCCTACAAGTTCTTACAAAAGAGAGACTTTATGCTAACATGGAAAAATGCACTTTTGGTGTTGATAAGCTTGTTTTCTTGGGCTTTGTTGTCTCCTCTAAGGGTGTTCAAGTGGATGAAACTAAAATTGATGCTATTAAGAATTGGCCACAACCAACAAATTTGCTTCAAGTGCGTAGTTTCCTTGGCTTAGCCGGATTTTATCATCGCTTTGTGAAGGATTTTAGCACTATTGCATCACCATTGCACGCATTGAGTAAGAAGAATGCACCATTTGTTCGGGGTCCATCTCAAGATGCCGCATTTCACGAGCTTAAGAACTTGCTTACACATGCTCCATTACTTGCATTACCCAACTTTGATAAAACTTTTGAAGTGCATTGTGACGCTAGTGGTAATGGTATTGGTGGTGTCTTGATGCAAGAGAAGCGACCTATTGCATACTTTAGCGAAAAACTCTCTGGCGCGCAACTTAACTACCCAATCTATGACAAAGAGTTATATGCTTTAGTGAGAGTCTTGCATGTGTGGGAACATTATCTCCGACCACGTGAGTTTGTCATCCATACGGATCATGAAACGCTTAAATACCTTAAGGGTCAAACGAAATTGAGCAAGCGTCATGTTAAATGGAGTGAGTTCATTGAGTCCTTTCCTTATGTTATCAAGTATATCAAAGGTAAGGAAAATGTTGTGGCGGACGCTCTTTCACGCAAGTGCATGCTAGTTACTAAACTTGAGTTGAATGTTATTGGATTTGAGCACATTAAAGACTTGTATGTGCATGATGTTTCATTTGCGATTCCATATGCCAAATGCTTATCACACAACAATTGGGAGCGATACTACTTCAAAGATGATTATCTTATGCGAGCTAACAAACTTTGTATTCCCGAGTCTTCTCTTCGTTTGTTGCTTTTGCAAGAGGCTCACGGCGGAGGACTCATGGGACATTTCGGACGCGACAAGACATTTGGTACGCTCTCCAAGAACTACTTTTGGCCAAAGATGTTTTGAGATGTATCACGCTACACCAACCGGTGCTCTACATGCCGCAAAGCTAAGTCCAAAGCTCAATCTCATGGTCTATATATGCCACTTCCTATTCCATATCATCCATGGGAAGATATTAGTATGGATTTCATGCTTGGATTTCCTCGAACTCGAAACGGCAAAGATTCGGTATTTGTTGTTGTGGACCGTTTCTCTAAGATGGCACATTTTATTCCATGTAACAAGATAGACGATGCTTCACATGTTGCAAATCTCTTTTGTAGGGAAATCTTGCGATTGCATGGAGTGCCCAAGACGATCGTGTCGGACCGCGATGTCAAGTTTCTTAGCTACTTTTGGAAGACACTATGCGCCAAGCTCGGAATCAAGCTCCTATTCTCATCGGCATATCACCCACAAACCGACTGCCAAACGGAGGTCACGAACCGGACTCTATCCACTCTACTCCGCATGTTGATCAAGAAGAACATAGGGAGTGGGAGGAATGTTTACCCATCACCGAGTACGCCTACAATTGAGCACGACACTCTACTACCGGCAAGTCCCCCTTCGATGTCGTCTACGGTTTCAACCTGTTGTCCCAATTGGACATTCTACCGCTACCTCTACAAGAGCGCATATCGACATGGACGCGAGTGCACGAGCAAGCTACCTCAAGAAGATGCACGAAGATACAAGGCACGCGATCGAGCGCCAAGTACAATGACTCGCGACCAAGGTCAACATCAACAAGCACCCCATGGTGTTCAACCCCGGAGATCTTGTGTGGCTACACCTTCGCAAAGACCGCTTCCCCAATGAGCGCAAGTCCAAACTACTACCACGAGCCGATGGATCCTTCAAGGTGCTAGCACGCTACAACAACAATGCCTACAAGATCGATATCCCTCGCGACAAGTACAACGTGAGCGACATCTTCAACATCAAGGACTTATCTCCCTTCCATGGTGATGTGGATTCCGATCCGAGGATGGATCTTTTTCAAGGGGGGGGGGAGGAGATGATGCGGAGCATCCTACGTCATCCCCATGGATCTACCTATGTCTCCCCAAGTGCCAAGCGGACCAATGACACGAGCACATGCAAGAGCTCTCGAGAACGAGGTGACATCTCTCCTTAATGAACTTCCATTTGACTCATGTGAGACATGGCTACTACCTCAAGCCGAAGTGCTATGTGTGATCAGGTATGAAGAAGACCGCCTCGGGAATGCTTAGAATGAAGACCAAGTCGATGAGTACACGGACGGACAAGCACGAGGAAGAGGGCCGCTGAAAAGTGTCAGCGGCCGGACATCCGGCCTCTGAAGAGAAGCACAGCAGCAGCAGCCCAGCAGCGAAGCAGCTACAGGGCCCAGACATCCGGCCCGACCAGGGCCGGACATCCTGCCCCTGCCCGGATTTCTGGCCGCCCATCACAGAACCTGGAACGCCTCTAGGCCGGACATCCGGCGCCAGCGCCGGACATCTAGCACCTCCATGAACCACTGGACATCCGGCCTGACGGCCGGACATCCGGCCACTGCCAGCGCGCTTTTGGCCATTCGGCCATGTAATCTCTCCCCCTCACCCCCACTTCGTCCTAGACTATAAATAGACCTCCTCCTCATCCTTTCTAGGGTTAGCAAAGTATATTGAGACATTGAGTAGAGCTTTGCTCCTTGTATCTTCTCTTGGGGAATCAAGACCTCTCTAGGGAGAAGGATCCCCATCATAGGATCATCAAGACCTCCTAAGGGAGAAGGATCTCACCTAGATCACCAAGACCTCAAGTCCTTTGGAGTGGGAAGAACTTTACCCTTGTGCTTGTTTCCTTGGATTGTCCTTGTATGCTTGTGGATCTCATGTATGCTATCCTAGTGGATGTGTGATTTGGGTTTGTTTGAGTGATTTCCCTTGGTTGTTCTTGTTGTTCCTCTCTTTTCCCCCTCCAAGTGTGGAAAGATCGTCAAATTAGGGTTCCACCCTACATCACATTGTCTTTTAAACTGGGAATAACTAGAATGGGGTTCCAATCTGTGGGAATTGTGCCTTTCTGCAGTTGGAATAGGTCTTTGGCATGTGGATTTGGTGTACTTTTTGCTGGACTGGGATTTTCTGTGGTACGGCTGGTGCTATGGCAACTGAAATCGGCATACCTTTTGCTGGAGTGCGGTTCCTATGTGGTGGCGCTAGTGGTATGGCCAGTGGAGTATGGGTATAGTCTGCTGGAGTCAGGCCTAGGTTTTGTGGCGCTGGTTCTATCGCCAATATAAGTGGGGTGCTATATGATTTCTCCGGTACCACCACCTTTTTAAAAGACTTTGTTTGTACTCCTTCAGGTTCTGCAATCACCCTCTTCCTTTTGGATGTCTGATACACAAGAACAATATTTGAATGGAAAAACATGGTATGATTACAGATGGGTGAACAGGATAGGTGATCTGTCATTGACTGCACGAGCTCAGAATAGTCATTAGGATCATATTCTGAACACGAATCTGTAGGTGGGGAGCGTGTGGGTTTCTCTCCATCCAGAATGGAACTCAATCCCTTGATGCCAAGTTTGTTAGCCATTGCAATGTTCCGCAATATTCTTCTACCAAAGCCAAATCTGTGAGAGAGTGATTGAGTGTTGAGGAGACTATCATTTTAAGCACAAGAGCAAGGAGTTCATCATCAACAACACCGTCTATTACCTTTTGGAGAGTGGTGTCTCCAAGATTGGTTAGGTGTCACTTGGGAGCCTCCAAGATCATGTGGAGTTGAACCAAGGAGTTTATAAGGGCAAGGAGATCTCCTACTTCATGAAGATCTACCTGAGTGAGGCTAGTCCTTCATGGACGTAAGCCATGGTGGAATAGACAAGGTTGCTTCTTCGTGGACCCTTCGTGGGTGAAGCCCTTCGTGGACTCGCGCAGCCGTTACGCTCCGTGGGTTGAAGTCTCCATCAACGTGGATGTACGATAGCACCACCGATCAGAACCATGCCAAAAACCACTGTGTCTTCATTGCGTTTAATTTACAACTAAAATTGGGAAAAGGATAAGTTTTTATTTGGTCAAGTAGTCTAATCACCCCCCTCTAGACATACTTTCGATCGTACAGATATGCATGAAAACATAAATAGTAGTGAGATTATCTTTGAAATGCATAGGACAGCCTAATATAATAGGGGCTCCCTGTAAACCCTTGTGTGCTACCTCTGGAATTCTAATGAGAGAGCCCATGTGTGCTGTAATTTGGTGCGTACATTAATATAATCTGGCACTACTACTCAAAAAAGTAGGCTCCCTATTGGGAGCTCCAGAAGTAATGATAGTTGGCAGATGATAGGTTCAAAATATACTGTATACAAAGTTTATTGCCAAACCATGATGACGAGAGCACACAGAGAAATAGTATTCCCTCATGTCTCTATATGTGGCGCACACGCATTTCAAAACTCGCATAGTAACATTAGCTAACCAATTAAATGTGTCTCTATTTTATTAGTATCTATATCGTATCAGATTCGAATTTGATAACTAAGCTTTCGAATTATGAGTGGCATGTAGTTTAGTTTGAAGGATGGAGTGCTGCTAGTACGACACGAAGCATCTAGGCAGATCGTAGTGTATATAAAAGGGGGAAACCATAACATCATAAATAAATCGTGAAAGTGGAACTAGCAGGAAAATATGGGGTTGTATTGCCGCTACTAATCGAAAGCATTTCGATCCCCTATAGGCCAGCTCTATTCAACTGAAGGCGCACTACTATTACTATCAGTCTAGTCTCTCAAAGGCCACACAGCTCCTAGCATTTCCTGGATTTATGGCAGACCAACTCGAAGTGCTGAAAGCATCTAGCAGAAGCAGCCCAATAGACCTGTCTACTGCAGATCACCCTGCTCCCCTTCCTGACAAGGAACATACTGTACTTATTAAAGAAGAACAGAAGAGGAACTTGTTGAAGAATAGAAGAGAAAGCATATTATGGAGATTCCGCTTCTTTATATACAATGTTCGTTGCCCACTCATGATAAACAAGAGCACACAAAGAAATGCAATTCCCTGTTGTCTCTCTATATGTGGCCATGTGCGTTTGGAAACTCAAGTGGGAACATTAGCTGACCAATGAAATGTGTATCTATTAACTAATATCATTATCATATCACATTCATATATGAACAACTAAGCTTTGGATTTATGAGTGGTGTGTTGTTTAGCTTGAAGGGTGGACTGCTGCTAGTACAACACAAAGCACATACGTAGATCATAGTGTAGATAAAATGGGAAAAACCTAAGCATCACGAGTAAAATCGGGAAAGTGGAACTAGCTAGAAAATATGGGCTTGTATTGCCAGTATGGCTAGAAAGGCTTTGGATCCCCTACAGGGGCAGCTCTCTTCAACTGAAGGCGCACTACTGTTACTATCAGTCTAGACTTTCAAAAGGCGACACAGCTCCCAGCATTTCCTGGATATTATGGTAGACCAACTCGAAGAGTTGAAAGCATCGATCAGAAATGACCCAATAGACCTATGGACTGCAAGTGTCCCAGTTCCTCTTCCCGACAAGGAACATACTGTACTACTATACTTATTAACGAAGAACAGAAGAGGAACAGGTTAAAGAAGAGCAAGCAGGTTTTGGATAATACAATGTTTGTTGCCTGATATCTCCTTTTTATTGATCCGGTATTAGAACAAGAATGGGTATCCCGCACCTATTTTCCCAGAGGTGACCCTGGGTATCGAACCCACGAGAGGAAGACTCCCTTGAAGCAATGGTCTCTAGCAACCTTTTGCCAAAGTGTCAAATCCAGCTTTTGACCGGATCAGCAAGCAAATTGTGATTCAAACACTTATAATAAAAAGAAGGTACAGGGATGAGATCTTAATGCTTACAACCATGTATTGGTGCTGGAATCAAAAATGATATTAGTTTGTGCTCGGGAAGTCACCCATCAAGAGGTGCTTGCTTCGTATCAATAATTGGGGGATGTGTCCAAATAACATCTTGACCGGCACGAGTCCTGCATCAAGAATCAGTTGTCCTACCGAAGGCCCTATCCGTCTTGCAGGGTTACCTAATAATTAAGATAATAATATCAGACAAAAGCATTGGGCTTTTAATGACTACACCTCATGAATCCCCAAGGTTATGATCCATGTTACCCTACTAAACCTTACTATCACCAGTGTTTGGTATAACACTTCACAGTCCCCTTGCTCCTAGCCTCACCGGTGCTCAACCTCCATGATCCTGGGTACCTGCAGGGACGAAGATCGTGGACAAGACAAGAGACACTTCACAAAACAATTTTATTTCACACATACGAGACGTTATGTCAAAGGCTTCCATTGATCCCTTCACCAAATACCTAGGGTTGCAAGGCTCATGCCTCACCCCATACCTTACCGAACTACTCACACATGGAGATCAGATTGCGAGAAGAAAACATTGAAGAACACATCTTGGGATTGATTGATTGCAATATGTCTTACAATGGATGCCTTGTGCGATGCACAATTACAAGTATGAACTAGATGAGAGGGCACTATGGTGGTGGAGATGGCTATGGAGATGAAAATGGTGGCGGCTAGGGTTTGTGGATGAAGATGATGATGAAGAGGTTCTGGCTGTGCTCGACGCTCCCTCGACGCTGTTCTGTTGACATTTCGACGGGGTCCTCTTTATAAAAGTTGTTCAGGTGGACGACCTGCCTCGGTTTCCTTCTGGCGCCTCCTGGTGACTTATTTTTCTCCATTTTCCTTCCTTTCCTTTCTCCCACGTGATTTCTTCCCTTTTTAGCCCATTTCCCGTGGAAAAATATCAAAGAGAGGATTTGTGGAATCCTATGCGTTCATTAATAATAAGTGGTAATATCGAAGTGAATATCTCTCTTTTAATGAAATATCTTGGTTTAAACAAGGTTGAAATGAGTGTATAAATATCACTCATCTACTCCCCCAAGCTTAAACTTGATCGTCCTCGAGCAACATAGAGAGAAATCCGAAGCATAAGGAACTCAGTTGTTTAAACCGAAATAACGAGAAGGTTTTGGTTCACTTACGATCGGTATGCCTAGATAGCCCTCCGCTTCTTGACCTGAAAACTTATCATAGATATAGCGGTGGCATGGTTATAGTGCAAGTGTTACTGAAGCAAAGATAATCAACACAAAGTTTCTAATCTACTAGATAAAACAACTTTGCAACACTTCATTTCATTTAATCTAGACAACACTTGCTTGCCGGGAATGCACGGAAGAGTTTCTTTAGATAGAGACATGAAAACATAAGTTAGGGATTAGAAAGCATGTAGTAAAACATGATGCTAAAGTGCTCATAAGCACACCCACAATTGGATCCTCCTCTAGTCTCTTAAACACTTTGTTTCAATCATTGTTTGCTGGAACTTTGATTGTCATGTGAAGGAGATTATGCCAAATAAGTGATCATGCATAGGTTTTCAATGTGGCTTAATGTTTGGGAACTATGGACCTTTAGCAATAATGTCTCTTTTGATCTCTTTTGATCAGTCCCCTTTATTTACCACATACACACCCACTCAAGAGAAAGCTGAACAAGTACGCCACTCCAGGAATTTTGATACAATGATGGCCATTACGAACTACTACCATACCAGCGCTAGTAAGAACACGAATGTTAACAAGGATGTTACCGACAATGGGGCGAAGATGATTGTAGTTGAGGCCAAGGGAGTTGGCCAACATGGTGATCACTCCTCCACACACACTACTGCAGGAATGCCTAGCAGTGGTGGGTGGGGACATGTCATTAGTGGCGGGCAAGCCTCTCAGGGGCGCCTGCCACTGCTAATACGCCATCAGTGGCGGGCGTCCACCCGCCAGTGGTAGCACATAAACAGTGGCGGGCGTTTGATATGGCCCACCGCTATATTGTTTTATTAGTTGCGGCGGGTTTTCTATAGCACCCGCCACAACTACTTCTCCATCTGCCAGCACACAAACGTGACTATTAGCCAATACAAATTACCCTGAAAATTGACAATGCATAGCAGGCAATATGCATTACGTAAGCGATCATGCACATTACATTCAATACAAATAGATGTACAAATTAGAGTACAACAACTGATGTGACAGTACATATAGCCTCCCAGCGAAGCATTCAACATGTCACATACATACAAGACCTCATGATAACAACAACACCATAATGCCAATGAACTGGATAAAGATAATCAAATTATGTACTCGTCCACTTGTCCACACGGTCTTGCATACTTCATAGTTGATTTTCTCTTTGCGGACGTAGTTGGCATAACGATCCTCTGCTTCTTTTTAGTCTTATATATCCTTTATAGCAGCTGTTCTTGTAACCGTCCACTTGTTCCTTGCATATCTCCCATGAATCATAAACTCCTGGGTTCCTCCCGGTGTACACCACATACCAGTTCCACTTCATCTAAGATAAATAAACAAGCTAACAAGTCAATTCAATAGTTATCCAATCACATAGTGCAAAGGCACATCACAATCTTCATAGCATCATAGACGATACAAATGACCACGATGCAGTTCACTAGTAGTTCGGAAGCAAAAGTTTAGATCCTTCATAGCAACATAGAAATTAAGTTCACATGCATCAATCATATAGATCACATAAAGGCAGTGCACTAGTTGTTCAGAAGTATAGCTCCATCATGAGCTACCCTCGCCTTCTATCATCTTCATGATCTCGGCTTGGGCGGTCCTCGCAGCTTCGACGGTTGCTCGCGCATTCTCGGCGGCTGCTCGCGCACTCTCAATGGCTGCTCTAGCCCTCTCAGCGGCTGTTCTCACGCTCTCGTAATATGCCTGAGCGCTCTCAGAATATGCCTTAGCGCTCTCGGTGGATGATTGAGCACTCTCGACATAGGCAAGCACGATCTTCGTGTACTGAGCCACCCTCGCGACGATGTCTACGGCAGTAGGAATTCCGTCTATGGGTGTAGGAGTCCTAACGAGGCATCTTGGCTTCTCCATCTAAATCGCATTGAACAAGTTCACATTTAGATAAAACATTTAGATGTCTTTGTAAGTTGGTCGTCCATAAAAATGTAATAAATTTACGGAAAAAATCGGCATGACCTTTGATAGAAATTGGACATATTGAGTGCCAGAAATTAAGCGAAACGAAACTTAATCCACGCTTCGCGAAAACATTGGCACTCATTATGAATACATGTATCATGAAAAATATACTATACTATATGTTCATCCATATTTAGTACGCACGCATTCAAATTTAAGATGTTGTCTACTTATGAAGATTCAATACTACATCATATAACAAATTTTAACTACACTAACAAAATGTTGCAGATTTACAAGTACAACAATGAGAACAACTAAAATCTCAAATTTAAGACGTCTACTTACGAAGATTCAATGGTACATCATATAACAAATTTTAACTACACTAACAAAATGTTGAAGATTTACAAGTACAACAATGAGAACAACTAAAATCTCAAATTTAAGACGTCTACTTACGAAGATTCAACGGTACATCATATAACAAATTTTAACTACACTAAAAAAATGTTGCAGATCTACAATTACAATAATGGGAACAACTAAAATCAACATTAATAAAGAGAAGGGAGGTGTGCTTACCGGGTCGGAGTCGGACGGCGGGCGGGACAAGGCCGAGGTCGTTGGCGGAGGCGTCGGCGGACAGCGAGTTCGACGGAGACGAGGACGATGTTGGATGCAGAGGAATGCGCGGGCGACGGTCACGGGGAAGTAGTTGGACGTAGCATTGCAAGGCGACGCCGACGAGCTTCGAGGCGGGGACGGACAGCGCGGGCGACGGGGAAGATTGGGTCCTCGGCGCCATTCGAGGTGACGGACGACGACCTCGCCGGTGGAGACGGACGACGCCACGACGCTGTAGATGGGGAGACAGAAGGGGAGAATGAGATGTTTGCATTTGGAGTTAGATCCGACGGGGGTGTGGTCGATAAGGTCATGCATAGCTGTGACGGGCACGCAGTAGAGCCTGCCACTTCTATATATGCGTGGTAGGAGGCATCGTGGCCAAATATAGCTGTGGCGGGCGCATAACAGAGCCCGCCACTATAGACTCTGATTTTTTTTGAAATAGTTTGGCACGTGGGTACCCAAATGTAGCTGTGGCGGTCGCTTACCTGTGCTCGCCACTCCTACCTGAAGGACCAGTGGCGGGCGCGTACTTCTGCTCGCCACAGCCACTTTTCGGCCGGGAAGAAATTAGATATCGTGTAGGTGTGGTGGGTATTCGGTTGTGCCCGCCACTATTATGCGCGGAGCTGTGGCGGGCACACTTTATTACTCGCCACTGCAAACTTTCCAAAATAGCTATGGCGGGTGCCCCACCCCGCCCGCCACTCATTAGGGTTCACCTATAAGCCCTTTCCTAGTAGTGACACGATATCTCCTTGTGCATGATTTGCTTGATGCGCGAGGTGTAGCAAAAGTATTGCCCCTAGGTTGGGCAAATAACCGACGTCCAGGTTTGCCGCTTTCCCGAGAACTAGCATGTTCACATCATTCACCTTAGAAACTTCTCCTCGTGCCTGCAACGAGTTAGTGATAACATAGTAGAAATAACGTAGAGCAGGACTTTCAATGCAACTGGCTCTTTGCTTAGAGCCATGGTGACTCGTCCGATGAAAGGATTGCCTTGGGTGCGGGTCAGTGAAATCATAAACATATCTAATATCATCATCATTGTTGGGGAAGCCAAAGTAGTTACACCACTCAGCAAAAGTGATGTTAAAGTCTTGGTCAAGGAGACGGAAAGTGATCCTCTCCTCCTCATATGCATTTGGCATTAAACCAACATTGTGCGAGAGAGTACTAAGAAACTCAAGCGTCAATCGTTCATAAGTCTCACATCCATGATTAAAAAAATGATGCAACCCGGCATTATGACAAAGCAAATTAAAATCATGAGTGATACCTAGCTTGGTGAGAGTATTCGCACAAGCCCATTTGGTTGCTTTGATCTTCCTTGTGGTGAGATTCTGGAACTTCCTCCTTGCTCCAAGGTCGGTGAAGACGATCCCCTGAGTGAAAAGTTGTTGCGGTTGTGTGGTGGATGAACTCGAACTACCGCGTACGCGAGAAGACCTCCGTGTAAACATCTATAAAACAATTTTTTAGTCCAATACAATGAAACAATAATGATCCTATGGTACTCACAACATCTTACTCCTCTAAAAACATCAACAAATCCATGTCAAACTCAAGTGTGAATAAAAAATATGCATATCCTAAACATGGCAATGCTAGGCATGTAGAACGTGGATTCTCAAAAATTAAATTGGGGATCGGAGGAGAAACATATCGTAGATCAATCACACAGAAGGATTCGAACTGAAAACGAACGAGTTGAGAGATCGGGCGAAGTTTTGCTAGGGTTTGGAGAGGTTTGGAGGAAGAAGAAGAAGAAGAAGAAGAAGAAGAAAAGAGAGAGATGGGGGCGAAATACCTCCTTCCTCGGGCTTATTGGAGCCGCCGGCGCGTGAAACGACCACTCATACGGGTGCGAGCGCCTGTATGGAACGCCGTCTTCAACCCGGTTTAACTCACCTTTGCCTGCGTACAGATGAAATGACTGCTGAAACGGACGCTTGCATTCATTTTGAATGTCGTCTTTCATTCTGTTCTTTTGTCCTTCTGGTCGAAGATGTCAAACGACCGCTCAAACGGGCGCATGCGCCCGTTTGGAACGCTATCAAACGCTCTAGAATTTTCTTCGTCTTCTGCAAAAGAATCAAACGACCACTCTAACAGGCGCTCGTGCACGTTTGAAACACCGTCTTCTCTCCTGCTGCCTCTGGTTGTTTTGCCCTGGAACATCCGGTAGGTCATGCGACCGCCAGCGGTCGTTTTGAACGCCGTCTTTTGATCTGTCTCTTTCGAAACTTTTCTTTTTCTTTGCTCTCCTGTGGGGTTAGTTCCAAGTCAATACAAAGACATATTTCCAGGCATTCAAACATCAATATAAATCATCTTGCGCAAGGCTAGACCTTCATTAGAACAACTCTTCCAAACTCACTTCTTCATATAGAACTTCAATCACTCTTTTTATTAAAAAAAATTAAAAAACTTACTTGTCTACTTTATTCACGTGGGTTGCCTCCCACGAAGCGCTTGTTTTCGGTCGGATAGCTCGACCGTAGTGGTGATCAAGGTGGTGCTAGAACACCGAGACCATAGCTTCTGGCATTCAAAATGATGCCTCCTCCTGTGTAGGTCTTCAATTTCTTTTTCCTGGGGAAATGCCTTATAAAGGGATCTTTCGATGGTAAATCAAAACGAACATTTCCCTCAAACACATTTATCACAGCTTTGATAGTCCTTAGAAAAGGTCTACTGAGAATTATAGGAGCAATTGGATCTTCAAGCATATCTACTATAACAAGATCAATCATGACAGGGCAATTGTTAATTTGAACTATAACTCCATGCTTAATGCCTACTGCCTGAGTAAAAGTAGAGTTAGCCATATTCAATATAATCTCAGTATTAGCATAAGGACCAAGATTGAGATTTTCATAAACAGATTTGGGGATAATGGAAACACTTGCCCCTAGATCACATAAAGCACTGAACTTATTAAGTCCTATCTCAATCTCTATAGTAGGTTCAAAAGTATCTTCTTGCTTAGCTAGTAACTTACTGAATAACTTTTTTCTTTCATCATCAAGTTCACGTACCTTGGCTACAACTTGTTCAACAAAGACATTATATGCCTCATTGTTAGATACCTCCGGTAGTGGATACTTCATGGATATCATCTTGACAAAATCTGCAACGGTATAATTGTACTCTGTCACATGACTTGTGTCAAGTACCTCAACTTTCTCTTCGTTGCATCTCACCATTTTAACTTCTTCAACCAGGTTAGGCTCCGGTTTACCTGCAAACTTGGCCAAAATCAAGGTTTGGCTCTCTGCTATCTTTGCCACTTGTGCCTCCATATTCTTGGATCTGGCTTCAAGTATCTGCACATCATTTGTTAGTCCAACAACCTTACTGGTCAATTCACCAAGAAAGCTATCATGATTCTTCAAGATATTCTTGAAGTTTTCATTCTGCTCAGTCTGGCTAGCAATAGAAGTTTTAAGAGTTTCTTCAAGAGTATTTCTATTGCTACCATTAGCTCCATTAAAATTATTAGATGCTCCTCCATTATTAGGATAAGGAAGTTTAAGAGCATAACCATTATTTTTCCAATTGGGATTGTAGCTATTACGAGAAATAAAATTCACATCACTAGTATCTTCATTAGTGATGGCATTGACATTTACCTCTTCTTTACCTTTCATCAAAGAGATAAGTTCTTCTAGCTTGGTTGTCAACTCTGAGCTATTTTCTTCTATGACATTCACCTTCTTGGTGGTGGTTCTCTCAACATGCCATTGGGCATGGTTCTCTTGCATATCATCTAGTATCCTCTTGACATCTTCTATGGGCTTTCCCAAGATTGTTCCTCCTGCAGCTGTATCAAGCATAGTTTTTGACATGTGATTCAAGCCATTATAAAACATATTAAGGATTAACCACTCCTCCATTCCATGATTGGTGCAGTTTCTTATAGCTTCTTTCATTCTATCCCACGCAAGCGCTAGTGGCTCACGTTCCTCATGCTTGATACCTGTAATCTGAGAACGTAATTGCATAATTTTTGCAGGTGGACAAAACTTAGATAGAAATTTACTGCAACAAGCAACCCAAGAAGTAATACTGCCTTTAGGCAAAGCTAAAATCCATTCCTTAGCTTTTCCTCTCAAAGAGAAAGGAAATAAGCGAAGTTTACGAGCATCTGGGTCATAATCCTTTATGCATGTCATGTTGCACAATTCAGTAAAATTATGTCAATGCATACCTGCATCTTCAGAAGCAGAGCCTCCAAATTGATCCTGTTGAACCATGGAAACTAGGTTCGGTTTGATCTCATATTCTGTAGCTGCAACATCAGGTTGTGCTATTGGTTCATGCATGAAATTGTTGCTAGGAGTAGCAAAACTCCCAAGATTATGAGCCATAGTAATTTTTTGGTAATTTCAACTAAAGGACTTGCAACAAAATAAAACTTGAACTAAAAACTGAAAAAGTAAAAAACAAAAACTGAAAATTAACTTTAACAAAAACTCTAAACACAAAGACTAGGAATACTAAACTCCTCCTCGGCAACGACGCCAGAAAAAGGGCTTGATATCTCCTTTTTATTGATCCGGTATTGGAACAAGAAAGGGTATCCCGCACCTATTTCCCTAGAGGTGACCCTGGGTATCAAACCCACGAGAGGAAGACTCCCTTGAAGCAATGGTCTCTAGCAAGCTTTTGCCAAAGTGTCAAATCCAGCTTTAGACCGGATCAGCAAGCAAATTGTGATTCAAACACTTATAATAAAAAGAAGGTACGGGGATGAGGTCTTAATGCTTACAACCATGTATTGGTGTTGGGATAAAAAATGATATTAGTTTATGCTCAGGAAGTCACCCATCAAGAGGTGCTTGCTTCGTATCGGAGTGGGGGATGTGTCCAAATAACATCTTGACCGGCACGAGTCCTGCATCAAGAATCAGTTGTCCTACCAAAGGCCCTATCCGTCTCACAGGGTTTCCCCGATAATTAAGATAATAATATCAGATAAAAGCATTGGGCGTTTAATGACTACACCTCATGAATCCCCAAGGTTATGATTCATGTTACTCTACTAAACCTTACTGTCACCGGTGTTCGGTATAACACTTCATGGTCCCCTTGCTCCTAGCCTCACCGGTGCTCAATCTCCATGATCCTGGGTACCTGCAGGGATGAAGATCGCGGACAAGACAAGAGACACTTCACGAAATAATTTTATTTCACACAGACGAGACATTATGTCAAAGGCTTCCATTGATCCCTTCACCAAATACCTGGGGCTGCAAGGCTCATGCCTCACCCCATACCTTACCGAACTACTCACACATGGAGATCAGATCATGAGAAGAAAACATTGAAGAACACATCTTGGGATTGATTGATTCCAATATGTCTTACAATGGATGCCTTGTGTGATGCACGATTACAAGTATGAACTAGATCAGAGGGCACTATGGTGGTAGAGATGGCTATGGAGATGAAAATGGCGTTGACTAGGGTTTGTGGATGAAGATGATGATGAAGAGGTTCTAGCTGTGCCCGACGCTCCCTCGACACTGTTTTGTTGACATTTCAACGGGGTCCCCTTTATAAAAGTTGTTCAGGTGGACAACCTGCCTCAGTTTCCACGCCAAACGACCTCTCATGCGAGTGCGTGCGGTCGCATGGAACGCCGTCTTTGACACTGGTTGCCTTCTGGCGCCTCCTGGTGACTTATTTCTTCTCCATTTTCCTTCCTTTCCTTTCTCCCACGTGATTTCTTCCCTTTTTAGCCCATTTCCTGTGGAAAAATATCAAAGAGAGGATTTGTGGAATCCTATGCATTCATTAGTAATAAGTGGCAATATCGGAGTGAATATCTCTCTTTTAATGAAGTATCTTGGTTTAAACAAGGTTGAAATGAGTGTAAAAATATCACTCATCATTGCCCACCCGTGATGAACCAGAGCGCACAAATAAATACAATTCCCTGCTGTCTCTCTATATGTGGCCACGTGCATTTGGGAACTCAAGTGGGAACATTAGATGACCCATTAAATGTGTGTCTGTTAACTAATACCAGTATCATATCACATTCATATTTGGACAACTAATCTTTGGAAATATGAGTGGTGTGTTGCTTAGGTTAAAGGGTGGATGCTGCTTCTACGACACAACACACCTACGCAGATCAAAGTGTAGATAAAAGGGGAAAACCCTAAGCATCACAAGTCAAATCGGGAAAGTGGAAGTAGCTGGAAAATATGGGCTTGTATTGCCGGTACGGCTAGAAAGGCTTTGGATCCACTACAAGGGCAGCTCTCTTCAACCCAAGGCGCACTACTGTTACTATCAGTCTAGACTCTCAAAGGCGACAAAGCTCCCAGCATTTCCTGGATATTATGGCAGACCAACTCGAAGAGTTTGAGTTGAAAGCATCCATCAGAAGCGACCCAATAGACCTGCCGACTGCAAATGTCCCTGCTCCTCTTCCTGGCAAGGAACATACTGTACTACTATACTTATTAAAGAAGAACAGAAGAGGAATAGGTTAAAGAAGAGCAAGAAGATTTTGGATACTACAATATTCGTTGCCCACCCATGATGAACCAGTACGCATAAAGAAATGCAATTCCCTGTTGTCTCTCAATATGTGGCGCACATGCTTTTTCGAAACTAAAGTAGGAACATTAGCTAACCTATTAAACATTCTCTGTTTTAGTAATATCAGCATCATATTAGATTCGTATTTGAACAACTAAGCTTTGGAAATATGAGTGGCATGTTGTTTCGCTTGATGGGTTGAGGAGCAGTGCTGGCACGACACGAAGCACCTAGGATGATGGTAGTGAATATAAAAGGGGAAAACCATAAGGATTGCGAGTATAGTGTTGAGCGTGCCATGGCAGATCTGAAGGTGCAAAGGGGACAAAGGCTACTTCGCAAACAATGTTTGCTTTCAACTAAGAAGTAAGATTCTAAGTGATGGACAAGAAATCACACTAAAGCAATGGCAATCTATTTTCTGGCTGAGATAAATAACTTGAGAAGATATGAAAGAGTACCGCCTCTGTTGCGGCGCCGTGTAGGCATCTACTGAGACGTTGAGGGTGCTGCGGTTGCGATGGCTGTCGGCGGCATGGAAGCAGATCTGGCAAGGCAGACGGTGGCGGCGGGGGATATGTCCCGGCGCGGTGGACGAGACGGTCGTGGGAGCAGCCCCGGCAAGGTGGACGACGGCGCGGATGAAGTGAGAGGATGCTTGTCACATCCCTAGTCTGGTAATGCACTAGGATAGCTCTCGTTGATTGCATCATGTTTAAATTCCAATGAAATTTGAAATGGGGATGCTCAAACCCTAGAACCAACTGGAATTCAAATAAGTTCAACTAAAAATATTTTCAATGAACCCAAAATGCCCTTCAAAAATGTTCAAAATTTAGGGTAAAGGGTGAAAACCTTTACTAGAGATGGTGCACATTTTCCCATGGCATTTATGGCCTTTGAATTAACACATATTGTATTTGAGTTGGAGCAACTCATGAAGACCTCGGGCATTTGAGGAGGCCCATCATCCGAATATACAAGCCAAGTTCTATAATGAAAAATTCCCACTAGTATATAAAAGTGACGAAACAGGAGACTCTCTATATGAAAAACATGGTGCTACTTTGAAGCACAAGTATGGAAAAGGATAGTAACACTGCTCCTTCTCTCTTTTTCTCTCAGTTTATTATTTTTTATCTCTTTTTTTCATGGGCTCTTTTTGGCCTCTTTTTTTTCTTTTTTTTCTCCTTGGGACAATGCTCTAATAATGATGATCATCACACTTCTATTTACTCACAACTCAAAAGAAAATTACAACTCGAAACTAGAACAAAAATATGACTCTATATGAATGCCTCTGGCAGTGTACCAGGATGTGCAATGATACTAGCGTAACATGTATAAAAAATGATGAACGGTGGCTGAGCCACAAATACTATGTCAGCTATATGATCATGCAAAGCAATATGACAATGATGATGTGTGTCATATAAAAAGAACGGTGGAAGTTGCATGGCAATATATCTCGGAATGGCTATGGAAATGCCATAATAGGTAGGTATGGTGGCTATTTTGAGGAAGATATAAAGAGTCTTATGTGTGATAGAGCGTATCATATCACGGGGTTTGGATGCACCGGCAAAGTTTGCACCAACTCTCGATATGAGAAAGGGCAATGCACGGTACCGAAGAGGCTAGCAAATTGCGGAAATGTGAGAGTGTGTATAATCCATGGACTCACATTAGTCATAAAGAATTCACATACTTATTGCGAAAGTTTATTAGCCCTCGAAGCAAAGTACTACTACGCATGCCCCTAGGGGGATAGATTGGTAGGAAAAGACCCTCGCTCGTCCCCGACTGCCACTCATAAGGTAGACAATCAATAATAAATCATGCTCCAACTTCTTAGCAAAACGACAAACCATACGTGCATGCTTCGGGAATCACAAACCTTAACACAAATTTTCTTACTAAACCACAATTATCTACTAGTACCTCCCCCATATTACCATCTTAATATCGCAAAACTATTGCAAGGAATCAAACTTATCATATTCAGTGATCCACATGAAAGTTTTTATTATATCCCTCTTGAATACCTATCATATTAGGACCAAATTCATAACCCGTGCATATTACCATTGCTATTTATTAGACTCTCAAAAATATATAAGTGAAGCATGAGAGTGTAACTATTTCTTTAAAATATAACCATCGTCGTGCTCTAAAAGATATAAGTGAAGCACTAGAGCAACTGCCTAGCTCAAAAGATATAAGTGAAGCACATAGAGTATTCTAACAAATCACGAGTAATGTGTGTCCCTCTCAAAAAGGTGTGTTCAGCAAAGATGATTGTGACAAACTAAAAAGCAAACAAACTATAGCACAAGACGCTCCAAGTAAAACACATATCATGTGATGAATAAAAATATAGCTCTAAGTGAGTTACCGATAGATTGTAGACGAAAGAGGGGATGCCATCCGGGGCATCTCCAAGCTTAGACGCTTGAGTCTTCCTTGAATATTACCTTGGGGTGCCTTGGGCATCCCCAAGCTTAGGCTCTTGCCGCTCCTTATTCCTTTATCCATCATAGTCTCACCCAAAACTTGAAAACTTCAGCACACAAAACTCAATAGAAACCTCGTGAGATCCGTTATTATAACAAACAAATCTTAAACTTTAGGTACTGTTGTAAATTGATTCATATTTAATATTGGCATAATGATACTGTACTCCAACTTCTCCATGACTCATACCCCCCGATACAACCCATAGATTCATCAAAATAAGCAAACTATGCAACAAAAATAGAATCTGTCTAAAACAGAACAGTCTGTAAAGATCTATTTAAAAGCCATACTTCTGTAACTCCAAAACTTCTGAAAAATTAGGACAACGTGGTAAATTCATATTCCAATACTGTGTACAAAATTCAGAATTTTATCACTCTCCAGTACAGAACCAAAAATCCAGCATTGGACTTAAGAGTTTCTATTTTCAAACAGCATCAATTATAGTAACATCCAAATCATCCCAAAGGCATTACTTGGCACAAACACTAATTAAAAGATAAAAACACAATCATAACATAGGCTATAATTGTGCAAACACACAAAACAGAAAAGCTTGGGTTGTCTCCCAACAAGCTCTTTCTTTATAGCCATTAAGATAGGCTTGGGATATTAATGATGCTCACATAAAAGACAAGAATTGAAACGCAAAGAGAGCATCATAAAACAAGTGACAAACACATTTAATTCTAACATACTTCCTATGCATAGGCATTTTATAGGAAAACAAATTATCAAGACAAGCAATATCTAGCATATGTATATAAAGAGAATGAAACATTAATAATTCCAACTCAAAGAGAGGTAATTTAGTGATATGAAAGTTTCTACAACCATACTTTCCTCTCTCATAATAATTACATGTAGGATCATAATCAAACTCAACCATATAGCTATCATATAAAATACTATCTTCATGATCCACATGCATAAAAGTTTTATAATCTTCCAAGATAGTGGGATTAACATCAACTAAAGTCATGACCTCTCCAAACCCACTCTTATCAAAAAATTCACAAGATTGAACACTCTCCGAATATGTGGGATTCTTTTTACCTAAAGTTGAGACTCTTCCAAACCCACTTTTAGTATTATTGCAAACATTATTATCAATGACATATTCATCATGAGGCTCAAATAAATTTCCAAGATCATACGAAGCATTATCACCCCAATCATGATCATTGCAATAAGTAGTGGACATAACAAAATTATCATCCCCAAGCTCGTAGTTTTGCATATTATTAACACAATTGACATTAATAGAATTTATGATAACATCATTGCAATCATGCTTTTCAATCAAGGAGCTATCATGAATCACTTTATAAATTTCTTCTTCTAACACTTCATCACAATTTTCAGATTCATGATTCTCAAGCAAAACTTCATAGAGATAATCAAGTGCACTCAACTCACTAGCAATTGGTTCATCATAATTGGATCTTTTGAAAAGATTAGAAAGTGGATGAGGATCCATATCAAAGATTTTTAGCAAGCGAAGATGCGAGCAAATAGAAGGCACATGGCAACACAAACAAAGATAGCACACAATTTTTTTTGTGTGTTTTAATTTTTTTTAGAGAAGTGGGGGAGATGAAAATGAGAGGCAAATGCAAATAAAAAGGCAAATAAAAATAAGAGCAAGTGGATGATAGTTTGTGCGAAGGTACTTGATAGGTTTTGGTGATGTCTCCCCGGCAACGGCGCCAGAAATTCTTCCTGCTACTTGTGAGCTGCGTTGGGATTTCCTCGAAGAGGAGAGGATGATGCATTACAGTAGAGATAAGTATTTCCCTCAGTTAAGAACCAAGGTTATCAATCCAGTAGGAGAACCACACAGAACCTCGTTAGCAGCACCTACACACACAAAAGCAAACACTTGCACCCAACGCAAATAAGAGGGTTGTCAATCCTCTTAGCGGTTATTTGCAAGGATTAATTCTGATAGTGATAGATAGATAAAGTAAATTGCAAAAGAAAATAAAAGTAAATAAATTGCAGCAAGGTATTTTTGGATCTTAATATAGGATAAACGTAGACCCGGGGGCCATAGTTTTCACTAGAGGCTTCTCTCTCGAACACATAGCATACGGTGGGTAAACAAATTACTGTTGGGCAATTGATAGAAAAGCAAATAATTATGACAGATTCATGGCAATGATCATGTATATAGGCATCACGTCCGAGACAAGTAGACCGACTCCTGTCTGCATCTACTACTATTACTCCACCCATCGACCGCTATCCAGCATGCATCTAGGGTATTAAGTATAAAACAGAGTAACGCCTTAAGCAAGATGACATGATGTAGACAAAGTAAACTCAAGCAATATGATTAAACCCCATATTTTTATCCTTAATGGTAACAATACAAATATGTGTCATGTCCCTTTCTGTCACTGGGATTGAGCACCGCAAGATTGAACCCATCACAAAGCACCTCTCCCATTGCAAGATAAATCAATCTAGTTGGCCAAACCAAATGGATAGATCGGAGAGAAATACAAAGCTATAACAATCATGCATAAAAGAGTTCAGAGAAGACTCAAATATTTCTCATGCATAATCTGATCATAAACTCACAATTCATCGGATCCCAACAAACACACCGCAAAAGAAGATTACATCGGATAGAACTCAAAGAACATTGAGGGGAACATGGTATTGAAGATCAAAGAGAGAGAAGAAGCCATCTAGCTATTAGCTATGGACCCGTAGGTCTGCGGTAAACTACTCACACATCATCGGAAGGGCAGCAAGGTTGATGAAGAAGCCCTCCGTGATCGATTCCCCCTCCGACAGAGTACCTGAAAAGGCCTCCAGATGGGATCGCGGAAGAACAGAGGCTTGCGGCCACGGAAAGGTTTTCTCTTTTGTCTTTCTGGTATATTGGGAATATTTGGGAATTTATAGCGCTGGAATTAGGTCAAGAGGTGCCACGAGGGGCCCACAAGCCTGGGGCGCGCCATACCCCCCAGGGCGCGCCTCCCGAGCTTGTCGCTCCCTCGTGACTCTTCTGGTCTTCTCCTGAAGCTTCGTGGGTCCCTTCTGGTCCAGAAAAAATTAATCCTAAGTTTTTTCTCCGTTTGGAATCTTTTTTATAATGATTTTCTGAAAAGACAAAAACAAGCAAAAAACAGCAACTGGCACTGGGCACTGGGTTAATAGGTTAGTCCCAAAAAATGATGTATAATGGCATATAATTGCATATAATACATCCAAGATTGATACTATAATAGCATGGAACAATGAAAAATTATAGATACGTTGGAGATGTAGCACCTACCTATGTGAGTTTAATGATAATGAAATCTTATCTTCTTATGCCAAGGGTGTTTATAGTTACTATGATATCGAAAAAATCGAAGAATTTGTTGCTTTTAAGGGTGCTTATGAAGTTGCTTCTTTAATTGAAAAGTATGATGCTACTCTCTACAAATCTGAAAATTATTCCATACTTAAATATTGCGATGAAAACTATGCTCCTAATGCCTATGTTAATGAATTTATTGAGAGGATGTCTGCTGCTTTGGAAGAAAATAATGATATGCGAGAATCTATAGATAATCATGATCCCGTTGATTCAATTGAAATATCCCCTCTTGATGAACGTGATGCTTGTTATTCTTATGGCCATGAGGCCAATATTAATGATGCTTATGGAGATGAACTTGCTATAGTACCTTATGTTAAAAATGAAATTACTGTTATTGCACCCACACTTGATAGCCCCTTGAATGAAAAGCATGATTGCAATGATGTTATTATAAATTCTATTAATGTTAATTGTGCTAATGATATACAAAGCTACAAGCTTGGGGATGATAATTTTGTTATGTCCACTACTTGTTGCAATGATCATGATTGGGGTGATAATGCTTCTTATGATCTTGAAAACTTATTTAAAACTCATGATGAATATGTTATTGATAATAAAATTTGCAATACTATTAAAAGTGGGTTTGGAAGAGTGTCAACTTTAGGTAATAATGATCCCACTACTTTGGAGAATTATCAATCTTATGAATTTTTGGATAAAAGTGGGTTTGGAGAGGTCATGACTTTAGTTGATGTTAATCCCACTATCTTGGAAGATTATATGATTTGCATGCATAGGGATCGTAAAGAGAATGTTTTACATGATAGTTATATTGTTCAGTTTGATTATGATCCTACATGTAATTATTATGAGAGAGGCAAATATGGTTATAGGAATTTTCATGTTACTAAATTACCTCTCGTTATGTTGAGTTTGTCAATGTTTTATTCTTCTTCCTTGCATATGCTAGATATTTCTTGTCTTGATAATTTGTTCGCTTATAAAATGCCTATGCATAGGAAGTATTATAGACTTAAATGTGTTTGTCACATGTTTTATGATGCTCTCTTTGTGTTTCAATTCTTGTCTTTTATGTGAGCATCATTGAAATTCCAAGCCTATCTTAATGGCTATAAAGAAAAAGCTTGTTGGGAGACAGCCCAATCACTTTTATTTTCTGTTTTGTGTATTAGCACAATTTTAGCTTCTGTTATGATTGTGTTTTTATATTTTAATTAGTGTTTGTGCCAAGTAATGCCTTTGGGATGATTTGGATGATAGTATAATTGATGCTGTTTGAAAACAGAAACTTTTGAGTCTAGTGCTGGATTTTTGGTTCTGTACTGAAGCGTGATAAAATTCTAATTTTTTTACACAGTATTTGTATATGAATTGTTTACGTTGTCCTAACTTTTCAGAATTTTTGGAGTTACACAAGTATAGCTTTTAAATAGATCTTTACAGACTGTTCTGTTTTAGATAGATTCTATTTTTGTTGCATAGTTTGCTTATTTTGATGAATCTATGGATTGTATCGGGTGGTATAAGCCATGGAGAAGTTGGAGTACAGTAGCATTATGTAAATATTAAATATTAATCAATTTATAACAGTACCTAAAGTTTAAGATTTGTTTGTTATACTAACGGATCTCACGAGGTTTCTGTTGAGTTTTGTGTGGTGAATTTTTCAAGTTTTGGGTGAGACCACGATGGATGAAGGAATAAGGAGCAGAAATACTCTAAGCTTGGGGATGCCCAAGGCACCCCAATGTAATATTCAAGGAATACCCATGCGTCTAAACTTGGGGATGCCAGGGATGGCATCCCCTCTTTCGTCTACAATCTATCGGTATATCACTTGGAGCTATATTTTTATTCATCACATGATATGTGTTTTACTTGGAGCATCTTGTGCCATTGTTTTCTTTTATTTGTTTGCTTTTTAGTTTTCCACAATCATCTTTGCCGAACACACCTTTTGAGAGGGACACACATTATTCGTGATTTGTTAGAATACTCTATGTGCTTCACTTATATCTTTTGAGCTAGGCAGATGCTCTAGTGCTTCACTTATATCTTTTAGAGCACGGCGGTGGTCATATTTTAAAGAAATAGTTGTACTCTCATGCTTCACTTCTATCTTTTTGAGAGTCTAATAAATAGTAATGGTAATATGCACGGGTTATGAAATTGGTCCTAATATGATAGGTATTCAAGAAGGATATAATAAGAACTTTCATGTAGATCACTGAATATGAAAAGTTTGATTCCTTGCAATAGTTTTGCGATATTAAGATGGTAATATGTGGGAGGTACTAGTGGATAATTGCGGTTTAGTAAGAATATTGGTGTTAAGGTTTGTGATTCCCGAAGCATGCACGTATGGTCTTTCCTTATGCTAAGAAGTTGGAGCATGATTTATTATTGATTGTCTTCCTTTGCGTGGCGGTCGGGGGCGCGCGATGGTTAACTCCTACCAACCTCCCCCCTAGGGGCATGCATAGTAGTACTTTGCTTGGAGGGCTAATAAACTTTCGCAATAAGTATGTGAGTTCTTTATGACTAATGTGAGTCCATGGATTATACGCACTCTCACCTTTCCGCAATTTGCTAGCCTCTTCGGTACCGTGCATTGCCCTTTCTCACCTCGAGAGTCGGTGCAAACTTCGCCGGTGCATCCAAACCCTGTGATACGATATGCTCTATCACACATAAGCCTCTTTATATCTTCCTCAAAATAGCCACCATACCTACCTATTATGGCATTTCCATAGCCATTCCGAGATATATTGCCATGCAACTTCCACCGTTCCGTTTATATGACGCACATCATCATTGTCATATTGCTTTGCATGATCATATAGCTGACATAGTATTTGTGGCTCAGCCACCATTTATCATTTTCATACATGTTACACTAGCATCATTGCACATCCTGGTACACTGCCAGAGGCATTCATATAGAGTCATATTTGTTCTAGTATCGAGTTGTAATTTTGAGTTGTAAGTAAATAGAAGTGTGATGATCATCATTATTAGAGCATTGTCCTAGTGAGGAAATTTAAAAAAAAAGATGCCAAAAAGAGCCCACCAAAAAAATGAGAGAAAAAGAGAGAAGGGGCAATGTTACTATCCTTTTCCACACTTGTGCTTAAGAGTGGCACCCTGTTTTTCATATAGAGAGTCTCCTATGTTGTCACTTTCATACACTAGTGGGAATTTTTCATTATAGAACTTGGCTTGTATATTCTGATGATGGGCTTCCTCAAATGCCCGAGGTCTTCATGAGCAAGAAAGTTGGATGCACACCCACTTAGTTTTTATTTTGAGTTTTCATACAGTTATAGCTCCTAGTGCATCCATTGCATGGCAATCCCTACTCCTCTCATTGACATCAATTGAACGGCAGCTCCATAGCACGTTGATTAGCCGCGTCGATGTGAGACTATCTTCTGTTTTTGACTTCCCTTTATTAATCTCTATCATCATATTCTATTCCACCCATAGTGCTATGTCCATGGCTCGCGCTCATATATTGCGTGGGGGTTGAAAAAGCTGAAGCGCGTTAAAAAGTATGAACCAATTGCTTGATTGTCTCCAGGGTTGTGCATGATAAATACTTTATGTTAAGAAGATGGAGCATGACAGGATTATATGATTTTGTAGGGATAACTTTTTTAGCATTTTTATTTTGAAAGACATGATTGTTTGTTAGTATGCCTGAGTATTGATGTCTTTATATCAAATTACAGACTATTGCTTTGAATCATTCGTTTCTTAATATTCATACCGTAAAAGAGATTACATGATAGACATGTTAGGTAGCATTCCACATCAAAAATTATGTTTTTATCATTTACTTGCCCGCCACTGTTAGAGCACTTGCAATGGCGGGCGATGCGTCCTTGATACGTCTCCAACGTATCTGCAATTTTTTATTGTTCCATGCTATTATAATATCAATCTTGGATGTTTAATATGCAATTATATGCAATTATATATCATTTTTGGGACTAACCTATTAACCTAGTGCCCAGTGCCATTTGTTGTTTTCTGCTTGTTTTTGGCTTTATAGAAAATCAATATCAAACGGAGCCCAAACGAAGAAAAAAATTTGGATTAATTTTTTTTGGACCAAGAGAGACCCTAGAAGGTACGGGAGAAGACCAGACGAGCCACGAGGGAGCGACAAGCTCAGGAGGCGCGCCCAGGAGGGTAGGCGCCCCCCCCCCCCAGGCTTGTGGGCCCCTCGTGGCACCTCTTGACCTAATTCCACCTCTATAAATTCTCAAATATACCCAATATACCAGAGAGCCACACGAAATAACTTTTCCGCTGCCGCAAGCTTCTGTTCTTCCGCGATCCCATCTGGAGGCCTTTTCCGGTACTCTGCCAGAGGGGGAATCGAGCACGGAGGGCTTCTACATCAACCTTGCTGCCCTTCCGATGATGTGTGAGTAGTTTACCACAGACCTACGGGTCCATAGCTAGTAGCTAGATGGCTTCTTCTCTCTCTTTGATCTTCAATACCATGTTCTCTTCGATCTTCTTAGAGTTCTATCTGATGTAATCTTCTTTTGCGGTGTGTTTGTTGGGATCCGATGAATTGTGGGTTGATGATCAGATTATTCATGAGAAATATTTGAGTCTTTTCTGAACTTATTTATGCTTGATTGTTATAGCTTTGTATTTCCCTCCAATCTATTCGTTTGGTTTGACCAACTAGATTGATTTATCTTGCAATGGGAGAGGTGCTTTGTAATGGGTTCAATCTTGCGGTGCTCTATCCCAGTGACAAAGTAGGGGACAAGACACGTATTTGTATTGTTGCCATTAAGGATAAAACGATGGGGTTTATTCATATTGCTTGAGTTTACTTTGTTTACATCATGTCATCTTGCTTAAAGCGTTACTCTGTTTTCATTAACTTAATACCCTAGATGCATGCTGGATAGCGGTCGATGGATGGAGTAATAGTAGTAGATGCAGGCAGGAGTTGGTCTACTTGTCTCGGACGTGATGCCTATATACATGATCATTGCCATCAATCCGTCATAACTATGTGCTTTTCTATCAATTGCCCAACAGTAATTTGTTTACCCACCGTATGCTATGTCTTCGAGAGAGAAGCCTCTAGTGAAAACTATGCCCCCCGGGTCATTTATCTATCATATATAAAATCCAAAAATACCTTGCTGCAATTTTATTTCCTTTATTTTTTTGCAATTTATTTATCTATTTATCACTATCATAATTAATCCTTGCAAGTAACCGCCAAGGGGATTGACAACCCTCTTGTTCGCGTTGGGTGCAAGTATTTGCTTTTGTGTGTGTAGGTGCTGCTAACGAGGTTCTGTGTGGTTCTCCTACTGGATTGATAACCTTGGTTCTTAACTGAGGGAAATACTTATCTCTACTGTAATGTATCATCCTCTCCTCTTCGAGGAAATCACAACGCAGCTCACAAGTAGCAGTCCTCGCCCGCCACTGGTGAAGTAACTGCAGTGGCGGGCAGAGCTTACTTGCCCGTCACTACTTGTTCATGTTGCAATGGTGGTCGTATTAGAGCGCCCACCACTGAAAGTTTACGCATGTGAATTATTATTTTTGCAGCCACGGCAACAATTGTGCTGCCATGGCTGCGTTTTGCATAAATCCAATTTAAGAAATTCAATAGTAGAAGCAAATAAAGCACGCATTGTAAGCTTAGGCATGCAAGTTCACTAGGTAATTAGTACTCTTCATAACAACTACTAACACTTCAGTTAACAAACCAACATTAAAGTATCACAGGCATCTTAACTAAGTAACTAAGAGTTCATCGGCTTGGAGATATTTGACATGGACCTTATTTCTAAATAAGGTCTACAACAACCATCATCTAGAAGTTGTTGTTCCTCCTTATCGTGATAACCACTGCTGTGTCAACCCTTAGTTGTCTATTTCCCTTCAGGAATTCCCGCCAGCCGACTTCATAGAACGATATGTGGCCGTCTGTGTCCGTCTTGTATCGAACGCTGGTGACAGGACCTGCTGCTCCAAGGCATACTCTAGCCATGCCGGCAGCAGGGATGTCCTCGCCAGAAATCATCTTCATAGGTAATTTCTATGATCACCGTGATTAAAAGCAAAATAGAGCACGTAATATTAGACATCTCGCCATATAGTGTTACGAACAAAAAAGAGAGAAAAGATACAAAACATACCATAGTGTGTTTGACGATGTTGATCGGAGTAAAACGGTGCACAAATGGCCTCCCCAAGTAGTGCACACTTGGTGTTAGGATCGCGATGAGATTGGCCTTCTCATCCTCAGTAAGCTCTTTCATTCTTTGAGAGAAAATTGCAGAATTGTATGGATCATCATCGTCATCATCTCCGCTACCCTCATCATCTTCCTCATCCTCATCCTCATGCTCCTGGCTATCGTCATCCTGGCTAGCATCATCATCATCCTGGCTCTCATCATCGTCATCATCGTCATCCTCATCCTGGCTATCCTGATCATCATCTTCCTCAAGCTCATCATCTTGGTCAGAGAAATACTTAATCCTTAACTTGTTGACCGATTTCTTCAAATAAAAGCCTATGTACTCTCCCTCGGTGAGCTTATTATTTGAAATGTACTTGTTCCATCCATCGCCTCCTATGATGGTTTTATCCTTTTGTTTACAAACGTCAATTTTGTACGATTGTCCTTGACCATCCGAAAAGTTGAAACTGTCACCGATTAAATTATTGAATTGGACCCTTACGTTGCATGGGATACACTATGTAACAATTAAGAGCAATGCAGTTAATAATTAATGGTATGCACAGTACAAGAATTCAGCAAATGGTTAGAATTGAATGATAAACATGTTACCACATATTTTTCGAATCCCTCCCTCAAGAAGAGCCCGAATTCTACTGCATGGGATAAACTATCCCTACAGGGATTTTTGCAGACATTGCAGACCTTACGCACCATGATCCCCTCCTTCAAGAAGTTAAACACTATTATCATTGGTGCTATGTCATGAAAGTAATATTGAGAAGTGGCATAAAAAATCGGCAGGAAAAAATGTCATCACGATGAGGTATGATCACGGATTACCAACACTGCTACACAACTAGGTAGTACGACTATATATATAAGCAGGTTTATCATGAAGTCATGGACATATATAGTACGCCATAGCAAGTTTCTTAAGTACTACATTAAAGGTTCAAACATCTGAAGCACGGAGTTATACGACTAGCCACGGTGGAGAGATCAACTCCTAATCTAAGTCAACGTCAGAGCCCAAGTCATCATCCTCGTCGGAGGACTTCTCGGCGAGATCGTCCCAGTTTATCGGGTCATCCTCGACATCCTTCTGGTTGCGTGCCATCATCAACAACACCTCGTTAATGGCATACAGATGCGGATCCTCCTGAAGATACCGTTCCACCAAGGGATCGGTGCTCTGACGTTTACATGCCCTGATGAGCGCCTCGGCCTTTAGGTGTTCCTGCTCCTCGGCCTTGGAGACTATCCTCATGTTAGGAGGCGCTATCTGACTCGCGCGCCAAGCATCCTGAGGAAAGCTGAGCTGGGCCCTTGGCCCCTGGTACTCGCGCGCCATGGCATCGTAAGCGCGCGCCGCTTCCTCGGCGAAGTCAAACGTACCGAGACATTGTTTCTTGCCAGTGACGGGGTTTTGGATTTGGGCGCCCCACTTCCCCCAGGGCCTCTGGAAAACACCACGGTACCTGCCGTTGTCCGCCATTTCAGGAAAAAATGAACTAGAACATGCAGATAAATAAATTTGGTGAAAGAACTAAAGAAATCAACTACATCACAATATGAATTAAAAACAAACAAAAAAATTGGCATGACCTCTGCATACAAATGGACACATTAAGTGCTAGAAATTTGGCGAAATGGAAATAAATCAATGTTTCGCCAAAACTTTAGCACTTATAGTATGAATCCCTGTAAAGAAATGAAGACATCTACTACAGCACAATATGAATTAAAAATAAACAAAAAAATTTGCCATGAATACTGCATAAAAATGGACACATTAAGTGCTAGAAAATTGGCGAAATGGAAATAAATCAACGTTTTGCCAAAACTTTAGCACTTATAGTATGAATCCCTGTAAAGAAATGAAGACATCTACTACAGCACAATATGAATTAAAAATAAACAAAGAAAATTTTAACTATAGAACTAGAAACTACAACTATATGTGTGCCTTTAACGAATATGTTTTGATGTGTGCCTTTAATGAATATGAACAAATTGAACTATACAACTAGAAACTGGAACTATAGAACTAGAAACTACAACTATAATTGAACTCTAGTATGAACAAACTACAACTAAAACTATATAGAACTAGAAACGTATGTGGCTGCTGCAACTAGAAACTACAACTATAGCAATACCCTAACCCTAACCCTAGTCTAACGTGGATGCTGCCACGGCAGCAGCCGCGGCTGTCCATGTGCGCATGGCGGCCGTGGCCGCGGATGGCGAGGAGGAAAGCCGGAAAGGGAGGCAGGGACGGCGATGTATTACCGGCCGGAGCGGAAGGTGATGGGGCGGATCGTCGGCGAGGGCGTGTACGGGGCAGCGGATCGAGGGCGAGGGCGACGCGCGATGGAGGGCTAGGGCGGCGCTGAGTACCGCGAGGCTGACCGCGGCAGCAGATGGCGACGGCGACTACGGCAGCGTCGATGAGCCGACGACGATGGCGACGAGAGCAAGATGGGGGAGAGTGAGAGTGAGAGTGAAGTGGGGTAGGTAGGGGATGGGGAGCGCGCATGTATGATGTGTCGATTGAGTTCGTCGTGTGCGACGGGCGCGCCAAGCCACCCGCCACTGCTACTTTGGGGTGGCGGGCGGCAATGTCGATTCGATTTTGGGTAGACCAGAGAGCTAACTTAGTTGTGGCGGGTAGGGACTTGTGCCCGCCGCAGCTAATATAGGCATAAGTTTTTTTGGCACCGGTTGCAGGCACTAAACTGTGACGGGCCATATTGAGCGCCCGCCACTATTGCCGTCAAAAACAGTGGCGAGCGGGACTATGCACCCGCCATTGCTCGCCTTTATCACGTGGCCGTACTCGGCGGTGCTTATTTGTGGCGGGTAGTGTACTGCGCTCACCACTACTGCGACTGTAGCTCTGGCAGTTCTGTTTTGGCACCCACCACTGCTACTTTTGCTAACTAGCTGTGACGGGTTCCCTGCTGCGCCCGCCACTTATTTGGGTTCACCTATAAGGCTTTTCCCAGTAGTGAGACGCCATTATGCCTGGCAACCCGAGATGATCGGGCGGCGAAGCGACATAATAGCAGGGACACGTTTCCCCAACATCGTGTGCCTCGGCCCATGCGTCTGGCTCCCGCCGTGCCTAGGGTCCTATCCGCCCCGCTCAGTTATGGGCGATCTCAGCGCGCCCGATGGGCCCGGGGGCTGCCATGCACATAGCAGGGCCGGCGTGGCCGGAAGAGAAGAGAGGCTCATTCATGGTAACAAAGTAGGGATTCACGAAGAAAAAGAGTTCCAAAGGAAAGGAATTAGTGGCAAGCGGATGCAAGTTCGTGGTTTCTTACAACAAACGAATCCGGAAACAAGACAAAAGGGATAAATGCCGAGCACGGCTACAAGCAGAGACATTTGAAGGCCCTAGACCTCAGAATCAACGTCTTCATCCAAAGAACCCCCGACGGGCAAGGAGTCTCCCGGGGTACTTTCATCGACATCAGGAGCAAACGCGCCAACGAGCCCCTCGACAAACTCGGCAATTGCAGCCCGCGAAGCTTCAGCCCGGGAACCATTCCCGGGAGGCTTCACCAGCTCTGTAAATGGAAAGCTGGGATCGATGAGGTGAAGATTCGTGAGGACACGCTCCTCGGCTAGTGTCGCCACTTCTCGAGCTTCGGCTTCGATGGTCCCTAGGAATTCGTCCGCGAATGTCTCCAGCTTGGCGGTAAATTCCTGGAAGAACAAGGCATAGCTTCCTACGTCGTCGTCTTGGAAGTTGGAAGAAACCGGGAGAGCCATCCGCAGCTGCCCGGCAATCCTGAAGATGCGATCGCGAACTCCCTTGAAGACTTCGCATTGCATCCGGCACTGCCCTCGAAGTCGATCCATCTCTTCGCCCCGCTGCGCGAAATCGCTCACCAACTGAGCGTTCTGTGCTTCAAGGTGTGATAGTTCTGCCTGGCGATCTGAAAGCTTCTGCAAGGCTTCATCCCGGGCCTTCGCATTGACACCCGCCAGGGACCTGGCTTCACTAAGGAGGCCCGTCAAAGACCTCATCTGCTTCTCTAGATCCTGGCGTTTGGCCTCTTGAGCCTTACTCTTCTTCGTGAAGCGCGTCTCCTGGAGGGCCAATTTCTGCTGATACTCAGAACGGGCATCATCTCTCTGCTTAAGGAGGGCATCCGCAAGAGTCCTCTTGTTCTGAGCTTCTTGCTGATCGTGGTGCTCCCTCAGTCGGGCATCGGCAGCCTCGACATTAGCTTGGTAAGCGGCCTCTCGACGTGAGAAGGCGGCCTCGCGTTCCTCGAGTCCGGCTTCCCGGGCAAACAGCCCCTCCTCAAGCAGCTCCAACCTCTCCCTTTCGGCGCGGAGGTCCGACGCCGACTTGTCGATCTCCGCCTCGTGCGCCGCGACGTCGGCCTCCCGGCCGGACACAGCCACCTCACGGGCTGCCAAGGTGTTCCCTGGTGTTGCGTGGATAGGTTTCGAGACTTGGAGGGCCCCTTCAACGGCCTTATCCGAAGAGCCCGGGGTACCCGTCAGGGTCATGACCAAGCGCGAGCGGATGGTCTCGTTCGCCTGACGTGCACTTTCCAAGCGAAGGAAGTAAGTCTTCCAGGCGTCACGCAGAAGATGCTGGCCCCGTGTTAGATCGGCTCTTTCGGCCGCCAGACCGGCATCAAGACGGTCAATCGCCAGATGCGCCGTCTTAAAAGGATCATCGGGAGATGTGCCTGTATCCCCACCGCTGCAACCGCTCAGAGTCAGCGCAGGGTCATGGATTCTCCCGGCCCTAGAGGCCAAAGGCCGCGGGGATGGTTCCCAGGAGGTCTTCTCGCTCCGCCTTGACAGGCCCGGAGGAGCTAGGGCATCTAGGGACCCTCCCGGCGCGCTTTCGGACAGAACGGGCCCGGCCGAGTCCTCAGGGGTACGTGCCACACCGGTCCCGACGACCTCCGGCTCCCTCAAAGTTCGGGCACATACTTCGCTGCCGCTCCCGTGCTGCTCCGTCTAAGGGTTTTCCCCTCCCGTTAGCTGGTCGACCGCAGGCCTCTCCTCAGCAGCACGAACAGGATCTCCTGTGAAAAGGGGGGACTTCGTGAGAAGGCGACAACCCAACAGTATGAATGAAGGCCTGGTCGAAGAAAGCGGACGAGACCTGTTTTCTCGAAACCTGGGTACGACCCGTAGTCATCCGACTACCCTCCGCGGCCAAGATCCTCCAGAAGCACCTCTCCCGTCGGGGCCAAGGCTCGACAGCTGTACATCCCAAAAAGAGATAAGACAACCGCCCAAGGAGCCGCGCGGCATTAAAGCAACCAAAAGACTTACATATCCGTGGCGTGCCACTGCCTTCTCGGCAAGCGTGAAGGACAGGGCAAGGTCGAAGGCGTCTTGACGGAAGGTGCTCCGGAAGCCACATCGACTCCGAGTCCCAGCGCAAACCCGTCGGAGGCCGTTCCCGCTGGAGGAAGCAGGACCGCTGCCTTTGTTTCTTCGCCCGAACCTTCGAGACTGCTCGCGGGAGAGATAACTATTGTCAGACCGGGCTTACCTAGAGTAAAAGCGGGAAATGAGGGAAGGAGTGACTCTTACCCTCGCACGGGGATGATGGCCGGCCGACACGCTCGCTTGGATTGCCCAAGCAATTCTGGGCCACCTGGAGGCGACAATCCTCTCTTCTTGGTGAGCGTCTGCATGAAGGTCCGTGAAGGCGAAACGGACAAGGAGCCTTCGGCGTCCCCATCCTCCTTTCCTCCATCACCCTCCCCCGGGACCGCTATGTGGTCGGGTTGGGACGACTTCGACTGCCCCGTGAAGGGATTGGGGCGAGCGACATCCCCGGTACCTTTGGGCGCAATGCCCCACCTGTCACACTCCAGCAAACCTTCCAGGACGGTCTCGCGCTTCCCGTCCGCGTGCAACATCAGAACAGAAAAAGGGAGTCCCGGTCCGCTCTCGATACGGAAGAGAGCCTTCATGATCCACTTTAGCTTCTTGTCCTCGATGGCGGACAGGTGAAGGCGCCTCGGATCCATGGGCCCCTGATACATCCACAACGGAAGTTGCTGGTCTTGCAAGGGGGCTACCCGTATCCGACAAAAGCTGAGGGTTACCATGCATCCTTCAAGCCCCTCCTCCGCGAGGCGCTTGATGCGCCTGAGAACCGGTCCAAAGGCGTTCCTGGCCGGGTGGCCCGTCCACCCGTTATCTTCCTTCGCAGGAACAAGGGGCACACGAAAACGGTCGGACTCCTGTTTGGCGTCAACCAACATCCAGTTCTGGAGCCACTCGTCCAAAGGTTCATGGAGGTTCGACGGAGGGAAGTCAGCCTCCGTCTCCCTGCTTGTGGGACGGAAGATCACACAGCCAGAGGTCTGATTCCCGGGACTCCGATGTGCGGAGAAGAAATGTCAGAAGAGCTCAAGGGACGGCCTTACCCCCACAAATCCTTCTCATGGATGGGAGAAGATTGCCAGGACCAAGACGGCATTAGGGTGAAGATGAAGCATATGAAGCTGAAAATGCTCCAGAATCGCCATAAAGAAGCTGGAGAAAGGCGGAACTAGACCGGCGGCAAGAAGGTTGAGGAAGATGGGGACCGTCGCGCGGTTCTCCACTACGGCGCCCGCCGGAATAAGCTCCGTCCACCCCCACGAGTGGTTCATACCTCCCACCAGAAACCCGAACTTTCTCAAGCTTCGGGCATCTGGGAAGGCCGACGGGTGCAAGGCCGGGGAATGCTCCCCTTGGGCAGTCGCTTCGCTGTCTCCTCTCACCTCCTCTTCCAAAGGGGGATTGCGGGATGCCATGGCTCGCAGGGGACCGATTGAAGGTTTCGAATGAAGAAGGAGCGGCGAGAAAGGGGGAAGTAAGGGGCTGCTTGGTGTCGTTTGGCTTCCCTCTTTAAATCATGGTGACGAGCGATGAGGTAACTGCCCGCCTGGACATATGGTGGCCCACGATCTTTTGAAGAGCGTAGGGGGTTGCGCGAGGACCTAGGAGGCGTTCTACCCTCGCATAGGGTACTCAATTGACCCCTATGCTCGTGATCGGACAGGGGTCGGCTTCGTTAGTTCCCAAGAAGCAACTCAGGCTGCCACATGTCTTTTCCTAGGGATTCTTGGCCCCATCTCCCTTCTCGACTCTTCATCGATAGGAAGATGGGCCCGGGGGCTACTGTCGATGTAAGGAAAACTGGGGTAGCGGCAGCCTGATGTCCTGGGTTAAAACGGAGAAGCCCCCCGCCTGGCTTCGCTTCGAAGGAAGCGTTCGGGGGCCCTGCGATGCTCGACGGTTCTTTGCCTATCTCCGGGAAGCCAAGTAGGAAGGAGGAGTCAAACCAAGGAGCCCCGAGAGGCCTCGCAGGGGCGTACCCGGGAAGGCGTGAGCAACGCTTCGCGAGGCGATTGGCCTCTGCTCTGGGCGAAGGCACAAAAGTCTTTGCGTCTCGGATGATGACCGGGGAACGAGCTGGGACACGTCCCCAATAAGGAACCGTGTGGACGAAGTCTTCCCCAAAGGCTACAGTAAGATTCTCCTGTCACCGACGCTGCTACAGCGGCAGTACTTTCCACTGCCCGACGAATGCCGAAGAAGGAAGCAGGGTGTCCAGGGGGTAATACGCTGCCCTGAAAGGACGTCATCATCACAGGTACAAGCATGCAATGGGCGACCATGCCTCCAAAGTACAGGCTACCCTAGCCTACGATAATGTTTATTCAACCTATGGAACCCTGGCAAGGCCTCCCCCTACTCTATAAATAGGGGAGGCCGAAGCCTCACAAGGGGATTTCATCTTGTAACAGATACATTGTAACTCACTCCATCGAAATAAAAGCAAGGTAGGAGTAGGGTATTACACCAAGAAGGTGGCCCGAACCTGGGTAGCTCTTTGCGTTCTTCTGTAGTTCATCCACTTCTCTCACTCATGACTTAGGATTGCTGGACGTGTTCAGTCCCTGGCCGAATCTCAAAGAGTTGTTGCTCTACGACTCATATGTAGGTTGTTAGAAACCGACAGTTTCCATCACTGCACAAAATTACAGTCATGTAAATATGAGGATAGTTTAACTGAACACATTGGTAGACAGTTAACCGCAATTACAGAATGCAACATCTGATGGATATAGTTTACTAAACGTGCAATGCCACACTTTGCCACATATTTCTTGCCAAACTTGCCTAAGGTTGGTTCATTAAAATGGAAGCCACGAGTTGCAAAGCACAAGGGAATCTTGCCACACTTTTTGAGTGTATGTGATGTGGGGCCCTACTGTGGCAAAAAACATCTTGCTAAAGTGAGGCTTGAACCAAAGACCCTCCTAAGTTGGTCAAACTTGTCTAAGCTTAGGTGTGGCAACCTTAGTCACAAACCAAACAGCCCCTAAGAAAAAAAAAACTCAAGTCCAACATTACGACACATTTTTCAGCTTGGTTCTGAAGTTTACTGAAGAATTGCTGTGCAAGGATTGCTAGTTTTTCTGAAATAAATTATGCACACCCAAACAGTCCAAAATCTTGATTTTCGAATAACATAAGGTTGGTCTGCTACCATAGGCCATAGCGCAAAGTTCAGATGCACTTTATGAACCAATAAGAAGTGAAATATAAGAAAAATGTAAAGCATATCAATTAATCTTTATTTTTGGTTATTATTAGAAGAGTCAGTTGACAGATTTTATTACAGCCTATTCCTCATGGTTACTCCCCGAGGTGGCTTCTTAAATCTTCAATTAGATACATGAGAGTAGTAGTATAATTTATTTTCTCTGGATACTCTACAAAATTAGAAGGTTTTTTAGAAATAAAATTTGAAGGTTCTGTTCATACTACCCCAGCAAAGAGTGCGGGCTAGTTCAGTTAATTCGTCCCATCTTAATTCTAACATTTTGCTTATCAGAAGAGTCATTACAAACCATTAACTGGCCCCTTGAGTTACCAGGAGTAGCTCGTTTTCTTGTATTGACAACACAAGAAGATATAGATTTTTTTTTTTTGAAAAAGGAATATATTAATATCGCGAAGATACCAATTACACCCAGCCTCTGCACCAACAAGATGTTTCAAAGACATTCACGATGCACACAGCCCGAAAAGAAAAAAAAGAAAGAAAAAAAACAAATGCCGCACCACAGTGAACAACTCCTCTCAGCAGCAGCACACAAACCACCATCAAAGACAACACCCGGAAGACATAAAAGGTCTCCGAAAGCGACGCCTTCAAGAAGGAAACAGTGCACAAGCACCGTCATCGCCAGATCCAAGATCTTAGGTTTTCACCCTGAACAAAATCCGAGCTCTCAAAACAATACCTTCAGCAAGACAATTGCCAGGCACAACCAATGAAGGTCTGACCTTAGGTTGTCACCTTGAAAGTCACGACTCGGCACCCGAGGAGCACCACCAAAAATGAAATTCTCCAGTGCTGCCGCCCCCACTTGTCACTGCTACTTCTAAAAGTTATCAAACACCTGACTGACTCCATCGCCTCCAAGGCCCCCTCCGCCTTACTGATCTTCCGATCTCAGTCACCATGACTTTCTTCACCGCTGTCTACTCCATGAAAATCGAGATACCAACATGTCCCATAGTGTCAACAAACAACAGAGCTTCGCGCCGCGTCCTCATGGAGCCGCGTAGGCTGATATGGACACGCACGACCGGATTCTATCCGATCCAGATATCCTTGGGCAAGATCTCCGGCAGTAGTTCCGAAACACGTCGACGGCCAGATCGAGGAGGACCGATCATGCAGATCGTTGCTGTGATGCGATAAGAGCACTGGGACCGCTACCACACCGCTGCCTCCACCACGCCGACGCCATCACCGCCACGGCGGAGGACAGCGGCTCATGCTGCCCACAGCCCGCGCCGCCGGCTGAAGACGGATGCCAGATCGGGGTGGATCCCGATCCGCCGCCAACCCCTCACCTGCACGATCCGCCACCTCGAAGCCCGCCGTGCGTCGCCGGTCCCGAGCGCCGCCGCCATGGGGATCCGCCGCCGCACCACCGCGACCCTCGCCATCCCGGTGTCCCGGCCCAGCCGCGCCGCCCCGTGGCGGAGGCCCTACGCGAGAAGGCGAACGCCCTGCCGCCGCCTCCTCTGGTGGCGGCGAGGAAGGAGGGAGAGGAGGGTGCAGGCGGCGGCGGCGGGAGCGCCCTCCCCGTCGCCCACTGGAGCGACGTGGGAGGGTCCGATCCTAAAATTTAGAAGATATATATGGTTCATAATCCTTACACTGGACCTGTTCCTCGTGATATAAACAACACAAGTCAGAAACTAGTTCTCTTGCAAAGCTTCCAAATTTCAAGTAGAACACTACTCTTCCAAATTTCAAGTAGAACACTACTCTTCCAAATTTCAAGTAGAACACTAATTTTTATGCAACCAACCATAAATGAAGAAAGTTAAATGATGATTGATTTAGCATCGGAATTTCACAAAACGGATGACGTTTCAACTTTCAAGGCTTTGGCTGTTTTAAGCCTACAATGGCAAAGTCGTGTAGAAAGCCTCCAGCTCAATGTATCAATTCAAATTTCGGCATTGCTAAGCGAATGATTGTCCTCAATTCCTCATGCCAATTTTAACATGAAAGGATGCTAGCCAACTTGCCTCCACGGAGCTCCCCCGATTGGGCCGTTCCTGACCGTCCGATCTGGCTTTGTGGCGTGTCTGGTCCGTCAGATCTTCACCTCGTGGTCAAACCCGATTTTCACCCGCGGTGATTTTAGTTGTACAATGACGAGTGGGCTCACACCGGGCGCTCCTTGGTTGGGTTGGCCGTTTCTGCGTGCAAGAGGTTTTGCCCAACCAGCTCGGCGCGCCCCACACCCAATCACCTGCGCCGCACCCCACTCCCACCCTAGCCACCAAACGAACCCTAGCCCCTTTCTACTTCCCCTCGATCCCCACGAGCCGCCACACCCCTTCCTCTCCAATCTCCACAGCCGTCGCACCCCTCCCTCCCTTCCTCCTCTCCTCGCCCGCGGCCGTCGGCCTTGTGTATCCACTCGCCTCCTCCTCTCCTCTACCATGTCGCCATCGATCCCACTGTCGGCCTTCTCCTTTGCTTGCCTCCTCCTGTCCTCTTCCATGTCGCCGTCGATCCAGATCGGACGTAGGTCATCCTCGTGGGAGAGAAGAGGCGGCAGGGTCTTCGTGGTGCGGGTGGGAATGTAGGGGAGGGGTTGGATGCAGACGACAAAGGGAAGGAGAAGGCCGGCGAGGAAGTCAAGCAACAGCGGGGAAGGAGAGGGAGGGGTTCGGCGGCTCCACGTCCCCTGTTGCTCTACCCCATCCTCAGGCGGTGTGGGAAGGCAAGAGGAAGCAGGAGCTCATCCCTCCTCCCATGTCTGCCTCGTGGATCTGGAGTATGAGGAGGCCACCACGTTCCTGTTGGAGGCGGCCATCTGCCATTCCTCTCCCATTCTCAGACCGCGGGAAGAAGCTGAGAAGGAGAGGAGGTCGGGCACTACGTCCCCGTCCGTGTGCTTCTTCTCGGGACGCCGACGTCACGGAGCTCGTCAAGGTGCCTCTCGTCCCTCTGCTCCATGCATCTGTCTCTCTATTCGATTTGGTCCTCTGATTCAGCTTTCCCACTCATGCAGATGGCTGTTATGCTCTGTTCGTGTTTGCGCTCGTGCAGCTCCCTCTCCACTGCAGGAGGATTGGATTTGATTGGTTTCTAATTGCTCTGTTTTCTGTTTGAGAACCTGAGATGCAGCCCTCCAAATCTTTTGTTTTCTGTTGGTTTTGCATATTTGCATCTCCAAGAAGCTTGCCAACCATTGTAAGTCGTCATTTTCTTGGTAACTATGTACCAGTGGCTCAAGTCATCATTGATTAAACGCTCCTGCAGGTGTTCCTCTGTTTTCTGTTGGTTTTGCATATTTGCATCTCCAAGAAGCTTGCCAACCATTGTAAGTCGTCATTTTCTTGGTAACTATGTACCAGTGGCTCAAGTCATCGTTGATTAAACGCTCCTGCAGGTGTTCCAATTTGGATGGAAACTGGCTTTGCATGTTGGAAATAGCAAGAACCTTGCATGATTTCAATGTGAAATCATCTCTTTGGTTTGATCTGTAATCGTGTATTAAAACAAATCATTTGCTCAGGTAAGTTAGTGGTATAGTCGTCTTGCATGCAAAGGTGTATTCTTACTTGGAGCTACTGTAGATATTCGATTATCGGGCTCAGGGAGCATATTAAGATAAGACGACCCTTGGCTACCTCTGATAAAGTTCAACAATTTGTGAGAGTGAGTAACTCTTCCCATTGTGTGC
Source organism: Elymus sibiricus (assembly GCA_039707655.1). NCBI lineage: Eukaryota > Viridiplantae > Streptophyta > Magnoliopsida > Poales > Poaceae > Elymus > Elymus sibiricus. Next base: position 223,011,440 of record CM077670.1, on the reverse strand, counting down.
TATTCTAAGAAGTTAAGGACCGATAGCATGGGATCAATTATATGATATAGTGACTGTTTTCTCTCTCACTTCGAGTGTGACCACTTTGTATCTATGGTAGCATATCCTTTCATCCGTATCACCGGTCAGTCATCATTCAGGTTATTAAAAAAAGTCTTCCGTCATGTTATCGATGGTTATGTTTTCATTATTGCAGGCATGTGATAAGATAGGGTCACATGTACTTTTACTTATGGTGCCATAAATATTTCCCACAAAAATATTGCTGCAGCCCTAATATTTTGCCTGGCTGATGGCAAGCTGAACATACATACTACTTTCGTGATATTTTCATGGCTAGCTCTTTGGCAACCATGCAGAAAATGTACTCAGAGAAAAATAGAAATAAACGAACCAAGGAAAAATTAGAAATAAACGAACCAAGAGTTTGGGGTTCTCATCTGCTTCTCTTTTACCATAGCATGATATCTTGTGGCATGTTACTTTAGCAATTGTAACTAGCAGGACAGATTTATGAGTTTCTCATCTGCTTGCCTATGTTTGTTGTTCACCTAATTATCAGACTTGGGCAGGGGTGGTGAAGGCGCTGGTCACCGTGCCATCCATCCTAGGCTAAGAGGACCTGCAGATCACTTTCAGGCTGTCAGCGATGCTAGATGCTAATGGCCTGGCTAACAATGATGCCAGGCAGAAAGAAGAGGGCATTGTTGATTGAGCTTTATGAATCGCTGTTAGACTGCTACAAGGTCAAGATGAAATGGATGGAGAACTAGCTACAGAATTAGTGTCCATTTTGTTTCTTTTACACTTCTGTTAGGAGCATCTTTCTTAACTTTCTCCTTTTTAACGATTGCTTTGTTTTCAGCGGACCAATCAAATGCAAGATATGAGGAGCTAAAAGAAGTAGATGCTTTAGTCTAGGTAGTGACATTTTGATCGATAGGGCACAAGTTTATTTTCTTTTTCACTCAGGGCTACACTAAAGTAAGCATCACCGTCAGTGAAAAGAAGGCATACAAATCATGAAGTTTTTACCTTGGTTGTGTACCTCATTTAGTTGTCACTTATTTATTTCTAGGAAGTTATTCAATTCTCATTGAGCTTTCTGTATGCATTCCATTGCTAAAGAAGAAATTTAATACGCAATATTTTCAATATCTAAGGAGGCGAGAGGAGAAGAAAAGGGGCTGTAAGGTCGGACTTTGGCGCGTCGCTGGCCAGAGATGGATGGATCCATCCGATGCTCTTCGAAATAGAGCAGTGCAGATTTGCTGACTGGTACAACATCTAAACCTTGGCTACTGTAGGTTCTTTTTACATCTCTTAGTATCAACAAATAAGTTAGTTACAGTATATGCTTGAAGATTGCAGCGGGTACAAATTGCTTGGTTGACCACCCGGTTAATTGAGTTGTGCCTACGAAGGGTCGGTAGAGTAGTTGCTTTAAAAAAAAGAGGATCAGTTTGGTTGCCACGTGATGGTAAGGCCAGAATGGTGGTACTGAAAAGTGGTTCTGCAATGGTCTTATGTGTTGTGGAGTTGGAACTTGATTCTTTTGAAGTTGGAGTGGCTAGGTTGTCTATACATACATGCCGCCCACTAAATTCAGATTTCAGTATACTGTTTAGAATAGGGGTGGATCATTGTGTTGTTTTCAGAATTAGAGCTAGAGAGAAGGGAAGAGTTGCCACCATACCATTTATTTGTACTGCATGGTCCCACTGTCGATTTTCTTAAATCACATTACCCTCTTGTTCTTCGAAGAATAGATTGTTGCTCTCTACCTCAGGTTTAACAATGCATGTATTGGCCGGTGTACTAATTTTGACGCTTGATTTGGTGTTTCGGAAGCCATGGGCTTTTGTGTATTTGCACAAGCTTCCTTCGTCTTTACTATTTTCTCTCTTTAGTGTTTCTTTGATGTTCCTTTGTAACTGTCCGATGTTTTGCCTTGGGTTGCCTCTCTCTTGGTTTACAGCTCCATATGGCTATCTATGCATACATATGTAGGTTTTGTTTGGACTATACTCAAATCCCGCAGATGTTTCCATATTCATGCATTCCTCTTTTTAACTCGTGATTGTTAGATAGTTGAATATCATTGGTTTCTGTCGGCATTCTGTTTTTGCAATTTGAAATAGGTATTGGTCCATTCATATTAAACTTCACAATAGGTAGTGACATCTTGTCCTGTTTCAGCTTTGTGGGCCAGTGCATGCATGATGATGGCAGCTTGGTGTTTGCCTACTACAAGGAAGGAGCTCCTGAGCCAACTTTCCTGTACTTCACATGAGCAGAAAGATGTCAAGTGCTAATCGCAATGTATGTAAAATATATGCATTGGCCAGTATTTTTGCTCTGGTATATGTCAGTTGACTCTCCCATGTTGGTGTCGCAACTATCAGATGTTGAGTGTCTTTGAAACTTTATGAATTCTGGGATCTGCTTTGTAATGGTAATCGTGAAATTGGTGTGGATCAGTTCGCGGTGTTTTGCAGTGTTTGCCTTTTTATTCACAATTAGCTAAAGCAAGAGATTCCTAAGAAGAGATTGCATTGATATTCTATTTCCTTACCTGTTATCAAATTAGTGTGAGTCAAACTGAAGTATTTGTGGTTTATGTAATTTTACAGTTATACAAATGTGCATCTTAATTTAGCATTGCTATAATGTGTGTCGTTCTGAGAGAAAAGGAAAGTAATAACCTCTGGGAGGTTTTGTGAAAACCTTTTCCCCTCGCTTATGAACATTTTGGTCCTCTAATTTTGATTTCATGATGTATGGTAACTACATACTTTTAATATTTGATCTCTTTATTACTCTTTCCAATCCAAAAAAGTTGGTGTGACGTTAGTTAAAGTTAAATAAAGTCAACTAAACTCATGCCACTTTTTTTGAATAGGAGGGAGTAGTTGATTATGACTTGAGAAATGCAAATATTTTCAAAGAACTCACGATTTTAAATGGGACTCTGCCATTTGGCACAACTGGTCATCTTAACTGGTTTACACATGTTGTTAGGTATACATATATTTTTCAGCACAAGAATATGTGTTTTTTAAAGACCTTTTTTAAAGACACAACACAATATGTGTTTATTTAAACACCTTTTTTAACGCACACCAAAATACATGTTTTCTTATTACGCGTAAGGATCTAAATTCTTAACGTGCGTATTTTTTCAAACGGGAGATTACTGAAATAATACATGTATTTCCAATGTGACATGATTTTGAATGGTACTCTTTTCTACCAAATTCAAATGTGTATATATAGCTTATTGTAGACAACGAACCACCATTTTTTTATCCTTGAAGGTCGTTAAATTTGTGGTCATATGTGCTTGCCCGTAACAAAATCGATTAAACCATGAATTTCTTTTCATTGCTAACATGGAATCATGATAGCCATATTTTCAATCTAAACATATCCATGTTATACAAATATTTTCTTTTCCAAACTCATATTTCACATCGTGATAAGCATGTTTTAAAAATACCACGATTTAACGGATGGTCCTTGCAACATGAAACTATTTTCATCGATAACATGGCTTCAGCGGGTCTCTGCGCCATTTGGCGCAACGGGTCAACTAGTGGTAAATAAAGAGGCAGGGCAGAGGACATACTACAGAGGCAGCGCTGCTCACCTCGTGGACGCAGTGCTTGACGGCTAGGCGCGCGAGGAGGCAGTGCGACGTGCGCATCGCCGAGTCCCAGAGGCCGTCGTGCGCGGGGAGCGCGCCGTAGTGCGACCCCAGCTCCCGAAGCCGCGCGGAGAGCACCGCGAAGTGCCGCCCTTCGTCCTGTGCGACTCGAGCGGAGTCATCAAAGAAGTCGCGGGGCATGCTGAGCTGCGCGCCAAAGCGGGCGACGATGTCCCAGGAGAGGTCGACGGCCCAGCTCTCGGTGTGCGCCAGCGAGTGCAGCATCTCCAGCCGGCTCTGCGCGCTGCCGCCCTTCCCCAGCTTCGGCGCCCGGGATGGCGGGAGCAGCCGTACCGCATCGCTCCGTGCCGGGCGGTCCGGCGGGGAGCGCATGGGCTGCGCCGGGTCGTAGGGAAGCGGGATGGCGCCGCGCAGCCACGGGGTGGCAGCGAGGTCGCCCATGCGGGCCTTCTCGTCGGGGTCGGCCGTGTCGAGGATCTTCAGTGCTCAGTCAACCAGTGTCTTGTGCGGCGGCTGCCCTTCTGCTTGGTCGACGACGACCGTTCTTCCGGCGCCACCCACAGCATCCATCTGAGCGATTCTGCAGCCCGCACGGCGCGGAGTGGGTCCCGGAGTTTAGCTGGAAGCGGCGGCGGCGGCGGCGGCTGGGTGGGTCGGCGGACGGCGGAGACGGATCCTCTGACTTGCAGGGAAGTCACAGAGCTACAGTAAACTCTGTGTATAAAACGAAGAAGGAATGTCAGGGGGTGCAGACCCGATACTGTTCATAGATTACTGTAGATAATTCGTGTTTGTAGATCCCGTGTTACATCATGATTTAGAGAAATCTGGCGAAGGGATATCAGGGTACCTTTTTTTTTTTTTGAGGGAAGGATATCAGGGTACTGTAACACCCGCACCATGGGCTGTCAGCCTATGTCCGCAACATGGGCTTGGGCTATGAGCTGGGCGGATCACTGGAGGCTGAGTCCCATAGCTATTTATGCAATCGGGATCTTCTAAAAAAAAGCTTATGCAGACGGGAGAGCACAGAAGAAGGCATCAAATGATTGAATAGTCTTGAAGCCTCTCATCCTCTTGCTCCTGTTCCTCACCTCCCTGTTATCTGTATGACTGTATCTCACCCCTTGTTGCTGATTCTCACCTCAAATCCCTTCTCTTGTATCTGAAATCGGCACTGATCTGATTGTGTAACACCCTCGATGATTAGCTACAGTGAACCCATGCTAATGATGCCATGTCATCATAATTATTTTTTGCTAAACTTCACTTTGATCCAAACCCAGTTCAATTTCAAATTTAAAATAAAGTCAAAATAATATTTATTTAAACAGCTAAACAAAAGTGTGTACAATATGTCATAAAATCCCCAAGTATTGGTAAAATAAATATCAACTCCATTTGGATGCCCAAAATGCCCCTAACAATATTTAGAGTGCATCAGCAACATTAAATGGTACAAAACAAATCCAAAATAAAAATTTAGATAATTGTAAATGGCCCCAAACTTTTTGTGAAGCCCTGTAAGATACCCTAGTATTTATGTGCTAAGTCTCACATTTAATAAAAATCATCTGGTAGCAAAAGAAAATACAAAAACAGAAAAGAAATAAAGAAACAGAAAAAGAAAAGAATAAAAGGAAAATAGACACTGTGCAACTGGGCCGCTAGTGCACAGTGTGCAGGCCCAGCCCACCAGCGCCGTCGTGTTCCTCTTGTTCATCAGGAGCGCGTTGGCCGCGCGCGCCGCGTCCATGGCCGCGGATGGCCACACGTCGTCCATCCGCCGTGCCCCCGCGGTGCATTAGGTCGGCGTCGAGCCCCAGGATGAACCCTAGCTCACCATTTCCACCCTCGCTCTCTCCCTCGTCGATTCCGCCCGCCACCGTTCCCGCGCTCACCGTCGTCCCCGCGCTGAGTTAGCGTGTCCAGGAGCGCCGCCGCCTTCGTTTTCTTCGCCTGCGCCACGAATCGAGCCCGGGGATCCGCCCCCATCGACGCCCGCGTCTTCTTCCTCCGCCACGGCTGCCACGAAGCTCCGCTCGATTCGCTCGCCCTCGACCTCCCCCGGCTTCACCGAGCTGCTCCTCGTCAACGATGTGAGCTTGCGCACGTTTTGCCCCTCTTCCCCGCTCGATCCCGAGCCCCTAGTTGTCGCTGCCATTGCTGCTGCTCCGACCGCCGCTGTTGAGCTCACTGCCGTAGCCAGAGCCGCCACGCGACTCCTCTGAGCATCGCCTCGTGCTCCTGCGCTCCTCGGGAGGCCAACCCGCTCGCCATCTCCTCACGGCGTGCCCTCTATCGCTCGATCTGCTGATGCCGTGCTCCGGCAGCCGCTGTCGTCCCCGCTGCGGCCAACTCCGGCTATCCTAGCTGATGCCGCTTGCACCAATGGATGCGCGCGAGCATCAGGAGTCCGTAGCAACTCGCCACGCTCGTTTTGGTCCAACACAGATGATTTCCGACGACGTCCCGTGGTCACCGCCGCGTTTGGGCGTCGCTACCAGCACTCCACCGTTTGAACTCTGGCCGAGTCACTGACTCGTGGGCCCGAATCATTAGTCGCCTGGATTAGTTGCTAAAAACTCACTGACCACTGGGCCCTGCCACTGTAGCATTTTTAATTAAATACAGCCGCTGACAGCCTGGCCCCACCTCACTAATTAAGTTAATTAGTTTAACTAAATCCCAGTTAAACATACTGTCACTGACTACTGGGCCCCACTCGTCCCAGGTGACCAGTCAACTGCTGACTGGGCTAGTCCCAGTCAATGACATGTGGGCCCCGGTGGACCTAGTTGACCAGTCAACTGGTCAACTATTGACCTGCTGACTCAGCCCCTGGCCCCACCGGTCAGCCAGAGATGCACATCTCTGGTACACTCTTTGTGTACCCATAGCAATAATATTTATTATAATTTCGAATTAGATAAATCCAGAAATTCAGAAAATCATTTAAACTTTGAAAAATCATATAAAATCATCCGCAACTCGGATGAAAATAATTTATATATGAAAGTTGCTCAAAAAAATATAACGAATCCGAATATGCCATCCACACACCTGCCACACCCCTCTAACATAATGAACATCGATATTTTGCACCTGGATCAATATACCGAATAATACCTAGAGCAGGGAAAATATTACCAGATGTTTTCCCTCTTCTTTTAAAATGTTTAGGGATGCATTAGAGCATAGCATCAACACACTTTGCCATGACATGCATCTGTGTTGCATTTGTATGCCTATTATTTATCTGTTCCCCCCTCTCCTCTATTATTTCGGTAGACCCCGAGACTGCCGTTGACCCCGAGTACGACTACGTCGACGACGACCCGTCCTTCTCAGCAGAGCTTCCAGGCAAGCAAACCCCCCTTGATCATTCCGATATCGCCCATTTCCTTTTCTCTCTACTTCTTGCATTAGGGGATCGGAGTTCAGTTGGTGTGTTATCGGTAGATCCTATTCTGTTGCATAGCCTATTTTTGTTAACTGTTGTTGATACATTACCTGCTCTCCTATTATGCTTAGTATAGATATGCTAGTCTTATCAGTGGCCCTACACCATTGTCCGTGTACCATGCTATACTATCGGGCCGTGATCCCCTCGGGGCGATGATCACGGATATACTTATACTATTACACTATACATCATACATGATATGTTAAAGTCGGGTCGGCTCGGAAAGTACCCGCGGGTGATTCATACTGTTCGGACTAGGGGCTGAAGGGACAGGTAGTTCCATCCCGATAGTGGTGGGCCTGGGTTCCCGACGGCCCCCGAGTGATTCTTTGTGCCAGAACGACAGGGCAGGCAGAGACCAGCTAGGAGAGAGGTGGGCCTGGGCCCTGGTCGGTGTCCGTGGTTATTTCATAATAACATTCATAATGAGATTTGGGTATTTGATCTGAGACTGCCACTGGCATATACGCACTAACCGCCGCGCGGGATAATGGTTTATGGGGCCCTCGGTGTCGTACGTTCCTCCCGAAAGCTACCTAGATGTCACAGTTCAGAGAGGCAGGCTGATTGTAGGGGTGGGCTATAACCGCCTGCTTGTGTATACAGAGGTGGGCCTAGTCCCCGACCAGTCACGCAACATGCAGGAGTGCTTAGGGCGATCGGCCCATGACGCCTTTGCTCTTAGGATGTAGACCGGCGTATTGACCTCTCTGGAGAGCCTAGGTAGGACTACGTCGTGTCTATTATCCGAGGCCGGGCATTACCCAAAAAAGTGTGTCCGGCCAGAGATAATCGAGCGTATCGAGAAATGTTGTGCACCCCTGCAGGGAAGTTAATCTATTTGGATAGCTGTGTCCACGGTAACAGGAGGACTTGGAGTTGTATCCCGACCTCTTACAAGTTACAACTAAAACCAGATACTTGATAAAACACACCCAGATAACAGATAGATACACCCAGCGATCGCTTTCTCTTAGGGAGACGAGGAGAAGATCTCCGGGCAGGATTATTGCTATATGTTTGTGCAATATGATACCATATACGCTCCTCTCTTCTACTGCTGAAAGATGTAGTCTTCGATAGGATGAGCTTCTCCCCCTTATTCTGGCATTTTTGCAGTTTAGTCTAGAGGTATTACCCCATTCCTTTGATACCGATGCATATCTTGTTGGAAATATGCCCTAGAGGCAATAATAAATTGGTTATTATCATATTTCTTGTTCATGATAAATGTTTATTATTCATGCTATAATTGTATTGATCGGAAACTTAAATACATGTGTGAATACATAAACAATACCGTGTCCCTAGTAAGACTCTACTAGACTAGCTCGTTGATCAAAGATGGTTAAGGTTTCCTAACCATAGACATGAGTTGTCATTTGATAACGGGATCACATCATTAGGAGAATGATGTGATGGACAAGACCCAACCGTAAGCTTAGCATAAGATCGTATCACTTAGTTTTGCTATAAATTTCTTCATGTCAAGTATCTGTTCCTTCGACCATGAGATCATGCTACTCCCGGATACCAGAGGAATGCCTTGTGTGCTACCAAACGTCACTTCGTAACTGGGCGATCATAAAGGTGCTCTACAGGTATTTCCAATGGTCTCTGTTGGGTTGCATGGATCAAGACTGGGATTTGTCGCTCCGTATGACAGAGAGATATCTCTGGGCCCTCTCAGTAATACAACATCGTAAAGAGCTTGCAAGCAATATGGCTAATGAGTTAGTCATGGGATCTTGTATTACGGAACGATTAAAGAGACTTGCCAGTAACGAGATTGAACTAGGTATGGAGATACCGACGATCGAATCTCGAGCAAGTAACATATCGCAGGACAAAGGGAATTATGTACATGATTAATTGAAGCCTTGACATCGTGGTTCAACCGATAAAGATCTTCGTAGAATATGTAGGAACCAATATGGGCATCCAGGTCCCGCTATTGGTTATTGACCGGAGAGGTGTCTCGGTCATGTCTACATGATTCTCGAACCCGTAGGGTCGCACGCTTAACGTTCGTTGACGCTAGAGTAATATTGGGATATGTATGTTGGTGACCGAATGTTGTCTGGAGTCCCGGATGAGATCCCGGGTGTCACGAGGAGCTCCGAAATGGTCTGGAGGTAAAGATTTATATATGGGAAGTCCTATTTTGGTCGCCAAAAAAGTTTCGGGATTTTTCGGTATTGTACCGGGAGTGCAGAAAGGGGTCCGGGGGTCCACCGGGGGGGGGGGGGGGGTCCACCTGCCCCGGGGGACCACATGGACTGTAGAGGGAGGCTGGGCGCCCCTCCCCCAAGGCCCATGCGCCCTAGGGCTGGTGGGGAAACCCTAGAAGGGGGCGCCCCCTTGCTTGGGGGCTACTCCACCCCCTAGGGGCTGCCGCCCCCTCCTCCAAGGAGGGGCAAAGGGGGCTGCGCCCCTCCCCCTTGCTCCTATAAATAGTGGAGGGGTGGGAGGGCAGCCGCACCTCTCTCCTGGCGCAGCCCCTCCCCCTCTCTACCACCTCCTCGTTCCGGTACGGCTTGGCGAAGCCCTGCCGGAGTAAGTCCACCACCATCTCCACGACGCCGTCGTGCTGGTTGAGATCCCATCTACTTCTCCCCCTTTGCTTGCTGGATCAAGGAGGTGGAGACTTCACCGAGCCGCACGTGTGCTAAACTCGGAGGTGCCGTCCGTTCGGCGCTAGATCGGATTGGATCGCGATTGGATCGTGAAGAGTACGACTACATCAACCGTGTTTTATACGCTTCCGCTTTCGGTCTACAAGGGTATGTAGACACACTCCCCTCTCATTGCTATGCATCTCCTAGATTAGATCTTGGGTGTTCGTAGGAATTTTTTTGATTTTCATGCTTCGTTCCCCATCAGTGGCATCATGAGCTAGGTCTATGCGTAGATGTATTTGCATGAGTAGAACACAAAGAAGTTGTGGGCGTTGATGTTCAAATTGCTTACTTCCTTTGTCTTATTTGGATTCGGCGGTATTGTGGGATGAAGCGGCTCGGACCAACCTTACTTGTCCACACACAAGAGACCGGTTCCACTGACTGACATGCAACTTGTATTGCATAAAAGTGGCTTTGCAGGTGTCTGTCTCTCCCACTTTAGTTGAATCTGATTTGACAAGGGCGGTCCTTGTAGAAGGTTAAAAGGCAACTTTTATATCACCGTCGTGGCTTTGCATAGGTAAGAACGGTTCTTGCTAGTTGCCCATAGCAGCCACATAAAAATTGCAACAACAAAGTAGAGGACGTCTAACTTGTTTTTGGTATGGCCAAAACATGATGTGATATATGTTGATGTATGAGATGATCATGTTTTGTAATAGGTTCACGACTTGCATGTCGATGAGTACGGCAACCGGCAGGAGCCATAGGGTTGTCTTTAATTTATTGTATGACCTGTGTGTCAACTATTAAATGCCATGTAATTGTTTTACTTTATCGCTATGCGTTAGCAATAGTTGTAGAAGCAATAGTTGGCGAGACAACCACGTGACGACACGATGATGGAGATCATGATGATGGAGATCATGGTGTCATGCCGGTGACGATGGAGATCATGCCATCCCCACTCCTCACTCGCACTACACTCCTCCGCAACTCTGCATGTCAACTTCTATCGCCGCGGCCACCCCATAGCTGGACGACTATCGCCAGCGGGCATTGGCCGCGTGCCAAACGTCACAGGATTTCGCCGCTGCCTCTTGCTGCCGCCTGTCTGCACCGACTTGCGCAGACATCGTCATTGCTTGTTCTCGACAGGTCTGCCCAAATCTTTGATCTCGACGGCGCCCCTCGCAGCCGGCTGCCGCCAACAAACGCCACCACATTTTGTTTCTTCCCATCACCGACACCTATCGGCACCAACTTTTTCGACTCTGGTCGATTGTTGTTTTCTACGGGATTTTCCGCAGCCCCCAAATCTGGACTTCTACGCTCGCCTCCCCGCCTCACCCATAGGATTCCGCCATGGATAATCCCCTAGATCCCAGCATCCCGCGGGCTTCCCTCTCGCTGTGGCCCACGGCACTGCCGCCGTTGAGCGAAACCCATGTATCTATCAGAGGGGATCCATTGCCCTGGACTCATAGATCAGTGGTGCTGAAGGACATGCTGGGGCTGCGTTGGAGGTGGTGGGCAGCATGGGCAAATCGGATCGAGGAAGCGAGCCATCGATTGGAGACATGTTCAAAGGAGTTGTGCCTGGCGAAGCACAAGGCGAAGGCGCAGGTCGATCTCATGGCTGAGATGTTGAGGGATGTCAGCATCTGGCAGCGTCGCGTTGACTTGTAGCTGGCGTTAATGGCAGATATCATATTCACTGAGTCGACTGCGGAGGAGAGAACGCGCATGCCTGCGGAATGGTATCCGAACCCGGTGCGGCTGTTCAAATGGGCATTAGAAGAAGCCAAATCACCCAACCCGCTGCAGCGGTGGCGCTGGGCATGCATGATAGGCAAGGTGACCTTCCCTCCTTCCCCGCCAGCTACTGGATGAAGATCACCTCAAGTACGCGGCCATGAACGCGTACACATGCTAGGAGATGTACAGACAGATCGTTGACATGAGGAAGTGCCTCCTTCCTGTAAACAACGAGGGATCAAGCTACAAGCAGAGCACTGGAGGCAAGCCTCACAACAAGAAGTAGTTGATTTGATGATCGTTTCTCCTAGTTTATTATGCATCTAATTGTTTACTTAGGTGTGCAAACGCTATGTGTAGTCACTTATGTAATTGGATGTTTATTTTGGTTATGCAATCATGTTCTTATAAGTATATATATTGTTGTTCTGTAGGCAGAGCATAGATGTTGTGCAGACAGAGCAAATCACATCACACACGGACTAACCTACGGAACCCGTCGGTGATGAATTCATCAATCGCTAACAATTATTTACCACCAACCGTTTGCCCACAACACACACAGCTTATTAGGAGGAATCGTCTGTGTTATTATCGGTCTTCCCACACAATTTTGATTACTGACCTGTTTGCCGGGCATCACACACATCTTGTTAAGCTGAATCATTTGTGTTTATTTTGGCTTATCGCAAACAGTTCATCCGAGTGACATGTATGCCGTCTATCGCACACACCTTGATCTGGCTAACCGTTTATGTTGTTTTCGCTCATCGCAAACAGTTCATCCGATTGACCTGTATGCCGTCTATCGCACACACCTTGATCTGGCTAATCATTTGTGTTATTCTGGATCATCTCAAACAGTTCATCCGAGTGAACTGTATGTCGTCTATCGCACACACCGTGATCTGGCTGACCATTTCTGTTGTTCTGGCTCATCGCAAACAGTTCGTATGGATCAACTGTATGCCACGTATCGCACACGCGTCTCTAATCTGAATCGCGCTTGATGTCTCCGCCATCGCACACAGTTTGTCTTATTGGTGACAGTTTTATTACAATATCGTTTGCGATTCATGCATCGCACACAGTTTGGTTGAAGGGTCTCTGAAACATGTGTCCGATCTGACCCTGGGTCAGTGGCCAACTGACACGTTTCCTAATAGTCGGATTTCAAACACACACAGGGTAACTTTGCTTGGACTCCAAGCAAAGCTGACTCAACCAACTCGGAAGAGATTTTATCTCATTGTCTTCACTAGAAGACATAGGATTTTAGGTTGAGCATCACGTCAGTTTCTGACTTTGTTTCACCTCGACCCCACTTAGTAGTGCGGTGGTTCCTATGACTCAAGAAAGAAGAAAATGAAACAACCAAAAGACTAAGTCTTCATGCTCCGTTGTCTTCAAGCGAAAGTCTTCACGCACCACCATTATTTTCAATGTCTTTGGACATTTTTCGGGGTCGTCTTCGACAAAAGTAAACCAAATCTCCAGGGACTTCTATCTATGTTATCCTGTGTATACTCACAAACACATTATCCCTTAACCAAGTTTGCCGTCAATACTCCAAAACCAACAAGGGGTGGCACTAGATGCACTTACAATCTCCCCCTTTTTGGTGATTGATGACAAACTGGTTAAAGTTTTCAACGGGGATAAAAATATATGAAGGTAAGGACTTGGAGATTTTGATTTCAATATATAGGAAGGGCTCCCCCCGAAGATGTGCATGTAAGTAATTTCCTTTTGAATGCAAATGCACATGGCGGGTTTTTATTGTGGAGAACTCCCCCTATATCTTGGAATCCAATCTTAGTGCATACAATAGATAGTATGAAGATAATGACATGCATAATGAGAAATGGGCGTCTGCGGAATGACTTCATGCGCATAATATCGAATTAAGGAACGCACAAACAACCAAAGTAGCGAGAGTGCAGACATCCATTAGGACTTAAGTTTTACAACCCAAAACATCAAATGAACAGAATGAGAGTTGCAAACTTAACAAAATATAAACAGCCCTGCCCAATATGCCCGCTTGAAGACTATCAATCCAAATGCTTCTCCCCCTTTTTCATCACATGACCAAAACGGTTTGAAGACATTGAATTTCTATGCGTTCCCAGGAGGAGGCGATGAAGATGGAACATCTGGGGCGATGCTTGAGTTGGGCGGAGCAGTTGGTCCTGAAGCCGAATCACGATGTTGTTCTAGAGGAGCAAGTGAAGTAGCATCATCTTCCTTATCAATGATGTGTGCATGGACTGATGGAGCTGAAGATAAATAGTCAGAATCCTCAATCGAGGGAGTAGCACGCCACTTCTCAGTCTTCGGTGGCCTGGTGCAGAACTTGAACCTCTTGTGATAGCCATCGGCTTCAAGATCTTCAACGGAGCATTGGAGATTCATACTCTTCCAGGCGCAGTGTAACACCCCGGACATACGCGCCGGCGGTCGTTACTCCTGGCGGGATCTAGACTGGCCCCACAGATCAATACTAATCTTTCCTGCGCACTTTGTCCTCACTCGTGCGCACCCGGGAGAAACTTCCCGGTCGGTCACCCATCCTAAAATTACTCCAAGCTGAGCACGCTTAACTTTGGAGTTCTTTCCGAATGGGCTCCCAAAAAAGAAGGAATTCCTTATTGATATGAGTAGTCTATCATCCCTATTAAGTTAGGCTATCACATACTCCCCCACTCAGAGGAACCGACGTCCTTGTCGGGCCACAGAAACATTCCCTCTTGGCACGTACGTCTGTGCATCCAGTCTGGCACATGTGCCATGCCGTGTGCCACGACGGGTCACAAACGTCATGCATAACATGACCGCGCACCTGTTTGCAAACATCCGTGTAACCGCGAGGGTCGGCTCTGATACCAACTTGTAACGCCTCGGACACACCCACCGGCGGTCGTTACTCCTGGCGGGATCTAGACTGGCCCCACAGATCAATACTAATCTTTCCTGCGCACTTTGTCCTCACTCGTGCGCACCCGGGAGCAACTTCCCGGTCGGTCACCCATCCTGAAATTACTCCAAGCTGAGCACGCTTAACTTTGGAGTTCTTTCCGAATGGGCTCCCGAAAAAGAAGGAATTCCTTATTGATATGAGTAGTCTTTCATCCCTATTAAGCCAGGCTATCACACGCAGCGACAGGCTTCATGAGCGAGAAATGCATTCTTCGTGGACAGATTGCGGATGTGATTGATGTCTTTGAGAAGACTTTGCATTTGCCTCTTGGACCAGTCATGGTGACGATCCTGTTTCTGATGAAGTGACACAAGAAGCTCTTTATCTGTCATCGTGCGAGGCCTTTTAGGCTGACGCCATGAAGGCATTGTGCTGGCAGTGACTTCAGTGGTTGTGGCACTTGCACGTGGTTGGCGAAATGCGCCAACAAGTTGAGCCCTTAAAGCTTCAGCATTGATGTCAACAGCTTCAATATGTTCCATGAGGCTTGGGCCAGCAACCTGTTCTTTGTCCGCCGAGGAGTAATTGACTTCAGGAATGACTTCCACATCAGGCAGCCAGACAGTGTGGTTGCAGCTGGAGAGCTGATTGTTGATTCCAGTGTGGTACTTGATGAAGCGCATGATCCATGGTGCATATACCTTGGGTTCAAATAAGTCCATGGTAGAAGCAGCTAGCTGGTGCAGAAAGAAATCATGCAGATTCCACTTGATGCCATTGACGATATTGTAGACCATTGTCTTCATAGCACCTTCTAGCTTGTGTGAAGATGAATGCCCTTTGATCGGCCACAGAGTATGGTGAAGAATATGATATACAGTCCTTGCAAATACTCAAGGTCATCAACAAAGAAGTCCTTGGGACAATCAGCAGCACGAGGCAATGGCTTCATCATTGTGAGCATCTGAGTCATGTTGGGTTGAGGATTATGGAAGATGCTCTTAATGGCTTCAACATAATCATGCGACTCAGTAGCAAAGTCATCACCTGGTGCAGGCAGCTTTGGTGACTACAAGAAGCTCACGGGCAGGTGCTTGTCACTGGTCATCCAGTCGAGAACCCATGAGTTTGGATCTCTACCAAAGCCAGATATGTGAAGTGTTGCATAAAATTGAAGAATCAGTTCTTCATTCCAGTGTTCCTTGTCGAGGACAAAGGGCAACAATCCGACGTCTTTGAAGCACTCCAATGCTTGATCAAGGTAGGGAAGCCCAACCATGGCTTCATAGCATAAGGATTCTTGGAAGAATCGAAGAAGGTGTTGTTTTCACTGAAGCCAAGCACAATGAACCTCAAGTTTTGAGCAGGAGCAGAGTTGTGAAGACAAGGCATACGCGGTTGGGGTTTGAGGACAAGAGGCCGATTGTGCACATTGAACTCATATTGAGGCCCAACCCTCTCTGGTGTGCGAAGCCGAGGCCATTTGACACGGACCTGGGCACCAGACCTATCATGGGCCAAGAAAGTGCCATCTTCATTGTCTTCAATGGAAAGTGATGTACTCACTGGAGGGCCATCTGGAGATCTGGCAGGAGCAGTGTCTTCATGATTATCAGCAGTAGCTTCAGTGTTCACTGCTTGATTTTCATCAGCTGATGCAGCTGGAATATCTTCAACTTGCTTAGCTGCAAGCTCATCATGATGTGGAGCAATGTCTTCATCTTGAATATTTTCAACGACCAATGCGGTCGGATCAGCATGCACTTCTTCTTCTGGAATGCTTGTCATGGAGGAGGGAAAGAGCCTAGGGCCTTTGCGAAGCCTTTTGAGAGGCAATGGCTGCTCAGTTGGTTCAGCCTCCATGGATTCCAATGGTGATTCAGGAGACTCGAGCACAGGAGTAGCAGCCTGGGCAGGAAGCGAGTGAGGAATCACTTCATGAAGAGGAGAATTGGGGTGCTCCTCTTCCCAGAAATCATCTTGTATGATTGGCGTCGGGGGATCGCCCATGCTGACTTGTTCACTAACCTCATGAGGAGGCGATGATACCGGTGCAGAGTCAATTTGAGGTATGACCTCAGGCTTGGGCTGAACATAGTCGTCAGCAGCAGGAGCATTATCTTCAGATGTGATGGAGTCAATAGCTGGAATCTCTTCACTTGCTAGTTTCTCTTGAGCCTCTGTGGGAGCAGGCTCATGAACAATTACACATCTCAGTACTTGTTGAAGCTAGGGGAGCAACAGAGATGGGCGTCACAAATATGGGCTCCTCTTGAGCAGACGGTGTGATAGTGGATGGGACCGGAGGCACTGGGCCCTGGCGAGAAGATTGTGCAGTCGTTGTCTTCTGCCTCTTCTGTGGAGAGGAAACAGCAGTCTGTGAAGACTTTCACTTCTTGGCTTCAGCCTCAGTGAGTTTTGTCTTCTTGCTCTCAGCAGCAATAGAAGATTGATGAGTGATATTTTTACACTCATTTACCCTTTGTTTAAACCGAGATATTTCAATTAAACTGAGATATTTGCTTCGATATTGCTACTAATGACTAATGAATGCAAAGGATTCCACAAATCCTCTCTTTGATGTGTTTCCATAGGAAATGGCATAAATATGGACGAAATCAACTGAGAGCATGGAAAGAAGTGAAGGAGGAGATAGAAGAAATCAGGAGGAGGCGCACCAGAAGCTAAAGAGCAAAAGACGGCATTTCATGCGACTGCGACCGCCCACATGAGCGGTCGTATGGCATGGAAACCGAGGCCTCTCATCCACCTTAAGAACTTTTATAAAGGGGACGACGTCAAAATATTAACAGAACGTCCGCAGGTGAAGCCAGAACATAGTCATCTTCATCCATCTCCATCAACCCTAGCTGCCGCCATTTCCATCTCCATAGCCACCATCACCACTATAGTTCATCTTCCTCTAGATCATACTCGTAATCGTGCATCACACACGGCATCCATTGTAAGGCATATTACCTACCAACAGGGGCGGGACCACCTCAATTCAAGGGTATTCACTTGAATACCCATTATTTTTGTCAAAAAACTAGGTATATATAGTATATATACTGTCTTGTATAAGGAAAAATGATACTGATACTCCAGAACGTGCTAGTTAAGCATTTTAGCCCAAAAATAGAGGCAGACCATCGTCTGCCTATTTCCCCCTCACCACCACGAGGCCCATATGGCCCGAATCGCTGCACCATGCACCAGAAAAATTCCATTGATCAGAGGACATGAACCGGCAGCGGCGCCCTTCCCCTGTTCTCCAGTGCTCTACGGACCACATGCGACCTGAGACGCCAACCGCCTGATCGGCACCGCACGGCGGCTAGGGCCCAGAGCTGTCATCGCCTATTTGGCGATCGATCGCAGGTGCGCGTTGCAGCGGTGGCGCGGACGCGCGCGACGAATCAATCCCTCATCCCTCATCCCCATTTGGTTCTGAACATTCTGATCTCTGCATCTGCAGTAGGTGGAGGGTAGGAGGATTGTAGGAATCCATTCAATTTCAAAGCCACAACCCGAATTTAACCATTGAAGGTAGAATCTCTAATTAGATGTACTAATCCTTTGACCCCAAAAATTGGGCTCTCTCCTCTCATGCCGATTCATCGTCGTAGTGTTCTAACTGAATTTATCTATCACTGTCAAACTAAATTCAGGCAGCAGGGGCTCGGTTTTGTTCTCATATTGTCAAGCAGGTTGCAGTACAGAAGTACAAGACTAAGTACTTTAGTTTGATCACTAACCAAATGTCTTTCTATTTAATTATAGTGAAACTAGAGACTTGTTTGCAGTCAATTATGAATGTTTAGACATGAGAATTTGCAATTTGCCATTTGAATTTGTAATGTGAGAATGTTTACAAATTGTGAATTTTTACAGTGAGCATTATCTATAACTATTAGTACTCTAAAACTTGAGCAATTTTACTTTTCAGGTATAAAACATGAAGAGGAAGAATACGGGCACTACTGATTTGAGAGCTTTCTAGGAAATAGCTGCTGCAAAAAACAAGCTAAGAAGCCAGATGGGGCAAAAATACTTGAATGATTTCTTGGTCACATTCATTGAAAGGGAATTCTTCTTGCAAGTTAAGGATGAGGACATCATCACTTATTTTCAAAGCATTAAGGATCGCAAAGTTATCCTGTAGTTTGTAAGGTTTCTTATCATTTGCTATTTTCTATCCTCTATATATCTTAGATTTTGCCATGATATGTTGAACAATTTTTACTTATATATGTTGAACAGTACCAAGTTATGATCAATTTTTATCATTATATATATTATGCGATATATTTTATGTAGTTTAGAACTAGTACAATATGCAGCTATAATCGTTTATACACGCCAAAAGAAAGGCAATAGGCTTCCAAAAAAAGTTTTCAAATTTTGAATACACAGTCCTCAATTCCTCCGCCCGCCCTGCCTACCAATCAATCTTCATGATGTGTTCTTTGTGAGATCTGATCTCCATGTGTGAGTAGTTCGGTAAGGTATGGGTTGAGGCAAAGGCCTTGCAACCCTCTGTATTTGTTGTGGAGATCAATGGTAGTGCTTTGAATTAATGTCCCGTATGTGTGAAATAAAATTGTTCCATAGATGTCTCTTGTCTCATCTATGTTCTTCATCCCTGCAGGTACCCAGGATCATGGAGAGCGAGACATGGAGAAGCTAAGATCAGAGAGACCATGAAGTGTTATTCTGAACACCAGTGACAGAAGGGTTTAGTATGGTAACACGGATCCAATCTCTGGGGATTCATGAGGTGTAGTCATTAAACGCCCAAAGCTCTTGTCTGATTATTATAATCTTAATTATCGAGGCAACCCCGCGTGACAGATAGGGCCTTCGGTTGGACAACTGATTCTTGATGCAGGACTCATGCCGGTCAAGCTGTTATTTGGACACATCTCCCACTTCGGTCCGTAACAAGGACATCTCGATGGGTGACTTCCAGCGCACAAATTAAGATCATATCTGGTCCCAACACAAATGCATGGTTGGAAGCATTAAGACCTCATACCCGTACCTCTTTCTATAATAAGTGTTTAATTCCAAAGTTGCCTGATTTGATCCGGTCAAAAGCTAGAATTGTTTCTTTAACAAAAGCTTGCTAGATACCCTAGCTTCAAGGGGACCTTCCTTTCGCGGGTTCGATAACCCAGGGTCACTTCTGGGGAAATAGGTGTGGGGTACTTTCTGTTCCATTTCTGGATCACTAAAAGGAAGTATCAAGCCCTTTTTCTGGCGCCGTTGCTAGGGAGGAGTTGAGTGTTCCTAGTCTTTGTGTTTAGAGTTTTTGTTTAAGTTTTATTTTTATTTTTGTTGCAAGTCTTGTCAGTTGAAAACCCCCAAAAATATTACCATGGCTCATAATCTTGGAAGTTTTGCTACTCCCAGCAATAACTTTATGCATGAACCCATCGCACAACCTGAGGTTGCAGACGTTATGAAAGGTAAAGAAGAGTTAGTGATGTGAATTTTATTGCTAGCAATAGCTACAATCCCAACTGGAAGAATAATGGTTATGCTCCTAGACTTCCTTATCCTAATAGTGGAGCATCAAATAATTTTAATGGATCAAGTAGCAGCAATAGAAATACTCTTGAAGATACTCTGAAAAGTTTTATTGCTAGTCAAACTGAGCAGAATGAAAACTTCAAAAATATTCTGAAGAGTCATGATAACTTACTTGGTCAGTTGACCGGTAAGATTGTTGGACTAACAAATGATGTGCAGATGCTTGATGGAAGATCCAAGAATATGGAAGCACAAGTGGCTAAAATGGCAGAAAGCCAAACATTGATCTTAGCTAAGTTTGCAGGTAAACCGGAACCTACCCGGTTGAAGATGTCAAGATGGTAAGAAGTAATGAAGAGAAGACTGAAGAACTTGATACAAGTCATGTGCTGAAATATAATTATACTGTTGCAGACTTCATAAAGATGATATCAATGAAGTACCCACTACCTGAGGTATCTAATAACGAGGCATATAATGTCTTTGTTGATCACGTTGCAGCCAAGGTACGTGAGCTTGATGATGAAAGAAAGAAGCTTTACAGTAAGTTACCAACTAAGCAAGTCGATGCTTTTGAGCCTACTATAGAGATTGAGATTGGCTTAAATAAGTTCAATGCTTTCTATGATCTTGGGGCTAGTGTTTCCACTATCCCTAGGTCTGTTTATGATAGTCTCAATCTAGGTCCCTATGTTAGTACTGCGATTAGGTCGAATATGGCTAATTCTACTTTTACTCAGGCAGTAGGAATTAAGCATGGAGTTATAGTTCAAACAAATGATTGCCCTGTCATGATTGATCTTGTGATAGTTGATATGCCTGAAGATCCTATTGCTCCTATAATTCTCGGTAGACCTTTTTTAAGGACTATCCAATCTGTGATAAATGTGTTTGAGGGGAATGTAAGATTTGATTTACCCGCTAAAGATCCTTTTGTGAGACATTTTCCCAGGGAAAAGAAAATGAAGACCTACACCGGAGATGGCATTGTTGTCAATGCCAGAAGCTATGGTCTCGGTGTATTTGCACCACCATGATCATCATTATGGTCGAGCTAACCGACCAAAAACAAGCGCTTCGTGGGAGGCAACCCATGCAAATAAAGTAGAAAAGTAAGTTTTATTTTTGTATTAATAAAAAGAGTGTTGAAGTTCTAGATAAAGAAGTTGAGTTTGGAAGAGTTGTTCTAATGAAGGCTTTGTTATGTGCAAATTAACATATGTGTTGTATTGACGTTTGAATGCCTAGATATATGCCTATGTATTGTGTTGGAACTAACTCCACAGGAAAACAAAGAAAAAGAGAAGTTTTGAAAGAAACAACACAAAAGACGGCCTATCATGCAACCACCTCGGTCGTTTGGGCGGTCGTATGACTTCCTGGCGGTTCCAGCACAAAACAACCAGAGGCAACAGAGCAAACGACAGCCTTTTGTACGAGCGCAAGCGCTCGCATGGCCAGTCGTATGAGTTCTTCATAGAAACAAAAAAGAGTCCAGAGCATTTGACGATGTTTCATACGAGTGCTCGCGCTCGTATAAGTGGTTGTATGACATCCTCGACCAGAAAAGAAAAAAAGATCAAAGCGTTCGACGGCATTCTATATGGGCGCTGCCGATCATTTTAGTGGTCGCATGAGGTATGCATAGACACGAATAAGCTATTAGGGTGAACAACGGCCTTCCATACGAGCGCTCCTGCTTGCATGGTTGGTCGTATGGAACCCTGGCGGCCACAAAGAGCCCGAGGAAGGAGGTATCTCGCCCCCATCTCTCTCTTTTCTTCTTCTTCTTCTTCTTCCTCCAAACCTCTGCAAACCCTAGCAAAACTTTGCCCGATCTCCCTATTCGTTTGATTTCAGTTCAAATCCTTTTGTGTGATCAATCTATGATACATTTCTCCTCCGATCCCCAACTTATTTTTTGCGAATCCATGTTCTACATGCCTAGCATTGCCATGTCTAGGAAATGCATATTTTTGAACTAAATTTTGAGTTTGGCTTGGATTCGTTGATGTTTTTAGAGGAGTATGATGTTGTGACTACCGTAGGATCAATATTGTTTAATTGTATTGGGCTGAAAATTATTTTGTAGATGTCTACGAGGAGGTCCACTGGCGTTCGTGGTGCTTCGAGGTCGTCCACCGCATAACAACAACAACAAGTTTTCACTCAGGGGATCGTCTTCACCGACCGTGAAGCAAGTAAGAAATTCTAGAAGCTCAGTGCAAGGAAGATCAAAGCAACCAAGTGGGCTTGTGAGGCAACACTCGCCAAGCTAGGTATTACTAATGATTTCAATTTGCTTTGTGATAATGCCGGGTTGCACCATTTTGTTTATCAAGGATGTGAGACATATGAACGCATGACGCTTGAGTTTCTTAGTACTCTCTCGCATAATGTTGGGCTCATGCCAAATGCATATGAGGAGGAGTGGTTCACTTTTCGTCTCTTGGACCAGGACTTCAACATCACTCTCGATGAGTGGTGTGCTCACTTTGGCTTCCCCAACAACCATGATGACATCCGCTATGTTTATGAGTTTATAGATCCGCACCCAAGGCAATCCTTCTACCAGATGAGTCGCCATGGCTCTAGGCAAAGAGCCAGTTGCATTGAAAGTCCTGCTATCCATTATTTCTATTATGTTATCACTAACTCGTTGCAGGCACAAGGAGAAGTTTCTAAGGTGAATGATGAGAACATGCTAGTTCTTGGGAAAGCAGCAAACCTTGACGTCGGTTATTCGCCCAACTTAGGGGCAATACTTTTGCTACACCTCGCGCAGAAAGCAAATCATGCACAAGGAGATATCGTGTGTGGAGGAGTGATCACCATGTTGGCCAACTCCCTTGGTCTCAACTACAATCACCTTCACCCCATTGGCGGTAACAACCTTGTTAATATTCGTGTTCTTACTAGCACTGGAATGGTAGTAGTTAGTCATGGTTGTCATTGCATCAAAATTCCTGGAGTGGCATACTTGTTGCCCACTCCTATGCCTAACCGTTTCTCCATAGAACATGGACAATTGCATTATGTGCCATAGGAAGGAGATGCAGCTTTTGACCAAGAAGGCCCTGAAGCTGAACAAGTAGATGAAGAAGAACTCGCCACCGATGAGGAGGAGGAGCAGACCCAAGAGCAGCCACAACAAGAAGCCTACACCACCTACTCGGACCTCTACAGTCTCCAGGGCTCTATCAATGATATGAGAAACCTCACCGAGTCCCTTCGAGACACGTCCGTCTACATGAGTTCAAGCTTCTCCAACTAGAGCCAAGGATGGGCTCCTAACTAGCCGCCACAATGATCCCGCCGATTTGGGCTTGCAAAAGCTTAAGCTTGCGGGAGGCCACTACCACGTCTACATCAAGATGTGGCGATATTATTTGAATAAATTGTAGTGAGGTTGTACTTAAGCTCGTTGAGCTTTGAAACACTCGTGTTGGTTTGTTCCAACACTTTGCTTTTATTTCTTTTCGTTTTTCTTTTTGCCGTTGCAATTTTTCATTTGCAAGTTAATTTTCAAAAACCCAAAAATATAATATGCTTTGCTTTGTTCTTTTTCTTTTTGCCCATTGGAGTTTGTTTGCATTTTTGTTTTCAGAGGAGTTGATCTACGCCGGACAACGAGGAATGCAAGCATAAAAGGAAGAGAAGTGTGTAAATTCATGACCGTGAAGGTATGTCCTATGACTCCCGTCTTTTGCACTTGAATACTTAGAGTAGATGTAGTAGTAGTAGTATGTGTGATGTGTGCAAGAGGGAGTAAGTTTTGATAATTAAAACAAAGGTTTTGTTCTAGTACCTGAAATAATTTTGTAGCCTTTGTTCTGTTTGATCTGGATAACCAAGACTTGCCGTGGGACTGTTTTTAAAAGGAATTGATCATAACTAAGAATAACCATGCACAAGAGAAAATCTTCAAAGACTTGGGTGTTGAGAAAAATTGTAGAGAAGATGATGTTAGAAATGCTCAACCCCATGTTGTTAATTTTAATAGACTTAATAGCACTTGTGGACTAAATTGTCTAGAGGAACTTAGTTGAAGGGTGAACGAGATTATGCCAAAAATCTATGTTGTATCTCTTACATGGTGCTTTAGCTTCTCGCTGGTGCCATGGCCCTGCTACTATATGCATGTGTACGTGTGTAAATGTGGCATCATCACCTTTCTTGATGTTATGTTGAGGACTCCGCTGGCCAATGAACGATCCACCAGAGCTACGGCTCGGATTTCGTCTATGAGTTTTTTACCGTACGTAGTGGCAACACTACAAACGAATATTATTCGGCTTTCTGTTGAATGGGTGTGTATGTGGTAAATGAAGGGGACTGATCAAAAGAGCTCGAAAGAGACATATATCAAAGGTCCATAGTTCCCAAAAATTAAGCCACAACGAAACTCTATGCATGATCACTTATTTGGCACAATCCCTTCACGTGACAACCAAAGTTTCAGCAAACAATGATTGAAACAAAGTGCTTAAGAGCCTTGAGGATGAGATAATTGTGGGTATGTTTATGAGCACTCTAGCATCATGTTTTTCTTTACATGCCTTTCACTCCCTAACTTATGTTTTTATGGTTCTATCCAAAGAAAAACTCTTCCGTGCATTCCCGGTAAGCAAGTGTTACCTAGAGGAAACAGAATTGAGTGTTGCAAAGTTGTTTTGTCTAGTAGATCAAAAACTTTGAGTTGATTGTCTTTGCTTCACTAACACTTGCATAATAACCATGCCACCGCTACAGCTACACTAAGTTTTCTGGTCAAGAAGCGGAGGGCTATCTAAGCGTACCGATCGTAAGTGAACCAAAACCATCTCATTATTTTGGTTTAAACAACTGAGTTCCTTATGATTTGGATTTCTCTCTATGTTGCTAGAGGACGATCGAGTTTAAGCTTGGGGGAGTTGATGAGTGATATTTTTACACTCATTTAGCCTTTGTTTAAACCAAGATATTTCAATTAAATTGAGATATTCACTCTGATATTGCTACTAATGACTAATGAATGCAAAGGATTCCACAAATCCTCTCTTTGATGTGTTTCCACAGGAAATTGGCTAAATATGGACGAAATCAAGTGAGAACATGGGAAAAAGTGAAGGAAGAGATAGAAGAAATCAGGAGGAGGTGCACCAGAAGCCACAAAGCAAAAGACGACGTTTCATGCGACTGCGACCGCTCGCATGAGCGATCATATGGCGTGGAAACTGAGGCCTCTCGTCCACCTAAACAACTTTTATAAAGGGGACGAGGTCGAAATGTTAACAGAATGTCCGCGAGCAAAGCCAGAATAGAGTCACCTTCATCCATCTCCATCAACCCTAGCCGCCGCCATTTCCATCTCCATAGCCACCATCACCACCATAGTTCATCTTCCTCTAGATGATACTTGTAATCGTGCATCACACACGGCATCCATTGTAAGACATATTACCACTCAATCAATCTCCATGATGTGTTCTTCAATGTGTTCTTCATGTGATCTAATCTCCGTGTGTGAGTAGTTCGGTAAGGTATGGGTTGAGGCAAAGGCCTTGCAACCCTCTGTATTTGTTGTGGGGATCAATGGAAGTGCTTTGAATTAACGTCCCGTATGTGTGAAATAAATTGTTCCGTAGATGTCTCTTGTCTTGTCTGCGTTCTTCATCCCTGCAGGTACCCAGTATCATGGAGAGCAAGTTACGGAGAGGCTAAGAGCAGAGAAACCGTGAAGTGTTATTCTGAACACCAGTGATAGAAGGGTTTAGTACGGTAACACGGATCCAATCTCTGGGGATTCATGAGGTGTAGTCATTAAATACCCAAAGCTCTTATCTAATTATTATAATCTTAATTATCGAGGCAACCTGATAACCCACAAGTATAGGGGATCACAACAGTTTTCGCGGGTAGTATTTCACCCAGATTTATTGATTAGACACAAGGGGAGCCAAAGAATATTTGCGAGTATTAGCAGTTGAGTTGTCTATTCAACCACACCTGGAGAACAAAATATCTGCAGCAAAGTGTTTAGTAGCACAGTAATATGATAGTTTCAAGAGCAGTAGTAACTGTAACTGTAACAGTAGCAGTTTTGTAGTAATTGTAATAGCAGCAGCAACGAAAGTAACTTAGCAAAGATCAATATACGAAAAGCGTAGGCATTGGATCGGTGATGGATAATTATGTTGGATGACATTCATCATGTAACAGTCACAACCTAGGGCGATACACAATAGCTCCAATTCATCAATGTAATGTAGAAATGTATTCTGTATATAGTCATACGTGCTTATAGTAAGAACTTGCATGACATCTTTTGTCCTACCCTCCCGTGGCAGCGGGGTCCTTAAGGAAACTAAGGGATATTAAGGCCTCCTTTTAATAGAGAACCAGAACAAAGCATTAGCACATAGTGAATACATGAACTCCTCAAACTACGGCAATCACCGGAAAGAATCCCAATTATTGTCACCTTGGGGTATGCAGATCATGACACGTAACAGGTGCATGTAACTTGCAAGATAGGATCAAGAACTCAAATATATTCATGAAAACATAGAGGGTTCAGATCTGAAATCATGGCACTCGGGCCCTAGTGACAAGCATTAAACATAGCAAAGTCATAGCAACATCAATCTCAGAACATAGTGGATACTAGGGATCAAAGCCCTAACAAATTGACTCGATTACATGGTAAATCTCATCCAACCCATCACCGTCCAGCAAGCCAACGAAGAAATTACTCACACATGGCGGTGAGCATCATCAAATTGGTGATGGAGGATGGTTGATGATGACGACAGCGTCGAATCCCCCTCTCCGAAGCCCCGAACGGACTCCAGATCAGCCCTCCTGATGAAGAACAGGAGGTGGCGGCGGCTCCGTATCATAAAATGCGATGATTCTTTCTCTTTGATTTTTTTCTCCACGAATAGGTACTTATAGCGTTGGAATTAGGGCAAACGGAGTTGCCAGGGGCCCACAAGCCTGCCAGGCACGCCCTGGGGGGTGGCCGCGCCCCCCAGGCTTGTGGCGCCTGGTGGCCCCCATCTGGTGGATCTTTGCGCCAGTATTTTTTATATATTCTGAAATAATTCTCCGTAAATTTTCAGGTCCATCCGAGAACTTTTTTTTCTGCACAAAAACAACACCATGGCAATTCTGCTGAAAACAGCGTCAGTCCGGGTTAGTTCCATTCAAATCATGCAAATTAGAGTTCAAACTAGAGCAAAAGTGTTTGGAAAAGTAGATACGTTTGGGACATATCACAACCCTGCGCGATGGATAGACCCTTCGGTTGGACAACTGATTCTTGATGCAGGACTCGTCCCGATCAAGATGTTATTTGGACACATCCCCCACTTCGGTTCGTAACAAGCACATCTTGATGGGTGACTTCTAGCGCACAAATTAAGATCATATCTGGTCCCAACACAAATGAATGGCTATAAGCATTAAGACCTCATACCCGTACCTCTTTTTATTATAAGTGTTTAATTCCAAGTTGCTTGATTTGATCCGGTCAAAAGCTAGAATTGTTTCTTTAACAAAAGCTTGCTAAAGACCATAGCTTCAAGGGGACCTTCCTCTCGCGGGTTCGATAACCCAGGGTCAATTCTGGGGAAATAGGTGTGGGGTACTTTTTGTTCCATTTCTGGATCACTAAAAGGAAGTATCAAACCCTTTTTCTGGCACCGTTGCCAGGGAGGAGTTGAGTGTTCCTAGTCTTTGTGTTTAGAGTTTTTGTTAAAGTTTAGTTTCAGTTTTTGTTTAAGTTTTAGTTTTATTTTTTGTTGCAAGTCTTGTCAGTTGAAAATCCCCAAAAAGATTACCATGGCATGTAATCTTGGAAGAATTGGAAAAGTGCGAAGACACAAATAATCATGAAGACATAGCAAAAGACACGACGATAAATGCAAATGAAGATCCTTGAGAAAAAAGGTGGTGGCGTTACCTGATAACCCACAAGTCTATGCACACTTAACGTTTGCTTTACCTAGAACAAGTATGAAACTAGAAGTACTTTGTAGGTGTAATGCTAGAACTACTTTGCAAGAATAAAACTAGGAGTACTTGGCGAGAATAAAACTACGAATAATTTGCAAGATAATAAAATTTAGTTGTTTAGTGGAAAGCTTTTTGTAACACAAGAAAAGGATTTATCCCTAGGCAATCGATAACTAGACCGGTAATCATTATTGCAATTTTATATGAGGGAGAGGCATGAGCTAACATACTTTCCATACTTGGATCATATGCACTTATGATTGGAACTCTGGCAAGCATCCGCAACTACCAAAGATCATTAAGGTAAAACCCAACCATAGCATTAAGTAACAAGTCCCCTTTACTCCCATACGTAACAACCCCCTTACTCGGGTGTAAGCTTCTATCACTCTAGCCGCCCACTATAAGAGAATTATGAATGTATTGCAAACCCTACAGAGGGAATCCCTCATGCTTGCGCGACACGGAGGGCACCATAGGACAACACTAAAACAAAACATACAACTCAAACCAATCACGATCATCAATCAATCCGTAAGACAAAACGAATCTACTCAAACATCATAGGATGGCAACACATCATTGGATAATAATATGTAGCATTGAGCACCATGTTTAAGTAGAGATTACAGCGGGGAGAAGAGGTGTTACACCGCTGCATAGAGGGGGAGAGAGTTGGTGATGACGGCGGCGAAGTTGTTGGTGTAGATCGCCGTCACGATGGTTGCCCCGGCGGCATTCCGGCGCCACCGGGAGAGAGGGGGAGAGAGCCCCCCTCCTTCTTCTTCTTCCTTGGCCTCCCCCCTAGATGGGAGGAGAGTTCCCCCTCTGGTCCATGGCCGCCATGGATCCCGGAGGGCAGGAGCCCCTCCGAGATTGGATCTCTCTCTCTGTTCTCTTCTGTTTCGCGCTCCTGTTTTCTGGCCTTTCACCGTTTCTTATATTCCCGGAGATCCGTAACTCCGATTGGGCTGAAATTTTGAGGGGATTTTCTTCCGGATATTATCTTTCTTTCAGCAGAAGAAGGGTCCCAACTGCCTTACAGGGGCGCCACAAGCCTGCCAGGCACGCCCTGGGTAGGGGGGCGGGCCCCTTGAGCTTGTGGGCCCCTCGGGCATCGTCTCGCGTTGATTATTTTTCCCAAAAATCAGATATATTCCAAAATAAATCTCCATAAATTTTGATCGTGTTTCAACTTCGTTTGATATGGATTTTCTGCGAAACAAAAAACATACAACAAACAGGAACTGGCACTGGGCACTGGATCAATATGTTAGTCCAAGAAATCATATAAAATGTTGCCAAAAGTATGTGGAAATTATAGAGTATTGGCATGAAACAATCAAAAATTATAGATGCGACGGAGACGTATCAGCATCCCCAAGCTTAATTCCTGCTCGTCCTCGAGTAGGTAAATGATAAAAAGATAATTTTTGATGTGGAATGCTACCTAGCATAATCTTGATCATGTAATCTAATCATGGCATGTATATTAAAACACGAGTGATTCAAAGCAATAGTCTATAATTTGATATAAAGACATCAATACTCAGGCATACCAACAAACAATCATGCCTTTCAAAATAAAAATGCTAAAGAAAGTTATCCCTACAAAATCATATAGTCCTGTCATGCTCCATCTTCTTAACACAAAGTATTTATCATGCACTACCCCGATGACAAGCCGAGCAATTGGTTCATACTTTTGAACACGCTTCAGCTTTTTCAACCCTCATGCAATACATGAGCGCAAGCCATGGATATAGCACTATGGGTGGAATAGAATGATGACAGAGATTAATAAGGGGAAGTCAAAAAAAAGGAAGATAGTCTCACATCGACGAGGCTAATCAATGGGATATGGAGATGCCCATCAATTGATGTCAATGCGAGGAGTAGGGATTGCCATGCAATGGATGCACTAAGAGCTATAAGTGTATGAAAGCTCAAACTGAAAATTAAGTGGGTGTGCATCCAACTTGCTTGCTCATGAAGACCTCGGGCATTTGAGGAAGCCCATCATCGGAATATACAAGCCAAGTTCTATAATGAAAAATTCCCACTAGTATATGAAAGTGACAACTCAGGAGACTCTCTATATGAAAAACATGGTGCTACTCTGAAGCACAAGTGTGGAAAAGGATAGTAACATTGACCCTTCTCTCTTTTTCTCTCATTTTTTTTTGTTTTCTTTTTTTCCTCTTTTTTTTGATGGGCTCTTTTTGGCCTCTTTTTTTTAGAACAGTCTCATGGACCTCATCCCCACTTTTTCGAGGACTCATTAGTCTCCACCATTCTTTCCTCACTGGGACAATGCTCCAATAATGATGATCATCACACTTTTATTTACTTACAACTCGATATTACAACTCGATAAAAACTATACAAGATGACTCTATATGAATGCCTGTGGCAGTGTACCAGGATGTGCAATGATCTAGCATAGCAAAGATATCAAAAAACGGACAAGCCATGGAAATATCATGCTAGCTGTCTTACGATCATGCAAAGCAATATGACAATGAATGCTCAAGTCATGTATATGATGATGATGGAAGTTGCATGGCAATATATCTCGGAATGGCTATGGAAATGCCATAATAGGTAGGTATGGTGGCTCTTTTGAGGAAGATATAAGGAGGCTTATGTGTGATAGTGCGTATCATATCACGGGGTTTGGATGCACCGGCGAAGTTTGCACCGACTCTCGAGGTGAGAAAGGGCAATGCACGGTACCGAAGAGGCTAGCAAATTGCGGAAGGGTGAGAGTGCGTATAATCCATGGACTCACATTAGTCATAAAGAACTCACATACTTATTGCGAAAGTTTATTAGCCCTCGAAGCAAAGTACTACTACGCATGCCCCTAGGGGGATAGATTGGTAGGAAAAGACCATCGCTCGTCCCCGACCGCCACTCATAAGGTAGACAATCAATAATAAATCATGCTCCAACTTCTTCGCATAACGACAGACCATACGTGCATGCTTCGGGAATCACAAACCTTAACACCAATATTCTTACTAAACCACAATCATTCACTAGTACCTCCCACATATTACCATCTCAATATCGCAAAACTATTGCAAGGAATCAAACTTATCATATTCAGTGATCTAAAAATTTTATGTAGGATTTTATGACTATCCATGTGAATGACCAATTCCTGTTTAACTCTCTAAATAGATATAAGTGAAGCATGAGAGTTTAATTCTTTCTACAAAAGACTTGCCCACGCTCTAATAAATATAAGTGAAGCAAAAGAGCATTCTATAAATAACGGTTTTCTATATGTAGAGAAACAAGCATCCAAACTTCAAATGATATAAGTGAAGCATATGAAGCATTCTATAAAGCCATACTCAAAAGATATAAGTGAAGTGCATGAAGCATTCTATAAATCAGCCAAGGACTATCTCATACCAGCATGGTGCATTATTAAAAGAAAAAGAAAAAGCAAATGACGCTCCAAGAATTTACGCATATCATGTGAACAAAACAAAAACCGAGACATACCAATAATTGTCGAAGAAAGATGGGATGCCTTCCGGGGCATCCCCAAGCTTAGACGCTTGAGTCTCCTTGAATATTTACTTGGGGTGCCTTGGGAATCCCCAAGCTTGAGATCTTTCCTCTCCTTATTCTCCTCATATCGATACCTCCTCGATCTTCGAACACTTCATCCACACAAAACTTAACCGAACTTTTTATTAGAGGGGTTAGTACATATAACATCAAATCACATCATGTCCTGCTGTAACATTATTGTATAATTATAATAAAACATTACCCACTGTATTCTATCACAATTCTATGGCTCCCAAGTCAGTGGGGCTCAACAAGATTTCAAACATACGCAAATAAAGAAACTATAACAGCAATCTGTGAAAACAGGACAGTCTGTAAAGATGAAAATGAAACATATACTTCTGTAACTCAAACAATTCTGAAAAATTAGGAAAAAATAAAAAATTTGCATATCAGTACTGTGTAAAAAATTCAGAATTTTTTCATGTTCCAGTAAAATATAGAAATTCAAACACTACAGCAATAGTTTCTGTTTTTGCACAGCACACACCAAACAAGCAATTTAAACATCCTAAAGGTAAATCTTGGCACATTATTTTTATAATACAATGGATTTGTACAAGGGGATAATTATTTTTGTTGAAAATTTTCTGTAATCAAGGTTCACAATGTTTCGATGGGCACGAACAAGGTTCAAGGCTAGCCCCCACTTCCACATTGCTCATCTGTCTCACTTTCACTTTTCTTTTTGAAAAAGTTTTAGGTTCCCCTCTATATTTTTTTGTTTTTAAACTTTTTAAAATCACACAACAGAATAAAATGACTCTCTAAAACTTCCGGGTTGTCTCCCAGGCAGCGCTTTCTTTAAAGCCATTAAGCTAGGCATATAGTGCTCAAGTAATTGATCCACCCGGATCCCAAGGTATATCAAAGCCAATTTTAATTAACAATGATTTGTAATTTAGTAGTGAGCACAAAGCAACATATATCATGCAATGATGAAGTCTAACTCTCTTCCTATGCATCGGCATGTCATAAAAGAGCAATTCATGCACATCAAGTAAAGGCCAATGCATAGTATAATCAGTTTCTTGCAATTTTATCGTATTAGAAACATAGAGAGCTGGAGATGTACTTCCTCTCTCATAATAATTGCAATTAGGAGCAGCAAGCACATGCATATTATATTCATCAAAATCATCATGTGTAATGGTAAAACGCAACCCATCAATATAATCCTTAATAAGCACAAACTTCTCCGATATAGTGTAATTTGGAGAATTCAAAAAGATAATAGGACTATCATGTGTAGGTGCAATAGCAACAATTTCATGTTTAACATAAGGAACTATAGCAAGTTCATCTTCACAAGCATCATTCATATTGGCATCATGGCCACAAGCATAGCAACCATCAAGTTCATCAAAAAGGGATATTTCAGATGAATCCAAGGGATCATAGCAATTATCATAGCATTCATCCTTCGGTAAGCACGAAGGGAAATTAAACAATGTATGAGTTGAAGAGTTACTCTCATTAGAAGGTGGGCACGGGTAGCTAATCCGCTCTTCCTACTTTTGTTCTTCACTCTCATTCTCATCTTTTTCATCTAATGAGCTCACAGTGTCATCAATTTCTTCTTCCATAGGAGCCTGCAAAATATTAGTCTCTTCTTGGACAGCGGAGACTTTCTCAATAAATTCATCAATATAGGCATTATATTCATAATTCTCATGGCAATATTTAAGTATAGCATAATTTTCAGATATGTAAATAGTAGCATCACAATCTTCATACTTTTCAAACAAAGATTTAATTTCATAAGCACCCATAAAAGCAACAAATTCTTCTATTAGTTCCACATCATAGTAATCATATATACCATTAGCATAAGAAGCCAAGGTTTCATTATCATTAAATTCACATTGAAAGGAAAGGTGTGGAGCCTTCATCTTAGAGCAACAAGTATAATCAGACCTTAAGCATAAATTCCAAGCATACCAACGCAGCATTTTAATTTGATCCCATAAAAGTTTCCCTTTTTGAGACAAGCGATAATCCCTAAAGTATTCCTGTTGATCCAAAGTATCTCCCATTATCAAGTTGAATGGAGATTTATCAGGATTATCAAAGTAGTATTTAATGTTTTCCACATAACCAGCATCGAGGATTTTAGGATGTTCCCCATCTCCATGAGTAGCAAGTACAACTAATTTTTTTTAGGATATCCATAACTAAAGATATAAAACAACTTAGAACAGGAAATAAAAACTACTTAGTGATAAAGCAAACAAGCACACACGAGAATATCAACCCCACGCTATTGCTCCCCGGCAACGGCGCCAGAAAAAGGTCTTGATAACTGATACGTCTCCAACGTATCTATAATTTTTTATTGTTCCATGCTATTATAGTATCAATCTTGGTTGTTTTATATGAAATTATATGCCATTATATATAATTTTTTGGGACTAACCTATTAACCCAATGCCCAGTGCCAGCTGTTTTCTGCTTGTTTTGCCTTTTCAGAAAATCATTAACCAAAAGTGTCCAAACAAGAAAAAAACTTTGGATTAAATTTTTCTGGACCAGAAGAGACCCACGAAGCTTCGGGAGAAGACCAGAAGAGCCATGAGGAGGCGGCAAGCCTGGAGGTCGCGCCCAGGGGGGTAGGGCGCGCCCCCCAGGCTTGTGGGCCCCTCGTTGCCCCTCCTGACCTAATTCCAGTGCTATAAATTCCTAAATATTCCTAATATACCAGAAAGACAGAATAGAAAACCTTTCTGCCGCCACAAGCCTATGTTCTTCCGCTATCCCATCTGGAGGCCTTTTCCGGTACTATGCCGGAGGGGGAATCGATCACGGAGGGCTTCTTCATCAACCTTGCTGCCCTTCCTATGATGTGTGAGTAGTTTACCACAAACCTACGGGTCCATAGCTAGTAGCTAGATGGCTTCTTCTCTCTCTTTGATCTTCAATACCATGTTCTCCTCGATGTTCTTGTAGTTCTATCCGATCTAATCTCCTTTTGCGGTGTGTTTGTTGGGATCCGATGAATTGTGAGTTTATGATCAGATTATTCATGAGAAATATTTGAGTCTTCTCTGAACTATTTTATGCATGATTATTATAGCTTTGTATTTCTCTCCGATCTATCAATTTGGTTTGGCCTACTAGATTGATTTGTCTTGCAATGGAGAGGTGCTTTGTGATGGGTTCAATCTTGTGGTGCTCAATCCTAGTGACAGAAAGGGACATGACACGTATTTGTATTGTTGCCATTAAGGATAAAAAGATGGGGTTTAATCATATTGCTTGAATTTACTTTGTCTACATCATGTCATCTTGCTTAAGGCGTTACTCTGTTTCATACTTAATACCCTAGATGCATGCTGGATAGAGGTCGATGGGTGGAGTAATAGTAGTAGATGCAGGCAGGAGTCGGCCTACTTGTTTTGGACGTGATGCCTATATACATGATCATTGCCATGAATCCGTCATAATTATTTGCTTTTCTATCAATTGCCCAACAGTAATATGTTTACCCACCGTATGCTATGTGTTCGAGAGAGAAGTCTCTAGTGAAAACTATGGCCCCCGGTCTACTTTATCATATATAAAAAACCTAAAAATACCTTGCTGCAATTAATTTACTTTTATTTTAATTAGTATTTTAGTTTATCTATTTACCTCTGTCGGAGATGTGGATCCGAGGACCCAAAGGTTCGAACACTGGGGTGAGCTCGTTCCTACCGCCTCGTCCCCTACCACAGCACAACTACGGTGAAGCTACAGCGAGAGCGTGCGAGCGGGGGCAGGCCGGAGACACATCGGTTACCCAGGTTTAGGCCACCTTGCGGTGTAAAACCCTACTCCTGCTTGGTTGGGATTGCTCTGGTGAGAGTACAAGGTTTGGGGCGGAAGCGTCGATCCTCTCTACAGCGGCACCCTGCCCTCCTTTTATATCTGCCTTGGTCCTCTTCCCCCAAAATCATTGGCGGGAAGGGTTGCCACACAACAGCAAGTTTGAAGGGAGACAGGGGCGCAGTCTATCCTGACAAAAGGTGGTCTTCGTCTGCAAAGCGATTATCTGTGACGCGCCGGTAGGCTCGGGGATGACCTCCGCCCTGCGCGTCCACCGTCTTGGTCTTCTTTCACCGATCGGGCAACCTTTGGCGGTTGCTTTGGGAAACGGACCACTGGCCTTGCTCCCTTAGCACAAAAGGGGAAATCCTCTCTATCCGCGCCTACTGGCGCGACCTCTGTCGCCATTCGTCGCCGCGCGCGTCACCCACGTGGTGGGCATGAGACCGCGCGACCGAGCCGAACAGCACCTGCCTTGCATGTCTTCGGGAGGGTGCCTCGGGAGGCAGCCTCGGGAGGCCGCCTCACGAGAGAGCCTCGCGAGGCTCTTGGTGAAGTTGTGGCTGAGTCTTGCTTGCCCGCTCCCTGAGGAGGGATCCTCAGGAGACCAGGGGCCTCATGAGGGGTCTTACTCGAGGTGCCCGCCGGTGGGCCACCTATTGGGCCACCGCCAGGCGCTGCGTCCTGGGCCGCAGGCAGACGGGCCAAGATACCATGGGTTCCATGGGCCCGACAGTAGCCCCCGGGCCCGTGGTGCGCATGTTCCCGCCTACTCGAGGGCGAAACGATGCGGGCCCTAACCGCCTGCGGGCCAGGCGTGACGCGTGGCGCACGATGTGATGGGGGACGCCCCCACTTCTCCCACGACGCCTCGGTAACTGCCTGTGCTGACATAAAGCCTGCCCGCGCACGACGCGAGACCATCATTGCCTTCCTTCGCGCATCCCGTCTCCCCGAGTCTTCCTTCTTGCGCACAGCTCCTCATGACCCCATCTCCGAGCTCCGCCTCTTCCCCCGCTTCCACCCGCGACTCCGCCGCGCTTCGATGGCGCTCGCCGGCAAGAAGGGAAAAGCGGCGGCCCCGGCCACAAGCGCGCCAGCCATCGGGGCGGCGCTGCAACGCTCCACCATCGTCGACAGGGAGGGCCTGGACAAGGTGCTCCCGCTGGTGGCCGGCAACCAGAATAAGGGAGAGGCGACCAAGATCTGGCCGGGCTCACGCACGTGGCGTGACCTGGGAGTGATGGCCTACCCCTTCTTCCTCCACAGTGTTTATGCCAGGTTGGTGCCGCCATTCTCGGATCCACACCCTCCATCTTCAACTGTGGCACCCCGGCTCAGAGTCACCGGAGCACCCCGTATTCCAGCCCAGAGATCAAGTCTTCTGGAATACGGCACTGCTTGGCATAGAACAAATCAGATTTTTATTACTAATAGTTGGAATACAAGGGTTACAAAGAGTTTACAAAAGGTTACAATGATGCTACTCCGGCTATGGTGGCTCTATGCTAGCAGCGGCACGACGTATAACAGCGGAACCACCACGACGAAGATGGGCTCCACTCCGCAGGGACTCTGGCTGGGACACGTCCTAGCTCGCAACTCGGAATCCTCGGCTATGCAAACATGTCAGCACGTGCAAACTGGCATGACACACCAGGTGAGTACTTTGAATGTACTCGCAAGCTCACAACAAACACAAGCATCAAAACACAACAACATCATAGCAAGTATGATTATATCAGATTCCAATGTTATTAAAAAGGGTGGAAGAAAATAATAACATGCTATTGCTAAACTTTCCACCGAAAGTCACCCTTGCTAAAATCACAGGAACCACTATGCTCTTGGCTACTCGGTTGAACCACTTACTCTTGT
The DNA here is from genome assembly GCA_039707655.1 of Elymus sibiricus. Taxonomy (NCBI): domain Eukaryota; kingdom Viridiplantae; phylum Streptophyta; class Magnoliopsida; order Poales; family Poaceae; genus Elymus; species Elymus sibiricus. Next base: position 222,974,205 of record CM077670.1, on the reverse strand, counting down.
GACCAATTCTTGGTCACCTCAAGAACCTCGGACAATCATCCCCGAGATCGCCTACAAACATTACCAGTGGCCTTCCACCAAGTGGATACCTCACCATACTGAGACGAGTTCTTCCATCATTATCAAGTCATTCCATCATTGGTGTTGATCAGACAGTGTGACTTAATATGAACTGTGTCCAATACCGTGGACGCGGCTATTCAAATAGGTTTTACACTCTGCAGAGGTTGCGCACGTTACCCACACCATGGACATTCGTCCAACGAAACTCGCCTAACCTGTGTCCCTTCCCTCGTACCACCGACACGTCCTTTCTGAGGTCATGCCCTGGGTGGCCCCTGTGTCACTTCTGACACCTGCCACCGTTGTGGCCATACAACCTGTCCCAAACGGGGACCTGGACTCAATAACCAAACCGGGCTCACAAGGTTATCGTTGTCTACCTGATCAGGGTAGCACGCATGCATAACCTCCCCTCTTTGGTGGTACCGATGAAAAAGCACAAGGTTAGCCCAAGTTAAGGCCGTCCCATTCCGACAGATGTGGTTGCACTGGAAAGCTCGGTTCAGTGGCACTTGATCAACCATGAAGGAATTTATTCCCCAAGTGACCTTTCTGTCATAACTGGTACTCCAAGATGACAATAGCCCAAGAAGCAACATGACTAAGCTGCTGCTACGGACTACTCCATTAATGTGCCAGACGGAGTCACAAAGTAATCATAGACGGTAATCTCACATCCCGACAATGTAATGGCATCACCTAGCTTGTAGACTACTAGCCAAATACAATCCTAATTATCAACATGACAGTAGCATATCCAAGGAATTTCCCCCAAGTATTCTATAAATAAACCATTTATGAATAATTCAAATTCTAGTATGAAAATAATTATTTAAACCATGATATTGCAATGCAATCATGCAAATGAGAGTTGTGGCTTGCCTTGCACCAAGGAAGTGTGGAAATACTCCTGGTCTTCACCCACTAGTCAAAATCACTCTGAAAAATATTTTTGAACACATTTGTAAATATCACATATAGCATTTTTCTCTGTCTAGAAATTCTAGACAACAGAGAAAAATACCAAAATTTACCAACAAATAGAGGAGCTTATAAGAAAAATAATGCAAAAAGAATGAACTCATTTGGACTTATGGTTTAAAAGATATTGCTGGTCAAAGTTGGGGTCAAACTTCTGAAAAAATAGATTTAAACAGAAATTCAGAAAATCCCAGGAGCGGCCACGTCGAAGGCGTAAAGTGGAACTACGCCTCCACTAGCGTACCATTTCGGGAGCGAGGGGAGTCGCTGACAGGTGGGCCCCCTGGGTTAGTTTTAAAAGAAGGAGGAGGGAACAGAGGACGGCGGAGCTCACCGGCGACGTTCACCGGCGTAAAGGCTACGACAGAGCTGGGCGAGGACGGGGATGGAACGAGCGAACGACGGCGAGCACGCCCATACCCGCAGATCGTTGGGAGGTGGCCGGACGGCGTCGACCCCTTCTTCTCAGGCGGCGGCAAGCTTCGGGCGTCAGCGTATCCGATGATTCCGGCGAGCTCTCGAGCAGGAGAGGGGCTGGGGTGGGTCAGTGGAGTACCACAAGCTCGCTGGTGGTCTTGGTTGGGGTTGGGATGGACGGAGTCGAGCTGGAGAAGCAGAGGCCGTGCGGCGGAGCACCTCGCCGGAGATGGGGAAGGAGGGCTCCCCGGCTGTGCTGCTGGGTGCGGGGCGGCGATTAGGAAGTAGAGAGCGCGAGAGGTGAGGAGAGGGAGGATCGGGAGTGGCTTTTATAGCCGGGCGGCGATGCCAGTACCGAATGCCACCGCGGGGAAAACGCCGGCATCCGTGTTGCGCTGGCCGTCGTGCTGGCACCCGAGCCACGTGGGGAGATGACGGAAGAGGCAGGACCTTAATGGCGATGGCGCGGAGCGGCGGGGAAGCTGCCAGCCAGCGCGGCCATAGTGCCCTACTGTGCCGCACGTGGTGGCGCTTGGCTGGGTCCGGCGAGGGCGCCACCGGCGACGGGAGAGCTCCAAAAGGGCCAGGTGGACGGTGGGGAGGCTGCTGGCACCAGAGGACATGGCGAGACGACGCGGACGCGCAGAGCCAGCAAGGCCCGAGAGGGTTCGGCGCCCATAGCGCGACCTTGGCCCTGGCAGACGCGTGGTAACCGCATGCACTGGTGCACGCGGTGTGCTCTGGCCCGACTGGTCATGTCTACGCGGTAGTCCTTTCATCCAGTGCTCTCCCTATGCCTCTGGTTTGACAAGAGATGGCCTGGACAGCTGGCTAGCTTCTAGACAAGTTTCTGGTCAGAAACTTGGGCAAGAAGCTGGGGAAAAATGGCTAGGGCTTGGAGAGGAAGAATTTGTCACATTGACGTGTAGTAAGAAGGTGCCCATGCTGGAAAAATTTCATACCAAATGAACAAGTTTTGGATGTAGTTGCTTTACAACTGCATTTCTGGTCCAGAAACTTGCTGAAGATGATGCACTCACTTGGATGGGCTTCTGGAGTTGAAACATGGTATTTGTGGGTCATTTGGTGGTACCAATGTGCCATAAAAATTTCATAGCATTTGGGCAAGTACAAGTGGTACCTCCTTCACAAAGCTTTCCACTGGACAGAAACTTGGAGGAATTTTGTGGAGGTAATGGTTAACTGAAATGGGCCAAAATTTGGTGGAGTGTGATCATAAGGGTAGGAGAAGGTCCTGGATTAATTTCAGAATTTTTGGAGCAATACAAAATATAGTTGCTTCACAAACTGAAATTATGACCAGAAACAAAGATTGGATGATGTGCTCACCATGAGTATGGAATCTTGAATATTTTCACATACCCAAAGTTCACATGGTCCAAAGGATTTATGAGAATTTTCCTAGAATTTTTAGGAAAGCAGAAATATAGGTTGCTTCACACCCTAGAGCTTTAAGGATTATTCCTTTAATAGAAAAGGAATATTTAATTGGAATAAAAAATTGAAATGGGGCAAGAATAGAGATGACTTGTCTTGGGAAAAGTTTTTGGAAGGTTGAGTTACTTGGGAAAGGAAGGTGAAAAATATTCCCAAGTTTTAAGTCCATAGAGCCATTCAAGATAAAATCCAAACCAAATTCCGAATGAAATGCAAATGGGTTTTTGAAAAGAAAAGTTGGTAAAAACCAGGGTGTTACATCAACCCAATTCCATCCTCCTCCTGGCCATGTTTGCCTTTTACTGCGAGGCTTTCGTGGGCGTCATGCCTTCGGTGGCGCTCTTTCGCCACTTCTTGAGCCTGCGGCTGACTGCGGTGGACCAGTGCTCTGGATGCACCTCGTTCCTCGCCGTCAAGGGGATGGAGCGCAGCATCATCAACCTGAAGGTCGCGAAGAAGGTGGAGGGCTACCAGCAGCGCTAGGTCTATATGGACGCGTGCCGGACCAGCCTGTTCCTGATGATCCCGACGGACCCGGCTGAGAAGAACTCCGGGTGGGGGCACGCGAAGCTTACCGACCCGAGGATGGAGCCTATCTTGGAGCGGATGGCCGCGCACCGGGCCGCGTGCCTATCGGGGGCGACGGTCGTCAAGGAGTACTTGCGGTGGCGCATTGCGCCGCTCCAGCAGCGCTCGCGCCCGGTGTGGGAGTTCACCGGCGCGAGGGACTCCATGAGGCTGAACTTCGGCAGCCTGAAGCAAGACGTGCTGGACGGAGCCCTAGCGACTCTGCTTAGCGTCCCCGTTGTAGACCCATCGGAGGATGCACTCACTCTATTCTACTACGAGGATATGGCGGAGCTGGTCACGGAGATGCTCCACTTTGACTAGTGGGGCCTCGTGCCGGAGGGCCACGTCGGGCCCCGCGAGAACCCGCTGGTGGTGGCGCTAGACTCCGTGGACAGCAGCGGCAACGAAGACTCGGGGGAGGCCACGGAGGAGGACGCCGACCGGGCACCACCGCGCACCCGCCGTCAGCTCCTCTGCGACCTCGAGGATGACGACGCCGACAGCGCGCTGCCTACGGTGGCGCCCTCCCGACCAGCTGGCACGGGGGAAGAGGAAGGTTCTGGCGCCGCGACGGATGGGTCGCGAGCGGCGTAAGCGGCCCTCAGCCGGGAGATGGTTGAGCCCCCAGCGGCAGAGGCCCATCCGAGAGGCGAGGCCTCCTAGGCCCTCGAGGAGGGCAACGACGTGGCCTGGACCACGGCGGCCCGCTCTGAGGGTCCGAAAGGTGGAGCCGCAGTGATGCTTGAGGGTGGCGGCAACGACCTGCCTCTCGCGGAGAAGAAGAGGAAGTGGACCGCCAGCGATGAGTAAGTCCCCGTGCCCATCCCAGCGTTTTATGTTCACACTGTCTGTCTGAGCTCGGGAGCTGAACCACCGTTTTGTAAAGGAGGTCTGCCAGTGACCAGAAGAAGAAGAAGAAGAGGACGGTGAAGATGAAGATGGGCCCCAGCCCGAAGGGGGCACCGATACCTGCCGCGAGCGTCGGGGGGCGTGGAGAAGCCGCCCGCCGCCCTGAAGCTGAGACGGGGCGCACGGAGGTCGAGGAAGAGCAGGACATCCCTCCGGAGCCACGCGTGGGCGTGGCTCCTGAGGCCGGGACGGACGAGCCTCGGGTGGCCGCCTCCGGAGGTGGGGGCACGCCCCTCGCGGACCCCGCCGCAAAAGAAGATGCAGCGATGGGGGAGGTTGTGGCGCCCACTCCCCCGCCAGATGCCTCCCTCAACGCGGAGCAGGACGACGCCGGGCGCGCCGCGGCGAGCTCTCCAGCTGCACCCGCGGGTGAAGCCCCTGTGGCGGGCATGGTGAGCTCCCGCGATGTGCTGCCGCAGCCAAATGCGGGGGAAACCACGGCGAGCCCTCCGCTCCTGGTGAACGACGCCGGGGCCTCCCCGACTGCGGCAACGGAGGGCAGTGAGGGGCCGGGCCTGGACTGGGCCATGGCGCTCATGAGCGACCGCGCCTTGCTCAGGCGCGGGGCCTTGCACAATGCCAAGGCCGCGCTCGATCGGCTCGGGCCAGATTTCTAGGAAGCGGAGGCGCGCCTCATCGAGGAGCGCCTGAGGCTCGCTAAAGGGTGGCACCGTCTTAGTGTCGCCGTCAAGATGGGCCAGCGCCAGAACGAAGCCGCTCATGCGAAGGGCGAGAAGGATGCTGCCGAGGCGAAGGGGACCTACGCAAGCGCTCTTCGGGAGACTGAGGCGGCCGTCAAGCGTCGCGAGGAGGCGGAGGTCCGCCTGAAGGAACTCCAGGATCAACATGCCGCGCAGGCGCAACTGCTCCACACGCAGGAAAGTGTCGTCGCTACCCATGAGGGGGAGCTTGCGTCCCGCGAGGCGGACCTCGCGACTCACGAGCAGGACCTTGCGAGGGTGTCGACCGAATAGGCCACGGAGCGCGGGTGCCTAGAGACGTTGGGGCACCAGGTGGCCGACGCTCAAGACACCCACACGAAGCGTGTGGACGAAGCCAACGCTCAGCTGGAGGCTAAGGAGAAAAAGGCCCAGGAAGACGCCGACGTGAAGATAGCGGCGGAACACCAAGCTCTCGCCGAAGAGCATGGCAAGGAGCTGAAGCGGCAGGAGGACCTTTTCGAGGCGGAGCGCGAGGGGCTTCGGCAGGAGATTGCCAGCCTTAAGGTGGCGCTGACTGAATCAAAGGCCCGCCGAGAGACCACGCTGAAGGCCCAGGCCATCGCCGAAGCCGAGCTGGCCTCATTTCGTCTCCAGGCGAGGGGTGCCACCAGCGCCGTTGAAAAAGGCCAGAGGCGAGGCTGATCAGGAGCGGGAGCGGCAGCGCGATCGCGCCGAGACGTTCCGCCTCCTCGAGCTCCGAGCCCGCAATGCCCTGAGCTCCATCTGTAAGGAGAGGTTCAAAGCCCCCCGCGAGCCCCATGACGCCGATTCCATTGGTTTCTTCACCAAGCTCATGGAGCGGCTCGAGACGGAGCTAGGAAGGTGGACAGCATCTTTGAGGAATAGTGCCACGATCTCTTCTCTCCAGCGGCGACTCGCGTCTTCAGCCACCTCCTTCACGCCGACCCCAACTTTGATATTGACAAGGTAATAACCCCCGTCCCCGAGGAGCTCCGTGATGGCCTCGTGAAGGTGGTGGAAGCCCATGTGGACGCGCTTCTTGGGAAGTTCTCTCACGATAGCAGCGAGAGCTCCGACGGAGACGGGGACAACCACGATGGCGGCGACGACAGCGACAGCGACAACGATGATGGCGCAACTTCTTAGGATCCTCCTTCCTTCGTTATCCTGCACTAGACCAATGTGGCCCCGTGGGGGCATGAAGACAATGCCTTTATGTTTAAGTACTTTATGACTTGTTGTGATGTATGTTTGTGCCCTCATGAAGCTTTCTCTCGAGGCCTGTTTTCTCTTTTTGCTCGCCTTGTGTGCTCTACGTCATCAGGGCCCAGCCCCCGAGTGGGCTACAGCAGCCGCTGGTATGCTAGGACTCGTGCCTGAGCAAGGCCAGGAGGTGTAGGGCACCGAGGGCGGTAAGAGCTCCCGAGACGCGATGCTCAGGGAGCCCCCCTTTGACGTGCAAGCGGCTTGCGGAAGGAGAAATGACAGCGCTCGGCGAGGTAAGCTTGGGAGATGGCGAGGGTGGCTCGTGAGGTAGTTAGACTTAGCTTTGCGGAGGGTAGCGTCTGGTGAGCCGCCACTTGTAGGGTGTGCCTTGCGAGGTTTTCGCTCACGAGATCTCCTGCTGAGATTGCCGTCGTAGGTTGGCTCCCAAGGCAGGGCCCGCGAAGCTTCCTGAGGCTCAAGGGCCACCTCGCGAGGTATCCTCGTGAGGCCTTCAAGGTGACCTGTTCCGGAGAAAAATGCATGCAGAAAGCCCCACAACAGGGGAGCAGCGTACGCTCGCCGGCTCGCTCATGGGCGTTACGCGAGTAGATAGGACACCAAGGACCTTGGTGGGGTGGCGTGCGCGGAAGCAGGCCTGCGAGCCAGAGCCCGGTTGCTTGGGTTTTTCAGCACTGCTGGGACTGACCCGAGCACAGGCACCGTGTCTAGCCCCCGCTCACGTGAGGCTCATGAGGGAGGCCGTGAGCGTGCATGGCTCGTGAGGCAAAGATATGATGAAATACACAATGTATGGAAACTAAAGCTTTACTGATGCAAGATAACAGATTCCGTTACACAACCAAAAAGGGATGCGGCTGCCGTGTCCGGCACGGGTCAGCTTGAGGTTGGTGCAGCCCGTGGGGCGCCCTCAGTTACACACCCAAAAGAGAAAAAGAAGGGCTGTCGTGTCCGGCACGGGTCAGCATGAGGTTGGTGCAGCCCGTGGGGCGCCCTTAGTTGATTGTTCCGCCAGCGCGTAGCATGGGGCTTCCACCGAGGTGTGGGTATGATCGCGGCTCGATCGTTCCGCCAGCGCGAAGCATGGGGCTTCCACTTGGGCGTGGGCGGGAGCTCTCGCATGCCCGTCGGGTGAACGCATTGAGAGTCTCTGGGGCGTGTACATCCCCATTTCATTTGTACGCGTGAGGGTCACGGGTAGAACTTGCGGAGGTGTTGGATGTTCCAGGCGTTAGGCACAGGAACTCCGTCCTCCGTCTCCAGCCGGGCGGCGCCGGGCCTGGAGACATGAGCAACCCTGAAAGGGCCTTCCCACATGGGTGAGAGCTTGTGGAGTCCCTCCCTGTTTGAGGCCCCGACACGAGGTGCATCAGCCTCTGGAAGGTGGCGTTGGCATTCCTCAGGCCGAAGGGCATGCGGGCGTCGCCGGTGGTGGAGTTCGCACCCTGATCGGCGCACGGCAGCAGAAAGGGGTCCTGATGGCAGAACTTGTTGAGGCTCGTGAAGTCGACGCACATACGCTCCTTGCCGCCCTTCTTGGGGACGACGACTGGGTTGGCGAGCCATTCGGGATGGCGCACCTCACGGAGGACCCCAGCTTCTTGCAGCTTGTGCACTTCTTAAACAATGAACTCTTGCTTCTCGGGCGCCTGGCGTTGTGCTTTTTGCTTGACGGGCGTGCGTTGGGGCACACCGCTAAGTGGTGCTCGATCACCTCCCTCGTTACACCAGACAAATCAGATGCTTTCCAGGCGAAAACATTCAAGTTTGCCCGAAGGAAGGTGACAAGCGCGCCTTCCTATGCAGGAGAGAGGCAGGTGCCGATGGTGAAGGCAAGGCCTGAGCGGCTGCCGTCAACCGACACCTTCTTCGTCTTGGCGTGGTCCTAAGAGAACAGCTGCTTCTTCTTCGCGGGTGCGGCCTTAGGAGACTCGACCATGTCCTCGTCAGCTGGATGGGCGGCTACGGCAGCCTTATAGGCGTGCTCAAGGGAGCAGATCGCGTCCTTCTCATCACTGGTGACCGTGATGATGCCACTGCAGCCAGGCATCTTGAGGACGTTGTAGGCGTGATGAGTCACCGCCATGAACTTGGCGAGCGCGGGGTAGCCCAAGATGGCGTTGTAGGGCAGGCCGAGGTGGGCAACGTCGAAGTCGATGAGCTCAGTGTGGTAGTTCTTGCGGGTGCCGAAGGTGACAGGGAGGCGCACCTGCCCCAGAGGCAGCGTGGAGCCGTCGGTCACGCCCGAGAAGGGCCTTGTCGGCATGAGCTGCTCGTACGGAACCTGGAGCTGCTTGAAAGTCTTGATGGAGAGCATTTTGAGGCCCGCGCCTCCGTCGATGAGGGTCTTGGTGACAGCGATGTTGCTGATGGTGGGAGTGCACAGCATGGGGAGCGCGCCTGCGGTGGCCGTGGACTTGGGGTGGTCCTTGGAGTCGACGGTGATGGCGTACTGCGACCACTTGAGAGGCCGCGCGTCCTCAGGCTTCGGGAGGGCGGCGTTCACCTCGCGAGAGAACTGCTTGAACTGGCGATTGGACGCGGGAGCCTGAGCTCCGCCAAGGATGCAGGCAACCGCGCGAGGCTCCTGGTAGCCCCCGGTGCCCTCGTCAGTCTGGTTGACGTCGTTCCTCCGGGGTGGCAGCGGCGGAAGAGCAACGTTGGCCTGAGGGTTTGCCTCATGAGGCTGATCGCGCCAGGCGGCCTCACGAGGCTGGTCGCGCCAGCCCTGGCGGAAGTTGTCATTGCCGTTGCGGCTGTCCCAGCGGTTGCCGCTGCGGCCACCTCCGCGGCCGGCGCCGCGGTCGTTGCGGTCGCCTCGGCGGCCCAGGCACTCGTCGCGGAGCAGCTTGAGCTCCTGGCAGTCTTCAGTGCTATGGGAGTGCACGTTGTGGTAGATACAGAGCGGCCGGCCGTCCTTCCTGCGCTTCTGCTCGGGCTCTGCCGCAAGCACGGTAGGGCCCTTGCGCTTGATGTCCTTGCTCTTGGCCTTGGCGGCGTCGGGCGCCGCATCGGGGTCGTTGTGGATGAAGAGGTGACCTTCTTCAGCCTTGGCGCATTTGTTGGCGAGGTCGAACAGCTCAAGCACCGAGTCCAGCTCATCGTTGATGGCGAGCTTCTTGCGCATCTTGACGTCCATGACGCCGATGGAGAACGCAGAGATGACGGCCACGTCGGAGGCACGCGGGATCTTGTTGCGCACCTGGTTGAAGCGCTGGATGTACTTGTGGAGGGTCTCGTCCGGGAGTTGCCGCACGTGCCGCAGGTCGTTGATCCTGAGGGAGCGGTCGTGTGTGCCCTTGAAGTTGGCAACGAACTGGTTGCAGAGCTCGCCCCACGACGAGATCGACGCCTCAGGGAGATTCATGAGCCAAGAGTGTGGGCCGTCCTTGAGGGCCATGGGGAACCAGTTCGCCATGACCTTGTCATCGCCGTTCACCGCCTCGACGCTCAGTGCATAGAGCTGAAAGAACTCCACGGGGTTGGGGGTGCCGTCGTAGCGCGGAGGCAGGTCCGGCTTGAACTTGGTGGGCCACACCACCTGACGCAGCTCTATGGTGACCCACTTCCTCTTCTTCAGCGGCCGCGGCAAAGCACTGCCACCGCCGTCCTCACGGGGCCCCTTATTGCGATCAGTTCCCGGGGGAGGGCCCGGGGGTTCAGTGGCCCCGACTTGAGAGTCGGCCTCCTTCACGGGGGGACCACGGGATTCGCCCTCGGCATCGCCCCCGGTGGTTCGCGGCGGTGTGCCCACCGCGCGGGGGCTCCCCTCGCCCCCCGTCCTGTCGAGCACGGCGGGCGTGGCCCCAGGCGGGGCAATATCGTCATTGCCCCCGGGCCCGCGGACGAGTTGGCGGTGAGTCCGTCGGGATGAGCCGCCACCGTCCTCCGCGATGGCCGCCGCGGCCCTGGCATCGCCACGGTCCCCCAAGCCAGGGACCACCAACAAAGGGTTGTCCCGAGGCCCCTCGAGGCCCTCTAGGAGCGGCCCCCACTGGTCGAAGCGTGGCATCGCACCGGCCAGCGCCACCTTGTTCTTGAAGCGATACAGGGGCAGCCCGTCCCTGGGTGGCTCGTCTGCCTCCTCGCTGGTCAGGGTGTGGAGCACCTCGTTCAGCACCTCCGGCAGCAAGCTGTCCGCGCGCAATCGCATCGGGTCCTCTGGGCCGGTGAAGGCCCACATCGGGCGGGAGTGTCGCTGGAGGGGAGTGATGCGCCGGCGAAGGAACTCCCTCATGACTGTGACCACTGTTACCTTCGCGGCCCTCAGCTCAGCCAACCTCCTCCACACCCGCGCCAGCCTCGGGTTGGCGAGCCTCTCATGCCCCCATCCGGAGCTTCTCGCCGCTGGAGCCCTCGGCAGCTGCAGCAGGGGCCTGAATTGGGCCGCGTCCACGTACACCCATTGCCGCCTGTAGCCCTCTACCTCCTTGGTGAGCCTAATGTTGATACCATCGCCAGCCGTCTCTTCTACGATGCGGAACGAGGCGCACCCGGAGCGTTGGCCGCCGCTGACAGTCTCAGGTTGAAAAAGTGGCGGAAGAGAGCCACCGAGGGCGTCACACCCAGGAAGGCCTCGCACAAGCAGGCGAATGCGGAAAGAAGAAGAATGGAGTTCGGCTCGAGATGCAGTGCGTGGACCTGGTAGTGCGAAAGAACGGCGGCAACCGGCCGGCGAAGAGTGTATGAAGGAAGAGGACGATGGAGGTAGCGTCGAGGTCAGCGGTCGGGCGCGAAGCCGGCCAGATCCGAGTGGCCCCCCACTCATTGGAGGCGGCTGCGGTCATCGAAAGCACCTTGCTAAGCCCCTCGGCGTTGACGATCGTGGACCTGCCCAGAGCAGGCTCCGGCACCACCTCCACGACCGCCGCCTCCGTTGCCTTTCCTTTCCTGCCAGGGGGCGCCATGGCGGCACGGCCAAGATCTGGGGCGGCGAAGCTTCAGGAGAGGAAGAGGAGGTTGTGCGCAAGAAGGAAGACACTGGGAGACGGGATGCGCGAAGGAAGGCAATGATGGTCTCGCACCGTGCGCGGGCAGGCTTTATGTCAGCGCAGGCAGTTACCGAGGCATCGTGGGAGAAGTGGGAGCATCCCCCGTCGCATCATGCGCCACACGTCGCTCCTGGCCCGCAGGCGGTTAGGGCCCGCGTCGTTTCGCCCCCGAGTAGGCGGGAACGTGCGCGCCGCGGGCCCGTGGAACCCAGGGTATCTCGGCCCGTCTGCCTGTGGCCCAGAACGCAGCGCCTGGCGGTGGCCCAATAGGTGGCCCACCAACGGACACCCCAAGCAAGACCCCTCATGAGGCCCTGGTCTCCTGAGGAGCCCTCCTCAGGGAGCGGGCAAGCAAGACTCCGCCACGACTTCGCCAAGAGCCTCGCGAGGTTCTCTCGTGAGACAGCCTCCCTAGGCTACCTCCCGAGGCACCCTCCCGAAGACATGCAAGGCAGGTGCTGTTCGGCTCGGTCGCGCAGTCTCATGCCCACAACGTGGGTGACGCGCGCGGCGACGAATGGCAATAGAGGCCACGCCAGCAGGCGCAGATAGAGAGGATTTCCCCTTTTGTGCTAAGGGAGCAAGGCCAGCGGTCCATTTCCCAAAGCAACCCCCAAAGGTTGCCCGATCGGTGAAAGAAGACCAAGACGGTGGACGCGCTGGGCAGAGGTCGTCCCCGAGCCCACCGGCGCGTCATGGATAATCGCTTTGCAGACGAAGACCACCTTTTGTCAGGATAGACTGCGCCCCTGTCCCCCTTCAAACTTGCCGTTGTGTGGCAACCCTTCCCGCCAAAGTTTTCGGGGGAAGAGGACCAAGGCAGATATAAAAGGAGGGCAAGGTGCCGCTGTAGAGAGGATCGACTCTTCCGCCCCAAACCTTGTACTCTCACCAGAGCAATCCCAACCAAGCAGGAGTAGGGTTTTACACCGCAAGGTGGCCTGAACCTGGGTAACCGTTGTGTCTCCGGCCTACCCCCTCGCACGCTCTCGCCGTAGCTTCGCCGTAGTTATGCTGTGGTAGGGGACGAGGCGGTAGGAACGAGCTCACCCCAGTGTTCGAAACTTTGGGTCCCCGGAGCCCCATCTCTGACATTTGGCGCGGAGCCCCATCTCCGACCACGGAACCTTTGGCGGGCCACACCACCTTACGTACCGCATAATTTATCGTAACGTATATTTCCTCGTGAGGCGCTCTTGTGAGGCCTCGTTTATCTCTTCTTGTTTGCCATGGTGCTCTATGTCGTCAGGACCCAGCCCTCGGGCGGCTACAGCCGTCGCTGGTATGTCCGGTCGCGTTGCCTGAACAAGGCCAGGAGGTGTAGGGCACTGAGGCGGTAAGGACCCCTGAGACGCGATGCTCAGAGAGCCCCCCTTTGGCGTGCAAGCGGCTCGCGCAAAGGAGAAAACATGGGCACTCAACAAGATTGCAAGAAGAAGGAGCTGAGAGATGACGAGGGTGTCTTGCGAGATAGTCGGACTTAGCTTTTGTGGAGAGGGGCGCCGGGCGAGCCGCGGCTCAGGAGGCATGCCTGGCTCACGAGGCGTGCCTCGCAAGACTTGGCCCGCGAGGTTTTCTGCTCGCAAAGCCTCCTGCTTAGATGACCGCAGCTGGGCGGCCCACGGGACGCCACCAGCGAGGCTTCAGGGGATCTGAGGGGGTGTCCCGCCGGGGTTATCTCGCGAGCCGGCGCTCACGAGGCCTTCCGAGCATCTTGCTCCTGGGACAACTGCATGTCGACAAACCTCACAACGGGGGAGCGACGTGTGCTCGCTAGCTTGCTCATGGCCATTACATGAGGAGATAAGGCACCGAGGACCTTGGCGAGGTGGCGTGCATGGGAGCAGGCCCGCGAGCCAGAGCTCAGTCACTTGGATTTAGCGGCGCTGCAGGGACGGACCTGAGCACAGTCGTTGTGCCTAGCCCCCGCTCAGGGAATGGTCAGGAGGAAGATCGCGAGCACGCGGCACTCTCGAGACGGCATCGTACCAAATACACAATTATGCAGTCAATCATGAACTTACTGGGGCATAATAATAAGATTCATTACACAACCAAAAAAGAGATGCGGTTGCCGTGTCCGGCACGGGTCAGCGTGAGGTTGGTGCAGCCCGTGGGGCGCTCTCAGTTGAGCAAAACAAAATCACCTTGATAGAAGCATCCCAGAAGCGACGGTGTGGAGGGCGCGGCGAGGAGGGACTCGGGCCGTGTGAGGTAACGCTTGAACGCACCTGGCAGAATTGTGCTGGAGAAGAGCGCAGGTCGTCTGGCGAGGTGTTCCTTGAAAGCTCGCTCCTCAAAAGCCGAGGGAGGCTCGCAAGACATGAAGGGAGAGAGGTCTGAGGAAGCGACGCGCTGGGGGCGTCCCAAGAACTCCGCGCCCCTCTCCGTCCGAGGCCCCGACGCGAGGCGCATCAGCCTCTGGAAGGTGGCGCTGGCGTTCCTCAGGCCGAAGGGCATGCGGGCATAGCTGGTGGGAGAGTCCGCGCCCTGGCCGGCGTGCGGCAGCAGAAAGGGGTCCTGATAGCAGGCCTTGTTGAGGCTCGTGAAGTCGATGCACATACGCTCCTTGCCGCCCTTCTTGGGGACGACGACCGGGTTGGTGAGCATTCGGGATGGCGTACCTCACGGACGACCCCAACTTCTTGTAGCTTGTGCACTTCTTGAACAATGAACTCTTGCTTCTCGGGCGCCTGGCGCCATGCTTTTTGCTTGACGGGGCATGCGTTGGGGCACACTGTCGGGCCCATGGAACCCAGGGTATCCAAGCCCATCTGCCTTTGGCCCAGGGCGCAACGCCTGGCGTGGGCCCAGCAAGCCGTCATCATCGATCGTCTCACCAAGACCCCTCATGAGGCCTTGGCCTCCTGAGGACCCCTCCTCAGGGAGCGGCGAACAGGGCTCAGCATCTTCACCAGCAGCCTCGCGAGGCCCTCTCGTGAGGCGGCCTCCCGAGGTGGCCTCCTGAGGCTTCCTCCCGAAGGCGCTCAAGACAAGGGTTGTTCGGCTCGGCCGTGCGATCTCGTGCCCATCACGTGGGTGACGCACGCGGCGACGAACGGCGACAGAGGCCGTGCCAGCAGGCGCGGATGAAGAGGGTTTCCCCTTTTGTGTTAAGGGAGCAAGGCCAACAGTCCCCTTCCCAAAGCAACCCCAAAGGTTGCCCGATCGGCGAAAGATGACCAAGACGGCGGGCGCGCGGGGCGGAGGTCATCATCGATCATCTCACCAAGTGTGGCAACCCTTCCTGCCTAAGTTTTGAGGGGGAAGAGGACCAAGGCAGGTATAAAGGGACAATGCAGCCATCGTGGTAGGGGGATCCGATTCGGTCAACTCTTCTTCTCCTACCTTGTACGCGAGAACGCTCTCTGGCTGACTACAATCAAAACCAAGCAGGAGTAGGGTTTTACACCGCAAGGTGGCCTGAACCTGGGTAAACCGCTGAGTCCACGGTCCGCTCCTCGCTAGCGCGGTCCCGCCGTAGCTTAGCCGTGGTAGGGGACGAAGAGGTAGGAACAAGCTCACCCCAGTGTTCAAACCTTTGGGTCCCCGGAGCCCCACTTCCGACATTTGGCGCGCCAAGTAGGGGTGCGCTACTGTTCTTCCGCTCCGCCCTCCGTTCCACCAGCTTCATGACCGACGCACGCCGCGAGCGCGCCGAGCGCAGGGTTGGTCGCGTGGCTCAGACGGAGCCGATGGCCCGCGGCAACCGCCGCCGCCCTATCGAGGCTGGTGCCACCACCGACCCCGCTGCCCGTGAGCAGCAGGACTCCTCCCTGCACCCCTCCGTGCAGGCGAACGGCCACACCGCCACGGCCTATTCCTCCCTCGCCCACCGTGGGCCACCGAACGCGTAGGCCGCGCTACTCATGGCGCGCGAGCTGCTCCACTACCGTCCAGCTAACGCCGGCTACGACGCCTGTCTTTAGTTGGCAAGCATTATGTGGTAGGGAAAGATCCAGGCACATATATCCAGTTGAATATAGGTGATCATGAGTTATTATTGTTGACATTATCCCTGAGATAAATAAGTTGGGAGGCGAAACATTAAGCCCCTATCTTCCTATGTGTTTGACTGAAACAGTTTGTTCTAAAAATATGCTTTGAGTGTCAGTAATCATGGAAGACTAAAAGATGGTTGAGTATGTGGAATTTGCTAGATCAAAGCTCTTACATAGACCCTTCCTGAAAATAAGATGAATTGCAATTGTTTGATGACTGATAACATGGTTTGTTAGTTTTCAAGAAAGTTTATGGCCTATACTTTAAACATGTGAATAGCTTGCTACTTGATCATGAGAAGTTTTATGAGATGAGCTACTGATTATGATATATATTGATGCTACAAAAAGTGATTGAAATTATTATTGATCAAACTTATGCATTATGCTAGCATTCACACTTCATAAATTATTTCTTTTATCATTTACCTACTCGAGGACGAGCAGGAATTAAGCTTGGGGATGCTGATACGTCTCCAACGTATCTATAATTTATGAAGTATTCATGCCATGTTTATAACAATTCTATATGGTTTTGGTATGATTTGATTAGAACTAACCCGGACTGTCGCTGTTTTCAACAGAATTGCCATGGTGTTGTTTTTTGTGCAGAAATAAAAGTTCTTGGAATTGGATGAAACTTTTTGGAGATTTTTATGGAATAAATAAAAAATACTGGAACCAAGACCCACTGGAGGGGGGCCACCCAGTGCCCACGAGGCACCAGGGCGCGCCACCCCCCCCCCCCCCTCAGGTGCGCCCTAGTACCTCGTGGGGCCCACGTGGCTCCGTCTGACCTGATTCCAACGCTGAAAATCCTATAAATAGAGAAACCCCCAGAAATAACCCTAGAACTTTGACTCCGCCGCCGCAAGCCTCTGTACCTCCACGATCTCATCTACAGCCCTTTTCCGGCACCCTGCCGGAGGGGGGAAAGCATCACCGGAGGCCATCTTCATCATCCCGGCGGTCTCCATGATGAGGAGGGAGTAGTTCACCCTCGGGGCTGAGGGTATGTACTAGTAGCTATGTGTTTGATCTCTCTCTCTCTCGTGTTCTTGATATGGCACGATCTTGATGTACCGCGAGCTTTGTTAATATAGTTTGGATCATATGGTGTCTCTTCCCTCTCTATCTTTGTTGTGATGAATCGAATCTTTTCCCTTTGAGGTTTCGTTATTGTCGAATTGAATATTTCAGATTTGAGAACACTTGATGTATGTCTTGCATATGAATACCCGTGGTGACAATGGGGTATTATATTGATTCACTTGATATATGTTTTGGCACTCAACTCGTGGATTCCCGAGGTGACATTGGGGTAATCTATGCATAGGGGTTGATGCACGTTTTCATTATCCTTTCTCCGATAGAAGCTTTGGGGGCTCCTTGGAGTTCTTTGTGTAGATTGAATATTATGATTATGAAGTTGTTTGATGCATATCGTATCATCAACTCACGGATACTTGTGATGACATTGGAGTATCTAGGTGACATTAGAGTTGGTTGATGTGTATCATATGGTGTTATTTTAGTACGAACTCTAGGGCTGTTTGTGACACTTATAGGAATAGCTCAATAGATCGATCGGACAGGATAACTTTGAGGTGGTTTCGTACCCTACAAACAATTTCTATCTTATGTTCTCCGCTAATAGGAACTTGGGAGTGATTCTTTATCGCATGTTGAGGGATGGTTATATGATCCAATTATATTAGCATTGTTGAGAGATTGCACTAGCGATAGCTTGAACCCTAGGCCTTGTTTTTAAGCATTGCAATACCGTTTGTGCTCACTTTTGTTACTTGCTACCTTGCTGTTTTTATATTTTCAGATTACAAAAACCTATATCTATTGTCCATACTACACTTTTATCACCATCTCTTCGCCGAACTAGTGCACCTATACAATTTACCATTGTATTGGGTGTGTTGGGGACACAAGAGATTTCTTGTATTTGGTTGCAGGGTTGTTTGAGAGATACCTTCTTCAACCTACGCCTCCCACGGATTGATAAACCTTAGGTCATCCACTTGAGGGAAAATTGCTACTGTCCTACAAAACTCTGCGCTTGGAGGCCCAACACGAGTCTACAAGAATAAGTTGTGTAGTAGACATCACCCTACGACCAGCTGATGCCGACCAGGACCTTCTCCGGAGTGACCGATGGCTCCACCATCCCTCTGGGGCAAGTGCGCCTTCCCGTCACCTTCGGCACCCGTAAGAACTACCATACCTAGCTCATCGACTTCGATGTGGCGCACATCGGCCTGCCTTACAACGCCATCTTGGGCTACCCAGCTCTTGCCAAGTTCATGGCGGCGACCCATCACGCTTACAACATCCTCAAGATGCCTGGCTGCAGCGGCATCATCACTGTCGCCTGCGATGAGAAGGACGCGGTCTGCTCCCTCGAGCGCGCCTACAAAGCCGCCCCTGTTGCGCATCCGGCTGACGAGGACGCGGTCGAGCCTCCTGAGGCCGCGCCCACGAAGAAGAAGCAGTTGCTCTCTCAGGACCGCGCCCTGCCTTCACCATCAGCGCTGGCCTTCCTCCTACATAGGAAAGCGCGCTCGTCACCTTCCTTCGGGCAAACTCGGATGTTTTCGCCTGGAAAGCATCTGACTTTTCCGGTGTGCCAAGGGAGGTGATCGAGCACCACTTAGCGGTGTGCCCCAATGCACGCCCCGTCAAGCAAAAAGCATGGCGCCAGGCGCCAGAGAAGCAAGATTTCATCGTCAAGGAAGTTCAGAAGCTCCAAGAAGCTGGGGTCATCCGAGAGGTGCACCATCCTGAATGGCTCGCCAACCCAGTCGTCGTCCCCAAGAAAGGCAGCAAGGAGCGTATGTACGTTGACTTCACCAGCCTCAACAAGTTCTGCCCTCAAGATCCATTTCCGCTGCCCCGCATCGACCAGATCGTGGAATCCACCGCCGGGTGCAATTTGCTATGCTTCCTAGATGCCTTCTCAGGCTATCACCAGATCAAGATGGCGGCCGAAGACGTGTAGAGGACGGCCTTCATCACCCCCTGCGGCATATACTGCTACGTCTGCATTCCCTTCGGCTTGAGGAGCGTGGGCGCCACCTTCCAATGGCTAATGCGCATCACGCTGGGGCCTCAGATGGGGAGGAACGCGGAGGCCTGCGTCGACGACATCATGGTTAAGTCTCGCGAATCTGGATCCCTCATCACGGACCTCAAGGAAACATTTGCCAACCTACGGAAGGTCAACCTCAAGCTCAACCCCGAGAAGTGCGTCTTCGGAGTTCCCTCTGGCAAACTCCTCGGTTTCCTAGTCTCGCACCATGGCATCGAGGCCAACCCTGAGAAGATCAAGGCCATCGAGAAAATGCGTCCTCCCCGACCCTCAAGGAAATGCAGCGCTTGATAGGATGTATGGCCTCCCTGGGACGCTTCATCTCCAAGTTTGGTGAGCAAGCTCTGCCTTTCTTCAAGCTCCTGAAGAGGTCCGGCTCTTTCAAGTGGACTACTGAAGCAGACGCCGCTTTTGAAGACCTCAAGAGGTACCTCACGAGCCCGCCCATCATGGTCGCGCCGCGCTCTCGCGAGCCCTTGCTCCTATACTTGGCGGCCACCCCTCACACGGCCAGCGCGGCGCTTGTGGCAGTGCGAGAGGAGCGCGTCTGTGCTAAGGAGAAGCCCTCCGCACCTCCCAAGCCTCGTGAGCCCCCCGAGCCTCATGAGCTCCCCGGGCCCATCGAGCCTCGCGAGGCACCTGGAGAGCAAGCTGCCACCATGACTACGCGCCTCGTCGAACACCCCGTGTATTTCGTCAGCACCGTACTAAGGGATGCGCGCGAGCGCTACCCCATGCAGCAGAAGCTCCTCCTCGCGCTCCTCGTTGCCTCCAGGAAGCTGCGCCACTACTTTTAGGGTCATCCCATCAAGGTCATTTCTTCCTACCCCTTGGAGCAAGTTCTGCGCAGCCCCAACACTGCCGGCCGTGTCGCCGAATGGAACATCGAGCTGCAAGCCTTCCAGCTAGAATTCTCCACCACCAGAGTCATCAAAGGCGTGGCTCTCGCCGACTTCATGGCAGAGTGGACGGACACATATGAGGAGGAGCCTCGCGAGGCCAAATCCCTTCTTCCAGGGGACGAGGCGCCTAGTGGCTGGACCATGCACTTCGACGGCGCCTTCTCCCGACAGGGCGCGGGGGCTGGAGTCATGCTCACCTCGCCGATAGGAGACAGGCTCTACTACGCCGTGCAACTCTGCTTCAGGTACACCGACAAGGTTTCCAACAACATCGTAGAGTATGAGGGCCTCATCGCCGGCCTCAAGGCCGCGTTCGCTCTGGGCATCAAGCGTCTGACCATCAAGGGCGAATCGCAACTTCTCGTCAACTTCTCCAACAAAAGCTACAAGCCCAAGGACGAGCACATGGCCGCCTACCTAGACGAGGTACGTAAACTTGAGAAGCGTTTTCTTGGCCTGGAGCTGCAGCACGTCCCCAGCAGCGGCAACAAAGAAGCTGACCACATCACCAAACGAGCATCTCGCCGCGAGCCTCAGAGCCCCGGCGTCTTCGAGGAAAGGCTCCTCAAGCCATCAGCTGCACCTCCTGCCGCGAGCACCGCGCTCCTTCATGAGGAACTCCCGCCCGCACCGCCCACGGGTGCGCTAGACTGCGGCCCAACTTCAGGAGCCCGCCTGCTGCTGGCGTTGGAGCCTCAAGCGGATAGCTGGGCCGCGGAGTTCAAGGCTTACTTGCTTCACGGCACCCTCCCGGAGGAGGACTCAGAAGCAGAGTGCGTGGCCCGGCAGGCCACCACTTACTGCTTACAAGATGGCGAGTTGTACCACAGGCTCCCCAACGGCGTCTCGCTGCGGTGCATCTCTGAAGAACAAGGGCGGGAGTTGCTCGCTGATATCCATGGGGGAGACTACGGCCACCACTCCTCATCACGCACCCTCGTCGGCAAGGTGTTTCGCAGCGGCTTCTACTGGCCCACTGCGCTGCATGACGCTACCGCGTTGGTCCAAGCCCGCAAGGCCTGCCAGTTCCACGCCAAGCAGATCCACCAGCCGGCGTAGGGCCTCCAGACGATTCCCCTCTCATGGCCCTTCGCGATCTAGGGGCTGGATATCCTAGGGCCCTTCCCTCACGCGGCTTGCGGTTACCGCTACCTCTACGTCGCCATCGACAAGTTCACCAAGTGGGCAGAAGTCGAGCCTGTGCGCACCATCCCGGCGAGCTCTGCCGTCATGTTCATCAAGGGCCTCATGAGCCGCTTTGGACTTCCCAACCGCATTATCACCGACAATGGCTCCCAGTTCACGAGCAGCCTCTTCAGGTCCTACTGCGCCAGCCTTGGCACGCAGATCTACTATGCCTCGGTGGCGTACCCGCGAAGCAATGGCCAGGCCGAGCATGCCAACGCCGAGGTCCTCAAGGGCCTCAAAACAAGGAGCTTCAAGAAGAAGCTCGAGGCCTGTGGCAAGGGCTGGCTCGATGAGCTACAGTCCGTGCTGTGGTCCATCCGCACGATGGCAAGCAAGCCTACCGGTGAGACCCCCTTCTTCCTCATCTACGGAGCTGAGGCGGTCCTTCCATTGGAGCTTAAGCACGGCTCCCCGCGAGTCCTTGCCTTCGACGAGGCGTGTTAGGATGGCTCGCGGGAGACCAATCTGCTGCTCCTCGAGGAGGGCCGCCGTCAGGCCGCTCTTCGCGCCACGAGGTACCAGCAGGCCTTGCGTCGCTACCACAGCCACAACATCCACCCTCGCACTCTTGAGGTCGGCGACCTCGTCCTGCGCAGGATCCTCTCCAGAGAGGGACTTCACAAACTCTCACCTATGTGGGAAGGCCCTTTCAGGGTTACTCATGTCTCCAGGCCTGGCTCAGCCCGGCTGGAGACGGTGGACGGAGTTCCTGTGCCTAACGCCTGGAACATCCAACACCTCCGCAAGTTCTACCCGTGACCCTCACGCGTACGAACGAAATGGGGTTGTACACGCCCCGAAGCCTCTCATTGCGTTCGCCTGATGGGCCCGCGAGAGCTCCCACCCACGCCCAAGTGGAAGCCCCATGCTCTGCGCTGGCGGAACGATCGACCCGCGATCATACCCACACCCCTGTGGAAGCCCCATGCTCCACGCTGGCGGAACAATCAATTGAGGGTGCCCCACGGGCTGCACCAACCTCAAGCTGACCCGTGCCGGACACGGCAGCACCCTTTTTCTCGTTTTGATGTGTAACTAAGGGCACCCCACGGGTTGCACCAACCTCAAGCTGACTCGTGCCAGACACGGCAACCGCATCTTGTTTTGGTTATGTAATGGGTTGCTATCTTACTTCAGTAAAGCTTTGGTTTCTTTACATGGTGTTTCGTTTTGGCTTTGCCTCACGAGCCTCGCGCGCTCACGACGTCCCTCATGAGCCTCACGCGAGTGGGGGCTAGACACGGTGCCTGTGCTCGGGTCAGTCCCAGCAGCGCTGAAAAACCCAAGCAACTGGACTCTGGCTCGTGGGCCTGCTCCCATGCACGCCACCCCACCAAGGTTCTTGGTGTCTTGTCTCCTCGCATAACGCCCATGAGCAAATCGGCGAGCGTGCGCTGCTCCCCTGTTGTTAAGTATTCTGCATGCAGTTATCTCAGGAGCAGGTCCCCGGAAAGTTCTCGCGAGGATGCCCCGCGAGGTGGCCCCTCAGGGCCTCAAGAAGCCCCGCAGGCCCCGCCTCGGGAGCTAACTCACGACGGCCGTCTCAGCAAGAGATCTCGCGAGCGAAACCCTCACGAGGCGTACCCTACAAGTGATGGCCCACCAGACACTATCCTGCACAGAGCTAAGTCTCCTGCCTCGTGAGCCGCCCTTGCCGTCTCTTAAGCTTTCCCCTCCAGCAATCTCACGAGCGCCGGCATTTCTCTTGACGCAAGCCGCTTGCGCGTCAAAGGGGGGCGCCCTGAGCATTGCACCTCAGGAGCCCTCACTAGCTCCCGGTGCCCCTCACCTCCTGGCCTTGTCTAGTTTCGCGACCTGACATACCAGCGACGGCTGTGGCCCGCTCGGGGGCTGGGTCCTGACGACGTAGAGCATCAAGGCAAGCAAAAAGAGCAAAACAGGCCTCAAGAGAAAGCTTCACGAGGGCACAGGCGTTCAGTACAACCAGACACAAAGTACTTGAAATATAAAGGCATTGTCCTCACACCCCCACGGGGCCACAATTAACTATGCGCAGGACATGGGGAAGGGCCTAAGAGGACATGTCGCCATCACCATTGCTGCCATCGTCATCTTCACCTTCCTCGGTTCCGCCTGAGCCCTCGCTGCTGCCATGGGCGAATTGCGCATGCAACGTGTCCACGTGATCTTCCACCGCCTTCCCAAGGTGGTCGCAGACCTCCTCCGGGACAGGAACTATCACCTTGCCGAAGTCAAAGTGGGGATCGGCGCGGAGAAGATGGCTGAAGATGCGCGTGGCGGCCTGGGTGAGGAGATCGCGGCACTCCTCCTCGACGATTCCGCCCACCTTCTTGGCACCAACCTCGAGCCGCTCCACGAGCTTGGTGAAGAAGTCGAGGTAGCTGCCGTCGTGGGTCTCGAGGGGGCTGCTGACGTCCTCCTTGCAAATGGAGCCCAAGGCGCGGCAGGCTCGGAGCTCGAGGGCGCGGAACATCTTGGAGCATTGGAGCTGCCGCCCCCGCGCTCGGGCTGCCTCGTCCCTCGCCTGCTCCGCGATGGCGGCGATGCCCCCCACCTACTGCTGGAGGGAGGCCAGCTTGGCCTCGGCGTCGGCCCGGGCCTTCAGCGCGGTCTCCCGCCGTTTTTAAGCTTCGATCAGCATCTCCTTGAGGCCCGCGATCTCGTGCTGGAACTCCTCGCGCCTTGCCTTGAAGCGGTCCTCCTGCCGCTTCAGCTTCTTGCTGTTCTCATCGGCAAGCGCTTCGCGGTTCTGCGCAACCCTCCTATCGGCGTCTTCCTGGATCTTCTTCTCCTTGGCCGCCAGATTGGCGTTGGCCCTGTCTAGGCACTCGGCATAGGAGCCTTGGGTAGCGGACACCTCTCGCTCCAGCGTCTCCAGCCGTTCGCGTTCCAGGTCCTGCGCGGATGCCGACCACGCGAGCTCCCGCTCGCGGATACCAAGGTCCGCCTCATGGGCCGCCAACCCCTCTTCGAGGGCGGAGATGGCATCTCTCCGTGCCTGAAGCCGCCGTTCCATAGCGGTGTTCTGGTCTTGGAGCTCCTTCCTGCGGGCCTCTGCCACCTCGCGCCGCCTGTCGGCCTCCCTGACGGCGTTCTCGAATATTTCCTTCGCGTCCTGGGCGGCCTTCTCGTGCTTCTCCCATGCGGAATCGTCTTGACGGCGGCCCAGCTTGATGGCCACGTCAAGTTGGCGCTGGCACTCCTCGATGATGCGTGCCTCCTCCGCCTGGAGGTCTACCTCTAGCTGATCAAGGGCGGCCCTAGCGCCTTGCAGGGCCCCGCGCTTGAGCACGGCGCTGCTGCTCATGAGCTGCAGGGCCCAGCCGGCATGCGTCTCCGCGTCGCCCTCTCGCGAAGGCCCGGCGCCACCCACCAGGAGCGGAGGGCTCGCAGGGACCCCCCCCCCCCTCCTCGTCTGGCCGTGGCGGCGCGCCCCGCGGGCTCGACGCCCCCCGGTGGGGGCCCAGCGTACCGGCGAGTCCTACGGGCCTCCTGCCGCGCCGCCGCCACCCGCGGTGCGGGATGGGAGAGCCGGCGTCTCCGCCTCTGTCGCCACGACGTCCGCCCTGGCAGTGGGCACCCCAGGAACCGCAGAGCCGCCTCCTGACGACGCCTCCTGAGGCTCGCCTACTTGGGCCTCCCGAGCCACATCCTGCTGCGGCTCAGGAGGGGCCACCTGTCCCTCTGCCTTCGCGAGGCCAGCCTCGGTGTCGAGACCGCTGGTGTTCTCCTCACGCCCCTCGGCCCTAGCAACCGGCGGTGTGGCCCCCGCCAGGCCGGGGGACCTCTCCACCTTCTTCTTCTTCTTGCTCGAGGGGGTCCTATAAAAAGCAAAGACTCAGGCGCACGCGACGCGCTGGGTGCAAGAGAAGGGAAGGCGGACGCTTACTCATCCTTGGCAATCCACCTCCTCTTCTACAACGACCACGGCGGAACGCCGCCGCCGCCACCCTCGCGAGGCCCCTTCTCGTGACCGGTCCCCCTTGCGGGAGAACCACGGGATCCGCCCTCGTCGCCGCTTCCGGAGTCCCGCGGCTCCACAGCTGCCACGTAGGGGCTCCCCGCGCCCTCCGCCCGGTCAGGCACGGCAGGCGTGGCCCTAGGCGGGGCAATGTCATCAGTGTCTCTGAGCCCACGGATGAGTCGGCGGCGGGTCCGCCGGCCCGGGCCGCCACCGTCCTCAGCAGCGCCCGCCGAGGCCCCGGCATCGCCACGACCACCCGAGCCGGGAACCGCCAGGAAGGGGTTGTCCCGGGGCCCTTCAAGACCCTCTGGAAGCGGCCCCCACTGGTCGAAGCATGGCATTGCGCCGGCCAGCGCCTCCTTGTTCCTGTAGCAGTACAAGGGGAGCCCGTCTTTGGGTGGCTCGTCCGCCTCTTCGCCGGTCAGGGTGTGGAGCACCCCATTCAGCACCTCCGGCAACAAGTTGTCCGTGCTCAACCACATCGGGTCCTCTGGGCCGGTGAAGGCCCACATCGGGCGGGAGTGTCGCTGGAGGGGGGCTATGCAGCGCCGAAGGAACTCCCTCACAACCGTGACCACCGTTACTTTCGCGGCCCTCAGCTCGGCCAACCTCTTCCACACCCGCGCCAGCCTCGAGTTG
Organism: Elymus sibiricus; assembly: GCA_039707655.1. Classification (NCBI taxonomy): domain Eukaryota; kingdom Viridiplantae; phylum Streptophyta; class Magnoliopsida; order Poales; family Poaceae; genus Elymus; species Elymus sibiricus. The sequence goes on along the minus strand of CM077670.1, from coordinate 222,949,133 downwards.
GCGAGCCTCTCATGCCTCCATGCAGAGCTTCTCGCCACCGGGGATGACGGCAGCTGCAGCAGGGGGCTGAACTGGGCCGCGTCCACGTACACCCATTGCCGTCTGAAGCCCTCAGCCTCCTTGGTGAGCCTCATATCGATGCCGTCGCCCGCCGTCTCATCTACGATGTGGAACAAGGCGCACCCGGAGCATTGGTTCGACGCGGTCAGCCGCAGGCTGAAGAAATGGCGGAAGAGTGCCACTGAGGGCGTCATTCCCAGAAAGGCCTCGCACAAAAAGGCAAAGGCAGAAAGAAGAAGAACAGAGTTCGGCTCGAGATGCAGCGCATGGACCTAGTAGTGGGAAAGGGAGGCGTTGAAGAAATCAGAGAATGGAGGCAACAGGCCGGCGAAGAGCGCGGGGAGGAAGAGGACGGCGGAGGTGGCGTCGAGGTAGGTGGTCGGGCGCGAAGCCGGCCAGATCTGAGTGCCCCCCCCCACTCGTTAGAAGTAGCTGCGGTCATCGGGAGCACCTTGCCAAGCCCCTCGGCGTTGACGATCGTAGGCCTACCCAGGGAAGGTTCCGGCACCACCTCTGCGACCACCGTCTCTTCCGCCTCTTCCTTCCTACCGGGGGGCGACATGGCGGCGCAGCAAAGGTCTAGAGCGGCAGAGTTTCGGGGGAGGAAGAAGGAGCTGTGCGTGGGAAGGAAGGCGCGGGAAGATGGGATGCGCGGAGGAAGGCAATGATGGTCTCGCGTCGCCCGCGGCAGGCTTTATGTCAGCACGGGCAGTTACCGAGGCGTCGTGGGAGAAGTGGGGGCGTCCCCTGTCACATCATGCGCCACGCGTCGCGCCTGGCCTGCAGGCGGGAATGTGTGCGCCGCGGGCCCGGGGGATACTGTCGGGCCCATGGAACCCAGGGTATCCAGGTCCGTCTGCCTTTGGCCCAGGGCGCAACGCCTGGCGTGGGCCTAGCAGGCCGTCATCATCGATCGTCTCACCAAGACCCCTCATGAGGCCTTGGCCTCCTGAGGACCCCTCCTCAGGGAGCGGCGAACAGGGCTCAGCATCTTCACCAGCAGCCTCGCGAGGCCCTCTCGCAAGGCGGCCTCCCGAGGTGGCCTCCCGAGGCTTCCTCCCGAAGGCGCTCAAGACAAGGGTTGTTCGGCTCAGCCGCACGGTCTCGTGCCCATCACGTGGGTGACGCACGCGGCGACGAACGGCGATAGAGGCCGTGCCAGTAGGCGCGGATGAAGAGGGTTTCCCCTTTTGTGTTAAGGGAGCAAGTCCAGCAGTCCCCTTCCCAAAGCAACCCCAAAGGTTGCCCGATCGGTGAAAGAAGACCAAGATAGCGGGCGCGCGGGGCGGAGGTCATCACCGAGCCCACCGGTGCGTCATGGATCATGCTTTTGCAGGCGAAGACCACCTTTAGTCAGGATAGCCTGAGCGCCTGTCCCTCTTCGAAACCCGCCAAGTGTGGCAACCCTTCCCGCCTAAGTTTTGAGGGGGAAGAGGACCAAGGCAGGTATAAAGGGACAGTGCAGCCATCGTGGTAGGGGGATCCGATTTGGTCGACTCCTTCTTCTCCTACCTTGTACGCGAGAGCGCTCTCTGGCTCGCTACAATCAAAACCAAGCAGGAGTAGGGTTTTACACCGCAAGGTGGCCCGAACCTGGGTAAGCCGCTGAGTCCACGGTCTGCTCCTCGCTAGCGCGCTCCCGCCATAGCTTAGCCGTGGTAGGGGACGAAGAGGTAGGAACAAGCTCACCCCAGCGTTCGAACCTTTGGGTCCCCGGAGCCCCACTTCCGACACACACCGCTAAGTGGTGCTCGATCACCTCCCTCGGTACACCGGACAAATTAGATGCTTTACAGGTGAAAACATCTGAGTTTGCCTGAAGGAAGGCGACGAACGCGCCTTCCTATGCAGGAGAAAGGCAGGTGCCGATGGTGAAGGCAGGGCCTGAGCCACAGCCATCAACCGACACCTTCTTCGTCTCGGCGTGGTCCTGAGAGAACAGCTGCTTCTTCTTCGCGGGCGCAGCCTCAGGAGGCTCGACCCTGTCCTCGTCAGCTGGATGGGTGGCTGCAGCAGCCTTGTAGTCATGCTCAAGGCAGCAGATCGCGTCCTTCTCATCGCTCGTGACGGTAACGATGCCACTGCAGCCAGGCATCTTGAGGACGTTGTAGGCGTGATGAGTCACCGCCATGAACTTGGCGAGCGTGGGGTAGCCCAAGATGGCGTTGTAGGGCAGGCCGAGGTGGGCGACGTCGAAGTCGATGAGCTCAGTGTGGTAGTTCTTGCGGGTGCCGAAGGTGACAGGGAGGCGCACCTGCCCCAGAGGCAGCGTGGAGCCGTCGGTCATGCCCGAGAAGGGCCTTGTCGGCATGAGCTGCTCGTATGGCACCTGGAGCTGCTTGAAAGTCTTGATGGAGAGCACGTTGAGGCCCGCGCCTTCGTCGATGAGGGTCTTGGTGACTGCAACGTTGCTGATGGTGGGAGTGCACAGCATGGGGAGCGCGCCTGCGGTGGCCGTGGACTTGGGGTGGTCCTTGGAGTGGAAGGTGATGGCGTACTGTGACCACTTGAGAGGCCGCGCATCCTCAGGCTTCGGGAGGGCGGCGTTCTCCTCGTGAGAGAACTGCTTGAAGTGGCGATTGGACGCGGGAGCCTGAGCTCCGCCGAGGATGCAGGCAACCGCACGAGGCTCCCGGTAGCCCCCAGCGCCCTCGTCAGTCTGGTTGACGTCGTTCCTCCGGGGTGGCAGCGGTGGAAGAGCAGCATTGGCCTGAGGGTTTGCCTCACGAGGCTGATCGCGCCAGGCGGCCTCACGAGGCTGGTCGCGCCGGCCCTGGCGGAAGTTGCCATTGTCGTTGCGGCTGTCCCAGCGGTTGCCGCTGCAGCCACCTCCGCGGCCGGCGCGGTCATTGCGGTTGCCTCGGCAGCCCAGGCACTCGTCGCGGAGCAGCTTGAGCTCCTGGTAGTCTTCGGTGCTATGGGAGTGCGCGTTGTGGTAGATACAGAGCGGCCGACCGTCCTTCCTGGGATCATCGCGGTCGCGGCCGTGCTTCTGCTCGGGCTCCGCCGCAAGCACGGCTGGGCCCTTGCGCTTGACGTCATTGCTCTTGGCCTTGGCGGCGTCGGGCGCCGCATCGGGGTCGTTGTGGATGAAGAGGCGACCTTCTTCAGCCTTGGCGCATTTGTCGACGAGGTCGAATAGCTCAAGCACCGAGTCCAGCTCATCGTTGATGGCGAGCTTCTCGCGCATCTTGACGTCCGCGATGCCGGTGGAGAACGCAAAGATGACGGCCGCGTCGGAGGCACGTGGGATCTTGTTGTGCACCTGGCTGAAGCGCTGGATGTACTTGCGGAGGGTCTCGTCCGGGCATTGCCGCACGTGCCGCAAGTCGTTGATCGTGAGGGAGCGGTCGTGTGTGCCCTTGAAGTTGGCGATGAACTGGTTGCAGAGCTCGCCCCATGACGAGATCGAGGCCTCAGGGAGATTCATGAGCCAAGAGCGCAGGCCGTCCTTGAGGGCCATGGGGAACCAGTTCGCCATGACCTTGTCATCGCCGTTCGCCGCCTCGACGCTCAGCGCATAGAGCTGAAGGAACTCCGCGGGGTTGGGGGTGCCGTCGTAGCGCAGAGGTAGGTCCAGCTTGAACTTGGCGGGCCACACCACCTGACGCAGCTCGCGGGTGAAGGCGCGGCACCCCATACCGCTCGAGGGAACACCGCCGGCGAGGGCGGCACGGTTCTGGCGCCCGGCCGCCGTGACCTCCTAGACGGCCCGGTCTTGGCGCCGGCGCTGCTGCTCGAGGAGCACACGTGCATCAGGCGGTGCGCGGTGGATGATCTGGCAGCTGGCATCGTCTCGGACTGGCGAGGACGCACCGCAGGGCGGCTCACGTGCCTGCGCACCACGCTGGTGCCCTGCGAGCTCGTCGCGCAGAGGAGGCGGCGGGGGAGCGCCATGAGCGATGTCCGCAGCGCGAGACGGCCGAGGGCGGAGCGAGTGGGAAGGCGCGGGAGCGTCCCCAGTGGCGTTGACGAGCTCAGTAATGCGACCAAGCGAGGCGTCGTAGCCGGCGTCAGCTGGACGATAGCGGAGCAGCTCACGCGCCATGAGCAGGGCGGCCTGCGCGTTCAGCGGCCCGCGGCGAGCAAGGGAGGAGGAAGCCATGGCAGTGCGGCCTTCTGCCTGCATGGAGGGGTGCAGGGAGGAGGCCTGCTGCTCGTGGGCGGCAGGGTCGGTTGCGGCAGCGGCCTCGACGTGGCGGCGGCGGTTGCCGCGGCCCGCCCTGCGCTCAGCGCGCTCGCGGCGAGTCTCGGCCATGAGGCTGGTGGAGTGGAGGACGGAGTGGAAGAACAGCAGCGCACCCCTACCTGGCGCGCCAAATGTCGGAGATGGGGCTCCGGGGACCCAAAGGTTCGAACACTGGGGTGAGCTCGTTCCTACCGCCTCGTCCCCTACCATAGCACAATTACGGCGAAGCTACAACGAGAGCGCGCGAGCGGGGGCAGGCCAGAGACACAGCGGTTACCCAGGTTCAGGCCACCTTGCGGTGTAAAACCCTACTACTGCTTGGTTGGGATTGCTCTGGTGAGAGTACAAGGTTTGGGGCGGAAGAGTCGATCCTCTCTAAAGCGGCACCCTGCCCTCCTTTTATATCTGCCTTGGTCCTCTTCCCCCGAAAACATTGGCGGGAAGGGTTGCCACACAACGGCAAGTTTGAAGGGGGACAAGGGTGCAGTCTATCCTGACAAAAGGTGGTCTTCGTCTGCAAAGCGATTATCCATGACGCGCCGGTGGGCTCGGGAATGACCTCCGCCCTGCGCGTCCACCGTCTTGGTCTTCTTTCACCGATCGGGCAACCTTTGGGGGTTCTTTGGGAAACGGACTGCTGGCCTTGCTCCCTTAGCACAAAAGGGGAAATCCTCTCCATCCGCGCCTGCTGGTGCGGCCTCTGTCGCCATTCGTCGCCGCGCACGTCACCCACGTGGTGGGCATGAGACCGCGCGACCGAGCCGAATAGCACCTGCCTTGCATGTCTTCGGGAGGGTGCCTCGGGAGGCCGCCTCGTGAGAGAGCCTCGCGAGGCTCTTGGCGAAGTCGTGGCTGAGTCTTGCTTGCCTGCTCCCTGAGGAGGGATCCTCAGGAGACCAGGGGCCTCATGAGGGGTCTTGCTCGAGGTGCCCACCGGTGGGCCACCTATTGGGCCACCGCCAGGCGCTTCATCCTGGGCCACAGGCAGACGGGCCAAGATACCCTGTGTTCTGGGGTATCTTATGCGGTATGATAAATTATGCGGTACTTAAGCAAAAGCCACTGTTTTCACGCCCCCTTTGGGTTACATCGATCCAGTGCAGGAGAAAAGAACAAAAGAAAGAGATCAAGGGGGATGCGGCGCGCTCCGAGATCCAACGCAGACGTCGCTTGCGCCTAGTCAGAATCTTCGTCTTCACTCTTGATGCGCGGGGAGCCTTCGCCGCTCTCGCCCCCGCTGCTGGAGCCCCCGCTGCTGTTGCTGCCGCTCTCATCGGAGGACTCGGAGCCGCTGTCGTCCTCGCTCTCCGCGCAGCACCCAAGGCAGGTCTCGGAGGCCCCGAAGATCTTCATGAAGAGGGTGGCAGCTCCATCGAACTTGAATTGGAGGAGATGCCCCTGCTTCAGGCCGCGGGCGAGGGCGAAGGACTTCCACTCCCGCTTCAAGAACATGAAGCTGCAAGGGGCGAACTCCGTCGCCACCCAGGAGGGCCCACTGCAGCAGCCATCCACTTGCACCCACAGCCCCAGGGGCTCCTTCCCCTCCATCGCCTTCACGAAGGAGTCGGGGAGTCGGAGCCAGCTGCAAGGCCGGCGGTGCATTCCCACGATGAACTCGTACGTCGCATCTGCCGGATGGAACCCCGCTTGGGGAGGACGGGTGGCCGCCACGCAGCGCCCGCCTCGGCCACGCGCACCGCGCCCTTCGCGGCTGCGAGCGCTCAGCCCAGCTTCGACAACCGCCGAGGGGCGCATGCGCCCCCGGGACAGAACCCTCGCGGCGGCGGCGGACGCGCGAGCTCGCCCTCTGCTCCTCGCCATCACAGCAGTGGCTCTGGAAGACAAGGAAGGAAAGGGAGAAAGAAGCAGGAGAAGGAGAAGATGGACGAAGGACCTCGGCTCTCCGGTTCCCCCATCTTTATGCTCGATGGTGGTGCTCTCCCTGTAGCTCTGCCTTCTTCGGCGCCGAGAATCGGAGTAGTGCGAAGGAAGGCAATGATGGTCTCGCACCATGCGCGGGCAGGCTTTATGTCAGCACAGGCAGTTACCGAGGCGTCGTGGGAGAAGTGGGGGCGTCCCCCGTCACATCGTGCGCCACGCGTCGTGCCTGGCCCACAGGCGGTTTGGGCCCGCGTCGTTTCGCCCCCGAGTAGGCAGGAACGTGCACGCCGCCGGCCTGGGGGCTACTGTCGGGCCTGTGGAACCCAGAGTATCTTGGCCCGTCTGCCTGCGGCCCAGGACGCAGCTCCTGGCGGTGGCCCAATAGGTTGCCCACCGGCGGGCACCTCGAGCAAGACCCCTCATGAGGCCCCTGGTCTCCTGAGGATCCCTCCTCAGGGAGTGGGCAAGCAAGACTCAGCCATGACTTCGCCAAGAGCCTCGCGAGGCTCTCTCACAAGGCGGCCTCCCGAGGCACCCTCCCGAAGACATGCAAGGCAGGTGTTGTTCGGCTCGGTCGCACGGTCTCATGCCCACCACATGGGTGACGCGCGTGGCGACTAATGGCGACAGAGGCCGCGCCAGCAGGCGCGGATAGAGAAGATTTCCCCTTTTGTGCTAAGGGAGCAAGGCCAGCGGTCCATTTCCCAAAGCAACCCCCAAAGGTTGTCCGATCGGTGAAAGAAGACCAAGACGGCGGACGTGCAGGGCGGAGGTCATCCCCGAGCCCAGCAGCGCGTCATGGATAATCGCTTTGCAGACGAAGACCACCTTTTGTCAGGATAGACTGTGCCCCTGTCCCCCTTCAAACTTGCCGTTGTGTGGCAACCCTTCCCGTCAATGTTTTCGGGGGAAGAGGACCAAGGCAGATATAAAAGGAGGGCAGGGTGCCGCTATAGAGAGGATCGACTCTTCCGCCCCAAACCTTGTACTCTCACTCGAGCAATCCCAACCAAGCAGGAGTAGGGTTTTACACCGCAAGGTGGCCTGAACCTGGGTAATCGCTGTGTCTCCGGCCTGCCCCCGCTCGCTTGCTCTGGCCGTAGCTTCGCCATAGTTGTGCTGTGGTAGGGGACGAGGCGGTAGGAACGAGCTCACCCCAGTGTTCGAACCTTTGGGTCCCCGGAGCCCCATCTCCGCCTCATGAGAGCGCCTCACGAGGAAATATACGTTACGATAAATTATGCGGTCCTAAGCGGAAGGCCGTAGGTTCGACCCCTACCTGGCGCGCCAAATGTCGGAGATGGGGCTCCGGGGACCCAAAGGTTCGAACACTGGGGTGAGCTCGTTCCTACCTCCTCGTCCCCTACCACAGCACAACTACAGCGAAGCTACGGCGAGAGCGCACGAGCGGGGGCAGGCCAGAGACATAGCGGTTACCCAGGTTCAGGCCACCTTGCGGTGTAAAACCCTACTCCTGCTTGGTTGGGATTGCTCTGGTGAGAGTACAAGGTTTGGGGCGGAAGCGTCGATCCTCTCTACAGCGGCACCCTGCCCTCCTTTTATATCTGCCTTGGTCCTCTTCCCCCGAAAACATTGGCAGGAAGGGTTGCCACACAACGGCAAGTTTGAAGGGGGAAAGGGGCACAGTCTATCCTGACAAAAGGTGGTCTTCGTCTACAAAGCGATTATCCGTGACACGCCGGTGGGCTCGGGGATGACCTCCGCCCTGCGCGTCCACCGTCTTGGTCTTCTTTCACCGATCGGGCAACCTTTGGGGGTTGCTTTGGGAAACGGACCACTGGCCTTGCTCAATTAGCACAAAAAGGGGAAATCCTCTCTATCCGTGCTTGCTGGCGCGGCCTCTGTCGCCATTCATCGCCACGCGCGTCACCCACGTGGTGGGCATGAGACCACGCGACCAAGCCGAACAGCACCTGCCGTGCATGTCTTCGGGAGGGTGCCTCGGGAGGCCGCCTCGCGAAAGAGCCTCGCGAGACTCTTGGCGAAGTCGTGGCTGAGTCTTGCTTGCCCGCTCCCTGAGGAGGAATCCTTAGGAGACCAGGGGCCTCATGAGGGGTCTTGCTCGAGGTGCCCTCCAGTGGGCCACCTATTGGGCCACCGCCAGGCGCTGCGTCCTGGGCCGCAGGCAGACGGGCCAAGATACCCTGGGTTCCACGGGCCCGACAACCTCTATAAGATTTAATCCTTGCAAATAACCGCTAAGAGGATTGACAACCCTCTTATTTGCGTTGGGTGCAAGTGTTTGCTCTTGTGTGTGCAGGTGCACTTAATGGAATTTTGCTTGGTTCTCCTACTGGATTGATAACCTTGGTTCTTAACTGAGAGAAATACTTATCTCTACTATACTGCATCATCCTCTCCTCTTCGGGGAAATACCAACGCAGTCTACAAGTAGCAATAACCCACAAGTATAGGGGATCGGTTGTAGCCTTTCTCGATAAATAAGAGTGTCGAACCCAACGAGGAGCTAAAGGTAGAATTAATATTCCCTTCAAGTTCTATCGACCACCGATACAACTCTACGCACACTTAACGTTTGCTTTACCTAGAACAAGTATGAACTAGAAGTACTTTGTAGGTGTAATGCTAGAACTACTTTGCAAGAATAAAACTAGGAGTACTTGGTGAGAATAAAACTACGAATAATTTGCAAGATAATAAAATTTAGTTTTTTAGTCGAAAGCTTTTTGTAACACAAGAAAAGGATTTGTCCCTAGGCAATCGATAACTAGACCGGTAATCATTATTGCAATCTTATATGAGGGAGAGGCATGAGCTAACATACTTTCTGTACTTGGATCATATGCACTTATGATTGGAGCTCTAGCAAGCATCCGCAACTACCAAAGATCATTAAGGTAAAACCCAACCATAGCATTAAGTAACAAGTCCCCTTTACTCCCATACGCAACAACCCCCTTACTCGGGTGTAAGCTTCTGTCACTCTAGCCGCCCACTATAAGAGAATTATGAACGTATTGCAAACCCTACAACGGGAATCCCTCACAATTGCGCGACACGGAGGGCACCATAGGACAGCACCAAAATAAAACATACAACTCAAACCAATCACGATCATCAATCAACCCATAGGACAAAACGAATCTACTCAAACATCATAGGATGGCAACACATCATTGGATAATAATATGTAGCATTAAGCACCATGTTTAAGTAGATATTATAGCAGGGAGAAGAGGTGTTACACTGCTGCATAGAGGAGGAGAGAGTTGGTGATGACGGCGGCGAAGTTGTTGGTGTAGATCACCGTCACGATGGTTGCCCCGGCGGCGTTCCGGCGCCACCGGGGGAGAAGGGTAGAGAGCCCCCCTCCTTCTTCTTCTTCCTTGGCCTCCCCCCTAGATGGGAGGAGAGTTCCCCCTCTGGTCCATGGCCGCCATGACTCCCGGAGGGCAGGAACCCCTCCGATATTGGATCTCTCTCTCTGTTCTCTTCTGTTTCGCGCTCTTGTTTTCTGGCCTTTCACCGTTTATTATATTCCCGGAGATTCGTAACTCCGATTGGGCTGAAATTTTGAGGGGATTTTCTTCCGGATATTATATTTCTTGCAAAGGAAGAAGGGCCCCAACCGCTTTACAGGGGCACCACAAGCCTGCCAGGCACGCCCTGGGTAGGGGGGCGCCCCCTTGAGCTTGTGGGCCCCTCGAGCATCGTCTCGCATTGATTCTTTTTCCCAAAAATCACATATATTCCAAAATAAATCTCCGTAAATTTTTATCGCATTTGGACTTCGTTTGATATGGATTTTCTATGAAACAAAAAACATGCAACAAACAGGAACTGGCACTGGGCACTGGATCAATATGTTAGTCCAAGAAATCATATAAAATGTTGCCAAAAGTATGTGGCAATTGTAGAATATTGGCATGAAACAATCAAAAATTATAGATATGACGGAGATGTATCATTACCCACCGTATAAGAATTATTAGACCCAGAGACGGCGCACAACTTGTCGTGGCACTCTAAAGTCAAATTCTTCATTAATTTCTTCACGCTTAGAGTGTACATATTCATGAATTGAAGACATACGTTACTTTGTGTGTTGTGCACCAAAGTCATCAACATTGCATAAGCGTTAGGATGTGTGTCCATTCACTGGAGATTTGAGGATTCTAAGATATTTAGCTCACACTGCAACTTGCAAAACCTCTTCTCATCCAAAGGATTCGTGATGATATCTGCTAGCTAGTCTTCTGTCTTCACGTGAATGATGTCAATGTCTTTTTTGAGCACATGATCACGACGGAAATGATGATGGATCTCGATGTGCTTCGTCCTTGAGTGTTGCACTGGGTTGTGGGCGATCTTGATGGCACTCTCATTGTCACAGAGGAGAAGTACTTTCTTCTTGTTGATGTCGTAGTCCTTGAGGGTTTGCTTCATCCAGAGAAGTTGTGCACAGTAGGCACCGACAACAATGTATTCAGCCTCAGCAGTGGAGAGTGACACACAGTTCTGCTTCTTCGAAGACCAACAGACAAGGGATCGGCCTAGGAAGTGCATGTGCCTGATGTGGACTTGCGATCCACTCTGTCTCCAGCATATTCAGAATCGGAGAACCCAACAAGATTAAACTCTGAGCCCTTTGGATACCACAATCCTAGTGTTGGTGTGTGAGCCAAATATCGAAGAATTCGCTTCACAGTGTGGTGATGTGATTCCTTTGGTGCCGCTTGGAATTGGGCACACATGCAAACTCTGAGCATTATTTCTGGCCTAGATGCACATACGTATAATAAAGAGCCAATGATGGAACGGTATACCTTTCGATCGAAATCTTTACCATTTTCGTCAGAGTCGAGGTGGCCATTGGTTGTCATAGGCGTCTTGAGGCCTTTGCAGTCTTGCATGCCAAACTTCTTCAGACAATCCTTGAGGTACTTCTCCTGAGATATGAAGATGCCATTGCGTTGCTAATGAATTTGAAGACGTGGGAAGAATTTCAACTCCCCCATCATGGACATCTGGTATTGCTCTTGCATCATGTGACCAAACTCATAACTGTAACGTTTGTCAGTGCAACCAAAGATGATATCGTCCACATAGATTTGACAGACAACCAAGTCACCATCATATGATTTAGTGAAAAGAGTGGATCGAGTGAACCGGGTTTGAAGCCTTTCTCCTTCAGGAAGTCCTTGAGCGTGTCATACCAGGCTCGTGGTGCTTGCTTGAGGCCATACAGTGCCTTGTTGAGCCTGAAGACTTTCTCAGGATGCTTTGGATCTTCAAACCCTGGAGGTTGAGTAACATATACTTCTTCCTCTATCTTACCATTGAGGAATGCACTTTTCACATCCATTTGATATAAGAAGATATAGTGATGGTTAGCATAAGCAAGCAATATGCGAATATCTTCAAGCCTAGCAATAGGAGCAAAAGTTTCCTCGAAGTCAATACCCTCAACCTATCCCCGAGCAACAAGACGAGCTTTATTTCTGACGACTTAGCCATTCTCGTCTTGCTTATTGCGGTAGATCCACATTATGCCATTGATGTTGTGCTTGCATGGATTAGGTACTTGATGAGTTCCCACACATTGTTGAGCTTGAATTAATGAAGCTCTTCTTGCATAGCTTGAATCCATTCTGGCTCCAGAAAGGCATCAGCAACTTTGGTGGGCTCTGAGATAGAGACAAAAGCATGGTGCCCACAAAAGTTAGCTAATTGAGTTGCTTAGAGCGAGTGAGAGGACCTGGTGCATTGATATTGTCGAGAATCTTCTCGATCTGAGCTTCATTGGCCACTCGAGGATGAACAGGGCGAAGACTTTGTTGTTTTTGAGCATTGTCTTCATTGTCAGCAGCATTATCGTCATGCTGAGCATTATCTTTAGGCTGGACAGGAGCGGGTATCACTATCTCATCATCACCTGGTTCATCAGTGGGCAAGATTTCTCCAGTGCCCATAAGCTTGATGGCTTCACTTGGGGGTAATTCATTTAGCACAGGAGGCAGTTGCTCTCTTTGCGAGCCATTAGTCTCATCGAACTGCACATCTATAGTTTCAAGAACCTTGTTGTGGTAGGTGTTGAAGACTATGTAGGTGTGCGAATCCTTTCCATAACCAAGCATATAACCCTCATGTGCTTCCGGTGCCAATTTGGAAATGTGATGTGGATCCCTTATCCAGCACCTTGCACCAATACTTTGAAATAACATACATTGAGTTTCTTACTAGTGATTAGCTCATATGAGGTTTTCTCGAGGAATTTGTGAAGATATACCCGGTCGATGATGTGGCAGGCAGTGTCAATAGCTTCTGGCCACCACTTGCGTGGTGTCTTGTATTCATCACGCATAGTGCGTGCCATCTCAATAAGAGTGCACTCCACGACACCATTCTGTTGTGGGGTATATGGAGCAGACAACTCATGAGTGATCCCCAACACATCAAGATAGGTGTAAAGTCTAGTGTTCTTGAACTCAGTGCCATTGTCACTACGGATGTGCTTGATCTTGACACCATAGTTGGTCATGGCACGGTTGGTGCTACTTGTGAGCTGCATTGGGATTTTCCCCGAAGAGGAAGGGTGAAGCAATATAGTAGCGGATAAGTATTTCCCTCAGTAGAGAACCAAGGTTATCGAACCAATAGGAGAACCATGCAAATACCCGTCAACAGTACCTGCACACACAAGAGCAAATACTTGCACCCAACGCGGGCAAGAGGGTTGTCAATCCCCTTGAACTCATTACTTGCAAGGATTAAATTTAGTAGTGATAGATATATAAATTGCAAAGTAAATAAAAAGTAAAATAATTGCAGCAAGGTATTTTTAGGTTTTTGAAATATGACTAAAGTAGACCCGGGGGCCATAGTTTTCACTAGAGGCTTCTCTCTCGAAACATAGCATACGGTGGGTAGACAAATTACTGTTGGGCAATTGATAGAAAAGCGCATAGTTATGACATTATTCATCGCAATGATCATGTATATAGGCATCACGTCCGTGACAAGTAGACCAAAACGATTCTGCATCTACTACTATTACTCCACTTCGAGAGCGCTTCTATGCTTGCCTCTCTATGTATTAAGTTCATAACAAACAGAGTAATGCATGAAGTATGATGACATGATGTAGACAGAATAAAACCAAGCAATATGATTGAAGCCCGCCATTTTACCCTTAATGGCAACAATACAAATACGTGCCTCTCTACCCCTTCTATCACGAGGTGAGTACACCGCAAGATTGAAGCCATTACAAAGCACCTCTCCCACTGAAGATAAATCAATCTAGTTGGCCAAACCAAATGGATAGATCGGAGAGAAATACAAAGCTATAATAATTATGCATAATAAAGTTTAGAAAAGACCCAATTACTTTCAATGAATAATCTGATCATAAACCCACAATTCATCGGATCCCAACAAACGCAACGTAAAAGAAGATTACATCGGATAGAACTCCATGGAGATCATGGAGAACTTTGTATTGAAGATCAAAGAGAGAGAAGAAGCCATCTAGCTACTAGCTATGGACCCGTAGGTCTGTGGTGAACTACTCACACATCATCGGAAGGGCAGCAAGGTTGATGTAGAAGCCCTCCATGAATGATTCCCCCTCCATCAAAGTACCGGAAAAGGCCTCCAGATGGGATCGCGGAAGAACAGAAGCTTGCGATGGCGGAAAAGTTATTTTGGGTGGCTCTCTGTTGGTTCGGGGATTTATGGGAATTTATAGTGCTGGAATTAGGTCAAAGGAGCAGCCGTGTGAGCTCGTGGCTCTCCCGTAGATCTTCTAGCCTCCTCCCGAACATTTAGGGTCCCTTCTGATCTAGAAAAAATCACTGTAAAGTTTCATCGTGTTTGGACTTCGTTTGGTACTGATTTTCTGAAAAGCCAAAAACAAGCAAAAAACAGCAACTGGCACTGGGCACTGAGTTAATAGGTTAGTTCCCAAAAATGATATAAAATTGCATATAAAGCATATAAAGTATCCAAGATTGATAATATAATAGCATGAAACAATCAAAATTATAGATATGTTGGAGACGTATCAGTTGGCGAATCACCTGAAGACATCCTGCACTTCATTCTTATACAAGATTATATGCTCCCAGGTATATCGAGAGAAATCATCAACAATTATGAAGCCATATAGATTTGCAATGGTAGTAAATGTGGAATAATGAGTAGCATCGAATAAGTCCATATGGAGTAGCTCGAAGGGACGAGTGGTCATCATGATTGTCTTCGAGGGATGTTTGTCCCTAGTCATCTTTTTGGCTTCACGGGATCCACAGAGATGATCCTTCTTAAACTTGACGCCCTCGATGCCAATGATATCCTTCTTCTTGACAAGGGTGTGCAAGTTCCTCATGTCAGCATGTCCTAGCCATCGATGCCATAGCTAGCATTCTGAAGCTTTTGCTAGAAGACATGTGGCAAGTTGTGGTCCTACAGAGAAATCTACCATGTACAAGTCACCTCTTCGAAAACCTTCGAAGACTTTGGATTTGTCAGAGACCATTAGTACAATGTAGCAAAATTTTCCAAAGATGACAATCATATCCAGATCACAAAGCACTGATACAGACATTAGGTTGAATCCAAGGGATTCGACAAGCATCACTTTATCCATGTGTCGATCCTTTGAGATTGCAACCCTACCTAGACCCAATACCTTGCTTTTTCACTTTGTCAGCAAATGTGATATAATTTTGTGTCGGAGGATGTCGAGTTGAGTTGTAAGTAAGCTTCGATCACCAGTCATATGGTTAGTGTAGCCACTGTCCAGGATCCACTCACTGGCTTTCAGTAGTGTATCCTACAGTACATTTAGTGGGATAGGCTTCACCAAGACAATTGAAAGTGACAAACACTATAAGAAAAGCACATTCAAGAGAGGTAGGTTTCTTGGAGGATATGACAATGTGATCATCAAGAAATCCATGGGCGAAATAAATGGTAAGACCATTTGGACATTTTATCTTGCGTCCAGCAATATTTTTCAGGTCTCCAGCATTTTCGTCAGATTTCAATGCATTTCGTCTGGAGACCCGACACAGCACGAAAAGATTAGTTATTCTTAGCCACCCACATCTGTAAGGGTGGCTTAGAGGCAATGAGTCTAAGTGCAACATCAGAGAATTTAGGCATTGAAGCCCTAGCATTGTACTTCAAAGGGGAGGTTAGAGTACTCAAATGAATAAGGAGAGAAATTCTTTGCTTTGTGAACATAGTGGTTCGAAGAGTAATGCTCATATTCATGAGATCGATCATTGTAACCCCGCAAAACATAAGCATTAGTACGACCATATGAAGATTTTGGTCCATATGAAGACTTTGCTCGGGGGTTTGTCTTCTTCCCAGGTGGTGTCATGATGACATTCACGGGAAGCCTTTCCAGAAGACTTTCGGGTACCTAGATCTTCTTCATGCGAGGTCATTCCTGCATTTAGTTCCAATGTACCTGGAAAACACTTCACCATTTTGATTTTTGAACAGTTTATAGTTTGAGTCAAATGACTCATCAATGATGATAGGGTTAGCACAATTGTAACCAGATAAGGTAGATGGATCTATTGGAGGTCCTTTTGTAGCAACCCAAGCGGTTTTGGGATACTGCTCAGGTTTCTAATAGGTCCCATCAACATTCATGTTCCTTTCGAAACCAATGCCCTCTTTTCTAGGGTTCTTGTTCAAGATTTGCTTCTTGAGGACATCATAAAGGGTTTGATGCCCTTTGAGGCTTTTGTACATGCCTGCCTCAAGCAATGCCTTCAACCTGGCATTCTCATCAGCAATAGTAGTGGTTTCCTCAGACGAGGGGTTAGAGACCACGGAGATAGTTGAAGATATTGTAGTTTTAGAAGCATTTGAACATTCAGCAGAAGAATTAGCATTATCACGTTCAAGGCATTTCAAGCAAGGTGGCACAAATTCTTCCTGAGCAGTACTGGTCTGTTGGGCAAGTAGTGCATCGTTTTCAGTCCAAAGATTATCATGAGACGCTCTCAGTTTCTCTAGATCTTGCTTCCTTAGAAGATAATCATAGGAAAGCTTCTCATGATCAGCTGAGAGGGTATCATGATGGCTTTGGAGTTCTTCATACTTTGACTGAAGACTTTTCAGATCCTCAATCAAGGATTGACTTCAATCCATTTCCTTATCCAATAGATCATTGCTTTTCTCTAGCAGAATCTGAATCTTTTCCATAGTAGTTTGTTGCTCAGTAGCAATTTTAGCCAGTTTTTTATACCTATGTTTGGATTCACATTCAGAGTCATCTTCACTGGAAGTGTCAAAGTAGGCTGAGCTTGAGGATACCTTGGCGCCTTTTGCCATGAAGCAATAGGCTGGAGCAGAGTTGTTGTCGTCACTGGCCTCATTGTAGGTGACGGGGCCATTGTCTTCAGGGTTGAAGATGGACTTGGCGACGAATGTGGAGGCGAGAGTGAGGCTCGCCACACTAGAATCAGACTCCTCTTCAACGTCCTCAGAGCCAGATTCCTCCTCGGAATCCATTTCCTTCCCAATGAAAGCGCGAGCTCTGCCAGAGGAACTCTTCTTGTGCGATGAGACTTTGAGGAAGACTTTGAGTGCTTCTTCTTCTTGTTGTCATCAGAATCATCATCCTTTCTCTTCTTTGATTCCTTTTCCCATAGAGGACAATCAGCAATATAGTGGCCAGGCTTCTTGCGCTTGTGGCAAGTTCTCTTCTTGTAGTCCCGAGAAGAAGTGATACGTCTCCAACGTATCTATAATTGTTTATTGTTTCATGCTATTATATTATCAGTCTCGTATGCTTTATATGCAATTTTATATCATTTTTGGGAACTAACCTATTAACCTAGTGCCCAGTGCCAGTTTCTGTTTTTGCTTATTTTATTGTTTCGCAGAAAAACTATACCAAACGACGTCCAAACACGATGAAACTTTACAGTGATTTTTTTCTGGACCAGAAGGGACCCTACGAGCATCGGGAGGAGTCCAGAAGATGTACGAGAGAGCCACAAGCTCACACAGCACGCCCCCAGGGGGCGCCACCTGAGCTTGTGGGCCCCTCATAGGTCCAATTGACCTAATTCCAGTGCTATAAATTCCCATAAATCCATAAACCACCAGAGCGAGACCCGAAACAATTATTCCGCCACCGCAAGCCTCTGTTCTTCCGCGATCCCATCTGGAGGCCTCTGTCGGAGGGGGAATCGATCACGGAGGGCTTCTACATCAACCTTGCTGCCCTTCCAATGATGTGTGAGTAGTTCCCACAGGACCTACGGGTCCATAGCTAGTAGCTAGATGACTTTCTCTCTCTCTCTCTTTGATCTTCAATACAATGTTCTGTTCAGAGATCGATTCGTTGTAATCTTGTTTTGCAGTGTGATTGTTCGGATGCGATGACTTGTGGTTTTATGATCAGATTATTAATTGAAAGTAATTGAGTATTTTCTGAACTTTATTATGTGTGATTTTTATAGCTTTGTATTTCTCTCCGATCTATCCATTTGGTTTGGCCAACTAGATTGATTTATCTTCAGTGGGAGAGGTGCTTTGTGGTAGGTTCAATCTTGCGGTGTCCTCACCTCATGACAGAAGGGGTAGCGAGGCACATATTTGTATTGTTGCTACTAAGGGTAAAATGACAGGGTTCAATCATATTGCTTGATTTTATTCTGTCTACATTATGTCATCATGCTCCAAGCATTACTCTATTTGTTATGAACTTAATACCTTAAGATGCATGTTGGATAGCGGTCAAGGGGTGGAGTAATAGTAGTAGATCCAGAATTGTTTCGGTCTACTTGTCACGGACGTAATACCTATGTACTGATCATCCCATGAATAACGTCATAACTATGTGCTTTTCTATCAATTGCCCAACAGTAATTTGTTTACCCACCGTATGTTATGTTCTTGAGAGAGATGCCTCGAGTGAAAACTATGGCCCCCGGATCCATCCAAATCATATTACTAAAACCCTAATTTACTTGTTGCAATTTATTTCTTTTTATTTCCGTTTGCAATTTATAAACCTACCACTATCAGAATTAATCCTTGCAATTAACTAGTACAAGGGGATTGACAACCCTCTTGCCCGCGTTGGGTGCAAGTATTTTGTTTGTGTGTGTGCAGGTACTATCGACCTTTGTCTGTGTGAATCTCCTATTGGTTCGATAACCTTGGTTCTCTACTGAGCGAAATACTATCCGCTACTATATTCCTTCACCCTTCCTCTTCGGGGAAAATCCCAATGCAGCTCACAAGTAGCAGAAAGAATTTTTGGCGCCGTTGCCGGGGAGACTTCATCAAACAAAACCTACACACACACCTTATTTGCTTGCAATAATTATGTGATCACACACAAAAAACAGAAAATAAAGACATGTGGATCCTCATTCACTTGCTAACCTTTTCAAACTTGCTGCTTATTGTAAACCACTAGCTAATAATGAAGAAGTGATAAAATAAAATTCTATTGGGATATATTTATTGAATGAAAAGCATGATTGCAATTGTGTTAGTATAAATTCTATGAATGTCAATTTTACTAATGATCATGATTGGGGTGGTAATTGTGATGCTTCTTTTGATCTTGAAAAATTATCTGAGCCTCATAATGAATCTACTATTGATGCTGAAATTTGCAATACTATTGAAAGTGGGCTTGGAAGAGTGTCAACTTTAGGTAAAATAATCCCACCATTTTGGAGAACAATCAATCTTTTGAATTTTTTGATAAAAGTGGGTTCGGAGAGGTCATGATTTTAGTTGATGTTAATCCCACTATCTTGGAAGATTATAAAACTTTTATGCATGTGGATCATGAAGATAATATTTTATATGATAGCTATATTGTTGAATTTGATTATGATCCTACATGTAATTATTATGAGAGAGGAAAATATGGTTGTAGAAACTTTCATGTTATTCAATTACCTCTCTTGATGTTGAAATTATTAATGCTTCATTCTTCCTATTTGCATATGCTAGATGTTGTTTGTCTTCATAATTTGTTTTCCAATAAAATGTATGCATAGGAAGAGGGTTAGACTTAAGTGTGGTTTTCGCATGTTGTATGATGCTCTCTTTGCGTTTAAATTCTTATCTTTTATGCGAGCATCACTTAAAATCTCAAGCCTATCTTAATGGCTATAAAGAAAGAGCTTGTTGGGAGACAACCCAATATTTATCTTTATGATTTATTTTATTTTGTGACATGATTATTGCTGCTGTAATGATTATGTTTTTATCTTTTAATTAGTGTTTGTGCCAAGTAATGCCTTTGGGATGATTTAGATGATAGTATAATTGATGTTGTTTGAAAACAAAAACTTTTGCGCCCAGTATTTTAATATTGAGATTTTACTGGACGTGGTAAAATCATGAAATGTTTACACAGTATTGAGATACAAATTTTCTACGTTGTCCTAATTTTTCAGAATTTTTGGAGTTATATAAGTATGGTTTTATTTCAGATCATTACAGACTGTTCTGTTTTAGACAGATTCTGTTTTTATTGCATAGTGTGCTTGTTTTGATGATGCTATGGATTATATCGGGGAGTATAAGTCATGGAGAAGTTATAATACAGTAGATATTATGCAAGAAACATTATGAATCAATTTATAACAGTACCTAAAGTGGATGATTGATTTATTATACTAACGGATCTCACGAAGTTTCTGTTGAGTTTTGTGTGCTGATGTTTTCAAGTTTTGGGTGAGATCACAATGAATGAAGGAATAAGGAGTGACAAGACCCTAAGCTTGGGGATGCCCAAGACACCCCAAGATAATATTCAAGGAAGACCCAAGCGTCTAAGCTTGGGGATGCCCCGGATGGCATCCCCTCTTTCGTCTACAATTCATGAGTATGTTACTTGGAGCTATATTTTTATTCATCACATGATATGAGTTTTACTTGGAGCGTCTTGTGCCATAGTTTTATTTTTCTTGCTTGTTAGTTTGCCACAATCATTGTTTGCCAGACACAACTTTTGAGAGAGACACACATTCATAATAATTTTTTAGAATACTCTATGTGCTTCGCTTATATCTTTTGAGTTATGCAGTTGCTCATGTGCTCCACTTATATCTTTAGAGCACGGCGGTGGTTATATTTTATAGAAATCATTTGCACTCTCATGCTTCACTTATATCTTTTTGAGAGTCTAAATAGGAAGTGGTAATGTGCATGGGTTATAAGACTAGCTCAAGAATGATAGGTATACAAGAGTGATATAATAAAAACTTTCATGTGAGATTATTGAATATGAAAACGTGTGATTTAATTATATTGATGTAGTAATATGAAAGGTATTAGTTCATAATCATTGGTTAGTAAAAATATCGATATTAAAGCTTGTTATGTATTACTCATTTAAGTGTCCCACATGGCATGACGGGGATTTTGGAGCATATTTATTCCTCTATGAAATCATTTGTGCAGTTCGAATCGGGGGCGTGTGATGGTTAACTCCTACCGACCTCCTCCCTAGGGGCATGCGAGTAGTACTTTGCTTCGAGGGCTAATAGAACTTTCACAATAAGTATATGAGTTCTTTATGACTAATGTGAGTTCATGGACTAATACGGAACTCCCACCTATCCACATATTGCTAGCCTCTTCGGTGCCGTGCATTGCCCTTTCTCACCTCGAGAGTCGGTGCAAATTTCGCCGGTGCATCCAAATACCGTGATATGATACGCTCTATCACATATAAGCCTCATTATATCCTTCCTCAAAACAGCCACCATACCTACCTATCATGTCATTTCCTTAGCCATTCCGAGATATATTGCCATGCAACTTCCACGGTTACTAGTCACATGACTTGTGTGTTCATCATCATATTGCTTTGCATGATCATATAGAGCTGACATGGTATTTGTGGCAAAGCCACCGTTCATCATTATAATACATGTTACGCTAGATCATTGCACATCCTGGTACACTGCCAGAGGCATTCATATAGAGTCATATTGTTTCATTTTATCGAGTTGTAAGTAAATAAAAGTGTGATGATCATCATTATTAGAGCATTGTCGCGGTGAGGTAAAGAATGATGG
This sequence comes from Elymus sibiricus, assembly GCA_039707655.1. Taxonomy (NCBI): domain Eukaryota; kingdom Viridiplantae; phylum Streptophyta; class Magnoliopsida; order Poales; family Poaceae; genus Elymus; species Elymus sibiricus. The sequence continues at coordinate 222,927,938 of CM077670.1, read as the reverse complement.
AGACTAATGAGTCCTCCAAAAAGTGGGGATGACGTTCATGATATTGTTCTAAAAAAAGAGAGAGAAAAAGAGAGAGGGGCAATGCTACTATCCTTTTACCACACTTGTGCTTCAAAGTAGCACCATGTTCTTCATATAGAGAGTCTCCATGATTTGTCACTTTCATATACTAGTGGGAATTTTTTTTACATTATAGAACTTGGCTTGTATATTCCGATGAGTAAGCAAGTTGGATGCACACCCACTTAGTTTCAGTTGAGAGCTTTCATACACTTATAGCTCCAGTGCATCTGTTGCATGGCAATCCCTACTCCTTGCATTGATATCGATTGAAAGGCCTCTCCATTGCCTAACGATCCACCGAGTTGATGCGAGACTTTCTCAATTTTTGTCTTCCCTTATAAACCTCTACCAACATATTCTATTCCACTCGTAGTGCTCAGTCCATGCCTCATGCTCATATATTGAGTGAAGTTGAAAAGGCTGAAGCGCGTGAAAAAGTATGATACAATTGCTTGGTTTGACACTGGGGTGCTCATGTTTTGTACTTATGTTAGGAAGACGGAGTCATGACATGCTTACATAATTCAATCAGTAGGGATAACATTCGTTAAGCATTGTATATTTTGAAAAGTAATGATTGTTTACTAGTATTCATGGATATTATTATGTTGATATCAATTACTTCATCATTTCTCAATATTCATACCGTAAAGAGATTACATGATAAGACATGCTAGGTAGCATTCAACATCAAAAAATTTGTTTTTATCGTTTACCTACTCGAGGACGAGTAGGAATTAAGCTTGGGGATGCTGATACGTCTCCAACGTATCTATATTTTTTGATTGTTTCATGCTATATTATCAATCTTGTATGCTTTCTATGAATATTTATATCATTTTTGGGAACTAACCTATTAACGTAGTGCCCAATGCCAGTTTCTGTTTTTGCCTATTTTATTGTTTCGCAGAAAAACTATACCAAACGAAGTCCAAACACGATGAAACTTTACAGTGATTTTTTCTGGACCAGAAGGGACCCTAGGAGCAACGGGAGGAGTCCAGACGATGTACGAGAGAGCCACAAGCTCACACGGCGCGCCCCAGGGAGCGTGCCACCTAAGCTTGTGGTCCCCTCGTAGGTCCAATTGACCTAATTCCAGTGCTATAAATTCTCATAAATCCATAAACCACGAGAGCGAGACCCGAAACAATTATTCCGCTGCCGCAAGCCTCTATTCTTCTGTGATTCCATCTGGAGGCCTCCGCTGGTACTCTGTCGGAAAGGGAATCGACCATGGAGGGCTTCTACATCAACCTTGTTACCCTTCCAATGATGTGTGAGTAGTTCCCACAGGACCTACGGGTCCATAGCTAGTAGCTAGATGGCTTTCTCTCTCTCTTTGAACTTCAATACAATGTTCTCTTCGGAGATCGATTCGATGTAATCTTCTTTTGCGGTGCGTTTGTTGGGATCCGATGAATTGTCGGTTTACGATCAGATTATTCATTGAACGTAATTGAGTCTTTTCTGAACTTTATTATGTGTGATTGTTATAGCTATGTATTTCTCTCTGATCTATCCATTTGGTTTGGCCAACTAGATTAATTTATCTTCAGTGGGAGAAGTGCTTTGTGGTAGGTTCAATCTTGTGGTGTCCTCACCTCGTCACAGAAGGGCTAGCGAGTCACGTATTTATATTGTTGCTACTAAGTGTAGAACGACGGGTTTCAATCATATTGCTTGATTTTATTCTGTCTACATTATGTCATCATGCTCCAAGCATTACTCTGTTTGTTATGAACTTAATACCTTAAGATGCATGCTGGATAGCAGTCGAGGGTGGAGTAATAGTAGTAGATGCAGAATCATTTCGGTCTACTTGTCACGGACGTAATGCCTATGTACTGATCATGCCATGAATAACATCATAACTATGCGCTTTTCTATCAATTGCCCAACAGTAATTTGTTTACCCACCGTATTCTATGTTCTTGAGAGAGATGCCTCTAGTGAAAACTATGGCCCCCAGATCCATCCAAATCATATTACTAAAACCCTAATTTACTTGTTGCAATTTATTTCTTTTTATTTCCGTTTGCAATTTATAAACCTATCACTATCAGAATTAATCCTTGCAATTAACGAGTACAAGGGGATTGACAACCCTCTTCCCCGCGTTGGGTGCAAGTATTTTGTTTGTGTGTGTGCAGGTACTGTCGACCTTTGTCTGTGTGAATCTCCTATTGGTTCGATAACCTTGGTTCTCTACTGAGGGAAATACTATTCGCTACTATATTGCTTCACCCTTCCTCTTCGGGGAAGATCCCAACGCAGCTCACAAGTAGCAAGAACTTTCTCCAGATTTCTTCGAGTCATACTTTGAAGACTTTCCAAAGCTGTTCTTCTTCGAAAACTTCTTGAACTTCTTCACAAGTAGTGCAAGCTCTCTCCAATCTCTTCAGGGCCACCGATACTGCAGTCGGATTCCTCATATGAAGACTCGGCTTTGACCTTTATAGCACGAGGCCGTCCATAGTTGGAACCATAGAGTTCTCTCTTCTCAAATAGCCAAAATTCATTAGTATTAAGCCTCTCAAGAATATCAGCAGGATCCAAGGTCTTGAAGTCAGGACACTCTTGTATCATCAGAGACAGTGTGTCAAAGGAACTATCAAGGGACCTCCGCAGTGCTACTTGTGAGCTGCGTTGGGATTTTCCCCGAAGAGGAAGGGTGAAGCAATATAGTAGCGGATAGTATTTCCCTCAGTGAGAACCAAGGTTATCGAACCAATAGGAGAACCAAGAAATCCTAGTCAAGCAGTACTTACACACAAGAGAGCAAATACTTGCACCCAACGCGGGCAAGAGGGTAGTCAATCCTCTTGAACTCGCTACTTGCAAGGATTAAATCTGATAGTGATAGATATATAAATTGAAAAGTAAATAAAAAGTATAATTGCAGCAAAGTAAATTAGGGTTTTCTAATATAATAAAAGTAGACCCGGGGGCCATAGTTTTCACTAGAGGCATCTCTCTCATAAGAATAGCATACGGTGGGTAGACAAATTACTGTTGGGAAATTGATAGAAAAGCGCATAGTTATGATGTTATTCATGGCAATGATCATGTATATAGGAATCACTTCTGTGACAAGTAGACCGACTCCTGCCTGCATCTACTACTATTACTCCACTTCGAGAGCGCTTCTATGCTTGCCTCTCTACGTATTAAGTTCATGACAAACAGAGTAATGCATGAAGTATGATGACATGATATAGACAAAATAAATCCAAGCAATATGAATAAACCCCATCGTTTTATCCTTAATGGAAACAATACAAATACATGCCTCGCTACCCCTTCTGTCACTGGGTGAGGACACCGTAAGATTGAACCCATTACAAAGCACCTCTCCCGCTGAAGATAAATCAATCTAGTTGGCCAAACCAAACGGATAGATCGGAGAGAAATACAAAGCTATAATAATCATGCATAATAAAGTTCAGAAAAGACTCAATTACTTTCAATGAATAATTTGATCATAAACCAACAATTCATCGGATCCCAACAAACGCGCCGCAAAAGAAGATTACATCGATAGAACTCCATGGAGATCATGGAGAACTTTGTATTGAAGATCAAAGAGAGAGAGAGAAAGCCATCTAGCTACTAGGTATGGACCCGTAGGTCTGTGGTGAACTACTCACACATCATCGGAAGGGCAGCAAGGTTGACGTAGAAGCCCTCCGTGATCGATTCCCCCTCCGGCAGAGTACCGGAAAAGGCCTCCAGATGGGATCGCGGAAGAACAGAGGCTTGCGGCGGCAGAAAAATTGTATCGTTTGGCTCCCTGGGGGTTTTGGAATATTTACGAATTTATAGAAGTGGAATTAGGTCAGACGGAGCCACGTGGGGCCCACAAGGCATCAGGGCGCTCCTACCCCCGCCCCCAAGGCATGCCCTGTTGCCTTGCTATCTCCTCGTAGGTCTTCTGGCCCTCCCCCGAAGCTTCCAGGGTCTCTTTTGTCCAGAAAAAAATCGTCAAAAAGTTTTGTAGCGTTTGGACTCCGTTTGGTATAGATTTTCTGTAAAACCAAAAACAAGCAGAAAACAGCAACTGGCACTAGGCACCGGGTTAATAGGTTAGTCCCCAAAAATGATATAAAATTGCATGTAAAGTATCTAAGAATGATAATATAATAGCATGAAACAATCAAAAATTATAGATACGTTGGAGACGTATCAGCATCCCCAAGCTTAATTCCTGCTCGTCCTCGAGTAGGTAAATGATAAAAGCAGAATTTTTTATGTTGAATGCTACCAAGCATGTTTATCATGTAATCTCTCTCACGGTGTAAATACTGAGAAACGATGAAGTAATTAATATCAGCATAATAATATCCATGAATACAAGAGCATAATCATTAAGTTTTCAAAATATACGATGCTCAACGAATGTTATCCCTACTCATTGAAATATGTAAGCATGGCATGACTCTGCCTTCACCGCATAAATACAAATCATGAGCACCACGGTGTCAAACCAGGCAATTGTATCATACTTTTTAACGCGCTTCAGCATTTTCAACTCCACTCAATACATGAGCGTGAGACATGGACATTAGCACTATAGGTGGAATATAATGTGGTGGTAGAGATATATAGGAGAAATCAAAAAGGAAGAAAGGCTCGCATCAACTCGGCGGGTCAATAGGCTATAGAGAGGCCCATCAATCGATATCAATGCGAGGAGTAGGGATTGCCATGCAACGGATGCACTAAGAGCTATAAGTGTATGAAAGCTCAACATGAAACTAAGCGGGTGTGCATCCAACTTGCTTGCTCATGAAGACCTCGGGCATTTGAGGAAGCCCATCATCGGAATATACAAGCCAAGTTCTATAATGAAAAATTCCCACTAGTATATGAAAGTGATAACTCAAGAGACTCTCTATATGAAGAACATGGTGCTACTCTGAAGCACAAGTGTGGTAAGAGGATAGTAACATTGTCACTTCTCTCTTTTTCTCTCATTTTTTTGGAACAATCTTATGGACCTCATCCCCTCATTTTTGAGGACTCGTCAGTCTCCATCATTCTTTTCCTCACTGGGATCATCACACTTTTATTTACTTACGCCTCGATATTACAACTTGATAAACTGATGCAAGATGACTCTATATGAATGCCTCTAGCAGTGTACCAGGATGTGCAATGATCTAGCGTAACATGTATAACAATGATGAACAGTGGCTTTGCCACAAATATCATGTCAGCTCTATATGATCATGCAAAGCAATATGATGATGAACACACATGTCATAAGACGGAACGGTGGAAGTTGCATGGCAATATATCTCAGAATGGCTATGGAAATGCCATGATAGGTAGGTATGGTGGCTGTTTTGAGGAAGATATAAGGAGGCTTATGTGTGATAGAGTGTATCATATCACGGGATTTGGATGCATCGGTGAAGTTTGCACCGACACTCGAGGTGAGAAAGGGCAATGCACGGTACCGAAGAGGCTAGCAAAGTACAGAAAGGTAGGAGTGTGTAATTGTCCATGAACTCACATTAGTCATAAAGAACTCATATACTTATTGTGAAAGTTTAATTTGCCCTCGAGGCAAAGTACTACTCGCATGCCCCTAGGAAGGAGGTTGGTAGGAGTTAACCATCGCGCACCCCCGATTATGACAGCACTCAAGGATTTCAATCAGACATAAAAATTCTCAAACCTCCCCACCATGCCATGACGGACACTTAAATAAGTAGTGCATAACAAGCTTTAATATCGATATTCTTACTAACGAATGATCATGAACTAATACCCTTTCATATTACTACATAAATATAATTAAAACATACGTTTTATATTTAGTGATCTACATGAAAGTTTTTTTTATACCACTCTTTTATACCTATCATTTTCAGACTAGTCTTATAACTCATGAATATTACCACTTCCTATTTAGGACTCTCAAAAAGATTTAAGTGAAGCATGAGAGTGCAATCATTTCTATAAAATATGACCACCACCGTGCTCTAACAAGTATAAGTGAAGCACAAGAGCAACTGCCTAGCTCAAAAGATATAAGTGAAGCATATAGAGTATTCTAACAAATCACGATAAATGTGTGTCTCTCTCAAAAGGTGTGTCCAGCAAACAATGATTGTGGCAAACTAAAAAGCAAACAAAATAAAACTATGGCACAAGACGCTCCAAGTAAAACTCATATCATGTGATGAATAAAAATATAGCTCCAAGTAACATACCGATGAATTGTGGACGAAAGAGGGGATGCCATCCGGGGCATCCCCAAGCTTAGACGCTTGGGTATTCCTTGAATATTACCTTGGGGTGCCTTGGGCATCCCCAAGCTTAGGGTCTTGCCGCTCCTTATTCCTTCATCCATCGTGATCTCACCCAAAACTTGAAAACTTCAGCACACAAAACTCAACAGAAACTTCGTGAGATCCGTTAGTATAATAAATCAATCATACACTTTAGATACTGTTATAAACTCATTCATAATTGTTCTTTCATAATACCTACTGTATTCTAACTTCTCCATGATGTATACCCCCTGCTATAATCCATAGTTTTATTAAAACAAGCACACTATGCAATAAAAACAGAATCTGTCTAAAACAGAATAGTCTGCAATGATAGAATATTTATCCATACTTGTGTAACTCTACAAATTCTAGAAAATTAGTAAAACTTAAATAATTTGTACCCCAATACTGTGTAAAAATTTCAGATTTTTCTGACGTTCTAGTAATAAATTAAAAATCAACTACTGGGCACAAAACTTTCTGTTTTCAAACAGCATCAATTATACTATCATTCAAATCATCCCAAAGGCATTACTTGGCACAAACACTAATTAAAAGATAAAACACAATCATTATAGTAGCTATAATTGTGTGACTCAAGAAAAATAAAAATTGCAATAAAGATAAATATTGGGTTGCCTCCCAACAAGCGTTATTGTTTTATGCCCCTAGCTAGGCATAATGCATGGTTTCAAGTATTTTCCTCCTTCAAATTAATTCCATAGGTAGCTCTCATAATGGATTCATATGGTGTTTTAATCCTCTTCCTTGGGAAGTGTTGTGATAGCCTGGCTTAATAGGGATGATAGACTACTCATATCAATAAGGAATTCCTTCTTTTTCGGGAGCCCATTCGGAAAGAACTCCAAAGTTAAGCATGCTCAGCTTGGAGTAATTTCAGGATGGGTGACCGGCCGGGAAGTTGGTCCCGGGTGCACACGAGTGAGGACAAAGTGTGCAGAAAAGACTAGTATTGATCTGTGGGGCCAGTCTAGATCCCGCCAGGAGTAACGACCACCGGCGGGTGTGTCCGGGGCGTTACAAGTTGGTATCAGAGCCGACCCTCGCGGTTACACGGATGTTTGCGAGCCAGGTGCGCGGTCATGTTGTGCATGACGTGTGTGACCCGTCGTGGCACACGGCATGGCACATGTGCCGGACTGGACGCACAGACGTATGTGCCAAGAGGGAACGTTCCTGTGGCCCGACGAGGACGTCGGTTCCTCTGAGTGGGGTGTATGTGATAGCCTGGCTTAATAGGGATGATAGACTACTCATATCAATAAGGAATTCCTTCTTTTCTGAGAGCCCATTCGGAAAGAACTCCAAAGTTAAGCGTGCTCAGCTTGGAGTAATTTCAGGATGGGTGACCGACCGGGAAGTTGGTCCCGGGTGCGCACGAGTGAGGACAAAGTGCGCAGGAAAGACTAGTATTGATCTGTGGGGCCAGTCTAGATCCCGCCAGGAGTAACGACCACCGGCGGGTGTGTCCAGGGCGTTACAAGTGTTCCATCCCTTTCTTTAGTGGAAATTGGAACCTTATATTTCCCTCTTTCATATCAATAATAGCACATATGGTTCGTAGGAAAGGCCTACCAAGTATTATAGGACAAGACGGATTGCATTCAATATCAAGCACAATGAAATCCACGGGCACATAATTTCTATTTTCCATTATAAGAACATCATTAATTCTACCCAATGGTTTCTTAATAGTTGAATCCGCTAGATGCAAGTTAAGGGAACATTCATCCATATCGGTGAGACCTAGCACGTCACATAAAGATTACGGTATAGTAGAGACACTAGCACCTAGATCACACAAAGCATTACATTCATAATCTTTAATCTTTACTTTAATAGTAGGTTCCCATTCATCATGCAATTTTCTTGGTATAGATACTTCCAATTCTAACTTTTCTTAATGAGCTTTAATCATTGCTTCTACGATATGTTTAGTAAAAGCTTTATTTTGTTCGTAAGCATCAGGTGAGTTTATCATGGATTGAAACAAGGAAATACATTCAATCAAAGAGCAATTATCATAATTAAAGTCCTTGTAATCCAAAGTAGTGGGCACATTGCTATTTAAAGTCTTGACCTCTTCGAACCCACTTTTATTGTTTTTATCGTTAAGATTATCACACTCCGAACAATTGGAACGCCTTCCAGCTAAGGTTGACTCATCTTCAGTCCCTTTTTCATCAAGTTTTATATTACTAAACAAAGATTCAATAGGTGTCACACCAATCATTTTAATTTCTTCATCATGATTATGATAAAAACCGGGTGGAATGCCTTTTTCTAGGAATTCACGCTTAGCTCTAATCCTTGCGATTCTTTCTCTACTTTCATTAATGGTGACTTGAATAGACTTTAAATTTTCAGTAGAATCAATTTTATGTGGCAAAATTTTAATTTTAAGAGTTTCCACATCATGAGCAATTCTATCCATGTTTCTAGCCATATCATCAACTTTATGTAGTTTTTCTTCTACCATTGCATTGAAAATCTTTTGAGAGCTAATAAATTCTTTAATATTGTTCTCAAGTTCAGTAGGTATCCTATTATTATTATTATATGAATTACCATAGGAATTACCATAATTATTAGAGGAATTACCGGGATACGGTCTAGGATTGAAATTCCCGCTATAAGCATTGTTGTTGAAATTATTTCTAGCTACAAAATTCACATCATTAGCATCATTATTTTGCTCAATCAAGGTAGATAGTGGCACATCATTTGGATCAACATGAGCATTCTTACTAGTAAGCATATTCATAAGAGCATCCATTTTATCACTCAAAGTAGAAACTTCTTCAACAGAGTTTACCTTCTTACCAATTGGAGCTCGTTCGGTGTGCCATTGAGAATAATTTGTCATCATATTATAGAGAAGCTTTGTTGCCTCTCCTAATGTAATTCCCATAAATGTGCCACCTGCAGCAGAGTCTAGAAGATTTATCGACACAAAGTTTAGTCCCGCATAAAAATTTTGTATTATCATCCATAAGCTTAATCCATGAGTGGGACAATTTTTAATCATCAATTTCATTCTCTCCCAAGATTGTGCAACATGTTCTTTCTCAAGTTTCTTAAAGTTCATTATTTGATTTCTAAGAGAAATAATCTTAGCGGGAGGAAAATACTTGGCAATAAAAGCATCCTTACATTTATCCCATGAATCAATACTATTGCGAGGTAAGGATGAAAACCAAGTTTTAGCATGATCTCTTAGTGAGAAAGGAAATAATTTCAACTTAATAATATCATTATCCACATCTTTTTTCTTTTGCATATCACATAATTCAATGAAGGTATTAAGATGGGATGCAACATCTTCATTAGGGTTTCCAGCAAATTGATCTTTTATAATAAGATTTAGCAATGCAGCATTAATATCATATGACTCCGCACTAGTGGTGGGAGGAGCAATTGGAGTACTAATAAAATCATTATTATTAGTATTCGAGAAGTCACACAACTTAGTGTTTTCTTGAGACATGGTGACAATTCAAGCAAGCAAACAAACAAAGTAAAATATTTTTGTATTTTTTATTTTTTAACAAAACTAATAAAGGCAAATAAAAAGTAGAACAAGTAATTGATAATTTGTGTGAAGGGGCCTATAGGTATTTGATGATGTCTCCCCGGCAACGGCGCCAGAAATTCTTTCTGCTACTTGTGAGCTGCGTTGAGTTTTTCCCCAAAGAGGAAGGGTGAAGCAATATAGTAGCGGGTAGTATTTCCCTCAGTGAGAACCAAGGTTATCGAACCAATAGGAGAACCAAGCAAATCCTAGTCAAGCAGTACCTACACACAAGAGAGCAAATACTTGCACCCAACGTGGGCAAGAGGGTTGTAAATCCCCTTGAACTCGTTACTTGCAAGGATCAAATATGATAGTGATAGATATATAAATTGAAAAGTAAATAAAAAGTAAAATAATTGCAGCAAATTAAATTAGGGTTTTCTAATATAATAAAAGTAGACCCGAGGGGCATAGTTTTCACTTGAAGCATCTCTCTCATAAGAATAGCATACGGTGGGTAGACAAATTCCTGTTGGGCAATTGATAGAAAAGCGCATAGTTATGATGTTATTCATGGCAATGATCATGTATATAGGCATCACGTCTGTGACAAGTAGAACAACTCTTGCCTGCATCTACTACTATTACTCCACTTCGAGAGCGCTTCTATGCTTGCCTCTCTACGTATTAAGTTCATGACAAACAGAGTAATGCATGAAGTATGATGACATGATGTAAAAAAAAAATCCAAGCAATATGAATAAACCCCGTCATTTTATCCTTAATGGCAACAATACAAATACGTGCCTCGCTACCCCTTCTGTCACTGGGTGAGGACACCGCAAGATTGAACCCATTACAAAGCACCTCTCCCACTGAAGATAAATCAATCTAGTTAGCCAAACCAAATGGATAGATCGGCGAGAAATGCAAAGCTATAATAATCATGCATAATAAAGTTCAGAAAAGACTCAATTACTTTCAATGAATAATCTGATCATAAACCCACAATTCATCGGATCCCAACAAACGCACCGCAAAAGAAGATTACATCGGATAGAACTCCATGGAGATCATGGAGAACTTTGTATTGAAGATCAAAGTGAGAGAGAAAGCCATCTAGCTACTAGCTATGGACCCGTAGGTCTGTGGTGAACTATTCACACATCATCGAAAGGGCAGCAAGGTTGATGTAGAAGCCCTCCGTGATCGATTCCCCCTCCGGCAGAGTACCGAAAAAGGCCTCCAGATGGGATCGCGGAAGAACATAGGCTTGCGGCGGCGGAAAAATTGTATCGTCTAGCTCCCTCGGGGTTTTGGAACATTTGCGAATTTATAGAAGTGGAATTAGGTCAGACGGAGCCACGTGGGGCCCACAAGGCATCAGGGCGTGCCTACCCCCCAGGGTGTGCCCTGTTGCCTTGTCATCTCCTCGTAGGTCTTTTGGCCCTCCCCCGAAGCTTCCAGGGTCTCTTTTGTCCAGAAAAAAATCGTCAAAAAGTTTCGTAGCGTTTGGACTCCGTTTGGTATAGATTTTCTGTAAAACTAAAAACAAGCAGAAAACAGCAACTGGCACTAGGCACTGAGTTAATAGGTTAGTCCCCAAAAATGATATAAAATTGCATATAAAGTATCTAAGAATGGTAATATAATAGCATGAAACAATCAAAAATTATAGATACGTTGGAGACGTATCAAGCAGCTTCTTCACCACTTCATGTTTGGTGATGTCAGTGGCACCAAGAGCCTTGAGCTCATTGGAGATATCGGTGAGACGATCAAATGTGATCTAGACGCTTTCGTTGTCGAGCCACTTGAAGCGGTTGAATAGATTGCGAAGAGCATCTACTCGAGAATCTCGTTGGGATGAGACGCCCTCATTGACTTTGGAGAGCCACTCCCAGATCAGCTTCGCAGATTCCAAGGCACTCACACAGCCATACTGCTCTTTGGTCAGATGACCACAGATGATGTTCTTGGTTGTTGAATCCAATTGAGTGAACCTCTTCACATCAGCAGCGGTGATACCTTCTCCAACCTTGGGAACGCATGTCTTGACGACATACCAGAGGTCGTTGTAGATGGCTTCAAGATGCATGTGCATCTTGTTCTTCCAATAAGGATAATCAGTGCCATCGAAGACAGGGCACACAGCGGAGACTTTGATGATCCTAGTATTCAACATAGCTAAAGCTCCAGGTGGTTAAACCGAATCACACAGAACAAGGGAGTACCTTGCTCTAATACCAATTGAAAGTGCTAGTTATCAACTATGGGGGGTGAATAGGCGATTTTTATGAATGTCTTCGAAACAGGCAATGTCTTCGAAGACGCGGAAGCAAAACAAGATCTAAACAGAGTATATCAGAATATAAACTACACTGGGCATGCTATCAATGCAAGACTAAAGATACGAGAAATGAAAGCACCAACAAACTAGGTAGCATGGAACAAGAAGAACAACAAGCAGGAAGACTAAGATGGGACCAAAGGTAATGTCTTCACACAGAAATGAGCAAGCAAAGGCTTCACAATACAAAAACAAAAATAAAAGCAGTGAAGGGATAGAACCAGTTGCTCGATGAAGACAGAGGATTTGTTTGACCAGTTCCAATTGCCGTGACAACTGTATGTCTTGTTAGGAAGGCTGAGATTGAACTCAGAAGACCAAGTCTTCACCTTATTCCCCTTGAGCTAAGGTCACTCAGACCTCGCCCAATCACTCAGGTAAGTCTTGAAGGTAGACTTCCAAACCTTCACAAACTTGTTCATCGGCAATCCACAATGACTCTTGGATGCTCACAACATGACGCCTAACCGTCTGGAAGATCACAGTCTTCAAGTGTAATAAGTCTTCGGTTCACTCAGAACAGAATGTCTTCAGTGACGCTCAATCACTTTGGGCTCTGGGTGTTTGGGTTTTTCCTCGCAGGAAATCTCTCTCAAAGGCTTCGGAGGTGGGTTGCTCTCAGACGACAAAAGCCGTGCAATAACTCTGAGCAGCCACCAACTTATGGTGGAGGGGGTGGCTATTTATACCAAGGGGCAACCCGACATGATATGACCGATCTGACCCAGGGTCAGTGGCCAACTGACATGTGTTCTAAAGGTCAGATTTTAAATGCACACGGGGAAACTTTGCTTGGACTCCAAGCAAAGCTGACTCAACCAACTCGGAAGAGATTTTCTCTCATTGTCTTCACTGGAAGACATAGGATTTTAGGTTGACATCGCGTCAGTTTCTGACTTTGTTTCACCTCGACCCCACTTAACAGTGCGGTGGTTCCTATGACTCAAGAAAGAAGAAAATGAAACAACCAAAAGACTAAGTCTTCGCACTCCATTGTCTTCAAGCGAAATTCTCCGTGCACCACCATTATCTTCAAAGTCTTCAGACATTTTTGGGGGTTGTCTTCGACAGTTAAACTGAATCTCCAGGGACTTCTATCTGTGTTATCCTGTGTACACTCACAAACACATTAGTCCCTTAACCAAGTTTGTCGTCAAAACTCCAAAACCAACAAGGGGTGGCACTAGATGCACTTACAACTCCTCATATCCAAACTCTCATATTCATGCAAAGCCATGCATGTCCATCATGTTGTGAGCTTGAGCCATCATTTTTCTTGAACTTCTTGGTGCCATTTTTGAGCTCTTGAATGACGATTTGTCATTTTTGTTTCCCATTCAATTTCAACCAACAATGGGACAAAGTGAATGGCTTGCCCATAGTTTGGTTGAATAAAGTGGCCGCCAACCCCAACTAGAAAAACAAGAATCACTCAAAACAACACAACAACCGAAGCTAGAAATTCAAATTATGGCAATGTGAAGCAAGTCAAACTTACATGGCTTTGGACTCCAATGCCACTTTGGTTCCGGTTAACCACTTGTGTACAGTAATCGCACAACTTGTTGATGCTTCCTTAGATGGTGGACCATCTATGTTGTAAATCCCTCATTACGGGTGGTATGGATAGCGTTCGGTTCCACATTGTTCTTGTGTTCATAGTAGTGTTTGTGGATATTTTGACAATACTTGATGCCCTTTTGTTTGGTTTCACAAATTGAATCCATGCTTGTGGCCAACAAAGATTCACACAACACATTTTCATGGCTCGTGGATGCCAGACCTCTTGCACTCGGGAACTCGGGAACACTGACCCGCACAGGAGGCGGGCGGCCGCGTCACTCCGGAGCACCAATCGATGTAGGCCTTCCTTGCCGGCATGCTGCACGATTGTACGCTGCGATGGACTGCGCTGTGAAGGGTCATCAGTTCGTTGTGGATGCACACCTCGTAGTGACTGGTTGTTGGCATGCGCTGGGATGTATGTCATGCTAATTATTTGTTAGTCTAACCTTTTGGCTTATTTTGTTACACTAATCATGGACCTCACCCTTAAATAAGACGCTGGAATAAAGAAAAGGATTGAATAGATGTTCGAGGGTAGAATTGTCATTTCAGGTGCCATTTAACACTGTTTGCACAAAAAAAATGGATGGAACTGTTATATTGGGAACAAAATTTAAAGTTTGTGTTAGATAGGGTAGAAATATTTTTCCAGTGTCAAATAGGGAAATAAAATTTTAGAGAGTATTAAATAAGGAATTCTCTCCTATTTATAGGGCAAGGTCTCGGGGGGCTGGCTTGTGCTCGAGGTGGCTGAAGTGGTGAACGTGGCCACGGGCGTGCGCGAGATCATGGGCACGGTCATGGGTGGTTGGGACGAAGACGAAGCTGGCGTGTGGGGCCCTCCTGTCGACGAGAGAGAGAGAGAAAAGAGAGAGAAGGCTCGGGTGTGCGGCTGTCCGTTGGATCTTATCCAACGGCTGTGTTAAAACGCGACGTACCGGTTCGCTAAGTGGGTTGCTGGGCTGCACTTGCTGGGGTGGCTAGCTAGGCCGTGGTAGTGGTTTCCTTTTTATATTTCTTTTTTTCTTTTCTCTTTTGTTTCTTTCTGAATTCAAGTCTGTTTTGAATTTGATTTTTCTTCAAACTTCAAACTTTCTCTAAGTTCCTTTTAGAATATTTCTAAAACGTTGAAAAATTTATTTGGGCCCTTTGGTCACTTAATTTCTGCCACTTATTTTAAGGCCTTGTTTTAATGTTCCAATTGAATATTTTCCATTTGTTCTTATTTTCCAATTGGATTCATTTTACCTATTTGAACTTCACCGAGTTTGTCTTCTAGCCATTTGAATATTTGTTTGGCCAATTTCTTTGGGATTTATTTTATCTTTCAAGTTGCCCCCTTTAGGGTTCTTTTCACTTTCCAGAATCTCATTCTAAGGTTTCAACTACTTGTGTAGGGCCTTTAATCCATCTAGGTAATCACACAAGGACAAAAAAAAAAGCATTCCTAGGCAGCCTAAGTTTTTCTAGAAAAGTTTTAATTCCCCTGTGAATTTTTTAAACATTCCAAATTTGGGAAAAATCTGGGATGTGATAGCTGTGTTGCGCCGCTCACGACGCTCCTCCTCGGCTGCCGCCATCTTGGGGCGCGAGGACGAGGCGTCGTCGTCGCCACAGCCGAGGTCGTGAAAGAGTCGGCCACACGTGTTGGCGATCGCCAGTAAGGTCTCCTCCTTCTTTACGGTGGTCGCGTGCCATTGGGACAGGGATGACGGCGCCACCTCCTTGTTGTAGCCGAAATGCCTATGCTGGCTGTGTGGCAGGAAGGGCGCCTCCGTCTTGATGCGGTGTTTCGGATGGGACGACGGCTCCTTGAGGCGGTGGCACGACTAGGAAGGCGGTTCCTCTTTGACGTGGAGGCCGTGCGGCGGTGATGGCGGCACCGGACCATGGTCGAACAACGACCGTGCGAGGATCAGCTCAAGCTTCCACGCATACTTGTCGTCGGTCCGCGCGGCTGTTGTTCCTCTTCCTCGTCCGAGCAGAGCACCACCTCCTCGATCTTCACCGTCGACGCGATGGAGCCCAACGGGCCGTGGGACCGTGGGCGGCGGCGCCATGATCCGGAGCTCCTCAAGGATCCTCCTACCGGCGCGGACTTGGCCATGGCGGCGATGTGCGGTAGAGAGGAGTCGAGAGGCGAGAGGCCGGCACGGAGGAGATGGTATAGAGGTTTTCGGCGCGACCGGCGTGCTTAAATAACTTAACTGGGGGCAGGCGGACCGACGCCGCATCAATGCAAACGCAACGGCCAGAGTAGGCTTCTCAGTTGCAGCGTTCGCATTGATACGGCGTCGATCAGCCGTCCGGTCAGACGGCCATGAATGCGGGTAGGCGGTCGCCTGGCTACGTCCGCTCTGAGCTGCAGTGAAGTGCGCAATGAGGGGTTTCTGCTTCTCAGTTGCAGCGTTCACATTGATACGGGCGATGAAGGTTTGCAGGTATCCATGAACCGCTAGAATGTGCGATACATGACGGACGTTCGCAAACCTTCTACCGATTTGCTTCCGGATCGTGGGAATTCGCCGAGACCGGTTCGCAGACATTTAATGGACAGCGTAGGGCTCTATCTAGACCGCGCGGTCTGAGCGTCTACGGGCGGTTTGCCGTGTCTTGAAATGCCTATAAAAGCATGGAGATGATTTGACCAACTTGCGTTCAAAGATCATCTTATTTCAAATTTTCCATATTGTCCGGAGTGCGCCAAGGAATATCCAAAGCCCAACATTCAAAGTCCTAACTTATTTCTACCAATAACTCTATTAAAATACTTCGCGCAGGGGGTCATTTCTTAGCAAGGTTTTGCTGGCCGATCAGCCCCTAAAATTTTGTGTTAGTTACAATTAATCTATATTGTCTACCTGGTTAGGTCAAATGGGTTTGCACTGCAAGAACAAAACCAAGTGTTTTTTGGCTCGCTTCAAAATTAAAAAAATTAGGCTAATATCAGTGATTGCATTCATCCTACCAAAGTGCAACAAAGAACATAACGAGGGTGCTATAATCAAAATTAAAATGAAGTAAATCAAGGTTACCCTGTGATGCCATGTGTTGCCTGTTATTATATATAATAAAAATACTTGACTTCATTTTTATCCTATGATAGTCACGGTTATCAATCTTTATTGAAATCGACAGAAAAAAGAGGAAATACATTCCCCGCAAAAAAAGAGGAAACAAATGAAACAATTTATTGGCAGTAAGCAGATCAAATATCAAGAGTTCACCACGTGATCTCAAGGCAAATATGACCAGATGGATTCCCGTAATGGTGATGCATATGACGCTTAGATCTTGTTGAGGGCCTGAACAATGTCATTCTTCAGGTCCTCAAAATCCTCCACTCCGATGCTGAACCTGATCAGGTTGTCCTTGATCCCATAGATGTCTCTCTGCTCCTTCGAATCCCTGTTCATGGATCACAGCTCAAGAGTTAAAACTAAAACAATATCATGTGCACAATTACTGAATGTGACAACAGATAAATATATGTTAATACCAGTAGGACATGATGGCAGGCTGATCAATTATGCTCTCACAACCCCCAAATGAAGGGGCGTGGTAGGGTATCTTGACAGAATCAATGAATTTCCTAGTAGAGTCGAAGTCCCCATCAACCTAAACACACAAGATAATTTATATGTTAAATTGCTAATAGAGTCAACACACTTAGTGCTCTGGTATAGTATTTTACTATATTTTACCAAGACATCAAATTACCTCAAAGCTGACAACACCACCAAAGCCAGTCATTTGGCTCTTGGCAATGTGATGTTCTGGGTGACTTGGCAAGCCAGGATAGTATACACGTGCAATCTAGGAATATGAAATACAAGCTTCAGTTAAAGCAACAAAAAACATAGATGGCCGGTAGTTATCTCTAGTCTAGGAATAAAAGAAACACAGTTAGCACACCTTTGGATGTTCCTCTAAAAACTGGGCCATCCGTAGAGCAGTATTATTCTGGCATTGAACACGGAGATGCAGTGTTTTCATGCCCCGGAGGATCAGATAGGAAGCATTCTGACATCACAATGCAATGAAATGTTAAGAGCTTAGAAACAAGGTGTCAGACAGAAGAATGCAGAGTACATGTTTTTACTACTAGTCAAACTGCGTTTCAACAAGGATAGCATGGCACCTAAAGCTAGAGGATCAATGCTAGGCAGGTTAAACTTCTGAATCTTGGTAACTTGCTAGTCTATAACTAGGAATGAACCCATGCATTACTACAGAAATATCGTTGTCTTTAGTTATAAAATACAAATTTTATTACGAAGATAATTTGAATGGAGGATTCTAGGAGTACATTCTCATTCATTGATTTACTGAGTTGAACATTTGAGAGACCAAATCTAATTCCTTTAGAAGTAAATTAGGAGGCAATACTATATGTACCATGCCTCTCTGTGCTGAAAAGCAATGCACCGCCCTCGTGTTGCAGGAATACAAACTCTTAAACAGCAATAATTTCTTTTTGTCCCATCTAGGACTGAAGGACAATGTAAATGTAATATTATTTATTTTGCCACTGCAACAAATCATAGGGGAGTTGGGAGTTCAAATACGGTTTTCTCCCAAATCAGCTAAGCCGCGGTGTTCATTTTTTTCAAATAAGTCGACCAGTTGGATCATATAACATATTATAGAATGAACCAGCTGTTTCATGCCAGTTTTGGCTGGGTTGATGTGAACCCAGGATCAAAGAACCCTAAGGCGTCATTTGGCAGCACGGGAGGCCACAGGGATCCCCGCCCATTCACTGGAAACTTTCACCCCGTGGCAAATTATTCCAGGTTTTTCCACGTACGATTTGCTCGACATGTGAGACAGGAAAATCCATCCACTTCCCCGTCAATTCCCGCAGATAAAAAAGCGTCTCCCAAGTCATGGAAGTAATTCCCTACCTCTCGACACTGCCTCTCACCATTGTCACCTGCATTTCTATTCTTTGTCTCACTGCTGGTAACGCTTCCATCTCACGTCCATGGCCCAAGTCCTTTGCTCATCTCCTCCCACTCGCCCTCATGTACTAATCCATCGCCACACATGTTGCCACTCCAGTCGCCTCAGCAGAACTGGCAAGATCTTGGCGTTCAATTCGGTACAGGCGTACGGTGAGAAAGAGGAGAATCGAATGGGGCTTGCTAGCAGAATCAACGGCCTCGGCCCCGACGACTACGAGGGGGCAGCCATGGTTGGCTTGAACATGACGGCCACAAAAACTCGGAGAATCCAAAGCAGCCCTCCCACGCTCCTGGTGCTGGGCCATAATTGAAGACGAACTCTCCATTTTTTTTATTTTTTCCGGAGATATCGTGAATGAGTTCAGGTGTGGCCGGTGCAATTCATCTCTGGTTTTCCTCCCCTGGGTGTTATATACCCAACAACCAAACAAAGCCTAATGAATCGTTCAGGACTTTAATTCCAGATTAATATGTTCTATGGATACTTGCAGGATCCCTGCATGAGGCTAGTTACTATATGGGGACCAAATATAACTCCTGGTATATAGTGAAACTTGCTTGAAAGAAGCAAACAGGTTCGAGAGATGGATAGGAAGTATGCCAATCCAACATACCGGGTTTAGAACACCACCAACTACATGGTGATAAATGCGGACCTTGGAGACTAGCTCGTCCCTGCCACTGATACAGCCTCCAATAACCTCAAAAGCAAAAAAAAAAATCTTAGCTAATGTATATCTTATCTGTAAATAGAGTACTAGAAATCGATTCATCAACTTACATCATTGTGCCCAGCAATATACTTCGTTGCAGAATGAACAACTATGTCAGCACCTAAAGTCAGTGCTTTCTGATTGATAGGGGAGGCAAAGGTGCTATCAATGCAAAGCAATGCTCCCTTGTTATGGCACATATTGGAGACAAGCTCAATATCAATGCATCTGAGAAAAGGATTAGTAGGAGTCTCAGTGAAGAACAGAGATACCTGAAAATAAAGGAACCAACAAGTTAGTCTACTTGTGGATGAATAGGTTAATGCCAAGAAAGGGGGTGAAGGAAATTGCGAAGATTAAACTCACATTATTATTATCAAGTGCATCTTGGAGAGCATCCATGTCAGCAGGTCTAATAACAGTCATCTGTGCATCAGGTGTACAAAGAGATAAGAAACCCACAAATTATACAAAGAAACACAACAAAGATTCACTCCAATTAGTTGTTAACATGCAGATCACGTTTATCAAGTAAAGACGTCTGAAATACTGTATCTTGAATGAAGCTGCATTTCTACTCGAGTTTATTAGGCTTCTAAAATGTGGTCCCATACCACATCACTCAACAGCAACTATATAACCTGTAAGCTACTCGCTCTATAACTTAATATAAGACATTTTTTGACACTGTCATGGACTCTAAAAACGTCTTATAAGAAGTTACAGAGGGAGTAGTATATTGCTGCTATGAACCTCTCCTACTGGTTCTCACAAAACTAACTAAACTGCATAGACATCTAATCATAATACTGAAAGAACACGGACATAATGGTAGCACATATTACCGTAATTCCCCTCTTGGGGAGCTCAGTCTCCATGTAAATTCTTGTCTTGCGGTACAAATCTGTGGTTGTAACGATGTGCCCACCTGCTGGGACAAGTGTGCTGAGCATAGCGACACTTGCATACATCCCTGACGCCACAAAGACAGTGGACTCGGCTTTCTCCAGTGCACTGCAGCATCAAAACTAGTAACTATGGAAATCCGATCCAATGGAAAAAACAAGGCATAAAAAATCCACTAGAAAGAGGAGAATCCAGCTTTCACCTCATCTTCTTCTCCAAAGCCTCAGTAGTCGGGTTCCCATACCTCCCGTATTCGAAGCTAGCATGCCTCCCCTCCTAACAAAAAGGAGATTTTGACAATTTAACCGCAGATTTATCAAATCTGATAACTAGAGCACAGAATAGCAATAAGGTAGGGGGCTTCAAACCTTGAAATCGATCAGCTCCTGCGAGCTACTGAACCAGTAGGCGGAGGTGTTCACTACTGGCGTGGTGATCGCGTCTGTGGCGATCCTTCTCCCGAGCCTCTCGCCTTATGCAGAGGAAAACAGCAAGCATGTCAAAACCAAAAGAATAGCTGCGCGAAATACTCCTAGATCTGATGGGTAACAAGCGAGCGAGTAGGTTACCTGCGTGGACGGCGAGGCTAGCATCGGAACCGAGCAGGGCACGCTCGGCCAATGCGGCGGCGGACGGCTGCGCGAGCTTGGCGTTAGGAATGGCGCCAACCTCGGCAGCCGCCGCCGCAGAGGTGGCGGCGGATGCGGCCGCGGCATGGGAGGAGGTGCCGCGGACGCGGCTTCCGCCGCCGGAGTGGGAGGGGACGGCTCGGCGATCGGACCAAGCGGCGGCGACGATCTGCGCGACGCCTATGTTGCTGCAGTTGCGGCGGGCCTTGGTGCTGAGCTGGCGGACGAAGTTGGGCGGGAAACGGAGGATGGTGGCAGAGGTAAGGGCACCGCTGTTGTCGCCGGCGAAGGACGCCGGGGATGAGAAGGAGACGGTGGCCATGGGGAGCTAGGGTTTGGGTGGCGGCGCGGGGCGCTCGACGGAATTGAGGGGTCGGGGTTGGTGGATTGGGTGGCGCTGGTGTGGCCTTTCGAAATGACGAGTGGCCTATTTGTAGTGGAGTCGGGCCGACGGCATTCATGGTTTGGCAAAGAGCACCTATAGTGCGCCACTGATGCGGGGTCAGTTCGTTGCCGCCATTGCACTCCAATATTGTTGTCCCTTTACACGATGGTGTGTTTTAAGTTTCCAATCCGACCATTCGTCAACAATGGGATGCTCAAAAAAAAACAATGGGATCCTGCGCGGCCTCACAGTGAGGAGTAATTTACACACATTTCCAAGGCGGCAAATTTGCTCGCATATTCGTCCGCGGACAGGGACCAATCTAGTTGCGGGAGCTAGCCATCCAATACTATCCGCATACGTCTGGGCCCAAATTTCATTTAAAGCCCGCACGTTCAAATAGCCGCATATATAGTCTATAATAGTTCAAAATGATCAAATGCAACATTAGTTCTAATTTAAATAAGTTTAAATATTACACTCCAATATTGTTGTCCCTTTAACCGTCACAGATGCTCAATCAGATCTTTTTCAGTTGTTCGTGAGTTGCTCGATGCCAAATTTGTTGATGCATTTGAACAAACTCTTCAAATGTGGCCGGATTCTGGTCATGAATTTCGATAGGATCACGCATGTTCTCAAATTCAAGACCTGCGGCAGCATCCTCAACCTCATCCTCCACGGTCATGTTGTGCATGATCACACAACATGTCATCCATTCCCACAAGGTCTCTGGATCCCATTGTTTAGCAGGTCCACGAACAACTGCATAACGTGCCTGCAGAACTCCAAATGCCCTCTCAACCTCCTTTCTAGCTGCTTCTTGTTTTTGGAAAAGTGGGACTTTTTCTGGTCAATTGGGTTATAGATGGTGTTGACAAAGGTAGCCCACGGAGGATAGGTACCGTCAACCAGATAGTGGCACATGTTGTACTCATGACCATTGACAGTATAGTGGCAAGGAGAAGCTTTTTCTTCAGTTGACCTAGCAAACAATGGTGATCGCTACAGCACATATATGTCATTGTGAGACCTGGGCATGCCAAAGAAAAGCATGTCAAATTCAAAGATCCTGTGATGCAACTGCATCAAGAATGATTGTGGGCTTCTTATTAACATGACCCTGATATTGCCTTGTAAAGCTTTTGGGCAGTTCTTCCATTTCCAATGCATGCAGTCAAGAAATCCGAGCAAACCCAGCCACCCTCTTGCTTCTGAGATTGCCAAGAGCCTCTCGGTGTCTGCCATAGTTGGTTCTCTCAGATATTGAGGTCCAAACACCTCGACCACGGCAGTTGCAAACTTGACCATGGCATCTTCGCATGTGCACTCAGACATCTGTAGGTACTCGTCCCACGAATCAGCGGTCGTGCCATATGCAAGCATCCGCAGTGCGGTCGTGCATTTCTGGTAACCAGAGAACCCAATCCTTCCCACGAAGTCCTTAAGATGAATTAATCATCAGAGGACCAGACGCCATGGTAGAGATGATCGAAGACATTTTTGCGCATCCGAAAGCGATGGCGAAAATTGTCACCGAAGAGGGCATCGGGGGCAAAGTAGTCGTCCATCAGCGTCAAACGGCCACGCGCCCTATTGCGGTTGAGCACTCGATGACCCTTGATCGATCCTTTGAAATTGAGAACCTGCTTCCGCACGCTCCACGTCTGGAAGGACCTCCTGCATCATTGTCGTCTCATCTTTGTAGTCCTCCTCGTCGGACGACTCAACATAGTGCTCGTATATGTACTCCATATCCGAATCCATTGCTTCAAAGAAGATGGGACAAAAAAATTAGCACGGGTATTTCACCGAACAGTTGTCGGGCATGGTGAGTGTCGTAGGAGCTGATGGTACATGCGCGGCGGTCGGAGGAGAGGTGTGGAACAGCGGCGGAGGAGCAGCGGCTTGATGCCCGGGTGTACCGCTGTAGGTGTCGAACTCATCGAGTTCCGGCAGGGGTGAAGCGGGGAAGCCGGGGTGGTGGAGCGGCGGCGAAGGCAAGAGTGGAAAAGGGCAGAAGAGAAAAATGGGAGGATGGGGGCGCGGGGTCCGGGAGGGGTTTGGGGTGGGCCGTTGGTGTCGGACTCCTACATGTCTGCTATCCGGACTCCCGCAAAGCCCCCCCCCCCCCCAGTTTGTCTCGGGTTTGCCGGAAAAAGTGCGTCCGGACCGCTTGGCGGACCGATACAGGACTGCATTGGATGGCTAAACACGTCCGGACCGCGCAGTCTGGAAGGAGGTTTGAGGGTCCACTTTAGAGATGCCCTAATGTCATGCATGTGACACCATTCTATGTTACTACCTTTATAATGAGGAGTGGTAGTATCTGATAACCCACAAGTATAGGGGATCACGACAGTCTTTGAGGGTAGTATTTCACCCAAATTTATTGATTCGACACAAGGGTAGCCAAAGAATATTTATGAGTATTAGCAGTTGAGTTGTCAATTCAACCACACCAGCAAAATAATATTTCTGCAGCAAAGTGTTTAGTAGCACAGTAGTATGACAGTTTGATAGTAGTGGTAACATTAGCAATAGTAACAGTGACAGTAATAGTAGCAGTTTTGTAGTGATTGTAAAAGCAGCAGCAACCGTAGTAACTTAGCAAAGATCAATATGAGCAAAGCGTAGGCATTGGATTAGTGATGGATATTTGTGTGGATGACATTCATCATGTAACAGTCACAACCTAGAGCGATACACAATATCTCCAATTCATCAATTCAATGTAGGCATGTATTCTGTATATAGTCATACGTGCTTATAATAAGAATTTGCATGACATCTTTTGTCCTACCCTCCCGTGGCAGCGGGGTCCATAAGGAAATCTAAGGGATATTAAGGCCTCCTTTTAATAGAGAACCGGAACAAAGCATTAAAACATAGTGAATACATGAACTCCTCGAATTACAGTCATCCCCGGAGAGTATCCCAATTATTGTCACTTTGGGGTCTATGGTTCAGAAAAATAACAAGTGCATACAACTAGCAAATAGGATCAAGAACTCAAATATATTCATGAAAACATAGAGGGTTCAGATCTGAAATAATGGCACTCAGGCCCTGGTGACAAACATTAAGCATGGCAAAGTCATAGCAACATCAATCTCAGAACATAGTGGATACTAGGGATCAAGCCCTAACAAATTGACTAGATTACATGACAAATATCATCCAACTCCATCACCGTCCAGCAAGCCTACGAAGGAATTACTCACTCCCGGTGGTGAGCATCATGGAATTGTTGATGAAAAAGGGCTGATGATCACGACAGCGACGAATCCCCCTCTCCGGAGCCCCGAACGGACTTCAGAACAGCCCTACCGATGAAGAACAGGAGGTGGCGGCGGCTCCGTATCGTAAAACGCGATGAAACTTCTTCTCTTATTTTTTTCTCGGGAAGACGGAATTTATAGGCTTGGAATTAGGTCAGACGGCCGCCTGTAGGTCCCACAAGGCATCAGGCCGCGCCCTGTTTTCTTGTGGACAGCAAGTGGCCCCCCTCCGGTGGATCTTCATTCCAGTATTTTTTATTTATTCAATAAAAAATCTCCGCAAAGTTTCGTCTAATTCCGAGAACTTTTATTTCTGCACAAAAACAACACCATGGTAGTTCTGCTGAAAGCAGCGTCAGTCCGAGTTAGTTTCAATCAAATCATGCAAATTAGAGTCCAAAACAAGAGCAAAAGTGTTTGAAAAAGTAGATACGTTGGAGACGTATCAACTTCCCCAAGCTTAACTGATTGCTTGTCCTCAAGCAATTCAGTTGATAAACTGAAAGTGATAAAGAAAAACTTTTACAAACTTTTTTGTTTTTGTATCCGTATATAAGTTTAAATAGTAACCAAGTTTTCTGCAAAGATCATGAACTAACCATGTAAATGATAACACTTAGAACTCACATTTACTCATATCAATGGCATAATCAACTAGCGAACAATAATAACATATCTCAGATGCCAACAATTTGTCAAAATAATCATGATATAATATGATAATATGGTATCTCGCTAGCCCTTTCTGAGACCGCAAAACATAAATGCAGAGCACCTATGAGGTTCAAGCAGTGACTAAACATTGTAATTCAGGGTAGAGGAGATCCAATCATGCTCACATCCAACATTAACTAGACTCAATGCATGTTAAACTAAGAATGACAATAGCGCTCTCTATGTTGGTGCTTGAATGAGAAGGTGATGACTCAACAATAAAAAGTAAATAACATGAAAGTAAATAGAAGGGCCCTTCGCAGAGGGAAGCAGAGATTTGCAGCGGTGCCAAAGCTCAGAGCTTAACACAGAGATGAATATATTTTGAGTGGTGTGCTTTTTTCTGTCAACGTCACGACAAAGGATTTCAACATCTTTCATGCTAAACACATTATTGGCGGTTCCCATGCAGAAAGATAAAGGTTTACTCCCCCACAACCATACAGACACAATCCATGGCTAGCCGAATCCTCGGGTGCCCTCCAAACAATCAACTTTCCAGGGGGGTTTGTTTTATTATAGTTTTCTTTGTTTTTGTTTAACGGGTCTGGGCATCCCAAATACCAGCCTCTCTCGTGCAAGATGAGTGAGTAAACTCTCGTCGTGAGAATAACCCACTTAGCATGGAAGATATTGACCGCCCTGTCGCTCCATGAGCGGTACGGGCACACAAAACAGATGTTTATTTCAATGATTAGAGATGGCACATGCAAATTTACTTGGAACGGTAGGGTAATACCGTATATAGGTAGATATGGTGGACTCTTTTGGAACAACTTTGGGTTTAAGGATTTTGGATGCACAAGCAGTATTCCTGCTTAGTGCAGGCGAAGGCTAGCAAATAGATTGAGAAGCGACCAACTAGAGAGCGACAACGGTCATAATCATGCATTGCGAATATTTAACATTGACTATGAGCATGAGTAGGATATAAACACCCTGAATATAAATATCATACATGCTGCATTGGTTTTGAATCAACTACATGTGTGAACATGTGCCAAGTCAAGCCACTTGAATTCTTCAGAAGAGGATACCATCCTAACATACTACATCATAATCATTTTAATGCATGTTGACACTCAAGATAAATCATTATCCACTCCTAGCTACTTAAGCATGGCATGAGCAACTATAATCTCTAATTGTCATCATAAACATGTTTACTCATAATATGTTGAATCAAGGATACTGATTTAAACATATTTACAAATACAAAAACAAGAAGAGTTCATACCAGCCTTTCTTTGCCACAGTCACTTCATCAAATTATCGTCATTATTGCCTTTCACTTGCATGACCAAATGGTGTGAAAATAATAATAGTGCAAGTGTGCCGTGGACTAAGCTAAAATTTGCAAACAATTTACTCAAAGGAGAAGACAAGGAAATATTGGCCCTTAGTTAGATCAACAACAAAGCATATGAGAGCCACTCGACAATTCTTACGAAGTCTTCTCCTTATGATGACTTAAAGAAAGAAAAGAAATTTAGAGAAACACACTGAAATATTTTTGGAGTTTTTAGTTTTTATGAAGAAAGCAAAATAAACAAAGGAAAACGAAAAACGAGAAAAACTATTTACACGGGAGAGCTCCCAACAAACAAAAGAAGAAACGAGAAATCTTTTTGCCTTTTCTTTTACTACCATGAACTAACTAAACTAGAAAGAAAAACTGAAAAGAAGTGAGAAATATTTTTGGATTTTTCAAAGTTTTTTCATACACATGAAAGAAGAAAATAAAACGAAGCATGGATATACAATGAAAACGATTAACACCGACAACTAGAATGAATGTGTGATACATGAATGTAATGTCGGTGAGAATACGTACTCCCCCAAGCTTAGCCTTTTAGCCTAACTTGGTGATCACCACCGTTGGTCGGGATAGTAGTCATAATGATAGCTCGGAGTGTCGTTCAGTGATGCCTCCTCGGCAAGACAGGAAGCCTCTATTGCCTCGTTGTGCTCACGGACCTCATCCTCATAGACAAAGTGCCTTTGTTTGTTTTGAAAATCAAAGAGAGCAGGCGCAGGCAAAATAACAGAGACATCATGGTATTTATTAAATATCAGGTTGTAATCATATTTGTGAGTCTCATACTTAATAAACTTGTGGCATTGCATTGCCTCAAAATCTAAGCACTTATTAAGCAGTATGGGATCATTGGGTCTAGGAGAGACCCCAAGTTTCGCAGCTATGCGAGAGGCATAAATTCCTCCATATAAATCACCATCCTCCGCGTTTCGACTTAACCGGCGTGCAATAATTGCCCCAAAGTTATAATGTCTACTGCCATGTAAAGCAGCATGAATAATGCTCAAATCAGGAGCACAAAGTGCACTACAGTCATGCATGCCAATAACACACCTCCCACTAAAAGTTGCAAAGTAGCGAATAGCGGGAAAATGAATACTTTTTATTCTAGCTTGTGTCACACCCCTATCCACACCATTGCAAAGACTACTAAGAAATGCCTCATAATCGGATTTCCGCGGTTCGGCAAGCGAACCCCAATACGGAATTTTGCATGCATCACAAAATTCTTCTAGAGACATACTACAAGAGCTCTCACAGAGGTCAAATAAAACTCTAGAATTGGAAGAGTGATATTTAAATTTTTGAGTAAATGTACTGGTGAGATGGTAATGCTGGGTACACTTATCTGCGAGGAAGGCGGTTAGCTCAGCATTCTCAATATATTGATCAAATTCTTCCTTGATGCCAGCACCTATCATGAAAGTGTCGCACGGCCATTGACATGATTTCACCTTGGCACCTCGCACCGAACTTGCCCATGGCTCATGGTATGCCTGTCGTGCCGAGCCTTGGCTCGAGGAACTCTCAGAGGACCTCCTCCTTGAAGAACTCCTCCTAAAGAAGTTCATTTTCCTGAGAATATTTCTGAAATTTTTGGACCACAAAAATATGTTAACGAAACTTGACAAGATTGATAGCAACTACTCATACAAGTGTCTAGAGGCCATATCAAGCATTCAAACTACTTAGAACCAAACAAATTCAACATGCAAGCTCATTTTCAGTGGCACCAATAGTAGCAAAATAAGCAAAATATAAACCACTAAAACAAAAACTAATTGGACCAATGGAGGAGTCACATACCAAGGAGCAATCCCCCAAAACAGTTTTGGAAACGGAGCTCCGAGCAAAGAGATCGAAAATCTCAGTTTTGGAAGCAAGAACACGAGAACAAGAGCTACCACGATTTTTTCTAGAGGAAGAAGAAGCAATGGGCAAGTGGACTAAGTGAGTGGGGTCCTGTGGGACCCACAAGACATCATGGCACGCCCTAGGGGGGTGGGCGCGCCCTGTTGTCTTGTGGACAGCAGGTGCACCCCCTGGGGTGTGTCCAGTGCCAAAAATTCTTAAATATTCAATAAAAAATCATGTTAAAATTTCACACAATTTTGAGCACTTTTATTTTTGGGTCATTTTTTATTGCACGGAAAATTCAGAAAACAGGATAATCATGGCATTTTACTTTATTAAACTATAAATAACAGAGAGTAAACTATGGGTACAGTAGGTTGTGCTTACTGAATTCATAGACCACATGTTCCTCCAAAAGAATCCATTAATCAGGTTGATCAAGTCTTATTAACAAACTATTTCCGAGTGACATGAAACCGAAGAATTTTTGTATAGCACTAGGTTACCTCGACCTGGATATGCATTGTCCCAACAATAAGAGTTTGATATTTCTTTTCAATGGCCGGGAGAGGAAATTCGAAACCTCCAATGGTAATTGTCATGACCTTTTCAATAGAATTTATACCATTCACTTTGTTTTGTTTCTTCAGAAAAAATACCGTATGCTCATTATTGTTAACATGAAAAGTGACCTTGCTTTTGTTGCAATCAATAACAGCCCCTGCAATATTCAAAAAAGGTCTACCAAGGATAACTGACATGTTGTCGTCCTCAGGCATATCAAGAATAACAAAGTCCATTAAGATAGTAACGTTAGCAACCACAACAGGAACATCCTCACAAATACCGACAGGTATAGCAGTTGATTTATCAGCCATTTGCAAAGAAATCTCAGTGGGAGTCAACTTATTCAAGTCAAGTCTTCTATATAGAGAAAAAGGCATAACACTCACACCAGCTCCTAAATCACATAAAGCAGTTCAAACATAATTGTTTTTAATAGAGCATGGTATAGTAGGTATTCCTAGACCTCCTAACTTCTGAGGTATTTTTCCTTCAAATGAATAATTTGCAAGCATAATAGAAATTTTAGCCTCAGGTATTTTCCTTTTATTTGTGACAATATCTTTCATATACTTTGCATATGGAGGCATTTTCATAATTTCAGTCAAAGGAGTTCGCAGATACAAAGGTCTAAGCATTTCAACAAAGCGATTAAAAGCCTCTTCATCTCTATAAATTACGGCCTTACTAGAGAATGGCATAGGTTTTTGAACCCATGGTTCTCTTTCTTTACCGTGTTTCCTAGCGACAAAGTCTCTTTTATCATATCTTTAATTCTTAGGAGGTGGGTCATCAAGCTAAACTTCAGGTTCTATTTCTACATCATTGTCAGGTTCTTTATTATTGCCTGGTGGAGCATCAATATGATCATCATTAGCATCATCATTATCATTATCACTAGGTGTATGTTCATTACCAGATTGTGTCTCAGCATCAGAAATAGAAACCTCATTAGGATTCTCAGAGGGTTTTTCTACAACAGGTTCACTAGAAGCATGCAAAGTTCTATCCTTAATTCTTTTTCTTTTTCTTCTTCTTAGGTGAACTAGGTGAAGCATCATTAATTCTCTGAGAATCTTGTTCAATTCTTTTAGTATAACCTTCAAGATATAGAGGATCCTGAGTCATTTTACCTCCTCTAGTCATTACTCTAACAACATGATCATTCATTTTAGGGATAATTAGTTTTATGCCCCTAGTTGTGTCCCACTCGGCTGTTTTACCCCTAATTTCCAAAAGTCATTAGTTCTGTCCAAGTCACTTCGCTCCTCTTATGCTTTTGCCCTTTGACCGTTTGACCGTCACCTTGAAAACTTCATAACAAATTCATACTAAATCAGAAAAATGCAAATAAGACACCAAAATGTTCGGAAAAACATCACCTATATGCCAATGTCATTTGCATTCATGAAAAAAGTGTTGGAAAGTGCCCATCCGAGTTTTAGCTCTTATGATACCACCATGAACAATAAAATCTGAAAAATTCAAACAATTCAAAAAAAAATTGGTGGCAAAGAATGACAAATGTTTTAACTGCTTGCCAAGTTTCATCAGGGAATGACATTCGTGGAAGTCATGGCAAAGAAAACAATCAGCACTCCAAAATAGATTTTTTTTGCCACGACTTCCACGGATGTCATTCCCTGATGAAACTTGATAAGCACTTAAAACATTTGTCATTCTTTGCCACCAAATTTCTGTTTGATTTTTTTGAATTTTTTTCAGATTTTACTATTCATGGTGGTATCATAAGAGCTAAAACTCGGATGGGCACTTTCCAACACTTTTGTCATGAATTCAAATGACATTGACATATAGGTGATGTTTTTCCGAACATTTTGGTATCTTTTTTGCATTTTTCTGATTTAGTATGAATTTTTTATGAAGTTTTCAAAGTGACAGTCAAACGGTCAAAGGGCAAAAGCATAAGAGCAGCAAAGTGACTAGGACAGAACCGATGGCTTTTGGAAATTAGGGGTAAAACAGCCGAGTGGGACACAACTAGGGGCATAAAACTAATTATCCCTTCATTTTATTATTCATTTCATTTAGCAAATCATTCTATGATTTAGAAACTTGTTCTAACTAAGTTTGAACCATAGATGCATGTTTACATAAGCCTTTAACATCATTAGCAATTCTAAACATCATATCACTCAAACGTTCAATCATGATAGCATTACGTTTCAATTGATCACTAGTTTGCATATTGAACTTTTCTTGCTTAACATTGAAATTATCAAATTCATCCAAACACTAGCTAGGAGACTTATTATATGGAATATTACCTTCATCAAATCTACGAAGAGAATTTACCTCCACTACCTGTGTCGGGATGTCAAGTCCATGTATTTCTTCAATAGGCGGTAAATTCTTAACATCTTTAGATTTAATACCCTTTTCTTTCATAGATTTATTTGCTTCTTGCATATCTTCTGGACTCAGGAATAGAATACCTCTCCTTTTTGGAGTTGGTTTAGGTGGAGGTTCAAGGAGTATCCAATCATCGACATTCCTTAATATATTATCCAGTAATTTCTGAGCCTGTTCAATAGTTCGTTCCCTGAAAACACAGCCAACACAACTATCTAGGTGGTCCCTAGAAGCATCGGTTAGCCCATTATAAAAGATATAAGTATTTCATTTTTCTTAAGAGGATGATCAGGCAAATCATTTAGTAATTGGAGAAGCCTCCCCCAAGCTTGAGGGAGATGCTCTTCCTCAGATTGCACAAAGTTGTATATTTCCTATAAGGCAGCTTGTTTCTTATGGGCAGGAAAAATATTTTTCAGTGAAGTAATATACCATATCCTGGGGACTACACACACAACCAGGAGCAAGAGTATTAAACCATTCTTTAGCATCACCCTTTAATGAGAAAGGAAACAACTTAAGAATATAGTAGTAGCGAATCTTTTCCTCTTGTGCAAATAGGGTGGCAATGTCATTTAATTTAGTAAGATGTGCCACAACAGTTTCAGTTTCATAACCATGAAAAGGATTTGATTCTACCAAAGTAATAAGTTCAGGATCAACAGAGAATTCATAATCCTTATCAGTAACAAAGATAGGAGAGGTTGCAAACTTAGGATCATATTTCATTTTCTCTATCATAGTGTCAGGACCCCATCCTAAGTCACACCAATCTAGCATGTAACACATCATATCACTTTGCGGCCTCACGCACGGTAATCCACGGCTGCCGCCTTTACCTTGGCCGGGACCGTTTGCGTCTTTTGGCTCACGTATATGATTATGTCGCTAGCATCCATATGACAGAGAACCCGGGCCGACATGACTAGTCATAAACCAAGGTGGCACAAACATACAGGGACAGGCATACGTAACCTAGCAATGCACGTGTCGGTCATCAGCGTGTGCAACCGAGTCGTAGCAAGCTACAAGGACTCCAGTAAAACACCGCGTGACATTTCCCCGAAGGGACAAACACAGGAGCAAAGAAGGATACATGCCGGCCAATCCATGTGTTCCGAAGCAGTAGCGAACTACCAGGGCTCAGTGGAAGCACTAGGAGACATTTCCTTGTAGGGAAGGCTACCAAGGCAGATAACTAGGTGTCGAATCCCACACATACCAGTGCATTTCAAAACATACACACAATATGCATGATATGTGTAAATACAACATGGCACCACAACAATAACTCTACGACTCAAAGTATTTATTTAGAAGGCTCCGAAGAGCCATATATAACATATCCATACAGGTAGGGGTCACATGTCACGCCCAATATGCGGTCCTATCCCCAAGGAACTCAAAAGTTCCACTAAGGATAGAAGCGCATATCGAAGACACTTTGCAAGGTGGATATCATTACAACATACCATGTACTGAATAGATGAGAATACCAGATAAAGGCTTACACTCGCCACAAGCTACAACATGAATACATCAATACATAGCAATCATCATACAGAAGAGCAGGATCCGACTACGGATGAAATCAAACGAAAAAGAGGAACAACATCCACCCTGCTAATCCCAGGCTGCCAACCCGGAACCCCTCCTATTATCGACGAAGAAGAAGAAGCAGAGAAGAACTCCAAAAGCAAACATGCATCGCTCTCATGTCAAATCATCACTTTACCTGTACCTGCACCTGTTGTTGTAGTAAACTGTGAGCCACGAGGACTCAGCAATCCCATAACCATGGGTATCAAGACTAGCAAAGCTTAATGGGTATGGAATGGATAAGTGGTGAGGTTGCAGCAAGCACTAAGCATTGTATGGTGGGTAACTTACGAGTACAAGAATAAGAAGAGTAGCTACGCATAAACGGTCACAAACTAGTAATGATCAAGAAGTGATCATGAGCACCTACTTACGAGTCATACATAACCCCACCGTGTTCTCTTCCCGAACTCCCTCAAAAAGAGACGATCACGGTTACACATTCGGTTGGTGTATTTTAATTAGATTTAGTGTCAAGTTCTCTACATCCGGAGGTTATAAATTTCCAAGTCGCCACATAACCGCGGGCATGGCTCTCAGAAAGATTTAACCCTGCAGGGGTGCTCCAAGTAGTCCATTATAAATTACCACACGCATCCGATGGAACATCCTCACACCATGATAACACGATGCTTGCGATAAGGAATCCCGGTGCACAAGCCACTCGTAAAAGGTAAAACTAAACCAGCAAGACCTCCCGGCGTGTCGACGATCCCGATAGGAGCCGCGTATCTCATTCTCAGGACATGACCGGATGGGAAAGCCTACGAGTAAAACCAGTGCCTCGAGTTTCCCCGTGTTGGCCCCGCAGTCTGCCCGTTTGGACCAACACTCATGTGGAGCACTGGCCCGGGGTTGTTGATTAATTATCCTCGGGTACCGGTAAGTCCCTATGCAAGTTTTAGTTGTTATTAGGCAAATGGTAAAACCAATGTTGGGTCTTGCTGGAGAAGTTTATCCTAAAATGAATGATCAGGGGGGTTCCCATATGCCCCACATGTGTTAGAAGCGCTCATCAAGGAACATAACACCGGTATTACGGAAACTAGTGTGGCATGAGTGGAACAAAACAACAAGCAAAAGGCCGAGCCTTCCACACACAACCAAGTATATAGATGCATTAATTAAATAAGAGATATTGTGATATCCCATGATATCCATGTTCCAACATGGAACAAACTGCAACTGCAACTAGCAACGCTATAAGAGGGGCTGAGCAAAGCGGTAACATAGCCAAACAACGGTTTGCTGGGTAAGGGCAGTTAGATGCTATATCATGGCAAGTTGGAAGGATGGACAAATGTAACATCCCCATGTAATAGCTACAGTAACCAACTTTTGATAATGCCAAGTCACCCTGCTAAACAGTGCTTGATCATCATTGCATCATATCTCATTTCAAATTCCCATTCAAATTAAAATTCAAATTTGAAGTGAAAATAAAAGTTGTTCCAATTTGGAAACTAAAATGTTCAAAATATTGCAATTAATCCAGGAGCAATTATAAAAATATAATCAACATTAATTGAATTAGTTAAATGACCCTAACACCCTAAAACAGAACCAAAACAGCCATATTTAATACCTTTATATTTAATTAAAATTCAAATGAAATCATGTTGACTCCAAACCACTTTTTGGTAGTACATAATATTGCACTGAATTTATTGAGCTAAGTCACATGTTTTTCAAAACTCAAATTGGGGCTATACATTTTACAAAACAGAAACTAAAAGGAAAACAGAAAAGGAAATAAAAATAAAAAAGAAAAAGAAAACAAAAGACCCCCCTTCCCCCCCCCTTGGCCTATTTAGGCCTCCCCCACCGAAACCCTAATCCCCTCCCCCTCCCCTCGTCGTTGCTCTCACGCGCTCGACTCCGCCGCCCGTCGCCGTCGCCTCGCCGCCCGCCGTCGCCTCCCTGACCTCCTCCACGCCGGACTCCGTCGAGCCTCGCCGGTGAACCCCTGCATCGGGGGTGAGGACCCCGTCTCCCCCTCCCTCTCTCTGTCGCCATCGCCGACGCCGACCGCCGCGGCTCCCGCTCGCGCTTGCGCTCGCCGTCGCCCACGCATGCCCTGGCCTCGCTCGCTCACGCGCCGCACCGCACCGCCCCTGCTCTGCCTCGAGCCACTCGCGCTTGCCCGCCTCTGCTCGCTCCGCTGCTGCTGCTCCGCCCGCTGCCGCTGCTGCCGCACGCGCCCGCCGCCGCTGCCTAGCTACTGACCGGCTCCGCCGCCGCCTGCCCCGCGCGCGCCCGCCCGCGCGCAGCCACGCCCTCGCCGCGCCGCCGCTGGCCACGGTCGGCCCCCTCTGTGCCCGCGCACGCGCTGCCCGGACGTGTCCGGCCCTGGCAGGGCACAGCCCGGACATGTCCGGCTGTGCCACTGACCGCTGGGGCCCAGCCCCTGTTAAAAACGAAAAACGAAAAAGAAAAAGAAAAGGATTAAAAAATATATATATATATAAAGAATTAAAATAAATAAATAACAACTAATTAATTAATTAATTAATTAACTTAATTAATCTGGTTTAAATTAAACTAATTAAACTTAATTAAACTAACCACCTAATTAAACTAATTAATTCTGTTTAATTAACCCGTGTCAATGACAGACAGGACCCGCATGTCAGTTTGACCAGTCAACGGTCACAGTTGACTGCTGACGTCACCCTGACATCATGATGACGTCATCCGATACTGTTTCGGATAATTCGAATTAAATTAATTCCAGAAATTCCAGAAAATGATTAAAACTTTGAAAATTAATATAAAATAAACTGTAACTCGGATTAAAATAATTTATATATGAAAAATGATCAGAAAAATATGAAGAATCCGATTACGCTATCCACATACCTATCAGATGCCTCCAGCACTGCAAACATGGAACCTTCCCCTTCGGTTCATCTGTCTGACAGATGTCCGAAACCGGGAAAACGTTCCAGTTAATTTCCCGCTTCGTCTGCCACGTGTAGCACTGCGATAGGTCACCCCTAGCATAGCATACTGCCTTGCCATGCCTCTGTGTTACATCTGTGTGCTTTATATTTACTGTTTCTTCCCCCTCTTCTCTCCGGTAGACTCCGAGACCGATGTTATCCCCGTGATCGACTACGTCTCCGACGATCCTTCTTCCCCTTTCAGCAGAGCTTCCAGGCAAGCAAAACCCCCTTGATCATCTCGATATCGCCCACTCCTTCTCTCTTATTCTTGCATTAGAATTGCCCCTGCTACTATTCCGATAGCTCCTATTCTGATGCATAGCCTGTTGTTGTCGCCTGCTATTGATACATCACCTGCTATCCTAATATGCTTAGTTAGGTATGCTATGTCTCATCTGTGGCCCTTCACCCTTGTCCGTATGCCATGCTTGTTACCCGGCCGTGATCACTCTAGGTGAGGATCACGAAAATGTTACATTGCAATACTTAAACTGCTAAAGTCGGGCTGGCCCCAAGGGTGCCCGCGAGAGAATCATATTAAAGACGGGTCGGCTCCAAGAGTACCCGCGCGACATGTCTTACCAAGTCGGAGCGACAACAACCCTGTTCGTCTCTGCGAGTTACTCAATACGCTTAACGGATTTGGGTATTTGATCTGAGTGGGTCGTTGGCCCTATACGCACTACCACCACGTGGGATAATGGTTATGGGACCCTCGGCGCCGTATGTATCAGCCGAAAGCTTTGTCAGACGTCCAGTTCAGCATTGTGGCCGGGCCGGATCGCGCCATCCAGGCAGAGGTGGTGCTGGAATCCCCCTGCGCACAACGACCCGGAGTGCTAAGGGCGATGGCCCAAGACCCCTGAGCGCTTAGGATGTAGACCAGCGGGGACCTCTCTGCTGAGCTCTAGGTAGGGCTGCGGTGTGTCGATCAGCCGAGGACGGGCATTACCCAACAAGTATGTTCGGCCAGAGTTAATCGAGCGTATTGGGTAACAGTAGTGCACTCCTGCAGGGAAGTTATCTATTCGAATAGCCGTGTCTATGGTAACAGGACGCTCAGAGTTGTATCTTGATACGCTACAACTACAAATGGATACTGTCACAATGATAAACTGCTACTACTGCTCTCGGGATCACTTTCTCATAGGGTAGTCGAGGAAGGATCTCAGGGCATTACTAAATATGGTTGTTATATAATATCTTGCTCTACTCTCTTCTAATGCTGCAAGAATTGCTTCAAGATGCCAGTCTTCGATAGGCTAGGCTTTTCCCACTCTGATTCTGGCATTTCTGTAGTTTAGTCCAAAGATATAGCCCCATTCCTTTGATACCGATGCATATTTAGTATAGTTCTGATGTCAGTCTTGCGAGTACTTTGGATGAGTACTCACGGTTGCTTTGCTATATTTTTCCCCTACCCGGTTGCTGCGATCAGACGACGGAGCCCAGGAGCAGGAGATCCCCGGAGGAGTCTACTACGACATGGAGATCCCCGACGACCAGGAGTAGTTCGGAGGCCCTAGGCAGGAGGCCTTCGCCTTTTCGATCAGAGTCGCTGTTGTGCTAGCCTTCTTAAGGCATCTTGTTTAACTTTGTGTCTGTACTCAGATACCCTTGTTTCCGCTGACGCTTGTATGTCTCGAGCTTATGTATTCGAGCCCTCGAGGCCCCTGGCTTGTAATATAAAGCTTGTATTATTTTATTTTGTGTCTAGAGTTGTGTTGTGAGATCTTCCCGTGAGTCCTCGGGCTTGATCGTGTGCATTTGTGTGTATGATTAAGTCGGGGGCGTCACAAGTTGGTATCAGAGCCGACTGCCTATAGGAACCCCCCTTCCAACTCCTTTGCCGAAGTTGAGTCTAGTCTTTCAAAAACTGTTTTACTAACATGACTGTGTGGCTTATGGGCCCACATCGCCAACGGATGGGTTTAGGATCTTTTATTCCTCTCCTTTACTCCGGGACTCTGAACTCTCTTCCTATCGGGTTAAAGATTTACTAACTCTAACATTAGGTTCTCGTGATCACATCCACCCGGAGTTCTGAAATTATCCCCCCTTTCTTCGAGATGAGGGCCAGGTTCTGCCGCACAATGCTCACAGACCGCAGGATCCTTTTATCGAGGACACCCTGCGTTGTCATTTGCAGATTCCTTGCCCCAGTAGTTTTCTCCGACGTTGATGTAGCCTTTGCTATGTCCCGTTGTTGTATTCCTCACCGCGTGCCTGCGCGCCGCCTAGTTTGTCTAGCTGCGTGTGATTCCGAACTCATGCGATTGGTTTGTATCCAACTCTGTGCATAGATTTGTATGTCTTTAATGACTACTAATTTGTATCTAATGCACTTATTGTTCATTGCTCATGTTACATCATGAATAACCTCATTCAATGCACTTGTTCTTGCTAAACTGCCCCTGTTGTTCTAGCAGGATGGCTGATGATCCTCCACCTCCGCCTTATATTGCCGCAATGATGCAGCAGTTTGAGCTGAATCGTCAGTTTATGACTGGACTAATGGCTCAGTTTCCAACTCAGAATGCTCAGCAACAGTCTGCCCCAATAACTCTGCAAGATTTCGTGCGCCTCAACCCATCTGTTTACCGCAACTCCACCAATCCTATGGATGTTGATGATTGGCTTCGTGACATCCTGTTTGAAATGGAGTCCGCTAAGTTTGCCCCTATCAGTTACGTCACCTTTGCGGCATTTCACCTGAAGGGTCCAGCTGCTCAATGGTGGGAAAGCCACAGGCGCATGCTGCCTACTGGAACCATAACCACTTGGCAGGAATTTCAGTCAACCTTCCGTGCACGATACATTCCTCAAGGTTTGATCGACCAAAAGAAGAAGGAATTCCGCAAACTCACTCAGGGCAAAATGACTATGGATGAATATCAGAGGAAATTCCTTGATTTATCCCGCTATGCTGAAGATGACGTCTGCACTGATGCTCGTAAGCAGGAGAAATTTTGTGAAGGACCGCGTCCTGATATAAAGCTCGCACTTGTTGTCCATGATTGTGCGGATTTTGCAACGCTTGTCAGCCAAGCTTTTTGAGCTGAAACTGGTCTGACTGAGTACCAGGAGTCGCTCAAGCGCACTCGTGACGTTGGCTCGTATTCGGGTCAGCCTGCTCAGAAACGTCAAGTCTGGATTCCGCACAATGTCTATCACCGACCTGCTCCAACACCAAGGCCATCTTATGTTGCACCTCGTCTGCCGCTGCCGCCGAGACAGCTCAGAATTCAAGATGACAAACCAACTGTTGTGGTTCCTTTGCCCAATGATGGCTTATGCCACAAGTGTGGACATCCAGGACACCGTGCTCTCAACTGTCTCCAGGATCAGCCTCAAAATGCACCGCGATCAGCTGTGGGTCGTAAGAAGAGCCGTCGAAGCTATCGTCCCAGAAACTATAATACCGGACCGTCTGCTGTTGTACTTGGCCATGCCAACCATGTCGATGCTGAAAAGGCTCAGAAGGAACTGACTGTCGTGATGGGAACTCTCCCTGTTAACTCAGTACCAGCTTCTGTTCTTTTTGATTCAGGAGCGTCACATTCCTTCATATCTGAGGCGTTTGCACGTAAGCAAGACTTATCGTTCAAAAACATGTACCCTTCGCTGGTGGTTAGCTCCCCAGGATCCAGATGGAATACCTCGATGATAGCCCACAACAACCACATTGCAATTGGAGGATTAGTGTTCACCGCTTCGCTCATGGCCCTCAAGGTTACTACCATAGATGTCATTCTCGGTATGGATTGGCTGGAAGCCCATAATGCTTTCATCGACTGCGCTGCTAAGAAAGTTCAACTCACACACCCTTCTAGCCAGACAATCCAATACTCAGTCCGAGCAGCTCAGGATGCCGAGAGCCAGATATATGCTCTGAATGCTTTGAATGCTTCACCTCTTGAGGGAATTGAGAACATTCCAGTCGTTCACGATTTTCCAGACGTCTTTCCAGAAGAACTTCCAGGAATACCCCCTGTTAGAGCTGTCGAGTTCGTCATCGACTTGAAGCCAGGCACTACTCCTATTGCCAAGCGCCCATACAAGATGCCACCTCATGAACTCCTTGAGCTTAAGGAGGAAATCGACAAGTCACTTAAAAAGGGTTTCATCCGTCCCAGTTCTTCTGCTTGGGGAGCACCTTCGCTCTTCGTTAAGAAGAAGGATGGAACAAATCGATTGGTTCAGGATTACCGGCCTATCAACCAAGCAACAATTCAAAACAAGTATCCGCTTCCCAGAATCAACGATCTGTATGATCAGCTTGCTGGTTCCTCAGTGTTCTCTAAACTTGATTTGAGATTGGGATACCACCAGATCCGAGTTCGTAAAGAGGATATTCCAAAGACAGCCTTCGTGACTCGCTATGGTTCTTACGAGTACACTGTCATGTCTTTTGGCTTAACCAATGCTCCCGCCACTTTCTCTCGACTGATGAACTACATCTTCATGGATTACCTCGACAAGTTCGTCGTGCTTTATTTGGATGATATCCTTATATTTTCCAAGAATGAAGAAGAACATGCCGAACATCTTCGGCTTGTATTGGAGAAGCTCCGAGAACACCAACTATATGCCAAATACTCTAAGTGTGAGTTCTGGTTATCTGAAGTGACATATCTCGGCCATGTGATTTCTAAAGATGGCATTGCTGTTAACCCAGAACGAGTTTAGGCTATTCTTGAATGGACTCCTCCGAAGAATGTCAAGCAAGTCAGGAGTTTCCTCGGACTCGCCAGCTATTGCCGCCGTTATGTCGAGAACTTCTCTAAGATTGCCAAGCCTCTGACTGATCTGCTTCACAAAGGCGTCAAGTTTGACTGGACAGAAAAATGTCAGGAAAGTTTTCAAACACTCAAGGAAAAGCTAACATCTGCACCAGTGCTTGCTCCTCCAGATTCTCGAAAGGACTTTGTGATCTACTGTGACGCGTCTCGTCAAGGATTAGGCTGTGTCCTAATGCAAGAGCGCAAGGTAATTGCTTATGGCTCTCGACAGTTGCGTCCTCATGAAGAGAACTATCCAACGCATGATCTCGAACTTGCAGCAGTTATTTATGCACTGAAGTTATGGCGAAATTACCTACTCGGTAATCGTTGCGAGATCTACACGGATCATAAAAGCTTGAAGTACTTGTTCACTCAACCATCTCTGAACCTCCGTCAGCAAAGATGGATGGAGGCCATTACGGACTATGACTTGGGTATCTCTTATACCCCTGGCAAGGCTAATGTAATGGCTGATGCTTTGAGCCGTAAATCCTACTGTTGTGAACTTGAGGTTCAACTACAGCAACCACTTCTGTATGAAGAGCTTCGAAAGCTGAACATCGAGATAGTTCCTCAAGGATATCTGAATACCCTGGTAGTTGAACCAGATCTCGACGACCTCATCAAGCATATACAGAAATTTGACTCTGAGGTCGAGAAGATTAAGCGTGATCTCAAAAGGGGAAAGCCCTCATTCTTCACTATTGATGATGAAGGCACCTTGTTCTTCAAAAACCGCTTAGTGGTTCCTAGGACGGGGCACCTGAATCTGACCCCGCGTGTCATGAAAGAGGCTCATGATACACCTCTTTCAATTCACCCTGGTAGCACCAAGATGTACCAAGACATTCGACAGAGATATTGGTGGCCTGATATGAAGCGAGACATTGCTCGTTATGTTGCTGAGTGTGACGTTTGTCATCGCATCAAAGCAGAACATCAAAGGCCTGCTGGAACTCTGCAAACCCTTAATATTCCTGAATGGAAATGGGACAAAGTCGAAATGGACTTCATCACTGGTTTTCCCAGATCGCAGAAGGGTCATGATGCTATCTTTGCCCTCATTGACCGATTCTCAAAGGTTGCTCACTTTCTGCCAGTCAAGGAGACAATCACTGCTAGTCAGTTAGCAGACTTGTATGTTTCCAGAATTGTGTCACTCCACGGTGTACCGTTGGAGATCAGTTCAGACCGTGGCAGCCTATTTACCTCAAGATTTTGGAACAGTTTCCAGGAAGCTATGGGAACTCATCTGTCCTTCAGCACTGCTTTCCACCCCCAGTCCCAGGGACAAGTTGAACGAGTCAATCAAGTGCTTGAAGATATGCTTCGAGCTTGTGTCATCTCATTCGGTAAGAAATGGGAGGAATCTCTCCCGTATGCTGAATTCTCTTACAATAATAGCTATCAAGCTAGTCTGAAGATGGCACCATTTGAAGTTCTCTATGGACGTAAGTGCCGAACCCCTTTGAATTGGTCAGAAACTGGGGAACAGTCACTCGTTGGTCCGGACATTATTCAACAAGCTGAAGAACAAGTCCGCATTGTCCGTGAACATTTGAAAACTGCTCAGTCTTGCCAGAAGAGCAACTATGATCGAAAACACCAGGTAATGGTCTATCAACCTGGCGAACAAGCTTACCTTCGTGTCACTCCGATGAAGGGCACTCACCGTTTCGGAATCAAGGGCAAGTTAGCTCCTCACTACATTGGCCCGTTCCGCATTCTCGCAAGACGTGGAGAAGTGGCATATCAATTGGAATTGCCGCCGAATCTTTCTCAGGTTCATGATGTCTTTCACGTGTCGCAACTTCCTCGCTGCTTCAAGGACCCTATCCGAGCAGTGGATCATGAAATGCTTGAATTGCAAGAGGATCTTTCTTATCAAGAGTATCCGATCCGCATTCTTGATCAAGCTGAACGTCGAACCCGTCAGAAGGCAATCAAGTTCCTTAAAGTTCAGTGGTCGAATCACTCTGAAGATGAAGCCACTTGGGAACGCGAAGATCGTCTTCGTGAAGAATACCCCGCTCTCTTTCAGCCTACCTCTTAATTCTCGGGACGAGAATTTCTTTTAGAGGAGGAGAATTGTAACATCCCCATGTAATAGCTACAGTAACTACCTTTTGATAATGCCAAGTCACCCTGCTAAATAGTGCTTGATCATCATTGCATCATATCTCATTTCAAATTCCCATTCAAATTAAAATTCAAATTTGAAGTGAAAATAAAAGTTGTTCCAATTTGGAAACTAAAATGTTCAAAATATTGCAATTAATCCAGGAGCAATTATAAAAATATAATCAACATTAATTGAATTAATTAAATGACCCTAACACCCTAAAACAGAACCAAAACAGCCATATTTAATACCTTTATATTTAATTAAAATTCAAATGAAATCATGTTGACTCCAAACCACTTTTTGGTAGTACATAATATTGCACTGAATTTATTGAGCTAAGTCACATGTTTTTAAAAACTCAAATTGGGGCTATACATTTTACAAAACAGAAACTAAAAGGAAAACAGAAAAGGAAATAAAAATAAAAAATAAAAATAAAACAAAAGACCCCCCTTCCCCCTGGGCCTTGGCCCAGCCGGCC
Organism: Elymus sibiricus; assembly: GCA_039707655.1. Lineage (NCBI taxonomy): Eukaryota > Viridiplantae > Streptophyta > Magnoliopsida > Poales > Poaceae > Elymus > Elymus sibiricus. The sequence goes on along the minus strand of CM077670.1, from coordinate 222,884,502 downwards.
AGCCCAGCCGGCCCACTCGCTCCCCCTTGGCCTATTTAGGCCTCCCCCACCGAAAACCTAATCCCCTCCTCCTCCCCTCGTCGTTGCTCTCCCGCGCTCGACGCCGCCGCCCGTCGTCGTCGCCTCCCCGACCTCCTCCACGCCGGACTCCGTCGAGCCTCGCCGGCGAACCACTGCATCGGGGGTAAGGACCCCGTCTCCCCCTCCCTCTCTCTGTCGCCGTCGCCGACGCCGTCCGCCGCGGCTCCCGCTCGCGCTTGCGCTCGCCGTCGCCCACGCATGCCCTGGCCTCGCCCGCTCGCGCGCCGCACCGCACCGCCCCTGCTCTGCCCCGAGCCGCTCGCGCTCGCCCGCCTCTGCTAGCTCCGCTGCTGCTGCTCCGCCCGCTGCTGCTGCTCCGCCCGCTGCCGCTGCTGCCGCACGCGCCCGCCGCCGCTGCTGCCGCACGCGCCCGCCGCCGCTGCTGCCGCACGCGCCCGCCGCCGCTGCCTAGCTGCTGACCGGCTCCGCCGCCGCCTGCCCCGCGCGCGCCCGCCCGCGCGCAGCCACGCCCTCGCCGCGCCGCCGCTGGCCACGGCCGTCCCCCTCTCTGCCCGCGCACGCGCTGCCCGGACGTGTCCGGCCCTGGCAGGGCACAGCGCGGACATGTCCGACTGTGCCACTGACCGCTGGGGCCCTGCCCCTGTTAAAAATGAAAAACGAAAAAGAAAAAGAAAAGGATTAAAAAATATATATATATATAAAGAATTTAAATAAATAAATAATAACTAATTAATTAAATAATTAATTAACTTAATTAATCTGGTTTAAATTAAACTTAATTAAACTAACCACCTAATTAAACTAATTAATTCTGTTTAATTAACCCGTGTCAATGACAGACGGGACCCGCATGTCAGTTTGACCAGTCAACGGCCATAGTTGACTGCTGATGTCACCCTGACGTCATGATGACGTCATCCGATACTGTTTCGGATAATTCGAATTAAATTAATTCCAGAAAATGATTAAAACTTTGAAAATTAATATAAAATAAAACCATAACTCGGATTAAAATAATTTATATATGAAAAACGATCAGAAAAATATGAAGAATCTGATTACGCTATCCTCATACCTGTTAGATGCCTCCACCACTGCAAACATGGAACCTTCCCCTCCGGTTCATCTGTTTGACACATGTCCGAAACCGGGAAAACGTTCCAGTTAATTTCCCGCTTCGTCTGCCACGTGTAGCACTGCGATAGGTCACCCCTAGCATAGCATACTGCCTTGCCATGCCTCTGTGTTACATCTGTGTGCTTTATATTTACTGTTTCTTCCCCCTCTTCTCTTTGGTAGACTCCGAGACCGATGTTGTCCCCGTGATCGACTACGTCACCGACGATCCTTCTTCCCCTTTCAGCAGAGCTTCCAGGCAAGCAAAACCCCCTTGATCATCTCGATATCGCCCACTCCTTCTCTCTTATTCTTGCATTAGAATTGCCCCTGCTACTATTCCGATAGCTCCTATTCTGATGCTTAGCCTGTTGTTGTCCTCTGCTATTGATACATCGCCTGCTGTCCTAATATGCTTAGTTAGGTATGCTATGTCTCATCTGTGGCCCTTCACCCTTGTCCGTATGCCATGCTTGTTACTGGGCCGTGATCACTCTGGGTGAGGATCACGGAAATGCTACATTGCAATACTTAAACTGCTAAAGTCGGGCTGGCCCCAAGGGTGCCCGCGAGAGAATCATATTAAAGACGGGTCGGCTCCAAGAGTACCCGCGCGACATGTCTTACCAAGTCGGAGCTACATCAACCCTGTTCGTCTCTGCGAGTTACTAATACGCTTAACGGATTTGGGTATTTGATCTGAGTGGGTCGTTGGCCCTATACGCACTACCACCACGTGGGATAATGGTTATGGGACCCTCGGCGCCATATGTATCAGCCGAAAGCTTTGTCAGACGTCCAGTTCAGCATTGTGGCCGGGCCGGATCGCGCCACCAGGCAGAGGTGGTGCTGGAATCCCCCTGCGCACAATGACCCGGAGTGCTAAGGGCGATGGCCCAAGACCCCTGAGCGCTTAGGATGTAGACCGGCGGGGACCTCTCTGCTGAGCTCTAGGTAGGGCTGCGGTGTGTCGATCAGCCGAGGCCGGGCATTACCCAACAAGTATGTCCGGCCAGAGTTAATCGAGCGTGTTGGGTAACAGTAGTGCACCCCTGCAGGGATGTTATCTATTCGAATAGCCGTGTCCATGGTAACAGGACGCTCAGAGTTGTATCTTGATCCGCTACAACTACAAATGGATATTGTCACAATGATAAACTACTACTACTGCTCTCAGGATCACTTTCTCACAGGGTAGTCGAGGAAGGATCTCAGGGCATTACTAAATATGGTTGTTATATAATATCTTGCTCTACTCTCTTCTAATGCTGCAAGAATTGCTTCAAGATGCTAGTCTTCGATAGGCTAGGCTTTTCCCACTCTGATTCTGACATTTCTGCAGTTTAGTCCAAAGATATAGCCCCATTCCTTTGATACCGATGCATATTTAGTATAGTTCTGATGTCAGTCTTGCGAGTACTTTGGATGAGTACTCACGGTTGCTTTGCTATGTTTTTCCCCCTACCCGGTTGCTGCGATCAGACGACGGAGCCCAGGAGCAGGAGATCCCCGGAGGAGTCTACTACGACATGGAGATCCCCGACGACCAGGAGTAGTTCGGAGGCCCTAGGCAGGAGGCCTTCGCCTTTTCGATCAGAGTCGCTGTTGTGCTAGCCTTCTTAAGGCATCTTGTTTAACTTTGTGTCTGTACTCAGATACCCTTGTTTCCGCTGATGCTTGTATGTCTCGAGCTTATGTATTCGAGCCCTCGAGGCCCCTGGCTTGTAATATAAAGCTTGTATTATTTTATTTTGTGTCTAGAGTTGTGTTGTGATATCTTCCCGTGAGTCCTCGGGCTTGATCGTGTGCATTTGTGTGTATGATTAGTGCACGATTAAGTCGAGGGCGTCACAACAAACAAGTGGTAGGTAGCGAGACATAGCGATAGCATCGAGAGAACTAGCAAGCAAAGATAGTAGTGATATCCAAGGTAATGGTCATCTTGCCTGAAATCCCGCTAGAAAGAAGACCGAATCCATGAAGAAGACGAACACGCGTAGTCGAATGAATCCTCACACTTCACAACATAACCGGGGCTATCGAGAAGAAGCACAACCGGAAAGAAACAAACAACAAGGTAAACAAACAAGCATATCATGGCAAATTGCACAATCAAGTATGATGCATGTCCGGTTAAATGAGTCGTGGCATGGCAAGGTGCAACAACCAAATACTATAAATTAAATGAAGCTCAATATGCAATGGGTTGCATATTGACATAACTCCACGTTCGTTTACTTAGTTCACTCCCATTTATGTATATGGCAAGATTAAATGTTCTTAAGCATGGCAAGAGGTGAAGCATAATTAATCTACCTATCTAGGCAATTTAAATGAGGCCGGAAACAACACAAAACAATTCCGGAAAATCCCCATATGTAATTTTCGAATTTGGTACTGTTCTGCCCTAAACCATATTTTAATGTTGTTAAACAGCAAAAGAAAGTGCACCATGATCATCTACACATTTTTCTACCCCATTTAAATATATAGTTTATTTAATTCGAAGCTACGGTTATTTAGTTATGAAATAAACCAGTTTAACATGGCATTTATGCAAATCAATGCAAACAACAATTTTTAAACATTTTTATCATGGATGAAAGTTGGATATTATGAAACTATATGAAATTCTACCCAAGTTACATATATGACATGGTTTATTTGGATGCATGGTTATTTACTTATTAACATTTCAAAACAGTGGTTGTTCTGTAATCATGCAATGCAGTGAAATAATGCTAAATTGCAGCGGGCCAAAAAAACATACATGGGCCGGATTGCAGCACACTGCATCGGCCCAAGTGGTTGCTGTGTGCACAAAAAGAAAAAAAATAAACAGAACAGAGGAACAAAAGGGGAGATTCTGGGATTCGAACCCAGATCCCCTGGATGGATGTTGGCTTCGCTGGCCAGTAGGGTGGCTCGGTGGTAGTGATGTGAGAGGGACTCGGCTACAATTGAACGATGACAAGAGCTGATCCACTGGGAGGCAAAATTTGCAGAAAAAGATAGTGAACGTGGGGATTTGATCCCTGGACCTCCAGGGTGTGTGCAAGCGTGGCTGACCACTGGGATGGCTAGGTGTTTGTGCTAGGCAGGGGCGCTTCATGTAGATGATCAATTACAAGAAATGTGAGGTTTTGGCCATGGATGTCCGGTGATACTTGCCAGCGACGAAGGCGAGCAAGACCGCGTCGGTTGCAGCTACAAGACAATGGCGCGCGTGCGGGTTTAGGTGCAGGTGCGGTGCGTGCAAGAGAAGGAGCTGCGGGAGTTGCGCACGCGGAGTTGCTCGAGCACGAGCTCGAGCTCGTCTTGGGCACGGTGAGCTGAATGGCTGTGGCAGCTTGGCGGGCATGGGGTGAGAAGCAGGGCAAGCTGCGGGCGTGCGCGTGGTCGCGAGCGTGTGCTGCTATGTGTGACCTGCGTGAGCCTGCGTGCATGTGCAACAAGGGGTGACAGCAAGGTGTGCGGGTGTGCAGGAGCTCCGGTCCATGGCGGTCATGGCTCAAAATGACCGGATCGATGAATACATGCATGCAACGAAGCGGGAAAAGAGGGGATTCGACGCAGCTCACCGAGGGGGTGCGGAAGGCGAGCTCAGACGGGCGCGAGGAGGCCGATCCGAGGCGTGGCGAGGAGCTGATCGGTGGAAGGGTTCGGGTCCGTGAAGCAGAGGTAGCAGGGGAGGTAGCCGCGACGCTGAACTTGGCGATCCGGCTTGGGGAGGACACGAAACGGAGTCGCGGCGCCGCTGTGATGCGCGTGGAGGAAGAAGGGGTCGACGACGAGCTTGCTATGCCGGAGGAGAGCTCGAGCACGATCTGGCCATGGCGTCGGGAGGCAGCGATGGGGCGAGGTGGAGCTACCCTTACCTGGCTGGCGGCGCGGAGGAGGAAAGGAGGAGGAAGGGGAAACCCTAGGGAGCTGCGGGGTGGCTTTATAGGGGGCGAGGGCACGGCTGGCTCGCCACCGTGGCCATGTGCTCGTTCCCCTGCTTTTTACTGTGAGAGAGAGAGAGGGGGTCGTGAGGAGGAAGAAAAGGAGACAAGGGAGACGCTAGCAGGTGAGGTCGCAGGGGTGACCAGCGTGGCCACTTACCACTGGAGCGAGAGGGAGAAGCTAGGCGGGCTGCGGCTGCTGCTGCGCTGGGCTGCGGCCAGGTAAGGCCTTCTCTCTTTTCCAATCTTCTGCTTATAAAAAATAAACAGTTTAGCAAAGGAAAAGGCCAGGATGATTGGGGAAGAATTTGAGGGATATAAACATAGATCTGGGGTCCTGGAATTATGCACAATTTGAATAAAATGTCCTGGTAATATTTAAAGACAGAAAATTAAATCAAGTTTGAATTTAATTCAAACTTGAATGAATTTTGAATCTGTCCAGAACATCTCCAAAGGAGCTTAAAATTTGAGGAGAGGGTCTTGGAATGGTTTAGGGATTTAAGGAATATAGTGAACATTAATATGAAACCGAAAATGCCACTAGAGAAATAATTGAAAGAAAGGAAGAACATGGAGAAGTCCTTGTTGGATTTGAAAACTTGGTGAATACAAGTTGGAAGAGCTTTGGCATGGGGTCTTGGAAGGATCAAAAGAGAAGAAGAAAAGGAGGAGGAGGCAATGCACATGAACAAGTAAAAAAAAACAAGCACAACAATAATATGGACATGATGCATGATGCAAAATAATTAACATGGAGTCACAACAAACATCAACATAGCATCCAAGTAAGAACATATCACAAAAATAATGAAGGTCTCGGTCTTGGGCTGTCACAACACTCCCCCACTTACAAGAGATCTCGCCCCGAGATCTAAGCATGAGAAGAGGAAGAGGAAAAAGGAAGAGGTAAAATAAAGTTGCTTCTTTGACAAACGAGTGAAACCAAAGAACCTTGAGAGGTTGCAAAGAGTTGAAGAATGGCTTGAGGAACAAGCAAGAATTTGAAACCACTCTGGTTGAAATGAGATAGATAAGGAATGAGAACAAAAAGAATTTGGGCAGCACTCCGGTAGAAAAGAGAAGCAAAGCTTGATAGGAAGAAAAGGACTTGAAAAGAGGGCACGACACTCCGGTAAAATGGATAAGCAAGGAAGGAACATGATCTTGGCGAAACGAGATAATGGGTCGAAGAGAGAAACATCACAAAGCCTTCGAAATGAAAGAATAGAAGTTAGATCGTTGGAAAGAAAAAGAACGGAGAGGCAAATGACAACTTCTACCACAATTGAATTTGAAAAGCATCCTTATAACGAAAGAATGAATGGAGTTGTTGGAAAATCAACAACGAAAAGAATAAGCTTGTTGTGGGCTTATGGAAAACATCTCAAAATTATGAGGTGACAACCGGCCACTAATGGAAACAATTGATTGCTTGAGATCTCGAAGAGAAGGAGAAGCTTGGATCGTTGATAAGCACCACAGTAGCAACATTCCTTAGGGGAGGCTTTAGGTGAAAAATAACCCAAGATAACTCATACCTGAACGAACAGAAAAAAGATGGGTTTTAAATATGCCATTCCTGATAACTCGTGGATTATGAAACACGAAGGGACATTGTCAAGAATGACATAAAACCACCTCAAAAGATAAGGTAGAAAGAATAGCACTTCGGAATGCGAGATGAAGAATACTTGAGCTCCAACAAGAATCTTGAAGAACACTTTGAGAATGAATTAAATCCTTAACGAACCACCATGAAGAACCTCTTGGAAGAACACCGGTAATAAAAGAAATGTTATGAAGGAAGTGAAGGTTGAAAAGAACAAGATGAAACCTTGCGATGATTTAGATGGAGCTTTGTGACAAGATAATGAGAAAACTTGGAACTCCGGAAAAGAAAATATGAACATCTAGAACTGAGAATTTAATATCATGAACGAGCTCCGGAAGAAGGAATTAAATCACCTCGATGGAATAAGAATAAGAATTATGTCATGCTTACCATTCATCAACTTAAATTGATGACAAGCAATGGATTTGGCATGCCACTTATTCTTTTTGAAGAGATTGAAGAGAGATATAGCGCAAACTTGGGAAGGTCTTCAACGAGACGCCGGTAGGATTTTGGAAAGAACGAATGAATTGATACGATAACAAAGGAAGAGGAATCTTGAATGAACCACCGTAAGAATTGAAAACGAACAAAGAAAAAGAGAACGAATCACCAGGAAGAATTAAAAAACGCATGAAGATACTTGAGTGAATTTAGATACAAGAGAACGAATAGATCATGAGCTGATTAGAGAATACTTGAACGATTCACCGGAAGAATTTGAGAACGAGAGAAGAACGTTGAGAATGAAGAATTCTTGTGGAATGATGGCCTTCGGAGGATCAAAAATGGAAAGAACCCATGAAATGCTTCGGATGGGTATGAAAGAATTTCTCATGAATGAAAACAATTGAGAGGATGGCATCAAGCTTGAACCATGAATCTTCAAGAGAACGGAGCAAGATTTAAGAGGAACTCTTCTTCGGACTTCAAAGCTGAGAATGACGATGAGGAACACCACCAAAATTATTGAGACACTCTGGAACAATGAAAAGAGTAAGATTGGGATCAAAACGAAATGATTTGAAGGAAATCTCGAAGAAGACAATTGACTGATGAAAATTCATTCTTATGTCACACTTGAAAGAATTTTGAGAATAACTCCGGGAAATATTAGAGGAGCCAGGTAAGATCCTGGGAAAAGACCTATGGGTTAGGGCCCACTGAAAATGAAACACCGTTCGAACGAATGCTCAGAAAGAGATAATGCACCGGTTGATTTAAATGGCTTGAATGAAATAACAATCTCGAAATAGCTCGAACGGATCTTGAAGGGAAACACGAAGCTTCTGAGATAATTTCTTCGCACCGAAAAAGAATAGAAAGAGGAGACAAGAGAGGCTTGGGTAAGAATTTCCAACATGAGAAAGCATTTCAACAAAAGAAAAGGATGTGATGAACACCGAGAGCTTGAATTTAGTACACCAGAGAAGAAAACAAGAACGCAAAATGATGAACTTGTAGCTCCTAAGCATCTTCACGAGAAATCAACGGCTAAGAACATTGCAGAAAAAGAATGAAGAGACTTCACACGAATAAAATGGATACATGATTTGAGAATTTTTACTCCGCGAAGAAAAAGGGTGGGAGGGTGGGGAAAATAAAGACAACTTGGGAAGGGTGAAACAAATGCCGTTGAGAAAACTGAGAATTGCTCTTGCAAATGTTGAAAGGATCGGATTAACTCGAAGAGAAGCACGCCGGTTGAGAAGAATTAACATGACAATCTCGATGATCAAGAAGGGTTAGCACTCCCATAGAAATATGAGAACGCCATTTAGGAAAAGTATGGAATCCACACTTGACTTCGAAGCAACTCGAATACCACAACCAAAACAAAACAAGGATTGGGCTTGTAGAATAAGCCGGAACAAACATATGATAGAGATTTCGTCCGAAATTTTCATGGTGGGGCCCACACGGGCTCGATCTTACAGTGGCCATCCATACACGGTAGTGTACGAGACTACGAAGCATCCCCAAATCGTAGCGAAGCTACAAGGATTCTTTAACACGCAATGAGCACCGCTATAAAAATGACCGTGAGCAGGCGGACCACTAGACGTCGAACCCCAATCTCATATCATGCATCTGTCAGAAAGATATCCTAGGTAACTACTTGAATTCCCACCTAAGAACTCCCAAAACTTCTTGGTTATGCGATCAGGTTGCGGGTCCAGGAACCTACTCAGCAATCAACAACCTAATCAGCTGTAACTGCATCCGCAACCCTTAACACACAACCGAGAAACTTCGCAAACTCGTCTACCTCAGACCTTCGAAAAAAACATCCGCTATGCTAGCCGTGGCAATACTCCCGAACTATCTCCCCAGTACTGGGTGACGTCGAGGTTATCTCACCACAAACAACATAGAAGAGTCTTTCGATGTCGGCGTCCTCTGGTATTCAGGAACTGAAATGATAGCGAATGTGACAAGAACCCCTTGGAGCTCAACTCCCCGGGTCCAATCCATACAGTCAGGAGGCACCAAGAATAGAATTCTGTCACACCGATATTGCAACAATTCCGAAAATACCCGCGTGATCCTAAAAAAAATTGAGTGAGAAGAGTAGTAGAATCAAAACACCTACGTCAAAATTCCTCACCAGAGCGACGAGGGGATAAGGAGTAAAAAGAATTCCTACTCTTCGATATATAACTAGACTCAAAATAGTTTTTTTTTCTATACTCGCCAATGGTTTGATCAATCAAGGGGGCTCCTGCGGTCGGTAGAGGCTTTGATACCAACTTATCACGCCCAATATGCGGTCCTATCCCCAAGGAACTCGAAAGTTCCACTAAGGATAGAAGCGCATATCGAAGACGCTTCGCGAGGTGGATATCATTACAACATACCATGTACTGAACAGATGAGAATACCAGATAAAGGCTTACACTCGCCATAAGCTACAACATGAATACATGAATACATCAATACATAGCAATCATCATACAGAAGAACAGGATCCGACTACGGATGAAATCAAACGAAAAAGAGGAACAACATCCACCCTGCTAATCCCAGGCTGCCAACCCGGAACCCATCCTATGATCGACGAAGAAGAAGAAGCAGAGAAGAACTCCAAAAGCAAACATGCGTCGCTCTCACGTCAAATCATCACTTTACCTGTACCTGCACCTGTTGTTGTAGTAAACTATGAGCCATGAGGACTCAGCAATCCCATAACCATGGGTATCAAGACTAGCAAAGCTTAATGGGTATGGAATGGATAAGTGGTGAGGTTGCAGCAAGCACTAAGCATTGTATGGTGGCTAACTTACGAGTACAAGAATAAGAAGAGTAGCTACGCATAAACGGTCGCAAACTAGTAATGATCAAGAAGTGATCCTGAACACCTACTTATGAGTCATACATAACCCCACCGTGTTCTCTTCCCGAACTCCCTCAAAAAGAGACGATCACGGTTACGCACGCGGTTGGTGTATTTTAATTAGATTTAGTATCAAGTTCTCTACAACCAGAGGTTATAAATTTCCAAGTCGCCACATAACCGCGGGCATGGCTCTCCGAAAGATTTAACCCTACAGGGGTGCTCCAAGTAGTCCATTATAAATTACCACATGCATCCGATGGAACATCCTCACACCATGATAACACAATGCTTACGATAAGGAATCCCGGTGGACAAGCCACTCGTAAAAGGTAAAACTAAACCAGCAAGACCTCCCGGTGTGTCGACGATCCCGATAGGAGCCGCATATCTCATTCTCAGGACACGACCGGATGGGAAAGCCTAGGAGTAAAACTAGTGCCTCGAGTTTCCCCGTGGTGGCCCCGCAGTCTGCCCATTTCGGACCAACACTCATGTGGAGCACTGGCCCGGGGTTGTTGATTAATTATCCTCGGGTACCGGTAAGTCCCTATGCAAGTTTTAGTTGTTATTAGGCAAATGGTAAAACCAATGTTGGGTCTTGCTGGAGAAGTCTATCCTAGAACGAATGATCAGGGGGGTTCCCATGTAACATCCCAAAATTCTAAATTTTGGAATGTTATATTAACTAAATAAATATGATTGATTGTTTGATTGATTGATTGAAAGTGAGTGAAATTTGAAACTTTTTGAAAGTTTAATGAGAGGGAATGAAAGAACTTTCCCAAAACTTTCATTCTTGCAATTGATCTCCTTGAATTCAAATTCAATTCAAATACAAAACCCTGGAGTGAAGATGACATGATTTCTTCCATTAAAGAAATGAAAAAGGGTTTTTGAAAAGATTTGAATTCCACTTGAAAATATTTCAAATTCAGAAACTTTATGCAACTCAATGATTTTCATGAGGGAATATAAAATGACTTCTTCAAATTATATGAAATATGAGTTGGAAGTTAAAAGAAAGGATTTGAAAGTGGTTTAAAATTCAAACTCAAACTCAATTTGGACTTATTTGGTTTTTATTCAATTTATTTTTCTCCAAAAATAAAATATATGGAAAATAGGGTAACATGATTCCCCTCAACAGAAAAATGGAGAAAAATAAATTTGAATTCATTTTGGTATTTTAAAATAATTTTATTTGCATTTTAAATGCAACAGCAGCACTATTTGCTTTATCTAATTTTTTGTGTATTTTAGTTGTATTTCAAAATATGTTCATCTTTTAGGAAATCTTTTTCTGAAAATTTTGATATATTATATGCCTATATAATATTTCAATTTATTTTTGTTTCTTGTCTTTTGTTTGACTGGTTGTGTAAAAAAAATGGCGAAGCCCACTTAGCCTACCCGCCCAGCTAGCGCCAGCAGGCCCAGCCGCGCGCTCCCGCGCCCGAAACCCCTCTCGCTCGGTCGCCCTACCCGCACCGCAGCTCCCCGCACCCGCTGCCACTGGGGCCCACACCGTCTTCCTCCCCCGAAACGGTCGCGCCCGAATCTCGCCGCCACCCGACGCGCCGCCCGCTCCGATCTTCCCGGAACCGCCTCCCACGTCGACCTCCTCCCCTAGATTCTTGCCCTATAAATACCCTCACCCCTCCTCTCTTGATCCCCTTCGAAAACCCTCGCCAGAACCCCCCACGTTCGCCGTCCTCGCCGTTCCGATCTCGCCGGCCGAAACTACCTCCGCCGACGAATACGACGCCTGTGAGCTTCCCAAGCGCCTCTTGTTCCGGCCATCGGCCTAGCCCATCGTCACGCACTGTTTTGACATATTTTGCCCACTGTTGACGCCTACAGGGAGCTACACGAGCTCGACGCCCTCGCCGGAGCACCCGGAGCTCCGCCGCTTCATTCCGTCGCCGTCCATCGTCCTCGATCTCCATCGACTACACCCCCGACCCCGTCTCGCTCCGCTGCATCTCCCCGACCACTCCACCGTCACCCTCGACCACCGGAGCGCCGCTACCGTCATCGCCCGAGCCGCCGCCGTCGCCGCCGCCGTTTTCGGTAACGACCGGCCATCCGTTTTTCTTTCCGCATCGGCGACCTTTCTCCGCCGTTCGATCTAGATCCGACGCCCTAGGATAGATCGCTTTTATTTTTATTTTAGGCCGAACCGTTTTTCTGTAGTGCTCGGTTAACCGCTCCGAACGCTCGCGCGCACAACCCCTTAGCCCAATTAGAATCTGCCACGTAGCCGTCGTCCGATCGGTAGCGTTTTTCTTTTATTTTCGTTTATGTTTTAAAAACAGAATAGTTTCGGTTTTAGAAAATTCATATCTATTAGGATTTTTAGTGTTTTGATTTGATTCCTTTTGCATTAGATTAGAAATTTTATTAAGTTTCTGTAGATCTCAAGTCTGACTAGATTTGAAAGTTTGAATTTGAATTTGCACGAATTTTGCTCGAATCACTAGATTGGCTATAACTTGAGCTAGGAATAATATTTTTGAGTGATTCTTTTTGCTACTGGCTCTTTGTGACTTTTTTTTATCAGTAGTAATTAATTGGAGAATTTTATAATTATTTAAAATTAGGTTTTTACGAAAACAGTACTATTTTAGTGGTTTATAGGTTTTATGTTAATTCTTTTAATTTTAATTGCTTTAATTTGTTTTCTTTAGTAATTTTGACGTATTACTTTTAGTTTCTGTTAAGTTATCAGTAGATAATTTATTTGTAGTAAAAAAATATTTTTTGTGTATTTTATTTCTTTCATTTTACTAGAAAACTTGTTTTGATCATTATAGGAGTTTTACAGATGATTTTAATATGATTCTTTTTGCATAAAATTTTCTTTGTGTTTTTATTTCTCTTATTTAGTAAAGACTTTATTTTTGTTTCTGTTAAAATTTATTTAGTGGCAGAAAACTTTTGTAGCTTGTTTTACTTGTAGTAAGCCTTTGCTTTAAGTTTTAGAGTTTCCTTTTGTTTTTATTTGAGTTTTATTATTGATTTCTTTATTGTTTTATTTGTTGATTGTTATTTTGAGTGCTAGAATTGCTTGCTAGAATGTTTGCTTATGTGAAGGCTATGTCTGTTTAATATAGATTTCATCGGAGCGACGAATAGTTCTACCAAGTCATTTTCTGAGAGCGTTATAATCTTCAACAAGTAATACCAGGCAAGTTCACTTTGACCATCTGTTCTTACCTAAGTTTTATTTGCATGTAGTATCATCCTTCCAACAATTCCTCCAGTAGTGATATTAAATCTTGTAGTTGAGTAGAATGCATGAGGTTGGAACCCACCTCCCTGTTACCAAGCCTGGGACGTTGTTTAGTTTTAATGCTACGCTAAAGTAGACGGGGTTTGGTATGAGTGTCCGGGAGTGGTGTCAGAAGGTGGACTCTACGGCAATGACGACAACTTCGTGATGGCATCTGCAAGGACTGCATCTTCAAGGCCTCAAGATTTCAAGACTCAAGACAAGATTTCAATACACACTACTGGGTGAAGGATGGTTTTGATGGGCACCCTGGAGTAACCAGTGGATGGCCGGGATGCATGGAGAAGCGCCATGACATCTTGCGGAAAGCTTCACCCAGACTCAAAGAGACGGAAGAATACTTCATGCCCGGAAGCTTACCTGTGCAACCGCAAGTCATTATGGGCTCTGGCTTGGTTGACCTTACTTGTGACTCTGGCTGGGACGGTGCTAGCAGATGTAGAACTACGGTAGGATTGGATGAGCACCGGACAGTGGTCAGAGGAACTCTTCGGAAGACCATGTTTCGGTCGTCTTGTTCTCAAACACCCTGAAGTGCGAGAACGTAAAGAGAGGGATCGAATCTTGTGGGTAAAGTGCACAACACTCTGTAGAGTTAAAACCTAATCGATTAGCCGTGTCCCCGGTTACGGACAATTTGAGCCTCTGGACTTGGATCTATCTTGGAACTCTCAACACCGGACTGATAATTAATTGTGGGCAACATATAAGTGTTCTGGGTTATGAGACATCGGTTGGCGGAACCATGTCCTAGTAGATAACTCTGTAGTGATGACTCCGGATATTTCTTTGATGTAGGGAAAATAAAACCAGATTTTACGCAAAAACTCAGACACAGAGCCTCAAAGCCATATTGCATATAGAATAGTTCCATCATCTATTTTTCTTATTGTGATCTTGCCGGTACATTCAATGTACTGACCTACACGGCTGCAACGTATCATGTTGCAGGTATTTCTACGACGGGTAAGAGTTACGAATATAGGGTTACGGTCTACACTCAACTTGCCGATGGCGTTGATGGGACTCCACACCCGATTGTCTGTTTCCGCTGAGACTTATGAGGTATATATCAGTTTTACGTTATTTACACATGTGATTGCACTTTGATATATACATTGATGTACTGTGTGTGCCAGCATACTGATCCAGGGATGGCACGGATACACAGAGGCTTGACCGTTTGAGGTCGGGTCGCTACATCCCATATGCCCCACATGTGTTAGAAGCGCTCATCAAGGAACATAACACCGGTATTGCGAAAACTAGGGTGGCATGAGTGGAACAAAACACCAGGCAAAAGGCCGAGTCTTCCACACACAACCAAGTATATAGATGCATTAATTAAATAAGAGATATTGTGATATCCCATGATATCCATGTTCCAACATGGAACAAACTGCAACTGCACCTGCAACTAGCAACGCTATAAGAGGGGCTGAGCAAAGCGGTAACATAGCCAAACAACGGTTTGCTGGGTAAGGGTGGTTAGAGGCTATATCATGGCAAGTTGGGAGGATGGACAAACAAGTGGTAGGTAGCGAGACATAGCGATAGCATCGAGAAAACTAGCAAGCAAAGATAGTAGTGATATCCAAGGTAATGATCATCTTGCCTGAAATCCCGCTAGGAAGAAGACCGAATCCATGAAGAAGATGAACATGCGTAGTCGAATGAATCCTCACACTTCGCAACATAACCGGGGCTATCGAGAAGAAGCACAACCGGAAAGAAACAAACAACAAGGTAAACAAACAAGCATATCATGGCAAATTGCACAATCAAGTATGATGCATGTCCGGTTAAATGAGTCATGGCATGGCAAGGTGCAACAACCAAATACTACAAATTAAATGAAGCTCAATATGCAACGGGTTGCATATTGATGAAACTCCACGTTCGTTTACTTAGTTCACTCCCGTTTATGTATATGGCAAGATTAAATGTTCTTAAGCATGGCAAGAGGTGAAGCATAATTAATCTACCTATCTAGGCAATTTAAATGAGGCCGAAAACAACACAAAACAATTCCGGAAAATCCCCATATGTAATTTTCGAATTTGATACTGTTCTGCCCTAAACCATATTTTAATGTTGTTAAACAGCAAAAGAAAGTGCACCATGATAATCTACACATTTTCTACCCCATTTACATATATAGTTTATTTAATTCGGAGCTACGATTATTTAGTTATGAAATAAACCAGTTTAACATGGCATTTATGCAAATCAATGCAAACAACAATTTTTAAACATTTTTATCATGGATGAAAGTTGGATATTATGAAACTATATGAAATTCTACCCAGGTTACATATATGACATGGTTTATTTGGATGCATGGTTATTTACTTATTAACATTTCAAAACAGTGGCAGTTCTATAATCATGCAATGCAGTGAAATAATGCTAAATTGCAGCGGGCAAAAAAAAACATACATGGGCCGGATTGCAGCACACTGCATCGGCCGAAGTGGCTGTTGTGTGCACAAAAAGAAAAAAAAACAGAACAGAGGAACAAAAGGGGAGATTCTGGGATTCGAACCCAGATCCCCTGGATGGATGTTGGCTTCGCTGGCCAGTAGGGTGGCTCGGTGGTAGTGATGTGAGAGGGACTCGGCTACAATTGAACGATGACAAGAGCTGATCCACTGGGAGGCAAAATTTGCAGAAAAAGATAGTGAACGTGGAGATTTGATCCCTGTACCTCCAGGGTGTGTGCAAGCGTGGTTGACCACTGGGATGGCTAGGTGTTTGTGCTAGGCAGGGGCGCTTCATGTAGATGATCAATTACAAGAAACGTGAGGTTTTGGCCATGGCTGTCCGGTGATACTTGCCGGCAACGAAGGCGAGCAAGACCGCGTCGGTTGCAGCTACAAGACAACGGCACGCATGCGGGTTTAGCAGCAGGTGCGGTGCGTGCAAGAGAAGGAGCTGCGGGAGTTGCGCACGCAGAGTTGCTCGAGCATGAGCTCGAGCTCGTCTTGGGCACGGTGAGCTGAATGGCTGTGGCAGCTTGGCGGGCACGGGGTGAGAAGCGGGGCGAGCTGCGGGCGTGCGCGTGGTCACGAGCGTGTGCTGCTATGTGTGACCTGCGTGAGCCTGCGTGCATGTGTAGCAAGGGGCAACAACAACGTGTGCGGGTGTGCAGGAGCTCCGGTCCATGGCGGCCGTGGCTCAAAACGACCGGATCGATGAATACATGCATGCAACGAAGTTGGAAAAGAGGGGATTCGACGCAGCTCACCGAGGGGGTGCGTGTGACAGCCCAAGACCACCACTATTCATGTTATGTTCTGCTTGCATGCTTGTTGACATTGGTGTGGCTCCATGTTATTATTTTTGCATCATGCATCATCTCCATATCTTATGTTGATTGTTTGATGTCTATTTAATTTTGTGCGTTGCAATTTCTTCTTATCCTTCTTCTCTTTGATCCTTCCATGACTTCATATCATAATCTTTTGCAAGCTCATGTTCATTTCCTCCAAAACCCAAGATCAACTTTCTTCAAGCCCATGCCAAACTTTCTAATTCCCTATGCCTCTCTCTCAACTTCCTTTACTTGAATGGGATATTTGAGTTCAATATTTAATTACTCAATAAATGTCCAACTTCTGCCCGTAAATCACATTTCATGTGTAGGGTCACCTATTTTAATTCCAGCCCAATCATAGTTCATTGAATGGGTTTCAAAATTCAAACAGTTTGAATTAAAATTCAAACTTGTCTCATATTTTTCTTCCAAAACTTCTCTAAGCATTTTTTTATAAAATCCCCTGTATTTTTATGACTGCAGGAAAATATCTTCCGTGGCGAAATTTCAAATATAACCCTCCCTTTCTTTCTTCCAAATTTCTGTTTGAGGAAAATGGAAAAGAAAAGAGGTTGGGCGAGAGAGAGAACCAGCCCGCCCGCAGATCAGCACACCTGCCCCTCTGGCTCTTTTGCACCAATTAACCCAGCCACCCACGCAGCCAATCAGCCACGTAGCGCCTCCGGTCCCACCCGTCAGTGTCACGGCTACACCCCTTACCCTCCTTTTCTTCTTCCTCCAGCTCACGCCCGAGTGCACATGGCCGCCGTGGCGATGCCAACACCATCCACACCTTCCAGCCCTCCTATAAAACCCCTCGCGTATCCCCCTAGGGTTTCCCTCTCCTCTCTCTGTCGCCGCTGCAAGGTAGGTCCAAGCCCACGCCACCATAGCCGTCGCCAACGCCATGGCCGAGGTGAAACCAAGCTCCACCCCGTCGTGATTTAACCCCGCAACCACCGTCTTCTTCCTCGGGAGGGTCACGATCCTCGTTGTCGTCTTCCTCAACCTCGCACGCGACCAAGGACCCCAGTAGTGGCGGAGCTATGTTATGGCCTGCAGGGGCCATGGCCCCCCAGCCTTAATCAAAATCAGGAAGGAAATCTTTTAAAGGGTGCTTAGATTAGAAAAAATACACCCTTTGGCCCCCCCAAACATTCATTCTTTCTGCTTGCCCCCCCCCCCCTTAATATCCTGCTTGCCCCGCCCTTACTTGTGCTATTTAACAACATAAAAATTGTGTTTTCAGCAGAACAGTACTAAATTCGAAAATTGCATATAAGGAATTTCCGAAATTGTTATTTGTTGTTTTCGGCCTCATTTAAAATTGCCTAGATAGGTAAATTAATTATGCTTCATCTCTTGCCATGTTTAACAACATTTAATATTGATGACTAGCATAAACAAATTGCATATTGGGCTTCATTTAATGTGTAGTATTGTTTGTTGCACTTTACCATGCCATGCATCTTTAAACCAGACATGCATCATACTTGATTGTGCATCATGCCATGATTATGTTTGTGTGTTTACCATGTTGTTTGCTTCTTTCCGGTTGTATTTCTTCTCGATAGTCCGGTTTCGTTCCGGAGTTGTGAGGATTTCTCGTCTACGCTTGTTCGACTACTTCATGGATTCGATCTTCTTCTTAGCGGGATTTCAGGCAAGATGACCATTACCTTGGATATCTCTACTATCTTTGCTTGCTAGTTGTCTCGTTGCTATCGCTATGTCGCACTTCCTACCACATATATGTCAGCCTCCTATATGCCATGATACAGCCTCTAACCTTCCACCATCCCAGCAAACCGTTGTTTGGCTATATTACCGCGTTGCTCAGCCCCTTTCTTATAGCGTTGCTAGTTGCAGGTTGTTCCATGTTGGGACATGGATATCATGGGATATCACAATAACTATTATTTAATTAATGCATCTATATATTTGGTTGTGTGTGGAAGGCTCGGCCTTTTGCCTGGTGTTTTGTTCCACTCATGCCGCCTTAGTTTCCGTAATACCGGTGTTATGTTCCTTGATTAGCGTTCCTAACATGCTCAGGGGTTATGGGACCCTCTTGACAGTTCGTTTTGAATAAGCGCTTCCAGCAAGGCCCAACTTTGGTTTTAACATTTGCCAACATAATAATACTGAATTAAATAATTAATTTTGCATAGGGCGTCATGAACCCGGGGATTCTTAATTCCACATAATACAGGTGGGCCAGTGCTGATGGTGCTGGTCTGAACTAGAGCACCGTGCGGGCTACCTGGGGCAACTCGGGACGTCAGTTACTGTACGCTTTGCTCATCCGGTCGTGGCATGAGACGAGATACGCGCGGCTACTATCAGGGTGTCGACACGCCGGGAGGTCTTGCTGGACTTCTTTACCATTGTCGAAATGACTTGTGCACCGGGATTCCGAGGATACTTCGGGCTGACTCGAGGTTGATCGGGTTTTTCTTGAGGTTGAGGTCTTTCCACCGCAGCTTGTGTTGGTTTGTGATGGACCAGGTTGGAACACCCCTGTAGGGTTAAATCTTACGCGAAGCCGTGCCCGCGGTTATGTTTGACTCATAAGTAGGTGTTCAGGATGACTTCTGGATCATTACTAGATTGCGTCTGTTATGCGTAGTTACTCTTCTTATTCTTGTACTCGTAAGTTAGCCACCATACAATGCTTAGTGCTGCTGCCACCTCACCACTTTACCCCTTCCATACCCATTTAAGCTTTGATAGTCTTGCTACCCATGGTTATGGGATTGCTGAGTCCTCGTGGCTCACAGATTACTACAACAACAGTTGCAGGTACAGGTAAAGCGATGCTTTGACGTGAGAGCGATGCATGTTTGCTTTTGGAGTTCTTCTTCTGCTTCTTCTTCTTCGTCGATCATAGGATGGGTTCCCGGTTGGCAGCCTGGGATTAGCAGGGTGGATGTTGTTCTTCTTTTTTGTTTGATTTCATCCGTAGTCGGATCCTGCTCTTCTGTAAGCTGTTTGCTATGTACTGTTGTATTGATGTATTCATGCTGTAGCTTGTGGCGAGTGTAAGCCTCTATCTGGTATTCTCATCTATCCAGTACATGGTATGATGTAACGATATCCACAGTGCGAAGCGTCTCCGATATGCGCTTCTATCCTTAGTAGGATTTTTGAGTTCGTTGAGAATAGGACCGCATATTGGGCGTAACAAGTTGGTATCAGAGCCTCTACCGACCGCAGGAGCCCCCTTGATTGATCGAACCGTTGGCGAGTCTAGAAGAAAAACTATTTTGAGTCTAGTTATATATCGTAGAGTAGGAATTCTTTTTACTCCTTATCCCCTTCGTCGCTCTGGTGAGGAAATGTGACGCAGGTGTTTTGATTCCACTACTCTTCTCACTCAATTTTTTTTAGGATCACGCGGGTATTTTCGGAATCGTTGCGATATCGGTGTGACAGAATTCTGTTCTTGGTGCCTCCTGACCACATGGATTGGACCCGGGGAGTTGAGCTCCAAGGGATTCTTGTCACATTCGCTATCATTCCAGTTCCTGAATACCAGAGGACGCCGACATCAAAACGCTTCTATACTTTTTGTGGTGGCAAATAGTGCCGTGACTTTTCCCCAGTACTGGAGGAGATAGCTCAGATGATCCACCGTGACTAGTATCATTATGTTTTCGAAGGTTTGAGGTAGACGAATTTGCGGAGTTTCTCGGTTGTGCGTTAAGGGTTGCGGATGCAGTTGCAGCTGATTAGGTTGTTGTTTGCTATGAGTAGGTTCCTGGACCTGCAACCTGATCGCATAACCAAGAAGTTTTGGGAGTTCTTAGGTGGGAATTCAAGTAGTTACCTAGGATATCTTTCCGACAGATGCATGATATGAGATTGGGGTTCAACGTCTAGTGGTCCGCCTGCTCACGGTCGTTTTTACAGCGGTGCTCGTTGCATCTTAAAGAATCCCTATGGCTTCGCTACGATTCGGGGGCGCTTCATAGTCTCGTACACTACCTTGTACGGATGGCCACTGTAAGATCGAGCCCGTGTGGGCCCCACCACGAAAATTTGGGATCAAATCTCTATCATATGTTTGTTCCGGCTTATTCTGCAAGCCAAATCCTTTGTTTTGTTTTGAGTTGCGGTATTCGAGTTGCTTCAAAGTCAAGTGTTGATTCCATACTTTTCCTAAGTGGTGTTCTCATATTTCTATGGGAGTGCTAATACTTGATTATCGAGATTGTCATTCCTTTTCAATCGGCATGCTTCTCTTCGAGTTAATTCAATCTTCTTCACCATTTGCAAGATCAATTCTCAGTTTTCTCAACGGTGTTCGTTTCACCCGTCCCAAGTTGTTTTTCTTTTCCCACCCTCCCACCCTTTTTCTTTGCGGAGTAAAAGTTGGCAAATCAAGTATCCGTTTCATTCATGAGAAGTCTCTCCATTCTTTTCCTTCAATGTTCTTAGCCGGTGATTTCTCGTGAAGATGCTCAGGAGCTACAAGTTCATCATTCTTCGTTCTCGTTTTCTTCTCCTGTGGTCTAAATTCAAGCTCTAGGAGTTCATTATATCCTTTTCTTCGATTCTAATGTTTTCCTGTGTTGGAAGTTCTTGTCCAAGCCTCTCTTGTTTATTCACCTCTCTCTATTCATATCCGGAGTGTAGAAGATATCTTAGAAGATTCATGTTTCCCTTTAAGATCCGTTCAAGCTAATTCAAGGTTGTTACCTCATTCAATCCATTTAAATCAACCGGTGCACCATCTCTTTCTAAGCAATTGTTCCAACAGTGTTTCTTTTCAGTGGCCCCTAACCCACAGGTCTTTTCCCAGGATCTTACCTGACTCTTCTAATTTTCCCGGAGTTATTCTCAAATTCTTTCTAAGTGTGACATAAGAATGGATTCCATCAGTCATATACCTCTCCAAGATAGCTTTCAAATTATTTTCCTCTTTGGCTCAACCTTCTCTCTTTTCATTAATCCGGAGTATCTAAAAAAATTCTTCATGGTGGTTCTCATCATCACTCTCAGCTTTGAAGGGCGAAGAGAGTTTCTCGTTAATCATATCCGTTCTATTGAGGATTCGTGGTTCAAGCTTGTTGCTGCCCTCTCAAATTGCTCCAATCGTGAGAAATTCTTTTCTTACCCATCCGAAGCATTTCATGAGTTGTTTTCATTTCTCGATTCTCCGAAGACCATCATTCCAGAAGAAATTCTTCATTCTCGACGTTCATCTCTCGTTCTCAAATTCTTCCAGTGCATCATTCAAGTATTCTCTAGTCAGCTCGTGATCTCTTCGTTCTGTAGTATCTAAATGGGCCAATTGCATTCTTGCCCCTAGTTGGTTCCTACCCACGGGTTTTGCCCTTACTTTTCGGGCTTGCTTAGTTTTGCCCTTACTTTTTCCGCTCGACTCGCTTGAATGCCCTTCCTTCACGGCTCCGCCTGGTCAGCGCCGTTTGACCAAGACGGCGCACCGTTTTGGACATATTTGCCCCTGGGTTCGATACCCCACCCTTTCAGTCGTCGTCTAGCTCGCGCTGCACACAGGAGAAAAAGAGAAGCAGCGGGGCTCCACATCGAGGTGTGAGGAGAGGCGCGAAGGAGCATGGCAACGTCGGCCATCTTGTCGGAGAGCTCGTCACCGGCAGCCGCGGAGGTTCTAGATCTCATCTTCTCCCCTAATTTTCTAGGGTTTGCTTGATTTCGATGGTAATTTGTAGATCTTGGCTTGATTTCGGGTGTAATTTTTTGTCCTTCACTTGATTAAGGTGGATGGGGTAGGCATTGTTCAGCACAGCTCTGAGTTCTACTTGCCGGACTCAACCTACTGTGGCTTGGAGGAGCGCTCGAAGCACCGCTGTCCAGGGCACCAGCTAGTCCCTACTCGTCGTGTCTCGTGGGGTGGCGCAAGCACTGGACGTCAGTTTTTGGGGTGCCCTTTGGATGTATGTTTTGATTTGCATTTCATAGTTTAATCTTCTTGATCTAACAATTGAGGATGGTTTTAATCAGATTGCCTTTGTTGTTTTAGTTGCCAGATGAATGTGAGTGGGTAGTTTGGGTTAACCCACCACCTCCAGCACGTGTTGGTCTTGCCTTCGAAGAGCTGCATGGAGTGATTGAACATAGTTGGATCAAAACTCACCATCTGGAGAAGAGAGCAGTTGATCTTGCGAAGAAGAACCGTGCGTTGAACAAGGAACTGCGGAAAATGAAAGAAATGATGCGCATATGGACAATGTTGTTTCCTATCATAATTATTTGTATGTTAGCAATCTCAATGGCTGTCTGTGCACAAAATGCACAGTAGTTTAGGATCTATGTTTCAATTTAGTGTTGTATGGAACCTGTTATGAAGTTGCACTGTTGTATTAACCAAGTACTCATTATCAAGATGCAGTGTTATGAATATGCAGAGTTGTCTGATCTATGCAATTTGCAGATCATCTAAGTTTATCGAAGGAAATTGACAACATAGGTCATCTTCAGATAGTATTGAGAAAGGAAAATCCACCAGGCTGCATATAGATCAGTAAACAGCAAATTGACATATGATGCAAATTAACATAGTTCACCAGCAGCTATTTAACATAGTTTAGACTGCATCATGGTCACATAATTCAGACACACAGTTCAGATACATAGATCACAAACAGCAAATATTACAACAAATCTACCAAAAGAACTTCCATCAGTTTTTGGATTTGGCACAGCACCACAATGCCAAACTTGCACAAGCACAACATCTTTCAGTTCTTGGTTTTGGCCCTCTTGCTCCTTGTGTTGCAAGCTGGGATTGTCATCTCTCTAGCCCTGCTCCTAGTCACTTTAACTGGAATTTGTGGAACTGTTGGAGGGAGAACTTCCTCTTCAGCTGCAACATTTGTAGCATCCACATTGCTTCCAGTAACTGAGCAAGGAGTTTCTTACGGAGTTGCAGAAGTGTCAAGCCTTCTCCTCTTGCTGAGAGCCAATGGAGATGCTCCTCTATTTGCAGGTTTTTTCCAGTTCTTCCTAGGTGTGCTGTTAACAGGGAAAGAAAGTAGTTTGTTAGTAATTTGCTGTAAAATAGTTCATGCAGAAAATATAGGAAAAAAACTACCTCTGAACTTCACTTGCAACAGTTGAAGCCTATGTTGCTGGCTCCTGTGTTGCACTATTTGGCTGTGCATCATCAAGTAAACTTGCAGGCTGAGCAGGTGCATCATCTGCAGTTGCAGGCTGAACACCAGCAGCATTTGGACTTGTAGGCTGAACAGGAGCATCACCTGCATTCCTGTAGTCAACAGCAACATCATCTGCACTTTCTGGCCCCTCATCTTCCTCAACCTCATCATTGTGGTCTGCATTTTGGTTAAGAGGTTCCTCCTCAGCATTGTCAGCTCCCCAGTGTGCATCTTCTTCTCCAAATGCTGGGTCAATTGCATTTTTGCAGAATTTCATTAAGTGTCCCATTCTACGATTGTAAGCACAACCGAAGTCATGGAACAGAGCCTTTCTAATTCACAAATGAAAACAGATGAGTAAGGAGTGGAGTTGCAAAGTTACCCTGCGGGGATCTGCTGATTTGACTCCGTTCTGAGGCCGCACCGCATGGCATCGTCGTCGCCGCCACCGACGCCACCGCCGCCACCCCGCGAAGAGCGGGTCGCCACCATCTGCACTGCGCGATGTAGATCAGATCACCACATCGACCGCAGGGTTTCTAGGGCCAGAGAGCGCTCATTGTCGGTGCTAGGGTTTGGATCGCCTGCATCACTGTCGATCTAGGGTTCGTGGGGGATAAGACAGAGAGAGGAGGGAAACGACTGAGAGAGTAGAGAGGGATTGGACCCACCTGTAAGGATAGCGCAGGGGCAACCGATGTCCAAAACGGCGCGCCGTCTCGGTCAAACGGCGCTGACCAGGCGGAGCCGTGACGGAAGGGCATTCGAGCGAGTCGAGCGGAAAAAGTAAGGGCAAAACTGAGCAAGCCCGAAAAGTAAGGGCAAAACCCGTGGGTAGGAACCAACTAGGGGCAAAGATGCAATTGTCCCTATCTAAATTCACTCAACTATTTTTGTGTGTTTTCTAATTCTTCACGGCGATCCGTTCTCTTTTCTTCATTCGTTTTCAATTCTTACGGTGGTTCGTTCAACATTCCTCTTCCTTGTTATCGTATCAATTCATTCGTTCTTTCCAAAATCCTACCGGTGGTTCGTTGAAGACATTCCCAAGTTTGTGCTATATCTCTCTTCAATCTTTTCAAGAAGAATAAGTGGCATGCCAATCCATTGCTTGTCATCAAGTTAAGTTGATGAAGGGTAAGCATGACATAATTCTTATTCTTATTTCATCCAGGTGATTTAATTCCTTCTTCCGGAGTTCGCTCATGATATCAATTTCTTGGTTCTAAGTGCTTCATCTTTGCTTCCGGAGTTTCAAGCTCTCTCAATTATCTCGTCGTGAACCTCCATCTAAATCATCACAAGGCTTCATCTTGTTCTTTGCAACCTTCCTTTCGTTTTGATCATCTTGTTATCCATCCGGAGTTCTTCGAGAGTTTCTTCATTGTGGTTCGTTAAGGATTTCATTCATTCTGGAAGTGTTCTTCAGGATTCTTGTTGAAGCTCAAGTATTCTTCGTCTTGCATTTTAAAGTGCAATCCGTTTTACCTTATCTTTTGAGATGGTGTTATGTCATTCTTGAGAATTTCCTTCGTGTTTCATGATTCACAAGTTGTCAAGAATGAGATATTTTAAAACTATCAATCTCTTCGCTGGAGTTATCTTGGATTAGATATCACCTAAAGCCTTCCCTAAGGATTGTTGCTATTTTCCGGTGCTTATAAATGATCCAAGTTTCTCCTTCTCTTCTCAATGGAAGAGGTTTTCATCTCTTCGAGATCTCAAGCAATCAATTGTTTCCGTTAGTGGCAGGTTTTCACCTCAAAGGTTGAGATGTTTTCCATAAGCCCACAACAAGCTTATTCTTTTCGTTGTTGATTTTCTAACAACTCCGTTCAAGCTTTCCTCCTAAGGATGCTCTTTCAAATTCATTTGTGGTAGAAGATGTTGGTTTCTTCTCCGTTCTTTGCGTTCCAAATACTCAACTTCAATTCTTTTGCTAAGGGAGCATCGTGTTGGTGCTCTTTTCCAAGTGCTTCCATTTTGCTAACTTCATGTTGTATCCCTTGCTCCTATTTTCTACCAGAGTGCTCTCAATTTCGTTCTTCTCCATTGTGTTCTTTCTTTGAAGTTGTTCAACCTCCAAGGTTCGTTGGTTTCACTCGTTTGTCAAAGAAGCAACTTAGTTTTACCTCCTTCTTTTCCTCTTCTCATTCCTAAGATCTCGGGGCGAGATCTCTCGTAAGTGGGGGAGAGTTGTGACAGCCCAAGACCGAGACCTCCACTATTCGTGTTATGTTCTGCTTGCATGCTTGTTGACATTGGTGTGGCTCCATGTTATTATTTTTGCATCATGCATCATCTCCATATCTTGTGTTGATTGTTTGATGTCTATTTAATTTTGTGCGTTGCAATTTCTTCTTCTCCTTCTTCTCTTTGATCCTTCCATGACTTCATATCATAATCTTTTGCAAGCTCATGTTCATTTCCTCCAAAACCCAAGATCAACTTTCTTCAAGCCCATGCCAAACTTTCTAATTCCCTACGCCTCTCTCTCAACTTCCTTTACTTGAATGGGATATTTGAGTTCCATATTTAATTACTCAATAAATGTCCAACGTCTGCCCGTAAATCACATTTCATGTGTAGGGTCACCTATTTTAATTCCAGCCCAATCATAGTTCATTTGAATGGGTTTCAAAATTCAAACAGTTTGAATTAAAATTCAAACTTGTCTCATATTTTTCTTCCAAAACTTCTCTAAGCATTTTTTATAAAATCCCATGTATTTTTCTGAGTGCAGGAAAATATCTTCCATGGCGAAATTTCAAATATAACCCTCCCTTTCTTTCTTCCAAATTTCTGTTTGAGGAAAATGGAAAAGAAAAGAGGTTGGGCGAGAGAGAGAACCAGCCCACCCGCAGATCAGCCCACCTGCCCCTCTGGCTCTTTTGCACCAATTCACCCAGCCACCCACGCAGCCACTCAGCCACGTGGTGCCTCCGACCCACCCGTCAGTGTCATGGCTACACCCCTTACCCTCCTTTTCTTCTTCCTCCAGCTCACGCCCGAGCGCACATGGCCGTCGTGGCGATGCCAGCACCATCCACACCTTCTAGCCCTCCTATAAAACCCCTCGCGGATCTCCCTAGGGTTTCCCTCTCCTCTCTCTGCTGCCGCCGCAAGGTAGGTCCAAGCCCACGCCACCATAGCCGTCGCCAACGCCATGGCCGAGGGGAAGCGAAGCTCCACCCCGTCGTGATTTAACCCCGCAGCCACCGTCTTCTTCCTCGGGAGGGTCGCGATCCTCGTTGTCGTCTTCCTCAACCTCGCACGCGACCAGGGACCCCAGCAGTGGCGGAGCTATGTTATGGCCTGCAGGGGCCATGGCCCCCCCAGCCTTAATCAAAATCAGGAAGGAAATCTTTTAAGGGGTGCTTAGATTCAAAAAAATATACCCTTTGCCCCCCCCCAAACATTCATTATTTCTGCTTGCCCCCCTCCTTAAATATCCTGCCTAGCTCCGCCACTGGACCCCAGCAAGCTTCCTCCTCATCGATTTCATCCCCTGCTTCCTCTGCTTCACGGACCGAGCTCCATCTCCGACACTCAGCACGTCCCCTCCTGCCGTCTCCGGCCACCCTCGACCTTGTACGACTCCAGCAGCACCCCCGCAGTGAGCAACCGCACCTCCTCGCCTCTTCCCGCTGTCGTTTCCGTCGTCGTAGTCAGCGATCCGAGTGACCTCGAGTCGTTCCCCCATGAGCGAGCTTGAGCTCATGCACTTCGCTGCACACCCCTTCTGTCCGCACAACGCACTCCCCGCAAGTGTCCGCCTCCGTGCTCCTGCGCGACGCGCGACGCACGCGCTCATGCACATAGCCAGCGCCTCGCCGTGCCTCGCTGCCTCGGCCGAGACGAGCTCTTGCTCGAGCTCGTTCTCGGGCCCTTGCTCAGGCCGCTCCCCCACACGCGCATGCTTGCAGCAGCAGCCGCTCGGTTCACCTGCACGCATACCCAATCCCGCACCCCCGCCACCGCCTACTAGCAGCATATCCCGTCGGAGCCGCCGCTAAGCTAGGTTGCCTCACCGGTGAACACCAGGGAAGATGAAGCTCGGCTTTTGGCTAGTTCAAAATGAGCCGAGCTCCTTCCAGTGCACGAGCACACCTGTAGTCCAGCTGGTCGTCTTGCTGCGCCTCCATCCAGGAGACCTGGGTTCGATTCCCAGGCTCACCCCTTTTGTTTCATCGGTTCTATTTATTTTTGCACACACACACTCAGCCGCTGGGCCACACAATCCTTGTTGGGCCGCCACTGTTACAGTTGTTTTGGCCCGTGCATTTTTTTCCTACTTTGTGGTTTAACATTTTCCAGCGCATGCATAATTACCAAAATGCCACAGCTTTAAATTGATAATAACTAAATAACCGTGCATCCAAATAAAACATTACATATATGTAACTTGGGTGGAATTTCTTGTAGTTCCACAATATGCAACTTTCATCCATGTTAAAAATGTCTAAAATTGCTGTTTGCATTAATTTGCATAAATAATAATTAAAATGGTTTATTTCTTAACTAAATAACCGTAGCTCCGAATTAAATAAACTACATATGTAAATTGACTAGAAAAATGTGTAGATTAACGTGTTGCCCTTACTTGTGCTGTTTAACAACATTAAAATTGTGTTTTCAGCAGAACAGTACTAAATTCCGGAATTGTTATTTGTTGTTTCCGGCCTCATTTAAAATTGCCTAGATAGGTAAATTAATTATGCTTCATCTCTTGCCATGTTTAACAACATTTAATATTGATGAGTAGCATAAATGAGAGCGAACTAAATAATTGTATGTGGAGTTTCATCAATATGCAACTCGTTGCATATTGGGCTTCATTTAATGTGTAGTATTGTTTGTTGCACTTTGCCATGCCATGCATCTTTAAACCGAACATGCATCATACTTGATTGTGCATCATGCCATGATTATGCTTGTGTGTTTACCATGTTGTTTGCTTCTTTTCGGTTGTGCTTCTTCTCGATAGTCTGGTTTCGTTCCGGAGTTGTGAGGATTTGTTCGTCTACGCTTGTTCGACTACTTCATGGATTCGATCTTCTTGTTAGCGGGATTTCAGGCAAGATGACCATTACCTTGGA
This sequence comes from Elymus sibiricus, assembly GCA_039707655.1. Classification (NCBI taxonomy): domain Eukaryota; kingdom Viridiplantae; phylum Streptophyta; class Magnoliopsida; order Poales; family Poaceae; genus Elymus; species Elymus sibiricus. The sequence goes on along the minus strand of CM077670.1, from coordinate 222,855,599 downwards.
TATCTCTACTATCTTTGCTTGCTAGTTGTCTCGTTGCTATCACTATGTCGCACTTCCTACCACATATATGTCAGCCTCCTATATGCCATGATACAGCCTCTAACCTTCCACCATCCCAGCAAACCGTTGTTTGGCTATATTACCGCGTTGCTCAGCCCCTTTCTTATAGCGTTGCTAGTTGCAGGTTGTTCCATGTTGGGACATGGATATCATGGGATATCACAATAACTATTATTTAATTAATGCATCTATATATTTGGTTGTGTGTGGAAGGCTCGGCCTTTTGCCTGGTGTTTTGTTCCACTCATGCCGCCTTAGTTTCCGTAATACCGGTGTTATGTTCCTTGATTAGCGTTCCTAACATGCTCAGGGGTTATGGGACCCTCTTGACAGTTCGTTTTGAATAAGCGCTTCCAGCAAGGCCCAACTTTGGTTTTAACATTTGCCAACATAATAATACTGAATTAAATAATTAATTTTGCATAGGGCGTCATGAACCCGGGGATTCTTAATTCCACATAATACAGGTGGGCCAGTGCTGATGGTGCTGGTCCGAACTAGAGCACCGTGCGGGCTACCTGGGGCAACTCGGGACGTCAGTTACTGTACGCTTTGCTCATCCGGTCGTGGCCTGAGACGAGATACGCGCGGCTACTATCAGGGTGTCGACACGCAGGGAGGTCTTGCTGGACTTCTTTACCATTGTCGAAATGACTTGTGCACCGGGATTCCGAGGATACTTCGGGCTGACTCGAGGTTGATCGGGTTTTTCTTGAGGTTGAGGTCTTTCCACCGCAGCTTGTGTTGGTTTGTGATGGACCAGGTTGGAACACCCCTGTAGGGTTAAATCTTACGCGAAGCCGTGCCCGCGGTTATGTTTGACTCATAAGTAGGTGTTCAGGATGACTTCTGGATCATTACTAGATTGCGTCTGTTATGCGTAGTTACTCTTCTTATTCTTGTACTCGTAAGTTAGCCACCATACAATGCTTAGTGCTGCTGCCACCTCACCACTTTACCCCTTCCATACCCATTTAAGCTTTGATAGTCTTGCTACCCATGGTTATGGGATTGCTGAGTCCTCGTGGCTCACAGATTACTACAACAACAGTTGCAGGTACAGGTAAAGCGATGCTTTGATGTGAGAGCGATGCATGTTTGCTTTTGGAGTTCTTCTTCTGCTTCTTCTTCTTCGTCGATCATAGGATGGGTTCCCGGTTGGCAGCCTGGGATTAGCAGGGTGGATGTTGTTCTTCTTTTTTGTTTGATTTCATCCGTAGTCGGATCCTGCTCTTCTGTAAGCTGTTTGCTATGTACTGTTGTATTGATGTATTCATGCTGTAGCTTGTGGCGAGTGTAAGCCTCTATCTGGTATTCTCATCTATTCAGTACATGGTATGATGTAACGATATCCACCTTGCGAAGCGTCTCCGATATGCGCTTCTATCCTTAGTGGGATTTTTGAGTCCCTTGAGAATAGGACCGCATATTGGGCTTAACAGTGCGGAAGGCGAGCTCGGACGGGCGCGAGGAGGCTGATCCGAGGCATGGCGAGGAGCTGATCGGTGGAAGGGTTCGGGTCCGTGAAGCAGAGGTAGCAGGGGAGGTAGCCGCGACGCTGAACTTGGTGATCCGGCTCGGGGAGGACACGAAACAGAGTTGCGGCGCCGCCGTGATGCATGTGGAGGAAGAAGGGGTTGGCGACGAGCTTGCTATGCCGGAGGAGAGCTCAAGCATGATCTGTCCATGGCGTCGGGCGGCGGCGATGGGGCGAGGTGGAGCTACCCTTACCTGGCTGGCGGCGCAGAGGAGGAAAGGAGGAGGAAGGGGAAACCCTAGGGAGCCGTGGGGTGGCTTTATAGGGGGCGCGGGCACGGCTGGCTCGCCACCGTGGCCATGTGCTCGTTCCCCTGCTTTTTACTGTGAAAGAGAGGGGGTCATGAGGAGGAAGAAAAGGAGAGAAGGGAGACGCTGGCAGGTGGGGTCGCGGGGGTGACCAGCGTGGCCACTTACCACTGGAGCGAGAGGGAGAAGCTAGGCGAGCTGCGGCTGCTGCTGCGCTGGGCTGCGGCTAGGTAAGGCCTTCTCTCTTTTCCAATCTTCTGCTTATAAAAAATAAACAGTTTAGCAAAGGAAAAGGCCAGGATGATTGGGGAAGAATTTGAGGGATATAAACATAGATCTGGGGTCCTAGAATTATGCACAATTTGAATAAAATGTCCTGGTAATATTTAAAGACAGAAAATTAAATCAAGTTTTAATTTAATTCAAACTTCAATGAATTTTGAATCTGTACAGAACATCTCCAAAGGAGCTTAAAATTTGAGGAGAGGGTCTTGGAATGGTTTAGGGATTTAAGGAATATAGTGAACATTAATCTGAAACCGAAAATGCCACTAGAGAAATAATTGAAAGAAAGGAAGAACATGGAGAAGTCCTTGTTGGATTTAAAAACTTGGTGAATACAAGTTGGAAGAGCTTTGGCATGGCGTCTTGGAAGGATCAAAAGAGAAGAAGAAGAAGAGGAGGAGGCAATGCACATGAAGAAGTAAAAAAAACAAGCACAACAATAATATGGACATGATGCATGATGCAAAATAATTAACATGGAGTCACAACAAACATCAACATAGCATCCAAGCAAGAACATATCACGAAAATAATGAAGGTCTCGATCTTGGGCTATCACGTCACATGACCCAACACTCAAGTCATACAAACATACAAGCACATGCGGAAGCTTAACTTGTCTGGGTACAGACAACTAGAAAGGAAAAAGGCTGTAGAAGCCTACCTATCTACAAAGACCCTTCACAGGCACGGGATTGCCACCTGGGTAGCAAGTCACTCATCAACGTCGAGGTCTATATAGTATCCGTCTGTATTCTTGGGGTTCGCCTCTGCAGTAGTTTATTAAGCAAACGCGAGTACAAAGGTACTCAGCAAGTCTTACATCAGCTCTAACTACTCATGCAATAGTATCAACAAAGGGGGTAGTGGTGTTTATTGCAGCAAGCCAGCTTGACTCTTGGCTATCATGTACTATGACTACTAGTAGTTTGAATAAGATGAGATAGCGCACACGAGTCCACTAATCACCACGACAATACACTACCATGGATCCTCTCCCGTCTTCCTACGAGAGGGCCATCCACGGCACTCACACTTGTCTTGATACTTTTATGAGTAACCATTTAAGTTGTCTATGAATAGCATAAGTTCCCAAGTAGTCCATATCCGAGGACGCGGCTATTTGAATAGTTTGATAACCCTGCAGGGGTGTACTTCTTCACACATGTGTCCACCACTTAGCGCCTGCACACGTCATGTGCTCGGCAGACTTCAAGCGAAAGCCGGCGGGGGTGTAGACCACGACCTAATCAACCACACCAGTCTCTAGTCCAGGTTTATCGCCTATTTGAGCCTGATCCGCAAGGAAGTCCGGCCGAGGTTTCCACTATGGCCCCAAACGATGTGTGCAGGGTTCCCAAGCCCACCATTCGGGTGCCACTTGGTACACCGTGCCACTTGCCTGCCGCATCATAGCCCACCCCTAAGGTCAGCGCTACGCACGGCCTCCAGCATACTACAAACACCAGAAACTACTTGCAACTCCTGGACATAGTACATGGCGATCAATAAGTCAAGCGGGGTCATATTTCAAGGCCCAATGTGTGGTAGTAGCTGATCTTGGATCACATACACGGAACTCAGTTCTTAAGGACGGTTCCAATGAAGCAACCCACCATGTACTCCTACATGGCCTCTCATCGATACCTTTACCAAATCGGGTTCAACACTTCACCCTCATCATCAGAACACAACTGTTTCACTCCAATCCATCAGCCAGATGAACCAGACCTGACACAACTCTAAGCATAGTGAGCATAGCATGGTAGGAACACAACATGGGCTCAAACAACTCCTACACATGCTAGTGGGTTTTAACTATTTACTGTGGCAATGACAGGTCATGCAGAGGAAAGGGGTTCAGCTACCGCAGCAAATAACAGTTGAAACAATGTTGTCTTAATGCAGTAAAAGAGAGCAGGAGCGAGAGGATGGGTTTGTATCGGAATGTTCAATGGGGGTTGCTTGCCTGACAGAGTGGTGGAAGGGTACTGCCCTTCAGCTGGATACTCGTGAATATCCTCGGGAGCAGAACCTACCACGGAGAACATACCGAAGGCACAATCAATACATGGCAATATGCAACATTATGATGCATGTTCATGACATGGCAAAATGTGTGTGTTTGAGCTAATGCAGCTATCAACAGATTGGTTTTAGTTGATTTGAACCAAAGGTTCAAATTCAAACTCTACATATGATTTTTCAAATGTCATTTAATTGATTCGACCTGATCAGCAGGTTTAACTTGTTTTGTCATGCATGAAAACAATACCAATGGATAGATTGGATTTTTCTAATCATTTTTCGTATATAAATCTTTTCCATCCGAGCTACGGTTGATTTATTATGAATTTTTAAAGTTTTAAGCATTTTCTGGAATTTCTTGGCTATTTAAATTAAACTAAATCCAGAAAATGAGTTATTGTGTCAGCATGACATCAGGATGACATCAGCTGGTCAACTGCGGTGGTCCAGGTCAAACTGACCAATGGGACCCGCATGTCAGTCTCACATCTAATTAATAGGGTTAATTAGTACTAAATTAACCCTAATCCTAAATTAGTTAAGGGCCTGGGCCCACATGTCAGGGTCAAACCCCTGGTCAGTCGGGTCAAACCCGCCGGCGGCTCAACGCCGGCGACGACAGACATGGCGGCGGGCTCGGGTTCGCTTCTCCGGCGACCAAACGGATGGCGGAGAGCATCTACGTGCTGCGAAGGCTCGTCCGCGTCGAGTGGTGGTGGTGGCCAGAAACGACGGCGGTGAGCGCGACAGCGGCGGCCGGAGTTCGGGTGTCGACCCAGTTGACGTTACAAAGCACGACAGAAGCTGTGGGTGGTCGTGCTCGACTCCTGGGGACGCGCTGATCACGGTGGTGTGCTCAGGTGCGAGCTTGCACGGCCGTAGCCACGGTGGCGACATGGACGGCGACGATGAGCTCTCGGGCTTGGCGGTGAGGCTAGCTAGGGCGTGCAAACGATAGAGATAGGAGAGGGGGAATACACAGCAGCTCACAGGGAAGACGGAGAGCGGGTTAGCGAGCTCGGGGAAGGGCCGGAGCGAGCTGGGCGGCGACGGCAATCTCGGCGGCCGAAGGGTGATGACGGCGGTGGTGATGACGCTGCGGTGCTCCCGGTGTCACGTGGCTCGGCGGAGATGACGAAGGCGACGAGGCGGAGCTCGTGGACAGCTCGAGGGGACGAGGGGGAGGCGGTGGCTACGCGTGCGGCGACGGCAAGCTTGCGGTGGCTTCAGCCATGGCGTCGGGAGGGTGAAGGAGCTAGGGGGAGGAGTGAGCGAGGGGTCGGCTCGATCGGACGCCACCGAGGTGTTCATCCATGCGTCCAGGGACTCGGCGGCAAGCAGGAGGTGGCAAGGCGCATGCTCGCGCGCGTTGGGCACGCGCGCCGCGTCCTTCTGTCGCCAGGAGGACGACGACTGGTGCAGCCAGTGGGCTGGGCCGGCCAGGTAAGGCCCAGGTAAGCCACTCTCTCTCTCTCTGTCTTTTATTTCCTTTTCTGTTTTCTGTTTTTTTCTTTTCTGTTTTTGATTTAGCAAAAATACCAAATCATTTTTAAAACTCCTGAAAATAATTGTGGGCACATTTTGAATTATTTCCAACAGCCCTCAACTGTTTTCAGAATTATCTGAGCATTTAAAATATTTATGGTATTTAAATGCCCAAATCCAAATACTTTATGATTTAAATCAAAAATCCAAGATGACCTAGAAAAATGTGAACCATTTTTGGCAGAGGTTTTCACCCATTTAAAAAATGATGAACTTTTCTGAAGGGCATTTTGGGTTCATCGAAATTATTTTTAGTTGATCCTAGTTTTTCAGAGGGGTGCTAGGGTGACGATGTCCTGGATTAGGGGGTGCTAACCGGGCTGACTCGGTTCCTCGGATGGGCCGATGTGCCCCCGTACGTGATCAAGATGGACTCCGGAAGCCGCGCATGGGAGACGTGATCAAGGCTGCCTCTACCGAAGACTTGTAGTACACTTCAAGATTACTCCAGCCTCCTTACTCCAAGATACCGACCTTGTAACCCTAGATACCCTCCCTGGCGTGTATATAAGCCATAGGGTTTAGCCCGTAGGGGACATAACAAAACGCAACATCGAACACCTAGCTTTAGGAGTTAGGCACATATTATGATCTCAAGGTAGATCAACTGTGTACTCGATACATCTCCATTAATATAAACAGAAGCAGGACGTAGGGTTTTACCTCCATCAAGAGGGCCTGAACCTGGGTAAAACATCGTCTCCCTTTGTCTCTGTTACCATCGATCCGAGATCCGCAGCTCGGGACCCCCTACCCCGAGGTCTGCCGGTTTTTACACCGACACTGGTGCTTTCATTGAGAGTTCCGCTGCGCGATCACCAGAAGGATCAATGGCTCACCTACGAATCAATCGCGATAATTGTTGTGGGGACGTCTACACCCCCGGATAGCTTTTTGTCTTCGGCAGCATGATGTTCTGCGCCGATTCGACGAGACACCTGACTTCCGTCGAGAACTACGCCCCAGGATGGGTCATAACCTTCGGTGGCCTCGAGTACACTGCCGATTCCCGCGGCGAACTCGTCTTGTCGGGATTGACGCCGGGCCTGATCGAGAGCTCGGCCAGTTCTGGAGGCTCGATTCCGGAACCAAACTCTGTCATGACATCTTTTGAGATCACCGACGCCGCCACTCCGGCTGATCCCTCCCCGACTCCTAGTACGGAGAGAGATCCGGCTCCCACTGCCGAAGCAGTGCCGATACCAGAGATGATTTCGAATCAAAACTCCGGATTACATTCAGATCCCCTTCGCTCCGAAGACGTGCCTAATCACACGCAGGATGTACTTCGAATCAGCCCTGCCTATGGCGCATCCATGGATCCCGAAGAGTTATCTCATCTTGATGAGATGCTTTGCCGCATCCAGAGCATGTCCATCTCGGACGGCATGACTTCGGTTTATGATCAGATCGGACTTAAAGCTGATGATAGGGAAATTTAAAGACTCGGCGGTCCGCGGCTTGTCGGTAGGTGGGCAAGCAGCACAAGTCTCCGCATCAACTTTGCGGAAGTGCGTCTTCACGCAAGCATATGCCCTCCGAGCCCCTTCGAAGCACGCGGACCTCTTCCAGCGGTTCACGCAGGGTATGGCATCTCGGAGATGAGCCGTCAGGCCGAAGAGGCTCCTCGGCATGGCTTCGGCCGGCCACAGAGCGACGCAGAGGTCCTGGAGCGCTGGCCTTGTCATGAGGAATAGCTCGACCAGCTGCTTCACTCGATGATTCAGCAGCTGCGCTGACGGCGACCCCGGGAATTGACCCCAGAAGACTTTTTCCGCCTCATGACCCGCTAGTTGGCCGAAGTAGGCCACCGCATCCTCCGCGCTCTGTGGGAGATCCTCGAAGACCTCTGCGGAACGCCATAATTGGGTGAGCTCGGCACACCCGTTGCTGCCAAACGTACACTGCAGCAAAAATTTCTTACACGAGGCGATTTGCTCCACTTGCTGGAGCACCTCACGATCCGCTCGGGCCGAGGTCTTGAGCTCGGAGTGGGCATGCTGCAGCTTCTCGAGCTCCTCCTTCATCCGCTGCCCCTCCTCCTGAAGTTTGTCGTGCGCTTCGAACACGCCCTTCAGGGTCTCCTCGACCTCTAGCACCCTTGCCTGGTGCTTCTCTCCGGCTGCCTTCTCGGCGGCCCGCGCCTTCTCGGCTGCGGCAACAGCAGCCTTCTGCTGTCGCACTTCCTTCCGAGCCCTTTCAAGCTCGGCCTTGAGCGTCTCCAGCTCCGCTGTTAACATATTTAAGTCTTAGTTGTTTCCTTTAAACATCCGACATACCATGCAAGTTTAACCTTGCTTGCCTTGAGATCACTCGAGTCTCCGGTTTACCTCCGCCATCTCTTCGGCGACGGAGTCCGGAACTAAGGTCGACACCTGGAAAGGTACAGATACTTGTTAGAAAGTCAACGGTCTAGGCCATCAACATGCCCTAGGACAGCTGCTTCGAGTAGCGCCCTGGGGGCTACTGCACAGGCTCCTATGTTCTCAAGCGACCCCGATGACGGTTTCTCGAAACCGACCTCGGGCTTGGGGGCTACTCACTCATTACGCCGTTTAGCAGGCTACACTTTTATGTCCTCGGACAAAATTCATACAAACAACGCAAACCGAATGCGCAGAAGACGTACCTCGAAACCTGCTACGAGGTTCTTGAAAACCTCATGCAGGCCGGCCTCTGCAGACCGGTAGCCCACTAGCGTCGTGCCTATCAAGGCACGGTGCTCCTCCTTGAGGGAGCAGCCCTTTAGGGCCTCCTCTACCTCCTCGGCCCACCCCGCGCCGGTCCGTCCTCGGACAGCGGGCTGGGGTGGAGGAATGACCTCGGATAGATCCACCCGAGGAGCCTCCGTTTGTGGAGGCGGGGCCGAGGTAGACTCCGGCTGGGCCGATGTCTGGCCCAGCCCTTCTTCGATGACCTCGGGGCGCTTCGTCCCCGGGTCTTGTTGGGTCGAGGTTTCGACCTCGCCCATGACCACCGCCTCGTCGGCCCCCGCCGTGTTGACCTCGGGGGCCAGGGTGGATGTTGCCTCCCCCAGACCGACTTGCATCGGGGGAGAAGCAGTGGGCTCTAGAGTCTCGCTGGCGGATGGCAACCCGCTCGAGGAGCCGCTAGGGATCACCTTCGGCAGACTGTGTATGAAAAGTTGCTTCTGTAAAATTTCCCTTGATGAAACAATGACTCAAATGAGGAAGACAAGGACAAGGGTTTACCCTCGAGGTACCGGCTTCTTCCTCCCCGTTGCGAGGGGGTCTTCCTCTGAGTCACCGGAGAGCTCGGCTCTCTCCGATGACTTGTTGGCAGCCTCGGATGAGGCTCGCCTCAGCCTCTTTTTACCCTTGGGCGGCATGGCCACGTTGGCATCTTCTAACACCGACATCTTCCCCTTCGGGGGGGGGGGGGAATCTCCTCCTCGTCCTCCTCGGCGCCGCTGTCTTGAGCGGTGGAGGTGTGTGTCTCTTCTGACCAGGTGACCGAGGTCCCCCGGGTCCGAGCACTAGACTTCCCCATCTGGGACTTCGTCCCTTTGAAGGCCACCATGTGTGGCTCCTCGGTCAGAAGTGCCGAGAGCAGGGGAGTTGGGGGTTTTTCCGGCAGAGGGGCGGGGCATCGTACCCCTTTTACCCAAGCCGACCAATTCTGTAAAATGTCAAAACACGACGGCTCAGATAGAAACTTTACTCCTCGGAGCAATGAGCAAAGATTGAAAATTGAAGGACGGAACCACTCACCAGGGGGGCCTCGTAGCCGTGCTCGAGGCCGCGGTCCTCTCCCTCCACAGGAATCTTGTCCTTGGCCAGCTTCATGAGCTTTGTCCACATAGTGGCCAAGGTGGAGTGGAAGAAGGTGTTGATGGTGTCCATGTCCTCGGGCTTCTGCGCCCACATGGGGGTGGCCCGAAGTTGGAGAGGAAGGATGCGGCGGTTGAGCATGACGTTGATGACATCGGCCAGCTCAGCCTTCCCCGTGGTGGTCCACCACACGATCCTCTCGACCAGGTTCTCTACCTGTTCGGCCTTCCCCCAGGTGACGCCCTTCTCCTTCCAAGATTTGAGTTTCTTGGGAGGCCCGGCTGAGAAGGCCGGGACCTCGGTTTGACCATCGGCAAGGGGTTCGGTGATGTAGAACCACTCCTTTTGCCATTCCTTCACCGTTTCGATGAAGGTGCCTTTGAACCAGGTGGCCCCCTGGTTCTTGCTGATCATGGCCGCTCCGCACTCCACGAGTTCGGAGCCACTTGACTTCGGTTTGATCCCGAAGAGCTTCAGCCATAGGCCGAAGTGTGGCTCACAACGGAGGAAGGCCTCGCAGACTGTTATGAAGGCAGTGAGGTGGAGAATGGAGTTGGGGGCTGGGTGATGGAAATCTAACCCGTAGTAAAACATGATCCCATGCACGAAAGGGTGCAGCGGAAACCCCAGGCCTCGGATGAGGTGGGGGACAAAGACCACCCGCTCCCCGGCGTTGGGAGCGGGTACCAGCTCATCGGCCGCTGGAGCACGGGCGGCGATGGTAGGGGCTAGGTACCCCACGTCGCGTAGCTCAGCGATGGTCACCGCCGTCACGGTGGAGCCGCCCCAGTGCCCCTTAAGGGTATCGGCCATGGCTGGTGAGGGAGTTAAGCTCGCGAAAGAGGAAGGCGTGTATGCTGGATCTGAGCGCTAGAGCTAGACGAAGCAGCTGCGAGGGAGGAATGGGAGCGTAGGCTGTCGCGCTGTTCTCCCCTTTTCTTTTATAAAGCCTGTGAAAGGCCAAGAGCCCCCTTTGCAGCATCGATAAATTCATGATTACTGTCAAAAATGCCGTTGATACATATGGGGGGAAACAAAATCTTGATGATATGCCTAAGAAAGTGGGCACGATCTCTGTTTCGAAGGGACGTGCCAGTAAACGAGCTGCCTCGAACCGCGATTTGAGGATGGGGCAGTAACTGCTTAACCCTTCATGGGGCGAGCCTCTCCGTTAAAGTTGTCAGGCATTGGATTGTTCATACCTGTATGACCAGTCTTCGAGACTAAGATATCTGCACCCCTCGGGCAGGGTACTAGTTCGGTTGGACCTCGGATGTCGATGCTCTATTAAAGAGAATCCGAAATGTAAAGGGGGAACTCGTCTGTCAAGCCAAAGACTCCGGATCCGAAGTAATATCTGTTGACCATCATCCTCGGCGTAGAAAGACCAGTTCGGGGGCTACTGACGGTGTCCTGGATTAGGGGGTGCTAACCGGGCTGACTCGGTTCCTCGGATGGGCCGATGTGCCCCCGTACGTGATCAAGATGGACTCCGGAAGCCGCGCATGGGAGACGTGATCAAGGCTGCCTCTACTGAAGACTTGTAGTACACTTCAAGATTACTCCAGCCTCCTTACTCCAAGATACCGACCTTGTAACCCTAGATACCCTCCCTGGCGTGTATATAAGCCATAGGGTTTAGCCCGTAGGGGACATAACAAAACGCAACATCGAACACCTAGCTTTAGGAGTTAGACAGATATTACGATCTCGAGGTAGATCAACTCTGTACTCGATACATCTCCATTAATATAAACAGAAGTAGGACGTAGGGTTTTACCTCCATCAAGAGGGCCCGAACCTGGGTAAAACATCGTCTCCCTTTGTCTCTGTTACCATCGATCCGAGATCCGCAGCTCGGGACCCCCTACCCCGAGGTCTGCCGGTTTTTACACCGACATAGGGTTTGCTGGATCCCCATTTCAATTTAAGGTGAAAATTTAGACATGATGCACATGCAAAACTAGTCTTAGTGCAATGCTAAACTAGGGTTGTGACACATAGCCTTTTCTTTCAGCTTACTCAGTAATTTCTTAGGATCCTCTCTATCATTACAAGCAAGAAAATCTCTTGCAATATCCCCATCCATAACATATCCCTCAGGTACATTAGGCATTCCAAATCTAGTAGGAGAGTTAGGCATAATAGGTGAATCATAATTTTCATCAGTTTCAGTATTCTCAAGTTCTTTAGATTTAGCAATTTGTTCATCAAGAAATTCACCTAGTGACACAGTTTCATCAAGCAAAGTACTAGCATCATCACGAGTATCATTTATAACAGAAGCAGTGTCATCAATTACTTGCGACATATCAGATTGAATAGCAGGTGGCGGTGTCGCACGTCTACTTAAAACAGAAGGTGAATCAACTGCGGAGCTAGATTGCAGTTCCTTACATCCCCTCGTCTTAGGGGGTACGATCTTGGTCTTAGAGTCTTTCAGATTCTTCATAGTGATCAGCAGATATATAATTCCCAAGTGAACTCAATAAATAAAGCTATGCTCCCCGACAATGATGCCAGAAAAAGGTCTTGATAACCCACAAGTATAGGGGATCGCGACAGTCTTCGAGTGTAGTATTTCACCCAAATTTATTGATTCGACACAAGGGGAGCCAAAGAATATTTATGAGCCTTAGCAGTTGAGTTGTAAATTCAACCACACCTGGAAAATAATATTTCTGCAGCAAAGTGTTTAGTAGCACAGTAGTATGATAGTTTGATAGTAGCGGTAACAGTAGCAATAGTAACAGTGACAGTAGCGGTTTTGTAGTGATTGTAACAGCAGCAGCAACATTAGTAACTTAGCAAAGATCAATATGAGCAAAGCCTAGGCATTGGATCAACGATGGATATTTGTGTGGATGACATTCATCATGTAACAGTCACAACCTAGAGCGATACACAATAGCTCCAATTCATCAATTAAATGTAGGCATGTATTCCGTATATAGTCATACGTGTTTATAATAAGAACTTGCATGGCATCTTTTGTCCTACCCTCCCGTGGCAGCGGGGTCCATCAGGAAATCTAAGGGATATTAAGGCCTCCTTTTAATAGAGAACCAGAACAAAGCATTAACACATGGTGAATACATGAACTCCTCGAATTACAGTCATCCCCAGAGAGTATTCCAATTATTGTCACCTTGGGGTCTACGGTTCCGAACAATAACAAGTGCATACAACTAGTAGATAGGATAAAGAACTCTAATATATTCATGAAAACATAGAGGGTTCAGATCTAAAATCATGGCAATCGGGCCCTAGTGACAAGCATTAAGCATAGCAAAGTCATAGCAACATCAATCTCAGAACATAGTGGATACTAGGGATCAATCCCTAACAAATTGACTCGATTACATGAAAAATCTCATCCAACTCGATCACCGTCCAGCAAGCCTATGAAGGAATTACTCACTCCCGGTGGTGAGCATCATGGAATTGTTGATGAAGAAGGGTTGATGATGACGACGGCGACGAATCCCCCTCTCCGGAGCCCCGAATGGACTGCAGAATAGCCCTCCCGATGAAGAACAGGAGGTGGTGGCGGCTCCGTCTCGTAAAACGCGATGAAACTTCTTGTCTTATTTTTTTCTCGGGAAGACAGAATTTATAGGCTTGGAATTAGGTTAGACGGCCGCCCGTGGGCCCCACAAGACATCAGGGCACGCCCTGGGGGGTAGGCGCGCCCTGTTATCTTGTGGACAACAGGTGGCCCCCCTCCGGTGGAACTTCGTTCCAATATTTTTATTTATTTATTGAACAAAAAATCTCCGCAAAGTTTTGCCCAATTCTGAGAACTTTTATTTGTGCACAAAAACAACACCATGGTAGTTCTGCTGAAAACAACGTCAGTTCGGGTTTGTTTCATTCAAATCATGCAAATTAGAGTCCAAAAAAAGAGCAAAAGTGTTTGGAAAAGTAATACGTTGGAGACGTATCAGTGTCATAGATGGTTGTATTCATTAGCTTGTAGACTCATTTTGTCTTGAAAGCGCTATGTGATGGTAACATATTATGTTACCACATGCACCTCTCTCCGCATTAACTACCTGTCACATAAGCAAACTTGCCTTGGAATGCGTTGTGTTACTAGCCAAGTTACCTCCATTATGACTTGCCTAAAGGTGATCCTCTTCCTCCTTGGCAATGAGGTCCGCCTACTCCTCTGCTGCCTCTTCATCCATGATCTATACTCCTCCTTCGAAAGCGGCGCCTAGTACGGCCGCGGGGGAAGTGGCATGGCGATGGTGAGGGGAGTGGAAGATGTGAGCGGTGGGATAAGAGCTATTCGGATGTGCGACTAGGTGGGGGTGGAGGCTATGGGTGGAGTTGTTGGTACTGGAACTTGTGAGCTGTTTGGCCATGGAGACAACTTTTTTATACCTAAAGGCAACACATGGTGGCAAAATGTTGCGGGAAATGTGGCGATAATGGCCGCGAACTGTTGGCATGCGGTCGGCTGCTATTAATTGGAATGCTTCCCAGTGCCATGGCGATTGTTGTTTGAATAATTGACAATGAGAAAAGATGGGCTACACAGGAGGCTGAGGAGGAAGGCAAAACTTCCCTCCCGGCGAGCAATTGGCGGATAGTACGCCCTCCAAATCAATGTCCACAACCTCCAAATATGAAGTCTTGTGAGCTGAATATGGAGCGTCCTCCACAAATTATGGTGACTCAGGGCTGGATGGTGACTCCGCTAGAGAGTGTCTTTTCAGCCAAATGATATGGATGGTCATTATAACAATCGACCCAAAATGACGACTCTGCTAGAGTTGCTCTAACTCGCTATACATGTCCCTAAAAAAGCTAGCTATACATGCACTAGGAAATGACTCTGCTGGAGTTGTGATGGCCTGCAAGTGCACACGGTTTAGTTGTAACCTTTTTGAAGTAAGAGTATCGATCCCGCAGGGAGCACAAGAATCAGACTTTTGCCTCTTGTAGAGAGTTATGTATTTTTGTGCTTGTAGATAATTCTAGACTTAAGCAGAATGAGGGCGAAAATAAATGATAATGGAGTTGTGATGACTTGTAACAAAATAACATAAAAATAAATAAAGAGCAAGGATTGTAGTGACGGATGAAACAACAGAAATGAAAAGGCGTTCTCAGGGAGTCCGGAATCCCCAATGGTATGTTTCTAGCGCACCTATGCATAAGCATAGTATAAGGGATACTTGAGCCACTGCTGACGATTATGCTGGGCGGAGCCGGGTACTGTACACGTTCTACTCGTGGTAGACTTCGTGCCACACATGCCACCATCATAGTCTCCCCCTGAGGGTTACAACTCATGATAATTAAGGGTTACCCCATGGACGCGGCCTCTCTAAGGGTTCTCCGTTATTCCCCGTGCAATTGCAAAATTTAGGAGCGGTAGGCTTTTACTGTCACCTTGAATTACCTCCACATCCTAGCCCTTTACAACGGCAGTGATATACTTCGTGGCCATAAGGCACAAATGCTGAGTGGGGCCCCTTCACAACATTCACAAAGTTATTAAACTAAGCATTCAACAAAGGATCTCATATCCATAATAACGTTTTAGATCCTACACATACCAAGGTTCATCCATATCCCCGAGAACTAGGGGTCTACTCACACATGGGGACAACAATCACCAAGTCGAAAGTGATGGCATACATGGATGAATGGTTCAAATGATACACAAGAGGATCCACTAGGGTTCTTGATGTTGCAGATGATAAGGATGTGGATGATGATGATGATAGTGGTGATGATGTTGTATCTCCCACGTACGCAGTGGAGAAGATCCCCTTCTTCTTCTTGCCAATCCCTCCTCCAGATGAACTCCGGAGGCTAGGGTTCTGCCTTCTGGATGGGTTTCTGGTCTCTCTAGGCGTCTGATCCATGATCCGATTCGACGGGGTGGAAATAGTCGATCTGGCCATGGCGGCGGCGTGCCATACGACCACTCATATGGGCGCTCGCGGTTGTATGGAACGACGTCTTTTGCACTGGATGCGCGGCGACGCCTGTTTCTTTGGCCTTCTTGCTTGATCCTTTTCTGGTAGGTGATTATCACTATAAATACGTGATTTCACTACCATTTCTGAGGATTTCCTCCATCATATGGTGATTGGTCCAAAAGACGTTACCTAAGAGATTATCAACAAAAAGAGGTGCGCGGACGCGGTAAAATTCCACAAAGCCCAACATGTAGGCATAAAATACATGTCAAAATCATCACATAAATTGGACTCATCAACTCCCCCAAGCTTAAGTCTTGCTCGTCCCTGAGCAAGTACCGTAGCTTGTAAAGAACCAGATCAACCTTGTGTTTATGAGATACGGATAGGAAAAAGGCATGAGGCCATCACTGTTTTAAAGGAACGGTTAAAGATAAAAGATTTATGACAAATGATAGCTCATACTTACTATGATAATGATCATGTAGGTATCCACACTTTTGTCACTTAATTTTATTGTGGACAGGTAACAACTTCATACCCTAGTTCATCGCTGTTTCAACCGGGCAAGCAGTTATTCTTTTCCTCTTCTCTCTTAGAGGTTCAAATTTCAAATATTTTAGTCCCCTGTCATCGAAACATGTTGAAGGCTCATTTCAATTTTTGCATGTCATGCAATCCAAACATGAATCTCGAAAAGACTTATTTTAAAAGAGCACTTTTTATATTAAGAGGATTAATTTTTCTGCTTGCCCTTTTGTCAGTTGAACCTTCAATGAGCTAGCGTATATAGTTATTTCTTCTCCCTTCAAAAACTCAACAACTGTAATGTGAAGTACTTATGATCATCATGCAAGTAATTATGTGCTACTATTTAGATCACAACAATCATCAGGCACGTTCTCAAATAAACGGTAATGACTCCACACATCAAGATATCCATATACTCATCGGAAAGGATCATCCCTTATTCAAGAGGAAAAATGATAGTTCAACCTTATTGAAAATAAAAGCTTATAGCCTAATCTTGCGGAAAAATAATGCAGAAAAGATAAAGATACAAAGTGCACGTGAATCTCCCCCAAGCTTACAATCAAGCCGGGGAGATCCAGGCACTAAGCGTTATATGCTCACTCCTGTGTCTCCTGGCAGGTAGCAAAGATGCTCCTGAAATGCTTCCTCATCTCCTCGATCTGGGTCTGCTGATCATCTACAACCTGGGTCAAAAATTCAAGTTTTGCAGTGTTGTTGTTAAGAGAATCAATCATAAGATCGATCTTGTGGAAGAGCCCATCGACCCTTGCTTCCAGGTCCTTGCTCATTAGCTAGTAGGAGTCAATCCCTTCTCCTATCACGTCCATGCAAGCTTTTGAAACCTTCTCCAATTCCTGGATCTTTTCCTTCATCTCTTCTGGGCTAGTGGCTCCTTTCCCCACTCAGTCTGAGGAGGCCCGAGATGAAATAATGGAATAGATCCATGTTACTTGTAGTCTGCATTGGTATTTCCCCAAAGAGGAGAGGATGATGCAGTACAGTAGAGATAAGTATTTCCCTCAGTTAAGAACCAAGGTTATCAATCCAGTAGGAGAACCAAGCAAAATTCCATTAGGCGCACCTGCACACAAGAGCAAACACTTGCACCCAACGCAAATAAGAGGGATGTCAATCCTCTTAGCGGTTACTTGCAAGGATTAAATCTTATCGAGGTAAATAGATAAACTAACCTACTAATTAAAATAAAAGTAAATAAATTGCAGCAAGGTATTTTTAGGTTTTTAATATGATAAAGATAGACCCGGGGGCCATAGTTTTCACTAGACACTTCTCTCTCGAGCACAGAAACATACGGTGGGTAGACAAATTACTGTTGGGCAATTGACAGAATAGCAAATAATTATGACGGATTCATGGCAATGATCATGTATATAGGCATCACGTCCGAGACAAGTAGACCGACTCCTGCTTGCATCTACTACTATTACTCCACTCATCGACCGCTATCCAGCATGCATCTAGAGTATTAAGTTAATAAAAACAGAGTAACGCCTTAAGCAAGATCACATGATGTAGAGAAGAAAATTCAAGCAATATGAATAAAACCCATCTTTTTATCCTTAATGGCAACAATACAAATATGTGTCATGTTCCCTTCTGTCACTGGGATTGAGCACCGCAAGATTGAACCCATCACAAAGCACCTCTCCCATTGCAAGATAAATCAATCTAGTAGGCCAAACCAAATCGATAGATCGGAGAGAAATACAAAGCTATATTTAATCATGCATAAAAGAGTTCAGAGAAGACTCAAATATTTCTCATGAATAATCTGATCATAAACTCACAATTCATCGGATCCCAACAAATACACCGCAAAAGAAGATTACATAGGATAGAACTCCAAGAACATCAAGGAGAACATTGTATTGAAGATCAAAGAGAGAGAAGAAGCCATCTAGCTACTAGCTATGGACCCGTAGGTCTGTGGTAAACTACTCACACATCATCGAAAGGGCAGCAAGGTTGATGTAGAAGCCCTCCGTGATCGATTCCCCCTCCGGCCGAGTACCGGAAAAGGCCTCCAGATGGGATCGCGGAAGAACAGAGGCTTGCGACGGTGGAAGGGTTATTTCTTCTGGCTCTCTATTGGTTTCCCAGTATTTGTGAATTTATAGAAGTGGAATTAGGACAAACGGAGTCACGTGGGCCCAATAAGGCAACACGGCGCTGATACGTCTCCAACGTATTTATAATTTTTGATTGTTCCTTGTTATTATAGTATCAATCTTGGATGATTTATATACACTTACAAGCAATTATATATCATTTTTTGGGACTAACCTATTAACTTAGTGCCTAGTGCCAGTTGCTGTTTTTTGCCTGTTTTTGGTTTTTTAGAATATCAGAACCAAACGAAGTCCAAATGCCACGAAACTTTTTGGAGATTTTTTTCTGGACATAAGAGACACTAGAAGCTTCGGGAGAGGGCCACAAGACAGAGGAGGTGGCCACGAGCCACCAGGGCGCGCCCCAGGGGGGTGACGCGCCCTGGTGCCTCGTGGGCCCACCTCTGCTCCGTTTGACCTAATTCCACCTCTATAAATACTCTAAAATTGGGAAACCAACAAGAGAGTCCACGAAATACTTTTTCCGCCGCCGTAAGTCTCTGTTCTCGAGAGATCCCATCTGGAGGCCTTTTCCGGTACTCTGCTGGAGGGGGATTCGATCACGGAGGGGCTCTCCATCAACCTTGCTGCCCTTCCGATGATGCGTGAGTAGTTTACCACAGACCTTCGGGTCCATAGTTAGTAGCTAGATGGCTTCTTCTCTCTTTTTGATCTTCAATACAATGTTCTCCTCGATGTTCTTGGAGTTCTATCCGATGTAATCACTTTTTGCGGTGTGTTTGTTGGGATCCGATGAATTGTGAGTTTATGATCAGATTATCCATGAATATTATTTGAGTTTTCTCTGAACTCTTTTATGCATGATTTTTATAGCTTCGTATTTCTCTCCGATCTATTGATTTGGTTTGGCCAACTAGATTGATTTATCTTGCAATGGGAGAGGTGCTTTGTGTCGGGCCCGTGGAACCCGGGGTATCCAGGCCCGTCTGCCTTTGGCCCAGGGCGCAACGCCTGGCGTGGGCCGAGCGGGCCGTCATCACCAAGCACCTCACTAGGACTCCACATGAGGCCTTGCCCTCCCGAGGCCCCCTCCTCAGGGAGCGGGCGAGCAAGGCTCAACACCTCCACTAGCGGCCTCGCGAGGCGACCTCCTGAGGTGGCCTCCCGAGGCCCCCTCCCGAGGGCGCATGAGACGAAGGCCGTTCAGCGGAGCCGCGCGGTCTGGGGCCCATCACGTGGGTGACGCGCGCGGCGACGAGCGGCGACAGAGGCCGCGCCAGCAGGCGCGGATGAAGATGGTTTCCTCTTTTGTGTTAAGGGAGCAGGGCCAGCTATCTACTCCCCAAAGCAACCCCAAAGGTTGCCCGATCGGCAAAGGAAGACCAAGACGGTAGGCGCGCAGGGTGGAGGTCATCATCGAGCCCACCGGTGCATCATGGATCCTGCTGTGGCAGGCGAAGACCGCCTTTAGTCAGGATAGCCTGAGCGCCTGTCCCCTTTCAAAACCGCCAAGTGTGGCAACCCTTCCCGCCTAACACTACTAGGAAATACCTTATAGGTGGAGGCTTAACAGTAGCGAGGGGCAAACACCGGCGCTACTGGTAATTAACAGTAGCGCGTTCTAAGGACAGGCGCTACTGGTATCAACTTAGCAGTAGCGCGGGTGTACGTGACATCGCTGCTGGTAAATGGGCCCCACCGTACCCACCAGGCCACAAATAGTAGCAGCGCGGGCTAGGGAAAAGGCGCTACTGCTATTGCTATTAGCAGTAGCGCGGGTCAGGTACCCACCGCTGCAACTACGGCTACACTGTCCCACGTGGTGGTCCCCGCTTAGCAGTAGCGCGGTTTGCGGACCAGCGCTGCTGCTATTGATATTAGCAGTAGCGCCGTTCGCCGACACGCGCTACTGCAAAGCCGCAGCTGGCACCTTTTGCAGCCCCCTTTCCCCCCTCCCCCTCCTCTCTCCCTGACTTCTTCTCCCTCACTTGCTTTCCCCATTAGCTAGCTTTCTTCTCTCTACTTTAATGCCCCCTCCACCATCTCCATTAATGCACCACTTTTCTCTCTTAGCTTCCTCACTCTTCTCTCCTCCCTCCACTAGTTAGAGCTAGCCATTTCCTTCCCCTACTAGCTATAGATCTATCCATTTAGTGGAACCTATCAACTCCCCAAATAGATCTATTCTTTAATGGAGTAAAGCCATCTAGTCACCGTGCTTCTCTCTCGAGATAGCTAGGTGAGTAAAAAATTGTGCTTTTTGGAAGAATTAATGGAAAATATGTGTGCGATATGACCGAATCGGGCAATATGATGGAAATTGTGCGTGTGGCATGAGTTGCCGCCTATATGTTTATTTGCCGAATTGTGTGTGACATGAGATTTGCTTATGTTTTGCCGAAATGTCGATTTATTTCCGTTTCGGCGAATTTCGGGCAAACTCTATATGTCCTTTTTTTAGGGAAGGTCATGTCGAATTTTTGTATGACTTTGATGCATGCATGCATGGATGTGTTTATAATCCTTTTGCTTATTAATTATACCACGCAGGCGATCATGAAGGTCAGTGGAACGATGGTGGAAAGATGGTTGAGATCCGCGGTGCATGACATGTATGAAAATAACCGGAAGGAGATTTTCTGTCCGTGTCGAAGATGCAAAGGAGGAGTCTTGCTCGACCCCTTTAAGGAAGGCCGTTTGAAAGCGCACCTGCTCATGACTGGTTTCATGGATGGCTATACTCGGTGGATAAGCGAAGATGATGACGTCGATGGGGCAGCCAATGACGACATTGGACCAGACGAAGAGATGACCAATAATGGTGGCGGAGAAGACGCCAGACATGGCGGCGGAGAAGAGGCCGGACATGGGGGCGGAGAAGAGGCCGGACATGGGGGGCGGAGAAGAGGCCGGACATGGGGGCGGAGAAGTGGCCGGACATGACAGAGAAGACGCGGACAAGCCAGAGCATTCGTCGCTACTAAGTTCAGTCGTGCGGGACCCTCATGTTCGAGACCTGCTTCGCAAGAAGACGACTAACGACAGAGCTGCTTGTAGAGAGGAGGCCAAGCTGGAGCAACTGGAGGTAGACTCTCATACTCCATTGTATGATGGTTGCGATCCCGAGGTGACCCGCTTGAGTTTCACGCTCGAACTTCTAAAGACAAAGGCTAAAAACAAATGGACCGACAGAAGCCTCGATGAGCTTCTCAAGTATCTAAAGAAGGTTCTTCCCGCGGGGAACCTGTGTCCTACTAGTGTCGATGAGGCCAAGAAGATCGTGTGCCGTCTTGATCTGCCGCACATTAGATACCATGCATGCATCAACGATTGCATCATTTATCGGAAGGAGAACGCGGAAAAAAACAACTGTCCGGTGTGCAATGCTTCTCGATACAAGAAGGCCGGAAAGAAATCTTCCCAGAAAGTTGTATGGTACCTACCGATCACTCCCCGTCTGCAGCGTTATTTCGCAGATCCTAAGGAAGCAAAGCTCATGCGCTGGCACGTGGAGAGGGTGAAGCCCGACGATGGAGATGATCCGAAGCTGAGACACCTCGCGGATGCAAGCCAGTGGAGAGCGTTCAACGCCGAATATTGATTTTTCGCAGGTGATCCAAGGAACATCATGCTTGGCACGAGTACCGATGGCATGAATCCGTTTGGCAACCAGAACACCAACCATAGCACATGGCCCGTGTTTGTATGGATGTACAACCTTCCCCCCTGGAAGTGCATGAAGACAAAGTACATACACATGAGCATGTTGATTCAAGGGCCGAAACAACCGGGAAATAATATTAATATGTATCTGGGGCTACTTCAAGAGAAGTTAGACACGTTATGGAAAACACCAACCAAGACATGGGACGCCAGCAAAGGCGAGTATTTCTATATGAGAGCCGCGCTGATGACGACGGTGCACGACTATCTCGGTTACGGATATGTCGCAGGCCAGGTGTGCCACGGATATTGCGGATGCACGCGGTGCATGGATGATACAACGTCTCAGCAGCTAACGAAAGATGGCGGGTCTGGGAAAATCGTGTACATGGGGCATCGAAGATGGCTCGCGAAGGACGACCCGTGGAGAAACCGTGGAGATCTATTCAATGGTGAGGCTGAGCATCGAGGACCTCCACGTAAGAGGAGCGGCGCCGAAATCGATGAGCTGTTGAAAAACTGGGAACAGTGCCCCGCGCCGGGAAAGATGAAAAAGGTGTCGGAGCCGCTGCTGAAGGTATGGAAAACGAGGTCTGTTTTCTGGGACTTGGAGTACTGGCCCAAACTCGACAGGCCTCATTGCCTTGATCAAATGAATATCACGAAGAATGTCCTTGAGAGCTTGCTTGCAACACTGATGAACATGCCGGATAAGACCAAGGATGGGCTGAAGGCAAGAAGAGACTTGGAAGATTTGAACATCAGGGCAGATCTCCACATGCCGCCCCGTAAAAAGTCGGAGGTGACGGAGACGGAGGCGCGGGACCAGGGCAAAAAAGTCAACAAGAAGGAAGAGAATTATTGCCCCCCTTCTTGCTTTACCTTAAGTCCGAAGGAGATCGATCAATTCTTCAACTGCCTTACCGGAATCAAAGTTAGTTCCGGTTACTGTGGGAAGATAAGCAGATTTCTAGACACGAAGAAGAAAAGGTTCAGCGGGATGAAGTCTCATGACTGTCATGTGATGATGACGCAGATACTTCCTGTTGCCCTTAGAGGGATAATGGACAAGCACGTCCGTGACACGCTTATTAGTCTCTGCAACTTTTTCGACATTATCTCTCGAAAGTCGATCAGTGTGAAGCAGCTCCGAAGGCTACATGAAGAGATCGTTGTGATACTAAATGAGCTTGAGATGTACTTCCCGCCCGCGTTCTTTGACGTCATGGTGCATCTGTGTGTCCACATTGTGGACGACATCATAGACCTCGGGCCGACATTCCTGCACAACATGATGCCGTTCGAGAGGATGAATGGGGTCATCAAAGGATTCGTTTGTAACATGTCCCGTCTGGATGGAAGTATCATCCAGGGCTATCTGACCCAAGAGTGCACCTCTTTCTGCGAGAATTATCTATATGGCAGAGACCCTGTTGTTGGTTTGCCTGTTAACAAGCACCTTGGGAGGCTCGGAGGAGAAGGTCACACCAACGGCCGAAGGGAACTGCATGTGGACCACTCGGGTCGACGCAATGACTTTGACAGAGCAAACTTAGTAGTGCTATAGCACCTAGACGTGGTAGATCCTTTCGCGACACTGCACAAAGAAACCATCGCAAAGAAGTACCGTGACCGGGGGCTATGCAAGACGAACGCCGAAGTTATTAGAGAGCACAACTCCACTTTCCTGCCTTGGTTCAAAGAGCATGTTCTTGCTAATCCCCCGAAAGAGGGCTCTATGGACGGATTGCTCATATATGCCTTAGTACATGGCCTCGCGGTAACCTCGCGACCTATCAGGCATACGATATCAATGGATACACGTTCTACACGGAGACCAAAGATATAAACAGTGATTTTCAGAACTCAGGGGTGACGATGGAATGCATGACCGGAGACAACGCCGCAACTGAAAGATTCTACGGAAGGGTCGAAGAGATCTGGGAGCTTGACTACTCAGGACTGCACGATGCGACGATGTTCCGTGTTAGATGGGCTAAGAACGTCGAAAGAGAAAACCGGTATTTCACTACCATGTCTATACCCGACGCCAAGAGTGCTATCGTGAACGCCATCGCAAAAAATGAGCCATGGGTACACGCTAAGCACGTGACACAATGCTTCTTCATAACCGACCCGAGCAATCCCAGCCGTGTTGTCGTGAGGAGAGGCAAAAGGAACATCATCGGAATGGATGGAGTCGCCAACGAGGAAGACTACGACCAGTACGGCAACCCGATGAGGGAAGATGACGATGACGATGAAGCATACGTCAAAAGGAGAATCAATACTACATTACCTAAGAAAGATCGTACTCCATGGAAAAGGAAAAGTACGAGGGGCTCAATTATTCGACAGCGAACAAGAAGGGAAAGAAGCTCACTCAGAAACGAAAACATCGACGCTGAGAAACCATCATTTATATTTATGTATTTATTTTGTGTACGCACTTAATCGTTATCGGTCAAATGATATGTAATATATATCATCGCCTGAGTTATATACATTGTATCCGATCCCCTTCTTCCCGGCTCGGTCGTCTTTCGGAAAAGAAAATAAAATGAAAAGAAATAGAAAAATGAGAAAGGAAAGAAGAAAATGAAAGGATTAGAAAAGGAAATGAAAAGAAAAAGAAAAAGGAGAAAGGAAATAAGAAAAATAAAATGAAAAGAAAAAGCAAAAGGAGAAAATGAAAAAAAAAATCAAAGGAATAGCAATAGCGCGTTTATGGACCCGCGCTATAGTTAACTTAGCTGTAGCGCGGGCTACCCAAACCGGCGCTACAGCTAAGTTAGCTATAGCAGTAGCGTGTGTCCGCACCCGCGCTATAGCTAAGTTATCTGTAGCGCCGGTTTGGGTAGCCCGCGCTACAACTAAGTTAACTATAGCGCGGGTCCATAAACGCGCTACTGCTATGTTTGAGTTAACCGCACCGCGCGGGCCTTTCTTCCCCAATTTCCCCCATTCCCCCCATTCCATCCCCTTGCCCTCCTCCACGTCGTCACCGGAGCCCTCGTCGCCCTTGCCTCCTCGCGCCGGCGCCGGAGCCCGTCCTCGCCACGCCTGCCTCCTCCTCGACGTCGCTGCGCGCCTGCCTCCTCCTCCTCGACCTCGCCGTGACTGCCTTCTCCTCGACGTCGCCCCCTCCGGTGTGCCAGCCTCGTCGCCGCCTCGCCACTATCTCCCCCGACCTCCACCTCCCTGCTGCCGTCTCCCCCGACAACCGCTGTAAGTCCCCGCCCCTCCTCTCTCTCATTTTAGTATACTGAATTCTAGGGTTAGGTGTTTTAGTTAACTGAATTTTAGGTGTTTAGTTAACTGAATTCTAGGGTTAGGTATTTTAGGTGTTTTAGTTAACTGAATTCTGGGGTTAGCTGTTTTAGTGAACTGAATTTTAGGTGCTTAGTTAATTTAATTCTAGGGTTAGGTATTTTAGGTGTTTAGTTAAGTTAATTCTAGGGTTAGGGTTTTCAGTTCCTGTTAAATGAATTCTAGGTATTTTAGGTGTTTAGTTAACAGAATTCTAGTGTAATGTTAGTAAGTGAGTGAGAGTGTGCTTGCTTTTTAAAGATTGGGGGAAAAGATGCAAAATTAGTTAACCCTAGTAGATAGGAATTTAGCTAGGTTTTTTTTATTAGGATAGTAGCTGTTTTATATTAGGACAGTACCTAGGAATTTAAAACATATTTTGATGGTGAATTTCTTTATGGTGAATTTCTTTGAATAATTAAAGTGCATGAATTTCTTTGATATACATGATGTTGGCTGTTGATGGTGAACATATTTTGAATAATTGAAGTGCCAAATGATGTTGGCTGCTGTTGTTGCCATATGATGTGCCAAATGATGGAGATGATGTGCTATTGTTGCCTATGTTGGCTTTTCTTGTTTGCAGGGAAATGATCCAAGTGGCCTATGTTTTGTTGGAATGTTGATTCATTTCCGTTCCGGCGAATTTCAGGCGCTCGATATGTCCACTTTTTAGCAAAGGTCATGCCGAAATTTCCCGTGAATTTCGGCATGACTTGTGCTAGAAAGTAGGCATATCGAGTGCCCGGCATTTGCTTGGACGGGAATGAAACGGCAAACCATAGGCCTTTTTTATGTCATTACTCATTTTATTATAGTTTAAGAATTAAACGAGCAGACTTAATCGTAGGAAACATGTCGAACAACGACGAGACCGGGCCTTCTGACCACGCTGCTGACGACATACAATATGACCGTGAACATGATTACCTCGACTTTTTGTCTAGTCAGCAAATATAAGGTTTGCAGGGCGACCTGGTCATAGCGAACGATGGTACTGCCGCCGACATCGACACCGATGGCACCGGCACCGATGGCGGCGCCGAGACCGGCGCCGAAGGCGGTAACGAAAAGAAGAAGCAGAAGAAGCAGAGGACACGACGCCCTAACAAACTCGGCATCGGAAGAATCTTGGTCACAGAGATGCACCCCGGCAAATTCGAGCCAATAGCGCCGGATGAACCTCGCAAGTGCTACGGCAACCAAGTCGGATGCATCCTATGGGAAACCGCGAGCATCAACGACAATGACTTAAGGAAGAAACCACATCTGGAGCACTTGCTCCTAACGAAGTTGCACAAGAGATTCCAGTTCCCCGGCCGGGATGACCGCATAGAAAACCCGTGGGATGATGCTGCCATGAAAGATATCAATAACCACGCCATGGGCATGTTCAGCAACGATTTGGCCGCCTGGAAAGGGAGGGTGAAACGAGCGATTGATGCTAACGAACCCCTGTCCAAGATTTTGGCGGACAATCCGACACTGACGGCACAAGAGTTCGAAAAGTTCAAGGACACTTCTGCCACTGAGGCAGCCAAGATTAAGTCTGAGAAATACATGTCAATGCAGCAAAGGAACACGGGGAACCAACGCCTCGGAAGCCGTGGCTACATTGGCAAGAGGCCCATATGGGATAAGGAGGACGCGGAACGTGAAGCCGCGGGGATCCCAGACCCCTACGCGGAGTTCACCGACCCACAAGAGCATGACTTCATCAGGGCCCGGTACAAGTGGGACAAGGAAAAGAAGGTTTGGTACACGGACCCGATCACGAGGAAATTGATTAGATTACTGGTAATTATTCTTTTACCACCTTACATTTAGCTTCTGATCAAGTGGACTACACGTTGTAGTAACATTCGTAAATGGTTCACGTTCCTTTTGTAGAAGGAGCAACACAGGCTTGCGGCCCAAAGCCACTCGTCGTCTCAGTTGTCGATGAGGCCCAAGTGGGACACCCCTCTCAACCGGGCCTTGAACCAACTGAAGGGACTCCCTTTGGACCAGCGGCCGCAATATGGACGTGTGCACAGCGTCGGAGACGGCGCCACGTGGAAGTACTACTACAATGAGGGCCCGGAGGCCAAAAAGAAGAAAAAGAAGTTCAGTCAGTTGAACATCGACGAGAAGGTGAAGCTTGCAGTCGAGAAAAATGCAGCTGAGGCCGAGAAAAAAGCAGCTGAGGCCGCAGAAGCGAACAAAAATGAGTTGGTCCAGCAGGCAGTCAATGCAGCTGTAGCTGCCTGCAGAAATGATTTCGCTACTAACTTGATTCCGGCTATTATTGACTGGACGAAGCAAAATCCAGACAAGACGGCACAGGATTTTCCCATGCCCAGCTTCGTCGGGAGCAACTCGGTGAACATCGCACCACCACCACCTGCTGCCGCTACCGCACAAGGTCCTGCTCCCGCACCCGCTGATAGCAGCCCGTCCTCTGTCTCTGGCGTGCTAGGCGGGCCTTCGTCTTTGGCTAACCTTGACGCCCTCACGGTAATTACACGTCGCACCAACATATATATAATCTTCCGTTTTTTGTTGCCTTTCGGATGTCTTACGCCGCAGACATGTCTTCGCAGGCCGACGAAACCCCGTGCACCGTACTCTACATGATCAACGGCCGGAAGGTGGACGTGGGAAAGGCAGTGAGAACGAAGCCCTTGGAACTCACGTTCCACGGCCAGCCGATCCCCGTTGGCACCTTCAGGGTTACCTTGTCGAGTGTGAAAGCGGGCCACGAGGATTTGACTCCTCCAGTACGGCTCGGGGGAGAGGAGGACGAGACCCCGATGCGGCTTGGAGAATGCAAGGGTTGGATGCTGCTGTGGCCGAAGAATCTTCTTCGTCTGGAGGCGGCCGAGAGCACACCAATGACCACACATCAGCAAGGTATGAACACCACCACCCCGCCTACGCAATTACCAGCGCCTCTCGTGCCGGGTGAGAGCGGCGGACAACGCGAGGAAGGGGGTCCAATAGTGGATGATGTAGTCGGCCCCGTGGAACAAGGAATGGATGATGAGATGGAGGAGGAGGACCCTCTCCGGTTCCTCAATACCGGTGCCGCCTATGACGATGGACAAATGATGAGTCAACCATATGACTCGGGCTATGAGCATGCGGATGAGGAGATGGATGATGTGCCCAGGCAGGAACGTCCTAGAGTTGATTGCAAGAAGTCTCTCTTCATGCAATCCTCACAGGACACGCCTCCAGATGCCGCATCAACGCAGGGTCATCTAGCCGAGGGTCGTAAAGTGCTTAGCCCGACGACACTGGTGGTGGGGGTAAGGAAGGGTCTGAACGGTGAACCCAAGAAAAAGGAGAGGAAGAGACCGCCGAAGAGAGGCACTGCTGCCGCCAAAGCTGCCAAAGCTTCTAGCAGCCAGCCGACCGATTTTGCAGACCGTGTACCGGTCAAAGGTGCGGCGATGTACCATGTCACGGGCGAGCCGATCCTACCGCCGAAACCGCTAGAGGCCATATCAGGGGATCTCAGGAGACTGCATGACCATGTGCTGTCGACTGAGAAAAGCCTTCTCGCCTCGGAGGATCCAGGATATCCGCTTTACGCGGTTTGTGTGCCTCAGGCCAGGTGCTACGTCGACACACTGCCCGCGGAGGTGGTCTTCCTGTGGTTTGATCACATCTTTGAGATATTTCTCATGTGGCGGCTCGATTTTACGATCGTCCGCCTTTTTGTGCTACATATGAACTCTATCATCAGGAGAGAACAAATCTCGCAAATCTCGGTGGCGGATCCATACTACATGCATGAGTCCTTCTTGAGTCTCGGCGAGTTTGAACATAAAGCTGCTAGGGACTACATCGAAAACTTCATGGTAACGAATAAGGACAAGGAAACGATTCTCCAGCCTTATCATCCAATGTAAGTCATTGCTGGCAACCCTTTCGAACGTTTCAATCATTCCTTCGCTCATATGGAGACTAATTTGAGGTGTCTTTATTTTCCGCAGCAACAGGCGCGCCGTCCTTATCGTTCTTTTCCCGTGAGTCTCCCACGCCGTGTATTTCGACTCGTCCAGAAACTTCGAGAAGAAAGACTACACCCACATAATGGATATTCTGGATGATGCTCTCCACGGCTTCAGCATGAGGGGTGGCCACATGGAGATCAGGAAACAAAGGAAGAACAAGCCGGGTTTCTCGCATAAAACTACCTTCTGCTCCATCCATCAACCGACAACAAGCAAGAACGATGGATTCTACCTCCTCCATCTCATGATGGAGTACAGAAGGGATCACCAACATCTTCGCATGACAACAAGAAACGATGAACATATCCGCAAATGGGCAGAATCCTTAGGACACGAACTGGATTATAGAGTCAGAGATGACTTCTTTCGCATCCAGAAGAACATTGCAACGATCATCATGAAAGAAGTTGTCGAAGAGAAGGGGATGTTCCACCACGGCCCTATATCGCGAGCTGACGTCAGAACTCGCATAGGCATGCAACGTCAAGACCTGACGCCGTTCACGAAGCTAGGGTGCATCCTCCCGGATATGGATGGGTGGAACTTCCAGTGATTGACGATGCCGATGATGATGTGTCGGTTGAACTTGTAGTTTCTGTAGCGATGAAACTTTGTGATGTCAACGGTCCTGCTGAACTTGCGTAACGCTAGTTTGTTAGTTTGGGTACGATGACCTGCATACATCTAGTTAATTAGTTTGGGTACGGTGAACCTGCATTGATTAAATATGTTCACTATATGTTGCATCTATTTAGCTAACTCTTTCTTTTTGTGTTGCTCAAATATATTATGTTGCATCTCTAACAGGTACATAGGTCCTTGATGGCGAAGAAGTGCTATGCCGTGTACATAGGGAGGGTTCCGGGAGTGTACGATGAGTGGCCCGAGTGTCAGGCCCAAGTGTCACGGTTCTCGAGCGGCAGCCATAAAGGGTTTGATAGCAGACAAGAAGCAGAAGCTAGTTACTTGAGGTTCACGCTAGCGCGAGAGAGGAATCACAACCGGCGCCTCATGTACTGCATAATTCCGCTCTTACTCATAGTGATAGTTCTTCTCTTCTATATCATCGTTTTAGATGGATGATGAAACATGTGTATGGGATGACGATGTAGTTGCATGTATTCGAGACAAATCATAACTTGTATCGCTATTTCGAGATCGATGATGATGAGAGACATCATTTGTGTTTGATGATGATGGCATGATTTGATGAGAATATTTGCATGTGTATGATATCATGAGACTATTGTGTGTATGATATGACAGGCTATTGTATAAACCTATTAAAAAACAGAGAAAAAATCGCTGCAGAAACAAATTTACAGACAATAGTAACAGTTGCGCGGGGTATGTGTGTAGCAGTAGCGCTGCCTTAGCAGTAGCGCGTGTTAAATAGGCGCGCTGCAGCTTTTAGCAGTAGCGAGGTTCACCTAAATGCGCTACTGCTAAACTCTGTTAGCAGTAGCGCGGGTGGAACAACGCTACTGCTAATAGTTAGCTGTAGCGCCGTAGCAGTAGCGCGCCCACCCGCGCTATTGATATTACAAAACCCCGCGCTACTGCTAGGGTTTTCCCTAGTAGTGTAAGTTTTTGAGGGGGAAGAGGACCAAGGCCGGTATAAAGGGCAGTGCTGCCATTGTAGACAGAGAGGGCTCTAGTTCCCATCATCCTCAACCTTGTACTCTCTCTCGCACCAGAGCAATACCAATCAAGCAGGAGTAGGGTCTTACACCGCAAGGTGTCCCAAACCTGGGTAAACCGCTGAGTCCACGGTCCGTTCCTTGCTAGCGCGCCCTCGTCGTAGCTTCGCCGTCGCTTAGCCGTGGTAGGAGACGAAGTGGTAGAACGAGCTCACCCCAGTGTTCGAACCTTTGTGTCCCCGGAGCCC
This sequence comes from Elymus sibiricus, assembly GCA_039707655.1. Lineage (NCBI taxonomy): Eukaryota > Viridiplantae > Streptophyta > Magnoliopsida > Poales > Poaceae > Elymus > Elymus sibiricus. Next base: position 222,824,681 of record CM077670.1, on the reverse strand, counting down.
GACTTCCAACATTTGGCGCGCCCGGTAGGGGTGCGCTACTGTTCTTCCGCTCCGCCCTCTGCCTCACCAACCTCATGGCCGACGCACGTTGCGAGCGCGCCGAGCGCAGGACTGGCCGCGTGGCTCAGACGGAGCCGGTGGCCCGCGGCAATCACCACCGCCCCGAAGCCGAGGCTGCTGCCGCCACCGACCCTGCCGCCCGCGAGCAGCAGGACTCCTCCCTGCACCCCTCCGTGCAGGCGAACGGCCACACCACCACGGCCTCCTCCCTTGCCCACCGTGGGCCGCCGAACCCGCAGGCCGCGCTGCTCATGGCGCGCGAGCTGCTCCGCTACCGTCTAGCTGACGCCGGCTACGACACCTGGCTTGGTCACATCACTGAGCTCGTCAACGCCGCCGGGGACGCTCCGGCACCTTCCCACACGCTCCACCCTCCGCCGTCTCGCGCTGGGGACCTGGAACATGGCGCTCCCCTGCCGCCTCCTTTGCGCGACGAGCGCGGCGGGCCCAAGCGCAGCGCGTGGGCTCGTGAGTCGTCCCATGGCGCGTCCTCGCCGGACCGAGACGAGGCCAGCTGCCAGATCGTCCGCCGCGCGCCCCCCGACGCGCGAGTGCTCCTCGAGCGGCAGCGCCAGTGCCAGGACCAGGCCGTTCAGGATGTTGTGGCGGCTGGGCGTCAAAACCGCGTCGCCCTTGCTGGTGGCGTTCCCTCAAGCGGCGTGGGCTGCCGCGCCTTCACCCGCGAGCTGTGTCGCGTCATCTGGCCCGCGAAGTTCAAGCCTGAGCTGCCTCCGCGCTACGACGGCACCCCTAACCCCACGGAGTTCCTCCAGCTCTACGCATTGAGCGTCGAGGCGGCAAATGGCGACGACAAGGTCATGGCGAACTGGTTTCCCATGGCCCTCAAGGATGGCCCACGCTCCTGGCTCATGAACCTTCCCGAGGCGTCCATCTCCTCGTGGGCCGAGCTCTGCAGCCAGTTTGTCGCCAACTTCAAGGGCACACAAGATCGCTCCCTCACCATCAACGGCCTGCAGCGTGTGCGGCAGTGCCCAGACGAGACCCTCCGCAAGTACATCCAGCGCTTCAGGCAGGTGCGCAACAAGATCCGATGCGCCTCCGACATGTCCATCATCTCTGCGTTCTCCACCGGCGTCATGGACGTCAAGATGCGCGAGAAGCTCGCCATCAACGGTGAGCTCGACTCCGTGGTTGAGTTGCTCGACCTCGCCGACAAGTGTGCCAAGGCTGAGGAAGGCCGCCTCTTCATCCACAACGACCCCGACGCGACGCTCGACGCCGCCAAGACCAAGAACAAGGACGTCAAGCGCAAGGGTCCGGTCATGCTCGCGGTGGAGCCCGAGCAGAAGCGCGGCCGTGACCACGACGAGCCCAGGAAAGATAGCCGGCCGCTCTGCGCCTTCCACAACGTGTGCTCCCACATCATCGAGGACTGCCAGGAGCTCAAGCTGCTCCGCGACGAGCGCCAGGGCCGCCGAGACGACCGCAATGGCTGCGGCGCCGGCCGTGGAGGTGGCCGCGGCGGCAACCGTTGGGACGGCCGCAACAGCAACGGCAACTTCCGCCAGGGTTGGCACGACCAGCCTCGTGAGGCCGCCTGGCGCGACCAGCCTTGTGAGGCAGACCCTCAGGCCCATGCCGCTCTTCCGCCACTGCCGCCGCCACCCCGGAGGAATGACGTCAACCAGCCTGACGAGGGCGCTGGGGGCTACCAGGAGCCTCGCGCGGTCGCCTGCATCCTTGGCGGGTCCCAAGCCCCCGCGTCCATCCGCCACTTCAAGCAGCTTTCTCGCGAGGTGTATGCCGCCCTCCCGAGGCCAGAGGCTTCGCGGCCCCTCAAGTGGTCGCAGTACGCCATCACCTTCGACTCCAAGGACCACCCCAAGTCCACGGCCTCCGCAGGCATGCTCCCCATGCTGTGCACTCCAACCATCAGCAACGTCGCGGTCACCAAGACCCTCATCGACGGGGGTGCCGGCCTCAACGTGATCTCCATCGAGACCTTCGAGACGCTCCAAGTGCCCTACGACCAACTGATGCCGACCAGGCCCTTCTCCGGAGTGACTGATGGCTCCACCATCCCACTGGGGCAAGTGCGCCTCCCCGTCACCTTCGGCACCCGCAAGAACTACCACACCGAGCTCATCGACTTCGACGTGGCGCACATCGGCCTGCCTTACAATGCCATCTTGGGCTACCCAGCTCTCACCAAGTTCATGGCGGCCACCCATCATGCCTACAACGTCCTCAAGATGCCCGGCTGCAGCGGCATCACCACCGTCACCTGCGACGAGAAGGACGCGGCCAGCACCCTTGAGCGTGCCTACAAGGCTGCCGCTGTCACGCACCCGACCGACAAGGATGCGGCCGAGCCTCCTGAGGCCGTGCCCGCGAAGAAGAAGCAGCTATTCTCTCAGGACCGCGCCGAGACAAAGAAGGTGTCGGTGGACGGCAGCGGCTCCGGCCCTGCCTTCACCATCGGCACAGGCCTCCCTCCTGCATAGGAAAGCGCGCTCGTCACCTTCCTTCGGGCAAACTCGGATGTTTTCGCCTGGAAAGCATCCGACTTATCCGGTGTGCCGAGGGAGGTGATTGAGCAGCACTTAGCGGTGTGCCCCAATGCACGCCCCGTCAAGCAGAAAGCACGGCGCCTAGCGCCAGAGAAGCAAGATTTCATCGTCAAGGGAGTTCAGAAGCTCCAAGAAGCTGGGGTCATTCGCGAGGTGCGCCATCCCGAATGGCTCGCCAACGCAGTCGTCGTCCCCAAGAAGGGCGGCAAGGAGCGCATGTGCGTCGACTTCACCAGCCTCAACAAGTTCTGCCCTCAGGACCCCTTCCAGCTGCCGCGAATCGGCCAGGGCGTTGGCCCCGCCGTCGGCGGCATGCGCATGCCCTTCGGCCTGAGGAATGCCGGCGCCTCCTTCCAGAGGTTGGCGCCCCTTGTGCCAGGGCCTCGTGATCCCCCTGCTCCTCGCGGGCCCCCTGGCCCCGGAGGAGCGGACTCCCTTGGCGCGCCTCGCCAAGCGGTCTGACGTCACCCCAGCGCGGTCCTGCCAGGTGCGCCCGACGCATCGCCTCACGTGGCCCACACTCCTTCTCGCCGCGCCTCCTGCGCCTCGCTCCTGGAACCTTTCCGCCAAGGTGATTTTGTTCAAATGCGGCTGAGGGAGCCCCACGGGCTGCATCAACCTCGAGCTGATCCGTGCCGGACACGGCAGCCTAGCCCCTATCCTTTTGGTTGTTTAATGGATTTTGCTGATTTCATCCTGATGAGTTATGTTGCCTGCTTAATTGTCTGTTAAGTTCGATGCCGACCGGAGAGCGCCACACGCTCGTGACCCCTCCCTGGCCGATTCCGTGAGCGGGGGCTACAGGCACGGTGCCTGTGCTCGGGTCCATCCCTGAAGTGCCGCCAAATCCAAGCGACTGAGCTCTGGCTTGTGGGCCTGCTCCCGTGCACGTCACCTCACCAAGGTCCTTGGTGCCTTACCTCCTCACGCAACGGCCACGGGCGAGTTAGCGAGTGCGTGCCGCTCCCCCCGTTGTGTGATCTGTTGACATGCAGTCCCCCAGGAGGCGAGCTGCGCGAGGACCTCGTGGGCGGCCTCTCGTGAGCCAGCCTCACGAGGCGAAGACACTTCGAACGCCGAGCCTCGTGGGCACGCCTCGCGAGCTGTGGCTCGCCCGACACCGCTCTCCGCCAAAAGCTAAGTTTGACTACCTCGCGAGACGCCCTTACCGCCACTCAAGCTCTCTCCCCTTGCGATCCCGTTGGGTGCCAGTGTTTTTTCTTCTGCATAAGCCGCTTGCACGCCAAAGGGGGGCTCCCTGAGCATCGCGCCTCAGGAGCCCTCACTAGCTCCCGGTGCCCCTCACCTCCTGGCCTTGTCCCGGCATCGCGACCGGACATACCAGTGACGGCTGAGGCCCGCTCGGGGGCTGGGTCCTGACGGCGTAGAGCGCTGAGGCGAACAAAGAAAAGAAACCAACCTCACGAGAGGACTTCGGGAGGGAATGCACACACCTCAAATCGCAAAACCATTAAGTTAAACATAGAAGATACTGTTTTCACGCCCTCGTGGGGCTACATCGGTTCAATGCAGGAAATAAAAGAAAGAAGGGGCCTAGGCGAGGCGCCGTCACCCCCAAGCCTCCAGCGCGGGCGCCGCGCGCGTTCCCAAGAAGGCGCTGCAGGCAGGTGCGGCTCCGTCACCGCGCGCACGGTCCCCCGCCGCCAGGGGTTCCAGAATCGTCGCCACGCGCGCCTAGTCGGAGTCCTCGTCCTCGCTCATGACGCGGGGGGAGTCGTCGTCGCTTCCGCCCCCGCCGGAGGGGGCGGCACCGCTGGAGCTGTCGTCCTCGCTGGAGGAGCCGCTGTAGCTGCCATCCTCGCTCTCCGCGCAGCACTCCAGGCGGCTGCCGGAGATCCCAAAGATCTTCATGAAGAGTGTGGCAGCCCCGTCGTACTTGAATTGGAGGACGTGCCCCCGCTTTAGGCCGCGGGCGAGGGCGAACGACTTCCACCCCTGCCTCTAGAGCATGAAGCCCGAGGGGGTGAGCTCCGTCGCCACCCAGGAGGGGCCGTTGCAGCAGCCGTCGGCCTGCACCCACAAGCCCAAGGGCGCGCGCTCCGCCATCACCGCCGCGAAGGAGTTCGGGAGCCGGAGCCAGGTGCAGGGGCTGCGGTGCATGTTTACGATGAATTCATGCGCCGCCTCCGCCGAATGGCCCCCCGCCTGGGGTGGTAGCGTGGCTGCCCCGCCGCGGCCACCTCGGCCGCGCGCGCCTCGCCCCCTGCGCCCGCGAGCGGCGCCCCTTCCGTGACCGCTGGGCCCGGCACCGGCAGCCGCCGGGGAGCGCCCGCGCCCCTGGGTGGAACCTGAGATGCGGCAGCGGAAGCACAGCCACGCCCTTTCCCCCCCACCATCTTGCGGTGGCTCTAATAAGAAGACGGAGGAGGTTGGAGGAAGAAGAATATGGGTGGACGATTCCGGCTCTCCTCTCCCCCATATATGCTCAGCGCGGAGCCCCTCTCGTCGCTCCGCCTTCTCGGCGTTGGGAACCGAAGGAGTTGGAATGTGCGAAGGAAGGCAATGATGGCCTCGCGTCGCCCGCGGTAGGTTTTATGTCAGCGCGAGCGGTTACCGAGGCATCGTGGGAGAAGTGGAGGCGTCCCCCATCACATCGTGCGCCACACGTCACGCCTGGCCGCAGGCGGTTAGGGCCCGCACCGTTTCGCCCCTCAGTAGGCGGGAACGTGCGTGCCGCGGGCCCGAGGGCTACTGTCGGGCCCGTGGAACCCGGGGTATCCAGGCCCGTCTGCCTTTGGCCCAAGGCGCAACACCTGGCGTGGGCCCAGCAGGCCGTCATCACCAAGCACCTCACCAGGACTCCTCATGAGGCCTTGCCCTCCCGAGGCCCCCTCCTCAGGGAGCGGGCGAGCAAGGCTCAGCACCTGCACTAGCGGCCTCGCCAGGTCCTCTCGCGAGGCGACCTCCTGAGGTGGCCTCCCGAGGCCCCCTCCCGAGGGCGCACGAGACGAAGGCCATTCAGCGGAGCCATGCGGTCTGGGGCCCATCACATGGGTGACGCACGCAGCGACGAGCGGCGACAGAGGCCGCGCCAGTAGGCGCGAATGAAGATGGTTTCCTCTTTTGTGTTAAGTGAGCAGGGCCAGCTATCTACTCCCCAAAGCAACCCCAAAGGTTGCCCGATCGGCGAAGGAAGACCAAGACGGTGGGCACGCAGGGCAGAGGTCATCATCGAGCCCACCGGTGCGTCATGGATCCTGCTTTGGCAGGCGAAGACCGCCTTTAGTCAGGATAGCCTGAGCGCCTGTCCCCTTTCAAAACCGCCAAGTGTGGCAACCCTTCCCGCCTAAGTTTTCGAGGGGGAAGAGGACCAAGGCCGGTATAAAGGGCAGTGCTGCCATTGTAGACAGAGAGGGCTCTAGTTCCCATCATCCTCAACCTTGTACTCTCTCTCGCACCAGAGCAATGCCAATCAAGCAGGAGTAGGGTCTTACACCGCAAGGTGGCCCGAACCTGGGTAAACCGCTGAGTCCACGGTCCGTTCCTCGCTAGCGCGCCCTCGCCGTAGGTTCGCCGTCGCTTAGCCATGGTAGGAGACGAAGTGGTAGAATGAGCTCACCCCAGTGTTCGAACCTTTGGGTCCCCGGAGCCCGACTTCCGACACTTTGTAATGGGTTCGATCTTGCGGTGCTCAATCCCAGTGATAGAAAGGGTCATGACACGTATGTATCATTGCTATTAAGGGTAAAAAGATGGGGTTTATTCATGCGTGAGTTTACTTTGTCTACATCATGTCATCTTGCTTAAGGCGTTACTCCGTTCTTTATGAACTTAATACTCTAGATGCATGCTGGATAGCGGTCGATGTGTGGAGTAATAGTAGTAGATGCAGAATCGTTTCGGTCTACTTGTCTCGGACGTGATGCCTATATACATGATCATTGGCTTGGATATCGTCATGATTATTTGCTTTTCTATCAATTGCCCAACAGTAATTTGTTTACCCACCGTATGCTATTTTCAAGTGAGAAGCCTCTAGTGAAAACTATGTCCCCCGGGTCTACTTTTATCATATATTGAAAATCCCAAAAATACCTAGCTGCAATTTTACTTTATTTATTTTATTTTGTATTTTTGTTCGATCTATCTATCTATCACCATACAATTTAATCTTGCAATTAACCGCCAAGGGATTGACAACCCCTTGTTCGCGTTGGGTGCGAGGATTTGTTATTTTGTGTGCAGGTGCTGCTAACTTGTTGCGTGATTCTCCTACTGGATTGATAACCTTGGTTTCATAACTGAGGGAAATACTTATCTCTACTGTACTGCATCATCCCCTCCTCTTCGGGGAAATCCCAACGCAGCTCACAAGTAGAAGGCGCCCCCCCTGGGGCGCGCCCTGTTGCCTTGTGAAGCCTCCTTGTGGCTTCTGGCCTCCTCCCGAAGCTTCCAAGGGTTCTTTTGTCCAGAAAAAAATCTCCAAAAAGTTTCATGGCATTTGGACTTCATTTGGTACTGTTTCTCTGAAAAGCCAAAAAGAAGCAGAAAACAGCAACTAGCACTGGGCACTAGGTTAATAGGTTAGTCCCAAAAAATGATATATAATTGCATATAAAAACATCCAAGATTGATACTATAATAGCATGGAACAATCAAAAATTATAGATACGTTGGAGACGTATCAAGCATTCCCAAGCTTAATTCCTGCTCGTCCTCGAGTAGGTAAATGATAAAAACAGAATTTTTGATGTGGAATGTTACCTATCATGTTTCGTCATGTAATCTTTCTGTTACGGTATGAATAATAAGATCCAAGTGATTCAAAGCAATAGTCTATAATTTGATATAAAGACATCAATACTCAGGCATACTAATAAACAATCATGTCTTTCAAAATAAAAATGCTAAAGAACGTTATCCCTACAAAATCATACAATCCTGTCATGCTCCATCTTCTTCACACAAAGTATTTATCATGCACTACCCCGGTTTTAGCCAAGCAATTGGTTCATAGTTTTTAACGCGCTTCAGCTTTTTCAACTCCCACGCAATACATGAGCGCAAGCCATGGATATAGCACTATGGGTGGAATAGAGTATGGTGGTAGAGATAAATAGGAGAAGTCAAAAATGGAGAAAGTCTCACATCGACGAGGCTAATCAATGGGCTATGGAGATGCCCATCAATTGATGTCAATGCAAGGAGTAGGGATTGCCATGCAACGGATGCACTAAGAGCTATAAGTGTATGAAAGCTCAACATAAAAACTAAGTGGGTGTGCATCCAACTTGCTTGCTCATGAAGACCTCGGGCATTTGAGAAAGCCCGTCATCGGAATATACAAGCCAAGTTCTATAATGAAAAATTCCCACTAGTATATGAAAGTGACAAAATATGAGACTCTCTATATGAAAAACATGGTGCTACTCTGAAGCACAAGTGTGGAAAAGGATGGTAACATTGCCCCTTCTCTCTTTTTCTCTCATTTTTTTTCATGGCTCTTTTCTGCCTCTTTTTTTTAGAACGATCTCATGGAACTCATCCCCACTTTTTCGAGGACTCATTAGTCTCCATCATTCTTTCCTCACTGGGACAATGCTCTAATAATGATGATCATCACACTTCTTTTTACTTACAACTCAACATTACAACTCGATACTAGAACAAAAATATGACTCTATATGAATGCCTCTGGCAGTGTACCAGGATGTGCAATGATGCTAGCGTAACATGTATGACAATGATGAATGGTGGCTGAGCCACAAATACTATGTCAGCTATATGATCATGCAAAGCAATATGACAATGATGATGTATGTCATGAAAACGAAACGGTGGAAGTTGCATGGCAATATATCTCGGAATGGCTATGGAAATGCCATGATAGGTAGGTATGGTGGCTGTTTTGAGGAAGATATAAAGAGGCTTATGTGTGATAGAGTGTATCATATCACGGGGTTTGGATGCACCGGCGAAGTTTGCACCGACTCTCGATGTGAGAAAGGGCAATGCACGGTACCGAAGCGGCTAGCAAATTGTGGAAGGGTGAGAGTGCGTATAATCCATGGACTCACATTAGTCATAAAGAACTCACATACTTATTACGAAAGTTTATTAGCCCTCGAAGCAAAGTACTACTACGCATGCTCCTAGGGGGGAGGTTGGTAGGAGTTAACCATCGCGCGCCCCCGACCGCCACACAAAGGAAGACAATCAATAATAATTCGTGCTCCAACTTCTTAGCATAACGACATACCATACGTGCATGCTTTGTGAATCACAAACCTTAACACAATTATTCTTACTAAACCACAATTATCTACTAATACCTCCCACATATTACCATCTTAATATCGCAAAACTATTGCAAGGAATCAAATTTATCATATTCAGTGATCTACATGAAAGTTTTTATTATATCCCTCTTGAATACCTATCATATCAGGACCAAATTCATAACCCGTGCATATTACCATTGCTATCATGAGACTCTCAAAAAGATATAAGTGAAGCATGAGAGTGCAACTATTTCTTTAAAAGATAACCACCGCCGTGCTCTAAAAGATATAAGTGAAGCACTAGAGCAACTGCCTAGCTCAAAAGATATAAGTGAAGCACATTGAGTATTCTAACAAATCACGAATAATGTGTGTCCCTCTCAAAAAGGTGTGTTTAGCAAACATGATTGTGACAAACTAAAAATCAAACAAACTATTTCACAAGACGCTCCAAGTAAAACACATATCATGTGATGAATAAAAATATAGCTCCAAGTGAGTTACCAATAGATCGTAGACGAAAGAGGGGATGCCTTCCGGGGCATCCCCAAGCTTAGACGCTTGAGTCTTCCTTGAATATTACCTTGGGGTGCCTTGGGCATCCCCAAGCTTAGGCTCTTGCCGCTCCTTATTCCTTTATCCATCGTAGTCTCACCCAAAACTTGAAAACTTCAGCACACAAAACTCAACAGAAACCTCGTGAGATCCGTTAGTATAACAAACAAACCTTAAAATTTAGGTACTGTTGTAATTTGATTCATATTTAATATTGGCATAATGCTACTGTACTACAACTTCTCCATGACTCATACCCCCGATACGATCCATAGATTCATCAAAATAAGCAACCTATGCAACAAAAACAGAATCTGTCTAAAACAGAATAGTTTGTAAAGATCTATTTAAAATCCATACTTCTGTAACTCCAAAAATTATGAAAAATTAGAAAAATGTAAACAATTCATAAACTAATACTGTGTAAAAATTTCAGATATTTCTGACGCTCCAGTACAGAATTAAAATTCCAGCACTGGACACAAAACTTTCTGTTTTCCAAACAGCATCAATTATATTATCATCCAAATCATCCCAAAGGCATTACTTGGCACAAACACTAATTAAAACACAAAAACATAATAATAACATAATCTATAATCATTTAAACACACAAAAACAGTAGGTAAAAGCAAAAGTTTATTTTATTCATTGGGTTGCCTCTTAACAAGCGCTATTGTTTTATGCCCCTAGCTAGGCATAATGCATAGTTTCAAGTGTTGTCATCCTTCAAGTTAATTACATAAGTGGCCCTCATAATGGATTCATAAGGTGGTTTAATTATTTTTCTAGGGAAGTGTTCCATCCCTTTCTTTAGTGGAAATTGAAATCTTATATTACCTTCTTTCATATCAATAATAGCACCAATAGTTCGAAGAAAAGGCCTACCAAGTATTATGGGGCAAGAAGGATTGCATTCAATATCAAGAACAATAAAGTCCATGGGCACATAATTTCTATTAGCAAGAATAAGAACATCATTTATTCTATCCAATGGCTTTTTAATAGTGGAATCCGCAAGATGCAAATTAAGGGAACAAGGATCCATGTCGGTGAGACCAAGCACATCACACAAATACTTTGGTATAGTGGAAACGCTAGCACCAAGATCACAAAGAGCATTACATTCATAATCTTTAATTTTTACTATAATAGTAGGTTCCCATTCATCTTGTAATATTCTAGGAATTGATACTTCCAACTCAAGTTTTTCTTCATGTGCTTTCATCATGGCTTCTACAATATGTTTAGTGAAAGCCTTATTTTGTTCATATGCATTGGGTGAATTAATCATGGATTGCAACAAGGAAATACACTCAATTAAAGAACAACTATCATAATTAAATTTCTTGTAATCCAAAGTAGTGGGTGCATTACTATTTAAAGTTTTGACCTCTCCAAACCCACTTTTTTCATTTTTATGATCAAGATTATCACCCTCCAAGCAAGTGGGACTCCTTCTATCTAAAGTTGACTCTTCTCCAGTCCCTTTTTCATCAAATTTTATGTTACTAAATAATTATTCAATAGGAGTGACACCAATCATTTTAATATCTTCATCATTACTACGATACAAACCGAGTGGAATCGCTTTTTCTAGAAATTCTCGCTTAGCTCTCAACCTAGCGGTCCTTTCTTTACATTCATTAATGGAGACATAGATAGCTTTAATAGACTCATTTATATCATGCTTGGATGGAAAAGTATTAGTTTTGAGATTTTCCACATCATGAGCAATTCTATCCATGTTCCTAGCCAATTCATCAACTCTATTCAATTTTTCCTCTATCATAGCATTGAAATTCTTTTGCGAACTAATGAATTCTTTAATATTACTTTCAAGATCAGAGGGAATCCTATTATTATTATTATTATTATTATAAGAATTACCATAAGGATTGCCATAATTATTAGAGGAATTTCCAGGAAACGGTCTAGCATTGAAATTACCCCTATAAGCATTTTTGTTGAAATTATTTCTAGAGACAAAATTCACATCAATAGCATCATTATTTTGCTGAATCAAAGTAGACAATGGCACATCATTATGATAAATATGAGCATTTTATATTTACAACCAATTTCAATAAAGCATCCATCTTATCACTCAAAGTATTAATTTCTTCAACAAAATTTACCTTCTTACCAGTTGGGGTTCGCTCAGTGTGCCATTGAGAATAATTTGCCATAATATTATCAAAAGTTTTGTAGCTTCTCCCAATGTAATTTCCATAAAAGTACCACTTGGTAATTTTGATGATGTCTCCCCGGCAACGGTGCCAAAAATTCTTCCTGCTACTTGTAGTCTACGTTGGTATTTCCCCGAAGAGGTGAGGATGATGCAGTACAGTAGAGATAAGTATTTCCCTCAGTTAAGAACCAAGGTTATCAATCCAATAGGAGAACCAAGCAAAATTCTGTTAAGCGCACCTGTACACATAAGAGCAAACACTTGCACCCAACGCAAATAAGAGGGTTGTCAATCCTCTTAGCGGTTACTTGCAAGGATTAAATCTTATCGAGGTAAATAGATAAACTAAACTACTAATTAGAATAAAAGTAAATAAATTGCAACAAGATATTTTTAGGTTTTTAATATGATAAAGATAGACCCGGGGGCCATAGTTTTCACTAGAGGCTTCTCTCTCGAGCACAGAAACATACGGTGGGTAGACAAATTACTGTTGGGCAATTGACAGAATAGCAAATAATTATGAAGGATTCATGGCAATGATCATGTATATAGGCATCACGTCCGAGACAAGTAGACCGACTCCTGCCTGCATCTACTACTATTACTCCACTCATCGACCGCTATCCAGCATGCATCTAGAGTATTAAGTTAATAAAAACAGAGTAACGCCTTAAGCAAGATGACATGATGTAGAGAAGCAAATTCAAGCAATATGAATAAACCCCATCTTTTTATCCTTAATGGCAACAATACAAATGTGTGTCATGTCCCCTTCTGTCACTGGGATTGAGCACCGCAAGATTGAACCCATCACAAAGCACCTCTCCCATTTCAAGATAAATCAATCTAGTAGGCCAAACCAAATCGATAGATCGGAGAGAAATACAAAGCTATATTTAATCATGCATAAAAGAGTTCAGAGAAGACTCAAATATTTCTCATGAATAATCTGATCATAAACTCACAATTCATCGGATCCCAACAAACACACCGCAAAAGAAGATTACATCGGATAGAACTCCAAGAACATCAAGGAGAACATTGTATTGAAGATCAAAGAGAGAGAAGAAGTCATCTAGCTACTAGCTATGGACCCGTAGGTCTATGGTAAACTACTCACACATCATCGGAAGGGCAGCAAGGTTGATGTAGAAGCCCTCCGTGATCGATTCCCCCTCCGATAGAGTACCGGAAAAGGCCTCCAGATGGGATCGCGGAAGAACAGAGGCTTGCGGTGGCGGAAAGGTTATTTCTTCTGGCTCTCTATTGGTTTCCCAATATTTGTGAATTTATAGAAGTGGAATTAGGTCAAACGGAGTCACGTGGGCCCCATAAGGCAACACGGCGTGCCTCCCCTGGGGCGCGCCCTGTTGCCTTGTGAAGCCTTCGTGAGGCTTCTGGCCTCCTCCCGAAGCTTCCAAGGGTTTTTTGTCCAGAAAAAAAATCTCCAAAAAGTTTCATGGCATTTGGACTTCATTTGGTACTGTTTCTATGAAAATCCAAAAACAAGTAGAAAACAGCAACTGGCACTGGGCACTAGGTTAATAGGTTAGTCCCAAAAAATGATATACAATTAAATATAAAAACATCCAAGATTGATACTATAATAGCATGGAACAATCAAAAATTATAGATACGTTGGAGACGTATCAATCCACGGATATTGAATTGATAGGGATTAGGAGGATACTCATCTAGAATAGTTTCGTCATCCCCTTCCTTCTCTTGCTTTTCCTCCTTGATCTCCACCACCTCGATCTTCTCATCGAGACCTTTCTTCTTCGGACGCGGTTCTTCCTTGAGGCTTAGCTTCCTCAATTCCTCCCATCCCGAGAGCACAACATCACCCAAGTTGGGGAAGATGATGATGCGAGCACAGGTGGATGAGGTCTTGTTCTTCATGGCGGCGACCATGCTTGTTCTGCAACTAATTTTTTTTGGTGGCGATGGCAAGCAAAGGTGATGTGAGATTAGATGGTTTAGGGCTTAATGATGTGCCCCTTCCATTCTTATAAAGGCTAAGCCTGCAGGAGATCACGGGATTAAAGATAAAAAGTTAGTTAGAAAGGAATCAAAACAAAATAAGGAAAGAATGACGAAGACAGACCAAAGGACGACTTTCCATACGGGTGGCTGCACTCGTATGGCTGGTCGCCGAAACCTTTCTCTCTCTCTCTCTCTCTCTCTCTCTCTCTCTCTCTCTCTCTTTACAATTACCCGGTATGGCGATGAATCCAAACGACCGCTCAAACGATCGCCACCGGTCGTTTAGAACGCCGTCGTTTGTCCTGTTGTCGCGCTCCTTTCTGAGGAGGACTCAAATGACTGCCCAAACGAGCGCTGGCGTCCGTATGAAACGCCGTCTTTCACTCTGAACTCTGTGTCACTTTCTTCCGGTATCCGCGCGACCGCCCAAACAGGTGCGTACTGTCGTTTGAAACGTCGTCTTTCTCCTTGTTGGCTGCTGCGTCAATTTCTTCCTTAGAAATTTTTCATCTCCTTGAAAGGTTAGTGACAAAGCCTCCAACTATAGACGAAAGTTCCAACAACTCAGATTCAAGGTTAACAAGTCCTTCAAAACAAATATATAATTTCTACTTTTATATATACATCACTTTATGGAGGTGCTTTTGCATACCTTCCATTCTTTCCGGAGGGCTTCGGCCTGTTCAATCGTGAGAAAACTTACCTCCTCTACTTCCCATTCTTCTTTTTGCTCATCTGCGAGGTATGGCTTCAAGCATTGCCCGTTCACGATCCAGGGTCCATCTTTCCCTCCTTTTAACCGGTCTGCCCCGGAGTTATATACTTCTTCTATCTCATAAGGCCCTTCCCAACGGGACCTGAGTGTCCCTGGAAACAACTTGAGACAAGAATTAAATAGGAGGACCTTGTCCCCCGTAGTGAAGGTTCGTTTCAGTATCTTACGATCATGCCACATCTTAACTTTTTCTTTAAATAACCCGGCACTCTCATAAGCACTGTTGCAAAGTTCTCCTAGAGCATGTATATCTAGTAACCTCTTTTCTCCTGCTTCTTTAAAATTGAGATTGATATTCTTGATTGCCCAATAAGCCTTATGCTGTAGCTCTAAAGGTAAATGACAAGCCTTACCATATACCATTTTGTATGGTGACATTCCCATGGGATTCTTGTAGGCGGTGCGGTAAGCCCATAGTGTTTCGTTCAGCTTCCCAGCCCAGTCCTTTCTGGACTTCTGTACCATCTTCTGCAATATCGTTTTTACCTCCTGGTTGGAGATTTCCACTTGACCACTAGTCTGGGGGTGATACGGAGAAGCTATTCGGTGAGTTCCTCCATACATATGAAGTACTCTGCCGAAAATTCCCTGTATAAAATGAGATCCTCCGTCAGTAATAAGAACTTTAGGAACTCCGAACCTAGGCAATATGATATCCTTTATCATCTTCAATGAAGTAGCCGCATCTACATGCTTGGTTGGTAAGGCTTCAACCCACTTGTTAACATAATCTAAAGCCACAAGAATATGAGTATATCCATCTGAAACCGGGAAAGGTCCCAAATAGTCTAATCCCCAAACATCATAAGGTTCACAGACTAGACTATAATTCATGGGCATTTCTTGTCTTCTACCTATGTTACCTGTGCGTTGACACGCATCACAATTTTTAACAAACCTGTGTGCATCTTTGAAGAGGGTAGGCTAGTAGAATCCTGATTGAAGCACCTTGGCAGTGGTTCTGTCACCTGCATGATGTCCTGCATAAGGGCTGCTATGACAGCCTTCAAGTATAGCACTCATTTCATGTTCTGGAACACAATGCCTAACCATACCATCCGACCCATGACGATAAAGAAAAGGGTCATCCCAGAAATAATACTTCAGGTCACTGAAGATTTTTTTCTCTGATGGTAATTCATATCAGGTGGCCTGTACTTTCCTACAAGAAAGTTAGCATAATCGGCAAACCAAGGTTCTATCTTTTTGATCATAGCCAAACTCTCACCTGGAAAGGATTCATTTATAGGCACTGGATCATAAGGTATCCTTACCATGCGTGACAGGTGGTCTGCTACTGGATTATCTTCTCCTTTGTGGTCCACTATCTGCGAATCAAATTCCTGAAGCAGTAATATCCATCGAATCAGTCGGGGCTTAGCGTCCTTCTTTGCAAGAAGATAACGTAAGGCATGATGATCCGTATGAACGATCACTTTTGAATTTATAATATATGGTCGGAATTTATCACAAGCAAAAACAATAGCAAGTAATTCTTTCTCAGTGGTAGCTAAATGTTTTTGATCTTCATCGAAGCTCCTGCTAGCATAAAAGACCACCTTGAGTTTTTTATCATCTCGCTGCCCTAGGATGGCTCCGACTGCATAATTGATAGTGTCACACATAATCTCAAAGGGTTCATCCCATTTTGGAGGTTGGATGATAGGAGCTGTGATTAAAGCATCCCTCAATTTGTCATAGGCCTGCATACAATGCTTATCAAAAGAATAGGGAACATCTTTATACAAAAGGTCAGTTAAAGGCTTTGAAATTTTGGAAAAATCTTTAATAAACCTTCTGTAGAAACTAGCGTGTCCCATAAAAGTTTGCATACCTTTTACATCTTGGGGGTAAGGTAAATTTTCTATTACCTCAATTCTTTCTTGATCTATCTCGATGCTTCTTCCTGAGACTTTGTACCCCAACACTACCCCTTCTATGACCATGAAGTGGCTCTTTTCCCAGTTCAGCACGAAACTTGTTTCTTCACATCTCTGCAAAATCTTTGTAAGATTGTAGAGACAATTGTCAAAGGAAGTACCATGGACGGAAAAATTGTCCATAAACACCTTGACAATTTTCTCAACAAAATCATGGAAATTTTTAGAAATGCATTTCTGGAACGAGGGTGGTCCGTTACATATACCAAATGGCATCCTGCGGTATGCATATGTACCGTACGGGCAGGTGAAGGTAGTCTTTTCTTGGTCCTCAGGTTCGAGAGGTATTTGCGAGAATCCAGAATATCCATCGAGATAGCAAAAATAAGAGTTGTTGGCCAATCTCTCTAATACTTCGTCAATGAACGGTAATGGGTGATGATCCTTCTTGGTCCATTTATTTAGTTTCCTGAAATCAGCACACATCCCATATCCAATAATAGCCCTAGTAGGGACTAGGTTATTACTTTCATTAGTTACTAAGGAAACTCCTCCTTTCTTAGGAATGCAATGAACCGGACTTACCCATTTGCTATCAGAAATAGGGTAAATCACATCGGCATCAAGGAGGTTGTCGGTACTAAAACCGGCAGATCTCGGGTAGGTGGTTCCGGACTGTGGATCTTGGAGTCAATGGGTAACAGAGAACGTAGAGGCAGCGTTTACCCAGGTTCAGGCCCTCTCAAGGAGGTAAAACCCTACGTCCTGCTTGGTTATATTGATGTGTTGGTATGACAATTACAGGGTTGATCTACCTCGAGATCAGATGAACTAAACCCTAGGTGGGTATAATGATAATGACTCTGCCCTCTACGGACTAAACCCTCTGGTTTATATAGACACCAGGGGTACCTTGGGTTACATATGGTCAGTTGCCACCAGGGGATAAACATGCCAGCCACACTGAGCTTGACTTGGAGGAGATGCCAAGTCTTCGGTGGTTTCCTTCTGGAGCTCGGGGTCGCCTATAGTCCGGCCTTCCTTCGACAGATTAGGAGCGGCCCATCAATACGGCCCATGAGGGACAGGTCAGCGGCCCGAGGACCCCTTAGTCCAGGACACCCTCAGTAGCCCCCGAACTAGTCTTCGAAGCCGAGGTATTTGTCGAACATCATCGGCTTTGCAGATCAGTTCTTCCCTTCCATGTGTGCAATCCCTCTGAGTCAGGTCCTCGAAGGTTGCTTGGCCATATTCGACCATATGTTTCCCGGATTATACTTCGGCTTCCGAAGTGCATAAATTACTTAGCCCCGAAGGCCAGTCACACAAGTGTGAACAGTGATCTCATCTGACAACTTTTGCTGAAGGGTCACGACCCCGTGCCAGTTAAGAAAACTTGATTCATGGTTCGAGGCAGTTTCCCTATTGGCACGTCCCATCAATATGGAGATCGTGCTCTATTTTTAAGGGATATGATCAATGATTTGTGTTACCCCATGCGCGCATGACAGCACGATTATACAGGGAAATGGTGATGCCTGCGGCGCATTAAAAGGTCTCTTGGTCTTACGGTGACCCATAAAAGGGAGGCGGCCACCATTTTCTTTGCACGCTCTCACTTCCCCCTGCGCCATTGCTTTCCCAATCTCCTGAGCTCAAGCGCCCAGATCCGATCTCCCCTCCTAAGAACTTCCTCTAGCCACTCCCCTACTCCGGTCATGGCTGGCTCCGGGTCCAAGGGCAAGTGGGAGGCCTCCATCGTCACAGAGAGCGCCATCCAGGAGCTAAAGAACATGGGTTACCTTCCCGCCGATGTCGCTCACCGCACTCCAGAGGAGGGCCAGGTCATCCCCACGCCGAAGCCTGGCGAGAGGGTGGTGTTCCTCCCCCCACTTCATTCGGGGGCTAGGTTTTCTCCTCCACCTCTTTGTTAGGGGCTTGATGTTTTTCTACGGGCTAGATTTTCACGATCTTGCCCCGAACTCCTTCCTGCACATCTCGGCCTTCATCATAACCTGCGAGGCCTTTCTTCGGATCCAGCCACACTTCAGCTTGTGGCTAAAAGTGTTCAACGTCAAGCCGAAGATTATCGACGGCCAGCAGGCAGACTGCGGGGGGGCGATGGTAAGCAAGCTCCCCCGGGTTGAGTGGCCAGAGGGTACTTTTATTGAGACTGTCAAGATCTGGCAGAAAGAGTGGTTTTACATCACGGAGCCGCGAAACGCGAAATTGGTGGCAATTCCCGCCTTCAGATGTGGAACCCCTACGAGGCTCGTTTCATGGACCAAGAAGGGCCTAGATTGGGGGCCAGTCGAAGAGGTGGAGCTGCTGCAGAGCCGGATATCCAGGATGATCAAGCAGAAGGTTGAATTGCCCAATGTGATTCAGATCATGCTCCACCGCCGCATCCTCCCCTTTCAAGACCGGGCTTCCCCCATGTGGGCCTACAAGACCGAAGACCCCGCCACCGTGCTCAGCTTCTACTGCACTACCCACACCCAACTATGGAAAGTGCTATTCAAGCCGCAGAAGGACTGGCCGGCTGAGGAGGAAGACATCAGCCTCGATGCCAAACCCCCCCGTGAGGTATGATAAGTTTTATTCTTATGCTAGGATGTTTCTTTTTGACAAAGCACTCAACTCTCTTTTCTCTCATCCACAGAACTGGCTGAAAAAGGCCGAGCAGATCAATAGCCTGGCCCCGCTGCCCGAGGGCCCTAGGACGGCCTTGCTGACGGCCATGTTGGCCGAGGCGCCATACGAGGTGCCAGAGAAGAAGGAGAAGAAGAAAGAGAAGAAGAAGGAGACCAGAGAAGGTCTCGGTTCCCGAGGACGTCCAAACACTGGATCCGGGGAAACCCATGCCCCCTCCGCCTTTGAGAGGGAGAAGGGATAGGAGGAGGAAACCCATGCCCCTGCCACCCCCGCCCGCTCCAGGGCAAGCCTCGACTGGGTGGCCGGATGAGATGGAGGAGGCTTTAACAAGCTCCTCTATCGCCGAAGAGCACCGTACCCTGATGGGCATGGTTTTGCAAAGTCTTCGGTCCGTGGACAACGGACTAAAGGAGGCTTTCAGCGGCCTTCTGACCGGCTTCAAGGTAAGCAATGTAATGACTTTTCCTTAGAAAATTTATTTTATATGATCTTGCAACCCATGCACAGTAGCCCCCGAGCCCTGTGTGAGTTTAAAAAACTCATGCGGGGGTCGAATAATTTTTAAGATTTAGATGAGATCAAAATGAGCAGTAGCCCCTGAGACTCTGGCTGGATGTAGAAAGCCGGTCAGGGGATCGAGAATTGGTAACTCGGGAAGCTAATGTGCTTAGTCTAATGTGCAGGCGTCGTCGTCGGCGGCAGCTGCCAACGCCGAGGAGCTGGCCGAGCTGAATCGGAAGCTCAAGAGCTCCGAGGATGACCTCGATCTGCTAAATAAGCAGTTTGATGGGGCGCAAGGCAAGTCTGAGCTGAACTTTTTACAACAATGGTTATTTATGGAAGTTAGGAAGCTAATCCAGATGGAATGCGTCTGACATTATTGCAGCTTCCGCCGCCGAGGTCGAGAACCTCAAGGCCGAGTTTAAGAAAGCTCGGCAGGAAGCCACGGAGCAGAGGGCTGCCGCCGAAGAGGCAGCCACCGAACTGGCCGTGGTGAAAACCGCTAGCCAGAGGCATGAGGCCTGGGTGTCTGAGGTGCAACAAGAGCTCAAGGAGGCCATCACGAAATGTGAGGTCCTTGAGCAAAAACAGTAAGGAGCAGGCCACCGAACTGACCTCACTGAGGTCGGTGACATCGGAAGCGCGGACGGAGGCGCGGGGCTACCAGGAGGAACTCTGCCAAGTCAGACTTATTGCGGATGGTAAGCCATACTTACTGCAAAGTGTCTTTGGTGGTAACAGGTTCACTTTGCTCACATGAGTATGGCGTTCCCCAGGCGCCTTTGCGGACCTCCCGAGGAGTGCATCAGACGCGGGTAGGTACTTTGCTTCCCAGGAGGGTCGTATCGAGCAGAGGCTGTTTTGGGCGCAGTTTCAAGCACCCGAACACCCTCCTCTCCTCAACAATCAGCTGAAGCAGCTGATGGAGTTGCATCGGATGGCGGAGTCGGCGATGAAGGACCTCTGTGTCAAACTGTGGCCTGCGGAGCCACTGCCGAGCAGCTACTTCGGCTTGGTGCAGAGGTTGTGCGACGCCACGCCCCGGATTGATTTCTGGAAGTGCTCCGTATGCATTGAGGGAGCTCGGATGGCCTTCGGCAAGACCATGGTGCATTGGCCGAGGATCAAGCCCACCGAGGTGGCCACTGGACCGCCTCCCCCTGGGAAGGAGCACAGGCGCCCCGAGCAGTAGTTTCCCGTGGTGATGGATGGTGCTCGGGCGATAGAGGCCCTGTGCTCGAAGGATGTAATTTATGAGTGAATTTCTTTTCTTGTATCTGAAGAAGTTGAAACTTTTGTGCTTGATGATGCAACTGGTTGGCTTTTGTATATAATGCCTTGTCTGTTTATTTTGACTCCTGTGAGGCCGTTTAAACTAAAAGTTACCAGTCGTCAGCTTCAGCCGCCTAGCAGATACTGCATGGGGTGTTTTTCCTTGACACCTTAACCGTTAGCCGACGTCTCGGTGCCCGGAGGCGGTTGTGTGTAAGGAAAACAAGGCAATCGGACTATGCGGCTTTAGTGCTTTCACTTAGGCATAGGAGCTTGACTGTGGGAGCTAGTGACTAGCCCCCAATGTGTGATATTTGGACGTATCGAGGTTGATGCCATTATCACCTAATTCCTGTGACAGCGAACCCTTCGTTTGACGCAGAATAACCTCCATCGATTTTTAGTTTAACACTTGTCATTGGATCGCCGACCTGTTCTCGCTTATTATGACAGTCAGTTTTCGGCTTTCTCCACTGAGGTACTTAACTAGGTGAGCTAGAAGTACAATCGCAGTGGTTATCCCTTTACCCTCCTAGCCGAACAATGCGGAACGTAAGAGGGTAAACACAGGAGCCGGGCAACCCAACTATTGACCAAAGACATAATTCGGAACTGATTCATATAATGCAATATCCAAGACGCCGAGCACATGTAATGAATTTGAGTGCCAGAGTGATGCTTGGGCAAGATTTATGGTCGATCCCCCGGTCTATTAGCCGGTCGCTTCTAAAAAAAGAATGTATCATGATAGTTTACTTCGGCTTATAAGCGGAAAGAAAGACACAACACAAATGACTGCGGTATGACCGGAAGAGAATGGTCTTTATTTCCTTTAAATTCATGACGTCCAACCGTACAATCCGAACTGCCGAAGCAACTTTTATAGATACTTAAAAGAAAAACAAAACTTATCAGAGGAAAGGTTTACACAGGGCCTCCATAAGTGATTTGACATCCCTACTGTGCCCCGCTGCACGTCTGCGCCTTTGCTCTTTATGAAGCTTCCGTAGGTAACGTGCGATTGAAGTCGCCGCTTGTATGCATGACGGAAGTGACAGTGTTCGGCAGACGAGCCCTTGAGAAAAGGGTTTGAGAAGTCGCCGACGAGTATCAGCTTGACACTGATTAGGCCCGAGATGGTGCCTGTTGTTGATGCTGGTCCGAGAACATCATTGGTCATGACTCGGCCGAATCGACCGCTTGAACCTTGTAACGTTTGCCCCCACATATGCCCATGGAATTTTAAGCGCGAAATTGTGTACCCGAGGTACGTATTTTGCGGCTAGGGAGGCCATACCGTGGGGCGCGTATCCCTATTTAGGGTGAGCGCGGGAGTGCTCCGGGACTGAGGCCGTAGCTCGAGCGCGTTTCCGTACGTCCAGCGCCTTGATGGTGGACAGGGCCTTCGATGCTTCTTTGGCGGCCTGGACTTCGGCTGCCAGAGCCGCTATGTGTTCCTCGGTTCGGAGCGAGCGCTCGGTGTTACCATTAACGGTAATGACACCCTTAGGTCCTGGCATTTTAAGCTTCAGATATGCGTAGTGCGGGACGACATTAAAGCGAGCGAACGCTGTTCAGCCGACGAGTGCGTGGTAACCGCTGCGGAAAGGAACAATGTCGAAGATTAAGTCTTCACTACGGAAGTTGTCGGGCGAGCCGAAGACTACTTCCAAGGTGACGGATCCCGAGCAGCGTGCCTTGACGCCTGGGATTACTCCTTTAAAGGTAGTGTTGCTGGGTCTGATCCTTGACGGATCGATTCCCATCTTCCTCACTGTATTTGAATAAATCAGATTGAGGCTGCTGCCTCCGTCCATAAGGACTCTAGTGAGGTGGTATCCATCCACGATGGGGTCGAGCACCAGAGCCGCCGTTCCTCCATGACGGATACTGGTCGGATGGTCTCTTCGGTCAAAGGTGATCGGACAAGCCAACCATGGGTTGTATTTCGGGGCCACCGGCTCTACGGTGTAGACATCCCGAAGTGCACGCTTCCGCTCCTTCTTGGGTATATGCGTGACATAAATCATGTTCACGGTTTTTACCTCGGGAGGGAACTGCTTTTGGCCTCCATTGTTCGGCCTGCGAGGTTCGTCGTCGTCCTCGCTACGGTGGCCCTTGCCTGATTCCTCGGTTGTAAGCTTGCCGGCCTGCTTGATTACCCAACAGTTACGGTTGGTGTGGTTGGCAGGCTTGTTTGAGGTACCGTGGATCTGGCAGGGCCTATCCAGGATTTTGTCCAGCGCGGTTGGGCCGTCTCGGTTCCCTTTAGAGGGCTTCTTCCGCGGTCCTGATTTCGAGTTGCTGAACCCGATGTTTACCGCCACGTCATCGGCTTCACTGCCGTTGTTTGTGTGCCGACGCTTGTTATTCTTGTTGCGCCAGGGTTTCCCGTCCCCGTCCCGGACCTCTGAGGTGCCGGGGTAGTCGGGGTGGTTGCTTCTACGAGCTAACCAACTGTCTTCACCCGCACAAAAGCGGGTCATTAGGGAGGTGAGGGTCGACATTCTCGGCTTATCTTGGCCGAGCTGTCGAGCGATCCATTCGTCCCGAATGTTGTGTTTGAATGCAGCTATTGCCTCAGCATCCGGACAATCGATAATCTGGTTCTTCTTAGTCAAGAACCGATTCCAAAATTGCCGAGCTGACTCCCCGGGCTGTTGAACAACGTGGCTCAAGTCGTCGGCATCCGGCGGCCGAACATAGGTGCCTTGAAAGTTGGCTCGAAAGGCGTCCTCGAGCTCTTCCCAGCTCCCAATGGAGTTTTCGGGTAGGCTGTTCAACCAGTGCCTTGCCAGTCCTTTAAGTTTTAATGGAAGATATTTAATGGCGTGGAGGTCATCTCCTCGGGCCATATGAATGTGGAGAAGGAAATCTTTGATCCACACAGCTGGGTCAGTTGTCCCATCATACTATTCTATGTTTATGGGTTTAAACCCCTCGGGGAACTGATGCTGCATCACCTCATCTGTGAAACACATTGGGTGTGCGGCGCTCCTGACCCGGGCCACGTCGTGCCGGAGATCGGTTATCATCCGAGCACGATGCTGCTCCCGGGCTCTATCATTCTTGTCGTGCCAAGCTTGGTATCCGTCCCGTCCAGCGGGGGTGTGTCCTCTGGATCCGTAGATGGATCTTGTCTATGCCGCTCTGGCATTTAAGTTGTGCCACAGATCATATGGATCATCCGGTTGTACTGGCCCCTTGCCCGGCCGGCGAGGGAGCATAGGTGGGTTTTCGGCTTCTCCAGCCATCCTGTCCCGTCCTCGAGGGGGCGGTCGGGCTGGTTTACCTGAGTTCGTCGGGGGGGACGGGCTCGAGGGATTCTTCATCAAATGATGGAAGCAGATGCCGCCGTGGGTTGCTTTTGTTTTGGTCCTGATGCTGATTGCCGAAGCCTTCTTCAGCCGCTAGGACCATCATCCACCTGTCATTAAGGGTATCCTGTTCAGTTTTTAGTTGCTGCTGCTTCTTCTTCAGGCTTCGGGCGGTGGCTATGAGTTGCCGCTTGAACCTTTCCTGATCCAGGGGGTCCTCGGGGACGATGAAATCCTCGGGTTCGAGGCTTTCCTCCTCTTCGGAAGGAGGGAGGTAGTTGCTGTCCTCGGAATCATTGGGGTCCTCGGGGTCACCCTGGTCCTCACGCCCTTCAGAAGTGTCGCGGTGCTGTTCGAGGGCGGTGTTGTCGCCGAGCTCGTCCATGTTGTCTGGAGTATCATATTCTCCAGTGTCGTTTGTGTCTATATTCATGTTGCTTTCCCTGCCCTTTCCCTGCCCCTTGGATCGCTTTCGCTGGCGTCGGCGTTTGGGTGGCTCCTTGCCGGGGTCATCACCATCCTTCTTGGGGGTGTCGACCATATAAACGTCGTAGGTGGAGGTGGCTGTCCACCTTCTCGTGTTGGGAGCGGCAGGGGAGGGAGCAGTGTAGGACGTGACGTCGATATTCTCGTCCATGTCGTCGGCCTCCTCGGAGGCGTAGTCCAGCATGTCGGTTAAGTCGTCGACAATGGCTACTAAGTGGGTGGTGGGTGGGACATAAAATTCCCCGTGGTTGGCCTCAAGTCCAATCTGATCATAGACCGAGGACGGGCCATCCGCGATACTCATCATCTGGATCCGATCTAACGTCTCACTTAACAGCGAGAGGTCTACCGGATTCATCCTCTGACGTCTTTCGGAGTTAACCTCCGGTATGCCTGCGTCGGGGGCGGGTTCGGCCAAGGCTGACCCCTGGTTCTCAGACGCTGAAATTGGATCCGAGATAAAGACCGACCCGGACATGAGGTCGGGAAGAAGATCCGAGGTTGAGGCCTCGGGATCACTGGGCCCCTCAGGTAAAGCTGAGAACCCAATAAAGATCAGATCGCCCCGAGAGTCGGCGACGTACTCCAGGTTACCGAACCTGATTTCCTGCTCAGGGGCGAAACTGTTGATCTGGTCAAGGCGACCGGTCGAGTTGGCATGTAGAATGATGCTGCCAAACGCGAAGAGCTGGCCAGGAACGAAGATGTCCCCGGTGCGAATGCCGTCGCCGATGACTAAGCAAGCCATTGATCCTTTGACGATCCTACAGCGGAACTCTCAATGAAAGCACCAATGTCGGTACTAAAACTGGCAGATCTCGGGTAGGTGGTTCCGGACTGTGGATCTTGGAGTCAATGGGTAACAGAGAACGCAGAGGCAGCGTTTACCCAGGTTCGGGCCCTTTCAAGGAAGTAAAACCCTACGTTTTGCTTGGTTGTATTGATGTGTTGGTATGACAATTATAGGGTTGATATACCTCGAGATCAGATGAACTAAACCCTAGGTGGGTATAATGATAATGTCTCTGCCCTCTACGGACTAAACCCTCTGGTTTATATAGACACCAGGGGTACCTTGGGTTACATATGGTTGGTTGCCACCAGGGGATAGACATGCTGGCCACGCTGAGCTTGACTTGGAGGAGACACCAAGTCTTTGGAGGTTTCCTTCTGGAGCCCGGGGTCACCTGTAGTCCGGCCTTCCTTCGACAGATTAGGAGCGGCCCATCAATACGGCCCACGAGGGACAGGCCAGCGGCCCGAGGACCCCTTAGTCCAGGACACCCTCAGAGGCGTATTACCTCTTTCCACCACATTCTTGGAGGCGGGATGTAGCCTTCGTTGACTTTCAATCACTGGTTTTGCCCCTTCCTCAATGGGAATAGCGTGAGAATAAATAGATGGATGTATCCCCTTTACATCTTTCATTGAGTAGCCTAAAGCCTTACGATGTTTACTCAGTACGACTAAAAGTTTCTCCTTTTCCTTTCCTGAAAGGTCAGCATTAACAATAACAGGAAATCTTTCTGTATTATCCATAAATTCATACCTCAGCCCTTTGGGCAATGGTTTCAAAGTAGGAGGAGGTAGTTCCTCGTCTCCTTTCCTTTCAAGTACTTCATAAACTTTATTCAAGCGTGAGCAGACTATTGGAGTCGCATCCATTATCATTTCAATCTCCTCCTTTTCTTCATCTTCAAATAGGGATTCAGGCCTTACCAGTACCCGTTCAACTTCGTATTCCGGTGTTTGGAGATGAATCTTAGCTAACAGATTCAATTTATGCTCTTCATCATCTTGGGCTTCCTCCTTGTATGGCTTGCTTAATATTGAAGAGAATGGGAACTTAATCATTTCATCTCCCCACTTCATGGAGATAGATTTCTTTTTGATGTATGCTCCTGCAACATTCAGAAAAGAGGTTCTAAAAACAATAGGACAATCTTTATCCTCAGAGATCATTAGCACATAAATATTGATGGGATAAATGAGTGAACCTATTATAATATTGACATCCTTGAGTGTGCTACATGGTTTCCTGTCGGTTTTATCTGCAAGCTTAATGACAACGTCAGTGGGCTCAAGAGTACAAGGAGAAATCTCCTCATAGATTTTTGCATAAAGACTGCAAGGAATAATATTGACCAGAGAGCCAGGGTCACATAACCCGAAATAAGGCTTGCACTCGAAGGAGCATGATAAAATTTGTTTACTTGCGTCCTTACCTTCGGTACACCCTTTAAGATAGGAAGTGGTGTCTTTATCTAGGTAGACTTCCTTATTCACCACTGATATAGGTGTAGCAAGTTCTTTCACGATATCAACATAAGGTGGAGTCCTGCATTGTTCCACCTTGATGTTCTTCTTCCCCTTAGCTGGGAGTGTTCCCTCTAGCTTTTTGCCACTTGTCTTGTAATAAGCTTCTTTTTGGTTCTTATGTGGAGTAGTCTTCTTCCTTATTGCTTCTACCATGCGGATGGCTTTAGACTCCCTGTTGTGTTTCAAGTACTTTTTCTCTGGCAAATTCAAGAACTTAGAAAAGTCTTTCAAAACATGCAACATACACTACTGCAGGATGCTGCTAACGTGACACATGAATCAGAGACCCTTCAA
This sequence comes from Elymus sibiricus, assembly GCA_039707655.1. Taxonomy (NCBI): domain Eukaryota; kingdom Viridiplantae; phylum Streptophyta; class Magnoliopsida; order Poales; family Poaceae; genus Elymus; species Elymus sibiricus. The sequence continues at coordinate 222,797,614 of CM077670.1, read as the reverse complement.
CCAAACTGTGTGCGATGCATGAATCGCAAACGGTATTGTAATAAAACCGTCACCAATAAGACGAACTGTGTGCGATGGCGGAGACATCAAGCATGATTCAGATTAGAGTTGCGTGTGCAATACGTGGCATACAGTTGATCCATACGAATTGTTTGCGATGAGCCAGAACAACAGAAACGGCCAACCAGATCAAGGTGTGTGCGATAGACGGCATACAGTTCACTCGGATGAAGTGTTTGTGATTAGCCAACACAACAGAAACGGTCAGCCAGATCAAGGTGTGTGCGATATATGGCATACAGGTCACTCGGATGAACTGTTTGTGATTAGCCAACACAACAGAAACAGTCAGCCAGATCAAGGTGTGTGCGATATACAGCATATAGTTCACTCGGATGAACTGTTTGTGTTGAGCCAAAACAACAGAAACGGTTCAACTTAACAAGATGTGTGTGATACGCGGCAAATAGGTCAGTAATCAGAAATGTGTGGGAAGATGGATGACAACACAGACGATTCCTGCTAATAAGCCGTGTGTGTTGTGGGCAAACGCTTGCGGGTATACAATTGTCAGCGATTGATGAAATCATCACTGACGGGTTCCCTAGTTTAGCCCGTGGGCGATGTGATTTGCTCTGTCCGCACAACATCTATGCTCTGTCTATAGAACAACAACATATATACTTATAAGGACCGGATTGCATAACCAAATTAAACATCCAATTACATAACTGACTACACACATAACATTTGCACACACCAAAGTAAGCAATTACATGCATAATAAACTATAAACGATCATATCTAATCATCATCTACTTCTTCTTGTGACGCTTGCCGCCGCTGCTCTGCTGGTGGCTCAATCCCTCGCCGATTACAGGAAGGAGGCACTCCCTCATGCCAACGATCTGCCTGTGCATCTTGTAGCATGTGTACATGTTCTTGGCCGCAAACTTGAGGTGAGCTTCATCCAGTCTCCACACCCAGGCACCGTGCCAGGCTGTAGGATTTTTCTTGGCACCATCCTTCATGTTTTCGTAGTAGGGGTCGATGATGGCTGCGGCGAGTTCAACCAGGGAGTCCTTCTTCGTGCTGCCCCAGACCCTGTAGTGGCCACGGATGTCGACAAGCTTCCGGTAGGCCAAGTCCGAAATCTCGAGCGCTTTTACATCATCAGCGGTGTCCACCGTAGCGAACTTGTAGCTGGGGTTGTTGACAAACCTGGCAAAACGCTCGCAAGGCCTTGTGGCCAGGCAATAGTGATAGACGAGGAGGTGATGGCGCATGCACAACTGAGCGATAGCAACCTTCTGATCTTTCCCGGGATGACCGCCGGTGTACTTGAGGTCGAAGCCGACCACTTTGTACTTGTCATCCTCAGCAAGCAACTGCTCCATGATGTTGATGGAGTCCTCCACCACGGCCGGGTTGATGGTGTACACCACCGAGAGGTCCTTCTCCCTCACGTGGGTGTCCACACGATGCATGCCGAACTCCATTGGAGCGCCACTAGATATCCTCTCTGTATGTGTCGTCGTGGGTGTGCTTGTTGTGTTGTGGGGCGCGATCGAAATGTTGAAGAGACTAAGGTTATAATGGCCGCGGGAATAAATGGGGAGGCTGAATGGCCTGGAGTATCGGCACGTCCGGATGGCAGTTGTTGCAACGCGTAACTGCATCATGCCTCACGTATTAACTGCATCGTGGCGATGCGTGCGGATGCAACCGCATGCATATGGCGCCCAAAACGTGATCATGCGCCGGCCCCAACCGCTGAAAGAGCGCGCGCGGAGGGACGCGGGCAGAGCGCGCCGTGACTGCCTCAACGTCGAGCAGAGCGCGTGAAGGGACGCCTCAACGGCGAGCAACCACCTGCATATAGCAGTTCTGGTCAACCGTCTGGCACCCGTGGGAGGCGCGACAGCGCATCCATCGGACACGATGACGATATCTGGACTGTTTGTGATACTGGGTAGACACGTACACATCCGAGAACGCGGGCCCACGTATGCCATCCGGGAAACGTTTCGGGCTTCGAAACCAAGACCATCAATAAATTTTGAGCTTGTTTCCCGTAAAATTCCAAATTACCACGCTATAATTAATTGCAAGTCTGTTCACACCCATGAAACCTAAATGTGTTCCCACTTAGCAGTTGGTTACTAGTAGGCTATATAAACTACCCACTAGAAAATTACTGCACATTCCTCTCCTCATCACCAAACAAACATGTCTTTCTTGTTAGTCGTACCTTGCGTCTGCCATGGCCGGTGGGAGGAGTTTTGGGTCGACATATAACCATGGAGCAAAGACCAAGGCCGCGGAAGCAAAAGAGAGGTCCCGCCGCAACGCGTTAACCGCAGCAGAGATGTCCGACGGCGCCGCGGAGGCCTCGAACAATCTCTCGCGGAAAGGCGAGGGCTCTCACAAGCGCATTCGCTGCGGAGGCGAACTGGACGAGCGCGCTGAGCTCAATGGGCAGATGGAGGCGAACGCCTGCTCGATGAAGCTGCTGGAGGACAGCAATGCCTTGGTTGACAAGGCGACCGACCTCATCCTACAACTTACGGATCACAATGCGAAGCTCCTCGACGAGCTCGAGAAGCAGAGGGAGCTGAGCGCCGGCTGGGAGAAGCTGCACGAGAAGAGCAGTGCCTCGTTGGAGATGCTGAAGCCCGTTGTCAATAAACTGCTGGATGCCGTGGCGAAGCTCCGCATCGATCGCGATCGGCTGGTGGAGGAATCCGTGGCTGCTGCCAGGCGAAGTCATGTGGAAGTGAAGCAGAGCATCGACGCTCTCCAGGAGAAATACGATGCCATGGATGCATTGCGGAAGATGGCAAGGGAGAGGCGAGAGCAGATGAAGGTCATGGAGGCGATGAAGAAGGAGTTGGAGGAACACTGCGCCCAGCAACCCATCAAGAAGTAGAGAGCATCGACCCAGATCGTTCTCTGCGTCTTCCTTCTTCTGCGTCTTCTTTCTCTCGCCCCTGTGTCTTTCGGGCGTTGCCGCATGTGGCTTTCAAATTATCCTGGATATGCACGTAAGACAATTATTATCCATTGCCATTGTAAATTTTTTGTCGTATTATTTCATTCGTAGGTACTGTCATGTATACCAGTCGAACATAGGCTAAAAGGCACGTTCTCAGTGAGGCACGAACAAAACAATGCTAACATTGAGCGGAGCCATGGGATCACAAGCAAACTACCTCCGTCCAGGTGCATTAACCGCATGGTAAACAGTGGCTCGGCCGTCATTAATGGAGAAGTTGGGAGCGAGGCGGGCGGCGAGGGGAGGTCAAAGGGCTCGCTTCCCGGTGATCCTGCACGCGTCCTGTTGAGCCTGCGCGGTGGACTACTCGCACGCGTCCCGTCGCGCCTGCACGGCGGCTGCTCACACGCGTCACGTTGACCTGTGCGACGGACTTCTCGCACTCGTCCCGTCTAATCAAACAGCTGCCCGCATGGCACCTCCATTCCAATAAATAGTGGGACGCGTGGTGGCACGTAAATGTTGTACGAACGCCCACGGTTCAAATAATATAACCGTTTGCGATAATAACGTGACAGCTATTTGTTCCAAAATGCGTAAGTTGGTTGTTAATGATGGAAATATGCCCTAGAGGCAATAATAAAGTTGTTATTATTTTATATTTCCTTGTTCATGATAAAGGTTTATTATTCATGCTAGAATTGTATTGACCGGAAACTTAAATACATGTGTGAATACATAAACAAATACCGTGTCCCTAGTGAGCCTCTACTAGACTAGCTCGTTGATCAAAGATGGTTAAGGTTTCCTAACCATAGACATGAGTTGTCATTTGATAATAGGATCACATCATTAGGAGAATGATGTGATGGACAAGACCCATCTGTTAGCTTAGCATATGATCGTTCTGTTTATTGCTACTGCTTTCTTGAATGTCAAATACATGTTCCTCCGACCATGAGATCATGCAACTCCCGGATACCGGAGGAATACCTTGTGTGCTATCAAATGTCACAACGTAACTGGGTGATCATAAAGATGCTCTACAGGTATCTCCGAAGGTGTCTGTTGAGTTGGCATGGATCGAGACTGGGATTTGTCACTCCGTGTTTCGGAGAGGTATCTCTGGGCCCTCTCGGTAATGCACATCATAAGAAGCTTGCAAGCAAAGTGACTAAGGAGTTAGTTACGGGATGATGTATTACGGAACGAGTAAAGAGACTTGCCGGTAACGAGATTGAACTAGGTATGGAGATACCGACGATCGAATCTCGGGAAGTAACATACCGACAGACAAAGGGAATTACGTATGTTGTCATTGCGGTTCGACCGATAAGATCTTCGTGGAATATGTAGGAACCAATATGGGCATCCAGGTTCCGCTATTGATTATTGACCGGAGAGGCGTCTCGGTCATGTCTACATCATTCCCGAACCCGTAGGGTCCGCACGCTTAACATTCGTTGACGATATAGTGTTATATGAGTTATGTGAATTGGTAACCGAATATTGTTCGGAGTCCCGGATGAGATCCCGGACGTCATGAGGAGTCTCGGAATGGTCGAGAGGTAAAGATTTATATATGGTAAGTCATATTTTGGGTTCCGGAAAAAGGTGCAGTTTTTTCGGTATTGTACCGGGAAGCTTCCAGAAGGTTCCGGAGGATTCCGGAGGGGTCCGGAAGTCCACAAGTGGGTCCACCACATCCCAAGGGCTGGCATGGGCTATGGGGAGGTGCCCTGGCCTTATTGGGCCAGGCGCACCAAGTCCTCAAAAGCCCACGCAGCTAGGGAAGGAACAAAGGAGAGTCCTAGTAGGAATAGGATTGAACTTTGGAGTCCAAGTCCACGTGTGTACTATTCACGTGGTACTGTTCACGCGGTACTATTCACGTGGTACTGTTCACGTGGCACTTTTCCTTCTACTCCTAGCCCCTACACATATATAAATAGAGGAGAGGGGGCGCCCCAAACAAGCCACAACATTGTCTTAGCCGTGTGCGGCGCCCCCCTCCACAGTTCCGTCCCTCGGTCATATTTTCGCAGTACTTGGGCGAAGCCCTGCGGAGATAGCATCACCATCACCGTCACCATGCCGTCGTTCTGCCGGAACTCATCCACTACCTCGCCGTCTTGCTGGATCAAGAAGTCGAGGACGTCACCGAGCTGAACGTGTGCTGAACGCGGAGGTGCCGTACGTTCGGTGCTCGGTCGGTTGGATCGTGAAGTTGTTCGACGACATCAACCGCGTTGTTCTAACGCTTCCGCTTACGGTCTACGAGGGTATGTAGACACACTCCCCCTCTCGTAGCTATGCATCTCCATGGATAGATCTTGCATGTGCGTAGAAATTTTTTGTTTTCCATGCAACGTTTCCTAACAGTGGCATCATGAGCCAGGTCTATGCGTAGATGATATGCACGAGTAGAACACAAAGAGTTGTGGGCGGTGATCGTCATACTGCTTACCACCAACGTCTTATTTTGATTCGGCGGTATTGTAAGATGAAGCGGCCCGGACCAACCTTACATGTCCACGTACATGAGACCGGTTCCACCGACAGACATGCAACTTGTTTTGCATAAAGGTGGCTGGCGGGTGTCTGTTTCTCCTACTTTAGTTGAATCAAATTTGACTGCAGCCGGTCCTTGTTGAAGGTTAAAACAACAAACTTGATAAATCACTCTTGTGGTTTTGTGCCGTAGGTAAGAACGGTTCTTGCTAGAAGCCCGTAGCAGCCACGTAAAACTTGCAACAACAAAGTAGAGGACGTCTAACTTGTTTTTGCAGGGTATGCTGTGATGTGATATGGTCAAGACATGATGTGATATACGTTATTGTATGAGATGATCATGTTTTGTAATTTATCGGCAACCGGCAGGAGCCTTATGGTTGTCTCTTTATTGTATGAAATGCAAGCGCCATGTAATTGCTTTACTTTATCGCTATGCGTTAGCAATAGTTGTAGAAGCAATAGTTGGCGAGACGACCACGGCGCAACGATGCAGATCAAGGTGTCGAGCCGGTGACGATGGAGATCATGACGATGCTTTGGAGATGGAGATCAAAAGCACAAGATATGATGGCCATATCATGTCACATATTTTGATTGCATGTGATGTTTATCCTTTATGCATCTTATTTTGCTTAGAACGACGGTAGCATTATAAGATGATCCCTTCACTAAATTTCAAGATAAAAGTGTTCTCCCCGAGTATGCACCATTGCTAAAGTTTGTCGTTTCGAAGCACCTCGTGATGATCGGGTGTGATAGATTCTACGTTCACATACAACGGGTGTAAGCCAGTTTTACACAAGCAGAGTACTTGGGTTAAACTTGATGAGCCTAGCATGTACAGACATGGTCTCGGAACACTGGAGACCGAAAGGTCGAACATGAGTCATATAGTAGATATGATCAACATGGAGATGTTCACCATTGATGACTATCCCATCTCACGTGATGATCGGACATGGGCTAGTTGATTTGGATCATGTATCACTTAGTTAACTTGAGGGATGTTAATTTAAGTGGGAGTTCATTAGTAATTTGATTAATTGAACTTAATTTATCATGAACTTAGTCCTGATAGTCTTTGCAAATTATGTTGTAGATCAATAGCTCGCGTTGTAGCTCCCCTGTTTTTGATACGTTCCTAGAGAAAGCTTAGTTGAAAGATGATGGTAGCAATTACACGGACTGGGTCCGTAACTTGAGGATTATCCTCATTGCTGCACAGAAGGATTATGTCCTTTATGCACCGCTAGGTGATGGATGGACCTGCTGCAGGAGCTGCTGCAGACGTTGTGAACGCCTGGCAGGCTCGATCTGATGACTACTCGATAGTTCAGTGTGCCATGCTCTACGGCTTAGAACCGGGACTACAAAAGCATTTTGAACGCCATGGAGCATATGAGATGTTCCAGGAGCTAAAATTGATATTTCAAGCTAATGCCCGGGTTGAGAGATATGAATTCTCCAACAAGTTCTTCAGCTGTAAGATGGAGGAGAACAGTTCTGTCAGTGAACACATACTCAGAATGTCTGGATACCACAACCACTTGACTCAGCCGGGAATTGATCTTCCAGTTGAGAGTGTTATTGACAGAGTTCTTCAGTCACTGCCACCAAGCTATAAAGGCTTCGTGATGAACTATAATATGCAAGGGATGGAGAACACAATTCCCGAGCTCTTCGCGATGCTGAAATCGGCGGAGGTAGAAATCAAGAAGGAGCATCAAGTGTTGATGGTTAACAAGACCACTAGTTTCAAGAAAAAGGGCAAGGGAAAGAAGGGGAACTTCAAGAAGAACGGCAAGCAAGCTGCCGCTCCCACGAAGAAACCCAAAGTTGGACCCAAGCCTGAAACTGAGTGCTTCTACTGCAAAGGAACTGGTCACTGGAAGCGGAACTGGCCCAAGTATTTGGCGGATAAGAAGGATGGCAAAGTGAACAAAGGTATATTTGATATACATGTTATTGATATGTACCTCACTAGTGCTCGTAGCAGCGTCTGGGTATTTGATACCGATTCAGTTGCTAATATTAGTAACTTGAAGCAGGAGCTGTAGAGTAACGGAGACTAGCTGAGGGCGAGGTGACGATATGTGTTGGAAGTGTCTCCAAGATTGATATGATCAATATCGACACGCTCGTAATACCTTCGGGATTAGTATTAAACCTAAATAATGGTTATTTGGTGCTTGCGTTGAGCATAAAACATTATATTTGGATATTGTTTATTGCAAGACGGTTATTCATTTAAGTCAGAGAATAATGGTTATTCTGTTTATATGAATAATATCCCTCGTGATCATGCACCCTTGTGAATGGTTTATTCTTGTTGAATCTCGATCGTAGTGATACACATATTCATAATATTGATGCCAAAAGATGCAAAGTTGATAATGATAGTGCAACATACTTGTGGCACTGCCGTTTAGGTCATATTGGTGTAAAGCGCATGAAGAAACTCCATGCTGATGGACTTTTGGAATCTCTTGATTATGAATCATTTGATACTTGCGAACCATGCCTCATGGGCAAGATGACTAAAACTCCGTTCTCTGGAACAATGGAGCGAGCTACTGATTTGTTGGAAATAATACATACCGATGTATGCGGTCCGATGAATGTTGAAGCACGCGGCGGGTATCGTTATTTTCTAACCTTTACAGATGATTTGAGTAGGTATGGGTATATCTACTTGATGAAACACAAGTCTGAAACATTTGAAAAGTTCAAAGAATTTCAGAGTGAAGTAGAGAATCATCGTAACAAGAAAATAAAGTTTCTACGATCCGATCGCGGAGTATTTGAGTTACGAGTTTGGCCTTCATTTAAGAAAATGTGGAATTGTTTCACAACTCACGCCACCTGGAACACCACAGCGTAATGGTGTGTCTGAACGTCGGAACCGTACTTTATTGGATATGGTGCGTTCTATGATGTCTCTTACCGATTTGCCACTATCGTTTTGGGGTTATGCATTAGAGACAGCTGCATTCACGTTAAATAGGGCACCGTCTAAATCCGTTGAGACGACACCGTATGAACTGTGGTTTGGCAAAAAACCTAAGCTGTCGTTTTTTAAAGTTTGGAGATGCGATGCTTATGTGAAAAAGCTTCAACCTGATAAGCTCGAACCCAAAGCGGAGAAGTGAGTCTTCATAGGATACCCTAAAGAAACAATTGGGTACACCTTCTACCACAGATCCGAAGGAAAGGTCTTTGTTGCCAAGAATGGGTCCTTTCTAGAGAAGGAGTTTCTCTCGAAAGAAGTGAGTGGGAGGAAAGTAGAACTTGATGAGGTAATTGTACCTTCTCTCGAATTGGAAAGTAGCTCATCAGAGAAAACCGTTCCCGTGATGCCTACACGAATAAGAGAGGAAGATAATGGTGAAGATCATGAAACTTCAGATCAATTTACTACTGAACCTCGTAGGTCGACCAGAGTACGTTCCGCACCAGAGTGGTACGGTAATCCTGTTCTGGAAGTCATGTTGTTAGACAACGGCGAACCTATGAACTATGAAGAAGCTATGATGAGCCCAGATTCCGACAAATGGCTTGAGGCCATGAAATCTGAGATAGGATCCATGTATGAGAACAAAGTATGGACTTTGGTGGACTTGCCCGATGATCGGCAAGCCATTGAGAATAAATGGATTTTTAAGAGGAAGACAAACGCTGATGGTAATATCACTGTCTACAAAGCTCGACTTGTCGCGAAAGGTTTTCGACAAGTTCAAGGGGTTGACTACGATGAGACTTTCTCACCCGTAGCGATGCTTAAGTCTGTCCAAATCATGTTAGCAATTGCCGCATTTTATGATCTGGCAAATGGATGTCAAAACTGCATTCCTTAATGGTTTTCTCAAAGAAGAGTTGTATATGATGCAACCAGAAGGTTTTGTCGATCCTAAGGGTGCTAACAAAGTGTGCAAGCTCCAGCGATCCATCTATGGACTGGTGCAAGCATCTCGGAGTTGGAATATACGCTTTGATGAGGTGATCAAAGCATATGGTTTTGTACAGACTTACGGTGAAGCCTGTATTTACAAGAAAGTGAGTGGGAGCTCTGTAGCATTTCTAATATTATATGTGGATGACATATTGTTGATTGGAAATGATATAGAATTTCTGGATGGCATAAAAGGATACTTGAATGAAAGACCTCGGTGAAGCTGCTTATATATTGGGCATCAAGATCTATAGAGATAGATCAAGACGCTTGATAAGACTTTCAATGAGTACATACCTTGACAAGATTTTGAAGGAGTTCATCAGTCAAAGAAGGAGTTCTTGCCTGTATTGTAAGGTGTAAAGTTGAGTAAGACTCAAAGCTCGACCACGGCAGAAGATAGAGAGAGAATGAAAGTCATTCCCCATGCCTCAGCCATAGGTTCTATAATGTATGCCATGCTGTGTACCACACCTAATGTGTGCCTTGCCACGTGTCTGGCAAAGGGGGTACAAGAGTGATCCAGGAGTGGATCACTGGACAGCGGTCAAAATTATCCTTAGTAACTAAAGGACTAAGGAAATGTTTCTCGATTATGGAGGTGATAAAGTGTTTGTCGTAAAGGGTTACGTTGATGCAAGCTTTGACACCAATCTGGATATCTCTGAGTAGCAAACCGGATACGTATAATGGAGCAGTCATTTGGAATAGCTCCAAGTAAAGCGTGATAGCAGCATCTACAGTATGACATAAGGATTTGCAAAGCACACATGGGTCTGAATATTGCAGACCCATTGACTAAAATTCTCTCTCACGAGCAAAACATGATCACACCTTAGAACTCTTTGAGTGTTAATCACATGGTGATGTGAACTAGATTATTGACTCTAGTGAACTCTTGGGTGTTAATCACATGGCGATGTGAACTAGATTATTGACTCTAGTGCAAGTGGGAGACTAATGGAAATATGCCCTAGAGGCAATAATAAAGTTGTTATTATTTTATATTTCCTTGTTCATGATAAAGGTTTATTATTCATGCTAGAATTGTATTGACCGGAAACTTAAATACATGTGTGAATACATAAACAAATACCGTGTCCCTAGTGAGCCTCTACTAGACTAGCTCGTTGATCAAAGATGGTTAAGGTTTCCTAACCATAGACATGAGTTGTCATTTGATAACGGAATCACATCATTAGGAGAATGATGTGATGGACAAGAACCATCTGTTAGCTTAGCATATGATCGTTCTGTTTATTGCTACTGCTTTCTTGAATGTCAAATACATGTTCCTCCGACCATGAGATCATGCAACTCCCGGATACCGGAGGAATACCTTGTGTGCTATCAAATGTCACAATGTAACTGGGTGATCATAAAGATGCTCTACAGGTATCTCCGAAGGTGTCTGTTGAGTTGGCATGGATCGAGACTGGGATTTGTCACTCCGTGTTTCGGAGAGGTATCTCTGGGCCCTCTCGGTAATGCACATCATAAGAAGCTTGCAAGAAAAGTGACTAAGGAGTTAGTTACGGGATGATGTATTACGGAACAAGTAAAGAGACTTGCCGGTAACGAGATTGAACTAGGTATGGAGATACCGACGATCGAATCTCGGGCAAGTAACATACCGACGGACAAAGGGAATTACGTATGTTGTCATTGCGGTTCGACCGATAAGATCCTCGTGGAATATGTAGGAACCAATATGGGCATCCAGGTTCCGCTATTGATTATTGACCGGAGAGGTGTCTCGGTCATGTCTACATCATTCCCGAACCCGTAGGGTCCGCACGCTTAACGTTCGTTGACGATATAGTGTTATATGAGTTATGTGAATTGGTAACCGAATGTTGTTCGGAGTCCCAGATGAGATCCCGGACATCACGAGGAGTCTCGGAATGGTCGAGAGGTAAAGATTTATATATGGGAAGTCATATTTTGGGTTCCGGAAAAAGGTGCAGTTTTTTCGGTATTGTACCGGGAAGCTTCCAGAAGGTTCCGGAGGATTCCGGAGGGGTCCGGAAGTCCACAAATGGGTCCACCACGTCCCAAGGGCTGTCATGGGCTAAGGGGAGGCACCCTGGCCTTAGTGGGCCGGGCGCACCAAGTCCTCAAAAGCCCACGCAGCTAGGAAGGAAAAAAGGAGAGTCCTAGTAGGAATAGGATTGGACTTTGGAGTCCAAGTCCACGTGTGTACTATTCACGTGGTACTGTTCACATGGTACTGTTCACATGGTACTGTTCACGTGGCACTATTCCTTCTACTCCAAGCCCCTACACATATATAAATAGAGGAGAGGGGGCGCCCCAAACAAGCCACAACATTGTCTTAGCCGTGTGCGGCACCCCCCTCCACAGTTCCGTCCCTCGGTCATATTTTCGCAGTACTTGGGCGAAGCCCTGCGGAGATAGCATCACCATCACCGTCACCACGCCGTCGTGCTGCCGGAACTCATCCACTACCTCGCCGTCTTGCTGGATCAAGAAGTCGAGGACGTCACCGAGCTGAACGTGTGCTAAACGCGGAGGTGCCGTACGTTCGGTGCTCGGTCGGTTGGATCGTGAAGTTGTTCGACGACATCAACCGCGTTGTTCTAACGCTTCCACTTACGGTCTACGAGGGTATGTAGACACACTCCCCCTCTCGTAGCTATGCATCTCCATGGATAGATCTTGCGTGTGCGTAGAATTTTTTTGTTTTCCATGCAACGTTCCCCAACAGTTAATGTGTGCGCATTGTCTCAAATTGGGCAAAAAATTTACCACGACATATATGTGCCATCTCATGACATGATGCCAAGTTTCATGAATTTCAGGAGAGTTTTTGATTTACGGTGATTTAAAAACCAAGTTTCTCAATGTTTGCGGCCGAGCCACGACGCCGAGATGTTTGTAATTCATGCCCATTTCTTGCATGGGACCTAAACATGCACCCGAGGTCACAAAAATGATTTTTTCACCCATTTTGGTGCATTGGAGCATGTGCTTGTAGTTCAAATTTAAATTATGCACATGAAATGCCTAGAAAACTCAATTAATGTATAAAAAAGTCCAAACAAACCCTGAATAATTCCATATTTCAGCACGACACTCCTATTGGTCTATGTTGCCTCTAGAAAAAATTCCAAGGCGAGAAGAGGCAGCGAATGTCGTTTCGCCCACAAGGCTTCTTTGTGAGAAGCTCCGGTTTGTAAGAGGCTTGTAGCAAAACTTGCCCCAAATTGGGCAAGATTTCTACCACAACATATATGTGCCATGTCATGACACGATGCCAAGTTTCATGAATTTCAGGAGAGTTTTTGATTTACAGGTATTTAAAAACCAAGTTTCTCAATGTTTGTGGCGGAGCCACGACGCCAAGATGTTTGTAATTCATGCCCATTTCTTGCATGGGACCTAAACATGCACCTAAGGTCACAAAAATGATTTTCCACCCATTTTGGTGCATTGGAGCATGTGCTTGTAGTTCAAATTTGAATTATGCACATGAAATGCCTAGAAAACTCAATTAATGTATAAAAGAGTGCAAACGAACCCTAAATAATTCCATATATCAGCACGACACTCCTATTAGTCTATGTTGCCTCTAGAAAAAATTCCAAGGCGAGAAGAGGCAACGAATGTCATTTCGCCCACAAGGGTGACACGTTCCATATCGGAACCACGAGGCTTGTTTGTGAGAAGCTCCGGTTTGTAAGAGGCTTGTATGAAAAGTTGCCCCAAATTGGGCAAAAAATTTACCACGGCATATATGTGCCATGTCATGACACGATGCCAAGTTTCATGACTTTCAGAGGAGTTTGTGATTTATGGGGATTTAAAAACCAAGTTTTTCAATGTTTGCGGCCGAGCCACGACGCCAAGATGTTTGTAATTCATGCCCATTTCTTGCATGTGACCTAAACATGCACCCGAGGTCACAAAAATGATTTTCACACCCATTTTGGTGCGTTGGAGCATGTGCTTGTAGTTCAAATTTGAATTATGCACATGAAATGCCTAGAAAACTCAATTAATGTAAAAAAAAGTCCAAACGAACCCTAAATACTTCCATATATCAGCACGACACTCCTATTGGTCTATGTTGCCTCTAGAAAAAATTCCAAGGTGAGAAGAGGCAGCGAATGTCGTTTCGCCCACAAGGGTGACACGTTCCCTATCGGAACCATGAGGCTTCTTTGTGAGAAGCTCCAGTTTGTAAGAGGCTTGTACCAAAACTTGCCCCAAATTGGGCAAATTTTTTACCACGGCATATATGTGCCATGTCATGACACGATGCCAACTTTCATGAATTTCAGGTGAGTTTGTGATTTACAGGGATTTAAAAACCAAGTTTTTCAATGTTTGCGGCCGATCCATGACATCGAGATGTTTGTAATTCATTCTCATTTCTTGCATGGGACCTAAACATGCACTCGAGGACACAAAAATGATTTTTCCACCCATTTTGGTGCACTAGAGCATGTGCTTGTAGTTGAAATTTGAATTTTGCACATTAAATGCCTAGAAAACTCAATTAATAATCTATAAAAAAGGCCAAATGAATCTTGAATAATTTAAAGTAGTTCTGGTCAACCGTCTGGCACCCGTGGGTAAGCACTATGTGCACACACATTGTGTTAGCATCCTTCTTTCCTAAGTTTTCCATATTAATGGTGTTATATTATATATCCTAACACACTACCGTTTCCCACTATCCCAATCAGTCTCCCGCCACTCCCCCCATCGGTTTCCCGCTGCCAGTGTTAGTGGGCATAGAAGGCTAGGCGGCGACACACATGCCATACCTCAGTATACCATGGTGGGTTCTACAGTTGGGTGCGTCGACTGCAAATTAAAATTCCTATGCGCAGAACATCCAGGAACATGCTACGAGAGATGGATCATGGATCGTTACCACTAGACGCGCAGTGCCGTGCAGCGGAAGTAGAGTTGAGGTAGCGCGTCTCCAGAGTTGTCTCCTCCTCGTCAATCTCCCACGTAGCCGATCGGATCCCACGTACAGGTTTGCCAGAGCGGCTCAAGTGCACCGCCTCTAATGATATCCGCGCGTGCAGGAGGAACATCGTGCGGCGGACTACTAGGTCCGATCACACAACCAGCGGCGAGTGGAGGTGGCTAGTTGCAACACATGCAAAGCCCTAATGACGACGTCGAAGCGATCAACCAAATGAGTGTGCCACACCTCCACTATATATAGGCATCTGTCATGGGCTCAACACTTCGGCCTCGCATGGATCCTAAAGCCCAAAGTCTGTTCGACCTGGATCCGAGTCCGAGTAGGATCACATCTGACTCGTGGAATCGGACCCAGCCTCACAGGTTCCTTCCCTTAAGCGCGCGACCCCTTAGGTTCAAGTTGACTCGGTCGTAGTTCGGATCACCTTCGACCTGCTCGGTTGGTAGCGGCCTCTAGCAAGGCGTGCCGACCACCAAGTAGACAATGAAGACAATTGGCGAACCTGTACAACATGTCACACTTCTATTCCCTTTGCCACACGATATATGTTGTCGGGCTCAAGGCGAGTCTGTCATCCTTGTGCTAGCCCGACCTCTTTCTCGTTCCAGTGATGCCGACCACAAACCGGATTATCTCATAATCATTGTCGCATGGCCATGCTTATCTTGGTCGGATCACACGAGGGGCCCAGAGTATATCTCTCCGGATCGGAGGGGCAAATCCCATCTTGCTCGACCATGTCTCGCAGCATGGGTCTGGACAAGCCCAAAACCTACCTTTATAACTACCCAGTTACGGAGTAGCGTTTGGCCGGCCAAAAGCAGGTCTGTCATCATCCCGAGTACATGCGCCAGCTCAGGTCTTAAGACATAGAACGTATGTTGTACTAGAGACTCACAGATGACATATCGATGCGTCTCATAGTTGGGTCTGTCCGACTCGAACCTTATCTGGACTCAGATCCGAGTATGTCGAATCTGACCAGATCTTTCCGAGTCCATATTATTCGGTTAGCATCCAATACTCCATGGCTAGTGAGACCGAGCCATCCACCGTGTCATATGCTAGTCTAGTTAGCTGCGCGTTGCTACTTGTAGACTGTGTTGGTATTTCTTCGAAGAGGAGAGGATGATGCAGTATAGTAGAGATAAGTATTTCCCTCAGTTAAGAACCAAGGTTATCAATCCAGTAGGAGAACCAAGCAAAATTCTATTAAGCGCACCTGCACACACAAAAGCAAACACTTGCACCCAACACAAATAAGAGGGATGTCAATCCTCTTAGCGGTTATTTGCATGGATTAATTCTGACAGTGATAGATAGATAAAATAAATACTAAATAAAATAAAAGTAAATAAATTGCAGCAAGGTTTTTTAGGTTTTTTATATATGATAAAGTAGACCCGGGGGCCATAGTTTTCACTAGAGGCTTCTCTCTCGAACACATAGCATACGGCGGGTAAACAAATTACTGTTGGGCAATTGATAGGAAAGAAAATAATTATGACGGATTCATGGCAATGATCATGTATATAGGCATCACGTCTGAGACAAGTAGACCCACTCCTGCCTGCATCTACTACTATTACTCAACCCATCGACCGCTATCCAGCATGCATCTAGGGTATTAAGTATGAAATAGAGTAACGCCTTACGCAAGATGACATGATGTAGACAAAGTAAACTCAAGCAATATGATTAAACCCCATCTTTTTATCGTTAATGGAAACAATACAAATACGTGTCATGTCCCTTTCTATCACTGGGATTGAGCACCGCAAGATTGAACCCATCACAAAGCACCTCTCCCATTGCAAGATAAATCAGTCTAGTAGGCCAAACAAAATCGATAGATCAGAGAGAAATACAAAGCTATAATAATCATGCATAAAAGAGTTCAGAGAAGACTCAAATATTTCTCATGAATAATCTGATCATAAACTCACAATTCATCGGATCCCAACAAACACACCGCAAAAGAAGATTACATCGGATAGAACTTGAAGAACATCAAGGAGAACATGGTATTGAAGATCAAAGAGAGAGAAGAAGCCATCTAGCTACTAGCTATGGACCTGTAGGTCTGTGGTAAACTACTCACACATCATGGGAAGGGCGGCAAGGTTGATGTAGAAGCCCTCCGTGATCGATTCCCCCTCCGGCAGAGTATCGGAAAAGGCCTCCAAATGGGATTGTAGAAGAACAGAGGCTTGCGGCGGCGTAAAAGTCATTCGGGGTGGCTCTCTGTTGGTTTCCCAATATTTGAGAATTTATAGAAGTGGAATTAGGTCAAACGGAGCCACGAGGGCCCCAGAAGGCATCAGGGCGCGCCCCCTGGGGCCGCGCCCTGTTGCTTTGTGGAGGCTTCGTGAACCTTCTGGCCTCCTCTACAAGTCTCCAGGGTCTCTTTTTTCCGGAAAAAAATCTCCAAAAAGGTTCATGGCATTTGGACTTCGTTTGGTACTGATTTCCTGAAAAACCAAAAAACAAGCAGAAAACAACAACTGGCACTGGGCACTAGGTTAATAGGTTAGTCCCAAAAAATGATATATAATTGCATATCAAAACATCCAAGATTGATACTATAATAGCATGGAACAATAAAAAATTATAGATACGTTGGAGACGTATGAAGCATCCCCAAACTTAATTCCTGCTCATCCTCGAGTAGGTAAATGATAAAAACAGAATTTTTGATGTGGAATGCTACCTGACATGATTCATCATGTAATCTTTCTATTATGGTATGAATAATAAGATCCAAATGATTCAAGGCAATAGTCTATAGTTTGACATAAAGACATCAATACTCAGACATACTAATAAACAATCATGTCTTTCAAAATAAAAATGCTAAAGAACGTTATCCCTACAAAATCATATAATCATGTCATGCTCCATCTTCTTAACACAAAATACTTATCATGCACTACCATGGTTTTAGCCAAGCAATTGGTTTATACTTTTTAACGCGCTTCACCATTTTTAACCCCCACGCAATACATGAGCGCAAGCCATGGATATAGCACTATGGGTGGAATAGAGTGTGGTGGTAGAGATCAATAAGCGGAAGTCAAAAATAAGAAGATAGTCTCACATCAACGAGGCTAATCAACGGGCTATGGAGATGCCCATCAATTTATGTCAATGCGAGGAGTCGGGATTGCCATGCAACGGATGCACTAAGAGCTATAAGTGTATGAAAGCTCAACAATGAAAAACTAAATGGGTGTGCATCCAATTTGCTTACTCATGAAGACCTCGGGTGTTTGAGGAAGCCCATCATCGGAATATACAAGCCAAGTTCTATAATGAAAAATTCCCACTAGTATATGAAAGTGACAAAATAGGAGACTCTCTATATGAAAAACATGGTGCTACTCTGAAGCACAAGTGTGGAAAAAGGATAGTAACATTGCCCCTTCTCTCTTTTTCTCTCATTTTTTAGTGGGATCTTTTTGGCCTCTTTTTTTATATTTAGAACGGTCTCATGGACCTCATCCCCACTTTTTCGAGGACTCATTTGTCTCCACCATTCTTTTCTCACTGGGACAATGTTTTACTAGTGATGATCATCACACTTTTATTTACTTACAACTCAATATTAGAACTCGATACTAGAACAAAATATGACTATATGAATGCCTCTGGCAGTGTACCAGGATGTGCAATGATACTAGCGTGACATGTATAAAAAGTGATGAACGGTGGCTGAGCCACAAATAATATGTCAGCTATATGATCATGCAAAGCAATATGACAATGATGATGTGTGTCATAAAAACAGAACAGTGGAAGTTGCATGGCAACATATATCGGAATGGCTATGGAAATGCCATGATAGGTAGGTATGGTGGCTGTTTTGAGGAAGATATAAGGAGGCTTATGTGTGATAGAGCGTATCATATCACGGGGTTTGGATGCACCGGCGAAGTTTGCACCAACTCTTGATGTGAGAAAGGGCAATGCACGGTACCGAAGAGGCTAGCAAATTGCGGAAAGGTGAGAGTGCGTATAATCCATGGACTCATATTAGTCATAAAGAACTCACATACTTATTGCGAAAGTTTATTAGCCCTCAAAGCAAAGTACTACTGCGCATGCCCCTAGGGGGGAGGTTGGTAGGAATTAACCATCGTGCGCCCCCAACCGCCACGCAAAGGAAGACAATCAATAATAAATCATGCTCCAACTTCTTACCATAACGACAGATCATACGTGCATGCTTCAGGAATCACAAACCTTAACACCAATATTCTTACTAAACCACAATTATCTACTAGCACCTCCCACATATTACCATCTTAATATCGCAAAACTATTGCAAGGAATCAAACTTATCATATTCAGTGATCTACATGAAAGTTTTTATTATATCCCTCTTGAATACCTATCATATCAGGACCAAATTCATAACCCGTGCATATTACCATTGCTATTCATTAGAATCTCAAAAAGATATAATTGAAGCATGAGAGTGCAACTATTTCTTTAAAATATAACCACCGCCATGCTCTAAAAGATATAAGTGAAGCACTAGAGCAACTGCCTAGCTCAAAAGATATAAGTGAAGCACATAGAGTATTCTAACAAATCACGAATAATGGGTGTCCCTCTCAAAAAGGTGTGTTCAGCAAAGATGATTGTGTCAAACTAAAAAGCAAACAAAAGCAAACAAACTATATCACAAGACGCTCCAAGTAAAACACGTATCATGTGATGAATAAAAATATAGCTCTAAGTGCGTTACCGATAGATTGTAGACAAAAGAGGGGATGCCTTTCGGGGCATCCCCAAGCTTAGACGCTTGAGTTTTCCTTGAATATTACCTTGGGGTGCCTTGGGCATCTCCAAGATTAGGCTCTTGCTGCTCCTTATTCCTTTATCCATCGTAGTCTGCTACTTGTAGCTTGCGTTGGTATTTCCCCGAAGAGGAAGGGATGATGCAGCACAGTAGAGATAAGTATTTCCCACAGTTATGAAACCAAGGTTATCGAACCAGTAGGAGAATCACGCAACACCTCGTTAGCAGCACCTGCACACAAACAACAAATCCTTGCACCCAACGCAAACGAGAGGTTGTCAATATCTCGGCGGTAAATTGCAAGATTAAATTGTATGTGATAGATAGATAGATAGATTGAAACAAAAATACAAAATAAAATAAATAAAAGAAAATGGCAGCAATATTTTTAGGGTTTTAGTAATATGATTTAGATAGACCCGGGGGCCATAGGTTTCACTAGAGGCTTCTCTCGAGAAAATAGCATACGGTGGGTAGACAAATTACTGTTGGGCAATTGATAGAAAAGCAAATAATCATGACGATATCCAAGGCAATGATCATGTATATAGGCATCACATCCAAGATTAGTAGACCGACTCCTACCTGCATCTACTACTATTACTCCACACATCGACCGCTATCCAGCATGCATGTAGTGTATTAAGTCCATAAGAACGGAATAATGCCTTAAGAACGATGACATGATGTAGACAAGATAAACTCACGTATGAATAAACCCCATATTTTTACCCTTAGTAGCAACGATACATACGTGTCGTGCCCCTTTCTGTCACTGGGATTGAGCACCGCAAGATCGAACCCACTACAAAGCACCTCTTCCCATGGCAAGATAAATCAATCTAGTTGGCCAAACCAAATCAATAGATCGGAGAAGAAATACGAGGCTATAATAATCATGCATAAAAGAGTGCAGCAAAGACTCAAACAATTTCATGGATAATCTGATCATAAACTCACAATTCATCGGATCCCAACAAACACACCGCAAAAAGTGATTACATCGGATAGAACTCCAAGAACATCGAGGAGAACATTGTATTGAAGATCAAAAAGAGAGAAGAAGCCATCTAGCTACTGCCTATGGACCCGAAGGTCTGTGGTAAACTACTCACGCATCATCGGAAGGGCAGCAAGGTTGATGTAGAACCCCTCCATGATCGATTCCCCCTCCGGCGGAGTACCGGAGAAAGCCTCCAGATGGGATCTCTCTGGAACAGAAACTTGCGGCGGCGGAAAAAGTATTTCGTGGACTCCCTTGAGGGTTTCTGATTTTTTCTGAATTTATAGTGCTGGAATTAGGTCAAACGGGGCTGGGTGGGCCCCACGAGGTACCAGGGCGTGCCACCCCCCTGGGGCGCGCCCTGGTGCCTCGTGGCCCACTCCTTCATCTTCTGGCCCTCTCCCGAAGCTTCCAGTGTTTATCTTGTCCAATAAAAAATCTCCAAAAAGTTTCATGGCATTTGGACTTCATTTGGTATTGATTTTCTGTAAAACAAAAACAGGGCAGAAAACAGCAACTGGCACTGGGCACTAAGTTAATAGGTTAGTCTCCAAAATGATATATAATTGGTGTAAATGATTATAAACACATCCAAGATTGATATTATAACATCATGGAACAATCAAAAATTATAGATACGTTGGAGACGTATCAGCATCCCCAAGCTTAATTCCTGCTCGTCCTCGAGTAGGTAAATGATAAAAAAAGAATTTTTGATATGGAATGCTGCCTAACATATTCATCACATATTCTTTTCTTTTGTAGCATGGACATTGGACTTGAATGATTCAAAGCAATAGTCTATAATTTGACATGAAGATATAAATACTCAAGCATGCTAACAAGCAACCATGTCTTTCAAAATATCAATGCTAAAGAAAGTTATCCCTAGCCCATTATGCTCAATCATTGATCCATTCATGAAACTCACTCAAATATTAGCTACATCCAATGCACAAGTATGACAATAGTACTCTCTAGTTGGTGCTTTTGTAAGAGAAGATGGAGACTCAAATAAAATAAAAATTGCATAAAAGTAAATAGATAGGCCCTTCGCAGAGGGAAGCAGAGATTTGTCAAATGTGCCAGAGCTCAAAGCTGAAATTAAAGAGATAAAAATATTTTGAGAGGCATGCTTTTCCTGTCAACGAAAATGACCGAGAATTCCCAATATTTTCCATGCTAGACACATCATAGGTGGTTCCCAAACAGAAAGTAAAGTTCATTTCCTTTCCACCATTCTTTCACAATCCATGGCTAGCCGTATCCACGGGTGCCCTCCATACCAACACTTTCCAAGGAATTTTATTGTTATTAATTTGGTTTCATTGTGGGACTGGGCATCCCTATTACCAACCATTCTCTCGTGCAATGACTTCCGGGGCACAACTTGGGTTTAAGGAGTTTGGATGCACATGCAGTATTCCGCTTAGTACAAATGAAGCCTAGCAAAAGATTGAGAAGCAACCAACCAAAAAAACGAAAACGGTCATAAACATGCATTGAACACAACTAACGTCGAATAATGCACCATAAGTAGGATATAATTTCATTGCATAACTATTGACTCAACGTGCATGCATAGGGAATCACAAACCTTAACACTAATATTCTTACTAAATCACAATTACTTACCAGCATGGCTCACATATTATCATTTCCATATCGCAAAACTATTGCAAGGAATCACACTTATCATATCCAATGATCTATATGAGAGTTTTTATTTATATCCCTTTTGAATATTCATCACTTTGGGACCAATTTCATATCTTGTGCAAATTACCGTTACTATTATCATCTCTCAAAAAGATTTAAGTGAAGCATGAGAGTGCAAATATTTCTTCAAAATTTCAATCTTATCAATTCTCAAAATAATATAAGTGAAGCATGAGAATTCATTTCTTCAAAATTTTAGTCTTGTCAATTCTCAAAATAATATAAGTGAAGCATGAGAATTCATTTCTTCAAAATTTTAATCAACTCTCAAAATAATATAAGTGAAGCATGAGAGTTTATTTCTTCAAAATACAGCCACCACCGTGCTCAAAAAGATTTAAGTGAAGCACTAGAGCAACTGCCTAGCTCAAAAAAAATTAAGTGAAGCACATAGAGTATTCTAACAAATGATGATAAACGTGTGGCTCTCTCAAGATAGGTGTGTTCAGCAAAGATGATTGTGACAAACTAAAAAGCAAACAAAGCAAAGACTCATATAATACAAGATGCTCCAAGCAAAACTCATATCATGTGACGAATAAAAATATAGCTCCAAGTAAAATTACCGATGGTTGGTAGAAGAAAGAGGGGATGCCTTCCGGGGCATCCCCAAGCTTAGGCTTTTGCTACTCCTTATTCCTTCATCCATCGTGATCTCACCCAAAACTTGAAAACTTCAATCACACAAAACTCAACAAAACCTTCGTGAGATTCGTTAGTATAACAAAATAAATCACTACTATAAGTACTGTTGCAAACCCATTCATATTTTATTTTGGCATTATACCTACTGTACTCTAACTTCAATATGGCTTATACCCCCCGATACAATCCATATATTCATCAAAACAAGCAAGTAGTGCATCAAAAACAGAATCTGTCAAAAACAGAACAGTCTGTAGAAATCTGAATTATGGTCATACTTCTGTAACTCCAAAAATTCTGAAAAATTAGGACGACGTGGGAAATTCATATATCAATATTGTGTAAAAAATTCAGAAGGTTCTGACGTTCCAGAGAAAAACAAAAATTCCAGCACTGGACGCAAAACTTTTTGTTTTCAAACAGCATCAATTATACTATCTTCCAAATCATCCCAAAGGCTTTACTTGGCACAAACACTAATTAAAAACACAAAAACACAATCATACCAGTAGCATGACAGTGAAAACACACAATAACAGAAACTTATAACAAAAATTTATTTTATTCATTGGGTTGCCTCCCAACAAGCGCTATTGTTTTATGCCCCTAGCTAGGCATAATGCATAGTTTCAAGTATTGTCATCTTTTAAGTTGATTCCATAAGCGGCCCTCATAATTGATTCATATGGTGTTTTAATTCTTTTCCTATGGAAATGCTCCATACCCTTCTTTAATGGAAACTGAAATTTTATATTCCCTTCTTTCATATCAATAACGGCACCTATAGTTCGTAAGAACGATCTACCAAGTATTATGGGGCAAGAAGAATTGCATTCAATATCGAGAACAATAAAATCAACGGGCACATAATTTCTATTTGCAAGAATGAGAACATCATTAATTCTACCAATTGGTTTTTTAATAGTAGAATCCGCCAAGTGCAAATTAAGAGAACATTCATCTATATTGGTAAAACCTAGCACATCACATAGAGATTTTGGAATTGTGGAAATGCTAGCACCCAAATCACATAAAGCATTGCACTCATAATTTTTAATTTTAAATTTAATGGTGGGTTCCCATTCATCATATAATTTTCTAGGAATTGAAACTTCTAGTTCTAGCTTTTCTTCTAACGCTTTCATCATTGCTTCTACGATATGTTTAGTAAAAGCCTTGTTTTGTTCATAAGCGTTGGGTGAATTTAACATGGATTGTAACAAAGAAATGCACTCAATCAAAGAACAGTTATCATAATTAAAATCTTTGTAATCCAAGAGAGTGGGCACATCGCTATTTAAAGTTTTTACCTCTCCAAACCCACTTTTAGCAATTTTCTTATCAAGATTTTCACCCTTCGAATTATGGGGACGCTCTTTAGCTATAGTTGACTCTTCTTCAGTCCCTTTTTCATCAAGTTTAATATTGCTAAACAAAGAATCAATAGATGAAACACCAATCATTTTAATATCCTCATCATTACTTTGTTCTAATGATTCCGGCTTAGCCGCCATTTGATTTACTAGCGTAGCTTGAGCATCAGAAATTTTTCCTAGCAAATTTTCAGTAAGAGCAAATTGAGATTGAAGACTAGCAACTTATTTACTAACATCATCAAGTTGTTTTGCAATAGCATTCAGTAAAGTACAGTGTTCTTTGAGTTCCTCGATAAAAAAATTGTTGTGCTCAAACTGTGTAGTCATGTAATCTTTAGTATTTTTCTCAATTTCGGACAAAATTTTATAATAAGAGCTATCATGATAATTCTCTCGGGGCATCATGATTAAGCAAACAAGGTAACAAGTAGGCAAGCGAGCAAACTAGAAAAAGCAAACGAAAAAATATTTTTGTATTTTTGTAAAAATGTTTTAGAAGTGGGGGAGATGAAAACGAGAGGCAAATGGCAAATAAAGTAAATGCAAGGAGATGAGAGTTTATGAAAAGGTACTTGATAGATGTTGATGATGTCTCCCCGGCAACGGCGCCAGAAATTCTTCCTGCTACTTGTAGCTTGTGTTGGTATTTCCCCGAAGAGGAAGGGATGATAGAGCACAGTAGAGATAAGTATTTCCCTCAGTTATGAAACCAAGGTTATCGAACGAGTAGGAGAATCACGCAACACCTCGTTAGCAGCACCTGCACACAAACAACAAATCCTTGCACCCAACGCAAACGAGAGGTTGTCAATCTCTCGGCGTTAAATTGCAAGATTAAATTGTATGTGATAGATAGATAGATAGATTGAAACAAAAATACAAAATAAAATAAATAAAAGAAAATGGCAGCAATATTTTTAGGGTTTTAGTAATATGATTTAGATAGACCCGGGGGCCATAGGTTTCACTAGAGGCTTCTCTCGAGAAAATAGCGTACGGTGGGTAGACAAATTACTGTTGGGCAATTGATAGAAAAGCAAATAATCATGACGATATCCAAGGCAATGATCATGTATCTAGGCAGTAGACCGACTCCTGCCTGCATCTACTACTATGACTCCACACATCGACCGCTATCCATCATGCATCTAGTGTATTAAGTCCATAAGAACGGAGTAATGCCTTAAGAACGATGACATGATGTAGACAAGATAAACTCATGTATGAATAAACCCCATATTTTTACCCTTAGTAGCAACGATACATATGTGTCATGTCCCTTTCTGTCACTGGGATTGAGCACCGCAAGATCGAACCCACTACAAAGCACCTCTTCCCATGGCAAGATAAATCAATCTAGTTGGCCAAACCAAATCAATAGATCGGAGAAGAAATACGAGGCTATAATAATCATGCATAAAAGAGTGCAGCAAAGACTCAAATAATTTCATGGATAATCTGATCATAAACTCACAATTCATCGGATCCCAACAAACACACCGCAAAAAGTGATTACATCGGATAGAACTCCAAGAACATTGAGGAGAACATTGTATTGAAGATCAAAAAGAGAGAAGAAGCCATCTAGCTACTGCCTATTGACCCGAAGGTCTGTGGTAAACTACTCACGCATCATCGGAAGGGCAGCAAGGTTGATGTAGAACCCCTCCGTGATCGATTCCCCCTCCGGCGGAGTACCGGAGAAAGCCTCCAGATGGGATCTCTCTGGAACAGAAACTTGCGGTGGCGGAAAAAGTATTTCGTGGACTCCCCTGAGGGTTTCTGATTTTTTCTGAATTTATAGTGCTGGAATTAGGTCAAACGGAGCTGGGTGGGCCCCATGAGGTACCAGGGCGCGCCACCCCCCCTGGGGCGCGCCCTGGTGCCTCGTGGCCCACACCTTCATCTTCTGCCCCTCTCCCAAAGCTTCCAGTGTTTATATTGTCCAATAAAAATCTCCAAAAAGTTTCATGGCATTTGGACTTCGTTTGGTATTGATTTTCTGTAAAGCAAAAACAGGGCAGAAAACAGCAACTGGCACTGGGCACTAAGTTAATAGGTTAGTCTCCAAAAATGATATATAATTGCTGTAAATGATTATAAAAACATTCAAGATTGATATTATAACAACATGGAACAATCAAAAATTATAGATACGTTGGAGACGTATCATAGTCTCACCCAAAACTTGAAAACTTCAGCACACAAAACTCAACAGAAATCTCGTGAGATCCGTTAGTATAACAAACAAACCTTAAACTTTAGGTACTGTTGTAAATTGATTCATATTTAAAGTTTTGACTTCTCCAAACCCACTCTTCTCATTTTTATCATTAAGATTATCACCCTCCAAGCAATTGGGACTCCCTCTTATTCAGTCCCCTTTTCATCTAGTTTTATATTACTAAATAATGATTCAATAGGAGTAACACCAATCATTTTAATATCTTCATCATTACTACGGTAGAAACCGGGTGAAATCGCTTTTTCTAGGAATTCTCGCTTAGCTCTCAACCTAGCAGTCCTTTCTTTACTTTCATTAATGGAGACATAGATAGCATTAATAGACTCATTTATATCATGCTTGGGTGGCAAAATTTTAGTTTTAAGATTTTCCACATCATGAGCAATTCTATCAATGTTCCTAGCCAATTCATCAACTCCATTCAATCTTTCTTTTATCATAGCATTGAAATTCTTTTGCGAATTAATAAATTCTTTAATATTACTTTCAAGATCAGAGGGCATCCTATTATTATTATTATTATTATTATTATTATTATTATTATTATTATTATTATTATTATTATTATTATTATTATTATAGGAATTACCATAGGGATTGCCATAATTATTAGAGGAATTTCCAGGAAACGGTCTAGGATTGAAATTACCCCTATAAGCATTGTTGTTGAAATTATTTCTAGAGACAAAATTCACATCAATAGCATCGTTATTTTTCTCAATCAAAGTAGACAATGGCACATCATTATGATAAATATGAGCATTTTTATTTACAACCAATTTCAATAAAGCATCCATCTTATCACTCAAAGTATTAATTTCTTCAACGGAATTTACCTTCTTACCAGTTGGAGTTTGTTCAGTGTGCCATTGAGAATAATTTGTCATAATATTGTCAAGAAGTTTTGTAGCTTCTCCCAATGTAATTTCCATAAAAGTACCACCTGCAGCAGAGTCTAGCAAATTTCTAGAAACAAAGTTTAGTCCCGCACAAATTTTTTGTATGATCATCCATAGATTTAAGCCATGAGTTGGGCAATTTCTTATGATTAATTTCATTCTCTCCCAAGACTGTGCAACATGTTCATGCTCAAGTTGCTTAAAATTCATAATTTGATTTCTTAAAGAAATAATCTTAGCGGGAGGAAAATACTTAGTAATAAAAGCATCCTTACACTTATCCCACGAATCAATACTATTTCTAGGCAAGGATGAAAACCAAGTTTTAGCATGATCTCGTAGTGAGAACGGAAATAATTTTAAGTTGACAATATCATTATCCACATCTTTTTTCTTTTGCATATCACAAAGCTCAACGAAAGTATTAAGATGTGATGCAGCATCTTCATTAGGACTACCAGAAAATTGTTCTTTCATAACAAGATTAAGCAAAGCATCATTAATGTCACATGACTCCGCACTAGTGGCGGGAGGAGCAATAGGAGTACTAATAAAATCATTATTATTAGTATTGGAAAAGTCACACAATTTTGTATTTTCTTGAGACATCGCGACGAAACAAGCAAACAAGCAAACAAGCAAATAAATATATTTTTGTGTTTTTGCAAAAAATATTAGAAGTGGGGGAGATGAAAACTAGAGGCAAATGCAAATAAAAAGCAAATAAAATAAATGCAAGTGGATGATAGTTTGTGCGAAGGTACTTGGTAATTTTGATGATGTCTCCCCGGCAACGGCGCCAGAAATTCTTCCTGCTACTTGTAGACTGCGTTGGTATTTCCCCGAAGAGGAGACGATGATGTAGTATAGTAGAGATAAGTATTTCCCTCAGTTAAGAACCAAGGTTATCAATTCAGTAGGAGAACCAAGAAAAATTCCCTTAAGCGCACCTGCACACACAAAAGCAAACACTTGCACCCAACGCAAATAAGAGGGTTGTCAATCCTCTTAGCGGTTATTTGCAAGGATGAATTCTGATAGTGATAGATAGATAAACTAAAATAATAAATAAAATAAAAGTAAATAAATTGCAGCAAGGTTTTTTTAGGTTTTATATATATGATAAAGTAGACCCGGGGGCCATAGTTTTCACTAGAGGCTTCTCTCTCGAACACATAGCATACGGTGGGTAAACAAATTACTGTTGGGCAATTGATAGAAAAGCAAATAATTATGACGGATTCATGGCAATGATCATGTATATAGGCATCACGTCCGAGACAAGTAGACTGACTCCTGCCTGCATCTACTACTATTACTCCACCCATCGACCGCTATCAGCATGCATCTAGGGTATTAAGTATGAAACAGAGTAACGCCTTAAGCAAGATGACATGATGTAGACAAAGTAAACTCAAGAAATATGATTAAACCCCATATTTTTATCCTTAATGGCAACAATACAAATACGTGTCATGTCCCTTTCTATCACTGGGATTGAGCACCGCAAGATTGAACCCATCACAAAGCACCTCTCCCATTGCAAGATAAATCAATCTAGTAGGCCAAACCAAATCGATAGATCGTAGAGAAATACAAAGCTATAATAATCATGCATAAAAGAGTTCATAGATGACTCAAATATTTCCCATGAATAATCTGATCATAAACTCACAATTCATCGGATCCCAACAAACACACCGCAAAAGAAGATTACATCGGATAGAACTCCAAGAACATCAAGGAGAACATGGTATTGAAGATCAAAGAGAGAGAAGAAGCCATCTAGCTACTAGCTATGGACCCGTAGGTCTATGGTAAACTACTCACACATCATTGGAAGGGTAGCAAGGTTGATGTAGAAGCCCTCCGTGATAGATTCCCCCTCCGGCAGAGGACCGGAAAAGGCCTCTAGATGGGATCATGGAAGAACAGAGGCTTGCCGCGGCGTAAAAGTTATTCGGGGTGGCTCTCTGTTAGTTTCCCAATATTTGAGAATTTATAGAAGTGGAATTAGGTCAAACGGAGCCACGAGGGCCCCAGAAGGCATCAGGGCGCCCCCCTGGGGCCGCGCCCTGTTGCCTTGTGGAGGCTTCGTGAATCTTCTGGCCTCCTCTCCAAGTCTCCAGGGTTTCTTTTGTCCAGAAAAAAATCTCCAAAAAGTTTCGTGGCATTTGGACTTCGTTTGGTACTGATTTCCTGAAAAACCAAAAACAAGCAGAAAACAGCAACTGGCACTGGGCAATAGGTTAATAGGTTAGTCCCAAAAAATGATATATAATTGCATATAAAAACATCCAAGATTGATACTATAATAGCATGGAACAATCAAAAATTATATATACGTTGGAGACGTATCACGCGTCCACACAACCATTTCGACTAGGGACCTTTTAGGACAATCATCATACAATGCATAGTCCCACAAACAAGTCACGTACTTGCTGATACACATCATTGATACTGTCCAAGGACTATCTTTATTCATAAACACATAGGAAATATCATCATACATGATTGCCTCTAGGGCATATCTCCAACAGTCTCCCACTTGCACTAGACTCAATCAAATAGACATCGTATGCCCATAGCTCTAACGTGCCCCTCATGCTTGGGTTGTGGAAGCGGCTTAGTCAATGGATCTGCAACATTTGCATCCGTGTGAAATTTGCATAACTCTACATCACCACTCTTTACGATCTTTCGTATCAGGTGATATTTCCGATATATGTGTCTGGTCTTGTGGTGATTCCTCGGCTCCTTGGCCTGTGCGATGGCACCAGAATTATCACAATAAAGGTCCAACTGTTTTACCGAGGCTGGGAAAACACCAAGATCATCCAGAAAGTTCCGGATCCAAACACCTTCCTTTGCAGCTTCACAAGCCGCAATGTATTCGACTTCTGTGGTAGAATCGGCCATCATATCTTGCTTGGAACTCATCCAGCTCACTAATCCTCCGTTCATGACGTACACGAATCCGGACTGTGATCGACAATCATCTCGGTTGGTTTGGAAACTAGCATCGGCGTAACCCTTTACGACGAGCTCTTCCTCACCTCCATAAACTAGGAACATCTCTTTAGTCCTTTTTAGGTACTTCAGAATAGTCTTTACCACCGCCCAGTGACTCTCACCTGGGTTGGCCTGGTATCTACTTGTTAAGCTTATTGCAAAAGCAACATCGGGCCGAGTACATATCATGGCATACATGATGGATCTGATTGCCGAGGCATACGAAATCCGACTCATCCCGCTTCGCTCATCAGATGTCGAAGGACTCTGAGTCTTGCTCACCTTTATACCATGTGAGACAGGCAAGAACCCCTTCTTGGCCTCACTCATGTTGAACCGTTTCAATACTTTGTCTATGTACGTGCTCTGGCTTAAGCCGACCAGCCTCCTCAATCTATCTCTATAGATCTTAATGCCCAATATGTAAACTGCTTCAACAAAGTCCTTCATCGAAAACTTTCCATTCAATGATTCCTTGACCGAGTTCAGCATCGAAACATCGTTTCCGATCAGTAATATGTCATCCACATACAAGATCAAAAACACTACCAAGCTCCCACTCAACTGCTTGTATAAACAAGTGTCCTCTTCGCTTTTGATGAAACCGAGACCAGTGACAACCTCATCAAAACAA
Source organism: Elymus sibiricus (assembly GCA_039707655.1). NCBI lineage: Eukaryota > Viridiplantae > Streptophyta > Magnoliopsida > Poales > Poaceae > Elymus > Elymus sibiricus. The sequence continues at coordinate 222,766,850 of CM077670.1, read as the reverse complement.
ATATTCCAGCTCCGAGATGCTTGCCTCAACCCATAAATGGATCTCTTGAGCTTGCATATCTTACTAGCGCTTGTTGGATTGACAAAACCCTCGGGCTGTATCATATACACGTCCTCGGTTCAATTTCCATGAAGGAAAGCCGTTTTGACATCCATCTGCCATATCTCATAATCGAAATATGCAGCTATAGCTAGTACGATCCTCACCGACTTCAGCATCGCTACCGGCGAGTAGGTCTTGTCGTAGTCAATTCCTTGAACTTGTCCATAACCTTTAGCGACAAGCCAAGCTTTGTGGATCTGAACATTTCCATCCACATTGGTTTTCTTCTTAAAGACCCATTTGCAACCAATGGCAGTGACGCCAGGCGGCAGATCAACCAAGTCCCAGACTTGATTTTCATCCATGGACTTTAACTCGGATCTCATGGCCTCCAACCATGCCTCGAAATCTGGGCTCACCATCGCTTCCGTATACGTAGCCGGCTCGTCGCTTTCCAGCAACAGCACATCACGCACTCTGCGCAATCTTTCCGACCTCCGTGGTTCCGGTGCCGCTTCCACCTCAGGTTCCCTGACAGACTCCGGTATGATCACATCATCAGTCAAGTTGTCCCCAAGTGGTTCTTGAACTTCTTTGAGTTGCACCTACCTCCCACTGGCTTCCCGTCTGAGAAACTCTTTCTCAAGGAAGACCCCGTTCCGAGCAACGAACACTTTGTTCTTTTCGCGGTTGTAGAAGCTATATCCCAAGGTTTCCCTCGGATATCCCACAAATATGCACTTATCCGACTTGGGTGTAGGCTTGTCCGACATAGGTCGCTTGACAAATGCTTCACAACCCCAAATCTTTAGAAAAGACAACTTGGGACTCTTCCCAGTCCACATCTCATGTGGTGTCTTGTCTACGGATTTAGATGGTACTCTGTTGAGTGTAAAAGCTGTGGTTTCTAGAGCATATCTGTAACACCCCAAAAATTTAATCATATTTTTATTAAGTAAAAATTGGCTAGAAATAAAATTTTGAATTATAATAGGTCTTTTATTATTTCAGAGTGTTTTCTGTTTTCTGTTTTTCAAAATTCTTCCCTCCATATAGAATTTTTTTTTGGAAAATATTGTGTGCTTGGTAGTTTCCTTAAATTATTTCATTTATACTTTAATAATAGTAAGAATTATTTTCATAATAAAATTTGCCCTAAAATAATTATTTTAATAGCATTTTCAGACTTTAAAATGCTTCTGTTACACTACCACTATTTTAAATAATTCTTTAAAAATTCCACAAAAATTATGAGGGGTCATGTGAGGCCTATAGGTCACTTTTATGCAAAAACCCAGCTTGGTGTTTTGAAAATTTTGAGTGAAACATCCTCTTCTCAATTCTGTTCCATTTCTAGGTTTTAACTACAACCTCAATTTTTATTGCTCCAAAAATTCTGCAATTATTCCACCTTATAGTCCTTCCAACCAAACCCTTAAGTCCAGGAGATCAGCCCCATTTGCATCATTTAGATCCACCAAATAATTCTCTGCATTTCCAGTCCAGAACTGAAATTCACCAAAACTTGCACTTGCAAGTTTTTAATTTTGTTCAACCAACCTTGCCATCCACTTTATCATCTAAAGAGACACCATACTGCCAATTTTCACTTCCAACAAAATCCCCTAGGTTCCCCTGGCATTCTGTCAAACACCTTATGTGCATGACAGAATTTTGCAACCACATAAACCTGCATTGCCCACTTGATCATCTTGCCAAAAGAGCTTGTCCAACATCCTTTCCACCCCTAGTAGCATCACCATGCCAAGATCCGCAGCTAATAGATCAACCTAGAGCGCTCTGGCATTTTGCCGAGCACTTGTTGTGCATGCCCAGAGCGCGCGTATTGCACGCCTGAGCGCCGCAAGCCCCTGCCACCCCGCTGCTGCTCTCCCCTGGCTTGCCCCGCACGCTCTGCTGGCCGCCTGCACCAGCCGCAGCCTCCACCGCACCGAAGCTCTCCCCCTAGCGCCGCCCACCACCGGCCAGCATCGCCACCGCCTCCCACCCGTCGCTGTCACGGCACCGCCCACGACGCGTGGCTCAGTTTAGAGCCAGCCAACATGCCTTGCCTTAATTGCGGATGGCCACCGCCTTCACCGAACCCCGCCGACCACCACCGACCCCTCACCGGCCTCAACGGCGCCATGAATGGCTGCCGCCGTCGTGATTATCCTCGGAGCTCATGGGAACCGACCTCACCGAGCTATAAAAGCCACCCCGAGCTCTTCCAGCTAACCACGCCGCTCCCCTCCTTCTCTGTGAGCTCCCCCGAGCAGCAAAATGACCGGAAATGGTCATCTTCCCCGCCTCCAGTAGCCACGGTCGTCGCCGTTTTCCGGTTGATTCCGACGCCAATAGGACTTCCCCCTCCTCCATTTCTTCTCCAACAGCCTCCACTCGACCCCACAAATCCATCCCCGCCGCCAATTTCGCCAGAGGTGGCCCGTAGACGAAACGCCCAAAACGCCTCCGCCAGAGCCTTTCAGGGAGACCTCGCCGCCGGCGAGGTAGGGCTCCCTGGTGACCGTGCCGCACACAGGGAGGTTCGCCGTGCTCTCCTGAGTACGACGGTGTGCTCGACCTGCGGAGGGGTGCCACCAATCGCCGGCGAACGCCCCCGGAGTCCTCCCCCTGCTCCTATCCACGCGCGCGAATGGTTGAAGACGAACCCCACAGGTGGGTCCCACCTGTCGGTGAGTCACCAGTTCGCCCCTCCGCGTGGCCACGTCTCTGGGCTCGGCCCAGTAGCGCCGTTTTTCTGGGCCTCGCTCAGTGCACGCCTTTGCCAGCAGGATATTTTCCTGTCCCTTTTCTTTTATCCAGAGCATTAAATAATTTCCATAGAATTCTTTTTTAGTTCAAATGAGATAATTCAAATTTATATGGACATATAAAATTATTCTGTATTTAACTAGCCTCGGTGAACATTTTTCCTATGGTTAATTTCTGCCTAACCCAATTAATAGTTCTTCTTATATAAGTCAATTATTAAATTCCTAGACTAATCACCTCAACTCCAAATTCAGTAAAACTAATTTATAATTTTTTCTAAAATCATGCCTCATTTAATAGGTACCACAACTCATTTTTATAAAATGTTTTCTGCAAAAAAATTTGCAGATCCATTATTTCCTTAATTCCACCTATTTCGAAATGTTCAAAATTTCTTAGTGCTAAAAATCTAGTAGAATCACCTTGATTATTTTTCTTATGACCAGAGAGGTTCTAGAAAAGTGAAATTCTTATTTTTAGAGCACTTTTATTTTTCCTGCTTAATAATTGTGTGGTAATTGCATTATTTGAAAAATAGGAAAATGGAGGGACGATAAAATTTTCAAACTTTTGGAGTGCACGCCACACTTCTGCATGATCAAGGCAAGCATCTTGAACACTTGATATGGTGATTGCATGGTTAATTGTTTGTAAGAATGATTGAATCACGCATATGTTGAATTCGAATAAAATTTGCATGCATGTATTGTTGGCATGTTTCCTCGTACCATGCAACGTGTGCTTGTTATGACTAACTTGCAGGAGCAGGTATAAGAGAAATACCGTTACTGGCAGAAGGATGATCACGTTGGAGCGTGATCATGCCTTGTTGGTTATGCATGTTGGGACATGCAAGGGATGTGGCCCTGTTTTGGTGTTACTGTTGAGAGAACACTTTATTGTGCTAACCACTGCAGGAAAACTTAAACCTCCTGAGTCGACCGTAGATCGGGTCTTGGTCCGGTAACCCCCAAACTTGATCCGTGCTACCACTTGTCCCTGCCACAGGTAGGGTATGGTTTAGTAAGTTGATAACCCCTTTCCGTGCACACACCGTACAGAGAGGCCATGGTGAAAGATACCAAAGGCCTCTGGTAGGCATGTCACCTGGTCAGGGGGCATGGGTGTATCCGGCTGGGCCGAGAGGGGGGCACCCCTTGTAATCCGCGCGTATGAATAGTGATCCCATGCTATTCGAGATTGTAGTCTCCCCGACTTAGAGTTTTTCTTGAACGATGCTTGCACGTATCCGATCATCTTGATCACATGCGGGCTCAGTGGATCACCTTCCTTCAGCTTGCAATCCATCAAGGATCGCCAGACATTTAACCTTTCGGTCCTAGCCGGTGTCTGAAACATGCTCTTGAGACTATCGATCATATCGTAAGCCTCAACATTTTTGAAATGTTGTTGCAAATCGGGCTCCATACAAGCCAGCATCAGACAGCTGATCTCCGTTGATTCATCAACGAGTTTCTGGTAGGCATTCCTGGTTGTGGCATTAGGATTATCAGCAGGTTCCTATGGAAGTGGATCCTCTAGAAAATGTTCCTTTTTATTGTGCTTGAGAACAATTCTCAAATTTCTATACCAGGTGGTAAAATTTGTTCCATTCAGTTTATCCTTTTCCAGAATTGATTTCAATGCAAAGTTGGGTTGAGCAGGTGGTGCCATTGATCTACAACAGAAAAATATGCAATCGCTAAGCAATGTGTTTATGTAGAGTAATTCAAGCCTTAAACAGAAATACTCCCACTGAAGTCAGCATCCCTCCGCAAACTCTCAGTGATTCAGGATCCGACTAGCGCATGCGACTAGTGAGCTTTAGCATCACTGCTAGCCAACGTGCCTATCCGGTAAGCAACTCCTTGCTAATCGTATCTCTATACGACTCCTGTCGGTCAGGTAGGTATCTTATACCCCGGCTCCCAACCTCCTTTGCCACAAGGCCCAAAACCGTTTTGATAGCCTTGTCAAGTTAACCTGATGCAGTGCATGTCCATGTCCGACATGAACCCTTCAGTTCAAGGACACCTAGTAGCACCCCAATTTTATGAGCCCACTACTAGACGTACTTGACGTGCGAAGGTGCAACATCGGGGATGGCAATTCGCTTGATATTAATGAGGGATCTTCCTACCATTTTAACATGCATAGAAACTAAGAAGCATAACAATCACAAATAAACATATATTGTGAAATAGTACGGCTCCTTCATGTACATTCTTCTAGGTCGGCTCCGACTCCGATGACCATCTAGGAACTCCATCTTGTTTGTCACGCCGGGACGCCAAGCCACGAACTTGATCTCTGTCCTTAAACTACTACAACTAGTAATGAATTTTTACAGAGAGTCAAAAGTCGACACGCAGGTCGTTATACATTTTAATGACAACATTTTGGCTCCTGCCGGCTGACAAATCATGACGCGCAGGCCATGTATAATTTACACACATGCATCATATACACATGAGCCATACTATTCACATCAAACCTGCAAAACAAAGTTATGCATAGAATCGCATTCTACCGGTTTGAGTGAACCTGTACGAAATATACGGCGCTACGCACACGACGGTCATTAAAATCACAGATCACACCTGTACTCCGATCACGCATGTACTCCGATCACGCCGAATTTTCCGATCTGACCGATGTTATCGATCATCGTGAATCCGATTCGGATTTACGTTTCACTGTTAACCCCGATGGTGGAAACTGACCGGTAGGGGTAGGTTGTGTCACGACCTTATCGATTCCGATCATCAAAAAACATAGCCACATCGATCCCCATGTGTAGTTGATCTCATCAACCGTGCACATAGCCGATCTTATAAACGACAACAGATCTCATCTGCTGCATCCACATATCAAATATGCATACGATCTGAATCCAAATCCTAGAGCAGAGGCTCTGATACCACTGTTGGGTTCTACGGTTGGGTGCGTCGACTACAAATTAAAAATTCCTACCCGCAGAACATCTAGGAACATGCTACGGGAGATGGATCACGGATCGTTACCACTAGACGCGCAGTGCCGTGCAGCGGAAGTAGAGTTGAGGCAGCGCGTCTCCGGTGTCATCTCCTCCTAGTCGATCTCCCACGTAGCCGATCGGATCCCACGTACAGGTTCACCGGAGCGGCGCAAGTGCACCGCCTCTAACGGTATCCACGCATGCCGGAAGAATGTCATGCGGCGGACTGCTAGGTCCGATCACACAACCGATAGCGAGTGGAGGTGGCTAGTTGCAACACATGCAAAGCCCTAATGACGGCACCGAAGCGATCAACCAAATGAGTGTGCCGCACCTCCACTATATATAGGCATCCATCGTGGGCTCAACACTTGGGCCTCGCATGGATCCTAAAGCCCAAAGTCTGTTTGGCCTAGATCCGAGTCCGAGTAGGATCACATCTGACTCGTGGAATCGGACCCAGCCTCACAGGTTCCTTCCCTTAAGCGCGCGACCCCTTAGGTTCAAGTCAACTCGATCGCAGTTCGGATCACCTCTGACCTGCTCGGTTGGTAGCGGCCTCTAGCAAGGCGTGCCAACCACCAAGTAGACAATGAAGCCGATTGGTGAACCTGTACAACATGTCACACTTCTGTTCCCTTTGCCACACGATATATGTTGTCGGGCTCAAGTTGAGTCTGTCATCCTTGTGCTAGCCCGACCTCTTTCTCGTTCCAGTGATGCTGACCACTAACCGGATTATCTCATAATCCTTGTTGCATGGCCATGCTTATCTTGGCCAGATCACATGAGGGGCCCAGATTATATCTCTCCTGGTCGGAGGGGCAAATCCCATCTTGCTCAACCATGTCTCGCAGCATGGGTCTGGACAAGCCCAAAATCTACCTTTATAACTAACCAGTTACGGAGTAGCGTTTGGTCGGCCCAAAGCAGGCCTGTCATCATCCCGAGTACATGCGCCAGCTCAGGTCTTAGGACATAGAATGTATGTTGTACTAGAGACTCACAGATGACATATCGCTGTGTCTCATAGTTGGGTCTGTCCGACTTGGACCTTATCTGGACATGGATCCGACTATGTTGGATCTGACCAGATCTTTTCGAGTCCATATTATTACTGGTACAGTGAGCTGCTATACAAACGGTTTTTAACCCCTTTCCACGACGGAGTTTTAAACCGTCGCCTTGCCTATGTGTGCGATAGGGGGGTCCTTCCCACACGACCCAGAAACCGTCGGCAATAGGGCCTCCGGTCACACACGCGGGGCAAAAAGAGCTCGTGTGCGATCGGGCGAGCCATCGCAGACAATTATACTAGACCAATTATTTCTGTTCGTATGTTCATCCCACACAGTGAATCTCAGAAAAACGTTTCCGTTCATATGTACATCACACACAATTTTTATGTGGAAACGTTTGTGCAAGGTGTCCTAACACAAACATTTGTCGGGCGAAAGGCGTGTGTAATTGTTCATTGATCCAACATGGCTACTTTCTAGAAACTGTGTGCGTTGTTTGAGGTCATCGCCCACGATGTTGTCTAAGAAACCGTCTGCAATTCAAAAACCCAATAACCAGGCTAATTGGCCTATTATTGATAATGCATTTAGTAATCAAATTGACATTTCATATCAAACACACCATATGTTTCATAGTTGTATTACGGAAACCAGGATTTCATAGCTGAATTACATCAGAGTAGAACGTCACATAGCTTCAGCACTCAGTTACACCATATAGGCATATAGCTAGCTACGCAATTACACAACAGCACGAAGTTTCACATGCAACATCTAAAACCTCTGGAAAGTAGCAACATATATGGTATATAGAGAGATGAATCTCATCTGGAAAACTGCTGAATCTGAAGGCGAATATTGAGCCTTCAATGATGTTGAATGTCCTTGCAACTTTACGCCAGTGGTTGCGGATGATTGCCCGCCCAACCTTCGTCCTCTTGAGGGAGACTTCAATATTGTACCGTGGGTGTTGAATGAGTACCTTCCTCGCCTCTTGACCATGGAGGTGGTTTGTGAGGTAATCATCAGTGAACTGCTTTGGAAAGGACTGAAAACAAAGATATGCATAAATATCTGTTCTAAATTTTGAAATGGCGCATAGGAAAAAACACAAGGTAAAAGAGTTAGTACCATCCTATAGTTGACTAATGTCTTCTTCATTGTGCAAACAAAGATCTTGTTGTTATTCAACGCTAGTTTCTTTATCCTAACAATCTTTCTGATTTTCTTGACTTGACTGATATTCATGTCCATCTCATTTCCCCGTATGCAAAATGGATCGAACAGTGGGTCTAAACCTCTGACAGCAGGACCTACATGTGCAAGACAAAATTGTTAAAAACCTAAATATTAGAATGGTTCCTGCAATTTCACAATAATGTGCTATTAGCCAAAGGACCATGCATGTGCAAACCTCGATGGTAAACCTCAGTGCCTCCCATTGTTTCCCTGCAACACATGTAAGGCAGATATTGATCAGTTTAAGTGAGAGTTGGCATACTATCAGTAGAATATATTAATGAAAACTTGTACCCACAACAAATGAACATCACACTGCAGAATTGAACCAAAAAGTTAACTGGACACCACAACAAATGAAGCAAGCAGTTAACTGAGAACTACATTGCAGAATAGAACATATACTAGAAGATCATACAGTTAACCAAGCCTAGCGTGCTTAAGAACTACTAGGAAATATAGCATTTGTGTATGTTTCTCATGTATAGAGTACATCCAAATTCGATTTTATTCATCACATGCATAACAATAAAAAAAATGTACCCACAGGAATTGAAAATCACATTTCAGAATTGAACCAAACAGTTAACTGAACATCACAACAAATGAACCAAACTGCTAACTGAGCATCACATTTCAGAAGATCAGATTGCATATTAACATTACAGAGGACAATTCACTAGAAGACACCGGAGGCGGCCTTTAGAAAACACCACGAACTGTCGTTTAAAGCAGCCAACCGCATGGCGGCATCCGCGCGCGAGGGGTCGACGGTGGCCTCGACGGCGAGGTGCTCCTCCAAGATCTGGCGGTCGGCACGCATGGCAACCATCACGACCTCATCCGCGCGTGCGGCCGCGATTTGCTTCACCGCTGCCAGATGCTCCTTGAGCTCTTGGCTATAATGCGTGAACCATGGCTATGGGCGGCGCTTATTTGGAGGATGGGGCAGTGATTTGGGTGGAAGATGTCGCGTCGGTGGTTGAGGCATGTGGGATGGAGAAGGAGGAGGAGGAGGAGGATGGGGGTGGGGTGTGGATTACCTGACTATATGGACGAGGCCGCGCAGCAGGAAGGAGCGCCGCCGACGAGGAGGCGGCGCTGCAAAACAAGCAGTGAAGGTTTGAACTTGGAAAGGAAGGAGGAAACAGTGGAAATGTGGCTTTTGGTGGGGGGGAGGGGGCAGGGACCTAGATATTTCCGCGGTTGCCAAAAATTTACGAACGGTGCAGCGAAAAACTGGCGAGCAAGTGTGGTTGATGCGCGGTCGGTGGACTGTAGCCGACGAACCTTCCTGTGTAAGCCATACATGAGGGAGCCCCAAGATATTTTATACTCCATCACACACGATTGTTGCTAACAAACTGTTTGTGGTGTAATTTATTTTTTCATTTTGATTTGAAAGACAAAATGGGGTTATGGCAGGAAAGGTCACTGTTTGAATTGCTAGAACATTTACCTGCAATGAACATGCAACTATAGGAGTGTCGTGCTAAAATTTGGAATTATTCCGGGTTCGTTTGGCATTTTTTATACATTAATTGAGTTTTCTAGGTATTTAATGTGCATAATTCAAATTTGAACTACAAGCACATGCTCCAGTGCACCAAAATGGGTTGAAAAATCGTATATGTGTCCTTGGGTGAATGTTTAGGTCCCATACAAGAAATGGGAGTGAATTTCAAACATCTGGGCGTCGTGGCTCGGCCAAAAACATTGAGAAACTTGGTTTTAAAATTCCTGTAAATCCAAAAATTGCCTAAAAATCACGGAACTTGGCATGATGTCTTGACATGGCACCAACATGTTGTGGTAAAATATTTGTTCGATTTGGGACAAGTTTAGGTATAAGCTTCTTACAAACCGGAGCTTCTCTCAAGAAGGCTCATGGTTCCAATAGGGGATGTGTCACCTTTGTGGGCGAAATGACATACGCTGCCTCTTCCTGCCTTGATTTTTTTACAGAGGCAACAAAGACCAATAGGAGTGTCGTGCTAAAATTTGGAATTATTCCGGGTTCGTTTGGCCTTTTTTATACATTTATTGAGTTTCTAGGCATTTAATGTGCATAATTCAAATTTGAACTACATGCACATGCTCCAGTGCACCAAAATGGGTTGGAAAATCGTATATGTGTCCTTGGGTGAATGTTTAGGTCCCATACAAAAAATGGGAATGAATTTCAAACATCTGGGCGTCATGGCTCGGTCGAAAACATTGAGAAACTTGGTTTTTAAATTCCTGTAAATCCAAAAATTGCCTAAAAATCACGGAACTTGGCATGGTGTCTTGACATGGCACCAACATGCTGTGGTAAATTTTTTGTTCAATTTGGACAAGTTTTGGTATAAGCTTCTTACAAACTGGAGCTTCTCTCAAGAAGGCTCATGGTTCTAATAGTTGGGATGTGTCACCTTTGTGGGCGAAACGACATACGCTGCCTCTTCCTTCCTTGATTTTTTTACAGAGGCAACAAAGACCAATAGGAGTGTCGTGCTAAAATTTGGAATTATTCCAGGTTCGTTTGGCATTTTTTATACATTAATTGAGTTTCTAGGCATTTAATGTGCATAATTCAAATTTGAACTACAGGCACATGCTCCAGTGCACCAAAATGGGTTGAAAAATCATATATGTGTCCTTGGGTGAATTTTTAGGTCCCATGCAAAAAATGGGAATGAATTTCAAACATCTAGGCATCGTGGCTCGGCCGAAAACATTGACAAACTTGGTTTGTAAATTCCTGTAAATCCAAAACTTGCGTGAAAATCATGAAACTTGGCATGTTGCCTTGACATGGCACCAACATGCTGTGGTAAAAATTTTGTCCATTTTATAAGGCGCACAGATTAACAACCAACAAAGTCATTTTGGAACAAACAGCTGCCATGTTACAATCGGAAACACAAGTGCTATTCAAACCGTGGGCGTTGTACTAACCATTTACGTGCCGCCACGCGTCCCCATTTTTATTGGCTAGGAGGTGCTACTTGTAGACTGCGTTGGTATTTCCTCGAAGAGGAGAGGATGATGCAATATATTATAGATAAGTATTTCCCCCAGTTAAGAACCAAGGTTATCAATCCAGTAGGAGAACCAAGCAAAATCCCATTAAGTGCACCTGCACACACAAAAGCAAGCACTTGCACCCAACGCAAATAAGAGGGTTGTCAATCCTCTTAGCGGTTATTTGCAAGGATTAATTCTGATAGTGGTAGATAGATAAACTAAAATACTAAATAAAATAAAAGTAAATAAATTGCAGCAAGGTATTTTTAGGCTTTTTATATATGATAAAGTAGACCCGGGGGCCAAAGTTTTCACTAGAGGCTTCTCTCTTGAACGCATAGCATACGGTGGGTAAACAAATTACTGTTGGGCACTTGATAGAAAAGCAAATAATTATGACGGATTCATGGCAATGATCATGTATATAGGCATCACGTCCGAGACAAGTAGACCGACTCATGCCTGCATCTACTACTATTACTCCACCCATCGACCGCTATCCAGCATGCATCTAGGGTATTAAGTACGAAACAGAGTAACGCCTTAAGCAAGATGACATGATGTAGACAAAGTAAACTCAAGCAATATGATTAAACCCCATCTTTTTATCCTTAATGGCAACAATACAAATACGTGTTATGTCCCCTTCTGTCACTGGGATCAAGCACCGCAAGATTGAACCCATCACAAAGCACCTCTCCCATTGCAAGATAAATCAATCTAGTAGGCCAAACCAAATCGATAGATCGGAGAGAAATACAAAGATATAATAATCATGCATAAAAGAGTTCAGAGAAGACTCAAATATTTCTCATGAATAATCTGATCATAAACTCACAATTCATCGGATCCTAACAAACACACCACGAAAGAAGATTACATCGGATTGAACTCCAAGAACATCGAGGAGAACATGATATTGAAGATCAAAGAGAGAGAAGAAGTCATCTAGCTACTAGCTATGGACGCATAGGTATGTGGTAAAATACTCACACATCATCCTGTGGTAAACTACTCACACATCATCGGAAGGGCAGCAAGGTTGATGAAGAAACCCTCCGTGATCGATTCACCCTCCGGCAGAGTACCGGAAAAGGCCTCCAGATGGGATCGCGGAAGAACAGAGGCTTGCGGCGGCAGAAAGGTTTTCTCTTCTATCTCTCTGGTATATTGGGAATATTTGGGAATTTATAGCGATGGAATTAGGTCAGGAGGGGCTACGAGACGCCCACAAGCCTGGGGGGCGCGCCCTCCGGGCTTGTCGCCTCCTCGTGGCTCTTCTGGTCTTCTCCCGAAGCTTCGTGGGTCTCTTCTGGTCCAGACAAAATTAATCCAAAGTTTTTTTCTTGTTTGGACTCTTTTTGATAATGATTTTCTGAAAAGGCAAAAACAAGCAGAAAACAGCAACTGGCACTGGGCACTGGGTTAATAGGTTAGTCCCAAAAAATGATATATAATGGCATATAATTGCATATAAAACATTCAAGATTGATACTATAATAGCATGGAACAATAAAAAATTATAGATAAGTTGGATACGTATCAAGCATCCCCAAGGGTAATTCCTGCTCGTCCTCGAGTAGGTAAAAGATAAAAACAGAATTTTTGATGTGGAATGCTACCTAACATGTTTCATCATGTAATCTTTCTCTTACGGTATGAATAATAAGACCCGAATGATTCAAAGCAATAGTCCATAATTTGATATAAAGACATCAATACTCAGGCATACTAATAAACAATCATGTCTTTCAAAATAAAAATGCTATAGAACGTTATCCCTACAAAATCATATAATCCTGTCATGCTCCATCTTCTTAACACAAAATATTTATCATGCACTACCACGATGACAAGCCAAGCAATTGGTTCATACTTTTTAACGCGCTCCAGCTTTTTCAACCCCCACGCAATACATGAGCGCAAGCCAAGGATATAGCACTATGGGTGGAATCGAGTATGGTGGTAAAGATTTATAAGAGGAAGTCAAAAATAAAAATATAGTCTCACATCGATGAGGCTAATCGACGGGCTATGGAGATGCCCATCAATTGATGTCAATGCGAGGAGTAGGGATTGCCATGCCATGGATGCACTAAGAGCTATAAGTGTATGAAAGCTCAACATGAAAACTAAGTGGGTGTGCATCCAACTTGCTTGCTCATGAAGACCTCGGGCATTTGAGGAAGCCCATCATCGGAATATACAAGCCAAGTTCTATAATGAAAATTTCCCACTAGTATATGAAAGTGACAAAATAGGAGACTCTCTATATGAAAAACATGGTGCTACTCTGAAGCACAAGTGTGGAAAAAGAATAGTAACATTGCCCCTTCTCTCTTTTTCTCTCATTTTTTCGTGGGCTCTTTTTGGCCTCTTTTTTTATTTTATTTTATTTAGAATGGCCTCATGGACCTCATCCCCACCTTTTCGAGGACTCATTAGTCTCCACCATTCTTTCCTCACTGGGACAATGCTCTAATAATGATGACCATCACACTTTTATTTACTTACAGCTCAATATTACAACTCAATACTAGAACAAATATATGACTCTATATGAATGCCTCTGGCAGTGTATCAGGATGTGTAATGATACTAGCGTAACATGTATAAAAAATAATAAACGGTGGCTGAGCCACAAATACTATGTCAGCTATATGATTATGCAAAGCAATATGACAATGACGATGTGTGTCATAAAAATGGAACAGTGGAAGTTGCATGGCAATATATCTCGAAATGGCTATGGAAATGCCATGATAGGTAGGTATGGTGGCTGTTTTGAGGAAGATATAAGGAGGCTTATGTGTGATAGAGCGTATCATATCACGGGGTTTGGATGCACCGGCGAAGTTTGCACCGACTCTCGATGTGAGAAAGGGCAATGCACGGTACCGAAGAGGCTAGCAAATTGCGGAAAGGTGAGAGTGCATCTAATCCATGGACTCGCGTTAGTCATAAAGAACTCACTTACTTATTGTGAAATTTTATTAACCCTCGAAGCAAAGTACTACTACGCATGCCCCTAGGGGATAGATTGGTAGGAGAAATCCATCGCTCGTCCCCGACCGCCACTCATAAGGTAGACAATCAATAATAAATCATGCTCCAACTTCTTAGCATAACGACAGATCATACGTGCATGCTTTGGGAATCACAAACCTTAACACCAATATTCTTACTAAACCACAATTATCTACTAGCACCTCCCACATATTACCATCTTAATATCGCAAAACTATTGCAAGGAATCAAACTTATTATATTCAGTGATCTACATGAAAGATTTTATTATATCCCTCTTGAATACCTATCATATCAGGACCAAATTTATAACCCGTGCATATTACCATTGCTAATTATTTCTTTAAAATATAACCACCGCCGTTTTCTAAAAGATATAAGTGAAGCACATCGAGCAACTGCCTAGCTCAAAAGATATAAGTGGAGCACATAGTGTATTCTAACAAATCATGAATAATGTGTGTCCCTCTCAAAAAGGTGTGTTCAGCAAAGATTATTGTGACAAACTAAAAATCAAAAAAAAGAAAACATACTATATCACAAGACGCTCCAAGTAAAACACATATCATGTGATGAATAAAAATATAGCTCCAAGTGAGTTACCGATAGATTGTAGACAAAAGAGGGGATGCCTTCCGGGGCGTCCCCAAGCTTAGACGCTTGAGTATTCCTTGAATATTACCTTGGGGTGCCTTGGGTATCCCCAAGCTTAGGCTCTTGCCGCTCCTTATTCCTTTATCCATCATAGTCTCACCCAAAACTTGAAAACTTCAGCACACAAAACTCAACAGAAACCTCGTGAGATCCGTTAGTATAACAAACAAATCTTAAACTTTAGGTACTGTTGTAGATTGATTCATATTTAATATTGGCATAATGCTACTGTACTCCAACTTCTACATGACTCATACCCCCCGATATGATCCGTAGATTCATCAAAATAAGCAAACTATGCAACAAAAACGGAATCTGTCTAAAACAGAACAGTCTGTAAAGATCTATTTAAAAGCCGTACTTATGTAACTCCAAAAATTCTGAAAAATTTGTACAACATAAAAAATTCATATACCAATACTGTGTAAAAATTTCAGAGTTTTCTGATGCTCCAGTACACAACTAAAATTCCAGCACTGGACACAAAACTTTCTGTTTTCCAAACAGCATCAATTATACTATCATCAACATCATCCCAAAGGCATTACTTGGCACAAACACTAATTAAAAGATAAAAACACAATCATAACAGAGGCTATAATTGTGTAAACACACAAAAACAGAAAGTAAGAACAAAAAAATTATTTTATTCATTGGGTTGCCTCCCAACAAGCGATATTGTTTTATGCCCCTAGCTAGGCATAATGCATAGTTTCAAGTGTTGTCATCCTTCAAATTAATTCCATAAGTGGCCATCATAATAGATTCATAAGTTGCCTTAATTCTCTTTCTAGGGAAGTGTTCCATCCCTTACTTAAATGGAAATTGAAATCTTATATTACCTTCTTTCATATCAATAATAGCACCTATAGTTCGTAAAAAAGGCCTACCAAGTATTATGGGGCATGAAGGATTGCATTCAATATCAAGAACAATAAAATCCACGGGCACATAATTTCTATTTGCAAGAATAAGCACATCATTTATTCTACCCAATGGTTTTTTAATAGTGGAATCCGCAAGATGCAAATTAAGGGAACAAGGATCCATATCGGTGAGACCTAGCACATCACACAAAGACTTGGGTATAGTGGAAACGCTAGCACCAAGATCACATAGAGCATTACATTCATGATCTTTAATTTTGACTTTAATAGTAGGTTCCCATTCATCTTGTAATTTCTAGGAATTGAACCTTCCAACTCAAGTTTTTCTTCATGCACTTTCATCATGGCTTCTACAATATGTTTAGTGAAAGCTTTATTTTGTTCATATGCATTTGGTGAATTGATCATGGATTGCAACAAGGAAATACACTCAATTAAAGAACAACTATCATAATTAAAGTCCTTGTAGTCCAAAGTAGTGGGTGCATTACTATTTAAAGTTTTAACCTCTCCAAACCCACATTTTTCATTTTTATCATTAAGATTGTCACCCTCCAAGCAATTGGGACTCCTATCTAAAGTTGACTCTTCTTCAGTCCCTTTTTCATCAAGTTTTATGTTACAAAATAATGATTCAATAGGAGTGACACCAATCATTTTAATATCTTCATTCTTATTAGATTGTGACTCGGGTTTAGCAGCCATCTTATTCACTAGAGTTGTTTGTTTATCTGAAATCTTTCCTAGCAAATTTTCAGTATTAGCAAGTTGAACCTGAAGGTTGGATACTTCTAGATTGATATCTTCAAGTTGTTTATTAATGGCATCCAACAAGATAAAGTGCTCCTTAAGCTCTCCGGAAAAGAATTTATTTTGCTCAAATTTGAAGTCATAAAACTCTTAGTGACATTTTCAATTTCAGACAATCTTCTGTTATAGAAACTATCACGAAATCCTCTAGCGACATAGTGACAGAGCTAGCAAACAAGCAAATAAAAAAAAATTATTTTTTGTTTTTGTAAATTTTTTTAGAAGTAGGGGAGATGAAAACGAGAGGCAAATGCAAATAAAAAGGCAAATAAAATAAATGCAAGTGGATGATAGTTTGTGCGAAGGTACTTGGTAATTTTGATGATATCTCACCGGCAACGGCGCCAGAAATTCTTCCTGCTACTTGTAGACTCCGTTGGTGTTTCCCCGAAGAGGATAGGATGATGAAGTATAGTAGATATAAGTATTTCCCTCAGTTAAGAACCAAGGTTATCAATCCAGTAGGAGAACCAAGCAAAATCCCGTTAAGCGCACCTGCACACACAAAAGCAAGCACTTGCACCCAACGCAAATAAGAGGGTTGTCAATCCTCTTAGCGGTTATTTGCAAGGATTAATTCTGATAGTGGTAGAAAGATAAACTAAAATACTAAATAAAATAAAAGTAAATAAATTGCAGCAAGGTATTTTTAGGTTTTTTATATATGATAAAGTAGACCCGGGGGCCATAGTTTTCACTAGAGGCTTCTCTCTTGAACGCATAGCATACGGTGGGTAAACAAATTACTGTTGGGCAATTGATAGAAAAGCAAATAATTATGATGGATTCATGGCAATGATCATATATATAGGCATCACGTCCGAGACAAGTAGACCGACTCCTGCCTACATCTACTACTATTACTCCACCCATCGACCGCTATCCAGCATGCATCTAGGGTATTAAGTATGAAACAGAGTAACACCTTAAGCAAGATGACATGATGTAGACAAAGTAAACTCAAGCAATATGATTAAACCCCATCTTTTTATCCTTAATGGCAACAATACAAATACTTGTCATGCCCCCTTCTGTCACTGGGATTGAGCACCGCAAGATTGAACCCATCACAAAGCACCTCTCCCATTGCAAGATAAATCAATCTAGTAGGCCAAACCAAATCGATAGATCGGAGAGAAATACAAAGCTATAATAATCATGCATAAAAGAGTTAAGAGAAGACTCAAATATTTCTCATGAATAATCTGATCATAAACTCACAATTCATCGGATCCCAACAAACACACCGCAAAAGAAGATTACATCGGATAGAACTCCAAGAACATCGAGGAGAACATGGTATTGAAGATCAAAGAGAGAGAAGAAGCCATCTAGCTACTAGCTATGGACCCATAGGTCTATGGTAAACTACTCACACATCATCGGAAGGGTGGCAAGGTTGATGAAGAAGCCCTCCGTGATCAATTCCCCCTCCGGCAGAGTACCGGAAAAGGCCTCCAGATGGGATCGCGGAAGAATAGAGGCTTGATGTGACGCCCCCAACTTAATCGTGCACTAATCATACACGCAAATGCACACAATCAAGCCTAAGGACTCACGGGAAGATATCACAACACAACTGTAGACCCAAAATAAAATAATACAAGCTTTATATTACAAGCCAGGGGCCTCGAGGGCTCGAATACATAAGATCGAGAACAAGCATTAACGGAAGCAACAACAGTATTTGAGTGCAGACACAAAGTTAAACAAGGGTGCCTTAAGATGGCTAGCACAAACAGCGACACTGATCGAAAAGGTGAAGGCCTCCTGCCTAGGGCCTCCGAACTACTCATGGTCGACGGACTCAACGTAGTAGTAGGTGCCTCCGGGGATCTCCTGTTCCTGGGCTCCGTCGTCTGATCGCAGCAATCGGGTATGGGGAAAAGAGATAGCAAAGCAACCGCGAGTACTCATCCAAAGTACTCGCAAGACTGACATCAGATCTATACTAATTATGCATTGGTATCAAAGGAATGGGGCTATATCTTTGGACTAAACTGCAGAAATGCCAGAACAGAGGGGGAAAAGGCCTAGCCTATCGAAGACTAGCATCTTGAAGCAATCTTGCAACATCAGAAGAGAGTAGAGCAAGATAATATATAATCAATCATATTTTAGCAATGCCCTGGGATCCTTCCTCGACTACCCTATGAGAAAGTGATCCCGAGAGCAGTAGTAACAGTTTAACATTGTACAGTATCCATATATAGTTGTAGCAGATCAGGTTACAACTCCGAGCGTCCTGTTACCGTAGACATGGCTATTCGAATAGATAACTTCCCTGCAGGGGTGCACTACTGTTACCCAACACACTCGATTAACTCTGGCCAGACACACTTTTCTCGGTCATGCCCGGCCTCGGCTGATCGACACGACGTAGTCCTACCTAGGCTCCACAGAGAGGTCCCCGCCGGTCTACATCCTAAGCGCTCCGGGGTCTTGGGCCCATCGCCCTTTGCACTCTGGGTCATTGTGTCGCGTATCGGAGTCCAAGCACCACCTCAGTCCTGGATGGCACTTGTCCCGACGGGCTCACAATGCTGAACTGGACATCTGACAGAGCTTTCAGCTGATACATACGGCGCCGAGGGTCCCATAACCATTTCCCCACATGGTGGTAGTGCGTATAGGCCAGCGGCCAACTCAGATCAAATACCCAAATCCGTTAGGCGTGTTTAGTAAATCGTGAAGACGAACAGGATCCCTGTCGCTTCGACTTGATAACACACGGACCACGACCAAGGACCAGGCCCACCTCTCTCCTAGGTGGTCTCCGCCTGCCCTGTCGTTCCACCACAATATCACTCGAGGCTGCTCATGGAGCTGATCCGTCTTTATTATTATTCTCTCGCAGGCACTCTTGGAGCCGGCCCGACTTTAACAGTTTAAAGTATTGCAATATGTAAACATTTCCGTGATCATCACCCAGAGTGATCACGGCCCGATAACAAGCACGGCATATGGACAAGGCGAAAGGCCACAGATGGATCAACAACATAGCTAACTAAGCATCATAGGACGGCAGGTAGGTATCAACAGTAGGCGATGAAATCAGGCTATGCATCAGAATAGGAGCTATAGGAGCAACAACAGAAGCAATTCTAATGCAAGCATAAGAGAGAAGGAATGGGCGATATCTGATGATTAAGGGGGTTTTGCTTGCCTGGAAGCTCAGCTGAAGGGGTCTGGTCGTCATCGACGTAGTCGTACTCAACAGTGTTGTCGGCAGTCTCGGGGTCTATTGGGAGAGAAGGAGGGGGAAGAAACAATAAATACACGGCAAACAATGCAACAGGGATGCATGACATGTCCACATGCAGTGCTAGGGGTGTTCTAATGCAACACTATGCAAGTTAGTCGGAGCGTGAAATTATCCGGGAGTGTTCTCCCAGCTCTGGGTGATTATCGATACACTGAACCGGAGGGGACGGTTCCATGTTCAGTAGGCTAGAGGGGTGTGGCAGGTATGTGGGTGGCATATTCGGATTCGTCATATTTTTCTGATCATTTTTCATATATAAATTATT
Organism: Elymus sibiricus; assembly: GCA_039707655.1. Classification (NCBI taxonomy): domain Eukaryota; kingdom Viridiplantae; phylum Streptophyta; class Magnoliopsida; order Poales; family Poaceae; genus Elymus; species Elymus sibiricus. Next base: position 222,746,881 of record CM077670.1, on the reverse strand, counting down.
TTTAACCGAGTTACGGTTTATTTTATATGGTTTTTCAAAGTTTTATTGAATTTAAGGAATTATTTTAATTATTAATTTCGAATTATCCAAAACAGTGACTGGTGACGTCAGCATGACGTCAGTGGTCAAATCCGGCTGCCCAGGGTCAAACCTGACCAGTGGGTCCCACTGGTCAGTGACTGATTAAACTTAACAGTGGTTAATTTAGTTAATTAGGTTAATTAACTATTGGGACCCAGTTGTCAGTGACACAGACTAATTAACAGATTAATTAACTTATTAATTAGTATTTTTATTATTTATAAAAACGTTTAAATTTAGCGGGGCCCGCATGTCAGTGACTGTGCGGGCCCAGTCAGCAGTTGACCCGGTCAACTGGGTCAACCGGGCCCACTCGTCAGTGCCACGGATAGGGTCACGTGGCGCCATGTCAGCGCCACGTCGGTGACAGCGACCGGAACAGCTCCGGCGAGCCAAAACAAGGCGGCGCGCGTCGGGCGGTGGCCGGAAATCGGCTACAGGGGTCCAAACGAGGCGCGACTTGGCTCATTCGATCGGGCGTTCAACGCCGCGTCGAGTGGTGGCCGTGACAGGGGCTGCGGAGGCCTGGTTCATCGGCGGTGAGCTCATCGGCGGACGGCCGGAGTCGAGCGCGAGAGGAAACGGTGATGCGGCGCGTTAGCGAGCAAACTAAATGGCCAGAAGGCCTCTACGTGCGCGTGCAAGCTCAACGGGCATCGGCACGTGACCATTTGGTCACCGGAGGGTCGCCGGCGACGAGCTCGCGTGGAGGCAGGCTCGGTCACGGTGGAATCGGGCGGCAGAGGACGACCGAGAGGGAGAGAGGTGAGGGGAGGGGCAGCGGTGCTCACGGTGAGCCTGTAGTTGAGCTTAGTGGGATCGGGGAAGGGTTGGTGGTGCCGGAATCGTCGCCGGAGTCCATCGGGGCCGAGGGAGAAGACGTCGATGTCGGGCTCGACTCGGTGGCTCCCAGCTCGAATGCGAGGTAGGGGAGGGCGTAGCGGTCTTCGGCGGAGTGGCTGGACTCGGAGAGACGGCGGAGAGAGCTCGGTGGCCGTGCTAGGACACGGCCATGGCGGCGGCGACGTCGGATGTTTGTGTGGGAGGATGACGGGAGCGCGAGGGAGAGGGAGAGAGGTGACCCGGGGAGGCCAGGGGAGGCGCGGGGCTCTTATCCATCCACGGCGAGCGCGGCGACGCGCTGTCGAGCAGCGAAGGAGGGGGGCTCGGCTGCGCGTGGGTGCGCGCGGTCGACAGCGGCCAGGCGGTGAGCAGTGGAGGATGACGAGCGGGGGTGGGCTGGGCCACGGGCGCTGTAGCACTAGAGCCCATAGGCACAGTAGGTTCTTTTCCTTTTTCTTTTTCTTTTCTGTTTTGTTTTTGCTTTTCTGTTTTGCAAAATGTTTGTTCACCATTTCACTTTTGTAAAATATGTGACTTAGCCACACAAATACAGTGCAATATCTAGCACTGTCATAAAAAGGTTTGGAGTCCAGATGTTTTCATTTGAATTTTATTTAAATGGGAATGAATTAAATGGTGCTGTTGTGGTACTGTTTCATGATGTTAGAGTCATTTAAATAATTCAATTAATGTTGATTTTATTTTTATAATTGCTTTGGGAATATTTGCAACATTATGAACTATTTAGTTCCTAGATTTGAACAACTTTTAAATTCAGTTTAAATTTGAATTCTCAATTTGAATTGGAATTTGAAATGAGATATGATTCAAATGATGATGAAGCACTGTTAATCATGGTGACTTGGCATTATCAAAAGGGTGATCACTGTAGCTTAATACATGGGGATGTTACAATTCTCCTCCTCTAAAAGAAATTCTCGTCCCGAGAATTAAGAGGTAGGCTAAAAGAGAGCGGGGTATTCTTCACGAAGACGATCTTCACATTCCCAAGTGGCTTCATCTTCAGAATGATTCGACCATTGAACTTTAAGGAACTTGATTGCCTTCTGACGGGTTCGGCGTTCAGCTTGGTCAAGAATGCAGATCGGATACTCTTGATTAGAAAGATCCTCTTGCAGCTCAAGCATTTCATGATCCACTACTCAGATAGGATCCTTGAAGCAGCGACGGAGTTGCGACACATGGAAGACATCATGAACTTGGGAGAGATTCGACGGCAATTCCAATTGATATGCCACTTCTCCACGTCGGGCGAGGATACAGAACGGGCCAATGTAGCGAGGAGCTAACTTGCCCTTGATTCCAAAATGGTGAGTGCCCTTCATCGGAGCGACGCAAAGGTAAGCTTGTTCGCCAGGTTGATAAACCATTACCTGGTGTTTTCGGTCGTAATTGCTCTTCTGACGAGACTGAGCAGCTTTCAAATGTTCGCGGACAATGCGGACTTGTTCTTCAGCTTGTTGGATAATGTCCGGACCGAAGAGTGCCCGTTCCCAAGTTTCTGACCAATTCAGAGGGGTTCGACACTTATGTCCATATCAAACTTCAAATGGTGCCATCTTCAGACTAGCTTGATAGCTATTATTGTAAGAGAATTCGGCATATGGGAGAGATTCCTCCCACTTCTTACCGAATGAGATGACACAAGCTCGAAGCATATCTTCAAGCACTTGATTGACTCGTTCAACTTGTCCCTGGGACTGGGGGTGAAAAGCGGTGCTGAAGGACAAATGAGTTCCCATAGCTTCTTGGAAACTGTTCCAAAATCTTGAGGTAAAGAGGCTGCCACGGTCTGAACTGATCTCCAACGGAACACCGTGGAGTGACACGATTCTGGAAACATACAAGTCTGCTAAGTGACTAGCAGTGATTGTCTCCTTGACTGGCAGAAAGTGAGCAACCTTGGAGAATCGGTCAATGACGACAAAAATAGCATCATGACCCTTCTGCGATCTGGGAAAACCAGTAATGAAATCCATTTCGACTTTGTCCCATTTCCATTCAGGAATAGCAAGTGGTTGCAGAGTTCCAGCAGGCCTTTGATGTTCTGCTTTGATGCGACGGCAAACGTCACACTCAGCAACATAACGAGCAATGTCTCGCTTCATATCAGGCCACCAATATCTCAGACGAATGTCTTGGTACATCTTGGTACTACCAGGGTGAATTGAAAGAGGTGTATCATGAGCTTCTTTCATGACATGCGGGGTCAGATCCAGGTTGTCCTTTCTAGGAACCACTAAGCGATTTTTGAAGAACAAGGTGCCATCAGCATCAATAGTGAAGAATGAAGGCCTTTCCCTTTTGAGATCGCGCTTAATCTTCTCGACCTTAGAGTCAGCTTTCTGTATATGCTTGATGAGGTCCTCGAGATCTGGTTCAACTACCAGGGTATTGAGATAACCCTGAGGCACTATCTCAAGGTTCAGTTTTCGAAGCACTTCATACAGGAGTGGTTGCTGTAGCTGAACCTCAAGTTCACAACAGTAGGACTTACGGCTCAAGGCATCAGCCATCACGTTAGCCTTGCCAGGGGTATAAGAAATACCCAAGTCATAGTCTATAATGGCCTCCATCCATCTTTGCTGCCGGAGGTTCAGAGATGGCTGAGTGAACAAGTACTTCAGACTTTGATGATCCGTGTAGATCTCGCAACGATTACCAAGTAGGTAATGTCGCCATAACTTCAATGCATAAATAACTGCTGCAAGTTCGAGATCATGCGTTGGATAGTTCTCTTCATGAGGACGCAACTGTTGAGAGCCATAAGCAATTACTTTCCGCTCTTGCATTAGGACACAACCTAATCCTTGACAAGACGCGTTACAATAGATCATGAAGTCCTTGCGAGTATCTGGGGGTGCTAGCACTAGGGCAGAGGTCAACTTGTCTTTAAGTGTCTGAAAACTTTGTTGGCACTTTTCCGTCCACTCAAACTTCTTGCCTTTGTGGAGCAAATCAGTCAGTGGCTTAGCAATCTCGGAGAAATTCTCGATGAAACGGCGGCAATAGCTGGCGAGACTGAGAAAACTTCTGACTTGCTTGACATTCTTCGGAGGAGTCCATTCAAGAATAGCCTGCACTCGTTCTGGATTAACAGCAATGCCATCTTTGGAGATCACGTGGCCAAGATATGTCACTTCAGATAACCAGAACTCACACATGGAATGCTTGGCATATAGTTGATGATCAGGCATCTTTTCCAGTACAAGTCGAAGATGTTCGGCATGTTCTTCTTCATTCTTCGAATATATAAGGATATCATCCAGATAAACCACGACGAACTTGTCGAGGTAATCCATGAAGATGTAGTTCATTAATCGAGAGAATGTTGCTGGAGCGTTGGTTAAGCCAAAGGACATGACAGTGTACTCGTAAGAACCATAGCGAGTAACGAAGGCTGTCTTCGGAATGTCCTCTTTACGAACTCGGATCTGGTGGTATCCCAATCTCAAATCAAGTTTAGAGAATACTGAGGAACCAGCAAGTTGATCATACAGATCATTGATTCTGGGAAGCGGATACTTGTTCTGAATTGTTGACTGGTTAATGGGCCGGTAATCTTGGACCAACCGATTCGTACCATCCTTCTTCTTAACAAAGAGAGAAGGTGCTCCCCAAGCAGAAGAACTGGGGCGAATGAATCCCTTACGAAGTGACTTGTCAATTTCCTCCTTAAGTTCGAGGAGTTCATGTGGCGGCATCTTGTATGGGCGCTAGGCAATAGGAGTAGTGCCCGGTTTCAAGTCTATGACGAATTCGACAGCTCTAGCAGGGGGTACTCCTGGAAGTTCTTCCGAAAAGACATCTTGAAAGTCACGAACAACTGGAACGTTCTCTATTCCCTCAAGAGGTGAAGCATTCAATGCATTCAGAGCATATATCTGGCTCTCGGCATTTTGAATTATCTGAGCTGAATAGTTGATTGTCTGGCCGGAAGGGTGTGTGAGCTGGACTGTCTTGGTGGCACAATTCATCATAGCATTATGGGCTGCTAGCCAATCCAAACCGAGAATAACATCTATGTTAGAAGCCTTGAGGGCGATGAGCGGTGCAAAGAATAGTAACCCTCCAATTTCAATCTGGTTGTTGTGACTTATCATAGCTATATTCCATTTCCCACCGGGAGATTGAACCGAGAAGGGAGGGTGCAGCGCTTCAAATTGCATTTCGTGCTTGAGTGCAAACGCTTCAGACAAAAACGAATGCGATGCTCCTGAATCAAAGAGAACGAAGGCTGGCACGGACTTGACAGTAAGGGTCCCCAGCACAATTTTGGTGTCCTGACGAGCTTCTTCAATCTTGACATGATTGACATGACCACGACCGACTGCAGGCAGCCTGACATTAAGGTTTCTGGGCTGACGAGCTCATGCATTTTGATTCTGGGTCGGGCGGCAGCTGGCAGCACGGTGCCCTGGCTGTCCACACTTGCAGCATAAACCGTCATTATGGGGAGGGGCCATAGTATTGGGTTGTCCACTTGAGATATTCAGTTGTCTTGGTGGTGGAGGTAGAGGAGGTGCAACATAAGAAGGCCTCGGTGTAGGGGCAGGTCGGTGATGGACATTATGCGGAATCCACACTCTGCGCTTCTGAGCAGGCTGACCCAAGGATGAGCCAATATCTCGAGTACGCTTGAGCTATTCCTGGTACTCAGTCAGACCAGTTTCAGCTCGGAAAGCTTGGCTGACCAGCGTCGCAAAGTCTGTGCAATCATGGACAACAAGTGCGAGCTTTATATCAGGACGCAGTCCTTCACAGAATTTCTCTTGCTTACATGCGTCAGTGCAGACGTCATCTTCAGCATAGCGGAATAATTCGAGAAATTTCCTCTGATATTCATCCACAGTCATTTTGCCCTGGGTGAGTTTGCGGAACTCCTTCTTCTTCTGGTCCATCAGACCTTGAGGAATGTGCCATGCACGAAAGGTTGACTGAAATTCCTGCCAAGTGGTTACAGTTCCAGTAGGCAGTATACCCCTGTGACCTTCCCACCATTGAGCAGCTGGACCCTTCAAGTGAAATGCCGCAAAGGTGACGTAACTGTCAGGGGCAACATTAGCTGACTCCATCTCAAACAGGATATCACGAAGCCAATCATCAGCATCCATAGGATTGGTGGAGTTGCGGAAAATGGACGGGTTGAGGCGCACGTATTCTTGCAGTGTTATTGGGGCAAGCTGTTGATGAGCATTCTGGTTTGGAAACTGGGCCATTACCCCGGTCATAAACTGACGATTCAGCTCAAACTGCTGCATCATTGCGGCAATATAGGGTGGAGGCGAAGGATCGTCTGCCATCCTGACAAAACAACAGGGGCAGTTTAGCAAGAACAACTGCAAGTGTACGGAGTCATTCATGAGGTAACACGAAAATGAACAAGAAGTGCATTAGATACATATTAGTAGTCATTAAGGACATACAGATCGATGCACGGAGTTGGATACCAACGGACAACGAGAGTTCGTAAACACACGCAGCTAGACAAACTAGGCGGCGCGCAGGCACGCGGTGGAGGAATACAACAACGAGACATAGCAAAGGCTACATCAACGTCGGAGAAAACTACTGGGGCGAGGAATCTGCAGGGGACGACACAGGGTGCCCTCGATAAAAGGATCCCGCGGTCCGTGAAAACTGTGAAGCAGAACCTGGCCCACAATTCAAAGAAGGTTGATTGAAATCTCCGGGTGGATGTGATCACGAGAACCTAGAGTTAGAGTCAGTAAAATTGTTAACCCGAATAGAAGAGAGAGCAGAGTCCCAGAGTAAGGAAGAGGAATAAAAGATCCTGATCCCATCCATTGGCGATGTGGGCCCGTAACCCACACAGCCATGTTAGTAAAACAGTTTTTGAAAGACTAGACTCAACTTCGGCCAAGGAGTTGGAAGGGGGGTTCCTATAGGCAGTCGGCTCTGATACCAACTTGTGACGCCCCCGACTTAATCGTGCACTAATCATACAGGCAAATGCACATGATCAAGCCTAAGGACTCACGGGAAGATATCACAACACAACTCTAGACACAAAATAAAATAATACAAGCTTTATATTACAAGCCAGGGGCCTCGAGGGCTCGAATACATAAGCTCGAGAACAAGCGTTAGCGGAAGCAACAACAGTATCTGAGTACAGACACAAAGTTAAACAAGGATGCCTTAAGAAGGCTAGCACAAACAGCGACACTAATCAAAAAGGCGAAGGCCTCCTGCCTAGGGCCTCTGAACTATTCCTGGTCGGCGGGCTCAACGTAGTAGTAGGTGCCTCCGGGGCTCTCCTGCTCCTGGGCTCCGTCGTCTGATCGCAGCAATCGGGTAGGGGGAAAATAGATAGCAAAGCAACCGTGAGTACTCATCCAAAGTACTCGCAAGACTGACATCGGATCTATACTAATTATGCATTGGTATCAAAGGAATGGGGCTATATCTTTGGACTAAACTGCAGAAATGCCAGAACAGAGGGGGAAAAGGCCTAGCCTATCGAAGACTAGCATCTTGAAGCAATCTTGCAGCATCAGAAGAGAGTAGAGCAAGATAATATATAATCAATCATATTTTAGCAAAGCCCTGGGATCCTTCCTCGACTACCCTGTGAGAAAGTGATCCCGAGAGCAGTAGTAACAGTTTAACATTGTACAATATCCATATGTAGTTGTAGCAGATCAGGTTACAACTCCGAGCGTCCTGTTACCGTGGACACGGCTATTCGAATAGATAACTTCCCTGCAGGGGTGCACTACTACTACCCAACACGCTCGATTAACTCTGGCCGGACACACTTTTCTCGGTCATGCCCGGCCTCGGCTGATCGACATGACGTAGTCCTACCTAGGCTCCGCAGAGAGGTCCCCGCCGGTTTACATCCTAAGCGCTCCGGGGTCTTGGGCCCATCGCCCTTTGCACTCCGGGTCGTTGTGTCGCGTATCAGAGTCCAAGCACCACCTCAGTCCTGGATGGCACTTGTCCCGACGGGCTCACAATGCTGAACTGGACATCTGACAGAGCTTTCAGCTGATACATACGGCGCCGAGGGTCCCATAACCATTATCCCACGTGGTGGTAGTGCGTATAGGACAGCGGCCAACTTAGATCAAATACCCAAATCCGTTACGCGTGTTTAGTAACTCGCAAAGACGAACAGGATCCCTATCGCTTCGACTTGATAACACACGGACCATGACCAAGGACCAGGCCCACCTCTCTCCTAGGTGGTCTTCGCCTGCCCTGTCGTTCCGCCACAATATCACTCGCGGGTGCTCTTGGAGCTGACCCGTCTTTATTATTATTCTCTCGCGGGCACTCTTGGAACCGGCCCGACTTTAATAGTTTAAAGTATTGCAATATGTAAACATTTCCGTGATCATCACCCAGAGTGATCACGGCCCGATAACAAGCACGGCATACAGACAAGGTGAAAGGCCACAGATGGATCAACAACATAGCTAACTAAGCATCATAGGACGGCAGGTAGGTATCAACAGTAGGCGATGAAATCAGGCTATGCATCAGAATAGGAGCTATCGAAGCAACAACAGAAGCAATTCTAATGCAAGCATAAGAGAGAAGGAATGGGCGATATCTGATGATCAAGGGAGTTTTGCTTGCCTGGAAGCTCAGCTGAAGGGCTCTGGTCGTCGTCGACGTAGTTGTACTCAGCAGTGTCGTCGGCAGTCTTGGGGTATATCGGGAGAGAAGGAGGGGTAAGAAACAATAAATACACGGCAAACAATGCAACAGGGATGCATGACATGTCCACCTGCAGTGCTAGGGGTGTTCTAATGCAGCACTACGCAAGTTAGTCGGAGCGGGAAATTATCCGGGAGTGTTCTCCCAGCTCCGGGTGATTATCGGTACACTGAACCGGAGGGGACGGTTCCATGTTCAGTAGGCTAGAGGGGTGTGGCAGGTATGTGGGTGGCATATTCGGATTCATCATATTTTTCTGATCGTTTTTCATATATAAATTATTTTCATCCGAGTTACGGTTTATTTTTATATGATTTTTCGAAGTTTTATTGAATTTCTGGAATTATTTTAATTATTAATTTCGAATTATCCAAAACAGTGATGGGTGACGTGAGCATGACGTCAGCAACGCGTCAGCGGTCAAATCCGGCTACCCAAGGTCAAACCTGACCTGACCAGTGGGTCCCACTGGTCAGTGACTGATTAAACTTAACAGTGGTTAATTTAGTTAATTATGTTAATTAACTGGTGGGACCCAGTTGTCAGTGACACAGACTAATTAACAGATTAATTAACCTATTAATTAGTGTTTTTATTATTTATAAAAACGTTTAAATTTAGCGGGGCCCGCATGTCAGTGACTGTGCGAGCCCAGTCAGCAGTTGACCCGGTCAACCGGGCCTACTCGTCAGTGGCACGGATAGGGCCACGTGGCGCCACATCGGCGACGGCGACCGGAACAGCTCCGGCGAGCCGAAACACGGCGGTGCGCGTCGGGCGGTGGCCGGAAATCGGCTACAGGGGTCCAAACGAGGCGCGGCTTGGCTCATTCGATCTGGCGTTCAACGCCGCGTCTAGTGGTGGCCGTGACAGGGGCTACGGAGGCCAGGTTCGTCGGCGGTGAGCTCATCGGCGGACGGCCGGAGTCGGGCGCGAGAGGAAACGGCGATGCGGCGCGTTAGCGAGCAAACTAAATGGCCAGAAGGCCTCTACGTGCGCGTGCGAGCTCAACGGGCATCGGCGCGTGACCATTTGGTCACCGGAGGGTCGCCGGCGACGAGCTCGCACGGAGGAAGGCTCGGTCACGGTGGAATCGGGCGGCAGAGGACGACCGAGAGGGAGAGAGGTGAGGGGAGGGGCAGCGGTGCTCATGGTGAGCCTGTATTTGAGCTTAGTGGGCTCGGGGAAGGGTTGGTGGCGCCGGAATCGTCGCCGGAGTCCGTCGGGGCCAAGGGAGAAGACGTCGATGTCGGGCTCAACTCGGAGGCTCCCGGCTCGAATGCGAGGTAGGGGAGGGCGTAGCGATCTTCGGCGGAGCGGCTGGACTCGGAGAGACGGCGGAGAGAGCTTGGCGGCCGTGCTAGGACACGGCCATGGAGGCGGCGACATCGGATGTTTGCGGGGGAGGACGATGGGGGCGCGAAGGAGAGGGAGAGAGGTGACCCAGGGAGGCCAGGGGAGGCGCGGGGCTCTTATCCATCCACGGCGAGCGCGGTGACGCGCTGTCGAGCAGCGAAGGAGGGGGGCCCGGCTGCGCGCGGGAGCGCCCGGTCGACAGCGGCCACGGGGTGAGCAGTGGAGGAAGACGAGCGGGGGTGGGCTGGGCCGCGGGCGCTGTAGCACTAGAGCCCATAGGCACAGTAGGTTCTTTTCCTTTTTCTTTTTCTTTTTTGTTTTGTTTTTGCTTTTCTGTTTTGCAAAATGTTTGTTCACCATTTCACTTTTGTAAAATATGTGACTTAGCCACACAAATACAGTGCAATTTCTAGCACTGTCATAAAAAGGTTTGGAGTCCAGATGTTTTCATTTGAATTTTATTTAAATGGGAATGAATTAAATGGTGTTGTTGTGGTACTATTTCATGATGTTAGAGTCATTTAAATAATTCAATTAATGTTGATTTTATTTTTATAATTGCTTTGGGAATATTTGCAACATTATGAACTATTTAGTTCCTGGATTTGAACAACTTTTAAATTCACTTTAAATTTGAATTCTCAATTTGAATTAGAATTTGAAATGAGATATGATTCAAATGATGATGAAGCACTGTTAATCATGGTGACTTGGCATTATCAAAAGGGTGATCACTGTAGCTTAATACATGGGGATGTTACACTTGCGGCGGCAGAAAGGTTTTCTCTTCTATCTCTGTGGTATATTGGGAATATTTGGGAATTTATAGCGCTGGAATTAGGTCAGGAGGGGCTATGAGGGGCCCACAAGCCTGGGGGGCACACCTACCCCCCCGGGCGCGCCCTCCAGGCTTGTCGCCTCCTCGTGGCTCTTCCGGTCTTCTCCCGAAGCTTCGTGGGTCTCTTCTGGTCCAGAAAAAATTAATCCAACATTTTTTTCTCGTTTGGAATCTTTTTGATAATGATTTTCTGAAAAGGCAAAAACAAGCAGAAAACAACAACTGGCACTGGGTACTGGGTTAATAGGTTAGTCCCAAAAAAATGATATATAATGGCATATAATTGCATATAAAACATCCAAGATTGATACTATAATAGCATGGAACAATAAAAAATTATAGATACGTTGGAGACGTATCAGGAGGCGCCGTGCGGGGTAGCTATTTGAGTAGACGGAAGGCGTGGAGCAGACCGCTGCGCAGTCTCACCGGGAGGCGAGCCCTTTGACATCCATCCGCCGCCCACCTCGCTCTCAACTTCTCCATTAATGGCACCCGAGACCCAGTTTTAATGGCGTGGCTAGGCCTCAGTCGACTGAGATTTAAGAGAGAGAAAAGAAAATCTGAAAAGAAAATTTTGCACGGATCTTGATGTAAGATCTCACGGACATAGCATCGACTGAGACTTAGCAAGACTGATATATATGAAGACGATGGCAATGGATAATAATAATTGTCTTACATATTCAGGAAGATAATTAAAGATGCCACATGCGGCAACGCCCGAAAGACACAAGGGCAAAAGAAGGAAGTCGCAGACAACAATCTGGGTCGCTGCTCTCTACTTCACCTTGATCTACTATGCCGTCTTTGTCATTTCGTCCACCTTGATCTCCTTCACGTCCTAAATACGTCACTTGCGAGCATCCACGGATTCCTCCAGGAGCATTTCATGCCCGATGCAGAGCTTAGCATTCTCGTCCATAAGTTTCCTGACCATGACGGCCGTCTTCTTCAACACGGCAGTTGTCTCCTCGTGCTGCTTCGCCCTGCCGTCGGTCTTCGCCCTCAGCAGGTCGTGCTCGGTGCGGAGCCTCACCTTGTCACTCCGTAGTCCCCGGATGATGCCGGTCGACTTATCCAACGCGGCATAGCTCTCCTCCTGCAGCTTCGCCCAGCGGGGGATGTCACCGTCCATCAGCTTATTGAGCATAGCGCGCATGCGCCTGTGAGAGCCCTCGAGTGCCCGCGGTAGATCCATCCAGGCCGCCGCGACGCGGCAGGACCTCTCTGCTGCTTCCGTGGTGCGGCGCGACATCTGTGCCGCTTCCGCGGCGCGGCCGGACCACTCTGCTGCTTCGGCGGCATGGCAGGACCTCAGTGTTGCTTCGGCGGCACGGCGGGACCTCTGTGCTGCTTCGGCGGCGCGGAGGGACCTCTCGGCTGATATCGCGGCAAGGCGGGACATCTCTGCTGCTTCGCTTGCCGCTCCATCGTTATTTCTCGACCAAGAACTCCTCTCACGGTCCATGGCAGATGCAAGGAAGGACGAAGACTTGTTTGTTTGTTGATGAGGAATTGAGGAGGAATGTGTAGTCATTTTCGAGTAGGTGATATTTATAACCTAGTAATAAGCTGCTAAGTGGGAAAACGTTTAGGTTTTGATCGGTGTGAACAGGTTTGCAATTACATATAGCGTGGTAATTTGGAATGTGACGGGAAACAAGCTCAAAATTATTTGACAGTTCCGGTATCGAAGTGCGGCACGATTCCCGGATGGTGTAATTAACAGGGGCAAGCATTCTCGGATGCGTATGTGGCGTGTGCACCGCAATCGGCGATGTCAGCACATGACTTGTTCCATCAACCGTGTGCGCTTGTTATTACCATCACGCACAATTCTTTTAATTAGAATGTGTGCCCGTATATCGCAGACTCCTTGATCTGGCCGACCGTTTCTGTTGTTTTGGCTCATCGCAAATAGTTCATCCGAGTGAACTGTATGCCGTGTATCACACACACCTTGATCTGCCTGACCGTTCTGTTGTGTTGGGTAATAGCAAACAGTTCATCCGAGTGAACTATATGCCGTGTATCGCACACACCTCGATTTGGCTAACCGTGTTTGTTGTTCTGTCTTATCGCAAACAGTTCGTATGGATCAACTGTATGCCACGTATCGCACACGCGTCTCTAATCTGAATCGTGTTTGTTGTTCTATCTTATCGCAAACAGTTCGTATGGATCAACTGTATGCCATGTATCGCACACACGTCTCTAATCTGAATCGTGCTTGATGTCTCCGGCATCGCACACAGTTCGTCTTATTGGCGACGGTTTTAGTACGACACCGTTTGCGATTAATGCATCGCACACAGTTTGGTCGCGGGGTCTCTGATTGATGTGTCGCGTTAGGACCATCCTCAGTAGTGTATCCGGTTAGCATCCAATGCTCCATGGCTAGTGAGACCGATCCATCCACCGTGTCATATGCTAGTCTAGTTAGCTGCGTGTCCACATAGCCATTTCGACTAGGGACCTTTTAGGACAATCATCATACAATGCATAGTCCCACAAACAAGTCACGTACTTGCTGATACACATCACTGATAATGTCCAAGGACTATCTTTATTCATAAACACATAGGAAATATCATCATACATGATTTCCTCTAGGGCATATCTCCAACATACCATTCCAAGCATGCCAATCCGGCGAAGCGCCGCCCTCGTCATCAACCTCCTCGACGAGGAGAACGAGCTGGAGCAGGCCAGAGAGCCAGAACGGCCGTGCGCCACCGAGCAAGAGCGGCAGCGCGCCGCCGAGCATGAGCGGTATCATCTGGCCCAGTGCTTGAGCGGGCCAATGTCTACACATGTGTTCGTCGCTGCCCATGGAACGGAGCAGAGCAAGAGTGGCAAAGCGCTGTCGCGCAAGAGGAGGAGAACACCGCCACGCATCAAGTGTGGTGCACCGCACTATCTGAGCGGAGCCGTGTCAGCATCCTGTTGACTCAACCACTCGAGAGGCCATTTCTAGGGCCGATAAGCATCTCGATTCCCCGTCAGGAATGGGCAGCCACCGTTAGTGCCATAATTGTGCCGGACAGCGTACGCACTGCCAGAATCCGCCTCCACGACGCCAACGGGCTGGTCGGTTGGCTCTTCGACCTCCTTGGCCCTCCTGGTCCCACGAACGACGAAGCAGAGCAAAATGCTTGTCGCGGCTTGGAATCGACCGTCGCCCATGAAATATCTTGGGTGGAGATCGATATTGTGGTATAGCAGTTCCGCGAGCGTATCAGATGCGTGGACGAAGGCCTGTACTAGTTCATGCTCAGCCAAGAGTTCCCGTAGATTTAGGCCCTGTTTGTATCGGTTTTCGCCCAGTTTTCCGCAATTAACTGGGCAACTATCTTGTTCTTTATTAATGAAAAGGCAAAGCTTTTGCTTCTTCCGGCTAGTTTTAAGTAAAAAAAATAATGTTACCTTTGAATGGAAGTGGTCCGGTATGTAAAGATTGCACACAGTTTCTAAAAGCACAAATGTGTGTGATAGTAGGGAGTAGGTCCCACACGGTGACCATCGGTAAACGCCTTAAACGCGAGGAGGCAACTCTTATCAGCAAGGGGTAGCTTCCCATCCGCTAGCCTAATCGAATAGAATGTACAAGTTGAGCACATCTAAATGTGTCTGTAGTGACCCCTCATGTTGATTAAATAAACCTTGAGATCCTTGTTTTGAAAATTTGGAGAATGATGTTTTTTGTTATTTGTTGTTTTGAAAAATCGGAGAATGATCGAGATTTGTGGGCCCGCATGTTCTATCCTTTGACCCACAACGTACGAGAAGGGTTTGACCATGAAGGGTTCCTCTTGGTATAGGTGATGGTGGCATGTCACACCAAATTAAGTTTGGGAACATGTGTTGGATTCCCTCCCGCCGGCTCGAAGTTGCGGAACCGGCATCGTATATCTTGAACCTGGCTTCCTGGGGGTACGGTGTTTGGTTTGTAATGCAACTAGTGCCCCATCGAAGTTGTGCATTGGGGATTTGAACACATCACACACCACACATACATATATTTGGGCCGCATGCAGGGTATAGGGTCTTCTGATCGACCCCGTCTCCCTTGTGTGGTTTTCCTATCTGTGTGCTCCTGGTCTATATATATCATCCCTTTGGCCGACAATGAGGGGGTTTGGCCATGAATGGATTCCTCCTGGTTCGTGTTACGGCGGGTCATGGTGACATCTCCGAGCAAAGTTCGAGCTCATGCGTTCTCAGGATTCCCTCCCACGCACTCGAATTGGTGGGTTGGACCGACACCCTACGTACGTCATCCTTAATTACCTAGCTTTCATGGGGGTTGTCCGTTTCGTGAGGTAGGCGCCACATCAAAATTGTACATTATTGGGTATTTAAAACACATCACCCCTTCCAACGTACATCAATTTGGGCCCCATGCAGGTGGTGCTGGTTTTGTGGCCCCTCTCGTGCGGTTTATGATGATGGTCCAATCTATGGGCCCGGGCGGTCTATTATATCCCTTTTTGACCGACAACAACAGTGGTCGTTTGACCAAGATAGATTCACTTGGTCCGTCTTATGGTTGGTCATGGTGACATGCATGTCCGACCAAAGTATGAGTACGTGCATGCGTCCCGCCGACACGAAGTGGGGGTGGGGTAGGCACCCTAGCTATGACTTTAACTTGTCATTATAGATATCCAAGGGGGCTTTCCGGTTTGCGAGGGAGGTGCCACATCAAAGTCGTGCATTGTGTATTTAAACATCACACCCTTTATTCCTACACATATTTGGCCACTTCCAGGTGGTTGTTGTCTTCTGGCCCCTCTCACCCGATCTTCGACAACGCGCCCACCCGTGGGCTCGCGCGTCAAAGTTGTGCATTGGGAATTTGAACAGCACACACCACCCTTTTCATAGATATATATTTGGGCCACATGCTGGTGTGGTTGTGTTCTAACCCTCTCTCACATTTTTTTGTTGCCAAATGGTGCTATATAAAATAGCAGATGACTTGGATGAAACAACTGTCTGCAAACGTACGCGCAACGGACATGGGTGCACTGGCTTAACCGTGTGCGAAGCTCGTGCCCTGTAAAATTGCCACGACTTCGCAAGCGCCAGCAATGGTGAAGGGGTAATGTGTACCGGATATTTAGGATGAATTCCATGTCTGCGTCTGGAAATTAGGACGAACCATGTGCGATAAACTAGCTAGCTAGAAATCTCAAAAAAAGCTACCCGCCTTGAGCGATGCAAAAATTGGTGGTTCCGCGGCTTTTCCTTATTATCATACACAATTATTATGTTTGGACCGTGCACTACAAAAAAAAAGACACATCCGTGACATTATGGCCCGAACGAAAACTTTTTCTGTCATGGTTGTGACACTTCTATGACGATAATTGTGACAAAAACACGTATCATCATAGATGTGGTGGGCTCCTACTTCTATGACACAAAATTATGACAGAAAATGGGCTTTTCATCCTGGGCGGGCCAGAGACGCACCCGCATGACATTCTTTGGGCCGTCCATGACGAAATCATGGTAGAAGTGAGGGCGAGGAAATTTTTGGGGAGTTCCCGGTTACGGTGGGTGGTCGGGGCCGAGCAATGTAGTGTGATTTGCGCGTTTCTCTCGTACGCGCATGTGTGCGAGGCGTTCGCTAACTGAACTCAAGCGAGGCGTTCACTTACTGAACCCGAGCGATCGATCGATCCCTCGCACTACTACACGTACTGAACCCGAGCGATCGATCCCACTGCGTACTGAAGCCGAGCGATCCCTTCGCTGCTAACTAAACCCGAGCGATCCCTTCACTGTTAAATGAACCCGAGCGATTCCTTCGCTGCTAACTGAACCCGATCGATCCCTTCTCACTACTTACTGAAGCCGATCGAGCCCCCATGCGAGACGTAGCTAGCCGGTTGTGTTGCCTCTCGATGAACAATGCATGTTGCTGCCGCGCGCGCGATACGTAGAACGAGTCAAGACTGTTGTTGCATCGATCGAGCCCCTTGTGCGAGACGTGGTGAGTTGACCTAGCCAGTTGGTTGGCTGTGGATGAATAGTTCCTGTTGCTGCCACCCGCTCGTACGCCCCACCCCAGCCGGTGGGGGTTGGATGAACAGGACCCCGACCGTGTTGGCGGTTGGCGCTGGATGAACAGGACCCTGAGGAGGCCGTGCCGCTGTACGCCATATACCCCAGCCGGTTGGGGGTGGATGAACAGGACCCCGTGGAGGCTGGATGAACAATAGCCAGTGGAGGCTGGAGGAAGTCGACGGTGGATGAACAGTAGCCCGTGGAGTCCCGTTTTGCGGTACGCCATGCTACTTGTGAGATGCGTTGGGATTTTCCTCGAAGAGGAGAGGAGATGCAGTATAGTAGAGATAAGTATTTCCCTCAATGAGAACCAAGGTTATCGAACCAGTAGGAGAATCACGCAAAGCCTCGTGAACAACACCCGCACACACAAAAGCAAATACTTGCACCCAACGCGGGCAAGAGGGTCGTCAATCCCCTTGAACTCGTTACTTGCAAGGATTAAGTCTTGGAGTGGTAGATAGATAAATTGCAAAATAAAATAAAAGAAATAAAATTGCAGCAAATATATTTTGGATTTTTATATATGAATTAAGTATACCCGGGGGCCATAGTTTTCACTAGAGGCTTCTCTCTTGAACACATAGCATACGGTGGGTAAACAAATTACTGTTGGGCAATTGATAGAAAAGCGCATAGTTATGACGATATTCAAGGCAATGATCATGTATATAGGCATCACGTCCGAGACAAGTAGACCGACTCCTGCCTGCATCTACTAATATTACTCCACCCATCGACCGCTATCCAACATGCATCTAGGGTATTAAGTTAATAAAAACAGAGTAACGCCTTAAGCATGATGACATGATGTAGACAAAGTAAACTCAACTAATATGAATAAACCCCATCGTTTTACCCTTAATGGCAACAATACAAATACGTGTCTTGTCCCTTTCTGTCATTGGGATATAGAGCACCGCAAGATTGAACCCATTACAAAGCACCTCTCCCATTGAAGATAAATCAATCTAGTTGGCCAAACCAAACGGATAGATCGGAGAGAAATACAAAGCTATAACAATCATGCATAATAAAGTTCAAAAAAGACTCAATTACTTCTCATGAATATTCAGATCATAATCCCACAATTCATCGGATCCTAACAAACACACCGCAAAAGAAGATTACATCGAATAGAACTCCAAGAACACCGAGGAGAACATTGTATTGAAGATCAAAGAGAGAGAAGAAGCCATCTAGCTACTAGCTATGGACCCGTAGGTCAGTGGTAAACTACTCACGCATCATCGGAAGGCAGCAAGGATGATGTAGAAGCCCTCCGTGATCGATTCCCCACTCTGGCAGAGTACCGGAAAAGGCCTCCAGATGGGATCGCGGAAGAACAGAAGCCTGCGGCGGTGGAAAAAGTGTTTCAGGTGGCTCTCTATTGGCTTCCCAATATTTGAGAATTTATAGAAGTGGAATAGGTCAGACGGAGCCTCGAGGGGCCCACAAGGCAACAGGGCGCGGCCCCCTGGGCCCGCCGGGTTGCCTTGCCGTCTCCTCGTACATCTTCGGGTCACCCCCCGAAGCTTCTAGGGTCTCTTATGTCCAGAAAAAAATCGTCAAAAAGTTTCATAGCGTTTGGACTCCATTTGGTATTGATTTTCTGGAAAACCAAAAACAAGTAGAAAACAACAACTGGCACTGGGCATTGGGTTAATAGGTTAGTTCCCAAAATGATATAAAATGGCATATAAATGCATATAAAACATCCAAGATTGATACTATAATATCATGAAACAATCAAAAATCATAGATACGTTGGAGACGTATCACGCCACACCCCTCCCGATGAATAGGACGCCGTTTCGACCGTAGGCGCTCGAAGAAAGTCTGTTTCCTCCGTTTTGCGGTACACCACAGCCCTCCCAATGAACAGGACCCTGTTTCGACCGTAGGCGGTGGGAGAGAAGTCTGTTTCCTCCGTTTTGCGGTATGCCAGACCCCCAGCCGGTGAATAGGACCCTGTTTCGACCGTAGGCGGTTGAACAGAAGTTCATTTCCTCTGTTTTGCGGTACGCCACACCCCCCCCAGCCGATGAACAGGACCCCGTTTCGGTTGTTCCGTCCAAGCCGGTTGGCTCCCGATGAACAGGACACATTCTGACCCAGTCGGTTGCCTCCTGATGAACACGACGTTGTTTCTCCGTTCCGACCTAGCCGGTTGGCTGCCGATGAATAGGAGGCCGTTGCTGCCGTCCATTACCTCTTCATGTACATGAGCCCTGGCCGTACGTATGCGTGAGTATGCGTTGGAGACCCCGCCCGTATGTATGTACGTGGCGATATTTTTTGCAGCGTCGCTGTACGTATGTGTACATGATATAGACGGGACTGCGTGACATGCTACGTCGGGGGGTCTACTACGAGACGTGCTGCTACTTACTCGGCCACGGTTCATCGTTGCAGAGAGACCGATCGACCAGTATGTACGTACACGTTCGCGACCAGACAGATAACGCTACGTACGCTTCAACCGGGTGGGTCCCACCTGTCAGGGGGAATCATTTTTTTTGCGCGTAATAAGGAGGCACTTCTTTCCGTGCGAAGATGTAGCTAGTGGGTTCCAGCTGTCAGGGAAATGAAGCATTTCTTTTTCGCGTAATAAGGAGGCACTTCCTTGAGTGCGAAGATATAGCTAGTGGGTCCCAGCTGTCAGGGGGAGGAATCATTTTTTTTTGCATAATACGGAGGCACTTCCGGTGGGTCCCAGCTGTCAGGTGGAGGAATCATTATTTTGCGCGTAATAAGGAGGCACTTCATTGCGTGCGGCCGTGGACCCAGCTGTCAGCCTCTCCAAGTACAGTCCTCTTCCGATGGCTGTCGTTCGTTGACCACGCCACGTCGAGAGCACCAAGGTGGTGGACGATGGCGAGGCCTAGGAAGGGAACGACCCGAAGCCGGGGAAGACGCGGCAGTGTAGTCCCATGCTGAGGGGAGTACGAGGGTTGACTGCGGGGTGAGGCTACCGTCGCCGGAGAACAATAGAAGGTGTGGGTGAGTAGAGGGATGGACTGGCCAGCGGTCGGAGTAGGGTGGAGCGGTGAGTCCTTCGCGGCAGCACAACCGTCCATCGGAGTCGGGAGCAGGCGGTCCCGCCGACGCTGGTTTCGGCGGCTAGAGCAAGAAATCAGAGATTGAAGAAGCACAACGGCCATTGGATTAACATCGAATGGTCACGCTGGTAGAATAGATTGCTGACTAAGTTGACAAAACCTTGCGTACCCATCAACTTCGTAGGCCCACAAGTCAGCCACCAAATGTGTGGCAGACAGCATACAACCCATTTGCTATTTTTGTAAATAATTTACAGCACATTTGCCAATTCATAAGGAATTTATTACAGCCCATTTTCTGCCCAGTACCACGGTTAATAAATTCAACGAATTTTGCATATTTCAGTGGAGTCTGAACTATTTTAATCCCGAAATTTCGGGTTAGATTCAAGCTAATTTTAAAATAAAATTAAATTAGATTAAATAAAATCCAATGATATTTAAAATCTCAAAATCCGAAGAAAAAAGCCTAAATTTGAAACTAATTGCCAGTTTGTTGTGTTTTTTTATATTTACAACCTTTTTCTTATTAGTTATTTCAGCCAATTTTCTGGGCAAGCCGAATGCATGCCTCCTTGTCTAGATTTGCAGCCCAGCAATACGCAAAAAAAAAAATTGCAGCCCAGCACGGCGCCAGTGCGGGAGGAAGAGGACAAGATATTGAAGAAGCACGTTGGCCGTTTAATTTACATCCAACGCCTCGGCTATCAGAATCGTTTTGTTGACCAAGTGGACAATGCCTTGCGTGGGCTTCAACCTCGTGAGCCCACAATGTGAGCTTCCTATTCTGTGCCGGACATTCAGCCCATTTCATATTTTTAGAATTTACAGCCCATTTGTTAAAAAAACGAAATACACTCATTTGCTGAGTTGGGTGAAAAAATAATGTTACAGGCTCCAACCATTAATTCTTTTTTTCTTAGAACTTATAGCCCATTGGCTTCTTTTCTAAATACACGCATTTGCTGGGCTGGCTAGACAGAGCAATGTTATAAAAAATAAAACTGGGCAGGGCATTTTGTTTGGACAAGAGATTTTCTTTAATAATTTATAGGATGGGTGAAAAAATAATGTTGCGGACTGCAACCCATTAACTTTTTAAGGATAATTTAAACCCCAATTGTTTTGTTTGAAATACACCGATTTCTTGGCTAGATTAAAAAATAATGTTGCGGACAAGCCCCATTTAATATTTTTGGATAATTTACAGCCATTACCTTTTTTTAGAAATACACACATTTGCTTCTCTGGGTTAAATAGTAATGTTGGTCTGACCACATCATTCTTATAAAATATAAGATATTTTGTAGGCTATTTAGCGTACCAAAACGTGTTATATTTTTATACGGAGGGAGTAGAAAATAAGAACTTAGCTATGCGTTTTTTCTTTAAAAAAGGTAACATAACCTGGTTGCGCCACTTTTTAAGGAAAAAAAGTAGACTCGGTGTCCCACAGCCCAGTCGAGACCTGCTGGATCCTGGTGTCAGCATGTCGTGGGCTGTGCATATACTAGGCTGGGCAGGCCAAAGCCCAGTTTATATTTGCTCGACCTAAAAAAAAGTCTTTGGTGACTGCCTCTCCTTATTTAATTCACTCGTTTATTTACTACGTTGACAACCTGGTGGGTCCGAGATGTCAGTATTTTAGTAGGTGGTGAGACTTTTTTTTTTTGCTTTTACTATTTATATTTCTGCTGGCAGAACATTTGTTTCGCGTCAGTCGCCAGCCGCGGGGTGGCGGGAGCATGCGGTCCGACCGGCGCTGGTTTGGGAGCCTGGAGGAAGAAGAAGACGGGAGATAGAAGATGTAAGAGAAAACGCACGCCAGCCGTTCGATATGAATCCAACCATTGCCAGAAAGAAAACACCCCTTTGACAGTTGATTCATTCAGACGAACAACAGTAGTAGTACTAGTTAATTTGCTTCCACCACGACTACATTTTTAGAAACCGAAGCTGAACCAGACACTAGCCACGGCCAGCGCCACCCCCACGGCCCCGGCTAGCACCACCCTCGCGGCCACGACATCCGCCATCGCCACGGCCGCGGTCACCGCCACCCCCACAACCACCGCCAGCACCACCCCCATGGCCACGACCTGCGCCACCCCCACGGCCGCGGCCAGCGCCACCCCTACGGCCATGACCGCCGCCGCCACCGTGGTAAAATGCGTGGAATCGGGCAAACTTGGAGTGGAGGGCGTGGAAATACGCCTCGGCGGCGTCAGCGTCCAAGGCAGGCCATTCGTCCGCGGCGGGCGTGGGGGCCCCAAACAGCTGCTTCGCCTCCGCCTTCTTCTAGGCAACTATCTGCAAGCCCAGGTCCATCTCATCCCATAATAGATCCAGAGGACTCGCGGGATGCTCATCCTCCTCCTCACCAAAATTGAACACGAGTGGGTGCTCCTCCGGTTGCACCATTGATGAGGGAGTGCTGGTGGATTGGAGATGGGAATGGGAGGCGCCAGAGAGAGGATTTGTGTAACATCCCGATTCTCGGAATGTTTAGTAAAAAGTTTTCTAAAAAGTTGGGCCAGAAAATTTCATTTGTTTTATCAGTTAATAAAAGCTTAGTTGAACTTTTTATAATTTAGAGGATTTAATTTTCACTAATGCGAACGTAAATTAAAATTTGAGTTTACTTTTTTTAGTCGAGCTTTATTTTTCCATCTTCAGCATATATAAATATGCGAGCCTGCATTTTTTTGGAATTCTCAGTTCGTTCGATATTTCTTCGAGCTTTTAATTCCTTTCTAAGTTTTCCTTTTCTAAAAGGAAAAAATATTTCTATTCCCTCTGTCAGGCCATGTGCTGAATTTCCTAGCACAACATATCTCTCTCTCTTCCATGTGTGCAGCCAAACATTTTTTCCTCCCAGCCAAATGGGCTAAGCTCATTTTTTTTCTATCTCTCCTGGGCCGCAGACCAACTTCTCCCTCTTTCTATTTTTTTTCTTTCTTTCTTTCCTTCCTCATGGGCCTGGCTAACCTGGCCCATCTCCTAGCTCTAGCCCCAGCGCTCCTCTTCCACCTCCCCACCTGCACGTACACGCACAGGAGACGAACAGCAGAAGTTGTAACGCCGCCGCTGCCAGTTAGCTTCCCTTTGGTTGCCTGTTTCACTTCGACTTCAACACAAGAATTACTCCCCACATCACCACGATCTCATTCTGCTAATTAATCTGCCGTTTCATGTCTTTAATCTCCCACACGTACACGCACACCTATACCTACAGAGAGGAAACCATATGTACGCTTGCCTTCTGCCTTCCTCCTTAATCCCCATAATTCTCCACCGTTTTCAATTCTGTGAGTACTTAGACGTGCACCCTGATCCCCTCTCTCATATTCCCAAGTTTCCCCTGCCTCTGGCTTTTCCATTCTTCCACAATCTCTCCCCGAAGTGCTACTGCTCCATGGACGCCGGTGCTTGATCCCGGTGACACAGACCACCTCTCTCTGAATCCTTGCACCAAAATGTTCTACTCCTTGCCGCTACTCCATTCAGGGAAGAAGGAACTCGTTCCGTCAACCACACGCGAACGATTTTACATGTCCGTCAACACTGTTCGTCGAGTTCATCGCGCCGTTCTGTGAAACTCGGTGAGCCTCTACCCAATTCCTCTTGCACGCCTTCTCAAAGTCACTTGTAGTATCTCCTAGACATAATGATTCAACCTATCTATGTCGTTGGCCACGCGTGTCCAAAACCGAATTCGATTTGATGGCATCGACTTGTCTATTTATTTTCGGTCCGTCGGATAATCTTGTGGTCAACATATGAATTGTTTCCCATGGCCATAGTAACCCCATGGTGGATTTAGATTGTTGGTTTGGTCAACTGTGTTTTAGTATAGACTTCATCGTAGTCGTTTTTGTATAGAATTCAAGTACGATTTGTGTTCGGTAAAACTTTTTGTTGATATGTTATTTATCGTATGCACATGATATGCCTAGGAGCGCATGCGATTTGTCGTATAATTTTTGATGTGGCAAGTGACTTGTTAGATTTATCTTTTTACCGGTTATAGCTACTTGAAAATTGTTGAACATGTTGTTTCAGGTGTTGTTTTTCTTTCGTGTGGTAGTAGTCATATGATATGCCTATGTACAAGTTTTTGCGTATTATTACCATGTGTAGGTTTACATCGGATTTATCTTAAGCTTTGCATGATTATACAATATATTTCATGTTTTGATTATGTTCTTTTTTGTTTACCATAGTGATATCTTAGATATGTTTTATATATTCGTTCTCAGCTATGTCACATGGGTATTATATGGATTATTGTCATAATTATTGTTTGGAATATTTAATCTAGATTTTATTTGAGTTACTAGATATAGTTTATGTGTTGTTTAATGTTGATAATTTTTTTATACGTCATGATGTCGTGTGTTATGCATGTGTATAGAATTTTTGTGAATGTTCACCATGCTTATAATTCCATAGAATTATTCTAGGCTTCCCTTTGTTTATCGTATCATGAAATACTTCATATCTTGATTTTTGTTTAGCATGGCGATGACTTAGACGATATGGTTTACATATTCATTTTCATTCATATCGCATGTTTGTTTTATTGTTTGAAATCCTTGCTATGCCTACGGTAGATGTTTTTTTGTGTGCATGTTGTTGCATAGTTCTCTTCATACTAGATGTCAAATGTAATGCCCTATTATGTGGAAACGAGTATGTTGTAGTTCGTTGCATACGATATTTTTGCCTAGTTGTTTCTCTTGCTTGGTAGATATTTATTATTCAAGATTAAAGGGTTCGATGCTTAATGCCTTGGTTCATATTTGTATATCTATATAGAATTTATTCTTATGGAATAGAACTTAGTTTATTACTTCTCCATATTTATCCTTTCATTTACCTAGGTGGTAGCTATGCATGGTTAGTTGGTCGTCATATCTTGCTAGCACTTCCTCAAAGTCGTGCAAGTTCTATTGTATGTTTCACATAAGTTATATGATTGCTAGTTTGTAGTTTATGATCACACACATGGTTAGCCTTTGCCTGTTAGAGATACATGTTACTAGTTTATGATCTGATATGTCTTAAGTAAGTTTGATGCTTGATCAAAACCCTACATGATGATGTGATTGCATGACTGGACTGTGTAGCATGTGTGTACCAATTCACGTGTTGTATGATGCCTAGTTATTAATCTTAAGTATTGAAAGTGTAGGTTATTGTACTAGATAGAAAGGCATGGCAGGACCTGGTCCATGTTATTCATGTTAGTATGGTGCATTGCTTGATGTTGTTGATTCCGTGATCCATTACTACTGCTTACATGCTGGTAATGCTTACTCAATGTTCTTAGTTGTCATAACTAGTATGTAGGGTTACGTGATATTGTCATGCTTGATAGTAATGTTAGTTGATATCAACTAAGTTATCTCATAGTTATGAGTTGTATTCTATTAGTAGCAAACTTTGGCATCTCATGTGATCATCCATGCTTAGCGTTATACATGTGTATCTATTGCTCCATTGTTACATGTCTAGCCAGTATTCATGCAAGTGATCTTTAATTTCTTGTTCTATTCCATGTGTTATACTTGTGATTGTGTTGCTTATATATGTTTAACTTTACTCAGGTTAGTATTATGAGTGTTCTGTAAATGTTGCCATAGTTCTTTACATGCATAGGATAATTTACCTTTCATGTTACTAGAGTTGTTCCTTGATCATATGCTTAGCATTGTATCTTTATTGTCTTACTATTTCATTTGTGGTATGCCTAAGCCTATACATCATGTCATGATAGTGATCTTTCATGTCTTATTATGTTCCATGTGTTATAGTTGAGTACTTGTCCCTTGTGCCTCCTTATAGATGATTACTCTTGTCACATGTTAGTATTACTGAGTGTTTAATACTTGTTGCATTATTTCATCACATGATTAGGATAGTTTACCATTCGTTAGTTCAGTTGTGCCTTCCTCATGTGCTTAGTGCGCATAGTTTGCTTTGATGTTAAGCATGTTGTTGTAATCTTATTGCTAGAGGTTAATGGCATTAGTTATTCTTTATTATTAAGAGCATATCCTAGTTTAGTGCCTTGCCATGATTACTTGTATGTTTGATGATGTATTACTAGTTAAGACCTTTCTATGATTCCACACTCACATGTCTTGTAAGTTGTGTCTTGTTATTTAACTAGTTTTCCCATGGTTTTGGTTTGTCTTTTGTTTTAGAAATGCTTGTTAATACTTGTTATGGTTGATGTATGATTCTAATTGCTGTTAACCATTATAATTATTTAGAAGTGTCTATATATTTATTTGTTGTTAACTTTTATATGTATCATGCCATGCTATGATTGTCTAGTTAGAATGCATAGGATGGTTCCATTCCATGTGTATTGATGTCAATACGTTCGTGGTATAGTAATTTCCTATATAGTTAGTCGGGATGTGTAATGGGCACTACTTGTGGTCAATAGCATAGTTCGTATCAGAACGTTAGTATTGTTGGCAAGCCTTTCTTACCACCGTCAACCTAAACCCTGTCACTTCATTGAATCCTTTCTCTTACCTTCCTATCGTACTACCTCGTTCTGGAATATCCATCTTGATCAATATCTTGCTATCCATCCACTCTTAAATTGTTTTGGATGTTATTTGGATTTGCTATTGCTTTGGTATTTATTGTTTGTCTTTTGCTATCGTTACGACGAGTAGGGAGTGACGATGTTGGACATGGAGATACCAGGTTACCGAAGAAGGACTCAACAACGAAGGCATGCCTCCTTCTTTGATCATACTTATCCTATGTTTTACAAAATTGCGTTGTGTTTTATGGTTACTATATGCATGCTTTTAATCTCGTAGTTAGCGTGTCGATTGACACATACCTTGATCCGCTTGTCGCCTATTCACTTGACACATGAGTAGAAGTATATAGTATTCCGGTAGAGTAGAAATGCTTAGCCATGCTTATCACCTTATAGGTGCTTTGTTGAATGACCTCTGAGTCATTGACAGTTGAAACTTATCGCTGAGCTAGGCCAGTTGGCCCTTGTTGACCTTCTCTATCCTCTTCTACTCTGGGTGAAACTTACCATCTGAATACTAGTGTGGGCGACAGCTGAATTAAGGATTGAAGGAGCGATTGGCTGCCCTTCATAAGCTGAAGGGGGCAATCAGTCGTCCGTCCCACATGAGGCCTAATAAGTCTTGGATTTGAAGATTGTGTTAATAGTACAGCCACATGCTATATGGGCACTGGCTTGGTTAATTAGTTAGTTCACCCTTATTGTCGTCATCGCCGTACCGCAGATGGGATAGCTGCCTTGCGAGGAGTATCCTCGGCACAAAAGGGGGACTCGGACTGTGAACTGCGGTTACTTCCGTGTTGAAACCTAATGGGCTTGACATAGTAAGTGTGGTTTAATGAAAAACCTCGTCACAATCTCCCTGCCGGTATACCAAATGGTGTACTACGCCAGCGGCCACTGGTGGCAACAAGTCGGGATTGTGTCGTGTGGGTAAAGTGTACAGCCTCTACAGAGTGAAAAACTATTCGAATAGACGTGTCCTCGGTCATGGACGACCTATCTTTCTCATTCCCTCTTTGCCCCTATTCTTTGAACCTATGAAGAGTGTGAATTGATCGAGGATCCTCACTTTGATGAAAGTTATTCTGGAGATAAAACATGTTTTCATCTAAAACCGCTATTATCCAAGTAGTATGTTATTTCAAACAAAATTCGCTTTTATGCAAATGAGCCATACAACCTTCCTTTGAAGCCACATGTAGCTATTAGGTCCTTCTCCGAGGGAGGCATGTTGAGTACGTAATGTACTCATGGCAATACTTTTGTTGAACAACAGAGATCTATGAAGACGAGGGAGTCGACTACGACTATTATGATGATCCTGAGGAGTGAGGTCACGTGGACTACATCGACTGCCTGTGGCTGAGATGGAGTCGCTATGCATTTTACTTTCCGCTGTTTTCTGTATGTAATAAATGTCATGAGACATTTCCCTATGTATGGCTTATGGCAAGATTTATTAAACTTGTAATACTTTTATGTATTGTGCAATGATACCATTTCACTATGTTGTCAACAATGATCCTGGGGTTGACAAATATACACAGGGGGGTCTGGAAGTTAATTCCGGGTTCTCACAATTTGGTCAATAGAGGGTACGGCGGCGGCGTCTTATAGGCTATTGCGGGCGCCATTAAGGAGGAGGTAAGAGCGGCGGTGGGCGGTCAAAAGGCGTGTCTCCCGGTGATAAAAGCTGTTGCCGCCGGCTCGCACGCCTCCCGGATTCATAGGGTTGACATGTCGCAGTCTCCATAATTGGAGAGATTAATGACAGGCGGCCATCGCCGGTGGTGCATTGGATGTCGCGCTTCTTAAATCCCCCGGCAGCGCGAGGGTCGAGGGGGAAGAAGATGAAACTTCCGTCTCGTGATGGCTGTTGGGGTATGGAGCGAGCTGGATTTAAGAGGGGGTGGGGGGCACGGCGCGAGGCAGTGCCGCCGGCCCCTGGGCGGCAGCAGGCAGTCCAGCCGCTCTGGTTTGGGCGGCGGGACAACCAGCAGAGGGAAGACTGAAGAAGAACGTCAGACGCGAATTTGTTTTTCAGTGGCTCTCGATGGGGTATTTTTTTAGCTTGCCTCTCCACGATACAAATTATTATTATAGCTTCCTAGTCCGTGGCGGACCAGCAGCCCATTTGCTGGGCGGCCCAACCTACAGAAAACAACACTTGTGAAAGCCCAAAAACAATGCAGTAGTATGTTTTTTAGAGGCCGAAAACAATATGGCGGGGGCTGAACGGGGCGGTTCAACCAGGTACCGGATGTCAGTCTGAAATCTGTTGGGTACCCTATGTGTTCGAGCGTGATGATGCGTTGGGTCATTCGTGTAGGATACAGTCGATCTGATCCCATGTAGTGTTCATGTGTTAGTAGGCTAGTTAGCGATCAGTGCTTGTAAAGACTGAGCAAAAGATAAATAAGAGTTGATGCGCCCTTGCAACCCTAACAAGAAGGTGCCATTCTTCTCGGGACGATGGTGTGCCGTGTGACACTCACACGTCACAAGCCCATAGTATACATTCTAACAAGTTAACACACCAAGTACAACAGAAAAGGTAAACATCCAAATCAAAGTCAGGTTCACAGGATACGTTCATATTCATAGCCAACATTCACAATCAAATCCTCAAAAGATTCACACATACACAAGTTCAGCATGTTTATGCACCCAAATGATTGAGAGATCACAAGCCAATATTCATAGCCAACATTCACAATCAAAAACTCAAAAGATTCACATATACAAGTTTAGCATGTTCATGCATCCAAATGATTGAGAGATCACAGCCAATATCCTCCATCGACACACTTTAATTACCTGGGGTGCAGACTGGTTAAGTGGTGTTCACTCGGTCGTACTTCTTGCTAAAATTAGTGCTTGACTGAGCAAACTTTCGAGTACATAAGAGGCAGCACGTACCATCTGAACTTTGCTTGTAGGTTATCCTCATGATGGTGGCCTCGATGCCGCGAGAGGTTTGAGCATCTTGGCCACTACTTTCATCCAACTAGTTTACTGGCTCATCTTGGTCCTGTAGCTCGCCAAAATTCTACCGTGCAGACAAGGAGGCGGTGGACAAAATGAACCACCCAAAGTTTTTTTTGCAGTTGAACTGAAATGGAGCATCCCTGGAGTGCAGACTGGTTAAGTGGTGTTCACTCTGGCACTTCTTCTTGTCAACATCGATGCTTGTCTGCGTGAACTTTGGAGTACATAGGAGCCAGCATAAGTATCTGATCTTTTTGTGCAGTTCTACTGAAATCGGCAACGTAATGCTTTGCTTGTAGGGTCTTCCCATTAATGCTGCATGCAGTTTGGATGGGGTATATTCTCGGTTCCGAGATTGACATGGAACATTACGAGATGATACGCTTAATGTTGCCTATGAGTTGAGGCTCCAAGTTACACCTTTTATAAAGCTATAAAGCTATGCTGCCTCATCTTGGGTCTGTGGCTCGCCAAGACTCTTACCTTGTAGGCAAGAAAGGAGGCAGTGAAGGCAATAAACCACCCACTGTGATTTCCATGCTTATTATCTACTCGTGGATGAGATTAATCGAAAAGGTGCCAATATTTCCAGCAGTCGAGCATCCCTATTTGCACAGATATTGAGAAAGTGAAATTTACTATAATAGTGGCACTAGTTCACTAAACATATACTAACAAATAGAAGCATTGTGATTATCTTAATGGCTAAAGATAGCAACATAGTAGCCTTGCTTAAAGGGTGGTATTAGTTTATTTTATTAGTGGCATAGGCTCATAACGCAAAGAATTGGCGCATACATAAGTTGCATAAAATTAACATGCAAAACTAAAGCACTTTCTCATGACAGTAGCAAAACAGTAGCACAATACCAAATTACCAATAGATATGACAAAGCACAATAATCAAGATGAAGGCCGTAGGCCGGTACCAACCTGTGTGAGGAAGCTTATCAATTAGTACTTCCTTTGACTGGAAGCAGAGATAAGCGACTGACAGGAAAGTAAGGATGCAGTTGAGGCAATGAACCACCCAAAGTCTTTGTGTAGTTCCACAAAAATCGAGCATCCTTGTTGGCACATATATTGAGAAAGTGAGATTACTGTAATAGTGGCAGTGGTTGATGAAACATACACTAACAAATAGAAGCATCCTCATTATCTTAATGGGTAAAGATGGAAAGATAGTAGCCTTGCTTAAAGAGAGGTATTAGTTTATTTTATCAGTGCCAATTAGCTCAACACGCAAAGCATTGCCATGTATCATCGGTTGCAAAGATTTAACGTGCAAAGATAAATCACTTTCTCATGACAGTAGCAAAACAGTAGCACTATACCAATACAGATGACATCACACTAATCTGGATTAAGGACGTAGGAGGTTACCAACCTGTGCGAGGAAAATTATTCAAGTAATTCCAAAAGAGAAGATAAAGCACTGATTGGAATCATTTAATGGTATCATCTTGTGAGATTATATCGAGAGATTATCAAGCACTTCCAGCAGAGTAAAAGCACCGAATGGAATACAATCCATAGTATCCTCTTGTGCAGTTCCACTAAAATGTACGATTGACACAACATGATCCCTGTTTACACAAGTAGGAACGAGGTGATACCTTCATTAGCTTAGTGAGAAATGGTAGAAAGACAATAGCATATTACCTTAACAGTAGCATTAAATCATGATAACAATAAAGTAAGAAAACATTGGCTCATTCAACCACTAGCAATGAATTGACATACGCAACGATAGAATTACTATCTCATGACAGTACCAAGATAGTAGCAACACAACAATATAGTATAGCACTAGCAAGATGTAAGGATAACAAAGGACAGTACCAGTGAGTGATCATTCTTCATTTCCTCCTCCTCCTTCTTCTTCTTCTTCTTCGTCTTCGTCTTCTTGGTCTGTTCCCCTTTCTCATCACAAATTGGTGAAACCAAGGACATGATTGGCCTTCAATGTCAGATCACCGGCTGGAATACAATCCATAGTACCCTCTTGTGCAGTTCCACTAAAATGTACGATTGACACAACATGATCCCTGTTTGCACAAGTAGGAACGAGGTGATACCTTCATTAGCTTAGTGAGAAATGATAGAAAGACAATAGCATATTACTTTAACAATAGCATTAAATCATGATGACAATAAAGTACGAAAACATTGGCTCATTCAACCAGTGGCAATGAATTGACATACGCAATGATAGAATTACTATCTCATGACACTACCAAGATAGTAGCAACACAACAATACAGTAGCACTAGCAAGATGTAAGGATAACAAAGGACAGTACCAGCGAGTGATCCTTCTTCATTTCCTCCTTCTTCTTCTTCTTCTTCGTCTTCGTCTTGGTCTGTTCCCCTTTCTCCTCACCAATTGGTGAAACCAAGGACATGATTGGCCTTCAATGTTAGATTTGGTTTTGTCAGTTAGGGGGTACAAGTATACTAGTAAACAATAGCATTATTTTCTCATGACCATAGCAAAATAGAGGTGAACACATGCGCTAAATATCATTCTTACCTAAGGGAAGGTTATGGTGCCAATATGGATGATGAGGATTGGAACACAGATCTCCCTTTGTGCAGTTCCACTGAAATCGACCAACGGTTCCGGTGTGACATTTTTAGTTCAACTGCACAAAGAACTTCTTGCTTCTTTTAAGAAGTGTTTTGTGCAGTACACCAAAAGGTCGCAAAAGCAACAAGGTGAAATGGATATCCCTGTTTGCACAAAAAGCTACAAAGGAAACAATCAGAGTCTCAAACAATTACTGGCATTAACAATTGGTTAAACTTGCCATGACTAATAATAGTGGCATGGCTTCATTTTACTAGGGGCATTAGATTAAGAACAGCTAAATAGTTGCTATAAGGGCATGGGACAGTGGGTGCACCAGCACCATGTACCTCAACCGGGCATAAAGTGGTGATGCAGAGTTTGTTGCCCCAAGTGAAACAAACATCCAAGCAACATATGTGGGTTGGTCCCATTTTTGTTCTCTTTAGCCACCTATTCCTATGTGTGGATAGCAAATCTAGTCCTGGTCATACTCTATTGCCTTGTCACACCCAGCCCCCACTTTCTTTCCTTTTTCAACCAACATATTGGTTGCTTATCCAGTGTGTACAGTGTTTCCCCTATATTTCCCTTTTCGACCAAGAGACAGGTTGGATAGCCAGTTTGTACTACTTTCACCCCCTTTCTTTCCTGTTTGAACCAAGTCCTATATACATAGTACATCTTTCCTCCCTTTCTTTCCTGTTTGAACCAAGTACAAGATTCGATTGCATGAAGTAGCTTTACCACTAATAATAGAAAAAAAATTAGGTGGCGTTGGACCAACCGATCGAGCCTAGTTACATGGGGGGATGAGAGGTAGAAAATGATGCACATGCAGCGACGTGGGGAGCTGGGGCAGTAGAGCAAGGCTAGTTTTGAAGGAAGATTTACATGAAGGTCGTCGGGGTGTGGCTAGGTGGGGGACGGAAGGCCGGATCCGCGCACACTACGACAGTAACGAAGGGATCGAAGGACCTCCCAAGCCGGCGCTCGGTCAGAGATGACGGTGCGGCCGGCAGTGGGACTCCTCCCTCGCCGTTGACGACGGCCTAAATGCTGCACCTCCTCCCCTTCCCCGGCGGAGGGGTGGCGTTGGACCAGGTCGCACTTTGTAACGTTCACATGACAAGCCGCTCTATTCCATTATTTCACAGGCATGCAGGCCATCAAGCATCCGGGCCCGAGTGCCATCCACCAAATCACAGCGAGGTGCTACATGCTAGACTCACCAGTCACCCCGGTGTGGCAGTCATGACCCGTCATATCACAAAACCCATACCTTTACTAGCAGTAGTAAAGTGGCCTGCTAAGTTGGACGAACGAAGCAACCATCATTCCACCGGAACGCTCACTCAATCCCTTTCTTCCCTCCATCTTGAATAAAACCACACTCCAGGGTACTCACTTCTGCCATTTTTCTTCTCTACCGACGAAGAAAAGGTGAGCGAATCAGTGATGCTGCCCTATTTTCTTTCCAAGATTCCTATTTTTGCGAAGCACCGACCGATCCTCACTGCCTATTCTTTTTTCGTTGTCATTGTCATTGTGGTTTCCTTTCGATTCCTTTTTGTTTGTCAGTTTATTCATGGATCCTGGAGCACTGGGCAAAGAGTTGCCGGCGGACAACCCACTCGAGACAAAGATCTCCAGGAAGCGAGCACCGGCCAACGAGTTGGCAATGTTGGCGGGCAAACCCATGGAGACGAAGAGCTCCAAGAAACAAGCACTGGCCAAAGAGTTGACGACGTTGGCGGATGAACTCTTGAACACAGAGAGCTCCAACAACAGCAAGGGCCCCACTGTGCCTACCCCCGAAACCCTAATGGCCACCTATGAGAGGCTGAAGGCAGGGTTTGAGGAGATAGTCGCCGTCGAGGAGCAGTGTTCCCTTGGCAAGATGATGGCCCCCGGAGGGATGGGATCCCCAAGTGAGCTACCCAAGGTAAAAAAAATTGGCTTACCATAATTGTGGTCTTTGATTATTTGCAATGTGCTTGCTAATATGTTAGGGTTGTGTAGCTGCTGGTGGACGTCCTTGATGATTCCCATGCCATGGTCCGTCTTGTGGACATTGCCCCAGAGATCGATGATACGAAATAGTTGGTTGGGCTAATCTTTCAACGTACTTTGCATTGTGTTTAATTACCAGATGTGTGTTATCAAACCCTGTAGGGTCTGTGTGGGCGGTACTTGATACTTTTGTTTGTTAATGAATCATGTGAACCCTCTTCGAGTTATGGAAATAGATATATCCTCACCAGCTTTTGATGTAATATATGGCATGCTGAGACGTAAGTTTGCACTGTCTACCATATAAGCAGGGCTTGTTTGATGATTCTTGGTGTCAAACCTTGTCTGAATCCGCGCTGTGTTAGTAGGCTAGCTACTTTGCAAGCTATACTACTACTTGCAAACACTGACCGAAGATAAACGTTGGGGCTGATCAGCTCATTCTACACTAATAGGTTTGGTTGTCAATCTTTTGGAGGAAACGTGAATGAGTAGTACTTTTGCAGTGCCTACAGAGTGTGTGTGTACGTGTGTTAGAGAGGGGTTGTGGGATGAAGAGAGACCTGGAGAGAGAGAAAGGCCCTCCATTTCTATTTAGTCGGCAACAAAATCATACAAAAACGTACGAATCCTAGAACATTGGTGTACAAAAACTTTCAAACGGTGCATTTTATAATACATTTCCGTCAAATCTGGACATGCGTCAAATCAAGTCTGCAAGCAGTACAAAGGAGTGCTCTGACTTTATTAAAACATGGCCCACCTCACATTATCACCATATTTCTTGGAGTCTGTCGGAACCGTGGCTCCGGAGATCTAGAGGTTCGAACACTGGGGGCGAGCTAGTTCTTCCCGACCATGGGTGACCACAGCGAGGCTACGACGAGGGCACTAGCGCGGAGCACGACAGGGGACACGATGGTTACCCAGGTTTGGGCCACCTTGCGGTGTAAAACCCTACTCCTGCCTGTGGTTTGGGATTGTCGTGGGCAAGAAGGTGTTCTCGCGTACAAGGTAGGAGAGGAAGGAATCGATCCCCTCTACAATGGCAGCACTGTCCCTTTTATAGCCGCCTTGGTCCTCTTCCCCTCCAAAAATAGGCGGGAAGGGATGCCACACTTGGCGGGTTTTGAAAAGGGACAGGCGCTCAGGCTATCCTGACTAAAGGCAATCTTCGCCTGCAAAAGCATGATCCATGACGCGCCGCGCGCCTTGCTGTCTTGGTCTTCTTTCACCAAACGGGCAGTCCTTGGGACTTGCTTTGGAGAGGGGCAGCTGGGGCTGCCCCTTTAGCACCAAAGAGGAAAGCCTCTCTGTCCGCGCCCGCTGGCGCGGCCTCTGTCGCCGTTCGTCGCCACATGCATCACCCACGTGGTGGGGCGCAGGACCGCGCGGCTGGCGTCAGGCCTGGTCGACCTCGGGTAGCCGCCTCGGGGGGCCGCCTCGTGAGAGGACCTCGCGAGGCTTCCGCCGCTCCTGCGGCTAAGTCTTGGTGGTCCGCACCTCAAGGAGGGGTCCTCGGGAGGCTGGTGCCTCACGAGATGTCTTTGCTTCGCGGCGCCCATAGACGGGTCGCGTCTTGGGCCTTTGCCAAGTGTCGTATCCTGGGCCGCAGGCAGACGGGCCGAGGTACCCTGGTTCCCAATGGCCCGACAGTAGCCCCCAGTCCCGTGGTGCGCACGTTCCCGCCCATTGGGAGTGAAATGGCGTGGGCCCTGACAGACTGCGGGGGCCCAGGTTAGACGCGTGGTGCACGATGGGACATGGGACGCCCCCACTTCCCCACTACGCCTCGGTAACCGCATGCGCCTGCCATAAAGCCTTCCCGCGTGGGGTGCATGCCATCCTTGCTTCCCTTCTGCTTCCTCCTCTAGCGCCCGATCTCTCGCGCTTCTGCTCCTGAGCACCGCTCCTTCCTCGCTTTCCAAGCTTCACCGCGTAGCAATGGCGCCCGCCGGCAAGAAGGGCAAGGCGGCGGCCGCGGTGCCGAGCGCGTCGGCCGTGGGGCCGGCCCTGCAGTGCTCCAGCATCGCCAACCGAGAGGGCCTGGACAAGGTGCTCTCGATGGTCGCCGGTGACCAGAACGAGAATGGGGCGACAACGAACTGGCCGCGCGCGCGCGCGGCGGGACCTGGAGGCGACGACCTTCCCCTTCTTCATCCACAGCGTCTATGCCAGCCTGGTGCCGCCATTCTCGCACTTCTTCAACGCCATCCTCACCCACTACTAGATCCAAGCCCTCCATCTCCAGCCTAACTCCATCTTCCTCCTCGCCATCTTCGCCTTTTACTGTGAGGCCTTCGTGGGCGTGATGCCCTCGGTGATGCTCTTCCGCCACTTCTTCAGCCTGCGGCTGACCACGGCGAATCATCGTTCCGCGTGCGCCTCATTCCTCACCGTCAAGGCGACGGAGAACGACATCATCAGCCTAAAGATCCAGAAGAAGGTGGAGGGCTACCGGCAGCGCTGGATCTACATGGACGCGTGCCACCTTAACCAGCTGCTGATGGAGCCGACGGCTCCTGCCGTGAAGAGCTCGGGGTGGGAGCACGAGAAGCTCACCGACCCGAGGCTAGCGCCTGTCTGGGAGCGGCTGGCCGACCACAAGGCGGCGCGCCTCACGGGGGCGATGGTCGTCAAGGATTTCCTGTAGCGGCGCATAGCGCCACTCCAGCTACGCTCGCGCCCGATGTGGAAAATCACCGACACGAAGGACCCCATGCGGCTGAGCGTCGCCAGCCTGAAGTCGGAGGTGGTGGACAGCATTATGCAGATCTTGCTCGGCAGCACCGCGAGGGACCCACCCGAGGACGTGCTCCCGCTGTACCGCTATGAGGGGACCGAGGAGCTGGTCGTGGATGTCGGAAGTCGGGCTCCGGGGACCCAAAGGTTCGAACACTGGGGTGAGCTTGTTCTTACCTCTTCGTCTCCTACCACGGCTAAGCTACGGCGAGGCTACGGCGAGAGCGCGCTAGCGAGGAGCGGACCGTGGACTCAACGGTTACCCAGGTTCGGGCCACCTTGCGGTGTAAAACCCTACTCCTACTTGTGCTTGGGATTGGGATCGGCAAGAGAGTGTTCTCGCATACAAGGTGGAGAGGAGGGAAGAATCGGTCGGGTCCCTCCCTACTACAAAGGCAGCACTGTCCCTTTATACCCGCCTTGGTCCTCTTCCCCCTCGAAAATTTAGGCGGGAAGGGTTGCCACACTTGGCGGTTTTGAAAGGGGACAGGCGCTCAGGCTATCCTGACTAAAGGCGGTCTTCGCCTGCCAAAGCATGATCCATGACGCGCTGGTGGGCTCGGTGATGACCTTCGCCCCGCGCGCCGGCCGTCTTGGTCTTCTTTCGCCGATCGGGCAACCTTTGGGGTTGCTTTGGGGAGTAGATAGCTGGCCTTGCTCCCTTAGCTTGAAAGGGGAAACCCTCTTCATCCGCGCCTGCTGGCACGGCCTCTGTCGCCGTTCGTCGCCGCGCGTCTCAGCCACGTGATGGGCACGAGACCGCGCAGCTGGACCGAATAGCCTTCGTCTTGGGCGCCTTCGGGAGGAGGCCTCGGGAAGCCGCCTCGGGAGGCCGCCTCGCGAGAGGGCCTCGCGAGGCTGCTGGTGAAGATGCTTAGCCTTGCTCGCCCACTCCCTGAGGAGGGGACCTCAGGAGGGCAAGGCCTCATGAGGAGTCTTGGTGAGACGCTTGGTGATGACGGCCTGCCGGGCCCACGCCAGGCGGTGCGCCCTGGGCCAAAGGCAGACATGCCTGGATACCCTGGGTTCCATGGGCCCGACAGCGGCGGTGCCGCTCTTCGACAAGTGGGGCCTCGTGCCGGAGGGCCATGAGGGGCCCCGCGAGAACCCGTTCATGGTGATTCCCAGCTCGGGGGACCTGGACGACGCCGAGGCGGAGTTAGCCTCCCTCCAGCAGCAGGTGGGCGATGTCTCCAATGTTGTCGAGCAGGCGAGGTTGGAGGTGGACCGGGTGTGGGGGCGGCAGCATGAGCACGCCAATATGTTCTGCTCCCTCGAGCTTCGGGCCCACGGCGCCCTGGCCATCATCTGCAAGGAGAGGCTCGAGGGCCCCCGTGAGACCCACGACGCCAGCTACCTCAACTTCTTCACCAAGCTCGTGGAGCGGCTCGAGGCTGGAGCGAAGAGGGTGAACGGCATCATCGAGGACGAGTGCCGCGACCTCCTCTTCCAGGCGGCGACGCGCATCTTCAGCCATCTTCTCCACGCCGACCCCAACTTGGACTTCGACAGGGTGATAGCCCCCATGCCCGAGGAGCTTCGCGACAGCCTCAGGAAGGTAGTGGGGGACCATGTGGACGCCCTGGTCGCGAAGTTCTCCCATGACAGTAGAGAGAGCTCCAGCGGAGTCGAAGGCGACGACGGCGACGACGGCGAAGGCGATGACGATGACGACGGCGACGCTGCGACCTCCTAGATCCTCCCTTTTACCTGTGCCAGATTGACGTAGCCCCGCGGGGGCGTAAAAACAATGTATTTGTCTAAGTGCTTTATGATTTGCTGTAATGTGTGTTTCCTCGTGAGGCTCTCTCGTGAGGCCAATTTCCCTTTCCTTGTTTGCCTTAGTGCTCTACATCGTCAGGACCCAACCCCCGAGTGGGCTACAGCAGTCGCTGGTATGTCAGGTCGCGTTGCCTGGACAAGGCC
The DNA here is from genome assembly GCA_039707655.1 of Elymus sibiricus. Taxonomy (NCBI): domain Eukaryota; kingdom Viridiplantae; phylum Streptophyta; class Magnoliopsida; order Poales; family Poaceae; genus Elymus; species Elymus sibiricus. Next base: position 222,708,105 of record CM077670.1, on the reverse strand, counting down.
AGGAGGTGCAGGGCACTGAGGGGCGGTAAGGACTCCTGAGGCGCGATGCTCAGGGAGTCCCCCCTTGACGTGCAAGCGGCTTGCGTGGAGGAGAGAACGTCAGCACTCAGCGAGGTTGTGGGGAGAGGAAACTTGAGAGGCGCCGAGAGCTGCTCGTGAGTTGTTTTTGTACTTAGCTCTTTCGCGAGTGTCGCTTGCCGTATTGTGGCTGCGGAGGGTGCCTCGCGAGGCTCCTGCTCGTGGGGCCTCCTGCTTGCACTTGATGGAGTCGGTCGCCGCAGGTTGGCTCGTGAGTCAGCGCTCGCGAGGCTCCCTGGGGGCCTACAGAGGCGTCTTGCCACGAGTCACCTCGCGAGGCCTTCGAGTGCCTTATCCTTGAGACAACTTCATATCGATTTTACAAATGGGGGAGCGGTGCACGCTTGCTAGCTTGCTCGTGGCTGTCACGCGAGGAGACGAGACACCAAGGACCTTGGTGAGGTGGCGTGCACGGGAGCAGGCCCGCAAGCTAGAGCTTGATCACTTGGGTTTTAAAGCGCTGCTGGGACTGACCCGAGCACAGGCACCGTGTCCAGCCCCCTCTCACGAGATGCGCGGGAGGAAGTCGCGAGCGTACACAGCTCCTGAGACAAGCAACTTAGCAACACACATAAGATATCTTAGGAAACAGAGCTTTACTGCAGGATAATAATAAGTTCATTACACAACCAAAAAGGGATGCGGTTGCCATGTCCGGCATGGGTCAGCTTGAGGTTGGTGCAGCCCGTGGGGCGCCCTCAGTTTCACATCCAAAAGAGAAGAGGCTGCCGTGTTCGGCACGGATCAGCGTGAGGTTGGTGCAGCCCGTGGGGCGCCCTCAGTTGATTGTTCTGCCAGCGCTGAGCATGAGGCTTCCACCGGGGTGTGGGCATGATCGCGGTTCGATCGTTCTGCCAGCGCGGAGCATGGGGCTTCCACTGAGACGTGGGCAGGAGCTCTCGCGGGCCCATCAGGCAAACGCAATGAGAGGCTCCGGAGCTTGTACATCTCCACTCCGTTCGTATGCGTGAGGGTCACGGGTAGAACTTGCGGAGGTGTTGGATGTTCCAGGCGTTAGGCACAGGAACTCCGTCCTCCGTCTCCAGCCGGGCGGCGCCGGGCCTGGAGACATGAGCAACCCTGAAAGGGCCTTCCCACATGGGTGAGAGTTTGTGGAGTCCCTCTCTGGAGAGGATCCTTCTCAGGACGAGATAGCCGACCTCGAGGGTGCGCGGGCATATGTTGCGGCTATGATAGCGATGCAAAGCCTGCTGGTATCTGGCGTCGCGGAGGGCGGCCTGGTGACGGGCTTCCTCGAGGAGCAGCAGGTCGGCCTCCCGCAAGCCGTCCTGACGAGCCTCATCGAAGGCGAGGACTCACGGAGAGCCGTGCTTGAGCTCCGAAGGGAGGACTGCTTCAGCTCCATAGACGAGGAAGAAGGGAGTCTCGCCAGTAGGCTTGGTTGCTGTCGTGTGGATCGACCACAGCACGGACTGTAACTCATCAAGCCAGCCCTTGCCGCAGGCTTCGAGCTTTTTCTTGAAGCTTCTTGTCTTGAGGCCCTTGAGGACCTCAGCGTTGGCACGCTCGGCCTGGCCGTTGCTTTGTGGGTGCGCCACAGAGGCGTAGCAGATCTGTGTGCTGAGGCTGGCGCAGTATGACTTGAAGAGGCCGCTTGTGAACTGGGAGCCGTTGTCGGTGATGATGCGGTTGGGAACGCCAAAGCGGCTCACGAGGCCCTTGATGAACTTGACGGCAGAGCCTGCCGGGATGGTGCGCACGGGCTCGACCTCTGCGCACTTGGTGAACTTGTCGATGGTGACGTAGAGGTAGCGGTAGCCGCCAGCTGCGCGAGGGAAGGGTCCCAGGATGTCTAGCCCCTAGACCACAAAGGGCCACGAGAGAGGAATCGTCTGGAGGTCTTGAGCCGGCTGGTGGATTTGCTTGGCGTGGAATTGACAGGCCTCACAGGATTGGACCAGCTTGGTGGCATCATGAAGCGCGGTGGGCCAGTAGAAGCCGCTGCGGAACACCTTGCCGGCAGGGGTGCGCGATGAGGAGTGGTGCCCACAGTCTCCTCCATGGATGTCGGCGAGCAGCTTGCGACCTTGCTCTTCAGAGATGCACCGCAGTGAGACGCAATTGGGGCACCTGTGGTACAGCTCGCCGTCCTTCAAGCAGTAGGCGGTGGCCTGGCGAGCCACGCGCTCTGCCTCTGAATCCTTCTCCGGGAGGGTGCCGTGAAGCAGGCAGGCCTTGAATTCAGCGGCCCAGTAGTCCACTTGAGGCTGTAGCACCAGCAGCAGGCGGGCTCCTGAGGCTGGGCCGCAGTCTGGCGCGCCTGTGGGCGGCGCGGGTGGGAGCTCTTCATGAAGCAGTGTGGTGCCCACGGCAGGTGGTGCAGCTAATGGCTTGAGGAGCCTTTCCTCGAAGATGCCGGGGTTCTGAGGCTTGCGGCGAGATGCTCGCTTGGCGATGTCGTCGGCTTCTTTGTTGCTGCCGCGGGGGACGTGCTGGAGCTCTAGGCCAAGAAAACGCTTCTTGAGCTTACGTACCTCTTCCAGATTGGCTACCATGTGCTCGTCCTTGGGCTTGTAGCTTTTGTTGGAGAAGTTGACGAGGAGCTGCGAATCGCCCTTGATGGTGAGGGGCTTGATGCCCAGAGCGGAAGCAGCCTTGAGTCCGGCAATCCCATCAAGGTGATCTCGTACTCTGCTATGTTGTTTGAGACCTTGTCGTCATGCTTGAAGCAGAGTTGGACGGTGTAGTAGAGCTTGTCTCCTGTTGGCGAGGTGAGCACGACGCCAACCCCCGCGCCCTGTCGGGAGAAGGCGCCATCGAAGTGCATGGACCATCCGCCAGGCGCTTCATCCCCAGGCAAGAGGGATTCAGCCTCGCGAGGCTCCTCCTGGGGTGGATCCATCCATTCTGCTACAAACTCAGCCAGGGCCACACCTTTGATCACCCTTGTGGTGCAGAATTCTAGCTCGAAGGCCTGCAGCTCGATGTTCCACTCGGCGACACGGCCAGCGGCATTGGGGCTACGCAGGACTTGCTCCAAGGGGTAAGACGAAGTCACCTTGATGGGATGGCCTTGGAAGTAGTGGCGCAGCTTCCTGGAGGTGACAAGGAGCGCGAGGAGGAGCTTCTGCTGCATGGGATAGCGCTCACGTGCATCTCGCAGGACTGTGCTAACGAAGTACACGGGGTGCTCGACGAGGTGTGTAGTTGTCGTAGCAGCTTGGTCTTCAGGGGGCCCGAGGGGCTCATGAGGCTGAGGGGGCTCGGGAGGCGTCTCACGAGACGGCTAACTAGAGGCCTCCTAAGGAGGGTCCTCGATGGGTGGAGGCGTGGCCTCAGGGGGCGACGCGCCAAGGGCCTCCTGGGGCGGGGTCTCAGCAGGCGACGACGGCGCGACCTGCTTCTTCTGCACGCTGACGCGCTCTTCTCGAACTGCCACCAGGGCTGCGTTGGCCGTCTGGGGAGTGGCTTCCAAGTACAGGAGCAAGGGCTCGCGAGAGCATGGCGTGACCAAGATGGGAGGGCTCGTGAGGTATTTCTTGAGGTCTTCGAAGGCAACGTCAGCCTCGGGAGTCCACTTGAAGGGGCCAGATCTCTTCATGAGCTTGAAGAACGGCAGGGCTCGCTCGCCGAATTTGAGATGAATCGCCCAAGCGAGGCCATGCATCCCGCCAGGCGTTGCATCTCCTTGAGGCTCTGGGGAGGACGCATCTTCTTGATGGCCTTGATCTTCTCGGGATTGGCCTTGATGCCACGGTGGGAGACTAGGAAGCCGAGCAGCTTGCCGGAGGGAAATCCGAAGACGCACTTGTCTGGGTTGAGCTTGAGGTTGACCTTGCGCAGATTGTCGAACGTCTCCTGGAGGTCCGCGAGGAGGGACCAGTCCTCGCGAGTCTTGACCATGATGTCATCGACGTAAGCCTTGGCATTTCTTCCCATCTGGGGTCCCAAGGCGATGCGCATCAGCCTCTGGAAGGTAGCCCCGGTGCTCCTGAGGCCGAAAGGCATGCAGATGTAGTAGAATATGCCGCAGGGGGTGATGAAGGCCGTTTTCTCCACATCTATAGTCGCCATCTTGATGTGGTGACTGCCTGAGAAGGCATCTAGGAAGCATAGCAACTCACACCCAGCGGTGGAGTCCACGATCTGGTCGATGCGGGGCAGCGGAAAGGGATCTTGAGGGCAGAACTTGTTGAAGCTCATGAAGTCGATGCACATTCGCTCCTTGCCGCACTTCTTGGGCACCACGACTGGGTTGGCGAGCCATTCGGGATGGCGCACCTCATGGATAACTCCAGCTTCTTGGAGCTTCTGAACTTCCTTGACGATGAAATCTTGCTTCTCTGGCACCTGGCGCCGTGCCTTCTGTTTCATGGGGCGTGCGTTGGGGCACACCGCTAAGTGGTGCTCGATCACCTCCCTCGGCACACCGGACAAATCAGATGCTGTCCAGGCGAACACATCCGAATTTGCCCGAAGGAAGGTGACGAGCGTGTCTTCCTATGCAGGAGAGAGGCCAGTGCCGATGGTGAAGGCAGGGCCTGAGCCGCTGCCGTCCACCGACACCTTCTTCGTCTCGGCGCGGTCCTGAGAGAACAGCTGCTTCTTCTTCGTGGGAGCGGCCTCATGAGGCTCGGCGACGTCTTCGTCGGCAGGGTAGGCGGTGGCAACGGCCTTGTAGGTGCTCTCGAGGGAGCGGACCACGTCCTTCTCGTCGCAGCAGACAGTGATGATGCCGCTGCAGCCCGGCGTCTTGAGGACATTGTAAGCGTGGTGGGTCGCCGCCATGAACTTGGCGAGTGCCGGGTAGCCCAGGATGGCGTTGTACGGCAGGCTGATGTGCGCCACGTCGAAGTCGATGAGCTCGGTGTGGTAGTTCTTGCGGGTGCCAAAGGTGACGGGGAGGCGTACTTGCTCAGAGGGATGGTGGAGCCATCAGTCACTCCGGAGAAGGGCCTGGTTGGCATCAGCTGGTCGTAGGGCACTTGGAGCTGCTCGAAGGTCTCGATGGTGATCACATTGAGGGCAGCACCTTCGTCGATGAGCGTCTTGGTGACGGCGACATTGCTGATGGTGGGGGTGCACAGCAATGGGACCGTGCCCGCAGCGCTTGAGGACTTGGGGTGATCGTTGGAGACGAAGGTGAATGCGTACTGCGACCACTTGAGGGGCCGAGCGGCCTCCGGCCTTGGGAGGGCAGCGTTCACCTCGTGAGAGAACAGCTTGAAGTGGCGGTTGGACGCGGGAGCCTGGGCTCCACCAAGGATGCAAGCCACGCTGCGAGGCTCTTGGTAGCCCCCAGCGCCCTCGTCAGGCTGGTTGCCGTCGTTCCTTCGCGGTGGCGGCGGCAGCGGTGGGAGAGTGGCGTTGGCCTGAGGGTTGGCCTCACAAGGCTGGTCGCGCCAGGTGGCCTCGCGAGACTAGTCGCGCCAGCCCTGGCGGAAGTTGCCGTTGCCGTTGCGGTCTCCCCAGCAACCGCCGTTGCAGCCACCTCCACGGCCGGTGCCGCGGTCGTTGCGGTCGCCGCGGCGGCCAAGGCTCTCGTCGCGAAGCAGCTTGAGCTCATGGCAGTCCTCAGTGCTGTGGGAGTGCGAGTTGTGGTAGGCGCAGAGAGGGCGGCTGTCCCTCTTGGGCTAGTCGCGCTCGCGGCTGCACTTCTGCTCGGGCTCCGCTACAAGCACGGCAGGGCCCTTGCGCGTGGCGTCCTTGCTCTTGGCCTTGGCGGCGGCTGGCACTGCATCGGGGTCATTGTGGACGAAGAGGCGGCCTTCCTCGGCCTTGGCGCACTTGTCGGCGAGATCGAACAGCTCGAGCATGGAATCAAGATCATCATTGATGGCGAGCTTCTCGCGCATCCGGACGTCCGTGACGCCGTTGGAGAACGCGGAGACGATGGCGGCCTCGGAGGCACGTAGGATCTTGTTGCGCACTTGGCTGAAGTGTTGGATGTACTTGCAGAGGGTCTCGTCAGGGCGCTGGCGCACATCGCGCAAGTCGTTGAGCGTGAGGGAGCGCTCGTGTGTTCCCTTGAAGTTGGCCACGAATTGTGGGAGAGCTCGCCCCATGAAGAGATGGACACCTCGGGGAGGTTCATGAGCCATGAGCGCAGGCCGTCCTTGAGGGCCATGGGGAACCAGTTCACCATGACCTAGTCGTCGCCGTCGCTGCCTCGATGCTCAGGGCATAGAGTTGCAGGAACTCTGTTGGGTTGGGGGTGCTGTCGTAATGCGGAGGCAGGTCCGGCTTGAACTTGGTGGGCCACACCACGCGGCGTAGCTCACGGGTGAAGGCGTGGCAGCCCACGTAGCTGGATGGAATGTCGCCGGCGAGGGCGGCGCGACTCTGGCAACCGGCCGCCGCGACTTCCTAGATGGTCATGTCTTGGCGCTGGCGTTGCTGCTCGAGGAGCATGCACGCGTCGGGAGGCCCGCGCCGGACGATCTGGCAGCTGGCCTCATCACGGATCGGCGAGGACGCGCCGCGGGACGGCTCACGTGGCTGCGCGTCGCGCCAGCGTCTGGCAACCTCGTTGGTAGGAGGAGCCGGCGGAGGAGCGCCATGCGCCACATCTCCGGCACGGGAAGGCGGAGGAGGGAGCGAGCGGGAAGGCGCTGGAGCTTCCCCCGCGGCGTTGACGAGCTCGGTGATGCGGCCGAGCCAGGCGTCGTAGCCGGCGTCGGTGGGGCGGTAGCGTAGGAGCTCACGCGCCATGAGCAGCGCGGCCTATGGGGCCGGCGCATCGCATTGGGCGAGCGAAGAGCCCGTGGCGGTGTGGCCGTCCACCTGCATGGATGGGTGGAGGGAAGAAGCCTGCTACTCCCTCGCAGCGGGGTCGGTGGCAGCGCCATCGGCACGGCGTTGACGGTCGTCGCAGGCGATGGGCTCCGTCTGGGCCACCCTGGCAGCTCGGCGCGTGTAACGCTCATGGCGAGCGTCGGCCATGGTGGAGAGGGAGTGAGATGAACTGAGGCTGCCCCCTACCTGGCGCGCCAAATGTCGGAACCATGGCTCCGGAGATCTAGAGGTTCAAACACTGGGGGCGAGTTAGTTCTTCCCGACCAAGGGTGACCACGGTGAGGCTATGACGAGGGCGCTAGCGTGGAGCACAACAGGGGACACGACGCTTACCCAGGTTCGGGTCACCTTGTGGTGTAAAACCCTACTCCTGCTTGTGGTTTGGGATTGCCGTGGGCAAGAAGGTGTTCTCGCGTACAAGGTAGGAGAGGAAGGAATCGATCCCCTCTACAATGGCAGCACTATCCCTTTTTTAGCCACCTTGGTCCTCTTCCCCTCCAAAAATAGGCGGGAAGGGATGCCACACTTGGCGGGTTTTGAAAGGGAACAGGCGCTCAGGCTATCCTGACTAAAGGCGGTCTTCGCCTGCAAAAGCATGATCCATGACGCGCCGGTGGGCTCGGTGGTGACCTCCGCCCTGCGCACCTTGCTGTCTTGGTCTTCTTTCACCAAACGGGCAGTCCTTGGGACTTGCTTTGGAGGGGGGCAGCTGGGGCTGCCCCTTTAGCACCAAAGAGGAAAGCCTCTCTGTCCGCGCCCGCTAGCGCGGCCTCTGCCGCCATTCGTCGCCACACGCGTCACCCACATGGTGGGCCGCAGGACCGCGTGGCTGGCATCAGGCCTGGTCGACCTCGGGCATCCGCCTCGCGAGGCTTCCGCCACTCCTGCGGCTAAGTCTTGGTGGTCCGCACCTCAAGGAGGGGTCCTTGGGAGGCTGGTGCCTCACGAGATGTCTTTGCTTCGCGGCGCCCTTAGACGGGCCGCGTCTTGGTCCTTTGCCAAGTGTCGTATGCTGGGCCGCAGGCAGACGGGCCGAGGTACCCTGGTTCCCAATGGCCCGACAGAGTCCATGCGCGGCTGGCGGGCGATCTCCTCTCCCTCTTCTCCCTCCTCGTCTCTCTCTTCTCAGCCGACACTCAGCGGGCGATTAGATTTTGGGTATTGTCGGTTTATTCAATTGTAGTCCCACATGTCATTGAAATGCAAGACAACGCGTGCGTGTTCCCTTTGGTGAGCGGCGTGCCAGACCGACCGTGGGGGGTGCGATGCGAATGTGACAAGCGTGCTTTAAGTGTGCGGCCCTTTCCTTTTGAACTTGTAAAGTGTAACATTTTCTTTCACTTGTTCTTGCGATCGATCGGTATAAATCTAGATAGAAAAGACAAGCGCGGGGCTTTCACGCGCGTTAGGCGGGCTAGTTTGGTCTAGTCGGTTAGCTCACATACGTTCCCACATGTCAATGATATGCTGTGAGGAAGCGCGTTGAGCGACGGGCCGAACGCGAGAGGCATGCCGTGAGTGGTCCACTTTCTTGTTTTGAACTTGTAAGTGCAACACTTGGTTTAGCACTGATGTCTACTACGCAACTTTTATTCTTGTAGACATTGTTGGGCCTCCAAGTGCAGAGTTTTGTAGGACAGTAGCAAATTTCCCTCAAGTGGATGACCTAAGGTTTATCAATCTGTGGGAGGTATAGGATGAAGATGGTCTCTCTCAAACAACCCTGCAATCAAATACAAGAAATCTCTTGTGTCCCAAACACACCCAATACAATGGTAAATTATATAGGTGCACTAGTTCGGCGAAGAGATGGTGATACAAGTGTAGTATGGATAGTAGATATAGGTTTTTGTAATCTGAAAAAATAAAAACAGCATGGTAGCAAGTAGTAAAAGTGAGCACAAACGGTATTGCGATGCTTGAAAACAAGGCCTAGGGTTCATACATTCACTAGTGCAATCTCTCAACAATGCTAACATAATTGAATCATATAACAATCCCTCAACGTGCGACAAAGAATCACTCCAAAGTTCCTATTAGCGGAGAACATAAGAAGAAATTGTTGTAGGGTACGAAACCACCTCAAAGTTATCCTTTCCGATCAATCTATTGAGCCATCCCTATAAGTCTCACAAACAACCCTAGAGTTCGTACTAAAATAACACCATATGATACGCATCAACCAACTCTAATGTCACCTAGATACTCCAATGTCACCACAAGTATCCATGAGTTGATTATTTGATATGCATCAAAACAACTTCAGATTCATAATATTCAATCCACACAAAGAACTTCAAAGAGTGCCCCAAAGTTTCTATCGGAGAAAAGAAGATGAAAACGTGCAACCAACCCCTATGCCTAGATCGCCCCAAGGTCACGGGAATCCGCGAGTTGATCACCAAAACATACATCAAGTGAACCAATAGAATACCCCATTGTCACCGCGGGTATCCACATGCAAGACATACATCAAGTGTTCTCAAATCTGAAATATTCCATCCGACAATAATGAAACCTCAAAGGGAAAGACTCAATTCATCACAAGAAGATAGAGAGGGAAAAAACACCATATGATCCAACTATATTAACAAAGCTCGCGATACATCAAGATCGTGCCAATTCAAGAACACGAGAGAGAGAGAGAGAGATCCAACACATAGCTACTAGTACATACCCTCAGCCCCGAGGGTGAACTACTCCCTCCTCGTCAAGGAGACTGCCGGGATGATGAAGATGGCCTCCGGTGATGATTTCCCCCTCCAGCAGGGTACCGGAAAAGGCCTCCAGATAGTATTTCTTCGCTATAGTGGCTTGTGGCAGCGGCGTCGAAGTTCTAGGTTTATTTCTGGGGGTTTCTCTATTTATAGGATTTTCAGCGTTGGAATCACACAAAAAGGAGCTACGAGGGGCCCACAAGGCAACAACACACGGCCCCCTCAGGCCGCGCCGTGATACCTTGTGACCTCCTCGTGAGGCTTCTGGTCCTTCCACGAAGCTTCGGGGGTCTCTTTTGGTCCAAAAAAAATTGTCAAAAAGTTTCGTCCAATTCCGAGAACTTTTATTTCTGCACAATAAACAACACCACGGTAGTTCTGCTGAAAACAGCGTCAGTCCGGGTTAGTTCTAATAAAATCATACCAAAACCATATAAAATTGTTATAAACATGGCATGAATACTTCATAAATTATAGATACGTTGGAGACGTATCAGCATCCCCAAGCTTAATTCCTGCTCTTCCTAGAGTAGGTAAATGATAAAAGAAGTAATTTATGAAGTGTGAATGCTAGCAGAGTGCATAAGTTTGATCAATGATAATTGCAATCACTTTTCCTAGCATCATAAACAACAACTCTTTCTCATAAAACTCATCATGATAAAGTAGCAATCAATTCACATGTTATGGTTTAAACAATACATTCTCTTGAAACTTAACAAGCTATGTTCTTAGTCACCAAACAATTTCAATGCATCTCATTTTCAACAAAGTCTAAGTAAGGGCTCCACATACTCAATTATCATATAGTCTTCTATGATTGCTAATACTCAAAGCATATTTTTAGAACAAATAGCATCCATCGAACACAGAGAAAGATAGGGGCTTCATGTTTCGCCTCCCAACTCATTTATCACAGAGATAATTGTCAACAATAATAAATCATGATCAAATATATTTGAATGGCTATATGTTCCTGGATCTTTCCCCACCACATGATGCTTGCCAACTAGAGAATAGGTTGGAATAAGAAGTTGACTCAAAAAAAAAAATAACATGAAAGTAAATAGCATAAAAGTAAATAGAATGCCCCTTCGCAAACGGAAGCAGGGATTTGCAGAGGTGACAGAGCTCATAGCTTAAAACAGAGATGAATACATTTTCAGAGGTGTACTTTTCCTGTCAACGTCACGACCGAGGATTCTCAATATCTTCCATGCTAAACACATTATCGGCGGTTCCCAAGCGGAAAGGTAAAGTTTACTCCCCCTCAACCATTCAAACACAAGCCATGGCTAGCCGAATCCTCGGGTGCCCTCCATACAATCAACTTTCCGGGGGAGTTTGTTTCATTATATATATTTTTTTCATTTTGATTACAGGACTGGGCATCCCAATTACCAGCCTCTCTCGTGCAATGGCATGTGAATAAATACCCATCGTGGGAATAACCCGCTTAGCATGGAAGATACTGACCACCCCCTGCCGCTCCATGAGCGGTATGGGCACACAAAACAGATGCTTATTTGAATGATTAGAGGTGGCACATGAATATTTACTTGGAACGGCAGGGTAATACTGTATATAGGTAGGTATGGTGGACACTCATGGAAGAAACTTGGCTCAAGGATTTTGGATGCACGAGCAGTATTCCCTCTTAGTACAGAAATTTTGGCTAGCAAAAGATTCTAAACAAGCACCACATGTTGGAGGATCCATAACAATATAACATCGATGCAAATATACCCAAACATAACTCATTACGTTGTCTTCCTTGTCCAACTTCAACTAATTTGCTCAACTTTGAAAATAATTAATGGGTATTCACAATGATAAAAGATGTCCAAGATAATATATTTGTATGTGAAATTTCTCTTCCATATACTAATCATTCATGAATTGCTTGTATGACCAATATTGTGATTGTCAAATTTCAATAGATTTTACTTTCTAAACCCAATGTGAAATATTACTAAGCATATGGAACATATATAATTTCAGATTTATGATATTCAATTCATTCAACAATTCATTCTTAGGATATAAGTGAAGCACAAGAATGAATGACAAACTACTCCAAAAGATATATGTGAAGATCACTGAGTAGGCAAACAATTAAGTAGCTATGTGAAGATTCTCTCCAAATAAAGATTTCAGATCTTGATAATTTTATTCAAATAGCAAGCAAAATGAAAAGAAAAGGACACTCCAAGGATAGCACATATCATGTGAACAAGTAAAAACTTAGGCTAATCGATAGGTGTTGATGAAGAAAGGTGGGATGCCTACCGGGGCATCCCCAAGCTTAGTTGCTTGAGACTTCTTGGAATGTTGTCTTGGGGTGCCTTGGGCATTCCCAAGCTTGAGCTTTTGTGTCTCCTTAATTCCTCTCATATCATGGCTTCTCCTAAACCTTAAAAACTTCATCCACACAAAACTCAACAAGAACTCGTGAGATAAGTTAGTATAAATCAACTCAAAACCTTAACATTCTCTACTATAACAAATCACTAAAATTATAATTAAACATTGCATACTAAATTCCTCTGCATATTTAATACTCCTATCCACAAATAGAAACATTAAACAAGCAAACATATGCAAACAATGCAACTATAACAGCAATCTACCAAAACAGAACAGCCTGTAAAGGGGGAATAAAAATTCATATTTCCCTAAATTACCATGTGACAGAGAACTCATTCATGCTTACTGTGTAAAAATTTCATATTTTTATCATGTTCTGAAAATTCACAAAAAACAGGACATAACAGAAAACTTTCTGTTTTCAAACAGCAACACATAAACTTGCAAACTGAGCATGGACCAAGCAAATCTCAACAAAAGAAAATGACGCTCCAAGCAAAACTCATATTATGTGACGAATAAAAATATAGCTCCGAGTGAGGTTACCGATAGTGTTGAAGACGAAAGAGGGGATGCTTTCCGGGGCATCCCCAAGCTTAGACGCTTGAGTCTTCCTTGAGTATTAACTTGGGGTGCCTTGGGCATCCCCAAGCTTAGGGTCTTTCCACTCTTATTCTTCTCATATCGTTATCTCACCCAAAACTTGAAAACTTCAATCACACAAAACTTAACGGAACTTGTGAGATAGGTTAGTATGAAAATAAATCATTCACTTTGGTACTGTCAAGAAAAGATTCATAATTGTTCTCACATGATACCTACTGTATTCCATCATTTCCACAATTTATATTACTCAATATAAGCTATGGAAACACTAAAACAAGCAAACTATGCAATAAAAACAGAATAGCATGTAGTGGGAGAATTAAAAAGCATACTTTTGTACCTCCAAAAATTCTGAAACATTAAGACAGAGTAAACAATTTGTAACCCAATACTGTGTAAAAATTTCAGAATTTTCTCACGCTCCAGTGAAGAATAGAAATTCCAGCACTGGACGCAAAAGTTTCTGTTTTTGCACAGAATCAAATCAACAAGTATCCACACTATCCCAAAGGCTTTACTTGGAACATTATTGAAAGAAAACATATAAAGCATCATTACTACAGTAGCTTAATCATGTGAACACACAAAAACATAAGGTATAAGTATTGGGTTGTCTCCCAACAAGCGCTTTTCTTTAATGCCTTTTAGCTAGGCATGATGATTTCAATGATGCTCGCATAAAAATAGTAATTGTAACATGCAAGGGAGCATCATGAATCACATGGCAAGCACATTTAAGCCTAACCCACTTCCTATGCATAGGGATTTTGTGAGCAAACAATTTGTGGGAGCAAGAATCAACTAGCATAGGAAGGCAAAACAAGTATAACTTTGAAATTTTCAACACATAGAGAGGAAACTTGATGTTATTGAGGTATGTAGAAGCATATATTCCTCTCTCATAATAATTTTCAGTAGAATCATGAAGAAATTCAACAATATATCCATCACACAAAGCATTCCTTTCATGATCCACATGCATAGAATTTTTGCTACTCTCCACATAAGCAATTTTCTTCTCATTCGTAATAGTGGGAGTATCATATGAAACTTGAATACTAAAAATTGTTTCCACATTAAAAGAGTAATGTTCAGTAAAAGGGTATTCATAATTATGACAAGTTTTATAATAATAATCATCACTACTTTTTATAACATAAGTATCATCACAATAATCATCATAAGTAGCAACTTTGTTCTCATCATAATCAATTGAAACCTCTTCCAAAGTTGTGGATTCAACATTAAATAAAGTCATGACCTCTCCAAATCCACTTTTATAATTATTATAAAATTGAACACCCTCCAAAATAGTGGGATAATTATTACCTAATGTTGACGCTCTTCCAAACCCACTTTCATTATTATTGCAATCATCATAGATAGGAGGCATGCTGTCATCATAATAAATTTGCTCATCAAAAGTAGGGGGAATAAAAATATCATCCTCATTAAGCATAGCATCCCCAAGCTTAGGGCCAACATTATTTGTAGCAAATAAATTCTCAAACATATCATTCCAATCAAACATAGCATCCCCAAGCTTGTGGGTTTGCATATCATTAGCATAATCACTCTTATCATCAATAGTATGAATAGCACCAATGGTATAACAATTATTATCATCATAATTTCCCAAGTTGGTGCCAAAAAGATTTTCAAGATTATAAGAAGTATCATTATCTTCCCAATCATAATCATCACAACAAGCAATAGGCATAACAAAATCATCATCAAGTGTATCATCTTCCACAATTATTTTTGATTCATTCTCATGAGGCACAACAATAATAGGAGCAACATTATTTGGGAAAGATACCTCTTTACCTCTACTTTTCCTTCTTTTCTTCTTCTTCCCCACATTTTGTGTGGGTTTATTTAATTTTTTCGAGCTTCTTATTGAAGAGATTGGTTGAATAGGAAGCTCCTCCTCGTTACCTATTTCATCATGTGAGAAAATGGGAGGGAAAGGGGGGCTCTTTACCCTTCCATTAGTATTTCTTTTATATTCTATTTGTTTTCCTGTCTTTCTATAGTTGGCTATATAAGCATTCTCATTGCAATTTACCACACAAAACATATAGATTTCCTTTAGATTAGTTTCAATGTCGTCCGTGAGGATGAATACTTCAAACAACTATTTTTATGTGTCAATTATTCACACCCCAAAAATAGGCAAAGCTCATTATAAATTTCAAGGGTGATCAAGTTATTACAATATTTGGCCATGATTCGATCATGAAAAAGTATGCATTGAAAATTAAGATGACCAACCTTATTGCAAAGTTCACAAGTAATGGGGTGAAGAGAGCATAATTTCGTAGCAAATTTATCTATCACTTTAAGGCACAGATTGGTTTTATCATGTTTATGCTTCTTACAAAATCTATCATCCCTATAAGGCATGTCTTCACAAATTTTATTTACTCCACAAAAATTGACATGCTTATAGGAAATCTTTTTATCATGATTAGTGCAATCATCATTAGCGTTATGGATATTCAAAGAATTCACACTAACAACATTGCAACCATGCTTATCATTCAAGGAACTCACATTAAACATTTTATTAAATTCTTCCTCTAGCAATTGAGCACAATTTTCTGATCCATCATTTTCAAGAAAGACATTATATAGACGAAGTATTTGAGGCAACCTCAATTCCATTTTTTTGTAGTTTTCTTTTATAAACCAAACTAGTCATAAAACAAGAAACTAAAAGATTCAATTGCAAGATCTAAAGATATACCTTCAAGCACTCACCTCCCCGGCAACGGTGCCAGAAAAGAGCTTGATGTCTACTACGCAACTTTTATTCTTGTAGACGTTGTTGGGCCTCCAAGTGCAGAGTTTTGTAGGACAGTAGCAAATTTCCCTCAAGTGGATGACCTAAGGTTTATCAATCTGTGGGAGGTGTAGGATGAAGATGGTCTCTCTCAAACAACCCTGCAATCAAATACAAGAAATCTCTTATGTCCCCAACACACCCAATACAATGGTAAATTGTATAGGTGCACTAGTTCGGCGAAGAGATGGTGATACAAGTGTAGTATGGATAGTAGATATAGATTTTTGTAATCTGAAAATATAAAAACAACAAGGTAGCAAGTAGTAAAAGTGAGCACAAATGGAATTGCAATGCTTAAAAACAAGGCCTAGGGTTCATACTTTCACTAGTGCAATCTCTCAACAATGCTAACATAATTGAATCATATAACAATCCCTCAACGTGCGACAAAGAATCACTCCAAAGTTCCTATTAGTGGGGAACATAAGAATAAATTGTTTAGGGTACGAAACCACCTCAAATTTATCCTTTCCGATCAATCTACTGAGCCATCCCTATAAGTGTCACAAACAACCCTAGAGTTCGTACTAAAATAACACCATATGATACGCATCAACCAACTCTAATGTCACCTAGATACTCTAATGTCACCACAAGTATCCATGAGTTGATTATTCGATATGCATCAAAACAACTTCAGATTCATAATATTTAATCCACACAAAGAACTTCAAAGAGTGCCCCAAAGTTTCTATCAGAGAAAAGAAGATGAAAACGTGCAACCAACCCCTATGCCTAGATCGCCCCAGGGTCACGGGAATCCGCGAGTTGATCACCAAAACATACATCAAGTAAACCAATAGAATACGCCATTGTCACCACGGGTATCCACATGCAAGACATACATCAAGTGTTCTCAAATCTGAAATATTCAATCCGACAATAACGAAACCTCAAAGGGAAAGACTCAATTCATCACAAGAAGATAGAGAGGGAAGAAACACCATATGATCCAACTATATTAACAAAGCTTGCGATATATCAAGATCGTGGCAAATGAAGAACACGAGAGAGAGAGAGATCCAACACATAGCTACTAGTACATACCCTCAGCCCCGAGGGTGAACTACTCCCTCTTCGTCATGGAGACCGCCGGGATGATGAAGATGGCCTCCGGTGATGATTTCCCCCTCCGGCAGGGTGCCGGAAAAGGCCTCCAGATATTATTTCTTCACTACAGAGCTTGCGGCAGCGGCGTCGAAGTTCTAGGTTTATTTCTGGGGGTTTCTCTATTTATAGGATTTTTCAGCCTTGGAATCATGCAAAAAGGAGCTATGAGGGGCCCACAAGGCAACAGCACACGCCCCTGCCAGGCCGCGCCGTGATACCTTGTGACCTCCTCGTGAGGCTTCTGGTCCTTCCACAAAGCTTCGGGGGCCTCTTTTGGTCCAAAAAAAATCGTCAAAAAGTTTCGACCAATTCCAAGAACTTTTATTTCTGCACAAAAAACAACACCACGGTAGTTCTGTTGAAAACAGCGTCAGTCCGGGTTAGTTCTAATCAAATCATACCAAAACCATATAAAATTGTTATAATCATGGCATGAATACTTCATAAATTATAGATATGTTGGAGACGTATCAAGCACCTTCATACGAACGATTAATGCAAAACCCGGTTTAAAAGGTGCCGCACTTTCTACTAACCCCGGGAAGAATTCTGCTACATTTTGTAAGTCTCAGTTTAATTGCTCCCACTCCCATGTTTAGATTTCAAGGTTCATGAAATCGTTGAGGGCAAGGATTAAGAGAAAACTGACCAATGCATCTATACTTCTTGGTCATAGTATTGGTCACGCATGCATGCGTTGCAATTAATACATTGGTAAACACTCACCATCTGTTTCGCAAAAAACAAATTTACTCACCATCTGGTTGGTTTAGATTTTTTGAATTGAGCCCTATTACCGGAAGCAAGGGAATATTATTTTCTGGAACCATCCTCCCTTCACGTCATGGACAATGTTCATATGTTGTGCTGCCACAGTGCCGTCAAGTCTTCGCATGTGCTAGCGGTATTGATGCTACAGTAGCTTTCTTGAAGAAGCAGATGCAACGAAGAGTGAAATGATGGTTGCTTCGTCCAAGCAACTTACAGTTGGATAGGTGTGCTACTTTTGAGCTGCATTGGGATTTCCTCGAAGAGGAGAGGATGATGCAGTATAGTAGAGATAAGTATTTCCCTCAGTTAAGAACCAAGGTTATCAATCCAGTAGGAGAACCACAGAGAACCTCGTTAGCAGCACCTACACACACAAAAGCAAATACTTGCACCCAACGCGAACAAGAGGGTTGTCAATACCCTTGCCGGTTACTTGCAAGGATTAATTCTGACAGTGATAGATAGAAAAGTAAATTGCAAAACAAAAGAAAGGAAATAAAATTGCAGCAAGGTATTTTTGGATTTTAATATATGATAAAAGTAGACCCGGGGCCCATAGTTCTCACTAGAGGCTTCTCATTCGAACGCATAGCATACGGTGGGTAAACAAATTACTGTTGGGCAATTGATAGAAAAGTGCATAGTTATGACGATATTCAAGGCAATGATCATGTATATAGGCATCACATCCGAGACAAGTAGACCGACTCCTGCCTGCATCTACTACTATTACTCCACCCATCGACCACTATCCAACATGCATCTAGGGTATTAAGTTAATGAAAACAGAGTAACGCCTTAAGCAAGATGACATGATGTAGACAAAGTAAACCCAAGCAATATGATTAAACCCCATCTTTTTATCCTTAATGGCAACAATACAAATACGTGTCTTGTCCCTTTCTGTCACTGGGATATAAAATACCGCAAGATTGAACCCAGCACAAAGCACCTCTCCCATTGCAAGATAAATCAATCTAGTTGGCCAAACCAAACGGATAGATTGGAGAGAAATACAAAGCTATAACAATCATGCATAAAGAAGTTCAGAAAAGACTCAAATATTTCTCATGAATAATCTGATCATAAACCCACAATTCATCGGATCCCAACAAACACACCGCAAAAGAAGATTACATCGAATAGAACTCCAAGGAGATCGAGGGGAACATTGTATTGAAGATCAAAGAGAGAGAAGAAGCCATCTAGCTACTAGCTATTGACCCGTAGGTCTGTGGTAAACTACTCACACATCATCAGAAGGGCAGCAAGGTTGATGTAGAAGCCCTCCGTGATCGATTCCCCCTTCGGCAAAGTACCGGAGAAGGCCTCTAGATGGGATCACAGAAGAACAGAGGCTTGCAGCGGCAGAAAAGTTATTCGGGGTGTCTCTCTATTGGTTACCCAATATTTGAGAATTTAT
The DNA here is from genome assembly GCA_039707655.1 of Elymus sibiricus. Taxonomy (NCBI): domain Eukaryota; kingdom Viridiplantae; phylum Streptophyta; class Magnoliopsida; order Poales; family Poaceae; genus Elymus; species Elymus sibiricus. The sequence continues at coordinate 222,689,429 of CM077670.1, read as the reverse complement.
AGAAGTGGAATTAGGTCAAACGGAGCCATGAGGGGCCCACAAGGCATCAGGGCGCGCCCCCCTGGGCCGCGCCCTGTTGCCTTGTCACCTCCTCGTGAGGCTTCTGGCCTCCTCTAGAAAAAATCGTCAAAAAGTTTCGTGGCATTTGGACTTTGTTTGGTACTGATTTCCTGAAAAACCAAAAACAAGCAGAAAACAACAACTGGCACTGGGCACTAGGTTAATAGGTTAGTCCAAAAAATGATATAAAATAGCATATTATTGCATATAAAACATCCAAGATTGATACTATAATAGCATGGAACAATAAAAAATTATAGATACGTTGGAGACGTATCAAGCATCCCCAAGCTTAATTCCTGTTCGTCCTCGAGTAGGTAATTGAGAAAAACAATTTTTTTGATGTGGAATGCTACCTAACATGTTTATCATGTAATCTCTTCTTTTACGGTATGAATATTAAGAAACGAGTGATTCAAAGCAATAGTCTATAATTTGATATAAAGACATCAATACTCAGGCATACCAACAAACAATCATGCCTTTCAAAATAAAAATGCTAAAGAACGCTATCCCTACAAAATCATATAGCCCATCATGCTTAGTCTTCCTAACATAAAGTATTAATCATGCACTACCCCGATGTCGGCCGAGCAATTGGTTCATACTTTTTAACGCGCTTCAACTTTTCAACCCCCACGCAATACATGAGCGCGAGCCATGGACATAGCACTATGGGTGGAATAGAATGATGATAGAGATTAATAAGGGGAAGTCAAAAAGGAAGATAGTCTCACATCGATGCGGCTAATCATTGGGCTATGGAGATGCCCATCAATTGATGTCAATGCGAGCAGTAGGGATTGCCATGCAACGGATGCACTAAGAGCTATAAGTGTATGAAAGCTCAAAATAAAAACTAAGTGGGTGTGCATCCAACTTGCTTGCTCATGAAGACCTCGGGAATTTGAGGAAGCCCATCATCGGAATATACAAGCCAAGTTCTATAATGAAAAATTCCCACTAGTATATGGAAGTGACAACATAGGAGACTCTCTATATGAAAAACATGGTGCTACTCTGAAGCACAAGTGTGGAAAAGGATAGTAACATTGCCCCTTCTCTCTTTTTCTCTCATTTATTTTTTTTCTTTTTTTTGCTGGGCTCTTTTTGGCCTCTTTTTTTCTTTTTTTTCGTCCGGGGCCTCATCCTGACTTGTGGGGGAATCATAGTCTCCATCATCCTTTCCTCACTGGGACAATGCTCTAATAATGATGATCATCACACTTTTATTTACTTACAACTCAATATTACAACTCGATACTAGAACAAATATGACTCTAGATGAATGCCTCTGGCAGTGTACCAGGATGTGCAATGATACTAGCGTAACATGTATAAAAATGATGAACGGTGGCTGAGCCATGAATACTATGTCAGCTATATGATCATGCAAAGCAATATGACAATGATGATGTGTGTCATATGAAAAGAACGGTGGAAGTTGCATGGCAATATATCTCGGAATGGCTATGGAAATGCCATAATAGGTAGGTATGGTGGCTGTTTTGAGGAAGATATAAAGAGGCTTATGTGTGATAGAGCATATCATATCACGGGATTTGGATGCACCGGCGAAGTTTGCACCGACTCTCGAGGTGAGAAAGGTAAATGCATGGTACCAAAGAGGCTAGCAAATTGCGGAAGGGTTCAAGTGCGTATAATCCATGGACTCACATTAGTCATAAAGAACTCACATACTTATTGCAAAAGTCTATTAGCCCTCGAAGCAAAGTACTACTACGCATGCCCCTAGGAGGGAGGTTGGTAGGAGTTAACCATCGCGCGCCCCTGACCTCCATGCAAAGGTAGACAATCAGTAATAAATCATGCTCCAACTTCATCACACTAAAGACTATACGTGCATGCTTCGGGAATCACAAACCTTAACACCAATATTCTTACTAAACCACAATCATTCACTAGTACCTCCCACATATTACCATCTTAATATTGCAAAACTATTGCAAGGAATCAAACTTATCATATTCAGTGATCTACATGAAAGTTTTTATTATATCCCTCTTGAATGCCTATCATATTAGGACCAATTTCATAACCCGTGCATATTACCATTGCTAATTATTAGACTCTCAAAAAGATATAAGTGAAGCATGAGAGTGCAACTATTTCTTCAAAATATAACCACCGTCGTGCTCTAAAAGATATAAGTGAAGCACTAGAGCAACTGCCTAGCTCAAAAGATATAAGTGAAGCACAAAGAGTATTCTAACAAATCACGAATAATGTGTGTCCCTCTCAAAAAGGTGTGTTTAGCAAAGATGATTGTGGCCAACTAAAAAGCAACCAAAAGCAAGCAAACTATAGCACAAGACGCTCCAAGTAAAACACATATCATGTGATGAATAAAAATATAGCTCCAAGTGATATACCGATAGATTGTAGACGAAAGAGGGGATGCCATCCGGGACATCCCCAAGCTTAGACGCTTGGGTCTTCCTTGAATATTACCTTGGTGTGCCTTGGGCATCCCCAAGCTTAGGGTCTTGCCGCTCCTTATTCTTTCATCCATCGTGGCCTCACCCAAAACTTGAAAACTTCAGCACACAAAACTCAACAGAAACCTCGTGAGATCCGTTAGTATAACAAATAAATCTTAAACTTTAGGTAGTGTTGTAAATTGATTCATATTTAATATTGGCATAATGCTACTGTACTCCAACTTCTCCATGACTCATACCCCCCGATACGATCCATAGATTCATCAAAATAAGCAAACTATGCAACAAAAACAGAATTTGTCTAAAACAGAACAGTCTGTAAAGATCTATTTAAAAACCATACTTCTGTAACTCCAAAATTAGGACAACGTAAACAATTCATATACCAATACCGTGTCAAAATTTCAGATTAACAATATCAATTATACTATCATCCAAATCATCCCAAAGGCATTACTTGGCACAAATACTAATTAAAATATAAAAATCACAATCATAACAAAGGCTACAATTGTGTAAACACACAAAACAGAAAATAAAACAAAAATTTAAGATAAATATTGGGTTGCCTCCCAACAAGCTCTTTCTTTATCTCTACTCCTAAAGGACGACTTGGTAGTCTCGCCTCACTTCGGTAAATCATTCCCCACCGTTTTTTTATCCCACCAACACATTTAAACCGGATTTTTTACCCCCTCCCGCAAAAGGGAACGGTTCGACTTAACAAGCGAGCCTCTCCCCCTCTTTCCTTGCTCAAGTCGCTCCTCTCCCTGATAACCTCGCCCACGTTAGGGTTCCTTGCGGCGCCGCCGCACGGAAGCTTGTTGAGCAGCTTGGCCTCCTGACCCTCCGCCCCTCGCTTCCAGGATATGAGGCGGCCCCGCTGAGTGACAAGCGGTCAAATCCGAGGCCGCACCGGGGACACTGTCGGGCCATTGGGAACCGGGGTACCACGGCCCGTCTGCCTGCGGCCCAGGAAACGACACTTGGCGAAGGCCCAAGACGCGGCCCAACTGCAGGCGCCACGAAGCGAAGACACCTCGCGAGGCGCCAGCCTCACGAGGAATCCTCCTCAGGGAGCAAACCACCAAGACTTAGCCGCAGCAGCGGCAGAGAGCCTCGTGAGGTGGCCTCCCGAGGCGGCCCCATGAGGCGGCCGCCCGAGGGCATCCGAGCCTGACGCCAGCCGCGCGGTCCTATGCCCACCACGTGGGTGACGCGCTTAGCGTCGAACGGCGGCACAGACCGCGCCAGCGGGCGTGGACAGAGAGGTTTTCCTCTTTGGTGCTAAAGGGGAAGCACCAGCTGCCCTCCTCCAAAGCAAGTCCCAAGGACTGCCCGTTTGGTGAAAGAAGACCAAGACAGCAAGGCGCGCAGGGCGGAGGTCATCACGGAGCCCACCGGCGCGTCATGGATCTTGCTTTTGTAGGTGAAGACCAACTTTAGTCAGGATAGCCTTGGCGCCTATCCCCTTTCAAAACCCGCCAATGTGTGGCCACCCTTCCCGCTGAGATTTTCAGGGGAAGAGGACCAGGGCGGCTATAAAGGGGGCAGCGCTGCCATTGTAGGGAGATCCATTCCCTGGTCTCCTACCTTGTACGCGGGAACTCTCTTGCGCACAGCAATCCCAACACAAGCAGGAGTAGGGTTTTACACCACAAGGTGGCCCGAACCTGTGTAACCGATGTGTCCGCTGTCGTGCTCTACGGTAGCATGCTCTCGCCGTAGCCTCGCCGTGGTCACCCTTGGATCGGTAGGAATGAGCTTGCCCCCAGTGTTCGATCCTTTGGGTCCCCGGAGCCCTGATTCTGACATTTGGCGCGCCAGGTAGGGGGCTAGCTTCGGTTCTTCCCATCTACTCACCGCCATGGCCAACGCTCGCCGTGAGCGCTACGCGCGCAGAGCTACCAGGGTGGCCCAGACAGAGCCGGTCGCTCGTGATGACCTTCGGCACCGTGCCCCGGCTACCTCCACCGACCCCGCTGCAAGGGAGCAGCAGGCTTCCTCCCTCCACCCGTCCGTACAGCCGGATGGCCACACCGGCACGGCCTCCTCGCTCGCCCGCCGCGACGCGCCGGCCCCGCAGGCCGCACTGCTCATGGCGCGTGAGCTCTTGCGCTACCGCCCCACCGACGCCGGCTACGACGCCTGGCTCGCCCGCATCACCAAGCTCGTCAACGCCGCCGGAGACGCCCCGTCGCCCTCTCACTCGCTCCTCCCTCCGCCGTCTCGCGCCGGGGACGTGGCGTATGGTGTGCCGCCGCCGCCTCCTCCGCCCAGTGAGGGTGCCAGGCGCCACCGCGACGCGCGGGCGCGTGAGCCGTCCAGCGGCGCGTCTTTGCCAGACCATGGCGAGCCTAGCTGCCAGATCGTCCGGCACGCGCCGCCCGACGCGTGCGTACTCCTCGAGCGGCAGCGCCAGCGCCAAGACCGAACCATCCAGGAGGTCGCAGTCACCGGCCGCCAGAACCGTGCCCCCCTCGCCAGTGGCGTTCCCTCCAGCTGCGGGGGCTGCCACGCCTTCACCCACGAGCTACGCCGCATGGTGTGTGATAACCCACAAGTATAGGGGATCGCAACAGTTTTCGAGGGTAGAGTATTCAACCCAAATTTATTGATTCAACACAAGGGGAGCCAAAGAATATTTGCAAGTATTAGCAGTTGAGTTGTCAATTCAACCACACCTGGAGATTAAATATCTGCAACAGAGTGATCAGTAGCACAGTAGTATGGTAGTTTGATAGCAATAGCAATAATAGTAATAGTAACAGTAACGGTAGCGGCAATAGTTTTGTAGCAATTGTGGCAGTAGTAGCAACAGTAGTAACTTAGCAAAGAACAATATGTGAAAAGCTCATAGGCATTAGATCGGTGATGATAATTATGTTGGATGATATTCATCATGTAACAGTCATAACCTAGGGCGACACAGAACTAGCTCCAATTCATCAATGTAATGTAGGCATGTATTCCGTATATAGTCATACGTGCTTGCGATAAGAACTTGCATGACATCTTTTGTCCTACCCTCCCGTGGCAGCGGGGTCCATAAGGAAACTAAGGGATATTAAGGCCTCCTTTTAATAGAGAACCGAAACAAAGCATTAACACATAGTGAATACATGAACTTCTCAAACTACGGTAATCACCGGAAAGAATCCCAATTATTGTCACCTTGGGGTATGCGGATCATAACACATAGCAGGTGCGTATAACTTGCAAGATCGGATCAAGAACAAAAATATATTCATGAAAACATAAAGGGTTCAGATCTGAAATCATGGCACTCGGGCCCTAGTGACAAGCATTAAGCATAGCAAAGTCATAGCAACATCAATCTCAGAACATAGTGGATACTAGGGATCAGGCCCTAACAAAACTAACTCGATTACATGATAAATCTCATCCAACCCATCACCGTCCAGCAAGCCTATGAAGGAATTACTCACTCCCGGCGGTGAGCATCATGAAATTGATGATGGAGGATGGTTGATGATGACGATGATGGAAGATCCCCCTCTCTGGAGCCCCGAACGGACTCCAGACCTGGCCTCCCGATGAAGAACAGGAGGTGGCGGCGGCCCCGTATCGTAAAACGCGATGAAACTTCCTCTTTGATTTTTTTCTCTGGAATTGTGAATTTATAGGCTTGAGATTAGGGTCAGCGGAGCCACGTGGGCCCCACAAGCCATCAGGGCGTGCCAGGGGGGGTGGCGCGCCCTGGCGCCTCGTGGGCACCTGGTGGCCCCCCTCCAGTAGGTCTTTGCTCCAGTATTTTTTATTTATTCCATAAAAATTCTCCAAAAAGTTTCGTCCAATTTTGAGAACTTTTATTTCTGCACAAAAACAACACCATGGTAGTTCTGCTGAAAACAGCGTCAGTCCGGGTTAGTTTCATTCAAATCATGCAAATTAGAGTCCAAAACAAGAGCAAAAGTGTTTGGAAAAGTAGATACGATGGAGACGTATCAGTGTGGCCCACCAAGTTCAAGCCGAACCTGCCTCCGCGCTATGACGGCACCCCCAACCCCACAGAGTTCCTGCAGCTCTATGCCCTGAGCATCGAGGCAACGAACGGCGACGACAAGGTCATGGCGAACTGGTTTCCCATGGCCCTCAAGGATGGCCTGCGCTCATGGCTCATGAACCTCCCCGAGGCGTCCATCTCCTCGTGGGCCGAGCCCTGCCGGCAATTTTTCGCCAACTTCAAGGGCACGCACGAGCGCTCCCTCACGCTCAACGACTTGCGCGCCGTGTGCCAGCGCCCTAACGAAACTCTCTGCAAGTACATCCAGCACTTCAGCCAAGTGCGCAACAAGATCCCGCGTGCCTCCGAGGCCGCCATGTAGGATCGAAAGTATGTCTAGAGGGGGGGTGATTAGACTACTTGACCAAATAAAACCTAACCTTTTCCCAGATTTTAATTGTGGGCAGATTTTAGCAATAGTACATGTCAAGCATCACCCTACACATGCAATTCTAAGAGTATAGCAGCGGAAAGTAGATAATTGCACATGTAAGTAAAGGAGGGGATCGGAGATTTCAAACGCAATGAAGACACGGTGGTTTTTGGCGTGGTTCCGATAGGTGGTGCTATCATACGTCCACGTTGATAGAGACTTCAACCCACGAAGGGTAACGGCTGCGCGAGTCCACGGAGGGCTCCACCCACGAAGGGTCCACGAAGAAGCAACCTTGTCTATTCCACCATGACTTACGTCCATGAAGGACTAGCCTCACTCATGGTAGATCTTCACGAAGTAGGCGATCTCCTTGCCCTTACAAACTGCTTGGTTCAACTCCACATCATGTTGGAGGCTCCCAAGTGACACCTAACCAATCTAGGAGACACCACTCTCCAAAAGGAAATAGACGGTGTGTTGTTGATGAACTCCTTGCTCTTGTGCTTCAAATGATAGTCTTCCCAGCACTCAAACAACTCCTCACAGATTTGGCTATGGTGGAAGAGGAATTTGAGTGGAAAGCAACTTGGGAAAGGCTAGAAATCAAGATTCAAATGGTAGGAATGGAATAGCTTGATCTCAACACATGAGTAGGTGGTTCTCTCTCAGAAAATGTATGGTGGAAGTGTAGGCATGTTCTGATGGCTCTCCTTACTGAGAAGGAGGTGGTGGAGGGGTATATATAGCCTCCACACAAAATCCAACCGTTACACACTTTTGACCCAACTCGGTGGCACCGAAACGATCATCTCGGTAGCACCGAACTGTGTAAAAGATATGAACTTTAGGAATCTCGGTGGGACCGATACGAACAACTCGAATGGACCGAAGTGCAATGGCTAGGGCAGACCTCATCTCGGTGGCACCGATTGAATCAACTCGGTAGGACCGAAGTGAAGCAATAAGGCAACAGAGAGTTGGCAAGCCATCTCGGTGAGACCGATTTGCAAAACTCGGTGAGACCAAAGTGCAAACGATTATAGAGAGTTGGCAAGGCCATCTCGGTGAGACCGAGATCCATTTCGGTGGATCCGATTTGTTAGGGTTTTGGCAGTGGCTAAGTCTTGGATGAACTCGGTGGGGCCGGATAGAGAATTTCGGTGGGGCCGAGTTGGAATGTAGGTTTTGGACATATTTGGGTAGAGAGAGTGGTTGAGGGTTTAGGAGTACAGTCACTAAGCATTTGAGCAAAAAGATCATTAAGCAACACCTCATCCCCTTTTAATAGTATTGGCTTTCCTATGGACTCAATGTGATCTTGGATCACTAAACCAAAAATGTAGAGTCTTGAGCTTTTGCCAATCCTTGTCCTTAGCATTTTGAGGGGTCCATGTCTCTAGTCCATGCCATGCCAATCATTGAATATCCTGAAATCTTTCACTTGAATGGACATTAGTTCAATGAGATATATGTTGTTATGAATTACCAAAACCACCAAGGGAGCAAATGTGCTTTCAATCTCCCCCTTTTTGGTAATTGATGACAACATATAGATCAAAGCTTCGACAAATGATTAAATGAATGAAATACATCGTCGCTTTGAGAAGTATGTGATAAGCAAGAGCTCCCCCTAAATTTGTGCATTATTAAATATTTGTGTTTGAATGCAAATGCACAATCGATTAGGCTCATGGGTCACTCTTCCATGTCACATACAACTTGGTGGAGCACGCAAAATGATATGAGAAGAATAGCAAGCATGCATCACCAACACAAATGCATGATCATACATGATAATGAGCATAGATCATCACAATAAGCATAGTATGACCATCACAAGCATAAACGACAGAATATCTCACAGACACTGTAGCAAGCACACACACATTAAACAAAGTATCAACGAGCAAGCAAGTAGCAAAAGAACTTGAGCAAATCAAAGTAGAACACTCTCTCTCTCTCGAAGCCTATGATCTATACAAATTCTCCCCCTTTGGCAACAAGTACCAAAAAGATCAAATTGTATAGGACTAGTCGGCACTCTAAGCACGATCCTCCGAAGCTCCTGAAGGTGATCTTCTGCTGGCCGCTCCGGTGTGCGTAGACGGCGTGGAGAGGAGAGCATCCGCGAAGGCTTCTGCAGATGTCTATGGGGCTGGTGGAGTGGAGACCTGAGGTGGCACTGTGGCAGTAGCAGCTGGTGCAGATACTGTGGTCCGTGGATCCACAACTGGTATTGCAGCAGACCTGGCTGCTCTAGGCACTGTCTGAAAACGCTCTGTGGTTGGTCTGTCATCTCCACTGTCATCTGATGGGGCTGTCTTGACAGCATCCACATCATTCTGCAGCTGCTCTACTGTAGTCTGAATCTCTGTCACCTTGACATCCAAATCATCAAATTTAGTCTCAATAATCCGCTCAAAACTAGCCTCGGTCTGGGTAAGGTTGGCCAAACTCCACTCAATCCTCAGAGTGGCTTCAAGCAGATATGTCATTTGATCCTTGGGTGTCTTGAGATTGGCAATTTGAGCATTTGGAGCTGATGCCTCCTGAGCTGCTTTTGCTTCTTTGGCTTTGCGGATCTTCTCTTGGGCTTGTGCTGAAGTGGGATGCGAATGATCCATCACAATCACATTGTCCTCAAACTCTGGACGGAGTGGTAAGTGCTCTCGATCAAGAAGGTATGTGTTGGTTCCAACCTTGGAATTGATCAATAGCTGAATGTGTGGGGCATATCCGCATGATCTCTTCTGATCAGTTGTAGTCCTCTTGATAGTTTCCACTATCAGGCTCATCACCTTGAATTTCTGAGGTGTATCAAACAAATGCAGCAAATTGATGGAGTGGCCACGAATCATTTTTTCATCTCCTGACTTGGGTAGCAGAGTGTACCGCAATATGGTGTTCGTTGTGGCTAATCCTGGGAGCAGATGCTTCACTGATCCAAGTTTGTGAGTCTCAATGTCCTCCTGGGGAATAGTTGTGTACATGTTCTTCATGGAGTTGTGATCCATCTTGAGCTTGGCATAAACATCATAATCATCATCCTCTTCCTTGGGTGCACCAAGAAGACTTGCCCACTCAGAGATGGTTGACTGATACCTGATACCTTCAGTCATCCACACTATTCTGCCATCTGGATAGAAGTGAGCAGTGGACTAGAATTGCATGACCATCTCATCATTCCACTTGGTCAACTTCTTTCCAACAAACTCGTCAACTCCTGCAATTCTGAAGCTTTCATGGACGTGGGGAAAATAGTCCTCGTTCTCATCAATGTATTCCCAATCCACCCATCTCATGTCACTGACTATGGGCTTCTTATCAAGCAAAACTATCTCATAAAAGTCCTGTTGTTCACGAGTGTGAAAGCGATAATCACATGCTGTCTTCCTCCTTATAGCATAAGGATCTGATGTCCTCCATTGACGCAGTCCTTTATCCTTCCTCAGCATCATGTTCTCCGCAACTGGGTGAGCATTGTCATGGTCTGGTATCTTAGGCTTCAACTTTCTGAGCACTAGTGGCTCTTCATCAACATTTGACTCAGGCACTCGGGCCTTGTTCTTCTCAACAGCTGATATGTTCCTGGTTGACCTCTTGGGTGCAGGTGCCTTTGGTTTGGACTTGGGGGTGCTGCAGTCTTGATTGCATCAGACATGAGCTTCTGAGCTTTTGCTGGGGGTGATGTGGCTGCTGGCTCTTCCTCTTCTTCCTCCTCATCAATCATCATGGAGGGTCTGCCAATCACACGGGCAATAGTTTTCCTTACTCTCTTCTTCTTGCCACTTGCAGCTGGTTCTGAGTTACTAGGCTCTTCAAGAGTGAATTGCATAGTCTGCTTTGGCACTTTCCTCACGGCAGTTTTATCTTTGACAGCTGATGGTTTGGTGTTATACTCCTTAGCAAGCACGACTCTCTTTTTCTTGGTTGCAGCTTCACTTGCAACAAAATCTTCATCCTCACTATCTGAGGTTTTCTTCTTCCTTGTTCTGGTTGCAGCTTTAGGAAGATCTGGAGAGCTCCTCTCTCCCTCATAGAAACTTTCTGCAGGGCTTGACCCTTCACTCATTTCTGCATGTTGTTCAGATCTGTTCTGACTGTCACTGCTGTCTGACATCTTGCTGAGCTGACCCTGTGAATAGATAGGTATGGGTAGAGTAGATGAGTCATCACAAAAAGCAGAGATTTTTCATAAAATTTGAGTTCAACTCTTAGTTTCAAGTTTTCACAGGATGCATATCGGATGGACCGAGTTGATCATTTTGGTGATACCGAAGCACACTACAGAAACCTTACACGCCATTTCGGTCAGACCGAGATGGGGTTCGGTGGCTCCGAGATGCTAGGGTTTCACTGAGATTTTACTTTCGGTCTCACCGATTCGTACAACTCGGTGGCACTGAGACGTACTAGTGCTATGGTCAGAGACCAAATCGGTGGTACCGAAAATTTCGAATCGGTCGGTCCGAGATGCATTCGGCAGAAACTTAAACCTAAAATTTTTACTCGCATCTAATCTATGGAGTTTGCAGTGTAATAGGAGTTCTCAATCCGTGGCATGAAGTCAGGCAGTCCAATCGTGCATTGAATCGGAAAAGGGAGCACGAGAGGGATCGAATCTCACCCTAACTTGGTGGAGATCCTCTACGGCGGCAACGGCGGAGGAGATTCCCGTTGACGGTGACGGAATCCGGCGGTGAGAGCGCACTGGAGACGACGGCGATGTCCGGAGACGAGGGCGACGGCAGCGACGGGGAGCGGGAATGAGTGGGGTCGAGAAATTTCAACCTTTCGGTCTGCGCGATATATATATACCCGTACGCTGTCGGTGGCACCGAGTTGAACAACTCGATGGCACCGATATGTGTAACTGCACGCAGGTCAGCACATCGGTGGCTCCGAAAGGTTCAACTCGGTAGCACCGAGATGGAAAACCTAGATCAATCTAAATGATTTCGGTTGGACCGAGTTTGAGTGAATTGGTTCGGCCGAAATCATTTAGAAGGTTTTGGAGGTTCAGCCCTTTCAGATCGGTGGCTCCGAGTGCTCCTCACCCGGAGGGTCCAAAAATGACTTGTTCAATTTTTGTGATGCAGCAAGACTAGAATTTGAGACAAGAAAGCATAGATAGCTAGAGAAGGTACTTAGGCATTCTTGTACATCCACTTGGCCAGAAAAACCAAGACAATCAAAACAACAAATGGATGTCCTCGAATGATGAAAACATGCAAACCAACATGCTCACACAATAAGATAGCAAATGAAATATGTGTCAAACATGCACAACCAATTCTAGCATCTATCAAGCAATGGCGATGACTAGGTCATCTATATATGAGTATATTGACTTAGGAGCCAAATGAGAACATTTGATCATAGGTCATACTCATCGTTTAAGCACAAGTGGGGTTGCCACTTTTACATAAAGCATTAATGTGTTCACACCTTTAGAGTTGCTTTAGCTCAATTGCTTAGAGCAAAGCTCCCCCTAGATGTGATATCCCCCCTAAGAGGGATGAACTAACCTTGGGTTTTGTCGATGATGACTTCATGTAGATGTTGAAGATGTGCATGCTCAATGTTGATATAGACCATCAAGAGTTGGGAGCAATCCTTTGGAGTTTTGTGCTTTCAATACCTACATGGGTTAGTCCCACACAAGGAACATACAAGGATATCCATAGACATAGAGTGAAATACACATATGATGATGTCCATGAATGCATTGAATACCTTGTCCCTTGCCTTACCAATAAGAGGGTTTGTGACTCCATGAACTAGTGCAAAATGTGGAAGTTGGTTGCACAAGTTCTTGCCATAAAGAATATGAGTGAAGTTTGTTGGCGGAGTCACCCTCAAGAACTCTCTAGTTCTTCTTCTTTTGGACCCACATCAACTTGATGGGAATCCTTGGAGTTGTGGTAGCACTTGATGAAGTAGAACTTGATGAAGTCTTGGGAACCCACTTGACCATGGCTTGAGGAGCTTCTTCAAATGAATCAATCTCTTCTTGAAGCTTGTCCTTGCCTTTTAGCTTGTGGTCATGTGGTGGAAGATCTTCTTGAGCTTTTGTTCCCTTGAAGGAAGTAGGATCATACTCCTTTTGTTGAGGAACAAACTTCGTCTTGGGGTATTGATCTTCTTCCCACTCAACTCCATTGGCATTGAACTTTCGTTCAAAACCAACACCTTGGTTCTTCCGGTGCCTTCCTTGCTTGCGTACAATTTCCTCAAATTGTTTACTCCCGGCAAGACTCTTGTAGACACCTTTTTCTATAATTCATTTCAATAGCATATTTTCTTGCTCAAGTGTAACTTGGCTAAGAGAATCATTAGTGGAATCAATAGAACTACTAGAAGCAACAACATTGGATTTAGCATTGTTATTGTTACTACTTGAGGTAGAACCATTTTTACCCGTGTTGCTAGTTTGCTTAGGTTTAACTTGTGGCATAAAGGTAGACAAGAGTAAACGTTTGGCAAGATATGAAGAACTCTTCTTTCAAAGATCGTCATTGATAGCTTTAAGAAACTCATGCTCTTGCTCTAAATTTAGCTTCTCGAAGCGTAGCTTCTCATGAGTTCTTAGAAGTTGTCTATGATCCTCTTGAGTTGTTTCATGAGCTAACTTAAGAGCATTTAGTTCTTTAGTTAGACGCTCAATCTCCTTCATAGCATTGTCACTCGTTTCCTCTTGACTATCATGATTACTAGCATTTTCATTATAGCTCACATCACTAGCCCTATCAATAAGTAAATCATCATCACCAAGCAAATCATCTTCATCACTCGGGGTGTGATACCTTGGGGCCTTTTACCATGAAGCATCTTCCAATTACTTCATTGGGTGAGTCAAATAGATCATAGGAGTTGGATGACACAAGTGCAAGTCCGGCAACACCTTCATCTTGACTATAGTCGGAGTTGGAGTGATAACTTCTCTCGGAGTGGTTGTCGGAGTCGGAGCCGGAAACCCATTCACCAACATGAGCTTGATGTCTTCTTCTTATGTAGCTCTTGGATGACTTGTCCTTCCTCTCCGAATCCTTGCTTCTTCGAGAGTGTCTTCGTTCATAACGATCATCTCTACTCCTTCTCTCCTTATGAGGTGATTCATCTCTTCTATGTCTTCCTCTTGGTGATTCGTCTCTTTTCTTGTAGGGAGCCGTACACTCATTTGAGTAGTGTCCGGGCTTCCCACAATTGTAGCAATTGCGGTCACGACTTGATGATCTTCTCTCATAGTGTCTTGAGCTAGAGCTTCTTTCTTTCCCTTTGTTCTTGTAGAACTTGTTGAACCTTTTCACCATTAGGCTTATCTCTTCATTTGATACTAGCTTGTCACTTGAAGTTGTTGGAGCATCGGTTGAGGCCTTGTAAGCACCACTTGATTTGTTGTGCAGCTCCTCTTTGTCCTTGAGTGACATTTCATGAGCAACAATCCTTCCAATGACTTCCGTGGGCTTGAGATCTTTGTAATTTGGCATCATTTGGATCAATGTGCAGACGGTATCATATTTTCCATCCAAAGCTCTAAGTATCTTCTTGATGATGAATTTGTTGGTCATCTCTTCACTTCCTAAGCCGGCAATCTCATTTGTGATGAGAGCAAGTATAGAGTACATCTCAGCGACTCCTTCACCATCCTTCATCTTGAACTTGTCAAGTTGACTTTGAAGCACATCCAACTTAGATTCCTTGACAGACTCGGTACCCTCATGCATATCAACCAAAGTATCCCAAATTTCCTTTGCATTCTCGAGGGGCCTGATTTTGTTGAATTCTTCGGGACATAAACCGTTTAATAGAATGTCACAAGCTTGAGCATTGTATTGCAACATCTTCAATTCTTCCGGGGTTGCTTCATGATCCGGTTCCTTGCCATCCTCAAAGAAGTCACCTTGCAAGCCAACACGAATAACAGCCCAAACGGCAGGGTTATGACCAAGAATATGCATTTTCATCTTATGTTTCCAACTAGCAAAGTTTGTACCATCAAAATATGCACCTCTACGGTGATAGTTACCCTCACTAGACGCCATACTCTCCTAGGTTGTGAAACCAAGGCTATGATCACCAAAGCAATGGAAATCAAGGCTTAAGGAGACCAAAACTCTGATACCACTTGTAGGATCGAAAGTATGTCTAGAGGGGGTGATTAGACTACTTGACCAAATAAAACCTAACCTTTTCCCAGATTTTAATTGTGCGCAGATTTTAGCAATAGTACATGTCAAGCATCACCCTACACATGCAATTCTAAGAGTATAGCAGCGGAAAGTAGATAATTGCATATGTAAGTAAAGGAGGGGATCGGAGATTTCAAATGCAATGAAGACACGGTGGTTTTTGGCGTGGTTCCGATAGGTGGTGCAATCGTACGTCCACGTTGATGGAGACTTCAACCCACGAAGGGTAACGGCTGCACGAGTCCACGAAGGGCTCCACCCACGAAGGGTCCACAAAGAAGCAACCTTGTCTATTCCACCATGGCTTACGTCCACGAAGGACTAGCCTCACTCGGGGTAGATCTTCACGAAGTAGGCGATCTCCTTGCCCTTACAAACTGCTTGGTTCAACTCCACATCATGTTGGAGGCTCCCAAGTGACACCTAACCAATCTAGGAGACACCACTCTCCAAAAGGTAATAGACAGTGTGTTGTTGGTGAACTCCTTGCTCTGAGAAGGAGGTGGTGGAGGGGTATATATAGCCTCCACACAAAATCCAACCGTTACACACTTTTGACCCAACTCGGTGGCACCGAAACGATCATCTCGGTAGCACCGAACTGTGTAAAAGATATGAACTTTAGGAATCTCGGTGGGACCAATACGAACAACTCGGATGGACCGAAGTGCAATGGCTAGGGCAGACCTCATCTCGGTGGCACCGATTGAATCAACTCGGTAGGACCGAAGTGAAGCAATAAGGCAACAGAGAGTTGGCAAGCCATCTCGGTGAGACCGATTTGCAAAACTCGGTGAGACCGAAGTAAGTACAAACGATTACAGAGAGTTGGTAAGGCCATCTCGGTGAGACCGAGATCCATTTCGGTGGATCCGATTTGTTAGGGTTTTGGCAGTGACTAAGTCTTGGATGAACTCGATGGGGCCGGATAGAGAATTTCGGTGGGGCCGAGTTGGAATGTAGGTTTTGGACATATTTTGGGTAGAGAGAGTGGTTGAGGGTTTAGGAGTACTGTCACTAAGCACTTGAGCAAAAAGATCATTAAGCAACACCTCATCCCCTTTTAATAGTATTGGCTTTCCTATGGACTCAATGTGATCTTGGATCACTAAACCAAAAATGTAGAGTCTTGAGCTTTTGCCAATTCTTGTCCTTAGCATTTTGAGGGGTCCACGTCTCTAGTCCATGCCATGCCAATCATTGAACATCCTGAAATCTTTCACTTGAATGGACATTAGTTCAATGAGATATATGTTGTTATGAATTACCAAACCCACCAAGGGAGCAAATGTGCTTTCACGCCATCATCTACGCGTTCTCCTCCGGCGTCGCGGACGTTCGGATGCATGAGAAGCTCACCATCAACGACGAGCTTGACTCCGTGCTCGAGCTGTTTGACCTCGCCGACAGGTGCGCCAAGGCCGAAGAAGGTCGTCTCTTCGCCCACAATGACCCCGACGCGGCGCCAGACGCCGCCAAGGCCAAGAGCAAGGACGCCAAGCGCAAGGGCGCTGTCGTGCTCGTGGCGGAGCCCGAGCAGAAGTGCGGTCGTGAGGGTGACGAGCCCAAGAAGGACAGCCGCCCTCTCTGCGCCTACCACAACTCACACTCCCACAGCACCGAGGACTACCACGAGCTCAAGCTGCTTCGCGACGAGCGCCTTGGCCACCACGGCGACCGTAACGATCGCGGCGCCGGCCACGGAGGCGGCCACAATGGCAGCCGCTGGGGAGACCGCAACAGCAACGGCAACTTCTGGTAGGGCTGGCGCGACCAGCCTCGCGAGGCCAACCCTCAGGCCAACGCTGCTCTTCCAAAACTTCCGCCTCCACCTCGAAGGAACGACGGCAACCAGCCTGACGAGGGCGCTGGGGGCTACCAGAAGCCTCGCGGAGTGGCTTGCATCCTTAGCGGGGCCCAGGCTCCCGCGTCCAACCGCCACTTCAAGCTGTTCTCTCATGAGGTGAACGCTGCCCTCCCGAGGCCTAAGGCCTCTCGGCCCCTCAAGTGGTCGCAGTACTCAATCACTTTCGACTCCAAGGATCACCCCAAGTCTTCAAGCGCTACGGGCACGGTCCCCATGCTGTGCACCCCCACCATTAGCAATGTCGCCGTCACCAAGACGCTCATCGAAGGGGGCACTGGCCTCAATGTGATCTCCATCGAGACCTTCGAGCAGCTCCAAGTGCCCTACGAGCAGCTGATGCCAACCAGGCCCTTCTCCGGAGTGACTGATGGCTCCACCATCCCTCTGGGGCAAGTGTGGCTTGCCGTCACCTTTGGCACCCGGAAGAACTACCACACTGAGCTCATCGACTTCAACGTGGCGCACATCGGCCTGTTGTACAACACCATCCTGGGCTGCCCAGCGCTCGCCAATTTCATGGCGGCGACCCATCACGCCTACAACGTCCTCAAGATGCCGGGCTGTAGCGGCATCATCACCGTTTGCTGTGACGAGAAGGACGCAGTCTGCTCCCTCGAGAGCGCCTACAAGGCTGCCATCACCGCCTACCCTGCCGACGAGGACGACGCCACGCCTCACGAGGCTGCACCCGCGAAGAAGAAGCAGTTGTTCTCTCAGGACCGCGCCGAGACAAAGAAAGTGTCAGTGGATAGCAGCGGCTCAGGCCCTGCCTTCACCATCGGCACCGGCCTCTCTCCTGCATAGGAAGATGCGCTCGTCACCTTCCTTTGGGCAAATTCAGATGTGTTCGCCTGGACGGCATCTGATTTGTCCGGTGTGCCGAGGGAGGTGATCGAGCACTACTTAGCAGTGTGCCCCAATGCACGCCCCGTGAGACAGAAGGCACGGCGCCAGGCACCAGAGAAGCAAGTGTTCATCATCAAGGAAGTTCAGAAGCTACAAGAAGCTGGAGTCATCCGTGAGGTGCGCCATCCCGAATGGCTCGCCAACCCAGTCGTGGTGCCCAAGAAGTGCGGCATGGAGCGAATGTGCGTCGACTTCACGTGCCTCAACAAGTTCTGCCCTCAAGATCCCTTCCCGCTGCCTCGCATCGACCAGATCGTGGACTCCACTGCCGGGTGTGAGTTGCTATGCTTCCTAGATGCCTTCTCAGGCTACCACTAGATCAAGATGGCAACTGAAGATGTGGAGAAAACGGCCTTCATCACCCCCTGCGACATATACTGCTACATTTGCATGCCCTTCGGCCTCAGGAGCGCCGGAGCCACCTTCTAGAGGCTAATGCGCATTGCCTTGGGGCTCCAGATGGGAAGGAACGTGGAAGCCTATGTCGATGACATCATGGTCAAGACTCGCGAGGCCTGGTCCCTCCTTGCGGACCTCGAGGAAATGTTCAACAACCTGCGTAAGGTCAACCTCAAGCTCAACCCAGACAAGTGTGTCTTCAGAGTTCCTTCTGGCAAGCTGCTTGGCTTCCTCATCTCCCACCGCGGCATCGAGGCCAATCCTGAGAAGATCAAGGCCATCGAGAAGATGCGTCCTCCCCAGAGCCTCAAGGAAATGCAGCGCTTGGCGGGATGCATGGCCTCGCTTCAGCGATTCATCTCCAAGTTTGGCGAGCGAGCCCTGCCATTCTTCAAGCTCATAAAGAGGTCCAGCCCCTTCAAATGGACTCCCGAGGCCGATGCTGCCTTCGAAGACCTCAAGAGGTACCTCACGAGCCCACCCATCATGGTTGCGCCACGCTCTCGCGAGCCCTTGCTCCTATACTTGGCAGCCACTCCCCAAACGGCTAGCACGGCCCTGGTGGCAGTTCGAGAAGAGTGCGTCTGCGCACAGAAGAAGCCTGCCGCGCCGGCGCCACCCGAGGTCACGCCGTCGCCTACTGAGGTCTTGCCTCAGGAGGCCCCTGGCGCGCCGACTCCCGAGGCCGCGCCTCCACCTGCCGAGGGCCCTCCTCTTGAGGCCTCCGATGAGCCACCTCGCGAGCCGCCTCTCGAGCCCTTCGAGCCTCATGAGCCTCTTGGGCCCCCTAGAGAGCAAGCTGTCGTGACAACAACATGCCTCGTCGAGCACCCGGTGGACTTCATCAGCATGGTGCTGCGGGATGCGCGTGAGCGCTACCCCATGCAGCAGAAGCTCCTCCTCGCGCTCCTCATCGCTTCCAGGAAGCTGCGCCACTACTTCCAGGGCCATCCCATCAAGGTGATCTCGACTTACCCCCTAGAGCAAGTCCTACGCAGCCCCAATGCCGCTGGCCACGTCGCCGAGTGGAACATTGAGTTGCAGGCCTTTGAGTTGGAATTCTGCACCACAAGGGTGATCAAGGGTGCAGCCCTGGCTTACTTTGTAGCAGATGGATGGACCCACACCCGGAGGAGCCTCGCGAGGACGAATCCCTCTTGCCTGGGGACGAGGCGCCTGGCGGCTGGACCATGCACTTCGATGGCGCCTTCTCCCGGCAGGGCACGGGGGCTGGCGTCATGCTCACTTCACCGACATGAGACAAGCTATACTACGATGTCCAATTCTGCTTCAAGCGCGACGACAAGGTCTCCAACAACATCGCGGAGTACGAAGGCCTCACGCCGGCCTCAAGGCTGCTTTTGCTCTCGGCATCAAGCGCCTCACCATCAAGGGCGATTCACAGCTCCTCGCCAACTTCTCCAACAAAAGCTACAAGCCCAAGGATGAGTACATGGCCGCCTATCTGGAAGAGGTACGCAAGCTCGAGAAGCATTTCCTTGGCCTGGAGCTCCAGAACATCCCCCGCAGCAGCAACAAGGAAGCCGACGACATCACCAAGCGAGCATCTCGCCGCGAGCCTCAAAGCCCCGACGTCTTCGAGGAAAGGCTCCTAAAGCCATCAGCTACACCACCTACCGTGAGCGCCACGCTGCTTCACAAAGAGCTCCCACCCGCACCACCCACAGGCGCTATACCGCAGGCGCCCCAATGGCGTCTCGC
Source organism: Elymus sibiricus (assembly GCA_039707655.1). Lineage (NCBI taxonomy): Eukaryota > Viridiplantae > Streptophyta > Magnoliopsida > Poales > Poaceae > Elymus > Elymus sibiricus. The sequence continues at coordinate 222,669,418 of CM077670.1, read as the reverse complement.
TGCGGTGCATCTCTGAAGAACAAGGTCGCGAGTAGCTTGCTGACATCCATGGAGGAGACTGTGGCCACCACTCTTCATCACGCACCCTCGCCGGCAAGGTGTTCCGCAGCGGCTTCTACTGGCCTACCACGCTTCACGATGCCACCGAGCTGGTCCAATCCTGTGAAGCTTGTCAATTCCACACCAAGCAAATCCACCAGCCGGCACAAGACCTCCAGATGATCCCTCTCTCATGGCCCTTCGTGGTCTGGGGGCTGGATATCTTGGGACCCTTCCCTCGTGCAGCTGGCGGCTACCGCTACCTCTACGTCGCCATCGACAAGTTCACCAAGTGGGAGGAGATCGAGCCCGTCCGCACCATCCCAGCAGGCTCTGCCGTCAAGTTCATCAAGGGCCTCGTGAGCCGCTTTGGCATCCCAAACCGCATCATCACTGACAACGGCTCCCAATTCACAAGCGGCCTCTTCAAGTCATACTGCGCCAGCCTCGGCACGCAGATCTGCTACGCCTTTGTGGTGCACCCACGAAGCAATGGCCAGGCCGAGTGTGCCAACGCTGAGGTCCTCAAGGGCCTCAAGACAAGAAGCATCAAGAAAAAGCTCAAAGCCCGCGGCAAGGGCTGGCTTAACGAGCTACAGTATGTGCTATGGTCGATTCGCATGACAGCAACCAAGCCTACCGGCGAGACTCCCTTCTTCCTCGTCTACGGAGCTGAAGCAGTCCTTCCTTCTGAGCTCAAGCATGGCTCTCCGCGAGTCCTCGCCTTCGATGAGGCTCGTCAGGACGGCTCGCGAGAGGCCGACTTGCTGCTCCTCAAGGAAGCCCGTTGCCAGGCCTCCCTGCGCGCCGCAAGATACCAGCAGGCTTTGCGTCGGTATCATAGCCGCAACATACGCCCATGCACCCTCGAAGCTGGCGATCTCGTCCTGAGAAGGATCCTCTCCAGAGAGGGACTCCACAAACTCTCACCCATGTGGGAAGGCCCTTTCAGGGTTGCTCATGTCTCCCGATACGGCGCCGCCTGGCTGGAGACGGAGGAGGGTGTTCCTATGCCCAACACATGGAACATCCAACACCTCCGCAAGTTCTACCCGTGATCCTCATGCGTACGAACGAAATGGAGCTGTACATGCTCCGGAGCCTCTCATTGCGTTCACCTAATGGGCCCGCGAGAGCTCCCGCTCATGCCCCAGTGGAAGCCCCATGCTCAGCGCTGGCGGAATGATCGAACTGAGGGCGCCCCCCGGGCTGCACCAACCTCAAGCTGACCCGTGCCGGACACGGCAGCCTCTTCTCTTTTGGATGTGAAACTGAGGGTGCCCCACGGGCTGCACCAACCTCAAGCTGACCCGTGCCGGACATGGCAGCCGCATCTTTTTGGTTGTGTAATGAACCTTATTATTATGCTACAGTAAAACTTTATTTCCTAAGATATTTTATGTGTTCGGTAAGTTGCTTGCCTCAGGAGCCATGCGGGCTCGCGACCTTCCTCCTGCGCATCACACGAGCGGGGGCTGGACACGGTGCCTGTGCTCGGGTCAGTCCCAGCAGCGCTACAAAACCCAAGTGATCGAGCTCTGGCTCGGGGGCTTGCTCCCATGCATGCCACCTCACCAAGGTCCTTGGTGTCTCATCTCCTCGCGTGGCGCCCACGAGCAAGCTAGCAAGCGTGCACCGCTCCCCCTTTTGTGAAACCTATTGATATGCAGTTGTCACAGGAACAAGGCACGTAGAAGGCCTCACGAGTGCTACCTCGCGAGGTAACTCACGACAAGATGCCTCCGTAAGCCCTCAGGGAGCCTCGCGAGCGCTACCTCGCGAGCCAACCTGCGGCGGCTGTCTCTGCTACTTGTAGTCTGCGTTGGTATTTCCCCGAAGAGGAGAGGATGATGCAGTACAGTAGAGATAAGTATTTCCCTCAGTTAAGAACCAAGGTTATCAATCCAGTAGGAGAACCAAGCAAAATTCCGTTAAGCGCACCTGCACACACAAGAGCAAACACTTGCACCCAACGCAAATAAGAGGGTTGTCAATCCTCTTAGCGGTTATTTGCAAGGATTAAATCTTATAGAAATAAATAGATAAACTAAAATACTAATTAAAATAAAAGTAAATAAATTGCAGCAAGGTATTTTTAGGTTTTTAATATATGATAAAGTAGACCGGGGGCCATAGTTTTCACTAGAGGCTTCTCTCTCGAACGCATAGCATACGGTGGGTAAACAAATTACTGTTGGGCAATTGATAGAAAAGCAAATAATTATGACGGATTCATGGCAATGATCATGTATATAGGCATCATGTCCGAGACAAGTAGACTGACACCTGCCTGGATCTACTACTATTACTCCACCCATCGACCGCTATCCAGCATGCATCTAGGGTATTAAGTATGAAACAGAGTAACGTCTTAAGCAAGATGACATGATGTAGACAAAGTAAACACAAGCAATATGATTAAACCCCATCTTTTTATCCTTAATGGCAACAATACAGATACGTGTCATGTCCCCTTCTGTCACTGGGATTGAGCACCGCAAGATTGAACCCATCACAAAGCACCTCTCCCATTGCAAGATAAATCAATCTAGTAGGCCAAACCAAATCGATAGATGTGAGAGAAATACAAAGCTATAATAATCATGCATAAAAGAGTTCAGAGAAGACTCAAATATTTCTCATGAATAATCTGATCATAAACTCACAATTCATCGGATCCCAACAAACACACCGCAAAAGAAGATTACATCGGATAGAACTCCAAGAACATCGAGGAGAACATGGTATTGAAGATCAAAGAGAGAGAAGAAGCCATCTAGCTACTAGCTATGGACCTGTAGGTCTATGGTAAACTACTCACACATCATCGGAAGGGCAACAAGGTTGATGTAGAAGCCCTCCGTGATCGATTCCCCCTCCAACAGAGTAGCAGAAAAGGCCTCCAGATGGGATCGCGGAAGAACAGAGGCTTGCGGTGGCGGAAAGGTTTTCTCTTCTGTCTCTCTGTTGGTTTGGGAATATTTGGGAATTTATAGCGCAGGAATTAGGTCAAGAGGTGCCACGAGGGGCCCACAAGCCTGGGGGGCGCGCCCTACCCCCCTGGGCACGCCCTCCAGGCTTGCCGCCTCCTCGTGGCTCTTCTGGTCTTCTCCCGAAGCTTCCTGGTTCTCTTCTGGTCCAGAAAAAATTAATCCAAAGTTTTTTTTTCTCGTTTGGACACTTTTTGATAATGATTTTCTGAAAAAGGAAAAAACAAGCAGAAAACAGCAACTGACACTGGGCACTGGGTTAATAGGTTAGTCCCAAAAAATAATATATAATGGCATATAATTGCATATAAAACATCCAAGATTGATACTATAATAGCATGGAACAATAAAAAATTATAGATAAGTTGGAGACGTATCAAGCATCCCCAAGCTTAATTCCTGCTCGTCCTCGAGTAGGTAAATGATAAAAACAGAATTTTTGATGTGGAATGCTACCTATCATGTTTCATCATGTAATCTCTCTCTTACGGTATGAATAATAAGATCCGAATGATTCAAAGCAATAGTCTATAATTTGATATAAAGACATCAATACTCAGGCATACTAATAAACAATCATGTCTTTCAAAATAAAAATGCTAAAGAACGTTATCCCTACAAAATCATACATTCATGTCATGCTCCACCTTCTTAACACAAAATATTTATCATGAACAACCCCGGTTTTAGCCAAGCAATTGGTTCATACTTTTTAACGCGCTTCAGCTTTTTCAACCCCCACGCAATACATGAGCGCAAGCCATGGATATAGCACTATAGGTGGAATAGAGTGTTGTGGTAGATATCAATAAGGGGAAGTCAAAAATAAGAAGATAGTCTCACATCAACGAGGCTAATCAATGGGCAATGGAGATACCCATCAATTGATGTCAATGCTAGGAGTAGGGATTGCCATGCAATGGATGCACTAAGAGCTATAAGTGTATGAAAGCTCAACATGAAAGCTAAGTGGGTGTGCATCCAACTTGCTTGCTCATGAAGACCTCAGGCATTTGAGGAAGCCCATCATCGGAATATACAAGCCAAGTTCTATAATGAAAAATTCCCACTAGTATATGAAAGTGACAAAATAGGAGACTCTCTATATGAAAAACATGGTGCTACTCTGAAGCACAAGTGTGGAAAAAGGATAGTAACATTGCCCCTTCTCTCTTTTTCTCTCATTTTTTTTCATGGCTCTTTTTGGCCTCCTTTTTCTTTCTTTTTTTCTCTTTTTTTCGTCCGGAGTCTCATCCCGACTTGTGGGGGAATCATGGTCTCCATCATCCTTTCCTCACTGGGACAATGCTCTAATAATGATGATCATCACACTTTTATTTACTTACAACTCAATATTACAACTCGATACTAGAACAAAAATATGACTCTATATGAATGCCTCTGGCAGTGTACTAGGATGTGCAATGATGCTAGCGCAACATGTATAAAAAGATGATGAACGGTGGTTGAGCAACAAATACTATGTCAGCTATATGATCATGCAAAGCAATATGACAATGACGATGTGTGTCATAAAAACAGAACGGTGGAAGTTGCTTGGCAATATATCTCAGAATGGCTATGGAAATGCCATGATACGTAGGTATGGTGGCTATTTTGAGGAAGATATAAAGAGGCTTATGTGTGATAGAGCGTATCATATCACGGGGTTTGGATGTACCGGCAAAGTTTGCACCAACTCTCGATGTGAGAAAGGGCAATGCACGGTACTAAAGAGGCTAGCAAATTGCGGAAGGGTGAGAGTGCGTATAATCCATGGACTCACATTAGTCATAAAGAACTCACATACTTATTGTGAAAGTTTATTAGCCCTCGAAGCCAAGTACTACTACGCATGCCCCTAGGGGGAGGTTGGTCGGAGTTAACCATCGCGCGCCCCCGACCGCCACACAAAGGAAGACAATCAATAATAAATCATGCTCCAACTTCTTAGCATAACGACAGATCATACGTGCATGCTTTGGGAATCACAAACCTTAACACAAATATTCTTACTAAACCACAATTATCTACTAGTACCTCCCCCATATTACCATCTTAATATCGCAAAACTATTGCAAGGACTCAAACTTATCATATTCAGTAATCCACATGAAAGTTTTTATTATATCCCTCTTGAATACCTATCATATTAGGACCAAATTCATAACCTGTAACACCCTGGATTTTTGCCTTTTCTTTTGTTTGGATTTATTGAATATTTGATTTGGCATTTGGGTTTTTCAGTCAATTCTTTTGGACTTACCACTTGGAATTATTTTTGATTTTCTTCCAAGTGGGTTCTACCATACATAAACCTTCCCTAGACCTCATCCCTCTCACCATAATGCCATTGGATAATTTTATTTAATGGCATTATATTCTTTTTCTTCCTGAAAATGCCTATTTTCTCAATAAGCTATGGAGCAACCCTCATTTTTATTGCTCCAAAAATTTCAAGAAAATTCCCAAATATTCTTCGGATTATGCCTCACCGTCCTATGCAAAAATATCCCATGGTCATTTGGAAATTTTCAGCTAAGGAAAATATTTTTGCTCTGGTCAGAATGGTCACTTTGTGAAGCAAGTATATTTTTCCTTGATATGTTGGAGCTGAAATTTTTACCACATGACTACCCTCCTAAGAGATGCTTAACCCCAAAATTTCAGACCTTAATTCCTAGCCGTTTGTCCCCAGCTATTGTCCCAAGTTTCTGTCCAGAAGCTTTGCAACATGCTCATGTCACATCCACTGAGCCAGATGGCAAACCAAGCGCATATCTAGGCACCGCGTTGAAGGGACTTCACGTTTGACACGGTCTGGCATCGCCTAAAGCACCGCTTGTGCCAGTGCACGTGGTGACCGCGTGGGTGCACGGGGTTTGGCATGCGCTCGCCACGCTCTGTGCATCGGGCCCTTCTGCCGCCGCCCATTCGCTCTCCTCTCGCCACCGCAGCATGTCCCCGCCACGCAGCAGCCTCCCGCGCGCCACCTAGCCTCTCCCTGTTCCACCCCGACGCTGGCAAGCAGCTCGCCGGAGGCAGCCGAGGCGCTAGCGGGAGAAACAGTGCGCACGCGTGCGCCGTCTGTCCCGCATAGTGCGCCGCACTGTGTCCGCGTGCGTGCACCGCGTAGCTGTGCTCCACTACCTCTCCTCCACGTCGCGCCCGAGCTCCTCTCCCTCTCTCTTCTTCTGCAGCTCGTCGCCAGTGGAGTCCAGTGCACGGTCGCCCTCCATCTATAAATAGAGCCTCTCCCGAGCCCCTCTAATCGTCGCTCCCACCTCCACTGCCACAAATCGCCCCCCAGCAAGCACGGCAAGGCCGGGAAGGCCCCCTGCTGTCATTCTTCGCCGGAGTCCGCCGCGGATCCACCTGGATCGTTCACTCATCCTAGTCGCTCCCAGCTCCGTCCGCTGCTCCCATTGAGGTCATGGTAATCTCCTGAGCTCGACGATACCGTTGGTTCGTCGGATCATCGCCGGAGTCGCCGTATCCGACGAGCTCCGCCGCCATCGTCTCTGGAGAAGAACATCCCGACGCCGTCCGTCCACCCCAGCCATCGCCTCGGGTACGTGCATGTTCGCCGTGACGTGCTGAGTCCGTCCCGCCCATCGCCGGTGACCGCCGTGGTCTCCTCGCCGAAGAATCACCGGTGGCAGCGCCGCCTCCCCTGTTTCCCTCTCTCTCTCCTTTTAACCCTGACAGGGGGTCCCACCTATCGGTCTCTCTCTCTCTCTCCCGAACCGTTTTCTAGTGGAGGCGTACTCTGAGAATACGCCTTCGACGTGGCCTGTTCTGGAAATTCAGTTAAATTCATTTAAATCCAGATTTTGACCCCAAGTTTGACCAGCTCTAAGTTTTATTCTATAAGTCCAAATGAGTTGATTCTTTTTGCTACTGTCTTGTAGTGAGCTAAAGTTTCTGGATGCCAAATTTCAGATTTTTCATTGCTGTTTGGAATTTCTGGTGAAATAAAATGCTTTATGTGACATTTTCTTTTTGCATTTAAAATATTTTCAGAAGCTCCTAGTTATGTTGGAGAAGACTAGGAGTATTGTGACACTCCTCTGAACCAAGGCAAGCCACAACATTCATATGCAAGGATGGCATTGCTATGACAATGGTCTATTTGAATTAAATTCATATATGCTTCCCTTTTAAAATAATTTGCTATATAAAACTTATTGCATTGTAGTTGCTCCATGTCATTTTGATGCTATGCAGTAGAGAATATGTTTTCTTGCTAAAGTGTGCAGTAGAGATCATGTCATACTCTCACATGGTAGCATGATGCATTTGTTACTCATGATCATGACCTGTGCATCCATTCACATACTATGGCTCGAATCACTTTTATTTCAAGTTAAACTTGATGTTAATTCAACTTGAACATACTGTTGATCGAGTAATGGTGCCACCGAATCGAGCTCACCAGTGCAACCACACTTGCCTGCATGGGGAGGCCCTAATTCGGTCTATTGTCATGCCTCTCGCCGGTGCCTCCTACTAGGGAAGGTTGTGCACTTGCGCTACCCTGGCCCAGTAGGCAGTCATAACCTTGCGTGCCCGAGTTTCACGGTACCGAGGTCCCCGTTTGGGACGAATTGTTTTGTTGGCCATAACGGTGGCAGCCACAGAGGTGGCGGATGTCACGAGTTGACATCGGGGCCACCCATGACATAGCCCAAAGGGGAGTTTGTCGGAGTGGCCGGGAGAGTGTCATGCAATAGATTGGTTTTGTCGGAATGTCGTTGGTCCACCCGAATGGGAGCACGAGGCCATGAGTTCCGTAGTGTGGGTACAGTGTACTAACCTCTGCATAGTGTATAATCTATTGATAGACGCGTCCTCGGATATGGACACAGTTCATAGTAGGTCACACCGTGGGTCAACAAAAATAATAAACCTGCACGCTAAGATCCACAAGATGGCACCTGCAGAAGTTGGTGATCGTGTGAGGATCACTATGAGTGGTATCGCTATGATCACATGAGGATCACGTTGGTAAGTTATTGACAGTGGTTACGAGGTAACCCCGAGATGGTAAGTTGGTCCAAGGGACCACGGTAGTATTTCACACATATAGCAAGCATGGTAGCACCATGTTCATATTCATGCATCAAGACTGCTAAATGCCTTGTTATTGTTTGTCATATTTGCTTTGTTTGATGTGAGCTTGCGAGTACATTCAAAGTACTCACCTGGCTTATCATGCCAGATGCAGGAGAAGCCGTGCAAGGCGTCGATGTCGAGCAGTATGTCGCGATCTAGGCCGTGTCCCTGTGCAGTGGAGTTCCGCTACATCGTCATTCCGCTGTCGCATAGTAGTTTCCCTTTCATCATCGAGGCTCCTGAGATGTCCACTAAATAATGTACATAAGTGCAGCCGCACCGTGTGTGCCACTTGACCTTGCTTATCATGTAATATTTGAACCTATGTATCCGCTAGAGACCAATAAAGCGGTTATTTTCTGTACCAAGTTGTTATGTGTTGCCAGAAGACTTGATCTCTGGGCTGGCAATGCAAGGTAAACCGGTTGCTCTGAGCCGGGGTGCTACAACGCTTGGTATCAGAGCCGCGCGGAGTGTAGGACGCCCTAGACAGCCGACGCGTTACAAATGGTAGTTTTAGTCTTTGTGGTGATCTGAGTTTGCCTCTGCACTTGGGTGTTGCATTGCATGCATATAGTTTACCTTGTTGCTGATCAGCTAATATTGTGAGTGTAGATGGCACCAGTTCCCTATCCGTATCAGCCGGAGCCGGCACCTTCCACCTTTCCGCATCTGCTTAGCAACGTGTGGCACTGACTCTACCCCGACGGCGATGACCCTGTGTACCAGGTGTATCGAGAGCAGCTTGCTGATGGAGTGTATGAGTATCACGCAGAGGTCGTCATGCACAACAGTACCTTGGTGGGCACTTACACTCGCTCCTCCAAGGGCGGGACCGCTTCTACACCTGACCAGGCGATCCAGTTTGTAGCATTCAAGGCTCTCAATGACCTGCGCTATAACGAGATCCAGATGCAGACTCACCCAGGTTTCTACTTCTATCCGTCCTTGTTTGAATCAGGACAGATCCATTTCCCTTATATTGATCCGGAGTGTGACCGGTCAGCCAGCCACCTGTCTCATTACATAACGGCTGGATATCTTCTGATTGTCAGCTTAGCCCAGGAGCTGAACCGCACTCGAGCCGAGTTAGCTGCCGCTCGAGCTGCGTTCGCTCCACCTTCACTCGCTCATACACCACTTGTTTCCCCAGTTACCTTACCTCCACCTACACCCGTGACTCCCGCACTTTCTCAGAGTAACTCGGATACCTCGACGGTGACTCCTCATGAGTCCCCAGCCCAGTGGGCTTTACTTCTCGCTACCCCAGCTGCTCCTATGTTGCGGAGCCACCCTGCTCTAGACCCTGAGGGAGAGTCATCCCGTCAGCGTCATCGTGTTTCCTTTGCTCCGGAGGTGTCCGTTAGTATTATCAGTTCTGATTCGGAGTCCGACACCGAGGAGACACCAGCAGGACCGTCAGAGTGCCAGTGCGATCACTGCCGTAACGAGTAGACGAGGATGATGTGGTGTTTGGGTGTATGTGTGTAGTAATACTATCCATTCCGTCATGTACGTTGGACGATGTATTGTATAATTATGTTGTTCGCTTTGGTTTTCCTCGCATTTGTCTTTTGGGGTTGTTGCTTCACCTTCCTATTTTTTTCCCCTAATGGATGTTGCTCATCTCGATGCTTCGTATTGGGAAACATATAGGATGTCAAGATGTGGCAATAACTGTCATGGTGGCGACGATACTCCAGTTCGTCGATCCGCTAGGCAAGCAGGACATTCTCCAGAACCATATCAATCACCACCTCCTCCACCTCAAGCACCCACAACAAAGCAGATCATGCAGATGTTTGAGGAGAAGAGAAACCAAGATCTGATGGAATTCCTGAGAAGCATGCAGACTATGGTCGGGCAGAATAATTATAATGGTAATCATTCCAAGCTGTCAGACTTTCAAAGGACCAAATCGCCAAGCTTCAGTCAAGCAGTGGATCCGATGGAAGCCGATGACTGGTTGAGGACCATTGAAAAGAAACTAGAAATTGCTCGCACTGAAGATGCTGATAAGGTACCCTTCGCCACCCATTATCTGGAAGGACTAGCTGCTATATGGTGGGACAATACCAAAATTATGTGGCCTGTAGAAGATGAGATTACTTGGGATAAATTCAAAGATAAATTCCGCAAGTATCATATTCCTGCTGGTATCTTGAAGGTCAAGCAGCGAGAATTCCTCACCCTTACCCAAGGGAACTCGAATGTAAGTGAGTATTTAAACAAATTCAATCACTTGGCCCATTATTCCACACATGATATAGCCATCGAAGAGCGGAAGATAGATCATTTCCTCGGAGGACTCAACCTTACCCTCCGATGTGCACTCAGCATGCTGGATTTCCCCGACTTCCAAACTTTGGTGAACAAGGCACTCATTGCCGAAAGGGAACACAAGCTTGTTAATGATCATAAGACTGCATATGAAGACCGCAAAAGCAAGTTTGAACCTAAGAAGGAAGGACAAGTTTTTCAGAAGGTTCGTACCTGGCAGCAGCCACAGTTTGAGTTTAAGCCAACATGGCAGTAGGGAAACACTAAGACTGAAAATCAGTTCAAGAATGTGGTTACAAAACCAGTAAAGGAAGACTGTCAGCATAACATTGCATGTTACTCATGTTGTCAAACTGGACATTACGCTAGGCAGTGTCCCAAGAATGGAAAGCCGCCAACCAACCTGAAGCCTCAAGTCAATTATGTGGGACAATTCCCCAATCGGAAGTATATTCAAGGGCAAGTTCATCACATCTCCGCCGAAGAAGCTCACGAAGCTCCCGATGTGGTCATTGGTATGTTTCCTATTAATAACATACCTACAACAATTTTATTCGATTCTGGGGCTTCCCATTCTTTTATTTCGCGGAGTTTTGTTGCCCAGCATCAACTTTCCCACACTCTTTTGGACAAACTTATGGTGGAACAATCCCCTGGATCCATGCTCAGGACAAATATTGTATGCTGAGGGTTGGAAATATCAATCAATGGAATTATCTTTCCCGCATCCCTGGTATCCATTGAATCTCCAAAACTGGATGTTATTTTGGGGATGATTGATTGACAAGACACCAAGTCTGCATCATCTGTGCAACAAGAGAAGTCACGCTAATAAATCCCTCGGGCCAGCCAGACGGTTCTTTGCCGGTAGAACCATGGCAAAGAAGGGGATGGTTTATGCAGCTATTGCTATAGACATGAATTTAATTCCAGTGGTCTGTGAATTCCCAGATGTGTTCCCAGAAGAATTGCCAGGCATGCCACCCGATCGAGAGCTTGAGTTTTCAATTGAGCTTGTGCCCGGGACATCACCTATTTACAAGAAGTATTATCGAATGCCTTCATCCGAACTAGTGGAATTGAAGAAACAGTTGGATGAGATGCTCCAAAAAGGATATATTCTCCCCAGTTCGTCTCCTTGGGGTGCACCTGCAATATTTGTGGGCAAGAAGGATGGCAGTCTCCGGATGTGTGTTGACTACCGCACTCTCAATGATGTCACTGTCAAGAATAAATACCCGATGCCCAGGATCAATGATTTGTTCGATCAACTTAGTGGAGCTCAAGTGTTCTCCAAGATTGATTTGCACACCGGGTATCACCAGCTGAAAATCAGAAAAGAAGACATCCCCAAGACAGCGTTCACTACACTATATGGACTGTACGAGTATACGGTCATGTCATTTGATCTGACCAACGCTCCTGCATTCTTCATGCACATGATGAACAAGGTGTTCATGGACTTTCTGGACAAGTTTGTGGTGGTATTCATTGATGACATCCTCATATATTCCAAAAGTGAAGAAGAGCACAAACAGCATCTCCGAACAGTATTGGAGCGATTACGAGCTCATCAACTCTATGCCAAGTTCAGAAAATGTGAATTTTGGCTTAAGGAAGTAGGATTCCTTGGGCATACTCTTTCTGCTCAAGGAGTGGTCGTGGACCAAGGCAAGGTCACAGAAGTATTGAAATGGAAGACACCCATTTCAGTGTCAGAAATCAGGAGTTTCTTGGGTCTGACAGGCTATTACCGTCGCTTCATTGAAGGCTTCTCAAAGATTGCCAAGCCAATGACGGAATTGCTCAAGAAGAATCAGAAGTTCATATGGACAGAAACATGTGAGAATAGTTTCAATGAGCTAAAGACTCGGTTGACCACCGCTCTAGTGTTGACTTTACCAGACATCTACCGGAGCTTCGACATCTATTGCGACGCATCCAGGCGTGGCCTTGGGTGTGTGCTTATGCAAGATGGGAAGGTCATGGCCTATGCATCTAGACATCTACGGCTGCATGAGGAAAATTATCCTACACATGACTTGGAAATGGCAGCTGTGGTCCATGCCTTAAAAATCTGGAGGCATTACATCATTGGAAAACGATGCCAAATCTACACCGACCACAATAGTCTCAAGTATATATTCACTCAACCGGACTTGAACATCCAACAAAGAAGATGGCTTGAATTGGTCAAAGACTATGACCTTGGTATCAATTATCATCCGGGAAAAGCTAATGTGGTCGCCGATGCTCTCAGTCGCAAACCGGCCACAGCAAACACATTAATCGAGCTTTTGCACCCAGCACTTCGAGAAGAAATAGCTCAGCTCAATATGATCATTTGTGATGCAACATGCTCGGTTACCTTGGAAGTAACCCCTACTCTGGAAGACGAAATTCGCAAAGCTCAACCTGGTGACCCAACGCTACTAAGGGTAATGGCCCAAGTACCAGAAGGGAAGACACAGGATTTCAACATTGATGATAAGGGTACACTCCGATTTCAGAATTGAGTCTGTGTACCTGACCTTGGGGAATTAAAGCAGCAGATTCTGAAGGAAGCTCATGAGTCTGCATATTCTATTCATCCTGGAGGCACTAAAATGTATCAAGATTTGAAGCAAACATTCTGGTGGGATGGAATGAAGAAAGATATCGCCTATTACGTCTCTTGTTGCGATATATGTAATAAAGTGAAGGCAGAACACTAGAAACCCGCTGGTCTACTTCAACCATTACCCGTTCCACAGTGGAAATGGGATGATATTTGCATGGATTTCATCATAGGATTGCCAAAGACACCACATGGGAATAATGCTATATGGGTTGTGGTTGACATGCTTACAAAGGTGGCGCACTTTATTCCAATAAGGACAACCTACCGTGCAGACCAACTGGCTCAACTATACATATCCAGGATTGTCAGTCTACATGGAGTACCCAGGACTATCACTTCAGACCGAGGATCTTTGTTTACCTCGGCATTGTGGCTACGTCTTCACCAAGCCCTGGGGACCGCTTTGAAGCATAGCACTGCTTATCACCCTCAGACAGATGGACAGACAGAACGGGTGAATCAAATCTTGGAAGACATACTTCGGGCATGTGCTCTTGCTCATGGACCCAAATGGGAGGACAGCCTGCCGTACGCTGAGTTTTCCTACAACAACAGCTATCAAACTAGCCTCAAGATGTCACCCTTTGAGGCTCTGTACGGACGTAAATGTCGCACACCGCTGAACTGGTCTCAGATGGGAGACATTCGAATCTTTGGGACTGATTTGATGATGGAAGCAGAAAAACGGGTTAAAGAAATTCGAGACAGATTGCAAGTAGCAAAATCTCGTCAGAAGAGCTACTATGACTCAAAGCATAGGCAAATCAGTTTCGAACCAGGTGAATATGCATATCTCCGAGTTACCCCCATGAAGGGAGTTAAAAGGTTTCATACTCGGGGAAAGCTCACACCAAGATACATCGGTCCGTTTCCAGTCATGACCAGAGTGGGCAAAGTGGCTTATCAGTTAGAATTACCTCAAGAACTATCCGAGGTTCATGATGTTTTCCATGTGTCTCAGCTACGGAAATGCATCGCACCACCCGCAAAACAGACGGATATGACAGAACTAGAGCTTGCCAAAGATTTAACATATGAAGAGAAACCCTTGAGGATTTTGGATGAGATAGACAGAGTCACCCGCAGAAAAGCTATAAAGTTCTACAAGGTCCAATGGGAGCACCACACCAAGGATGAGGCCACCTGGGAAAGAGAGGATTTCTTAAGGACTGCATACCCATATTTGGTTCCAGAGCAACCGAATCTTGAGGACGAGATTCATCCTAAGGGGGGAGGTTTGTAACACCCTGGATTTTTGCCTTTTCTTTTGTTTGGATTTATTGAATATTTGATTTGGCATTTGGGGTTTTCAGTCAATTCATTTGGACTTACCACTTGGAATTTTTTTTGATTTTCTTCCAAGTGGGTTCTATTATCCATAAACCTTCCCTAGACCTCATCCCTCTCACCATAATGCCATTGGATAATTTTATTTAATGGCATTATATTCTTTTTCTTCCTGAAAATTCCTATTTTCTCAATAAGCTATGAAGCAACCCTCATTTTTATTGCTCCAAAAATTCCAAGAAAATTCTCAAATATTCTTTGGATCATGCCTCACCTTCCTATGCAAAAATATCCCATGGTCATTTGGAAATTTTCAGCTAAGGAAAATATTTTTGCTTCTGGTCAGAATGGTCACTTTGTGAAGCAAGTATATTTTTCCTTGATCTGTTGGAGCTGAAATTTTTACCACAAGACTACCCTCCTAAGAGATGCTTAACCCCAAAATTTCAGACCTTAATTCCTAGCCGTTTGTCCCCAGCTATTGTCCCAAATTTCTGTCCAGAAACTTTGCAACATGCTCATGTCACATCCACTGAGCCAGATGGCAAACCAAGCACATATCTAGGCACCGTGTTGAAGGGACTTCACGTTTGACATGGTCTGGCATCGCCTAAAGCACCGCGTGTGCCATTGCACGCGGTGACCGCGTGGGTGCACGGGGTTTGGCATGCGCTCGCCGCGCTCTGTGCATCGGGCCCCTCTGCCGCCGCCCATTCGCTCTCCTCTCGCCACCGCAGCATGTACCTGCCTCGCAGCAGCCTCCAGCAAGCCACCTAGCCTCTCCCTGTTCCACCCCGACGCCGGCAAGCAGCTCGCCGGACGCAGCCGAGGTGCTAGCGGGCGGAACAGTGCGCACGCGTGCGCCGTCTGTCCCGCGTAGTGCGCCGCACTGTGTCCGCGTGCGTGCACCGCGTAGCTGTGCTCCACTACCTCTCCTCCATGTTGCGCCCGAGCTTGTCTCCCTCTCTCTTCTTTTGCAGCTCGTCATCGGCGGAGTCCAGTGCACGGTCGCCCTCCATCTATAAATAGAGCCTCTCCTGAGCCCCTCTAGTCATCGCTCCCACCTCCACTGGCCACAAATCGCCCCCCAGCAAGCGCGGCAAGGCCGGGATGGCCCCCTGCCACCGTTCTTCGCCGGAGTCTGCCACGGATCCACTTGGATCGTTCACTCATCCTAGTCGCTCCCAGCTCCGTCCGCTGCTCCCATCAAGGTCGTGGTGATCTCCTGAGCTCGAAGGTACCGTTGGTTCATCGGATCATCGCCGGAGTCTCTGGAGAAGAACATCCCAACACCGTCCGTCCACCCCAACCGTCGCCTCGGGTACGTGCGTGTTCGCCATGACGTGCTGAGTCCGTCCCGCCCATCGCCGGCGACCGCCGTGGTCTCCTCGCCGAAGAATCACCGGCGACAGCACCGCCTCCCCTGTTTCCCTCTCTCTCTCCTTTTAACCCTGACAGGGGGTCCCACCTGTCGGTCTCTCTCTCTCCCGAACCATTTTCTAGTGGAGGTGTACTCTGAGAATACGCCTTCGACGTGGCCTGTTCTGGAAATTCAGTTAAATTCATTTCAATCCAGATTTTGACCCCAAGTTTGACCAGCTCTAATTTTTATTGTATAAGTCCAAATGAGTTGATTCTTTTTGCTACTGTCTTGTAGTGAGCTAAAGTTTCTGTTTGCCAAATTTCAGATTTTTCCTTGCTGTTTGGAATTTCTGGTGAAATAAAATGCTTTATGTGACATTTTCTTTTTGCATTTAAAATATTTTCAGAAGCTCCTAGTTGTGTTGGAGAAGACCAGGAGTATTGTGACACTCCTCTGAACCAAGGCAAGCCACAACATTCATATGCAAGGATGGCATTGCTATGAGAATGGTCTATTTGAATTAAATTCATATATGCTTCACTTTTAAAATAATTTGCTATATAAAACTTATTGCATTGTAGTTGTTCCATGTCATTTTGATTGCTAAAGTGTGCAGTAGAGATCATGTCATACACTCACATGGTAGCATGATGCATTTGTTACTCATGATCATGACTCGTGCATCCATTCACATACTATGACTCGAATCATTTTTATTTCAAGTTAAACTTGATGTTAATTCAACTTGAACATACTGTTGATCGAGTCATGGTGCCACCGAATCGAGCTCACCAGTGCAACCACACTTGCCTGGATGGGGAGGCCCTAATTCGGTCTATTGTCATGCCTCTCGCCGGTGCCTCCTACGAGGGAAGGTTGTGCACTTGCGCTACCCTGGCCCGGTAGGCAGTTATAACCTTGTGTGCCCGAGTTTCACGGTACCAAGGTCCCCATTTGGGACGAATTGTTTTGTTGGCCACGACGGTGGCAGCCACAGAGGTGGCAGATGTCACGAGTTGACATCGGGGCCACCCATGACATAGCCCAAAGGGGAGTTTGTCGGAGTGGCCGGGAGAGTGTCATGCAATAGATTGGTTTTGTCGGAATGTCGTTGGTCCACCCGAATGGGAGCATGAGGCCATGAGTTCCGCAGTGTGGGTACAGTGTACTAACCTCTGCAGAGTGTATAATCTATCGATAGTCGCATCCTCGGATATGGACACAGTTCGTAGTAGGTCACACCGTGGGTCAACAGAAATAATAAACCTGCACACTAAGATCCACAAGATGGCACCTGCAGAAGTTGGTGATCGTGTGAGGATCACTATGAGTGGTATCGCTGTGATCACATGAGGATCACGTTGGTAAGTTATTGACAGTGGTTACGAGGTAACCCCAAGATGGTAAGTTGGTCCAAGGGACCATGGCTGTATTTCACACATATAGCAAGCATGGTAGCACCATGTTCATATTCATGCATCAAGCCTGCTAAATGCCTAGTTATTGTTTGTCATATTTGCTTTGTTTGCTGTGAGCTTGCGAGTACATTCAAAGTACTCACCTGGCTTATCATGCCAGATGCAGGAGAAGCCATGCAAGGCATCGATGTCGACCAGTATGTCGCGATCTATGCCGCGTCCCAGCAGTGTCCCTGTGGAGTGGACTTCCGCTACATCGTCGTTCCGCTGTCGCGTAGTAGTTTCCCTTTCATCATCGAGGCCCCTGAGATGTCCACTAAATATTGTACATAAGTGCAGCCGCACTGTGTGTGCCACTTGGCCTCGCTTATCATGTAAAATTTGAACCTATGTATCCGCTAGAGACCAATAAAGCGGTTATTTTCTGTACCAAGTTGTTGTGTGTTGCCAGAAGACTTGATCTCTAGGCTGGCAATGCAAGGTAAACCGGTTGCTCTGAGCCGGGGTGCCACATAACCCGTGCATATTACCATTGCTATTTATTAGACTCTCAAAAAGATATAAGTGAAGCATGAGAGTGCAACTATTTATTTAAAATATAACCACCGCCGTGCTCTAAAAGGTATAAGTGAAGCACTAGAGCAACTGCCTAGCTCAAAAGATATAAGTGAAGCACATAGAGTATTCTAACAAATCACGAGTAATGTGTGTCCCTCTCAAAAAGTTGTGTTTAGCAAAGATGATTGTGACAAACTAAAAAGCAAACAAACTATAGCACAAGACACTCCAAGTAAAACACATATCATGTGATGAATAAAAATATAGCTCTAAGTGAGTTACCGATAGATTGTAGACGAAAGAGGGGATGCCTTCCGGGGCATCCCCAAGCTTAGACGCTTGAGTCTTCCTTGAATATTACCTTGGGGTTCCTTGGGTGTCCCCAAGCTTAGGCTCTTGCCGCTCCTTATTCCTTTGTCCATCGTAGTCTCACCCAAAACTTGAAAACTTCAGCACACAAAACTCAACTGAAACTTCGTGAGATCCGTTAGTATAACAAACAAATCTTAAACTTTAGGTACTGTTGTAAATTGATTCATATTTAATATTGGCATAATGCTACTATACTCCAACTTCTCCATGACTCATACCCCCCGATACGATCCATAGATTCATCGAAATAAGCAAACTATGCAACAAAAACAGAATCTGTCTAAAACAGAACAGTCTGTAAAGATCTGAATTAACGGCATACTTCTGTAACTCCAATAATTCTGAAAAATTAGGACAACGTGGGCAATTCATATATCAATACTGTGTAAAAAAATTCAGAAGATTCTCACACTCCAGCGAGAAAACAAAATTCCAGCACTGGACGCAAAAGTTTCTGTTTTCCAACAGCATCTATCATAATATCTTCCAAATCATCCCAAAGTCATTACTTGGCACAAACACTAATTAAAACATAAAAATACAATCATAACAGAGGCTATAATTGTGTAAACACTCAAGAACAGAAATAAAAATTTTATTGGGTTGTCTCCCAACAAGCTCTTTCTTTATAGCCATTAAGATAGGCTTGATATTTCAATGATGCTCTCATGAAAGATAATAATTGAAACACAAAGAGAGCATCATGTAACATGTGACAAACACATTTAAGTCTAACATACTTCCTATGCATAGGAATTTTATAGGAAAACAAATTATCAAGACAAGCAATATCTAGCATATGTAAAAAATAGGAAGAATGGAGCATTAATAATTTTAGCACAAAGAGAGGTAATTTAATGACATGAAAGTTTTTACAGCCATATTTTCCTCTCTCATAATAATTACATGTAGGATCATAATCTAATTGAACAATATAGTTATCATATACAATTTTATCTTCATGATCCACATGCATAAAAGTTTTATAATCTTCCAAGATAGCGGGATTAACATCAACTAAAGTCATGACCTCTCCAAACCCACTTTTATCAAAAATTTCATAAGATTGATAATTCTCCAAAGTAGTGGGATCATTATTACCTAAAGTTGACACTCTTCCAAACCCACTTTTAATAGTATTTCAAACATTATTATCAATAACATATGCATCATGAAGCTTAAATAAATTTTCAAGATCATAAGAAGCATTATCACCCCAATCATGATCATTTCAATAATTAGTGGACATAACAAAATTATCATCCCCAAGCTTGTAGTTTTGCATATTATTAGCAAAATTCACATTAATAGAATTTATAGTAACATCATTGCAATCATGCTTTTTCAATCAAGGAGCTATCATGAATCACTTTATAAATTTCTTCTTCTAACACTTCATCACAATTTTCAGATTCATGATTTTCAAGCAAAACTTCATAGAGAAAATCAAGAGCACTCAAATCACTAGCAATTGGTTCATTATAATTGGATATTTTGAAAAGATTAGCAAGTGGATGAGGATCCATAGTGATCTTAAATTTTTGTTTTACTTTCTGTTCTTGTGTGTTGACATGGCAATAAAAGCAAGCAAGCAAATAAATATATTTTTGTGTTTTTGTAAAAAAATTAGAAGTGGGGGAGATGAAAACGGGAGGCAGATGCAAATAAAATAAATGCAAGTGGATGATAGTTTGTGCGAAGGTACTTGGTAATTTTGATGATGTCTCCCCGGCAACGGCACCAGAAATTCTTCCTGCTACTTGTAGTCTGCGTTGGTATTTCCCTGAAGAGGAGAGGATGATGCAGTACAGTAGAGATAAGTACTTCCCTCAGTTAAGAACCAAGGTTATCAATCCAGTAGGAGAACCAAGCAAAATTCTGTTAAGCGCACCTGCACACACAAGAGCAAACACTTGCACCCAACGCAAATAAGAGGGTTGTCAATCCTCTTAGCGGTTATTTGCAAGGATTAAATATTATAGAGATAAATAGATAAACTAAAATACTAATTAAAATAAAAGTAAATAAATTGCAGCAAGGTATTTTTAGGTTTTTAATATATGATAAAGTAGACCGGGGGCCATAGTTTTCACTAGAGGCTTCTCTCTCAAACGCATAGCATACGGTGGGTAAACAAATTACTGTTGGGAAATTGATAGAAAAGCAAATAATTATGATGGATTTATGGCAATGATCATGTATATAGGCATCACGTCTGATACAAGTAGACCAACTCCTGCCTGCATCTGCTACTATTACTCCACCCATCGACCGCTATCCAGCAAGCATCTAGGGTATTAAGTATGAAACAGAGTGACGCCTTAAGCAAGATGACATGATGTAGACAAAGTAAACTCAAGCAATATGATTAAACCCCATCTTTTTATCCTTAATGGCAATAATACAAATACGTGTCATGTCCCCTTCTGTCACTGGGATTGAGCACCGCAAGATTGAACCCATCACAAAGCACCTCTCCCATTGCAAGATAAATCAATCTAGCAGGCCAAACCAAATCGATAGATCATAGAGAAATACAAAGCTATAATAATAATGCATAAAAGAGTTCAGAGAAGACTCAAATATTTCTCATGAATAATCTGATCATAAACTCACAATTCATCGGATCCCAACAAACACACCGCAAAAGAAGATTACATCGGATAGAACTCCAAGAACATCGAGGAGAACATGGTATTGAAGATCAAAGAGAGAGAAGAATCCATCTAGCTACTAGCTATGGACCCGTAGGTCTGTGGTAAACTACTCACACATCATCGGAAGGGCAGCAAGGTTGATGTAGAAGCCCTCCGTGATCGATTCCCCCTCCGGCAGAGTACCAGAAAAGGCCTCTAGATGGGATCGCGGAAGAACAGAGGCTTGCGGCGGCGAAAAGGTTTTCTCTTCTGTCTCTCTGTTGGTTTGGGAATATTTGGGAATTTATAGCGTAGGAATTAGGTAAAGAGGTGCCACGAGGGGCCCACAAGCCTGGGGGGCGCGCCCTACCCCCTGGGCGCGCCCTCCAGGCTTGCCGCCTCCTCGTGGCTCTTCTGGTCTTCTCCCAAAGCTTCCTGGGTCTCTTCTGGTCCAAAAAAAATTAATCCAAAGTTTTTTTCTCGTTTTGACACTTTTTGATAATGATTTTCTGAAAAGGCAAAAACAAGCAGAAAACAGTAACTGGCACTGGGCACTGGGTTAATAGGTTAGTCCCAAAAAATTATATATAATGGCATATAATTGCATATAAAACATCCAAGATTGATACTATAATAGCATGGAACAATCAAAAACTATAGATATGTTGGAGACGTATCAGTCTCCACCAAGTGCTAGCGGGAGGCCTCACGAGCAAGAGCCTCGTGAGGCGCACTCCACGGCCACGACATGCCAAGCGACACTCGCGAAAAAGCTAAGTACAAAAACACCTCATGAGCCGCTCTCGGTGCCTCTCGAGCTCTCCTCTCCCCGCAACCTCACTGGGTGCTAATGTTTCCTCCTCCACGCAAGCCGCTTGCACGTCAAAGCGGGGCTTCCAGAGCATCGCGCCTCAGGAGCCCTTACCGCCTCTCGGTGCCCTACACCTCCTGGCCTTGTCCAGGCAACGCGACCTGACATACCAGCGATGGCTGTAGCCCGCTTGGGGGCTGGTCCCTGACGACGTAGAGGACCAAGGCAAGCAAAAAAAGGAAAATAGGCCTCACGAGAGGGCCCCATGAGGAAACGTACATTGCAGCAAATCATGAAGTACTTAAACAAAAGACATCGTTTTCATGCTCCCACGGGGCAACATCAATGTGACACAGGATAAAACGAAGAGGAAGGACCTAGGAAGTCGCGGCGTCACCATCATCGTCGTCATCACCTTCGCCGTCGTCGCCCTCGACTCCGCTGGAGCTCTCGCTGCTTCCAGGAGAGAACTTCACGAGCAGGGCGTCCACATGGTCCTCCACCGCCTTCCCGAGGCCATCGCGGAGCTCCTCGGGGACGGGGGCTATCACCCTGTCGAAGTCGAAGTTGGGGTCAGCGTCGAGGAGATGACAGAAGACACGTGTCGCCGCCTGGAAGAGGAGGTCGCGGCATTCATCTTCGATGATGCCGTTCACCCTCTTGGCACCAGCCTCGAGCCGCTCCACGAGCTTGGTGAAGAAGTCGATGTAGCTGGCATCGTGGGTCTCACGGGAGCCCTCGAGCCTCTCCTTGCAGATGGTGGCCAGGGCGCCGCAGGCCGAAGCTGGCGGGAACGGAACATCTTGGCGCGCTCGTGCTGCCGCCCCCGCGCCCGATCCGCCTCCAGCCTCGCCTGCTCGACGACATTGGAGACGTCACCTGCCTACTATTGGAGGGAGGCCAGCTCCTCCTCGGCGTCAGCCTTGGCCTTCAGCGCGGTCTTCCACCGGGTCTCTGCCTCCGTCAGGACTTCCTTGAGGCCCTCAATCTCCTTCTAGAGCTCCGCGCGCTTCTGCTTGAAGCGGTCCTCCTGGGCCTTCAGCTTCTTGCTATGCTCTGCAATGAGCGCCAGGCGGTTCTTCTCTACCTTCGCGTCGACGTCCTCCTGGGCCTTCTTCTCCTTGGCCTCCAGCTGGGCATTGGCCCTCTCCATGCGCTGGTTGTAGGCGTCATGGGCGGCGGCCACCTGGCGGTCCAGCGTCTCCAGGCGCTCACGCTGTGTGGCCTACTCGGTCATCGTCCACGTGAGCTCCCATTCGTGGATCGCGAGGTCCACCTCGCGGGCCGCGAGCTCCTCTTCGTGGGCGGTGATGGCGCTCTCCCGCGTCTGAAGCAGCTGCTCCTGCGCGGCATGCTGCTCCTGGAGCACCTTCGTGCAGGCCTCCGCCTTCTTGCGGCGCTTGTTGGCCGCGTCGGCCTCCCGGAGGGTGCCCTCGAAGACCTTCTTCGCCTTGGCGGTGGCCTTCTCGCGCTTCTCCCACACAGCCTCATCCTGGCGCCGGCCCAGCTTGATGGCAACGTCGAGTCGGCGCCACCGCTCAGCAAGGCGCGCCTCCCCCGCTTGGAATTTCGCCTCGAGCTGGCCCAGGGCCGCCCTGGCACTCCGCAGGACCCCACGCTTGAGCAGGGTGCGGCTGCGCACGAGCGTCAGAGCCCAGGCCAGGTCTGACTCCTCGCCGCCCTCCACCGTCACGGCTTGGGAAGGCCCGGCGTCATTCGTCAGGAGCGGGGGGCTCACCGCAGTCTCCTCCCCCTCTTGCTGCGGCAACACGCTCCGCGGGCTTGTCGCACCTGCAGCAGGGCCCTCGCGCACGGGCAAGCGCTGGGGGCTCGCCGTGGCGCCTCTGGCGTCGGCTGCCTCCTTCTCGGGGGTGGTGCTCGTTGGGGGAGTCGGCACTTCAGCCTCCTCCATTACCGTGTCCCCTTCTGTAGCGGGTGCCTCGGGAGGCGCGGCCCCTCCACCGGAAGCCACCTCCCGAGGCTCATCTCTCGCGGCCTCCGGAGCTGCGTCGGTGTGCGGCTCCAGAGGAGCTACCTACTCCACCACCACGCGCCCCATTCCGGCTTCGGGGCGGCGGATGGCTTCCACGCACCCCCCGGCACATGTGGTGGGCGTCGGGCCCCCTTCAAACCAGGGGTCTTGGGTTTCTTCTTCTTCATGGGCCTCCTGCACGCACGCGAGCTCAGCCTGGATCTCGGGAGAAAGAAGGAAAGGCGCAATGGAAAGGAAACAAGAGCAGAGACTTACTCGTCGTTCGGGACCCACTTCCTCTTCTTCAGGACCAGCGGCGGGCGACTTCTGCTGTCCCCCTCGCGAGGCTCCCCCATGAGGCCGCCTCCCGGGGCGGCCTCCCGAGGCTTGGCCCCCCCATCCTTGGCACCGTCCTTCTCACCGGGGGGCTCGGTTGCCCCGCCGCTCGCGCCGGTCTTCTCCGCGGGGGGCTCGGTACCCCCGCCGCCAGTGTCAGTCTCCTTCACGTGTGGCTCGTCGACCGACGTGCTGGTACTTCCTTCGCCTCCTGGCTGACAGGCCGGGAGGGCACAACCCTGAATTGGGCGTCACTGTCGTCGTCGTCGTCCTCGAGGTCACAAATGAGCTGGCGGCGGCTCCACGGGGCCGGCCCGCCATCACTCTCTTCTGCGGCACTTGCATGGGCCTCGGCGTCGTCGCGGCCTCCCGAGCCAAGGACCACCACGAATGGGTTATCGCGACGCCCCTCGAAGCCCAACGGCAACAGGCCCCACTGGTCAAAGACTGGCATCTCATCGACCAGCTCGTCCAAGTTTTGATAGCGGTATAGCGGGAGCGCATCCCGGGGCGGGTCCCTCGCGCCGCCGCCGACCAGGATCTGCATGATCTCCTCCAGCACCTCCGCTGGCAGGCTGTCAACGCTCAGCCTCATGCGGTCTTCTCGTCCGGTGATCTTCCACACCAGGCGCAAGCGCCTCTGGAGCGGCGCAATGCGGCACTGCAAGAACTCCTTCACCACCATAGGCCCCGTGAGCCCGCCTTCCTTCAGCTCGGCCAGCCGCCCCCACAAGGGCGCCAGCCTCGGGTCGGTGAGTTTCTCGTGCTCCCAACCAGAGCTCTTCACGGCGGGGTCCGTCGGGATCATCAGCAACGGGCTGTGCTGGCGCGCGTCCACATAGACCCAGCGCTGCCGGTAGCCCTCCACCTTCCTCGAGATCTTCAGGTTGATGAAGTCCTCCTCCGTCCCCTTGACGGCAAGGAATGAGGCGCACGCAGAGCGGTGATTCGCCGTGGACATCCGCAGGCTGAAGAAGTGGCGGAAGAGCGCCACCGAAGGCATCACGCCCATGAAGGCCTCGCAGAAGAAGGCAAAGGTGGAGAGGAGGAAGACGGAGTTTGGCTGGAGGTGGAGTGTGTCGTGGTATTCTCACGGCAGATGCCATAAGATGGCTAAAGAGGTGGGGTTACGAGAGGACACCGGTGGATTCCGGAGGCGAGGTTGGCACGCGCAAGTGCGAGACACGAGACGTACCCAGGTTCGGGGCCCTCCGGAGAGGTAACACCCCTAGTCCTGCCGAATGGTGTATGGAAAGCACAAGGGCTACAAGGTTGCTCCTGGAGCTGTGTGTGTGGTGGAGGGTAATGCCAACTGAGATCCACGGAGATCCCAAGATAAGAGAGAGTGAACCCCTCCGCATGGAGGCCTCCCGGGGGGTCTTATAGCTCGACCCCCCAGGGTTACAATGGTAAAGATGCACAGGCGTGGGGCCCTGGTGTCATCATCTAGGAGCCGGCGGTGGGGGCCGCCAGGTCGCCGGGTGCGCCGGATCCGCCGGGCGCGCCGGATCCGCTGGGTGCGCCGAGTCCGCCGGGCACGGGTCCGGTCGGCAACACGGCACTGTGGTAGGTCTTGTCGCTCGTCAGAGGGCGGTCGGCGCCACCTAGTAACAGGACTGCGCCGCCCGGACACCACCCGCCCCGGGCAGGGGCGTTGTTGCCATGCTGGTCTTGTCGTGAGGGTTGTCCTCTAGCGGCCAGCCGGCATAGGCCAGCCGGCCAGGCCGGGTCGCCACGCCGAGCCGGCTCACGTTGGGGAGCTGGCGCGCAGGCCAGCCGGGTTGAGGGGCTTACCCTGCCCCAATGTTTTGAAAAGAAGGGGGATCCGGGCTCCGTGGCCTACCCGGGGGTCATCCCCCCGACAGTAGTCCCCGAAGCTGTGAAGGTTCGCCGGCTTCAGGCAGGGGGGCCTTCGCAGCTTACCCCCCTGAGGAGTCGATTTGTCGATGAAGTGCTGGAGTCCGGCTGGGCGGCCCCGCCCGACCGCATGCCGGCAACGCGGCAGCAGATGCCGGGAACACCCACTGAGGGCCAGCTTCCGGAAGCCGGGTCGCGGCACCCCGGCTTGGGCGGGAAACGAAAACGTCCGTCAGACGAGTCTTGCTTTGCACGACGATTCGCGCCCGCCGCAGCTCGACGGACCGCCACGTGCTGCCTTGCGGAAGGCGAGGCCTGCCAGCCCACGCGCGCGACGGGACGCGTCTGTGCTCCGGCCCCGCCACGACGCGCCCTCGGCCCGCGCGTGAGGGATTTACTGCGGCGACCCTTGGCGGTTGCGCTTCCCCGTGCAGTAAATGCGCATGGGGAACGTGCGCGCACAGTGCGGGGGAGTGGGGATCGTGGGCGCAAACGATCCCACTCCCCCACGATCTCTCGCGGTTATAAATGAGAAGGGGAGAGTGCGGCGGAAATGTTCCCGCACACACTCCCGCCCCTCGCTTCTCCTCTGCTCCTGCTTCTTCTCCGCCGTGCCCGAGCGAAGCGCCGCCACCGCGTGCCTTGCTCACGCCCGTCGCCGCGCACCGCGACCAGAGGCCCGCAGCGCGCAGCTCTCCTTTCCACCTCCTCTTCACCGCCGCATCTCGATGCCCGTAGAGCCCTCCAATGGCGCTGCCGAAAGGCTCTTGGGAGGGCTCCATTACGACCGAGGACAACATCCGGTACCTCCGCTGTACGAAGCGGCTGCCGCCGGCGGAGGCAATGGTCGCGCGCGCGCCCGGCCCAGAGAGGGTGCCGTGGCCGCAGGCGGGCGAGCACATCGTCTTCTATTCTCACTTCGAGCGCGGGCTCGGCCTTCCCGTGAGTCTTTTCTTCTGCGCCTTCCTCGAGTTCTTCGGGCTGCAGCCGCATCACCTCGGTGCCAACGCCGTGCTGCAGGTCGCCGGCTTCGCCACGCTCTGCGAGGGCTACCTCGCCCTGCTGCCGACTGTGGAGCTGTGGGGGAAGATGTTCTTCCTCAAGCAGCAGGGGGCATCGGCCGGCGTCATGTCCGACTGCAGGGCAGCGGTGGTCACCGGCCGGCCGAACGGGCCATTTCCCAAGCTGCCGCTTGAGGACTCGGCCAAGAAGTGGCAGACGACATTCTTCTACGTCCGGAACGCCAACCCGGCGGTGGACGTCATCAACCTTCCACCCTTCGTCGACGCGCCGCCGCTCGAGAAGCCAAACTGGGGCTACTGCCCCAAGAAGCCGCCACAGGAGATGGTGAACATCTGCCGCCGGGTCGGGGAGATGACGGGTCGCGAGGGGCTGAAACCGGCCGACCTCATCGCGGCCTTCATCGCCCGCCGGGTGCTGCCGCTGCAGCGCCGGGCATACCAGATCTGTGACATGAGCGGCCGGCACGACCCGACCCGGATGTCGCCCAAAGAGCTGACGCCGGCCAGGATCGCCCAGCGGGTGAACTACATCTCCAAGGCCGGGTTGAAGGAGGAGGGGTGGAGCTTCGGGAAGGAGCCCTATCATCGGGGAACCCGGCGCCGGCGGTGAGTCCCTGGTCTTTATTTTTTGCCGCTTCGACGTTATTCTAGTGTCCTGACGCCGCGGGAGGGCCGCGGCTATTCGCCAGCCAGCGGAATCACGACAGGCCGAATTCCCAGATCCTGCTGGCTGACCTGCCCGACTCGGACGTGGAGGAGGCCGGCGCCGAGGCGGAGGAGGGGGCGGTTGAAGCGCACCTGGCCGATGCCGTGGCCGGCGGGTCGTGGAATGCGGGTAAGTCTCCGCCCCCGGATCCACTGCGAGACTGGTCAGATGACGACGAGGAGGCCCTGACCGGTGCCCGCGGTGCAGCGTCCTCGGTTGGGGAGGATGCTAGCGTCGACCCCCAAAGACGGCTGCGGAAGGCGGCCGGTGCCGGGCCGGCCCGCGCGGCGGCGTCCGTCAGCCGGTCGCATGGGAAGGAGGCGGTCGAGGCGAGGCCGCTCGCGAAGCGGCCGGCGGTGACTGGTCCGGCGCGCGAGACGGCCGTCGTCAAGAAGAAGCGCCGGCTCGCCCCGTCGGAGGGACAGAGGCGGGAGGTCCCCAAAGTCATTGGGTAAGTGTGTTTTGTCTTTTTCTAATTCTTGCTTGTTTCTTGCTTATGCCTTCGCCGTGACAAACCTGCCGTGCACAGATCCGCCCTTGACTTGGCGGTAGTGGCAGCGGAGGCCGCGGCGGGCGAGGCCGTCTGGAGGAAGACCCGGAGCAGCGCCGTCGACCGCGAGCCGGGTCGGACCGTGGAGGAGGAACTCGAAGCTCGTCAGTCCGGCTGGGATCCCGACGCGGCGACGCGCGATGCCTGGCGGGATCGGGAGGCGGCCGAGAGAGAGATGTTGGAGGCCTCGACCCGGGCATGGGAGAGGGCCTCCGCGAAGCGGGCCAGGATCACCGCGGACCCGGACTGGCCGGAGATGGAGGGGGGCTCGGTGCCGGCGGTGACGATCATCGAGCCGCAGCTGGAGGGGGCAGGCGAGCCGGAGGGACGGACGGAGCTGGCCGACGGCGAGTCGGACGTCGATGAGAACATCGTCGTGGACATGCCGCCCCGGGCCGACCCGGCGGGAGGAGGCGAGGTCGGCGAGGAGAGACGCGAAGCGGACTCTGCGCCATCCGACCGAGCGCAGCCGACGCCAGCCCCGGAGGCCGCGACCGGGGACACCGGTATCCTGGTGGTCGTGCCGCCCCAAGCCGCCACGAACTCCGAGCAGCCGGGTGGAAGCGGACCCGGCGCCGGGACCGCGATCCAGCAGCCGTGGGCGAGCTCCAGCGAGGTCGTGGTCGGGCCGCGAACCCGGGAGGATGACGCGGCGGATGCCTTGCGCTCGCAGCTTCGCGGTCGGAGCGAGCGCCTGCAGGCCTTCGTCCGGGGAGAGCAGGAGGCGGCGCGAGGGCTGGAGCAGGCGATCGCGGTGAGTTTTTTCTTTCCTGCTTGCCTTGGTTGTTGAATCAGTGGGGGCGCGCCAGCGCACCCACTGGGTGTAGCCCCCGAGGTTCGGCCGGGCTGCGGAGCAGCTGGGTCGAATCTTATAGCTTGTCTTTTGTGTTCTTCTAATCTTCTGTCTGCGCGTAGCATCTGTACGACCTGCGGGCCAGCGCGTACAACCGGCTTCGGGAGCGGTTCTGCGAGGCCAAAGCCCAGCTCGCCGCCAAAGAGGAGGAGCTGGACCGGGTTCAAGGTACGTCTTGCATTTCTCCAGTGGGGGCGCGCCAGCTCACCCACTGGGTGTAGCCCCCGAGGTTCGGGCCGGACTGCGGAGCAGCCGGGTCGAATCTTATAGCTTTGTCTTTTTCTTCTAATCTTTGCTTCCAGCATCTGACTGGGAACCCTGTCATGCACCGCCGTGGCCGAGGTGCCGAGTCTTCGAAGCCGGCTTGCCGAAGCCAGTGAGCAGCGCGATCGGGCCGTCGCCGACCGAGACCGGCTCCAGGTCGAGGTGGACCGGCTGGTGGCCGAGAAGGCCAAGATGGAGGATGCCCACCAGGCGGAACTGGGCCAGCTGGCGGAGGAGCGCGGCAAGGCGGCCGAGGAGCTGGCGGATGCCGGCGGGAGGATCGCCCAGCTCGAGAAGGATCTCGAGGTCCAGGCTCGCGCGTCGGCCATACGGGAGAACAGGATGCTGGGCGAGGCGCAGCACCTTGACGAGGCCTTCGCCCGTAAGTGTTATCTTTTCTTTGGTCCGGCTGGCGTAGCCGGCAAGTTGCTTTCTTCGACTGATTTGTTCCCTTCCTTTGCCAGGAGTCTTCCCGGAGACGCAGGAGGCGGCCGGTGCGGCTGTGTACGCCCACCGGGCAGACCTGCGTGCGACAGGGGCAGAGATCGACGTCTACGCCGCCTGGAGCCTCTCGGAGATCGCCCTTGCCTGCGAGGCCCATCTTCGAGCCGTGGAGGGGCACATGAACCGCCTGTTCGAGGCCGGGTTGAGCATGGTGAGCAGCCTTTGGCCGAGTGCGGTGGTGCCGAACACCATCACCCGGCTGGCGCGATGGCTGGAGGCCGGGGTGGAGCGACTCGACGCGTGGAGGGCATCCGCGGCCCACGCCGGAGCGGAGACGGCGCTGCGCTTCGTCATGTCGTGGTATCCGGGCGTGGACCTCAACCGCTTGGCGGCGCAGCGGGCCGGCGCGGAAGAGGACTTGGCGGCGCGGGCGCAGTGGATCGCCGGGCGGGCCAGCTACCTGGCCTCGTTCGCCCCACACGATGAGTTCGTCCTGGAGAGGACGAAAGACAGCGAGGAGCTCCCTGCCGACGAGTTCGGCTTGCTGCTCGATGACCCGGACGGCAGCTCGGCCGAGACGGAGGTCTACGCTGACGACGGGGCCGACCCGGACGACGACGCCACGACCGAGAGGCCGGAGAGCACTGGGCCCGACTCGGCGGCCGCGTCCACCTCGGCTGGGCCGACGCCGGCCGGAGACGACGTGGGTGCCGCTTAGGATTTTTTCTTTTTGTATTCAACTTTCCTGTACTTGAACCCGGTTAGGTAGCAGGTCCACCCACTGGGGGTGTAGTTACATGTAATGAACTAGTGGCCGAAAGCCCTTGCTGTATATAAATTTTGCATGCGATTTCACTTTTTGCTGTTCGGCCTTGGGCCTTTTCTTGTTTGTCTTGTCTTCGGGCTTCCTTCCCGCTAGCCGGACAACCGGGTTGCGGACTGTGGCTAGGATGGGGATTCAGCCTTGAGAGGGGACGCACAATACTTAGGCTTTTTCGGACGTTGAGCGCGAGCGAAACACCCACTGGGCCGACTGGCGGCAGGCGGGGAAGCCGCCTGGCGCGCAGCCGGTCGTGCGGCGAATTAGTGAGAGAGGGCGGGTTGTGCCGGATTGGCCGAGCCGGGCCCTCCTCCTTAGCCGTTCTCGCGTGACGATGCTTCCGGCCTTTAGCTCTTGCTGACCAGGCAACCGGGAGCCTGCTGTGGCAGGCGAAGAGAGGGCTTTGGCGGTTCGTACGCTTCGGAATGGACTTAAGGAAAAATGGCGAGGCGCGGTCTAGCCGGCTAGCCCCCGAGCCGGCTGTGCCGACTCGGCGGGAGAATCGAAAGCGAGGAAGTGCATAGACACAGAGCTTAGTAAAAATGGAAAAGGAAGCCCCTGAGCCGGCTGCGCCGACTCGGCGGGAGAAACGAAAACGGGGGGGCTTGCTGCTTTCATTAAATCCAAAAGGTGGTGATACATACATGCATGAGTTTAACTGTAAAACGGACGGAGGAGCTCCGCGTTCCAGGGCCGGCTGGACTCCTCGCCGACTGCATCTCGCTTGCGTTTGTTCGGCTTCTGCGCGTCGATGAGGTAGTAGGCGTTCCGGTTGCAGAGAGCCTTGCTGACGATGAAGGGGCCCTCCCAGGGGGAGGCTAGCTTGTGCTGGCCGGCTGTCCGCTGGACGAGCCGGAGCACGAGGTCGCCCTCGCAGAATGCAAGGGGTTTTATCTTCTTGCTGTGGTAGTGGCGCAGGCCTTGTTGGTAAATGGCTGACCGGCTGAGGGCCAGAAGGCGCGCCTCCTCGAGCAGGTCGACACCGGCTTCGCGTGCCTCCTTTGCCTCGGCTTCTGTGTACATGGTTACCCGGGGCGAGTCGAACTCGACGTCGGTTGGGATGATTGCTTCGGCTCCGTAGATGAGGAAGAACGGGGTGAACCCGGTTGAGCGGTTGGGTGTCGTCCGGAGACTCCAGAGGACGGCCAGCAGCTCATCGAGCCAGCTACCGGGTGAGCGCACGAGCAGCTCGACGAGTCGCGGCTTGATGCCGGCTAGGATGAGGCCGTTTGCCCGCTCGACCTGGCCGTTCGACTGGGGATGTGCGACGGAGGCCAAGTCGAGCCGGATGCCGGATGCAGAGCAGTAGTGGGCGAGGGAGCCCTTGGCGAAGTTGGTGCCGTTGTCCGTGATGATGCTGTGGGGAACGTCGTAGCGAACCGCGATATCTTTGATGAACCGGACGGCCGTGGGCCCGTCGAGCTTCTTGATCGGCCTGGCCTCGATCCATTTGGTGAATTTGTCGACGGCGACCAGCAAATGCGTCATGCCGCCTCGGGCGGTCTTGAAAGGCCCCACCATGTCGAGCCCCCAGACGGCAAAGGGCCATGTGATCGGGATGGTTTGGAGGGCTGATGCCGGCTGGTGGCTGCGTTTGC
Organism: Elymus sibiricus; assembly: GCA_039707655.1. Taxonomy (NCBI): domain Eukaryota; kingdom Viridiplantae; phylum Streptophyta; class Magnoliopsida; order Poales; family Poaceae; genus Elymus; species Elymus sibiricus. The sequence continues at coordinate 222,637,507 of CM077670.1, read as the reverse complement.
TGAAGCGTTGGCAGCCCTCGCACTTGAGGACCATCTCTTCGGCGTCTTGTAGGGCCGTGGGCCAGTAGAAGCCATGGCGAAAAGCCTTGGCCACCAGGGATCTCGAGGCGGCGTGGTGCCCGCACTCCCCCTTGTGGATGTCGAGGAGGATCTCGATCCCTTTGTCCTGCTCGACGCAACGCTGGAACACGCCAGTCGTGCTGCGCTTGACGAGCTCGTGGTTGATGATGCTGTAGGCGAACGCTCGCCGCTGCACTTGCCGGGCTTCAGTCTCATCGCTGGGGAGGTCGCCGTCTTGCAAGAAGGCGAGGATCGGCTGAGCCCAGGACGGCGCCGTCACCACGGTGAGGACGGCCACCGGGATGGGATCCGGGACGGCAGTCCCCGAGCCGGAGCCGGAAGTCCCCGAGCTGGAGGCGGCAGTCCCTAAGCCGGAGTCGGCAGCCCCCGAGCCGGACACGGTAGCCCCCGAGCCGGAGCCGGCAGTCCCCGAGCTGGAGCCGGCAGCCCCCGAGCTTGGGCCGGGAACTCCAGGGTCGGGTGGGGGCGCGTCGGGGGCATCCGGGACGAAGATGGATTCCGACTCGGGAGACGGCTTGATGGACGGCTTCTGCAGGTGCTCGAGGGAGACGCCGGATGGGATGGCTTGCCGGGTGGAACCCACTTTGGCCAGGGCGTCAGCTGCTTCGTTGTCCGCGCGTGGGACGTGAAGGAACTCGCAACCGTCGAACCCGCCGGAGAGTTGCTGGACCAGGAAGCGATAGCTGGCCATGTTGGCGTCTTTGGCGTCCCAGTCGCCGGAAACTTGCTGCACCACCAGGTCCGAGTTGCCGTAGCATAGGATGTGTCGGATGCCGATCTTCCTGGCCAGCCGGAGACCGTGCACGAGAGCTTCGTACTCGGCAACGTTGTTGGAGGCGGCGAAATGGATCTGGAGTACGTACCGCAGTCGGTCGTTCTTGGGGGAGGACAGCACGATGCCGGCTCCCAAGCCGTTGCGCATCTTGGAGCCGTCGAAGTGCATGCGCCAGTGAGTCGACTCGGGCGCCGGTGGCAGGTACTGGGTCTCGGTCCAGTCGACGAGGAAGTCGGTCAGTGCTTGCGACTTGATGGTGGTGCGGGGCTCGTAGAGGATCGTGTGGCCGGCTAGCTCGATGGCCCACTTGGCCACCTGGCCAGAGGCATCTCGGCAGCCCATGATCTCGCCAATGGGGGCCGTGCTCACCACGGTAATAGTATGCTCTTGGAAGTACTGCCTCAGCTTCTTGGCGGCGAGGTACACGCCGTAGCACATCTTCTGGTAGTGGGGGTAGTTCTGCTTGGAGGCGGAGAGCACCTCGCTCAGGAAGTACACTGGTCGCTGGACCGGCTGCACCTTGCACTCCTCAGGGCGCTCGACCACCAGCACCATGCTGATCGCCCGGGAGGTGGCGGCGATGTATAGCAAGAGCGGCTCTTTCTCAGCCGGCGTGGCCAGGATGGGTGCGGTGGACAGCATGCGCTTGAGGTCGTGGAACACCTCATCCGCCTGGTCGCTCCACTCGAACGCCGTCGTCTTCTTCATCAGCTGATACAGGGGCAGGGCCCTCTCCCCCAGCCGGCTGACGAACCGGCTGAGAGAGGCCAAGCAGCCGGTGAACTTCTGGACGTCGCGCAGCCGGGTCGGCTTGCGCATGCGCTCGATTGCCTTGATCTTCTCCGGGTTGGCTTCAATGCCGCGTGCTGAGACAAGGAAGCCGAGGAGTTGGCCAGCCGGCACACCGAAGACGCATTTCTCCGGGTTGATCTTGATCTGGAACCGACGCAGGTTGGCAAAGGTCTCTTTGAGGTCGGCCAGGAGCGTGAGGTGCTGCTTGGTCTTCACCACGATGTCGTCGATGTAGACGTGCACATTTCTGCCGAGCTGGGGCAGCAGGCATTTCTGCATGCAGCGCTGGAAGGTGGCGCCTGCATTCTTCAAGCCGAACGACATGGTGATGTAGCAATACGCCCCAAAGGGCGTGATGAAGGACGTCTTGAGGGCGTCGGCCGGGTCCAGCTTGATCTGGTGGTATCCGGAGTAGGCGTCCAGGAAGGACAGGAGCTCGCAGCCGGCTGTGGAGTCGATGACTTGGTCGATCCGGGGCAGAGCGAACGGGTCTTTGGGGCATGCCTTGTTCAGGCTGGTGTAGTCGATGCACATGCGCCAGGTGCCATTTTTCTTCAGGACGAGGACTGGATTGGCCAGCCACTCGGGGTGGAATTTGAGCAGCCGGGCGATCTCTTCGCCAATGGTTCTCCGCTTCTCCTCGGAGAAGCGGCGTAGCGGCTGTCGGACGGGCATGGCGTCCTTGCGGACGTGAAGTTTGTGCTCGGCGAATTCCCTCGGGACACCCGGCATGTCTTTGGGAGACCATGCGAAGATATCCTGATTCTCACGGAGGAAATCGACGAGCTCGCCTTCCTATTTGTTGTCGAGGCCAGTGCCCACGACGACGTACTTGCTGGAGCTGAGGTTGGTCGGGTTGAGCGGGACCTTCTTCGTGTCCTTGGTCGGCTTGAAGGAGGCCTCGTCGGCCGGCTTGGGCGGAGTCGGCATGGCCGGCTGCGCGCCAGCCAGTGCCACGATCCGGTCGAGCTGGCGCCTTTCCTCGGCGATGACCAGCGACTCGGTCAGCTGGGAGCCGGCTTTGGCGCACTCGAGAGATTTCTTGTAGTCGCTGACGATGGTGATGAGGCCCTTGGGACCCGGCATCTTCAACTTGAGGTAGGCGTAGTGGGGGACCGCCATGAATTTGGCCATCGCGGGCCGGCCCAGCAGCGTGTGGTAGGGGTTGGCCAGGTCAACAACCTCGAACCAGATCGGCTCGCAGCGGAAATGGCTGCTGGAGCCGAACAGGACGTCAAGCCGGATCCAGCCGATCGGAGAGCAGGAGAGACCCGGCACGATGCCGTGGAACACCGTCCGGGTCGGCTCCAGCTGTCGTGCCTCGATGCCGAGCTTGGTCATGGTGTCGCGGTACAGGATGTTGATGCTGCTGCCGCCGTCGATCAGCACCCGCGAAAAGCGGCAGGTGCGCTTCTCGGAGACGAAAGTGGGGTCGAGCACAAGGGCGTAGCCACCCGGCGTGGGCATGACGGCCGGGTGGTCCTCCCGGGTCCAGCTCACCGGCCGGTCGGACCAGTGCATGTACTGGGGAACCGAAGGGACGACGGCGTTCACCTCGGCCGCGTGCTTGCGCTTGGCGTGCTTGTCATCCCCCTCGCTGGTGAAGACGACGTAGGACGCGTCCGGGCGCGGGAAAGGGTTGTCAGCGAGGGCGCCGGGTGGCGGCGGAGGCGGCGGGAGCGGTGGCTGCTGCGAGCCGGCTCCAGGTGGCGGGGGTGGAAGGTTGCCCTTCAGTAGGCAGTGAGTGAAGCTGCACTGCCGGAGCGTGTGCGTTAACGGCTTCACGCCGCTGTGGTTTTTGCAGGGGGCGTCGAGCATCTGCTCAAAGGACATCTTGGGCTGCCAGGTGGCCTTGCCGGTGCGCGGGCGCTGGCTTGAGCCTTGCTCGGCCGGCTGCTCCCCTTCCACCGCGGCGACCTGCCGGTTGTCGTAGCGGGGCGCCGGCTGGTCGTTCCTGTGCTTGCTGTTGTTGCTGTTGTCTTGCCGGCGCTGATTGTTGTCGCCAGCCGGCTTAGGGGGAGCCGGCTGGGCCGGGAGGAGCTTGCCGTCTGTGTCAATCGTGACCTTCACATTCGTCGCGGAGTCGGCTGTAGCGTACTTGTCCGCCACGGCCATGAGCTCCGCCAGGGTCTCCGGCTCGTCGCACACCAGCCGGTGCTTGACCAGAGTGCCGTCTAGGCATCCGTCGATGAAGTACTGGATGGCCTGGACCTCGTGGACGCCCTCGCTGGAGTTGCGGAGCTCCGTCCACCGCGTGAGGAAATCGCGAAGGGGCTCGCCCGGCTTCTGGACGCACATGGAGAGATGGCGAGGCTTACCGGGGCGCTTGTAGGAGTTGGTGAAGTTGCGAATGAACACGTCTTCGAAATCCAGCCAGGAGTTCACGCTGTCGGCTCGGAGGCTGTTAAGCCATGTCCGGGCCGAGCCGAGCAGCATGAGGGGAACGTATTGCATGGCCACGCGCCGGTTGCCGCCGGCTATGCCGACAGCCGTGGTGTAGTCGGTTAGCCAGTCCTCTGGCTTGGTGGCGCCGGTGTACTTGGGGGAGTCGCGAGGCAGCGAGAAACCTTTAGGGAAGGGCTCTCCGCGAATGCGGGGGCCAAAGCACGCCGGGCCGACAGAGCTCTCCTCCTCCAGGGCTGTGGAGCGCGCCAGCCGGTCGATGCGGTGGCGGGCGTCGCTTTCGTCGTAGGGCTCGCGGGGGCCGAGCCGGTCGGCCATGGGACCGCGGGGACCGATCCGGTCCGCAACGGGACCACGGGGTGCAGGGGCTTCCGGGGCCGGCTCGGGCCGCCGAGCCGGCTGCACGGGGGGTTCCGGTGGCTGAACCCGGCCGTCTCCGACCGTCTCGCCGGCGTTGCTGTCTCCAGCGGTTGTGGCACGATTGTGCCGGCTCCGACCGGATCGGTGCCGGCCGGAGCGGCTCGCGCTAGTGGCGTGGGAGGACGTCTGCTGCGCGTCCCGGAGGGCCCTCTCCGGGTTTCCGGTTCTTCCTGAGGCGGAGGCGGATGGCTGGGCCGGGTCGAAGTGCTTCTGCTGCTCGTTCGCCTCGGTGATGAGGTCGCGGATGCGCTGCTGCTGCTACAGCAGCTCCTCGCCCTCCAGGAATTCGAGATCCGCCATGGCCGGCTGTGCCGCGCGCATGTTCTTGACGGGGGTGTCGTAGACGGGCCGGCCTGCGCCTAGCGCACGGCCGATTGCGCCCCCACGAATCCGCACCTCCGTGACCCCGCTGGGCTCGGGGCCGCCGGCGTGAAGCTGTGGGCGCTGTCGTACTCTCGCTGGGCAGACTCCAGCCGGCGCCGGGTTGCCGCGAGCTCCGTGGCCTCGACCAGCAGATGCTGGCGGTCCTCGTTGAGCTGAGCCGCTGCAGCAGCCGTGTCGGCGTCGGGTGTGATGGGGGCTTGCAGGCTCCGGATCGTGTCGCGGAGCGGGTCAGCCCGCCGTGGCGGGGCCGCAGCCGCGGCAGCGGCGGCCGCGGCGGCCTTCTCCTTGCCGCGCGGGGAGCCAGAGCTGGTGCCGATGGTCAGCACCTCCGCGTGGACGCAGAGAGCCACGACGTCATCGGAGACGGCGCAGCCGCCGGGGACGGGGGAGCCGGCGAAGCTGTGTACCTCGCTGGGGAACACGTCGGGGACGAGTGCAACGAAGACGCGCAGCGCGCCGAAAGGGACGACGAGGCAGCCTGCGGGGCAGGCGGCGTCCGCGCTCGGCGCAGCGCTGCAGCCGGCCGGGTTGGCCGTGCGAGGCGCACGGGCCAAGCCGTGCACGATGCGCTCGCCGGAGCTGGTGAAAGGCCTCGTCCGGAACTTGACTCCGGCCGGCGCCGCGAGCAGCCCCACGGTGGGCGCCAACTGTGGTGGTATTCTCACGGCAGATGCCATAAGATGGCTAAAGAGGTGGGGTTACGAGAGGACACCGGTGGATTCCGGAGGCAAGGTTGGCACGCGCAAGTGCGAGACACGAGACGTACCCAGGTTCGGGGCCCTCCGGAGAGGTAACACCCCTAGTCCTGCCGAATGGTGTATGGAAAGCACAAGGGCTACAAGGTTGCTCCTGGAGCTGTGTGTGTGGTGGAGGGTAATGCCAACTGAGATCCACCGAGATCCCAGGCTAAGAGAGAGTGAACCCCTCCGCATGGAGGCCTCCCGGGGGGTCTTATAGCTCGACCCCCCAGGGTTACAATGGTAAAGATGCACAGGCGCGGGGCCCTGGTGTCATCGTCTAGGAGCCGGCGGTGGGGGCCGCCGGGTCCGTTGGGTGCGCCGGGTGCGCTGGATCCGCCGGGCGCGCCGGATCCGCCGGGTGCGCCGAGTCCGCCGGGCAAGGGTCTGGTCGGCAGCGCGGCACTGTGGTAGGTCTTGTCGCTCGTCAGAGGGCGGTCAGCGCCGCCTAGTAAGAGGATCGCGCCGCCCGGACACCGCCCGCCCCGGGCGGGGGGCGCAGGGGGCGCTGTTGCCATGCTGGTCTTGTCGTGAGGGTTGTCCTCTAGCGGCCAGCCGGCCAGGCCGGGTCGCCACGCCGAGCCAGCTCGCGCTGGGGAGCCGGCGCGCAGGCCAGCCGGGTTGAGGGGCTTGCCCTGCCCCGATGTTTTCAAAAGAAGGGGGATCCGGGCTCCATGGCCTACCTGGGGGTCATCCCCCCGACAGAGTGCATGGATCTGGTAGTGGGACAAGATGGCATTGAATAAATCTGAGAACGGTGGCACCAGGCCTGCGTAGATGTTGTGTATGAAGAGGGGGAAGGTCATCGCCGTCAGGTCGCGCGGAGGACGCGAGCCTGGCCAGATCACTGTCGCCCCCTCCTCGTGGGTGGCGGCGGCGGTCATCGGCATCACCTTATGCAGGCCCTCCTGGTTAGCGATGATGGAACACTACAGAGCCGGCTCCAAGGCTGGCGCGCTCAGGGCCGCGGCCGCTGCTTTTCCTCTCTTGCCGGCAAGCGCCATTGCCGCACGGTGGAGCTAGGGGGCGAGAGGAGGAAGATGCACTGCGCAGGGTGTAGATGCGAGGAGCCAGGCGCTAGGAGGCGGAGAGCAGAAGGGAAGCAAGGATAGCCCTGTGCCCCGCGCGGGCAGGCTTTATGGCAGGCGCAGGCAGTTACCGAGGCGTAGTGGGGGCAGTGGGGGCGTCCCATGTCCCATCGCATGCCACGCGTCTAACCTGGGCCCCACAGTCTGTCAGGGCCCGCGCCGTTTCGCTCCCAACAGGCGGGAACGTGCGCGCCATGGGCCCGGGGGCTACTGTTGGGCCATTGGGAACCAGGGTACCACGGCCCGTCTGCCTGCGGCCTAGGAAACGACGCTTGGCGAAGGCCCAAGACGCGGCCCAACTGCAGGCACCGCGAAGCGAAGACACCTTGCGAGGTGCCAGCCTCACGAGGACCCCTCCTCAGGGAGCAAACCACCAAGACTTAGCTGCAACAGCGGCAGAGAGCCTCGTGAGGCCCCCTCGCAAGGCGGTCTCCCGAGGCGGCCCCCCGAGGCAGCCGCCCGAGGCCATCCGAGCCTGACGCCAGCCGCGCGGTCCTGTGCCCACCACGTGGGTGACGCGCTTGGTGACGAATGGCGGCAGAGGCCGCGCCAGTGGGCGCGGACAGAGAGGTTTTCCTCTTTGGTGCTAAAGGGGCAGCACCAGCTGCCCTCCTCCAAAGCAAGTCCCAAGGACTGCCCGTTTCGTGAAAGAAGACCAAGACAGCAAGGCGCGCAGGGCGGAGGTCATCACAGAGCCCACCGGCACGTCATGGATCATGCTTTTGCAGGCGAAGACCAACTTTAGTCAGGATAGCCTGGGCGCCTGTCCCCTTTCAAAACCCACCAATGTGTGGCCACCCTTCCCGCCGAGATTTTCAGGGGAAGAGAACCAGGGCGGCTATAAAGGGGGCAGCACTGCCATTGTAGGTACATCGATTCCTTGGTCTCCTACCTTGTACATGAGAACTCTCTTGCCCACAGCAATCCCAACACAAGCAGGAGTAGGGTTTTACACCGCAAGGTGGCCCGAACCTGGGTAACTGTTGTGTCCCCTGTCATGCTCTGCGCTAGCGTGCTCTCGCCGTAGCCTCGCCGTGGTCACCGATGGATTGGTAGGTACGAGCTTGCCCCCAGTGTTCGAACCTTTGGGTCCCCGGAGCCCCGATTCCGACATACGCAAGGGCGGTGCCTCCCCAAGCTCCTGTCGGGGCTAGGCACTGGCGGCCGCCACCCAACCTGTTTTTGCATCCAAGGTTGGCTGCTCATCCCCAGGATCCCCTCTCACTTGCGTCGCGGTTCTGGAATGGCCAACGACATGCTCGAGGTGCAGCCTTTCCCCTATCTCCTCTCTCTCTCTCCCTCCGTCCTCGTTTCCTGATCTGGTCGTAATTGGTGAGTTCTGCCTGCTTGCGTGGGAGTGGGCGTCGAGGGAGCGGTGTTGGGATGGAAGGGGAGGGAGCAGAGGGAGATTGCATCGCTGGCGGCGGGCTTGGCGACCGATGGCTGTGGGGAATTGTGTTGCTGATGGTGTGTGACGCCCCCGGCTCGACCGTGCACTAATCATACACGCAAATGCGCACGATCAAACCCAGGGACTCACGGGAAGATATCACAACACAACTCTAGACACAAAATAAAATAATACAAGCTTTATATTACAAGCCAGGGGCCTCGAGGGCTCGAATACACAAGAGTCAGCGAAAGCAACAATATCTGAGTACAGACATAGCTAAACAAGTCTGTCTTAAGAAGGCTGAGCAAAACAACGACAACTAGATCGAAAAGGCGCAGGCCTCCTGCCTGGGAGCCTCCTAACTACTCCTGGCCGTCGGTCTCCACGTAGTAGTAGGCTCCTCCGGGGGTAGTAGTAGTCGTCGACGGGGTCAGCTGGCTCCGGGGCTCCGTCATCTGATCGCAGCAATTGGGTATGGGGAAAAAGAGGTAGCAAAGCAACCGTGAGTAATCATCCAAAGTACTCGCAAGACTTACATCAGATCTATGCTAAGTATGCATCGGTATCAAAGGGAAAGGTATGTATCTGTGGACTAGACTGCAGAAATTCCAGAATAGAAGGAAGGTCTAGCCTATCCAAGACTAGCATCTTGCAGCGTCTTACAGCATTAGAAGAGTGCAGATTAGTAGCATAACATAAAGTAATAAGTATGTAGTAGCAAAGCCTAGAGATCCTTCCTCGACTCCCTGCGAGAAAGCGATCCCAGAGCCATCATATTAATTAAAGTACCATGTATCCAGTTCAACTTGTAGTAGATCGGGATACAACACTGAGAGTCCTATTACCGTGGACACGGCTATTCGAATAGATAATCTTCCCTGCAGGGGCGCACTACTATTACACAACACGCTCGATTAACTCCAGCCGGACACACTTTTCTGGGTCATGCCCGGCCTCGGCTGATCGACACGACGTAGTCCTACCTAGGCTCCCAGAGAGGTCCCCGCCGGTCTACATCCTAAGTGCTCAGGGGTCTTGGGCCCATCGCCCTTTGCACTCCGGGTCGTTGCGAGCAGGGCGATCCAGGCACCACCTCTGGGGTGCCGACCCGGCCGTGCCGCAATGCTGAACTGGACGTCTGACACAGCTTTCAGCTGATACATACGGCGCCGAGGGCCCCATTAAACCATTATCCCGCGTGGCGGTAGTGCGTATAGGCCAGTGGCCAACTCAGATCAAATACCCAAATTCGTTAAGCGTGTTATTAGTAACTCGCGGACACGAACAGGGCTCAAGATTCACCTCCGACACCCTGTCGCACCGACTAGGTAATCCGCGGACCAACGACCAGGAACCAGGCCCACCTCTCTCCTAGGTGGTCTCCACCTGCCCTGTCGTTCCGCCACAATAATCTCTCGTGGGTGCCCTCATGGCCAACCCGTCCTCCCAAGGAACTGAGGTGAAGGTCAAAGTACCTGTGTGTCCATAACATCGTGGGGAATCCGAGGAATCACCCTCGATGGATTCCCACTCGATGTAACCGTCAAGGTGAACTTGGAGGAATCACCCTCGATAAGTTCACACTTGAGGGGTTGCACGACAGAGGCATCATCGGAGGTGGTGAAAGAGGAATCACCCTCGATAACCCACAACCGACTAGCTATGCTACAGAGATATCATCAGGAGTGAGGTAGGAGGTATCACCCTCGGTACTCGATAGTAGCTCTGCAGAGTCGTACAGCTAAGGGGGTGTGCGGTGCTGTGTCGGTCTCTGTACATCGATCACACTGATCGGGTCACTGGTGGTAAAGCATGGCAACAAGGACAAGGGTGTGGGGCCATTGATGGATCGCTAACCAACCTATACTAAGCATTTAGGATAGCAGGTAAGGTATCAACAACAGTTACAAAATCAGGCTATGCATCAGAATAGGAGCAATCAATTACAGTAGCAAAACCTAATGCAAGCATGGGAGAGAAAGAATGGGCGATATAGGAATGATCAAGGGGGTTTTGCTTGCCTGGAAGCTCTGCGGTAAAAGAGGGGTCGTCGGTAGAGCAGGAGTCCTCGGGGGCAACGTCGGTCTCGGGGTCTACCGGAGAGAAGAGGGGGAGGAAACAGATAAATACATAGCAAACAAATGCACTCACAAAGCATGACATGGCAATATGCAATGCAGGGGTGACCTAATACATCCCTAAACCATTTTTGTTAATTTAGGAATTAATTTGGAATTATTTACCGGAGGTCAGGCACTATTCATCTAACGGAAACAGGCCTAAAGTTACAGGTTCTCCCACGCACAGGGTTCTAACGTGCATGCAGATGACATATTCGGATTCGTTAGATTTTTCTGATCATTTTTCATATATAAATTATTTTCATCCGAGTTACGGTTATTTTTCTATTAATTTTCAAAGTTTTAAACAATTTCTAAATTTTCTGGATTTAATTAAATTCGAAAATCATTTAATATTAAATCGCTATGGGTACCCAGTAGAGTGTACACAGCAGTGCACACAGAGACTGACAGGTGGGGTCCAGGGGGCCCAGTTGACCCAATGAAAGATTGACTGGTCAACTGCACTGTTCATGGGGCCCACCTGTCAGTGCCTCATATTTTATTTTTTATTTTATTTATTTTCTCTCTTTTTTTAATATGCGTGGGCCTCACCTGGCAGTGGCCTAGGTCGGCCACTGGAAGGGGTCAACGGCGCGCGTGCGCCAGCAGAGAGGGCCGGCCGTGGCTAGATGCGGGCGCGGCGAGGCCGGCCAGCAGAGGCAGCGGCGGGCGGCGGCAGAAGGCGGAGGCAGCAGCGGCTAGCAGCAGTAAGGCAGCAGCTAGCGACAGCGGCGACAACAGCAGCAGGAGCAGCACGCAACAGTAGAAGGCAGAGGCGGGCGCGGCCGGCGCGTGGTGACCGCGGCAACGGCCGGAGTTTGGGCGGCGTGGGGCGGCGACAAACGATGTTGGGGAGAGGGGGAGAAAGGGGGAACGGGTGGAGGCTCACCCCGGGGAGGCCGTGGACAAGCTCGGCGAGGCCAGGAGGTGCCGGTGGTGGAGATCGACGGTGGTGGCAGTGGCGACCGAAGCGGGGAAGAGGGGTCGATCCGCTCGACGTAGGGGCGAGCAGCTCGAACTCGTTGGTGTAGAGGATGAAGCGGACGATGATACGCCCCCAGACACGATCTCAACCGGCGGGAGGGACGGAGAGCACGCGGGCTAGGTGAGCCATGGCGACGGCGGCTCGGGTTCTTGTTGGGGAGAAGAGAGCGCGCGAGGGAGAGGGAGAAGTGAGCTAGGGTTTCGCCTGGGTGGTCGGGGGAGGACTAGTAGTCGTCGGGGAGGACCTAGATGGTCGACACGCGGCCTAGGCGTGGCCATGGCGGCCAGATGCCTGCCACGCCATGCCCCTGCCTCCCCTCTGTACAGAGGTAAGGGAAAGGCCGGCGTGGGCTGGGCCTTTGCGCACTGTGCACTGGAAGCCCAAGTGCATAGTAGGCCACTTCTCTTTTCCTTTTCTTTTTCTTTTCTGCATTTCCTCTTCTGTTTTGCAAATTGTTAGGCCCCAAAATGACTTTTGTAAAATATGGAGTTGTTCCACATAATTACTTAGCAATATTTAGCACTGCCATAAAAGGTTTGGAGAAATTTTGAATTGATTTGAATTTTGCATAAATGGAAATGGTTTAATGGGGCTGGTTGGGTCACAGTTTCTGGATGCTAGGGTCAATTTGGAGATTCAAATAATGTTGATTTTATTTTTATAATTGCTTTGGGATTATTTGCAATATTGTGAACTATTTTGTTTGCATGTTTGAAAATATAAATATTTGACTTGCAATTCAAATTTGGATTTTGAGTTTGAATTCTAAGACAAGTGGCACTTGTGCTTTACAAAAGATGCTAACTTGGCATTGATCATGATGGATCACTGTAGCACATTACAAGGGGGTGTTACAACTCTCCTCCTCTACAAGAAATTCTCGTCCTGAGAATTCAGGAGGTCGAAGGGAAAAGATCAGGGTATTCTTCCCGTAGGCGATCTTGACGTTCCCAAGTGGCTTCATCTTCAGAATGATTCGACCACTGAACTTTAAGGAACTTGATTGCCTTCTGACGGGTCCGACGTTCAGCTTGATCAAGAATACGTATCGGATGCTCCTTATAAGACAGGTCATCTTGCAATTCTAGCACTTCATGATCCACTTCTCGGATCGGATCCTTGAAGCAGCGACGGAGTTGCGATACGTGGAAGACATCATGAACCTGAGGAAGGTTCAATGGCAATTCCAATTGATATGCCACTTCTCCACGTCTTGCGAGAATGCGGAAGGGGCCAATGTATCGAGGAGCTAGCTTGCCCTTGATTCCGAAGCGGTGAGTGCCCTTCATCGGAGTAACACGAAGGTATGCTTGTTCGCCAGGTTGATAGACCATTACCTTGTGTTTACGGTCATAATTGCTCTTCTGACGAGACTGAGCAGTCTTCAGATGCTCCCGAACGATACGGACTTGCTATTCAGCGTGTAGGATAATATCCGGACCGAAGAGTGGTCGTTCCCCAGTTTCTGACCAATTCAGAGGAGTTCGGCACTTACGTCCATAAAGAACTTCAAATGGTGCCATCTTCAGACTAGCTTGATAGCTATTGTTGTAAGAGAATTCAGCATATGGGAGCGATTCCTCCCATTTCTTGCCAAAGGAGATGACACATGCGCGAAGCATATCTTCAAGCACTTGGTTGACTCGTTCAACTTGACCCTGGGACTGGGGGTGAAAAGCGGTGCTAAAGGACAGATGAGTTCCCATAGCTTCTTGGAAACTTTCCCAGAACCTTGAGGTAAAGAGGCTGCCACGGTCTGAGCTGATCTCCAACGGAACATCGTGGAGTGACACAATTCTGGAAACATACAAGTCTGCTAACTGACTAGCAGTGATTGTCTCCTTGACTGGCAGAAAATGAGCAACCTTTGAGAATTGGTCAATGACGACAAGAATAGCATCATGACCCTTCTGTGATCTGGGAAATCCAGTAATGAAATCCATTTCAACTTTGTCCCATTTCCATTCGGGAATAGCAAGTGGTTGCAGAGTTCCAGCAGGTCTTTGATGTTCTGCTTTGATGCGACGGCAAACATCATACTCAGCAACATAACAAGCAATGTCTCGCTTCATATCAGGCCACTAGTACCGCTGACGAATGTCTTGGTACATATTGGTACTACCCGGATGAATAGACAAAGGTGTGTCATGTGTTTCTTTCATGACATCCGAGCGTGAGTCCAGATTTTGCTTTCTGGGGACCACTAGGCGGCCTCTGAAGAACAAGGCACCATCATCATCAACAGTGAAGAACGATGAATTTCCTTTGGAGAGATAGCTCTTGATCTTCTCGACTTCGGAATCATACTTCTGCCTTGTCTTGATGTTGTGCTCGAGATCTGGTTCAACAACCAAGGTATTTAGATATCCTTGAGGAACTATCTCGATGTTCATCTTTCGAAGCTCTTCATACAGGAGTGGTTGTTGTAGCTGAACCTCAAGTTCATAGCAGCAGGATTTACGGCTCAAAGCATCAGTCATTACATTAGCCTTGCCAGGGGTATAAGAAATACCCAAGTCGTAGTCCGTAATGGCCTCCATCCATCTTTGCTGACGGAGGTTCAGAGATGGCTGAGTGAACAAGTACTTCAAAGTTTGATGATCCGTGTAGATCTCGCAACGATTACCGAGTAGGTAATGTCGCCATAACTTCAATGCATAAATAACTGCTGCAAGTTCGAGATCATGCATTGGATAGTTCTCTTCGTGAGGACGCAACTGTCGAGAGCCATAAGCAATCACCTTGCGCTCTTGCATTAGGACACAGCCTAATCCTTGACGGGACGCGTCGCAATAAATCACGAAGTCCTTGCGAGAATCTGGAGGAGTAAGCACTGGGGCAGATGTCAGCTTGTCTTTGAGTGTCTGAAAACTTTCCTGACATTTTTCTGTCCACTCAAACTTAACGCCTTTGTGAAGCAAATCAGTCAAAGGCTTGGCAATCTTGGAGAAGTTCTCGACAAATCGGCGGCAATAGCTGGCGAGTCCGAGAAAACTTCTGACTTGCTTGACATTCTTCGAGGGAGTCCATTCAAGAATAGCCTGAACTCGTTCCGGGTTAACAACAATGCCATCTTTGGAAATCACATGGCCGAGATATGTCACTTCAGATAACCAGAATTCACACTTGGAATACTTGGCATACAGTTGATGTTCACGCAGCTTCTCTAGTACAAGCCGAAGATGTTCGGCATGTTCTTCTTCATTCTTCGAATATACAAGGATATCATCCAGATAAACCACGACGAATTTGTCGAGGTAATCCATGAAGATGTAGTTCATTAACCGGGAGAAGGTTGCTGGAGCGTTGGTTAAGCCAAAGGACATGACAGTGTACTCGTAAGACCATAACGAGTAACGAAGGCTATCTTCGGAATGTCCTCTTTACGAACTCGGATCTGGTGGTATCCCAATCTCAAATCAAGTTTGGAGAATACTGAGGAATCAGCAAGTTGATCATACAGATCGTTGATTCTGGGAAGCGGATATTTGTTCTGAATTGTTGCCTGGTTGATAGGTCGGTAATCTTGGACCAGACGATTTGTTCCATCCTTCTTCTTAACAAAGAGAGAAGGTGCTCCCCAAGCAGAAGAACTGGGACGAATGAAACCCTTGCGAAGTGACTTGTCGATTTCCTCCTTAATCTCAAGGAGTTCATGCGGCGGCATCTTGTATGGGCGCTTGGCAATAGGAGTGGTGCCTGGTTTCAAGTCTATGACAAATTCGACAGCTCTAGCAGGGGGTACTCCTGGAAGTTCCTCTGGGAAGACATCTTGAAAATCGCGAACAACTGGAACGTTCTCGATTCCTTCGAGAGGTGAAGCATTCAATGCATTCAGAGCATAAATCTGGCTCTCGGCATTCTGGATTATCTGGGCTGAGTAGTTGATCACCTGGCCAGAAGGGTGTGTGAGCTGGACTGACTTGGCGGAGCAGTCGATCAAAGCACTATGGGTTGTCAACCATTCCATACCAAGAATGATATCTATGTTGGAAGGTCCGAGCACAGTGAGAGAAGCCGGAAAAAGTAGTCCTCCAATTTCGATTTGGTTGTGAGGGCTTACCATTGTGGTTTGCCACTTGGATCCCGGAGATTGAACCGCTAAAGGAGTGGGTAATTTTTCCATGCCTAGCCCATGTAACTGTGCAAATTGTTGGGACACAAAGGCATGCGATGCTCCTGAATCAAAGAGAACAAAGGCTGGCACTGAATTAACGCGAAGGGTACCCATCACTATTCTTGGGGCCTCACGAGCTTCTTCAATCTTGACATGGGTGACTTGACCATGGCTCACAGCAGACGGCCTGGCCTTACAGCTTCTGAGATGACGGTTTTGACTGCTCTTCTTACAACCAACAGGAGGACATGGTGCATCCTGAGGCTGATCCTGGCGATAGTTGATAGTAATGTGTCCTGGCTGTCCACACTTGCTGCATAAACCATCATTATGGGGAGGAGCCATAGCATTGGGCTGTCCACCCTGAATCATTAACTGTCTCAGCGGTGGAGGCAGACGAGGGGCAACATAAGAAGGCCTTGGGGTTGGAGCAGGTCGGTGATAAACATTGTGCGGGATCCAGACTTGACGTTTCTGAGCAGGCTAACCTGAGGATGGGCCAACATCTCGAGTACGCTTGAGCGACTCCTGGTACTGAGTCAGACCAGTTTCAGCTCGGAAAGCTTGGCTGACAAGCGTTGCAAAGTCTGCGCAATCATGGACAACAAGTGCGAGCTTTATATCAGGACGCAGTCCTTCACGGAATTTCTCCTGCTTGCGTGCACCAGTGCAAACGTCATCTTCATCTGGTCCATCAAACCTTGAGATCAACATGGAGATGTTCACCATTGATAACTATCCCATCTCACGTGATGATCGGACATGGGCTAGTTGATTTGGATCATGTATCACTTAGGTAACTTGAGGGATGTTAATTTAAGTGGGAGTTCATTAGTAATTTGATTAATTGAACTTAATTTATCATGAACTTAGTCTTGATAGTTTCTTTGCATATCTATGTTGTAGATAAATGGCCCGTGCTACTGTTCCTTTGAATTTTAATGCGTTCCTAGAGAAAGCTAAGTTGAAAGATGATGGTAGCAACTACACGGACTGGGTCCGTAACTTGAGGATTATCCTCATTGCTGCACAGAAGAATTATGTCCTTGATGCACCGCTAGGTGATGGACCTGCTGCAGGAGCTGCTGCAGACGTTGTGAACGCCTGGCAGGCTCGATCTGATGACTACTCGATAGTTCAGTGTGCCATGCTCTACGGCTTAGAACCGGGACTGCAAAAGTGTTTTGAACACCACGGAGCATATGAGATGTTCCAAGAGCTGAAATTGATATTTCAAGCTAATGCCCGGGTTGAGAGATATGAAGTCTCCAACAAGTTCTTTAGCTGTAAGATGGAGGAGAACAGTTTTGTCAGTGAACACATACTCAGAATGTCTGGGTACCACAACCACTTGACTCAGCTGGGAATTGATCTTCCGGTTGAGAGTGTTATTGACAGAGTTCTTCAGTCACTGCCACCAAGCTATAAAGGCTTCGTGATGAACTATAATATGCAAGGGATGGAGAGAACAATTCCCGAGCTCTTCGCGATGCTGAAATCAGCGGAGGTAGAAATCAAGAAGGAGCATCAAGTGTTGATGGTTAACAAAACCACTAGTTTCAAGAAAAAGGTCAAGGGAAAGAAGGGGAACTTCAAGAAGAACGGCAAGCAAGTTGCCGCTCCCACGAAGAAACCCAAAGCTGGACCCAGGCCTGAAACATAGTGCTTCTACTGCAAAGGGACTGGTCACTGGAAGCAGAACTGCCCCAAGTATTTGGCGGATAAGAAGGATGGCAAAGTGAGCAAAGGTATATTTGATATACATGTTATTGATGTGTTCTTCACTAATGCTCGCAGTAGCGCCTGGGTATTTGATACTGGTTCGGTTGCTCATATTTGTAACTCGAAACAGGAGCTACGGAATAAGCGAAGATTAGCTAAGGACGAGGTGACGATGCGCGTCGGGAATGGTTCCAAGGTTGATGTGATCGCCGTCGGCACGCTACCTCTACATCTACCTTCGGGATTAGTTTTAGACCTCAATAATTGTTATTTGGTGCCAGCGTTGAGCATGAACATTATATCTGGATCTTGTTTATTGCAAGACGGTTATTCATTTAAGTCAGAGAATAATGGTTGTTCTATTTATATGAGTAACATCTTTTATGGTCACGCCCCTTTTGTGAATGGTCTATTCTTGTTGAATCTCGATCGTAGTGATACACATATTCATAATATTGATGCCAAAAGATGCAAAGTTGATAATGATAGTGCAACATACTTGTGACACTGCCGTTTAGGTCATATTGGTGTAAAGCGCATGAAGAAACTCCATGCGGATGGACTTTTGGAATCTCTTGATTATGAATCATTTGATACTTGCGAACCATGCCTCATGGGCAAGATGACTAAAACTCCGTTCTCCGGAACAATGGAGCGAGCTACTGATTTGTTGGAAATAATACATACCGATGTATGCGGTCCAATGAATGTTGAAGCACGCGGCGGGTATCGTTATTTTCTAACCTTCACGGATGATTTGAGTAGATATGGGTATATCTACTTGATGAAACACAAGTCTGAAACATTTGAAAAGTTCAAAGAATTTCAGAGTGAAGTAGAGAATCATCGTAACAAGAAAATAAAGTTTCTACGATCTGATCGCGGAGGCGAATATTTGAGTTACGAGTTTGACCTTCATTTAAGAAAATGTGGAATTGTTTCACAACTCACGCCACCTAGAACACCACAGCGTAATGGTGTGTCTGAACGTCGTAACCGTACTTTATTGGATATGGTGCGTTCTATGATGTCTCTTACCGATTTTCCACTATCGTTTTGGGGTTATGCATTAGAGACAGCTGCATTCACGTTAAATAGGGCACCGTCTAAATCCGTTGAGACGACACCATATGAACTATGGTTTGGCAAGAAACCTAAGCTGTCGTTTCTTAAAGTTTGGGGATGCGATGCTTATGTGAAAAAGCTTCAACCTGATAAGCTCGAACCCAAAGCGGAGAAGTGCGTCTTCATAGGATACCCTAAAGAAACAATTGGGTACACCTTCTACCACAGATCCGAAGGCAAGGTCTTTGTTGCCAAGAATGGGTCCTTTCTAGAGAAGGAGTTTCTCTCGAAAGAAGTGAGTGGGAGGAAAGTAGAACTTGATGAGGTAATTGTACCTTCTCTCGAATTGGAAAGTAGCTCATCAGAGAAAACCGTTCCCGTGATGCCTACACCAATAAGAGAGGAAGATAATGATAAAGATCATGAAACTTCAGATCAAGTTACTACTGAACTTCGTAGGTCGACCAGAGTACGTTCCGCACCAGAGTGGTACGGTAATCCTGTTCTGGAAGTTATGTTGTTAGACAACAACGAACCTACGAACTATGAAGAAGCTATGATAAGCCCGGATTCCGACAAATGGCTTGAGGCCATGAAATCTGAGATAGGATCCATGTATGAGAACAAAGTGTGGACTTTGGTGGACTTGCCCGATGATCGGCAAGCCATTGAGAATAAATGGATTTTTAAGAGGAAGACAGATGCTGATGGTAATATCACTGTCTACAAAGCTCGACTTGTCGCGAAAGGTTTTTGACAAGTTCAAGGGGTTGACTACGATGAGACTTTCTCACCCGTAGCGATGCTTAAGTCTGTCCGAATCATGTTAGCAATTGCCGCATTTTATGATTATGAAATCTGGCAAATGGATGTCAAAACTGCATTCCTTAATGGTTTTCTCAAAGAAGAGTTGTATATGATGCAACCAGAAGGTTTTGTCGATCCTAAGGGTGCTAACAAAGTGTGCAAGCTCCAGCGATCCATCTATGGACTGGTGCAAGCATCTCGTAGTTGGAATATACGCTTTGATGAGGTGATCAAAGCATATGGTTTTGTACAGACTTACGGTGAAGCCTGTATTTACAAGAAAGTGAGTGGGAGCTCTGTAGCATTTCTAATATTATATGTGGATGACATATTGTTGATTGGAAATGATATAGAATTTCTGGATGGCATAAAGGGATACTTGAATAAGAATTTTTCAATGAAAGACCTCGGTGAAGCTGCTTATATATTGGGCATCAAGATCTATAGGGATAGATCAAGACGCCTTATAGGACTTTCACAAAGCACATACCTTGACAAAGTTTTGAAGAAGTTCAAAATGGATCAGTCAAAGAAAGGGTTCTTGCCTGTCTTGCAAGGTGTGAAGTTGAGTCAGACTCAATGCCCGACCACTGACCACTGCAGAAGATATAGAGAAAATGAAAGTCATTCACTATGCCTCGGCCATAGGTTCTATTATGTATGCCATGCTGTGTACCAGACCTGATGTGTGCCTTGCCATAAGTTTGGTAGGGAGGTACCAGAGTAATCCAGGAGTGGATCACTGGACAGCGGTCAAGAATATCCTAAAGTACCTGAAAAGGACCAAGGACATGTTTCTCGTTTATGGAGGTGACGAAGAGCTCGTCGTAAAGGGTTACGTCGATGCAAGCTTCGAAACTGATCCGGATGACTCTAAGTCACAAACCGGATACGTATTTATATTAAATGGTGGAGCTGTCAGTTGGTGCAGTTCCAAGCAGAGCGTCGTGGCGGGATCTACGTGTGAAGCGGAATACATAGCTGCTTCGGAAGCAGCACATGAAGGAGTCTGGATGAAGGAGTTCATATCCGATCTAGGTGTAATACCTAGTGCATCGGGTCCAATGGCAATCTTTTGTGACAACACTGGAGCAATTGCCATAGCCAAAGAGCCCAGGTTTCACAAGAAGACCAAACACATCAAGAGACGCTTCAACTCCATTCGTGAATATGTCAAGGATGGAGACATAGAAATTTGCAAAGTACACACGGATCTGAATGTGGCAGACCCGTTGACTAAGCCTCTTCCACGAGCAAAACATGATCAGCACCAAGACTCCATGGGTGTTAGATTCATTACTATATAATCTAGATTATTGACTCTAGTGCAAGTGGGAGACTGATGGAAATAAACCCTAGAGGCAATAATAAAGTTGTTATTATTTTATATTCCCTTGTTCATGATAAAGGTTTATTATTCATGCTAGAATTGTATTGACCGGAAACTTAAATACATGTGTGAATACATAAACAAATACCGTGTCCCTAGTGAGCCTCTACTAGACTAGCTCGTTGATCAAAGATGGTTAAGGTTTCCTAACCATAGACATTAGTTGTCATTTGATAACGGGATCACATCATTAGGAGAATGATGTGATGGACAATACCCATCCGTTAGCTTAGCATATGATCGTTCTGTTTATTGCTACTGCTTTCTTGAATGTCAAATACATGTTCCTCAGACCATGAGATCATGCAACTCCCGGATACCGGAGGAATACCTTGTGTGCTATCAAACGTCACAACGTAACTGGGTGATCATAAAGATGCTCCACAGGTATCTCCGAAGGTGTCCGTTGAGTTGGCATGGATCGAGACTGGGATTTGTCACTCCGTGTTTCGGAGAGGTATCTCTGGGCCCTCTCGGTAATGCACATCATAAGAAGCTTGCAAGCAAAGTGACTAAGGAGTTAGTTACGGGATGATGTATTACGGAACGAGTAAAGAGACTTGCCGGTAACGAGATTGAACTAGGTATGGAGATACCGACGATCGAATCTCGGGCAAGTAACATACTGACGGACAAAGGGAATTACGTATGTTGTCATTGCGGTTCGACCGATAAGATCTTCGTGGAATATGTAGGAACCAATATGAGCATCCAGGTTCCGCTATTGGTTATTGACCGGAGAGGCGTCTCAGTCATGTCTACATCATTCCCGAACCCGTAGGGTCCGCACGCTTAACGTTCGTTGACGATATAGTGTTATATGAGTTATGTGAATTGGTAACCGAATGTTGTTTGGAGTCCCGGATGAGATCCCGGACGTCACGAGGAGTCTCGGAATGGTCGAGAGGTAAAGATTTATATATGGGAAGTCATATTTTGGGTTCCGGAAAAAGGTGCAGTTTTTTCGGTATTGTACCGGGAAGCTTTCAGAAGGTTCCGGAGGATTCCGGAGGGGTCCGAAAGTCCACAAGTGGGTCCACCACGTCCCAAAGGGCTGGCATGGGCTAAGGGGAGGTGCCTTGGCCTTATTGGGCCAGGCGCACCAAGTCCTCAAAAGCCCACGCAGCTAGGGAAGGAAAAAAAGGGAGAGTCCTAGTAGGAATAGGATTGGACTTTGGAGTCCAAGTCCACGTGTGTACTATTCACGGTTACTGTTCACGTGGCACTATTCCTTCTACTCCAAGCCCCTACACATATATAAATAGAGGAGAGGGGGCGCCCCAAAGGACACAACATTGTCTTAGCCGTGTGCGGCGCCCCCCTCCACAGTTCCGTCCCTCGGTCATATTTTCGCAGTGCTTGGGCGAAGCCCTGCGGAAATAGCATCACCATCACCGTCACCACACCGTCGTGCTGCTGGAACTCATCCACTACCTCGCCGTCTTGCTGGATCAAGAAGTCGAGGACGTCACCGAGCTGAACGTGTGCTGAACGCGGAGGTGCCGTACGTTCGGTGCTCGGTCGGTTGGATCGTGAAGTTGTTCGACGACATCAAACGCGTTGTTCTAACGCTTCCGCTTACGGTCTACGAGGGTGCGTAGACACACTCCCCCTCTCGTAGCTATGCATCTCCATGGATAGATCTTGCGTGTGCGTAGAAATTTTTTGTTTTCCATGCAACGTTCCCCAACAAAAACAACAGGGGCAGTTTAGCAAGAACAACTGCATGTGTAAGAGGTCATTCATGATGTAACACGAGCAATGAACCAGAAGTGCATTAGATACATCTTAGTAGTCATTAAAGACATACAGATCCATGGACAGAGTTGGATTCAAGTGGGCCACATGAGTTAGGAAACACACGCAGCTAGACAAACTAGGCGGCACGCAGGCACGCGGTGGAGAGAAACAACAACGAGACATAGCAAAGGCTACATCAACGCCGGAGAAAACTATTGGAGCGAGGAATCTGCAGGTGATGACGCAGGGTGCCCTCGATAAAAGGATCCTGCGGCCCATGAACACTGTGAAGCAGAACCTGGCCCACAATTCAAAGAAGGGTTAATTCAAATCTCCGGGTGGATGTGATCACGAGAACCTAATGTTAGTGTTAGCAAAACTTTAACCCGAATAGAGGAGAAATCAGAATCCCAGAGTAAAGGAGAGGAATAAAAGATCCTAATCCCAACCACTTGGCGACGTGGGCCCGTAAGCCACACATCCATGTTAGTAAGACAGTTTTTTCAAAGACTAGACTCAACTTCGGCCAAGGAGTTGGAAATAGGCTTCCTACAGGCAGTCGGCTCTGATACCAACTTGTGACGCCCCCGGCTCGACCGTGCACTAATCATACAAGCAAATGCGCACGATCAAGCCCAGGGACTCACGGGAAGATATCACAACACAACTCAAGACACAAAATAAAATAATACAAGCTTTATATTACAAGTCAGGGGCCTCGAGGGTTTGAATACATAAGCTTGAATACACAAGAGTCAGCGAAAGCAACAATATCTAAGTACAGACATAGCTAAACAAGTCTGCCTTAAGAAGGCTGAGCAAAACAATGACAACTAGATCGAAAAGGTGCAGGCCTCCTGCCTGGGAGCCTCCTAACTACTCCTGGTCGTCGGTCTCCACGTAGTAGTAGGCTCCTCCGGGGGTAGTAGTAGTCGTCGACGGGGTCAGCTGGCTCCGGGGCTCCGTCATCTGATCGCAGCAATCGGGTATGGGGAAAAAGAGGTAGCAAAGCAACCATGAGTACTCATCCAAAGTACTCGCAAGACTTACATCAGATCTATGCTAAGTATGCATCGGTATCAAAGGGAAAGGTCTGTATCTGTGGACTAGGCTGCATAAATGCCAGAATAGAAGGAAGGCCTAGCCTATCGAAGACTAGCATCTTGCAGCGTCTTACAGCATTAGAAGAGTGCAGATTAGTAGCATAATATAAAGTAATAAGTATGTAGTAGCAAAGCCTAGAGATCCTTCCTCGACTCCCTACGAAAAAGCGATCCCGGAGCCATCATATTAATTAAAGTAACATGTATCCAGTTCAAGTTGTAGTAGATCGGGATACAACACTGAGCGTCCTATTACCGTGGACACGGCTATTCGAATAGATAATCTTCCCTGCACGGGTGCACTACTGTTACCCAACACGCTCGATTAACTCCGGCCGGACACACTTTTCTGGGCCATGCCCGGCCTCGGCTGATCGAGACGACGTAGTCCTACCTAGGCTCCGCAGAGAGGTCCCCGCCGGTCTACATCCTAAGTGCTCAGGGGTCTTGGGCCCATCGCCCTTTGCACTCCGGGTCGTTGCGAGCAGGGCGATCCAGGCACCACCTCTGGGGTGCCGACCCGGCCGTGCCGCAATGCTGAACTGGATGTCTAATAGAGCTTTCGGCTGATACATACGGCGCCGAGGGCCCCATTAAACCATTATCCCGCGTGGTGGTAGTGCGTATAGGCCAGTGGCCAATTCAGATCAAATACCCAAATCCGTTAAGCGTGTTATTAGTAACTCGCGGACACGAACAGGGCTCAAGGTTCACCTCCGACACCCTGTCGCACCGACTTGGTAATCCGCGGACCAACGACCAGGAACCAGGCCCACCTCTCTCCTAGGTGGTCTCCACCTGCCCTGTCGTTCCACCACAATAATCTCTCGCGGGTGCCCTCATGGCCAACCCGTCTTCCCAAGGAACTGAGGTGAAGGTCAAAGTACCCGTGTGTCCATAACATCGTGGGGAATCCGAGGAATCACCCTCGATGGATTCCCACTCGATGTAACCGTCAAGGTGAACTTGGAGGAATCACCCTCGATAAGTTCACACTTGAGGGGTTGCACGACAGAGGCACCATCAGAGGTGGTGAAAGAGGAATCACCCTCGATAACCCACAACCGACTAGCTATGCTACAGAGATATCATCAGGAGTGAGGTAGGAGGTATCACCCTCGGCACTCAATAGTAGCTCTGCAGAGTCATACAACTAAGGGGGTGTGCGGTGCTGTGTCGGTCTCTATACATCGATCACACTGATCGGGTCACTGGTGGTAAAGCATGGCAACAAGGACAAGGGTGTGGGGCCATTGATGGATCGCTAACCAACCTATACTAAGCATTTAGGATAGCAGGTAAGGTATCAACAACAATTACAAAATCAGGCTATGCATCAGAATAGGAGCAATCAATTAGAGTAGCAAAACCTAATGCAAGCATGGGAGAGAAAGAATGGGCGATATAGGAATGATCAAAGGGGTTTTGCTTGCCTGGAAGCTCTGCGGTAAAAGAGGGGTCATCGGTAGAGCAGCAGTCCTCGGGGGCAACGTCGGTCTCGGGTCTACCGGAGAGAAAAGGGGGAGGAAACAGATAAATACATAGCAAACAAATGCACTCACAGAGCATGACATGGCAATATGCAATGTAGGGGTGACCTAATACATCCCTAAACCATTTTAGTTAATTTAGGAATTAATTTGGAATTATTTACCGAAGGTCAGGCACTATTCATCTAACGGAAACAGGCCTAAAGTTACAGGTTCTCCTACGCAGAGGGTTCTAACATGCATGCAGATGACATATTCGGATTCGTTAGATTTTTCTGATCATTTTTCATATGTAAATTATTTTCATCCGAGTTACGGTTATTTTTCTATTAATTTTCAAAGTTTTAAACAATTTCTGAATTTTCTGGATTTAATTAAATTCAAAAATCATTTAATATTAAATCGCTATGGGTACCTAGTAGAGTGTACACAGCAGTGCACACAGAGACTGACAGGTGGGGTCCAGGGGGCCCAGTTGACCCAGTCAAAGATTGACTGGTCAACTGCCACTGTTCATGGGGCCCACCTGTCAGTGCCTCATATTTTATTTATTTTTATTTTTATTTTTATTATTTTTTCTTTTTTTTAATATGGGTGGGCCCCACCTGGCAGTGGCCTAGGTCGGCCACTGGAAGGGGTCAACGGCGCGCGCGCCAGCAGAGAGGGCCGGCCGTAGCCAGAGGCGGGCGCGGCGAGGCCGGCCAGCAGAGGCAGCGGCGGGCGGTGGCAGAAAGCGGCGGCGGCAGCGGCTAGCAGCAGTAAGGCAGCAGCTAGCGACAGCGGCGACGGGAGCAGCACACAACAGCAGAAGGCAGAAGCGGGCGCGGCCGGCGCGCGGTGATTGCGGCCAACGGCCGGAGTTTGGGCGGCGCGGGGCGGCGACAAACAGCGTCGGGGAGAGGGGGAGAAAAGGGGAACGGGCAGAGGCTCACCCCGGGGAGGCCGTGGACGAGCTCGGCGAGGCCGGGAGGCGCCGGTGGTGGAGATCGATGGCGTTGGCAGTGGCGACCGAAGCGGGGAAGAGGGGTTGATCCGCTCGACGTAGGGGCGAGCAGCTCGAACTCGTCGGTGTAGAGGATGAAGCGGACGACGACGCGGCCCCCAGACACGATCTCAACCGGCGGGAGCGACGGAGAGCACGCGGGCTAGGTGAGCCATGGCGACGGCGGCTCGGGTTCTTGTTGGGGAGAAGAGAGCGCGCGAGGAAGAGGGAGAAGTGAGCTAGGGTTTCGCCTGGGTGGTCGGGGGAGGACTAGTAGTCGTCGGGGAGGACCTAGATGGTCGACAAGCGGCCTAGGTGTGGCCATGGCGGCCAGATGCCTGCCACGCCATGCCCCTGCCTCCCCTCTGTACAGAGGTAAGGGAAAGGCCGGCGTGGGCTGGGCCTTTGCGCACTGTGCACTGGAAGCCCAAGTGCACAGTAGGCCACTTCTCTTTTCCTTTTCTTTTTCTTTTCTGCATTTCCTCTTCTGTTTTGCAAATTGTTAGGTCCCAAAATGACTTTTGTAAAATATGGAGTTGTGCCACATAATTACTTAGTAATATTTAGCACTGCCATAAAAGGTTTGGAGAAATTTTGAATTGATTTGAATTTTGCATAAATGGAAATGGTTTAATGGGGCTGTTTTGGTCATTGTTTCTGGATGCTAGGGTCAATTTGGAGATTCAAATAATGTTCATTTTATTTTTATAATTGCTTTGGGATTATTTGCAATATTGTGAACTATTTTGTTTGCATGTTTGAAAATATAAATATTTGACTTGCAATTCAAATTTGGATTTTGAGTTTGAATTCTAAGACAAGTGGCACTTGTGCTTTACAAAAGATGCTGACTTGGCATTGATCATGATGGATCACTGTAGCACATTACAAGGGGGTGTTACATGGTGATGATTCCCCAACCTGCGAGCATCTGGTCTTTCGGCCATTGGGGAATGGCAAGCCGGCCCGAGCCCTCTCTGAGTTGGTTCTCTGGTCAGACCAATGACACCAAAATCAGAGCACAAATGGGGCTACTATAACTTGCAAGATGCATATGCTTTGACAGTTTGTGGTTAATCTGTATCGGAATGACATCACGTTTGATTTGTAAGGATCTTCACTAATTTATTTGTGATTAACTGAATGGTAACATGTCTCTACCAGCACAAGTTTATGAGGTTTATTTCCTGTAGAGATTAGATATGTATTTCTCCACAAAATTCATCTCTGGCTCAACTATCTATGTGGCTATATTTATATGTTGTCATGGGGTAATCCTAATCACTGTCCTTCGTAGACCAATCTGGCTCAACTATCTAATTCTCAGCAGTGTCAAGATTTCTCCCCGTCGACAGTGACACCTGCACTTACCTCGTCTCCAGATTATAACAAGGTGTCACTAGGAGCTAGGCAACTACTAATTGTTTAGTTATACAATGTGAAAATTGTCACTTTGCAATGCAGTATTTGTTAATTACTATAACTATTTGTCTCCCATACATGCAGCAGAATTCAGTTTAGTTAAGAAAAGTCATGCCATGTATTTTCTATTCTGCTTTACAGAGAATTAGGACCAAGAATTACTCGAAAGGATCTCCAGTACATTCTGCAGAATTTGTTCAGACTTCAGTTCTGAGATGCTGTCAGGGGATGCTCAAAATAATGCCTGAATTGATTTCTTTAAAAGGTAAAGTTCAAAGTTGGAGTATATGCATGACGGTACAAGTTTTTTTTGAATCAGTTCAACATTGAAGTGAATAATTGGCTATAGAAATAAGCAGCCCTTCAGATTGCGCGGGGAGGCGGCAGCGATTCCTACGGTCTATTTGGTTCTAGATCCGATCAGTAAACAGAGAGTGAGTGATGGACGAGGAGTCTGCGGAGATGAAGAACCTCTCGAACGGTGGGCTCGAGGGCTGCATGTAGGATGCCTATAGCACCTGCCTCGAGGCCTTTTGCGAGAGTGAGCCCTTGACGGTAGCTATCTCTCATATGTGAGCCGCCGTGGGGGACGCGGGCCGCTTCATCAGCACTCGATTACTGCCGCGCTGCCCCTTCTCACCCGCTATGCGAATCTCCAACAGCAGGCTATCATGTACACCCTTGCTCCCTCTATTCTCGTCAAAGATAAAGGTAAACCAAAGATCTTTGTATCTCAAAGAATGAGATGATTTTGCTTCATAACATTAACAATGTTATATTTCAATGCACAAACTGTCTGTTTCTGGCTATGTAGCTAGCTTTGTTCATTTTATTTTCTGAATGGTTGTGACATGGTGATTTATTTTCCACATGAGTATTTAACAAGCTCGCGAATAAGTACTGTGGAATCTCTCAATTTTTAAATTATTTCATTGCAGTCTTTACTATTGTTTTCTCGATCACATCACAATTGCTTCCACTACCATGTTCTCATTTAACAAATGTTGCGCTTATCATCTGTGTCATGAATGTGATAATGCAAGAAACTGCATATCAGATTAGCTTTTAAAAAATTCCCTAGGCAATAATCATTTACGTGAACAAATTCTTCACCTAGGTAGAACTGGAGATGCTCTAAACGAATTAACGAATTCAAGCTGGTGCTGATTTATAATCTCCAATATTTCTAAAATAGGTATCTGGGTATGTTTTTTGTAGATCTGGCTTCAAACACTTCTCGAATGTTGTCACTCCATTGGTACAATGAGGAGTCTTGTGGCTAAGAAGATCGGTATGTAGCAGGAAAGGGAAATAGACGGCAATGGATGGTGGGAACAGTAAATTTGTTTCCAATGGTTTTGCTCACCATTCAATTCTTGGATGATGTCATCATGTCAATTGCCCCGTTTTGGTAGGTTAGCCGCGTTTACCCTAACTATATGATGAGGCTTAAAATAATTAATGAATCCACACATTTGAAAATGAGGACCAAAGCTAACTTTGAACAAGCAATGGGTGTTATCATGTTTTGATTGATACTAGCAGAAGTTGCACTCTGAACACTCTGAACTTACTTTCAGTGTGACTGGTGTTTCAGTGAATAATCACAATTAGGATTGTAGTGCCCTTTTTCGGACACTAGGTAACTGCCCATGTGTTGCTACAGGTGTAAAAAAATATTTTGATGGTTTGACATCAATAATGTAAGCATGTACCTTTAGAATCTACATGCACACATCGAGCTTCATGTTTTAGAAAAGCAAGTCAATAGCACATCAAGCCAAAGATCTTCTCTACTCATAATGAGAGAGTTGGTAGTCTCGCCTCATCTCCCACCAACCTCTTGACAACCCTATATTACGCCTGCGAGCGTCTGACAGGCGAACTTTCGCTCAACCACAGCCAATTTTGACCGGCCTATTTGACGTGTGCATTAATTCAATGAAATTTGTACTTTTCAAAAATAACGTCATGCATTAACTCATTCAAATCCTATCACTAATTACCAAAACAACCGTGTGCGGGTTTTTATTTTCAAATCAAATAACTATCACTACTTACCGAATCAAATCACTACTTGAATTCTACCTAAAGGAGAGTTGGTAGCCTGGTACCCGCTTTATTTCCGTCCAGGTTTTTATCGTCCCACCTTCCATCACCACCACGCCCTCCACTGG
This sequence comes from Elymus sibiricus, assembly GCA_039707655.1. Taxonomy (NCBI): domain Eukaryota; kingdom Viridiplantae; phylum Streptophyta; class Magnoliopsida; order Poales; family Poaceae; genus Elymus; species Elymus sibiricus. The sequence goes on along the minus strand of CM077670.1, from coordinate 222,608,311 downwards.
TTTTTCCGGTCGAAACCGATTCCCCACCCCCACGATAAAAAAATGGTGGAGAAAAGGCAACGCCCTCGCCCTCCAAATCCCTAGCCTCACCCGCCGCCGCCGCCTCCTCGACTGCATCGTCTCACCCGAGCGCCACCACCTATTCGCGACGGGGGAGGCCGGCCCGGACCCCGCCGTCACCATCGCCCATCTCTCTGTCAAACTCAACCGATCTATCCCACCTCCTCCCGTTCAAGGCAATGCACGTACCCAAATCTGCGGCAGTTGCTTTCGATCTCCTACTCCGTGCGCTGGGGTAGTCATGCAGGGCGGCGTGGACGAACGGCTGCCGCCACAAGGCTGCCTCCGGGAAGTCAGGAGTCTCCAGATGCAGGGCCGTCGCCGTAGGACGGACGGGTTACAATCCTTCATATCCAGGGCGGCGAGTGCGGCAACCAGATCGGCTCCAAATTTTGGGAGATGGTCTGCGACGAGCACGGCATCGACCCAACCGGCCGCTATGACGACACCCTCGACCTCCAGCTCGAGCGTGTCAACGTCTACCACAATGAGGCCTCCTACAGCAGGTTCGTTCCCCGTGCGTACAAAGTTGAGCGGCCATGTCTTTCATTTTTCATTCTTTCGTCGGCATCATTCTCTCGACCGAGACAAAGAAGATTGGCACTAGATGAACGGATGCACTATGTTATGCAATGCATGCCAGCTTAATTACACGGTGCCTCAGATGTAGATACATTAATGTCTAATCACGATTAGTAGTAGTACAGAGACTTAGACACGAATTTTTGGCCATAGTTAACACCTTGAAAGATTTACTATAAACCAGATTTATCTCTACTGGGGAAAGGGACACTACGGCTAATGCATTTCCAGTCGGATATGCACGGGGCTTTACTATTGGCCATAGTTTGTTTCTCGCATTGAATAAATTGATTGCTGATCCTACAGGCTGGGTTAGAAGCAAACAAAGGTCACGGTGAACTATTGCTAGCTTGAGGAGATGCTCACATGAAGACATGGTTGCCGGAGGTTGCATACAGCTGAAGTAAGCTTCTCTTTGAAAATCTCTTAATTGTTTCACTTACCTTCTTTTTACTGTCTGCAGTTTCTACCTTTTCAAGTTGTTTGGTGGTGTATGAGCCAAGACTGAAGATATACAAGCTTATGGTTAGTATTATCCCTTTTTCATATATTTTGGTTATTGTTTTAGTTAGCTAGATAGATGTGCTGCAGTTACAATAATCAAATGACTTCTATACTTATATCATTGTTTGGTTTATGTAATTGTTGGCGCAAATATCTTGACTCGCTAAACAGTGCATGCAAGTTTCTTCTTGAAACAAGCACCGAAAATGACAAGCATGCAATGCAATTATTCTGGACCAGCAGCGTGGCTGAATGTAAACAAGTGCGCTATATTGGACTCCATTAAATGTTTCAGAATTTACTACTTCCATATTTGTGTTATTATGAGCTGAGATGCCCAAAGACAATATGTTTCTGAATCTTTAATCATGTGTAGTCTATGATTCTCATGCACGCTGAAATGTGGGTTCCAAAATTAATGATCACCTCTTTGTTGAGGTAAAATTGATAAGAGCTGAACCGAACAACAATTTTTTCAGCCATTCATTTAGTCCAGAAAGTAAGATGCTTTCTCGATGTAAATAATATTAATGTTCATGCAGCCACAAGTATACTACCTTCCGATTCATAAATAGATGGTCTACTACAAAGTATGCAGTCGAAAATGTTGCTTTGACTATTACAATATAGAAGATGTTTGCACTGTAAGAGAAATGTTGTTTTAGGTTTTATCTTGTTCTGTTAATTACAAAACTATCTCTGAATAACTTATAGATATATCGAAATCTCACAAATTCGGAGAGACCATCTAGCGTACTTCTCAATTTTGGTATTGGCGGTGCCATTGTTATTCGAGATTATTTTGATGTTAACTTTTTTTGTCCTTTAAATTTAAAATACTTGAATCATGATCTGGGTGCTTCTGATCTGGTCGGTGAGTGAGGAGGTAAGAAACAGGGACATAGAGGCACATTGGACTTAGAATTTAGGGAAATAGAAACCATCTAAAGTCTCTCTACCCTAAAATAAATCTGAACCCTTATAATGAAGCTTGATGCCCGTGCAGATGAATCTGAATATTTAATTATCTTATAATTGTGCATATGATGATGGAGCAGCTATTTGGGCTGACCTCCTGCTGTTCTCGCAAAGTTTGGTTTAGTATTTTGTTTTTCCCTACGAAAGATCAGGTAATCTGATATCGAGCTCCTTCTTTTAGAGTAATTGAATTTTGAGTTTGTAATGATTGTTCATGCCTAATTGGCAATATATATTGATAACAAATTATTTTTGTTGTCAGCCGAAGGGCATGACGGATGGCACCAGCGGGAAGGTCAGCGCCGGTGGAGATAAGCGAGAAAAGGAGTAGTGCGAGGCGGCAGGCAGCCTTGAAGAGGATGAGAGGGCCCGCTGCTGGTGTTTGGTCCTAGGGATTTTTTGATCAACGGGAGCAGTGCCGGCGGGCCAGGTATCTTCTTCCGTCTCTGAATCCTAAACTGTATATCTCTAATCCGCAATGACATGCAGTAGTGACGGGTACAAGCGTGTGGCTGCTCTAGTGCCGCCGCATGCTCCAGTACCGCCCAAACGTGGATGCAGGTGGATGTGGGCACCGTGGCCACCACCAAGGATGTGGGGGTCGCGCCACAACCGGCGAGGACGTGGTAGGCGCGCCGAAACTGTCAAGGACACGGGAGCCGCACTGCAGCCTTAGTGTTTTTCCTAATTTCTTTAGGCATGTGCGGTTGATTTAATATTCACATATATGCTGAAATTTTGACACCGAAGAACCAGCAATCGAGTTATATGAAATTTCTTGCGAGAGCTATACGATTCTTTTTAGTACTGACTAATTCCCATGAGTACCAATGGTGAAATTTTCAGGTCTAAATACTGGATGAGATTCTCATTGCTGGCATTCTTCATGAACCTATCAAGGAGAACATTTCAGTACTAATTGCTGCAAAGGTGTTCTCAACACCGGCTAGCAAGAAGAGAGTATGATTTTTCAATGCTCACTGTTGTAAGCTTGATTCATGAGTAGCTCTCAATGTTGTACATGTAGTTTGTGAGTAACAGAAATAAAACCTATTTCTTCATTCTTCTCTTGTACCTCCGATTCATCTCCCACTAATCAGTAGAGTTCAGTTATGTGCTTCAATATTAGGAAGACATCATCTTCTAAAACAAATTTTGTTACCTACTCAAACATATTTTGTTCCTGTGTTTCCAATAAATTTTGTATAAAAACATGAGTACAATAGAACCTGCAGAACCTGCATTGAACCATGCTCATTTGCTCTGTCCATTTCTTCTAAAGAGTCCAGATTCCTACGCGTTCATAAATACGATTTAGTGTGCTATTACATTTCCCGGAATCAGATGCTATATTTTCTGTGGGAATTCGTTGACACAGTTCCTTACAAAAGTTGTATCTTCGAAATGGACAAACAGCCCTATTTAATTCTATCATCCATTCTGATTTTGAGGCAAGTATATCAGTTATCCTTTTCCTTCTAGCAAGGTACCATATATATGTTATGAAATTCTCCTTTGCCTTCCAGGTCAACCAAATAGGCATCTTTTTAACATATGGAGGGAATTCGTTTGTCAATAAAAAAAAAATTGTCACAGGGGATGTTGTCTTATTTCTTGAAGTATAAGCACATGAACAGTGTGATGAAGTTAACAGCTTTCTATCCTTATTCCTCTTATTCATTGCGTGTTTTCCCGATTTATACATGTAACAATGATGAATGATGATGAACTTAGACTTAGTGTAAGGAGAGCCATTATGTTTCCTTGAACAAAACATCTCTCTATCCTTATTTGTCCTAAAAGCTTTCAGACGATACACACACCATATGATTCCTTGAAACATAGAAGTATTTTTCACCATAGAAGTATTCTTTATATTCGTAAGTAGTATAAAGTTGCCCCAAAATTGGTAATATGATTTTGGTATATTATGATGCAGACAAGGAGGTTATTGGTGCTGAATAAAATAGCAGTATGAAATAACCCTGCATATATTTGTTGGTTTTTAATTTGAGCCTTTCAACTCAACTGAAATTTTTATTTGTACAGTATTTACTGACTTTTACCTCTTGTTTTGCAGGTTATCTGGAATGTTCGTAGGTATTAATGAAGTAGTCCATGTTAGTTGGACTGGCTCAAATGGAGAAGCATGATTGTATTAAGCATTTAAGCTCTTAGCAATTTAGAACGTCGATATCTTGGTGCTGCCTTGCAATATTTCAGAGAACTGTATTTTTTCCGGACATTTTATATTGCCTCACGATGAGATTTGAAAGTTCTGGTCTGGCCTGATGTGCTGTCAGGACACGTCCCCACATATGTTCTAGGTTTGGGGGTTCGTGGATAGCCCTGACATATGGCGACAATTTGGGGGATCCGATTAGGTGTTGTTTCTCTCTCTCTCTCTCTCTCTCTCTCTCTCTCTCTCTCTCTCTCTTTCTCTCTCTCTCTCTCTCTCTCTCTATATATATATATATATATATATATTCTGTTTTAGTTGCTTATAGAATAATTTACAATCGGTAAGACCAACCATTTAGACTTATCTTCTCCTCAATCCGACAGTATTTTTAAACATATGTTGTAAACTTCTGAGACATATTCTTTGGGTAAATTTTAGCCTTGTTATTCACAATTGATGTTGCATGTGATTCATCCTTATATTTGAGCTTAAAGTCTGAGTGGGTGCCGAATTAGGTTTCCCTTCGGTTGGTTTATGTCAAAGTTCACACTACAACACACACATTTCCTTTTGAGTCTTATGTGAGTTACTTTTGAACTGATACACCAAATCTGACGTTACACCACTCAAACAAAACTAGAAAAAAATCATCAATGGATTTATCATAATATTATAAAATACAAATAAATGTATACAATGTTTTTAAACAATATATGTTATCAGAGATTGATGTATTTACCTCTCCCAAGATGGGTAGCATGTTCTAGAAGATGTGTTTTGTTGTAGTAGTACCTAAATGGTGAATTGCATATTCTAGAAGATAGGCAATTGCATATTGCAATCAAGTTCTGGTTGTAACATCTTCGAACATTTGTCTAAAGGGAACAAAATACTCCACGTGTTTGTCTTTAATTAATGGATAACAACAATACACATGCTTTCGTGAGATGATCAAATCTTAAGCATAAATAATAAAGGCATTCAAGTGTTATTATCATTTGTAATGAAGTGCACAATAAAGAGTTCAATGTTTCGATTTTTTTTATCGAAATACATTGCAAGTGAAGTGGATTTTAATTTTTTTTTGTTATTGCCTATGTTTTCAATCCATGTTAAATTTGACATGCAACCAGTACAAACTTTACAAAGCCCATGGCAACGCACGGGCAGTCTACTAGTAGCCATTAAGATAGGCTTGAGATTTCAATGATGCTCACGTCAAAAACAAGAATTGAAGCACAAAGAGAGCATCATAAAACATGTGACAAACACATTTAAGTCTAACATACTTCATATGCATAGACATTTTATAGGAAAACAAATTATCAAGACAGGCAATATCGAGCATATGCAAATAGAAAAAATGAAGCATTAAAAATTTCAACACAAAGAGAGGTAATTTAGTGACATGAAAATTTCTACAACCATATTTTCCTCTCTCATAATAATTACATGTAGGATTATAATCAAATTCAACAATATTGCTATCATATAAAATATTTTCTTCATGATCCACATGCAAGCAAATCTTATAAGCTTCCAAGATAGTGGGATTAACATCAACTAAAGTCATGACCTCTCCAAACCCACATTTATCAAAAAATTCATAAGATTGAACACTCTCCGAATATGTGGGATTCTTTTTACCTAAAGTTGACACTCTTCCAAACCCACTTTCAATATTATTGCAAACATTATTATCTGCAACATATTCATCATGAGGCTTAAATAAATTTTCAAGATCGTAAGAAGCATTATCACCCCAGTCATGATCATTGCAATAAGTAGTGGACATATCAAAATTATCATCCCCAAGCTTATGGCTTTGCATATCATTAGCAAAATTAACATTAATGGAATTTATAATAGCATCATTGCAATCATGCTTCTCGTTCAAAGAGCTATCAAGTGTGGGTGCAATAGCAATAATTTCATTTTTAACATAAGGAATTATAGCAAGTTCATCTTCATAAGCATCATTAATATTGGCATCATGGCCATAAGAATAGCAAGCATCAAGTTCATAAAAAAGGGATATTTCAAACAAATCAACAGGATCATAATTATCTATAGATCCCTGCATAGTATTACTCTCTTCCAAAGTAGCAGACATTCTCTCAATAAATTCATTAACATGGGCATTAGGAGCATAGTTCTCATAGCAATATTTAAGTATGGCAAAATTTTCAGATTTGTAGAGTGTAGCATCATACTTTTCAATCAAAGAAGCAACTTCATAGGCACCCTTAAAAGCAACAAATTCTTCAATTTGTTCGATATCATAGTAACTATAAACACCTTTGGCATAAGAAGATAAGATTTAATTATCATTAAACTCACATAGGTAGGGAAGGTGTTTTTTAGGGTTCATAGAGCAACAAGTAAAATCATAAATTTCACATAGATTCCAAGCATAGCATAGCAAACAATTTATTTGATTCCATAAGAGTCTCCCTTTTTGAGACAAATGGTGACGCACAAAATAAGCATGCTCATCTAATAATTTTCCCTCAACTAAACTAGTTGGGGTTTCAGCACGAGCACAAATGGATCGAAGATGATCCAAGTAGAAAACTTTAATTGGATCCATAATTTTAGCAAGCAAAGATGCAAGCAAATTGAAGGCACATGGTAACACAAACAAAGATAGTAACGCAAAATATTTTTGGTAATTTTTTGTAAAACTGTTTCAGAAGTGGGGGAGATGAAAACGAGAGGCAAATGCAAATAGAAAGGCAAATGAAAATAAGAGCAAGTAGATCATAGTTTATGGGAAGGTACTTGATAGGTTTTGGTGATGTCTCCCCGGCAACGGCGCCAGAAATTTTTCCTGCTACTTGTGAGTTGCGTTGGGATTTCCTCGAAGAGGAGAGGATGATGCAGTATAGTAGAGATAAGTATTTCCCTCAGTTAAGAACCAAGGTTATCAATCCAGTAGGAGAACCACACAGAACCTCGTTAGCAACACCTACACACACAAAAGCAAATACTTGCACCCAACGCAAACAAGAGGGTTGTCAATCCCCTTGGCGGTTACTTGCAAGGATTAATTCTGATAGTGATAGATAGAAAAGTAAATTGCAAAACAAAAGAAAGGAAATAAAATTGCAGCAAGGTATTTTTGAATTTTAATATATGATAAAAGTAGACCCGGGGGCCATTGTTTTCACTAGAGGCTTCTCTCTCGAACGCATAGCATACGGTGGGTAAACAAATTACTATTGGGCAATTGATAGAAAAGCGCATAGTTATGACGATATTCAAGGCAATGATCATCTATATAGGCATCACATCAGAGACAAGTAGACCGACTCCTGCCTGCATCTACTACTATTACTCCACCCATCGACCGCTATCCAGCATGCATCTTGGGTATTAAGTTAATGAAAACAGAGTAACGCCTTAAGCAAGATGACATGATGTAGACAAAGTAAACTCAAGCAATATGATTAAACCCCATCTTTTTATCCTTAATGGCAACAATACAAATACGTGTCTTGTCCCTTTCTGTCACTGGGATATAGAACACCGCAAGATTGAACCCATCACAAAGCACCTCTCCCATTGCAAGATAAATCAATCTAGTTGGCCAAACCAAACAGATAGATCGGAGAGAAATACAAAGCTATAACAATCATGCATAAATAAGTTCAGAAAAGACTCAAATATTTCTCATGAATAATCTGATCATAAACCCACAATTCATCAGATCCCAACAAACACACCGCAAAAGAAGATTACATCGAATAGAACTCCAAGGAGATTGAGGAGAACATTGTATTGAAGATCAAAGAGAGAGAAGATGGCATCTAGCTACTAGCTATGGACCCGTAGGTCTGTGGTAAACTACTCACACATCATCGGAAGGGCAGCAAGGTTGATGTAGAAGCCCTCCGTGATCGATTCCCCCTCCGACAGAGTACTGGAGAAGGCCTCCAGATGGGATCATGGAAGAACAGAGGCTTGCAGCGGTGGAAAAGTTATTCGGGGTGGCTCTCTGTTGGTTTCCCAATATTTGAGAATTTACAGAAGTGGAATTAGGTCAAACAGAGCCACGAGGGGCCCACAAGGCATCAGGGCGCCCCCCTGGGCCGCGCCCTGTTGCCTTGTCACCTCCTCGTGAGGCTTCTGGCCTCCTCCCGAAGCTTCCAGGGTCTCTTATGTCCAGAAAAAAATCATCAAAAAGTTTCGTGGCATTTGGACTTCGTTTGGTACTGATTTCCTGAAAAACCAAAAACAAGCAGAAAACAACAACTGGCACTGGGCACTAGGTTAATATGTTAGTCCCAAAAAATGATATAAAATAGCATATTATTGCATATAAAACATCCAAGATTGATACTATAATAGCATGGAACAATCAAAAATTATAGATACGTTGGAGACGTATCAAGGTGGGGCCTTGTGATTTGATGGCTCGTTAGTCATTATTAGTGCGGCGCTACGACCGGGGTGAGTCTCCCCTGTAGTACTGCGTGATGCACTCTAATTTTGGTGCATGTCTAGTGGACCCGAATGGTGGATGTCCCACATGTCGGCGAACGAAAGTATTCTACCCGCTATGGAGGAGAAGCAAGGAAACCGCGCGGTAGAATGTCACTGCTATTTTATATTTATTTCTTATTTTTTGCGTTTCCATTGTTACTACGGAGGCGTGTGAAACACGGCAGCCCAGTGAACTTGCATGTGCAGTGGTTCATACTATTTTTAATGACTTGATGATTTGAAGATTGCTCACCACGCCTGCTGCTTGGTGTGTAGTGGTTCATACGGCAGACTTGTCTTAAGTTCGGCACGTAGCCTAGAGATCAAGATACGAGGATAAATTGCTGCCTGGCACGTGCTGGATGTCCCACACATCAGCGAAAGGGCGAGGACAGGAACAACGTGGTAGGGCATCTCCACTTCTTCCATTTTTATGAAAGCAAGCGTCTCCACTCTACGAGGGAGGAGTGCGAAACACGGCAGCATAGGTGATATGACCGTCCGGTTTTTCTTTGAGGGTGATTTGACTGTGTAGTTGGAGGGCCAGAGACCACACGTAGTACATAATGATACAAAGTGCGACCCGGAGAGACAGACGCGTCTAGTTGGAAGGTCTCGGACCATATACGTAAACAAATATCTAACCTAATACGGAGTATGTGCCTGCAATTAATATAGTAGAGTACTTAGGCACGCACATCATAATATCAACATGCATTGTGATGACTCGAGAATTTACGATGTTTTTCATAGATATTTCCATTTGGTTTCATTGGATTTTTCTTATTCTTCGGATATTTCTAACGCTAATCCAACAAAAGAGAAGAAAATCTACTTTGTTCTTTGGATGGTAGGAAATATCATATATGGAAGGAATCCAAAGGAGATTGCTCAAATCAAGCCAATTGGAGCAAATTTCCTGAAGAGAGCATTGTCAGCAGGCACGTCAGGGTGAAAGATGGCATTCCAAACGACCGCACGAGATTGTTTTAGCGGTCATTTGGAGTGCCCACAGCTCCTCCTCGTCTATACAAGCAACTTTCGTGAAGGGACCATGGGGAGAAGAGCACCCTAGCCGCCGCCACATAATCCAGAACAAGAGAGGGGATGATCTGAAGAACTCACGAGGATCATCGTAGTTTTCCGTCCTTTCATCTCCATCATCATCATCACCTCCTTCACTATTGTAAGAGGGATTGGAACTTGTAATCTCAACTCCATCTCATCTGAGATCAAGACTATTTGGGCACCATTTCATCTCATTGTGGATCCCCTCAATATTATCGATATGGTTCTCATGGTTTTTCTATTTGATGTGATTGATTCCCCTCTTATGATGTGTGAGTAATTCCCCTAGGTGTGGGAGATGTAGGTAAGTGGTAAGATTGATATGTGCCTATCCTATATGTCGTCATTTGAATTCGTAGTAGTATGATCTATTTAGTATGTTGTTATACTGCGGTGAACTCTATGCGTGTTGTCCAATTTAAGGGCCCAGGCAACATGATCTCAAGACCTACACAGGTAACATGTATTGTTTAGGAACTCTTTGACCTCTGACGTGATAGGTGGAGATATCTATGAGAATCAAAGACAATATGAGATAACGGTGACCCATGGAACTCAATGCTTGGTTCCGGTCTTATGACCTTAATTGTGGAAACGACCACTCTGTGCCAACGGAGAAGCAGGACCATAGAATGAAATGTAACCCCTAGTGGAGAAGTTTCATGACCCTAGGGAGAACCGCCTACAGAAAGTTTATATCAAATACTATGAGTACAATACAAGGTAAGTGGTATTACCGTTGCACTGGCACAATTCATATATTCTTACCATGAACTGAAATCTCTCCGCACCTAATCTCTTCATTGCAGACAACACAATTTACATTTTAGTTCTTGTTATTTACTTTCAATAGTTATTTAGTAGACACCTTTAAATCCTCTTTATATTAGCATATTCGTTTTATCGTTTACCCAGGACAGTAATAGTATTTGCAGAAGCTCAAGCAGTACTTCACACAAGAACTATGACACCTTGTGTGTGACAGAAATGCCTCCATAAATACTCTCCTCCACTCTTTGTTGGGACGATTACTCATTGGGATACTTCTGCGAAAGTGCTACACTACCCTGTTTGGTCTGCAGGTACCAAGGCATTTTCTGGCGCCATTGCCGGGGAGCTAAGCGCAGAGTATTTGTTTCGTAACTGTTTTTGTAGGTATTGTTATTGTAGATGCTTCCTGTAACTCACAGGGGATCTACTCGTTCAGGGAGAACGTATTTACTAGATTACATTACTTGTTTTCCTCAGGAGCAGCAAGCTTCATTAATAGAAAAATACAAAAATAGTGAGACAGTTGAGCTTAACACTTTGTTCGTAGGAATGACGATTACTCAAAAGCCCAAGAAGACTATCAGGGATCATTGTGCTCCAATACTTGTTTCTAGATCTCCTATAGTTTATCCTACTAATTATGCTCAAGAGTATTCGATTGACTATGATCTTACTACAGAAGTAAGAAACCATGCTTTTGCAGGAACTGAAGAGGAAGATCCTCAAGCACATTTGATGATGTTTGATACTTTATGTGGGACATTTAAGATAAAATATGTTTCACGGGAATTTGTGCTATTGAGACTCTTCATGTTTTCTCTAAAGGATGATGCTGAGAAGTGGTATAATCGATTGCCTCCAGACAGTATAACCAGCTGGATTATGTGTGCTGAAAAGTTTATGGCTAAATTCCTTCCAAGCTCGAAGATTACTAAATTGAGGAGGAACCTCACTTCATTTGTCCAAGAAGATGGTGAAACACTATATAAGGCTTGGGAGAGATACTCTAAATTTTTAACATTATGTCCTAACCATGGTTATGCTAAATGTGTTATACTACATATGTTTTATCATGGAATTAATGATGAATCAAAATCCATTCTTGATCTAAGTGTAGGTGGACAATTTATGTCATTGACCCTAGAAGAAGGGAAAGAACATATTGAGAAGATTGTGTCCGCACACGAGCAATGGAATATTGAAGAACCTATCAAACCAATTGGAAAGGTATACCATATTGAAGACATTGAAGAATTCAAGAAGGTTACTGAAGAGAAAAGTAAGCCCGTTGAACAAGTTATCAATGAAAAAGTAGATATATTCAGTATTTATCGCCAGGAGGATGAGCTTCAAGATACAATGAACAAATTTAAATTCCATCAAGATAACTTCAACAGAGACTTTCGAAGATGCATCTATCATAATGAAAAGGTAATAGCATATCTCTCACGAGAGGTAGATGGGTTAAGCCAAGCGGTAAAGAATCTCGATAAAAACTCTCGTATGATAGAGACTCAATGTATTCAAATCTCTGAGACTCAAGCTTTGATTCTTGCTCAATTAGATAATCATGTTTCTACTAATGAAATATCTACTCGTAGTGGTAAAAGAACGCAGGATCCCAAGGGCCCGGAATGGTATGAAAGAGAGCAAGAACAAAGAAGAATAGAAAGCCAAAGCCAAAGCCAAACTCAAGAAAATATAGAATTGCTCTTTGGTAAAGAAGAACCTGAAGAACAGGTCCATCAAGACACTCAGAGAGATGAAGCAGAAGTTGAAAAAGAAGTTGACTCTGATGCAGAAACAACTGATGGCAGTAACAATGAAGAAGAAACTCCGGAAGCAGAAGAAGAGGAAGAATCTAGGGTGGAAAGAAGTAAACAACCACCTGATCCAACCAAGAAGGTTAGTGGCCAAGCACCGAAAAACAAAGAGAAAGGTAAGGAGAAGGAGAAAGATAAAGGTAAAACTAAGAAAACCCTTCCTTATCCCAAGGTTGTAAGACCACCTTCAAATGATGCATTATACTCTTCTTTTCTTCAAGCCATAGCTGATCTTAAAATGTCGATACATGTTACTAATATGTTGAAGATTCCTACTCTTGCTAAGTTCATGCGTGATGTAGTGAATAATAAAAGGAGTATGACCCTGAAGGAACACGTTGCCATGATAACGGAGTATCCGTTTGATAACAAGATACCAGAGAAACTGGGAGACCCAGGTATACCCACGATATCTTGTTCTATTGGTAATCTTGATATAAATAACGCTCTTTGTGATGTAGGAGCAGGGGTAAGTGTGATGCCTCTAACTATTTTTCACAAGTTAAATTTATCTAAATACATACCTATAGGCATAACTTTGCAGATGGCGGATAAGTCCACAAAGAAGCCAGTAGGGATGGCTGAAAATGTTCCATTGAGACTGGACGGGCATGTTATACCTACTGATTTTATTATTCTTGACATGCCCGAAGACAAAAAATTATCAATTATCCTTGGTAGACCATTTTTGAATACCGCAGGTGCATCGCTAGATTGCTCAGAAGGGAAGGTAACCTTTAGAATCTGTGAGGAAGAAATAGTCAAGTACTTCCGGTAGAAGCCAGGAGCAAGGGTGAAGTATGTGCCACTGCCTAAACGATTATGTACGATGAGCAGAGAAAATCCACGACCACCTGATACTTGATGAAATGCCGAGGTAAGGGGTTGAGCTAAGCAACCTAAAAACCAGTGCTTTATGGGAGGCAACCCAATATTTCTTTATTTTTTGATAAAATTTTGTTTTTGTTTTAGTCAATATTTTGATCTTATAAATGAGCTGATCAAAATCCCTCAGAAAAGTTGTTTTTGACCTTTTTATTGAAGGAGAAACGTTGAAAAGAGGAATTAGGAGAAGAAACAAACGAGGAAATCAACAGAAGAGAACGATGGTGTTTCATATGGGCACTGCCGCCCGTATGCGCGGTCGCATGAAACTTCAGAATTAACACAGAAAAGAGCAGAAAGGCCGACGTCATTTCATACGACCGCCTGTGCTCGTTTTCGCGGTCGCATGACACTCTCGCTGAAATTAGCCACGATTTACAGAATCGAAGATGGCGTTCCAAATAGGGGAGAGTGCCCGTTTGTGCGGTCGTTTGATCCTTCGACCAGGAGCGTCCGCGGGGTCAGAAAGAAAGACGGCCTTTCGGAAAGCGTAAGCGCCCGTTCGAGCGACCGTTTCGCCCTCTGCCCGGCAGAGCTTCGGATTAACAGGTTTGACGACGACGTTTCAAACGAGCACGTGCGCCCGTTTGAGCGCTCGTTTCAGGTATGAAAACCCTAGATCGGCTGATTTGAACGTAAGACGGCGTTCCATACGGGCGCCCGTGCTCGTATGAGCGCCCGTTTCGCCTGAATTCTCATATATCTAAGCCGCCGGCGCTGGGAGGTTTTCTTCTTCTTCCTCCCAACGTCCAAAGCTCTCACATCTCTCTCTCTCAAACCCTAACAAAAACCCTCCAAAACCTTCATTTCTTCGCGGATTTCGTTCGTTTGATCCGTGCATCTTCATCCTCGGTGAGTTTCTCCTCCGATCCATGGTTTATATGCAAGTTTTGGTGGTGGTTTCATCAATGTTCATATCCTAGATGAGATGCATAATATTTTTGATTTTCGGTCGATTTACACGTTAGGATTCAAAGTAATAGGTTAGAATCGGTCTTAGGTAGTATTAGAACTCGATCCCCACGTTAAACTTACATTTTTCTGTTGTTATTTTCGTTGTGTGTAGAAAATGATGAAATCGGCGATTGCCGCGGGGAAGAGGGCCATGGGCTCGTGCTCTAAGCGTGCCCGGAATGGGGAAGATGAACCCCCACTACAGGAAACAGCTAGTTTGCCGTCAGTGAGCATCTTTGCCGTCAGCTTCTTGTCGGGATAGACGGCAAAGAGCACTTTTGCTGTCAGCTGCTGACGGCAAAGATTGACTCACGGCAAAACTTACTTTGCCGTCTGTTTTTTTATTACAGACGGCAAAGTATGTCTTTGCCGTCTGCGTTTTCTATTACAGACGGCAAAGCACATACTTTGCCGTCTGTAAAAAGAAATACAGACGGTAAATACTTTGCCGTCTGCATTTTTTATTACAGACGACAAAGATATGCTCTTTGCCGTCTGTAATAAAAAACGCAGACGGCAAAGACATACTTTGCCGTCTATAATAAAAAAGCAGACGGCAAAGAAGAAGCACACCACGCGGATCGATCCCACAGATCGATGACATGGCGGTCCATCCAAACCAACGCAGCCCCACCCACCCACCCGCCCTGACACACCCACGACCCACGCCTGCAGCCCCACCCACTAACCCGCACCCCACCCCACCCACCCACGCACACCACACAAACACAACGCACCCCCACGCATCCACGGCCGGTGCTGGCGAGCAGGGAGACGGCCGGCGCGGGCGAGAAGGGAGACGGCCTGTCAGGGACCTTCCCTAGCCCATACATGTACTTGGGCTGCACCTTGGATATCTTATGGGCCGGGCCTGGCTGTGCACCGCTGACCGCTACTAGCTACAAGTACCTGGAGGCGAAGCAACGACAGAGGCATCCAGTGGATCACGGCACGGAACAGCGGCATCTCCTCTCTCTTTCCCCTACCTCCTGTTCTTCCTCCTGTTCTTTCCCTTCATCTCATTCGTGTATCCAGATTCTTGTAATAGCTACTGTGATTGAGTTCCTCTGTGAGACTACTACTAGTTCGTGTGTGAGATATCAAGGGGATCCTTACATCTGGTATACAGAGCCAGGCACCACCCTTCCTCCTCAATTTTCCCCAATTTTTCTCCCAATTCCTACAATTCCACCGGAGACGACGCCATGTCCGCTGTCAAACCACCAGAGTGGGATGCCATGTCTGCCAATGAGCAGTTGTTGTGGTATCTCAAGAGATTATGCGCGAGGGCGGAGGAGGTGAGCTCAGTGTTGGGTATTGCAAGCGTGGGTGACCCTCCCGTGGTTACCCTGCTTGTCGATCCGGCGGCCTCAAGCACGACGCACGCCTCGTCGACGCCCATCCCCGACGTCTCCTGCTCCAACACCAAGGCCCAGGAGGTCCTCGAGGTCATCCACGACACGCCCCCCGCTTGCATCGCGATGGCGCACGTCACCTGTTCGACGGATGGCTCGAACCAAGTTGTCGCCATCAATAGCGTCAACAAGGTCACCACCGTCTGCCCTGACCTCGCCATTGACCTCAACACCACCACTGCTGTCTTCCCCGAGCTCACCGTCGTCCAAAAGGACAAGGAGATCGAGCAGTTGTCTTCGCACGCGGTCACTGAGGAGGACGCCACTCCTGGGGTGATCACCACCGATGTTTTCACCCAGCGAGTCTCTCTGGTGACGACCGTGGTGTACGACAACGCCAACAAAATTGTTGCACCAGCGACGACCGTGCTACTGACCGTAGAGTGCTCGCGCTCCTGCTTCCCCGACACACCTAAGCTCTCGCGGATGGCAAGGGTGTTTCCACAAGTCTGGGAGAAGTGGATGCTGCTACGTCCACCGCTGTTTTGGATGCATTTTGCTCACGAAAATGAGGTACGACCCATGCCGTGGCCGTCGTTTTCTTGCTCTGATGAAAGGCTGCTGCCACAAGTTACTTGTATGATGAAGAAATTACTTGATAAGGGATGCATTGATTTCACACTCGGAAAGGCTGCTTTACCCAGATTTCACATTGATAAGGCCGAATATAGTTCTAAGCAAGTTGGTGATCGTTTGGTGCGCCGACCGCATGTGATAGTCACGCATAGTGGCAGCCTACACCCTTTGAGAAGCAATGCTGAAGTACCCTATTGGTTTGATTACTTAATCAGCAGAAGTCCACAGATACCCCATGCCATGTATTGCCAATTAGAAATGGAGTTGAAACCTTCTTGGCTGCAGAAGTATTTATCTGGTGACCTGACTTCTTTGACAACATTCTCAAGGTATTTGCCAAGTGTACAACAGATGAAACCCTGTATTTTTCTGAAGGTTGTTTGCAGGATCCCCATGGTGCCAATAGAAGTTCTTATTCTGAGCCAGCCGATAATGCATTGTATGAATGATCTGAACTTGTGTGCTTCGAGATGGCAGTCAGTTATCTCTTTGGTTCTAGCATCCTATGAATTCCGTCCTCAAGTTAATCATATTACCTCTCTGATGGTAGTCTCCTGCTGTGACTTGATTCCCATGGAGGAGCACGTCAGTTGTTTGCAAAATGCACAGTTGCAGTCTTGGCGTCCACCGGATGGAAGAACATCTGCTGGCAAAATACAATGGTTGTTTCGTATTTGTCTGCAGACAATGACACAATGCTTGGTAATACTACCTTTTGCTAATCTGGATTATGAGCTACGGCATCCTCCTTTGCAAGTGTGGATCTGTCATAAAGGACACATGCCCAGGCCTAGGCCATGCCTGTTGTTCAATTCTCACTTGGATGCATACTATCCTGAGGAGCCATTGTCGTTGTTGCAACCCAAGCCCCCAAGGTCAGCTCTTGCTCTAAATAACTTTGCTACAGAATTCACGAGCAACTTGAGCACTGATGCTGAATCTCTGCACACCACTACTGTTCTTTTGGAGATGACTCAATTCTGGGTTGCTACTTATGATAAATTGTTGCAATCATTGAGTATTTCGTATGTACAGCCAGCAAATACATATTGGAAAATGGCTGAAGTTTGTGCTGCTGCTGTTGACATGATTGGGCATAGAACTTCTCATGACTGGGGGTTGTTGCTCTATTTCAATCAGCGACTGCCTAGTGTGTATGGAATGGAAAGCTCCAGTACAGTCAGTCTGTGTATTCCTGGCATTTTGGTGTGTATTCCTGCTCTCTTTGTAGATGATGCAATGCAACACTTGGTGAGTCCTACCTATGGAAGCATACAAATTGGTGGCGCTCAGTGCAGGTGCTTGTGCACTAACGCATGCTTATTTTGCAAAAGGTAAGTGGAGGTTCAGAGCAGCAATAGCAGCAAGGTTATTTGGAAGACATCTGCGGAATATTTATGGAGACATTGTGTTATTGGGGCCCTGAATATGCTTCCAATTACTCTCACGAGTAACTTGTGCCCAACAAGAGGTATCATATTTACTTCTCATGGTCCTCTCCTTTCCTCAGGAAGTCATGATCAAACTATTTGTCTGGAGATCACTAGTGCGACCGGTGCTGCTGTTTTGCCTGATCAAATTACGCCAATGTATTCTGCTCGCACTGTTGTTGTTTTCGGTGAACCCCTGAGTACTGCATCACCATTATCGTGTCATCAGTCTATCGCCAAGGGAGCTCCGTTTGTCAGCAACCTAGCTCAATACCCCCATGCATGCTTTATCCTTGACAACCCACCTCTGGAACTCGAGCCTGAGTGCTTAGTGACTGATCTGCAGAAGAGGCCTTTCAGTACCATTCCTTACTATGCTCCAGCTATCATTAGTGATGTACTTGATCTTCAGAATGCAAGTACAGGGTTCTACAGCAAGAATTTTGCAACTGACACTCCCATATCTTTGCTTCATGTTGGTGATTGGGCAGCTCATTTGCTTGACAGTACTTCAGCTAGTGGCGATCACCTTGAGCAGTTGTGGGATCCCGGAGGCTTTGCGAGCTATCTATGCGGTACATGTGCATTGACATCCCTGATGCATTATTTGCTTCAAGTCTGGCTTGCATGTGCGCTTTCTATATGCATCCTGTTGCGAATGGACAAGCCAATGGCCAGTGGCAAACTACATCAGTGGATGCCCATCAATCTCTTGCTTGGAACATTGGAGCTTGATTGCATACTTGACAAGTTAATATTGCTACTGGGGTTCTTGCCGCTATTCTGTTGCCAGTCATGCAAATTCAGGAGGAGCGGAAAAATTTGTGTGTTGGGCGCACCTGATGATCTAAGGAGCTTCATGGCTGTCCAAGGAGGCTATTCGATTGCAGTTTCCACTCAAGAACATTTTCAAGGAGGGAGGGGCGTCATCGTTGTCGCTGCCGTCTTCATGCAAGGCTATGCTAACCATGAGTACTACCTTGGTTTTGACCGCGACGGTACTGACAATGGCTACATAATAAACACCTTCTTCGACTGGGTTTCCTTCGACCACAACAATTACTTCTCCCTCGTTGAAGTCTACCTTAACTACGACCAAGGCCAGGAACAACGAATGCAATGGGATCTGGGTGGTTCTCGGTGGCGTCGGCTTGGGGTCAAGCCGAGTTTCAAGGAGGGAGGGATGTCAGGGACCTTCCCTAGCCCATACATGTACTTGGGCTACACCTTGGATATCTTATGGGCCGGGCCTGGCTGTGCACCGCTGACCGCTACTAGCTACAAGTACCTGGAGGCGAAGCAACGATAGAGGCATCCAGTGGATCACGGCACGGAACGGCGGCAGCTCCTCTCTCTTTCCCCTACCGCCAGTTCTTCCTCCTGTTCTTTCCCTTCATCTCATTCGTGTATCCAGATTCTTGTAATAGCTACTGTGATTGAGTTCCTCTGTGAGACTACTACTAGTTCGTGTGTGAGATATCAAGGGGATCCTTAGACGGCCGGCGCGGACGAGAAGGGAGGCCGTCGCGGGCGAGAAGGGAGGCGGCAGCGGGCCAGCAGGGCGTCCGCGCGCGCGAGCAGGGAGGCGGTGGCGCGGCGAGCAGGGCGTCCGCGCGGGTGAGCAGTGTTAGGACCCTGTTGTATTACTCACGATCGATCTCTCTCTCTATTAGGAATTGTAGCAAGTGTAGCACAGATTACATGAACTGAAGATACAGAGGAAGAACTCGAGGAAGGGGAAGGAGTTGGTAGCCGCCGCCGTTCGTGCCGTGATCCATTGGATGCCCTCTCTCGTCGCCTCGTCTCTGGTTCTTATCGTCTCGGCAGTTCCCGAACGGGCCAGGCCTGTTAGCTGGTCCAAGGGGCTAGCCCATGTACCTGACGATAGGAGGGCTCCTAACATCCCTCCCTTCTTGAAATGCGGCTTGCCCCCAAGCCGCTGACATGAAGAGCACGCCAGGATCCCAGGGTGCTTGAAGGTCCTTGATCATGTCGGGGTCGCCGTGGTAGTTGTCGTGGTAGTAGCCACAGTCGAGGTGGACTTGAACGAGCTCGGAGAAGCGGTCAAGGTTGAAGTAGAAGTCGCTGCCATGGGGAACTTGGTCGAGGAAGCCAGTGCCGTCTCTGACATCCCTCCCTTCTTGAAGAGCTACTTGTACACCAGCTGATGACATGTAGAAGTTGTGTGTGACATAAAGTCCAATCACCAGGACTGAACGGCATGGCAAGCATCTTGTTGGCTGTTGTAGTCGGGACTTGCACATAAGAGCGGCAACAGAAAGTGGCATAGTTGCACCCGCAGCAAGGAACTCGTCCCATGGTTGCGCTCGTCGAGTCAATTCCAGCAACAGGAACACCGCCGGTCCCTCGGGGTCCCAAGACATGCCCATCTGGTAGGTGCCCAGGTCGAACTCCCATATACATATAGCAGAGCAGAGAGGAAAGAGGAAACACCTGCACTGAGCATCACCAATCTGTATGCTTGCATAGGTGCGAATCATCCACTGCTGCACTGAATCGTCTACATAGATAGCACCAATATATAGACTTGCTGGGCTGGAGTTCACCATTCTCAAATATGCAAGAGGCGGTAGCTGATTGAAATAGAGCCCCAACTCCCAGTTCTGAAAAGTTTCCCACTCAAAGATGCTAACAACCGAAGCACAAACTTCATCCGATTTCGGATATGTTGTACTAGAACCAACTTCAAAGCAATCCCACGATTTCAGTAGGTGCAATTGGTTGAGGAGCAACTCTTATTGCTTCCGGTCGAGGTGAAGATACCCCGAACAAGCCCCTCAAAGGATTGCTTTCCATAGTGACAAGTGACAATAAATTTCAGCACGTAATATAAATGTTTCCTTACCAAATTCCACTCACCAAAGGCGCTTCACTCCCCGGCAACGGCGCCAGAAAAGAGTCTTGATGACCCACAAGTATAGGGGATCAATCGTAGTCCTTTCGATAAGTAAGAGTGTCGAACCCAACGAGGAGCAGAAGGAAATGACAAGCGGTTTTCAGCAAGGTATTTTCTGCAAGCACTGAAATTATCGGTAACGAGTAGTTTGATAGCAAGATAATTTGTAACAAGTGACAAGTAGCAAAAGTAACAAAGAGTGCAGCAAGGTGTCCCAATCCTTTTCGTAGCAAAGGACAAGCCGGAATGATCTCTTATAATAAGCAAAGCGTTCTCGAGGACACATGGGAATTTCATCTAGTCACTTTCCTCATGTTGGTTTGATTCGCGTTCGCTACTTTGATAATTTGATATTTGGGTGGACCGGCACTTGGGTGCTCTTCTTACTTGAACAAGCCTCCCACTTATGATTACCCCCTCTCGCAAGCATCCGCAACTACGAAAGAAGAATTAAGATAACTCTAACCATAGCATTAAACATATGGATCCAAATCAGCCCCTTACGGAATAGCGCATAAACTAGGGTTTAAGCTTCTGTCACTCTAGCAACCCATCATCTAATTACTACTCCACAATGCATTTCCTTAGGCCCAAAGATGGTGAAGTGTCATGTAGTCGACGTTCACATGACACCACTAAGAGAATCAACAACATACATATCATCAAAATATTGAACGAATACCAAATTCACATGATTACTTATGACAAGACTTCTCCCATGTCCTCAAGAACAAAAGTAACTACTCACAAACCATATTCATGTTCAAGATCAGAGGGGTATTGAATAGCATATTGGATCTGAAAATATAATCTTCCACCAAATAAACCAACTAGCATCAACTACAAGATGTAATGAACACTACTAGCAACCCGCAGGTACCAATATGAGGTTTTGAGACAAAGATTGAATACAAGAGATGAACTAGGGTTTGAGATGAGATGGTGCTGTTGAAGATGTTGATGAAGATTGGTCCTCCCACGATGAGAGGATCGTTGGTGATGATGATGGCTCCAATTTCCCCCTCTCGGAGGGAAGTATCCCCAGTGGAATCGCTCCGCCGGAGAGCAAAAGTGCTCCTGCCCAAGTTCTGCCTTGATGCGGCGGCGCACCATCCCAAAAGTCTTCTCCATATTTTTTCTAGGGCAAATGGGCTTATATACCAGAAAATGGGCACTGGAGGCTGGCCAGGGGCCCCATGAGCCACCAGGGCGTGCCTGGGGGAGGGGTGGCGCGACCTGGTGCCTCGTGGGCACCTGGGTGGCGCCCTCTGGTACTTCTTGCTTCCAGTATTTTTTATTTATTCCAAAATAAATCTCCGTGAAATTTAGTTCATTTGGAGATGTGCGGAATAGGTATCTCTGACATAGCTTTTTTAGGTCCAGAAATTCCAGCTGCCGGCAATCTCCCTCCTTGTGTAAATCTTGCATATT